>OX465572.1:7940198-9322063 GCA_950022955.1 Xestia ashworthii
ACGCAAAACTTATTGTTGGGAATAATTTCTTTTTCTCACAGGAGCTAAATTAGCAACTCTATTTGGCATGGTTCAAACTTCGTCTTAAATGCAATTAGAATGAAGTTCTAATCAGCTTGAACTACAAAGTGGCTGTTACGTCAGTCACTGCGGGCCGAATAGTGTGAAATGAGTGGTTTCGATCGATTTACAAAAATATAAAACACCTCTTTACGAAGCCGAAAGGCACTTGTTCTCCCCATCATTGCGATATTTTTTTTGTTCTACACCATATCTGGGAACCTTCTAGTTACGGAGATGTCAAAGTTACAACTTTTTGACAGGTATTCTTTTAAATACAAGGTCAAATACTTTTTTATAATCTAACTAACGGACTAATTAGATTTTTTTAGGACACAAGCCTATGGTTTGCCAAAAAATCAGAATGATCGCATGTATTTTAGTATGGTTTTTACTCATTTAAAGAAATTTTTAGAGATAAGTTCGTGTTTTTTTTATCGAGTAAATTAATTATTATTTCGTGAAGAATACCACATATTTTTGTGGTTTTGTTTATTGCAGTGAATACCTACTATACTTTCAGACATTATAAAACTCGCGTTCAACTCCTGTAGTCGCTTTTTATGTAACCTGACCTATGTATGTCAACGCCCGCTGGTGTCACGCCTGCGAAGTTTTGCTAACTAATTTAATTTGACCCTGTATACCAGGGATGTTACGGAGCTCCGATTCCAATTCCGCTTAGTCGGAAATACTGATTGTTTTTAAACCTCCGATTCCGATACCTGTTCCGAAACTTTTCAAACGGAGGTAATCGGAGGTCGATGCCTTACGGCGGGCGGCGGCGGCATATGGCCGCGGTCAACGCGTCAACCTACCCGAATCTGTCAAATTTTGTTAATCGAATGTGAACCTTCCTACTTTGTTATAAAGTTGAAAATCTTTTGCAGAAATTTGACAGATTGTGTTAACTTGATGTGCGCGTCTTTACAATGCATAATTATTTTATTAATAATGATTGATTTTTTTTCAACGCCTCGTCAGGCGTTCTATTGTTTGTATTTGAAAGTAAAAAGACTGATTAGCAATGTATGTATTATTTTATTTCATTAATTAACCCTACTTTCTCACACATTCTCTTCTTCAGCATCCACCTCCGATTCCGATTCCTTTTCCGATTCCGATATATCAAATCCAAAACCTCTGATTCCGATTCCGGTACCGATATCATCACATCCGTTACATCCCTGCTGTATACCTACGAAGAAGAAGTTTCAAACCGCAATCTAACAGCTGTTTCAAGACAGCTTCTGACATCAGCAAAGGATCATCATCATCTTCCTGCCTTTGTTCTATTTATAGCATGACGACAACTTAAGTATAAAAAAAACAAATCTATTTAGCCCACCAGTTAGAGTATGGAAAATTAATGGTCACTTATATTTTGTTTTTGTAAACCAATGAATATTGACAAAGATGACGCATCAAAACTGGGGAGTGGGGGCTCGTGACGTCAGAACTCACTAAAAATTATACCAAGGTATGACGTAATGAGAATTTTAAAAGCGTCGTATCTTCGTCAGTTTTGGTTTACGTAACAAAATAAAAACTTTTTTTCAAAAAATAAAACCGACTTCACACAAAAAAGTTAAAAATAACTTTAGCTTCAGAAGTCGGTGACAAAAAAACTAAGTAAATCGATCAAACAAAGGTCACCGACTTCTCTGAAGCTAAAGTTACTTTTCGAAAAAAGTTTTTGGAAGTCGGTTGATAAAAAAATACGGGTCAAATATTTTTTGATAACGTCATATCTGACGGACTAATTGGTTTTTTTTTGTCGTCTACCATATTCCAATGGGGTCGGCTCAAAATGTGTCCTTTTTATTCTCCCCTGTCAGACATCACGGTATCAATTACTCCTTTCTCTTTCATATAATTCCTCACACATCAGCAAAGGATCCTAATAAAAATAAGACACTAAGGTCCATGTTCACCAAAAGATGATGGTCTGATTCTCTAAAACAGCTGTTTAAAACACATTTTTGTATGGGAACATGTCACAGTGACAGCTGTTTTTAGATATTCAGACCGTTATCTTTTCGGTGAACATGGACCTAAGTGACACCAACTTACTTATGCACAAGTTTAAAATTAACACACATAACAAAATCTAATTGGGTATTTCCACCGACCATAGTACAGCGCAGTATAAATATCGCTGGACATTAGCAGTAAATGTACTGTCACTCATTTGCCTCAACTATACTCGTATAACCATATACAATAAATGTAAACGAACTCTTCACGAAGACGTTAAATAATGGACTTCATGGTAATGACTATTACCATTTTAAGTTTTTTTTTTTAACGTGATTCATATTATGATTCTGCTAAAGCGGCCATTTTAGGCCCGCTGTACACCAAACTAAATCACGCAACGCAAAACTTATCGCTGGCAATAATTTCTTTTCGTCCTCAATTTTAATTTGATGAAACAAATATAACTCATTTTCCTGACTTCGAGTCAACGGCCGCTGGACTTTTCCTAACTAATTTGACCCTGTATACCTAAGAAGAAACCGAGGAAAAACATCGTGAGGAAACCAGCATGACTGAAATTTCTCGATGGGATGTAAGCCAAGTCAAAAAAACTGTGGGCCTATTTCATAAACATGACAATGAGAGGCGACAGGTGACAGGTGACAATTCGACATTTTGACAATTTTTCGTTTCATAAACATTATCTATGACAAATAAGTCGTGGTGGAAAAATTACAATTATGTCAAATTATAGCGACATTTTGACATATTTCAGTTTCATAAAAATTTTCCCCTGATAGGCGACAGGTGACAATTTGTCGCGAAAAACTCGACATGTTTGTTATATGAAACACAAAATTGTAATTACAAGTTGACAAATTTGTGGACTTGTCGAAGATTTCTGACAGGCGACCTCACCCAATGTCAGCGGCTCCTTCTCATTAACTAATTACTTACTCGTATTACCAGTGAAATGATGCTAACATTGACGGACAATAATAATAGTAGAATATTTGGTTCAACCAATACGTCAGCGTCACTAAATTTGCCAAACAATATTTCTCGGTTGTCGTGTATAAGGCCCAAAATTATTATGTATGCTGTGACATATTTGTCGCAATTTACGACAGTTATGTCGATTACCTTTATGAAACGCGATTGACACTGACAATATTGTCAACTATTTACCTGTCGCAATCGGACATATTTGTCACGTTTATGAAACAGAATTTGCAGCTACAATTCGACAATTTTGTCAAAAACTGACAAATTGTCAACTTGCCACGTTTATGAAATAGGGTAGAGGTTCGGCACTAACCACACTGCGCCGCTCTTGGTTGTGACCAGTCCAATAGACTGCGCTGGGCCGTAAAGCTTTAATTCTTGTCACGCTGACGGCGCACGAGTGTACATTGTGTTCTATCTTGCACCATACTGCGACGCTGACGTCAGCGGCGACCGACTGCCTTATTTTATTCTCGCTGACGTCACGACCGACCGTCAGCGTGACAAAAATTCAGGCCTTACAATTGTTTCAAGATAACTTCTGACAGCAAAGGATCCTGATACAAAATAAGTTATATAACTAAGTGACACCAACTTACTCACACACAACGAGATTAATATTAACACACATAATGCTGCTTTAAAATCAAATTATTTCCACCGCGACGTACAGAGGAGTAAATGAACTGTCACTCATTTGCACCAACTTTAATGATATAATCGCTTTTCGTTCGTAATTTTAATTTGGTGGAAATCCCGAGCAGAATTCAACGAACCACGGGTGGAAGACTTCTTAGGGTTGGCTGCTTTTTGTGAATAATAGATTTTTGTAATGGATTTTGGGTTGTGATGAGTTATGCCTTTTGTTTTTGGATTAATATTGGATTAGTCTTGCTAGATTACTTGGGTATTATAATAATAATAATAGTCCGTGATTAGACCTGTCGCACTGTATGAATCGAAATGCTGGGTTGTAAAAAAGATAGATGAAAAAAGATCGCATGTAGCGGAGATGAAAATGGTTGAGGTGGATGTGTGGTGAGACAAAAATTGATAAAGTAAGAAATGAGTAGGGTCATCATCATCATCATCAGCCTATAATGTTCCCACTGCTGGGACACGGCCTCCTCTCAATGAGAGGGAATGGGCTATTATCTACTACGCGGGCCCAGTGCGGATTGGTAGATGTCACAATCATGTCTTCGAATTTTTGGTTCTAGGACATGCCGGTTTTCTCACGATGTTTTCCTTCACCGTTTTGAGAGCAGCGGTGATGAAATAAATTACACAAAGTAATGCGCCTGTCTGGGTTCGAACCCACGACTTACTGTTCGTAAGTCGGGGCCGCCACCACTGGGCCACCGCTGCTCTCATCATCGCTGAGAGCAGCGATGAGTAGGGTATTATACTATGTCGCGGGTTGACTGGAGAATGCGGGTGGATGGAAAAACTTGTTAGGAGCAGACATATCTGTCTACCCTCTATCTTTGTATTTTGCTACGCGCACTATGGGAACTTGACACTAAGTCAGGGCAAAATATACTCACAGTATCACCAGTATTTTTAGAGTCCTTATCAGGGGGGTCAAACTTTGGAGGACACGGTGGAGCACACTAGAGAGCGAGGTCTGCCCCGCATGGACGGAGCAACGCCATGTCCTCGTAGCGGCGATCGGCGGCGGCGATCGGCGGCGGCGATCGGCGGCGGCGTCCGACCCTGGTTCAATCTATGGTCCGGAGCAGGGGGGTGACACTTTTGGCGTCAAACCAAATTTTGTGTGCTGCCATCTGTGTGTTTGAGGACATAAACTTTTCAACTGTTTGACTGTTTTACAACTGTCATAAAGAGAACAGCTATTTTAGAATCAGAATCAGAATCAGATCTTTATTTGCTTTGAATGTAGGTACAGGTATAAGATGTTGTACATAATTGATGAGATCGGCTACAGTCTACCTTACGGCATGCAAATTATTATATAAATTGAAATATTAATAAAATCAAAACAATGTCAACATAAAACAACACAGAAATTAAATTGAAGGCAATTAACAATTAGATAAACAAAACGAAAATTAAAAGAAATCAATTAACAACCAGATAGACAAAACAAAAATTAAAAAGAAGTCAATTAACAACTAGATAAACAAAACAAAAATTATAAAGAAGTCAATTTTCAATCAGTCAGGTTCATAAGTCTTACATGGTTCAATTTGCAATTATAAACAATCATTATCTAGATAAACTCAAATCATTTAAAAAGTCTCTCACTGAGTAGTAGCACTTGTCTAAAAGTAGTGCAGTTACCTTAGATTTAAAAACGTTTACCGAACAATCTTTAAGACCATGAGGTATTTTATTATAAATGACAGGACCCATTGTCATAATACTTTTCCTTAACAGTGCTGTTTTGTAGTTATCTATATATAGCAAGTTCTTGTATTGGGATCTCAAAGGGCCATTGCGTGTTCTTATATTGGCCAGTGACGGAAATAAGTTTAAATTGGTTTTCACAAAAATTGCCACCTCCAATATATACAAACATGGAAAAGTGAGTATCCTCAGAGACCGAAACACAGGTTCACAGCTGTCTGTGCTTTTAAGGTTTGACATAGACCTAATACACCGTTTCTGGGCCTTAAAAATCTCCTCCCTCTCACTACAGTTACCCCAAAATATGATTCCAAATCTTAACAGTGACGCAACCAACCCATGATAAGCTAGTTTAAGTGTATCTTTGCTAACTTTGTGTGATAGGTTGTACAGTACGTAGGTTGATTTATTTAACTTCTTGCATACGTCATCGGCATGCGGTTTCCATGTCAAATTGTTGTCAATCAGGATACCTAGAAATTTTGCTACACAAGTTGTATCTACTTTTTGACCATCATAAATAACATTTACATCAGCAGGGCGTAACTTTTGGTAGAAGTGCATAACTTTTGTTTTTTTTAGATTTATCATTAAATTATTAGAATCAAGCCAATGTATGATTGTTTCCAATGTGTTATTGATTTCTGTTTCATAGTTTTCTTTATTGGTGCACTTAACTATCGCTGTACTATCGTCTGCAAATAATACCATGGGTTGTCGGGTCTGACGTGGCAAGTCATTTATATATAGGAGAAATAGAGGAGGTCCTAATACACTCCCCTGCGGTACACCGTATTTAACCTCCCTACCGGCTGACGTATATCTAAGCTCACATTTGGTCTTAAGACATATTCTGGTCATTTCCGTATGTTGAGTTCGCCCAGTAAGGTAGGATCTTATTAAGTCTAGGACATTTCCCCTTACACCGTAATTATATAATTTTTCCAAAAGAATGTCATGGTTTACGTAGTCGAAAGCCTTGGTCATGTCGGTATATATAGCACACACAGGAGTCTTATTATCTACACTTGGCATTATATTGCATAAAAAATTGTATATTGCCATATTAATATTTCTATTTTTCCTGAAACCCATTTGTTCGTTGCAAAATATATTATGTTTGTTTAAAAATGCGTACAATGATTCGTAAATAATCTTCTCAAATACTTTAGATAATACTGGGATTAATGCTACCGGTCTGTAGTTGGACATTTCCTCTTTGTTATTCATTTTATGTACAGGTTTTATTATAACTCTCTTTAGACTATTAGGGTAAATACCCGAAACAATACTCCTGTTTATAATGTGACATAAAGGCAGAGCTATAGTCTTACTAACTAATTTAAGAACCTCTGTGGTAATACCATCATAACCGTGGCTTTTTGTATTTTTAAGACTTCTGATTATCCTAGTTATGTCGTCTGGTATTATCGGTGACATAAACATTGAATTAGGGATGGTGTCTAAACGAATAATTCTACCGGAGGTTTTTTTTCCAGATGTATTTTGAACTTCATCAATAAAAAAATCATTAAAAGATGTTGTTATGTCATAGGGATCTGTAATCAAAGTATTTTGCTTACTGATTTTCATAATTGGTTCTTTAATATATTTGGTGTTATTAATTATTTGCCATGACGCTTTGCATTTATTTTGAGCGTTATTAATTCTGTAATTATTCTGAGCCTTTTGTGTCAATTTTATTATCTTTTTTAATCTTTGTGAATAGGTCTTAAAAGTGGTTTTATTCTCATGCGAAGGATACTTTCTATATTTCCACAGTAAGTTTCTTTGTTTCTTACTACATAGCCTAATCCCTTTTGAGATCCATTTAATTTTTCCTTCCGATCGCATTTTAACCCATTTCATTGGAAAACATTGATTGTATAATAGAAGAAAAATATCCATAAAGTTATCATATGCTACATTAGGATTGTGCTCACTATAAACATCTGAAAAAGATAGATCTTTTAAATAATTTTTAAATTTTACTAGGTTTTCCCTTGAATAATCCCGTTTTTGAGTAGTATCCCGTTTAGACACCTTGTCAGTGAAATACATAGCCTAGCGGTGACAGCGGATGCCTTGTGAATAATAGTTCCCAAGTTTGAATCTCCTTCCCACTCCGCCCAGAGTGGGAGAAGTTATTTGATGATTTCACATCCGAAAAGGGTGAAACTTCCATATATTGGCTTCAAACAAAATTTCCATAGATAGTGCTGCCATCTGTGTGTTTAAGGACACCAACTTTTCAACTGTTTGACAGCTTTCAACTGTCATAACGAGAACAACTATTTTAAACTTCTTGTCAGTGAAGTAGATAGCCTAGTGGTGACAGCGGTTGCCTTGAAAATAATAATTCCCAAATTCGAATCCTCAGTCAAGAATTACTTATTGTATTTATTTGGTTGAACAAAAAATAACAGCGCCATCTAACAGCTTAGGGACACAGTTTTAAAAACGAAAACCAGAGTAGCGCATCTATCTAGTATTGTACCTATAGTGTAGTATCTATGTTCCTTATTATCTTGCCGGCTGCTACTTTTGAGCATACTCAAAACTGGATTTCACGTACTTTACAGTTTGAAGCCATCCTCTCGATTTAAATTTTTATGTTTTTATTTCAATTGCTTTTCTGGTCAGCCTTTTGTTATACCTTTGCAATTTTGGACACAATCATCTCAATTCCTTTTCCCTTTTAACATTTACATTAACTACACTAAATATTTCTTTTCCAACGTTCAGTTCACACGCCTAGCAGCCCTGGTACCGCGAAATTAATTAATAATTATTGAATTATGAAAACAAATGAATTAATGAACACCGAAGCATCCGCGCCGTGACTCGTGACTCGTGTGGAGCCGCTTTTATTAAAGGTAGTGTTTTTATTAATCATGTGGATTATGGTAATGGTATTTGTTTTTACAGAAGATCTAGAACATTTCATGTGCATGCAAGCTGTAAGAGAGTGGGTCACTACGCGAGCCCAGTATTCTTGTTTGTGTGTCGATGGACTCAAATCATACCCGAATAGTATAATAAAGGGTGTAAAGAGCCGAAAGGCACTTGTTCTCCCCGGCAATGTGATATTTTTTTATTTGTTCTAGACCGCTTTTTACTTATAATATCATTGTTTTAGACCATACCTGGGAACCTTTTAGTTACGGAGATATTGGGGGTCAAAGTTCCAACTTTATCTCATTTTTTTTTTAATTCATGTTTTAGTGTAAGAATTTTTACTTAACACACCTCCACGACCCAAATCAGCACAAGGTTTTGAGTGTGTTACATTGAGTTATACCATAAAACATGATTTTTCCACCCAAAAATAAGTCGTTCCCAGCAATAATTTTTGCGCAAAGCTACCTTGTTTGGTGTATAATGCTTATTGATGGCTTCGTGATGAGTTTGTTAACCAGTTACAAAGTTCTTTCGCTGTCTTTGTTTAAATCCTGGAAGGTGCAAGTGGCTGTGCAGTATGGTCAAGATCAAGAAGGTATGCGGCATATTCTGCAGAGGGGCTCCAGGCTGGTATTGTATTTGGGGCAGGTCGATGATAATGCATTCGATCACATTTTTTCTACAGCGGCCTAACTGGGCCCGCAAACGGTAAAGAGATTTCGAATTAGTCACTGCAGTTTCTGTCCAGGAGGAAGATGATGAAGTAAAGAGGGGTGGGATGTCTGTCCTTCTACAATTCACATCTTTATTTATTTATTTATTTAAACTTCATGCACAAGAGTGGAACCTACATAGGCGGACTTAATACCACAAAGAATTCTCTACCAGTCAACCTCTGGGTCAAATATGACAGCATTGTGATAGAGTACAAAAAATAAATTAGAAAAAAAAACCATTTTGTTAATTTAAATCGATATACAAAAATCGGTACATACACATAAGATGAAATAAACTAATACATATTGAAATACATACAAATAGCCCAAAATACGAGAAACCTCATGATAATTACTATGACTAGCTTGTAAGTAATTTAGTCTGACTTAAAATAGTACTTCCAAACTGTTCTTTTGAAAGCCTATTTGCTTTCAGCTTTTTGAATGCCAAGGGCTCTGGAACGCGCTACTCGTTCCAGAGCTCAAGCACCAGGTTTTTGCAAGTTCTAAGGTAACGACTATGTGAACTGCCCAATACTTAAAAATATTTCTTTTGCGTAATCGGGACCACAAGGATCGGTCAAAATAGTGAATAGCATACAGAGAGATCTGAGGGACCTCCTGAGTCGGATAGGCAGCCATTTAAGCTGAGAATGGTATGAAGATATGTGATCGTACTTACGTAGACCAAAAATAAAACGAATACAATTATTAAGAAGAAGACGATCCAATTTGTTTAAAAGTTCTTGGGATAAATCAGAGTAACAAACATCAGCATAGTCGATAATGGGAAGCACAAGTGACTGGACCAAAGTTAATTAAGTGCTAGATGGCAGAAAATGTTTGAATCTATATAGAGACCCCAGCGAGTACTCGTAAGTGACTTTCTGGCTAACCTGAGCGACCTGCTTATTCCAACTAGGTGTCTCGTCGATATACAGGCCCAAGTCTTTCATATGTTGAGAAAGAGAGATCACCCAGTCGTTGACATAAGCTGCGTTAGTCGACTAGTATCTAAATTTCTCAAGTAGTACGAACTACCTATGAGGATGGCCTGACATTTCCCGACGTTGACACTGTTTTCAACAAAACGCGGTACTATTTATAAATAGATATTATTAAAATGGTCAAATTCCCCGTACTTTTGGGAGGGCTCGCTCTCTGTGAAGGCGCTCTTCCAGGAACTAGGTATTACCGTCAGACCAATTTCTGCCGTTGATTGATAAACCACTTGAGAAGAAGCTTGTGAATACAATCCTTGTTTTTCTGGCCGCGGCATTAGCTGTTTCCTAGAAAAAATAATACTGAGGTACGAGAAATAAAAGATTTCTTTTCTTTTTATAACATTGCTATTCGTATTTTCTAAGAGGCTTTCATCAACGGCATAATCAGTGAGTAAATACCATTTGGTACGCGATTAATTTGTAATTATCTTGTTGTAATTACCATTCTCACAGATTGTTAATATTAGTTCCCACAACCAGCTTACATTATTGGTAAATAAATATGTAAATTGAGTACTTAGATCAAGTAAATTAGTATATAGGTACGCCAGCACATCAAGGTACTTCAACCTGTCAAATGTCTTTAAAACATTTTCAACTTAATCGCTGAAGCTAAATAACAGTCGCTCGGTTCGATCTTGAGGTTATGCCGTGCTTGCCTAGGTTGGTCTGTGGATGGGTGACCACCCGCTATACCGAGTTTCCTCCGTGCCTCGGAAAGCACGTTAAACAGTTGGCACCGGCTGTCATTTGTAGATCTCTGACAGTCGTTGCAGGTAGTCAGTCAGTGGCTCAAAAAGTCTGACAACCTGTCTTACCAATTGGGTATCGTTTTACCAACTAGGTTGTGGGAACAGATAGGCAGTCGCTCCATGTAAAATACTGGTATTCAGCTGCATCCGGTTAGACTGGAAGCCGACCCCAACATAGTTGGGAAAAGGCTAGGCAGGCAGAGTTGTTGTTTAAGCTAGTTTTAGTATGAAAAAACCATAATAAACTATTTACACATAGTCCAACCGGATGCTGCTGAATATCGGCATTTGACATTGAGCGTCTGCATACCTAACCCTCACAAATCTAGACTCCGAGCTGCTATTATAGACAAATTTCTGATGAAAAACCCCAATAAGACACAACACAAACAGTTGTTGCTTTGCCATTTTTAAAAGATCAAAACATGAAACGTCTTTCATCACTATGATGGGGTGGGCTTCCAGTCTAACCGGATGCAGCTGAATATCAGTATTTTACATGCAGCGACTGCCTATCTGACCTCCACAACCCAGTTAATACTGGGAAATACGATACCACTTGGTAAGACTGGTGTCAGACTTTTTGGGCCACTGACTACCTGTAACAACTGTCAAAGATGGACAAATGACAGCCGGGACCAACAGGTTAACGTGCCTCCGAAATACGGAGGAAACTCGGTATGTAAGGGTGGGTGGAGGGTTCGTATTTAGCGACGAACTCTCCGAGCTCACTTAAACAACAACATTGATTGCAAAAAAAAATAGTTCGTGAGATACAGGGTGTAAACCACCTCATCACAAAGCCGTTAACCAAGCATTCTGTACATCAAACTAAGTAACTTTACGCAAAAATTATTGCTGGGAAACAACTTTTTTTTTGAGGTTATAAATCATGTTTTGTGGTAGAACTCAATGTAACGCACTTAAAATATTGTGCTGATGGATGGATTGAATAGTACGAGGGTCGTGGAGGTGTTAAAATTCAAAATCTTATAAAAAACTTGTATTTAAAAAAAACTTGTCAAAAAGTTGTAACTTTGACCCCCCATATCTCCGTAACTAAAAGGTTTCCAGGTATGGTGTAGAACAAAAAAAATATCACAATGATGGGAAGAACAAGTGCCTTTCGGCTTCGTTAAGAGGTGTTTTACACCCTTTATATTTCCAAAAAATATTGGACACATTTTTTTCATCACATCGAAAACTCGTGTGACGTCACATTTGAGTATTTTTTTTACCAGAAAGTGACGTCACAAGCCACCACTCATGATCTTCGTCAATTTTTATTACTTAATTTGATATAACAAAAAAACGGACTATACAGAATCATATTTTTTTAGTCAGGAATCATTCCTATTAACTAAAAGGTAAAACTCAAGAAAACCCAACCTTACCTTATATGTAATTGTTACCCACAATACCGCCCCTACAACAGTCCCATACAAAATGCATGACCCTCGCGTTCTGAATGTCTGATTCAATTGGTATTGATTAGGACACCCCTGTACTATAAGCGATTGGGGGGGATTCAGGAAGAGCCTTGAAACTATCATGTTAAATGGATTAACTTAAGTTATAGGAATTAATAAGTCGAATCTTGGTAGGAGAAATACGAGTACATTAGCACGAATTTAACATTATTCATTCTTTTGAGTGGTTTAAACGAGAAATTAAGGGCCAAATCGTGACAGGAACTTTTACAAAATTATTCAGAAATAAGCTACCTACCGTCCAGCTACAGGCATATGTAAATGAACCAAATACGAGTAGTATTTAATACGAGTACATTGAACTGTAGCCCATTCCAAAATCGTAGTTTTCATCGAGAAGAATGGGCAAGAAACTCCTTAGACAACCTTTTGAAATCAAGTTAGTTATTGCATGGGTACAATATTACACAATATTACATAAATGGTGCAGAAGAAGTTCTTGCGGTCCATGAACTATAAATGTTTTAATTCCAAGGTCCCGTACGTCCAGTTACTGAAGCGATATGGCGTTCTGAGTTTGGAGTCCAGGAGAAAGCTACTGGGCGCAATGACACTACATGGCTTATGTAATAATAAATTCGACTGTATTGAACTCACTAATCAGTTATGCTTCAGAGTACCCAGAAATGTTGTCCAACGGGGGGTGCGCGTACCCCGACTGTTCCATACAGACTTGTGCAAAACTAATGCCGGAATGCGCGCACCTCTTCGTCGCCTTGTTGAAACATACAACACACACTTTATGGAGCTTGACATATTTACTCTATCGAATCAAATGTTTAAAAAAAAAAGCAATAGATATTTTGACAAAAAAGCAGTAAGTCAAGAGAAATTGATAATTTAACTGAATTGAGTTGTTTTGCATTCTGTTGAATTATTTTGAGTTGAACTTAATTTAATTATTTGTACCTACTAATAATTGTAATATTTTTAAATCGATTTAACGGAACTGAATTAAAATTAAATCAATCAAAATTAAATTGAATAGAATCAATTATTGAATTACCTGTTTATTTATTAAATGGAATTAAAGTCTTATGTAAGTAATAAAATGAAATAAAATTATGATAAGTTTAGCTGAATTAGATAGGCCTAAACACATTAAATTAAATTAATATAAATACAATTAAATACAGCCATCACAGAAGGCTCTGTATTCTTTAAAATCTACCACAGTCTGTTATTCTTTTGTAAAGACGTGGATATTGGTGTGGGTTACATGTTTGTGTTCTCTAGTTTTTAAGAATTTTATGTATTTTTGTAGCATGTAACTGTTTTATATCCCTAATAAATAAAATAAAATAAAATAAAAATTACAAAACAAAACGAATTGCCAACTTTTTTTAACCGACTTCTAAAAAAGGAGGAGGTTCTCAATTCTGATGTTTGTTCACGCATAACTTCGTCGCTTGCCAACTGAATTGAAAAATTCTTTTTTGTTGGAAAGGCTATACTTTTCAAATGGTCTCATAGCTACCAAGTCGGGATCTGATGATGGAATCTTGGCGAAATCGAGGGAACTCTTCAAATTTTATAGGATAACGTACAGCGATTTTGGTATTTTCTGCAACAAATGAAGCATTTGCGTTCGATAAGAACCATTCTACCATCAGATCTGATGATGAAGCCAAGAGTCACGGAACTCCATAATGAGACAATGTATCCTAGTCGTATTTGGGCTTGTTGTAATATTGTAACGTTATGCACTTTCCATGTGTACCAAGCACATGTGAACCACTAAAAAGTGAAAAATAAAAACTTTTTTTGCAAAAAATAAAACCAACTTCAAACAAAAAAAAAAAATTTAGCTTCTGAAGTCGGTGACAAAACAATTAAATCAATCAAACAAAGTTCACCGACTTCAGAAGCTAACGTTATTTTTAACTTTTTTTTTTTTTTAAGTCGGTTTTATTTTTGCATAAAAGTTTTTTTATAGTTGTTATTTCTGTTAGTCTGCACCTTAAAATTTTTATTACCTTCTACCCGCATTTTCCAGTCATCCCGCGATCATGGCGCTTGCAACAGCGACAAAATATCGGGACCTCAAAATCCTCATCCTAACTTACTTCTAAAAAAAACCCTTCCTTATTACAAATGCGAAAGTAGCTTGTACGTTACCTTTTCACGCCTAAACCCACCACCGATCATCCTGAACTTTTGATACGTTGTCAAGTGTACAAAAGCGGATACAGGGTACATCCAGCGAAGGTCAGGGTAGACCTCTTCATAACTCTCCAGGAATACACCATAACAGGCGTTGCACAGATTGGGCTCTTGACAAATCTTTTTGGAGGAACCGGTACCTCCAGCTTCTTCACCTTTCATCTCGAAAAAAAGTACTGTTGTTGTTGTTACTTGAGCAGCGGTGGCCCAGTGGTGGCGGCCCCGACTAACGAACAGTAAGCCGTGGGTTCAAACCCAGGCAGGCGCATTACTTTGTGTAATTTATTTCATCACAACTGCTCTCAAAAACGGTGAAGGAAAACATCGTGAGGAAACCGGCATGTCCTAGGACCAAAAATTCGAAGACATTTGACATCTACCAACCCGCACTGGGCCCGCGTGGTAGATTATAGCCCATTCGCAAAATACGCGCTTTGACGTGGAGTTGCAAACACCAACCCGTTGTACAATACAATACAACTACTGTTGCCGAGGAGAACAACTATAATGTTCTTACGCTCATACATGGTGTAATACCGCAAATTGCTCTTAGGCATTTTTTTTGGACAATAAATGCTTCACTCACATTTGTAGAGTTCCCCCAGAGTAGGAGTCCATACCTGAGTAAAGAGGGTACATAACCGTGGTAAGCAGTAAGAGCGGCATGTACAGAATGCTTAGTTAGCGGCTCGTTGATGAGGTTGTTTACAGCCTGTATAGTTTTAAACCGTAAAAACTTTAAACAGTGTTCAACAAAGTTTTACTGAAAATAACTGGAGCCATTTTACCGACCACAAAACAGTGTTTGCATAGACCTTTTACCGCCGAAAATAGGTGTCGAAGTACACACAAATATGATCCAATTTTCGCAGCAGCGGTACACAAATACATAGTAATTGGATGTACCTAATTTATTCGCCGTTCCAAACCATAACGGCAACGGTTCGGTAGTCAAAGCAAAATTGGGCCGGCATAACACCCGTTCCTGGCTAACGCTATTTGTAAACTAGTTTATCTAAAGGGCCCTAGTGTGTTTATTATTGTGTTTGTTTTTGGTTTAGGTTGAAATTTAGGTAGGCTGAATTGAAATCACGCCTTTTAGGTAGGTATGCCTGTTACTACGCTCAGAGGCCTCATGCATAGTGATATTCTATGTCAAAGATGGTACAAAGTTTATGACAAAAATACAAGGTGTAAAACCCTTCACAAAACCGTCAACTAAGCATTCTGTAGATCAAATTAAGTAACTCTATGCAAAAGTCAATATTGGGGAGGAGGCATTTGGTGATTTCCCATCCGAAAAAATAAATAAAGTGCTAATGTGGGCTGCTAGGCTAAAATGGGATTGGGCGGGTCACGTTAGTCGCATGCACGATGACCGCTGGGCAAAGGTCTCCACACGATGGTTGCCGGAAGACGGACAGCGCCGCCGAGGCCGACCCAAAAAAAGGTTGCGTATAGCGAGGTTAGGTCCGAGGCAGCACAGGAAAAGAGTACACGGAAGGAATTGGGGGAGGCCTTTGCCCAGCAGTGGGACAGTACAGGCTAAATAAAAAATAAACGTGGACCACTGGTCGTTCATCATCATCATCATTTCAGCCGAAAGACGTCCACTGCTGGACATAGGCCTACCCCAAGTGTCGCCACATTGACCGGTCCCTTGCGGCTCGCATCCAACGGATTCCCGCAACATTCATCAAGTCATCGGTCCACCTAGTGGGAATTCTTCCAACGCATCGTCCTCCAGACTGGTCGTTGATTGTCTTCAGCTCCATCCCGTCACCTTCTACGGGGCCTGCCGAGGACAAGCGTTTTATTATAATTATCCTATCCGAAACATCCTCATCAATTTAGCTCTCAAAACACAAAAAATAACCCCAAAAAAACGACTCCCAAAAAAAATAAATTCAGAAATAACACTTCCACCACTTCAGCTTAGCATTATGCGAACAAAAGAAATCATATTCGAGTATGGGACAGCAAAAAGCTACTATTGACTACGTCAGAGGGTCGCCGGGTCTGAATATCTTAGCATTAGCTCGCCCTTTACACGTCATAAACGTCGCGAGGGATCGCAAAAACTATCATAATTCATACCAAGACCGGCTGTGATTTGACTCCTGTGTTAGTACAGACTTACAAACGGTTTAGACGATATCTGTAGCTGATTTAAACACAACATAAATATGGGTGTACCCAAATTTCGGCTGTTATGGTTAAGTCCCCTGTGTAAGCAATATTAGGTTTATTGTATTCATTTGTACAAATTCAAGCAACTTAAAACATAATTTTAATAATGAAAGTATATTTTTAATAGTTGATAAAAGAAACTTAAAACGATCATTTGACAACTACGAGTAACTTCACATCTATCAAAGAAGGGGGTGACGTCACGTCTGGAGTAGTGTTAGAATATTCACCGTGGTTGATCACTAGTTAGTTGTCAAATGATCGTCGAGCAAGCAAGCCTGCTGCTCCATCACGAGTGTTGATTATTATTACTTATCGCTATTTTGTTGTAAAGTGCTATTGAAGGATTTTGAAATCTGAAATAACCGACTTTATTTTGTGAAACGCTTCTGCAAAACGAAGAGGATACTACATTTAATAAGGGGCGAGTCCATTGCCATCTACCGAGCACAAATCCACCTCTGCCGGTGCTACTGAGAAATTCCTGATGGAATAACCCAATAACACTCGACTCTCTCGCTCGACTTGGGAATTGAGCCTTGGATAGGTAAAAGAGGATTAGGCCCCGTTCCCTCTACGTCATGACGATTAATTTATCTTTGGATTTAAGTTGGCAAAAGTCATGGACGACAGCTCCATTTAAATACACAAGCCATGACACTCAAAATCACAATAAAATTAACTGTCGTCACGACATAGTAGGCCTTGCAGGGGTGTTGTTATGTTATGATGATGTTACATTTATAAAATGCTCTTTTCAGCTTTGCTTTGAAGAGCAAAGCGAGCGAGCTTTGTTTTTTTTTTTTTTTTTTGCTTGGAATTTATATAGGCGGAGTTGCTATCCTACCTATGTGTATTCAGATATACAACAAGATTCCTAACCAAATTCCAATGGTTCGCTTCAGAAGGGCTTTACACAGATGGCTAATTGATAATCCTTTCTATAATGTAAAAGAATTCTTTCAGTTTAAATTTAAATGATTATCATTGTACCAAAAATTTGCATGTCATTATTTTATGATTGAATATGTTAGGCTACTATTATAACATTCGAGTAAGAACTTTTGTGAATTTCTTTTCTTAACTTTGAGGAATGTTAAGAAAAGAAATATTAAATGTCTGCCCCGTCTAAGCTTCAAAGGTCTGTTTTATCAAAACGGTTACAGTTGTTGAACAAAGGAGTGAAAAAAAAAGTTTGGCAGCCATTTCAGTTGATTTGCTGCTTCGACCTCTGCGCAACCTTGTTGGCACATAAAATATTATCTACATTACAATGGAAAGGAGGATTTTGAGTGTGGCTTCTTGAAAACAAAGGGTAAAAGTAGGTGTTTACTTTCATTGTGAAGCTTTTCTATGGTGTTGGAAAAATTGTAAAAAGTTTATGGAATATTTTTGCTTTTACTGTCAGATATTACATTCGGGAAGTCTGGTTAAGCAGATGACAACCTCTCTAGGTTTAACTGCGAGATGCTTACATTTGGTTGCAGAAATCCGCTGGATGCGAGTCGTACGGGACCTGTCAATGTGGCGACACTTGGGGGAGGCCTATGTCCAGCAGTGGACGTCTTTCGGCTGAGATGGTGATGATGATGATGATTACATTCGATGCTAAGACTGTTTGATTCTTTCCTTAGAGGACCATCTGAGACATTAATGTGTACGGCCCTCGTAAGGTTTGTCTAAAATTATTTGTCTGTTTTGAAAGTTTCTTCTCAGAGTATTCAATCGTATAGGAAAACCGACATTATTTATTTTTTCGTAT
The DNA here is from genome assembly GCA_950022955.1 of Xestia ashworthii. Classification (NCBI taxonomy): domain Eukaryota; kingdom Metazoa; phylum Arthropoda; class Insecta; order Lepidoptera; family Noctuidae; genus Xestia; species Xestia ashworthii. The sequence continues at coordinate 7,958,592 of OX465572.1, forward strand.
CAGAAAGTTTGTAAAAACCATTTTACAAGACACCTGATTTTCATTTTCTATCATTTCTATGTATAGTAGCTTTAACATATACAGGGTGTAAACGAATCCTCCACATAATCGTCAACCAAGCGCGACGTTGTGTAAATAATACTAAGTAACCCGTATCAAACATTATTGCTGGGAAAAATACTTTTTTTGGGGTGAAAAAAGTATGTTTTACGTTACGACTTTACTTTTACAATGTACCTAACGCAATGGAAACAATGTGCTGATGAATGCAGAGTACAGAGAAGTACACAAATAACATTATTCTGGTTGGAGGAGGCCCGAGAAAAGAGCACATGGAAGTAATTTAGGGTGGCCTTTGGCTAGCACTGGGACAGTATAATAATTATAATAATAATTGGCTTAATTGCCAAGAGCCTCGACCAATACCTGAGGAGGCTCTCGTTAGGCAGCTGGATCAAGGGCTTGATTCAGAAAGCGGTACTCCTGGACACGGCTCGTATTGTTAGGAGTTTCCTCTCTCTGGAGCCCTGACCGCCGGTAGCTTGGACCCTGTTCCCGATACCGGTGGGTTACAATTTTTTATATTTTTAAATGTTTTTTATATATTTTCTTAAGTTAATATTTAAAAATGTAAAAAGTTTGTAAAAATTTGAATAAAGGAATAATAATTCAATTGTTTATTCAAGTATAGTAAGTAACTCATAGTGTTAGTAACAATTTTACTTACATCTATATTAGTAAACTTAATTAAATACAAAACTTAAAATAACCTAAAACCTAACCTAGAATAGGTTAAATAACATTGAAAACGTGTAAATAGGTTGAAACTTTGACCTCCTATGTCTCCGTAACTCAAAGGTTTCTAAGTATGATCCAGACCAAGAGGCCGCAATGACGGGAAGACTTCAACTTCATAAAGGTTCTTTTTACACCCAGTTATACTAGGTGTCGCTTTGCCTCCTTGTCAAGTTGAAGGGTGTGCTACAGACCATCAAACTAAACAACTTTGTCCATGGTACCACCATCGTAATCGCAAAAAGATAATCGGCTGTCTCATACATTTTTTGGAGGGAGTAGGTATTGGAATGTTGTATGGGGCCGTTGATTATTTTTTCGCGATTGCGATGGTGGTCCCATGGAGAAAGTAGTTCAGTTTCATGGATTGTAGATTATACGGTAAAACTGGTTGTCAGATTTCGTAGCAACTGTAGGTAATGACTGTCAAAGATCTACAAATGACACCCGGGACGTGCTTTCCGAGGCGCGGAGGAAACTTGGTATGTAATTCACGGGAAAGCGTCGCTCGAGCGGCTGTTTTTATTTAGCCACGAGCATTATAAATAAATAAATAAATGAAAGCCATTTTCTTTCGATTAACACCTAAAAAAATATCATCAGCCTACAAGCCAAATTGTCGCACTAACTACATACATTGAAACATTTGATAATTAGGGTACAACAACTAACTGGTCCCAAAAAAACTTTTACGACCCAACAGATGTTACTGTTAATTCAAATCGTTCTATTTGTAAAGTATTGTTATATTTGTTTATTTATCAGACCTTTTGTATTTGTTGTTTAATTTTGTTTTGTTTTGATAAATCTCTAAAATTGGAGTAATTCAGCAACTCGTCCCACATGCCCACGGCCCATGGTTGGTTTCGACTCTGGTCTGCGGTTTCCAGAACTTGGTTTCAAATCGTTTTCAATGCAATTTGTGTGATGTTATTTTAAATGCAATGTTGTTTTGTTTTGAGTATAGGGACAAAGGAAATATTTGTTTCGTTTTGTTTCAGAGCAAACTCTTATAGTGTTTCGTCCCGCGCGGACTATGGAACGCGCTGACTGTCATGGCGGCCGTCACTTTGGTTTGACGTGACCTGTCATCTAGTTGTCATTGATCACTTGTCTTTAAAAATTGCTTGTGAACTCGCCGGCTATTGTTTGTTGGGCGTAATATTGATAAATCCCTTTGAATCCCGTATAAACAGGGACCATTTGGTTGAAATAAATTGACTAAAGCCTCGCCATTGATTTGGGAACCGAGTAATTGTGTATATTTTGTGAACGTTGAAGCACCCACGCGCCCTTTGAGGTTAGGTCGAACCCGTCGCGTGCCGTGTGAACAATTGAACAGACTGGAACTATTGTGTTGTTGTGACCTGCTAACGCGTTGGAACCTGTCGCCAGTTGATAGCCGGTCAGGTTTGAAATCGACTACAAAATCATAACACTATTCACGTACACACACACATACCTACAGACACCCATCAAACCTGGACCTGAATCATGGCCTCGGAGCAGGACTTCACCAGCGCCTAGGTGAGTTGATATATTTATAATTAAAGGGCATCTTGATTGAATTGTCTCCGCGGACCGCGGACATCTCGTCCCAAACTTCCCCTTGGTTTGGGAGCGAACAATGGTAGCAGAGCGTGGTTAAAATTGAAAAAACAACTTACTTAGTGCCTGGTCAATTGGAAGTTTGAACAAGAGCTAATTTGTTATTTGTCAGCCGGGCTCAAGTTGGAACATAATTGTTTGATTGGAATTAATTGCATCATATGTCCCCTTGTCGATTGTACTTGCAGTGTGAAATATTGTATTGTGTATTGGACACATGTGTGATTGAAATTATTGTTGTCATTTAATTGTAACTTGATATTAATTGATATTTACTGATATTGAGTGGTATTTGTTGGTTAACTAGAGGTTTATGTAAATTGTTCTAGGTTCTAATTGAGATTTATTTATGGGTTATTTGTTGAAACAGTTTATTGATTTGATTTGTTTGATTTGTTTCTTTTTGACATACAGTGTTATTGTTGAATTTGGTTGCAATGGCCTCACTGAAGGCTGTAAAGGAGGCGGCCGCTGGTTTGGTCTCACAACTAAGATGGTTCACCTCAGCTGCGGCCACGGTTGAGCGCTTGGATTTGGAGGAGATCACACTTGCTCGGTCCGAACAATTGGATGTAAGACTCGGTGATGTGGATAAGTTGTTCACCCGGTTCAACGAGTTTGTTGTTGATTTGGAATTGGAAGCTTGGGGCCAGGCAGCTCGAGATAAGGTCGTTGCCGACTACGACCAGATTTTGGAATTGGGGGACGCAGTCAGTCAGCGAGCCCGGGAGATTTTGAGGAGCCGAGCGCCTGACCAGGTCAAGCCGGAGACCTCGGTTGTTTCAGGCCCCGGTCTATTGAGTAGGCTTCCCACGTTGGAACTTCCACACTTTGATGGTCGCTTGGACCACTGGCTGAGTTTCCTAAACCAATTTGAGAGTCTGGTTGACTCCCGCTCGGACCTCGGACCCGCCCAAAAGTTGGCCTACCTATTGTCGGTCCTGGATGGTGAGGCCCGAGCCTTGGTGCAGCACTTGCCTGTGACGGACTCCGCCTACCCTACCGCTATGGAACTCCTATCCCGACGGTATCAGAATAAGCGCTGCTTGGCTGATGTTCACATCGGCCAGATTTTGGGGTTACCGGCCATTGAGAACACGTCGGCGTTGCGCACTAATCTGCTGAACCCGTTGGTTTCAGCAACCAACGCTTTGCGACGTTTGGAGTTGCCGGTGGACCATTGGTCCTACTTGTTGGTGCACATTGTACTGCAGTTGCTCCCCGCGGACTTGAGGTCCCGCTTCGAGCAGAGGTATGGTGGGGACAGTGCCACCCACCTTCCCCCCTTTGACGACCTCATCAAATTTTTGGAGGATGAGTGTCGCCTTTTGGACAACACTTGTGGCGCAATGGGGTCGCGCCCACCACCTTCTCGGCCAAGAGACCAGGGACGGACTAGGGCTAAGGGGCCGGTTGATAGTCGCCCCGCCCCCCGTTTTGCGGGCACCCAGAATAGTCCTGATTGCGTTTTTTGTAAGGCCACGGGGCATAGCATGGCAAGTTGCACGGCTTTTTTGGAGTTGCACGTTAGTGCCCGCCGCCGAATTGCCAACGCACGCCGCCTATGCTTCTCTTGTTTGGGGGCTCACTTTCACCGGGACTGCCCCAAGCCCCGCCCGTGTGGAATTTGTGAAGGGGCTCATCTTGAGATTTTGTGCGCCAACGCGAACCGCTCTGGCAGATCAGCTTCTGATGAGGGTTCGCGCAGGGGGGGGTACCACGGAGACGAGCACCGGGCCTCTGGTACGCCGGTCGAGAACCGGGTAGAGGCCCGCAATTTTGATGGCTGCACTCCACCCCCCGCGCAAGTTGAACGGGAGCCGCGCGCGCGCCAGTTGGTCTCCCCTCGTAATGGTAAACGGGAGCCGCGTGCGCGCCATTTGGCCTCCCCTCGTATGAACAATTGTACGGCGGCTGCTGGGCAACAATGGCCAGATCAGCACCGCTACCTTTCACCTCCGCTGGCGGAACGCCCCCGGTTGGAGTCGCGCCCTCCGCCATTCAGGCATCCGGTGGGATATGCCCTTCCAGCGATGGCGAGCGGCCCGGGACACCGCGCGGACGAAGCATTTGAGTGCTACCCTCGTCGTGAACGACGGCAGCCTGGATGCGGCGATCAGTCGCCGCCCAGGCATTGTTAGAAAATTGGCGTCTGCCCCGCTACAGGCCCCCTGGGTGACTCTGTTGTGGTCCGTGCTATTTTGGACACGGCGTCCAGAGTTGCCTTTTGTCGTCTTGGTTAGCGGGTTAAGTGGGCCTGAAGGTGAATGACCTTTCAGGCAAGTTTCGAGGATGGTTGGCCTCGAACGCCAGTCTTGATGTCGGTCCTTTTGCCCGGGCTTGAGGTGCTCGCTGTTGGGACAAAGGACCCTCCGTTTGATTTGTTTGTTGAACAGATACAGCTCCCTCGACAATTGTTGAACGTTACCTCGTGGATCAGGCGTCTTGGTCACAATTCTAGGAATCCAGGGGACAAGCGCCTATCACCGATTCTCTCTCCTCAAGAGCAACAGGAGTCACTCCTCATTGGGTCCGCTGTGCAGGCTGGGCACTTTGAAAAGGAGATCGAGATCTTGAAGTCTGGCAGGGTTAAGCTCGGGAGCTGTGAGTAAGTTGAGCCCCTTCTTGGATAATGCGGGTCTTTTGCTTGTTGGAGGACGGTTGAGGCACTCTAGCCTTCCTATGGGACTCGTCACCCCCCTTATTGCCCAAAGAGGGCCATTTGATTTGATTTGTTGGTGACCGATCGTCACATTGGGAACTCGCATGCCGGTTGCAATGCGCTGTTGGCCATTCTAAAATTGTCAAGGCTTACTTGTGTATGTGTCTGTCTGTCAATGAAGGCAGTGCACTTGGAACTGTTAACCTCCCTCTCGACAGAGGCCTTTGTAGCGACCTTGGATAGATTTGTCTCGCCTAGGGTTACCTTCTTTGATCAGTTTGATTGCGGTACCAACTACAAGGGTACAAGTAACTATTTGAAGGAAGTATACGCCTTCCTTAATGAGAGCCAGGTTGACATTGGTAACAAATTGGCTCGCCGAGGAGTCACTTGGTTGTTTGACTCACCAGCCCGCCCCCATTGGGGGGGTATTTTGAGACTGCCAATTGATTAGCGGACGGGTAGGCCCGTCCGGGGGGGGTAGATGTTTCGTCCCGCGCGGACTATGGAACGCGCTGACTGTCATGGCGGCCGTCACTTTGGTTTGACGTGACCTGTCATCTAGTTGTCATTGATCACTTGTCTTTAAAAATTGCTTGTGAACTCGCCGGCTATTGTTTGTTGGGCGTAATATTGATAAATCCCTTTGAATCCCGTATAAACAGGGACCATTTGGTTGAAATAAATTGACTAAAGCCTCGCCATTGATTTGGGAACCGAGTAATTGTGTATATTTTGTGAACGTTGAAGCACCCACGCGCCCTTTGAGGTTAGGTCGAACCCGTCGCGTGCCGTGTGAACAATTGAACAGACTGGAACTATTGTGTTGTTGTGACCTGCTAACGCGTTGGAACCTGTCGCCAGTTGATAGCCGGTCAGGTTTGAAATCGACTACAAAATCATAACACTATTCACGTACACACACACATACCTACAGACACCCATCAAACCTGGACCTGAATCATGGCCTCGGAGCAGGACTTCACCAGCGCCTAGGTGAGTTGATATATTTATAATTAAAGGGCATCTTGATTGAATTGTCTCCGCGGACCGCGGACATCTCGTCCCAAACTTCCCCTTGGTTTGGGAGCGAACATATAGTATTGTTCAATAAAACAGGTGTTTGCAATTATTTCGCTTAGTTTGATATGTAGCACTAGCTTGAAATAAAATAAATAGTTTGAAGACCAGACTAACAGATTGTTGGTTTAATGAAATTATAATAATTGGAATTCATCATCATCAACATTTCAGCCGAAAGACGTCCACTGCTGGACATAGGCCTCTCCCAAATATCGCCACATCGATCGGTCCCGTGCGACTCGTATCCAGCGAATTCCCGCAACCTTCACCAGTTCATCGGTCCACCTAGTCGGAGACCTTCCAACGCAACGTCTTTCGGTACGCAGTCGCCACTCGCGGACTTTTCGGCTCCATCGGCCATCCGTTCTGCGAGCAATGAATGTGCCCTGCCCACTGCCACTTAAGTTTGGCAATTCTTCGGTCTACGTTGGTAATCTTGGTTTTCTTGGGCTTAATCCCATGTTATAGTGAGCGAGGCTATCGCATGTAGACTGAGAAATTCCTGATGGATAAACCCAATAACACTCTGCCCGATCTGGAAGTCGGACTTCATATACAGCAGTCGCGCTAGCTACCCCTACCAACGAGGCTAGTTCTAAAAGTGTTGCCAAAGTTTCACAATTGCCAATGTGGGTGTTCACGCGGGGTACTTTGTGGAGTCGGCCTGGCACTTAATGTCTAGGGAATTTATATGTATAAGGTTATTTAGGGTTGGCATTTCAAGAAGAACATGTGGGTTGATATTGGAAAATAAAAGCAAGAAGAGGAATATTTAAGGGAGAAACATATTGAAATGGCGCTGTTAGACGCCTACGCACGGAGCCACTCGCGGATCAAAAGAGTTATCTGAGCCAGTAAAGTGCCCAGTTTTTTTCTCCACTTTAATTGGTTTTCGAATGATTGGTGATACTTTTAGTGACCCCCGACAGAAAATCCACGAGGTGTTATAAGTTATAAGTTTGATGTGTCTGTGTAGTGTCTGCCTGTGGCATCGTAGCTCCCGAAGGGATGAACAGATTTAGATTTTGTTTTTTTTTTTTTGTTTCAAAGGTAAATTAGTCGGGAGTGTTCTTAACTGTGTTTGATGAAAATCGGTCCAACCTGGTCGCCGTCACAAAATGGTGGATTACATAGTTTTTCACAACTCCCTCAATATGGGTACGAGTGGTGGATTATAGCCCATTCCCTCTTATAGAGAGGAGGCCTGTGTCCCAGCTGTGGGAACATTAATAGGCTGATGATGAGGATGATCTGCGTCGTTGGCTTAGTAGTCACAAGCATGAATGCTGAGCATAAGGTCCTGGGTTGGGAATCAGTAGCAGCCACTATTAATTGCAATAGGCTTGCCACTTACACACCCCTCGTGGTTGACGATGATGCATTTTCTTTGGATGACGCAGCCCTCGCGATGCGCCATGTGTAGCCTCCACCCGTCCTATTCTCACCTAGAAAATGGCATTCAAATAAAAGACGGGTGTGTACCATATAAAAGCCACCATATAATACAAGCAAGCTGAGCCGGAGGCACAGGAATTGGTAGGGTCGAAGGTTATTGTTTGTCTGTGGTCACTGCTGCAGGGATAGGTACTCCCCTGTAGTTGCAGGCGAAATCCCGCAGCTGGCCGGAGGTGGTAGAAGGCCGAAGAACTGTGTAGCGCGGTACGGTGATGTCGAACGAAGGTAATGGGTGTTCGCGGCCGACGTCTTGTTATCCAGGGGCAAGTAGAAGACAAGAGGTCACGCGGTCGATCACCTACGCGTTGGACAGACGAAAGCTGTAAGACAAACGTCCATGGTCCAAAGCTCCCGAGACGCTGAAGATCTATACACCACATGGGACTTCAACATAACTGGTGAAATGTGGATGTATTGTTAGGTACATCTCTGCCTAACCCAGGGATAACGGGTGTGATGATATTATGTTATATTTCATGCATTTCGATGGCTAATTATATCTGAGTTTTGAATTAGTCACAAATGACAAAAAGCGGCCAAGTGCGAGTCGGACTCGCCCATGAAGGGTTCCGTAGCAGCAAGTAACATAATATAAAATTAACGATTTTACGATTTATGACGTATTAAAAAAAAACACTTACTAGATCTCGTTCAAACCAATTTTTGGTGGAAGTTTACATGGTAATACATCATATATATTTTTTAACCGACTTCCAAAAAGGAGGAGGTTCTCTATTCGACTGTATGTATTATTTTTTTTTTTTTTTTATGTATGTTCACCGATTACTCGAAGACGCCTAAACCGATTTGAAAAATTCTTTTTTTGTTTGAAAGGGTATACTTCCAAGTTGGTCCCATAGTCGCCAAGTCGGGATCTGATGATGGAATCTTGGCGAAATCGAGGGAACTCTTCAAATTTTATAGGATAACGTACAGCAATTTTGGTATATTCTACAACAAGTGAAGCATTTGCGTTTGATAAGAACCATTCTACCATCAGATCTGATGATGAAATGAAATGAAATGAAATGAAATGAAATGAAATGGTTTATTCAGTAAATAGGATAAAGGCATCACTTTTACACGTCATCACATTTTAAACTTAAGCTAGATGGGTTCGACATTTCGTATCTGACTACCCTGAGAAGAAATGGCGAAACAAACTCGGGGATCAAAGTCTGTTTTAAAGCATGTACAATATGTTTAATGTTTTACATTGAATTAAATAATAATTTGAACATACAAAAAAGGATAATAATAATAATGTCAAATTTATATGTCAAAAATTGTAGAAAAAAAATAAAATAATAATAATTAAAAAAAAAATGGAAATATACAAAGGGAATTATCAGATTTTATGTCAATATTGTATAGAAATTACACAAAGCTAAGCAGAGCGAGCAGTTCAATCCCAAGCCTTTTTGTCATCTAAATAATTTTATAGTACCCTTTCTTACATAGTTTGGTTTTAATGCACATTTTAAACCGATTGATTGATAAATTTCTAATGTCAATGGGAAGTTTATTGTAAAAGCGTATACATTGGCCCATGAATGAGTTGCCTATCCTGTGGAGGCGAGTGCGATGTACAGCGAGGTTGTGCTTATTCCTAGTATTCAAGCTATGAATATCGGACATTTTCTTAAAATTTGATATATTTTTATGAACATATAATAAATTTTCAAAAATGTATTGAGAGGCTACGGTCAGAATATTGATCTCTTTGAATTTCTCTCGGAGGGAATCCCTAGGACCTAGATTGTAAATGGCCCTAACAGCCCTTTTCTGTAGAACAAAGATAGCGTCGATGTCCGCACAGGCACCCCAGAGAAGAATCCCATACGACATGACGCTATGAAAATAACTGAAATAAACAATTCTGGCCGTATCAACATCAGTTACTTGTTTAATTTTCTTGACAGCGTAGGCGGCCGAACTAAGTTTTTTTGACAAGGTTTCAATATGTGAGCCCCACTGTAATTTTGAATCAATAGTTAATCCAAGAAAAACTGTTGACTCAACAGGTTCCAACTCTATTCCATTAAGTTGAACATTAGCACGTAACTGTCTCACATTAGGAGTTGAGAATTTAATCAACTTGGTCTTTTTTCCATTCAAGAGTAGATTATTTACATTGAACCAATGGACAATCTTAGATAGTGCATTGTTCACTTCGTCAAAGTTTACTGATTGTCGTTTAATTTTAAAAATGAGAGATGTGTCATCCGCGAACAATACAATCTTGTGATTATCCCTTACGTGATAAGGAAAGTCATTTATATATATTAAAAACAAGAATGGACCCAGAATTGAGCCCTGTGGGACGCCCATAGTGACCGCAGATCCTGAAGATCTCCTGCCATTAACATCAACCTTCTGAGTTCTGTTATTTAAATAAGAAGTTAGAAGGTCCAGAGCCTTGTCCCTCATACCATAATGGTATAGTTTCCTGATAAGCGTTTCATGCTGCACGCAATCGAAGGCCTTGGACAAGTCGCAGAAGACACCAAGAGCATCCTGCGATTCCTCCCAGGCCTCGAATATGCTCTTAATTAATTCCACGCCCGCGTCTGTAGTTGACCGACCCTTTGTGAAGCCAAACTGTTTCAAGTGAAGTAAATTATTTTTATTGAAATGTTTTAACATTTGCTTCAGAATTAATTTTTCAAAAATTTTGCTCAAAGTAGGTAATATGGAAATAGGCCGAAAGTTTGTGGGGTCGGTTGTGCTACCAGATTTGAACAGCGGAATCACTTTGCTAATTTTCATCAAATCAGGAAATACACCGGAATCGACACAAGAGTTAAAAATAATTGCCAGGAAAGGTGATATAATGTCTATGATTTTTGACATGGTATGTACTGATAATCCCCAAAGATCGGCGGTTCTTTTGACATCAAGATCTTTAAAAGATTCTATAACATCCTTTGGGGTAACAACTATAAATTTAAAAGATTCAACACATTCTGGTCATGATGAAGCCAAGAGTCACGGAACTCCATAATGAGACAATGTATCCTAGTCATGTTTGGGCTTGTTGTAATTGTAACGGTATGCACTTTCCATGTGAACCACTAAAAAGTGAAAAATAAAAACTTTTTTGCAAAAAATAAAACCGACTTCAAAAAGAAAAAGTGAAAAATAACTTTAGCTTCTGAAGTCGGTGACAAAAAAATTAAATCAATCATACAAACGTCACCGACTTCAGAAGCTAAAGTTATTTTTCACTTTTTCTTTTTGAAGTCGGTTTTATTTTTTGCAAAAAAGTTTTTTTTAGTTTTATCATTCTCTTATTTTAGAAGTTACAGGGAGGGGGGGACACACATTTTACCACTTTGGAAGTGTCTCTCGCGCAAACTATTCAGTTTAGAAAAAAATGAAATTAGAAACCTCAATATCATTTTTGAAGACCTATCCATAAATACCTCACACGTATGGATTTGATGAAAAAAAAAATTGAGTTTCAGTTCAAAGTAAGGAGAACCCCAACAAAATTACTGTTTTTTTTTTCTACTTTTGAGTGAAAATCTTAATGCGGATCACAGAATGCATTTACTTACCAAGTTTCAACAGCATAGATCTTATAGTTTCGGAAAAAAGTGGCTGTGACATACGGACGGACAGACAGACAGGCAGGCAGACAGACAGACATGACGAATCTATAAGGGTTCCGTTTTTTGCCATTTAGCAACGGAACCCTAAAAACGGTGACATAATTACTATTATTTTTAGGTTTTACCTGAAAACAGTATTCATGCAAACGCAGGCGTATGTAAAACATTTCCAAGACTTCGTAGTTTCAAAGTGGCAAACTTTACTCGGAAATACTTTAATTTTCCTTTTTCATGAATAGCCCACACGTTTCGTTAGTACAATAGGTTATTTTCGTTTTTATTCGATGACTCACGAGTGCGAAGTATATAAGAAGAATGTGTGGTAAAATGATATCATCATCATCAGCCTGTAATTCCCACTGCTGGGACACGGCCTTCTGACGATGAGAGGCAAGGGCTATTATAATCCATAACGCGGGCTCAGTGTGGTTTGGTAGATGTCACTCGTCTTCGAATTTTTGGTTCTAGGAAATGACGGTTTTCTCGCGATGTTTTCCTTAATCAAAAGCAGTGGTGATGAAATAAATTACACAAAGTCATTCGCCTGTCTAGGTTCAAACCTACGGCTGGGCCACCGCTTCTCTCCAAGACCAAGATGATGTCTGGACCTTAGAAGAGACCTCTGAGTGTGTTATGGTTGTTTCTTCTCAGAGTAGTCAGGTACGAAACACACAGTTAAAACTAAAATGACGTGTTCTTGTAAAAACTTATTTACAAAATCAACATCATTTATCACAGGTCATCATCATCTGCATAGCCTTTTCCTAACTATGTTGGGGTTGGCTTCCAGTCTAACCAAATGCAGCTGAATACCAGTATTTAATATGGAGCGACTGTCTATCTGACCTCCACACCCCAGTTAGTACTGGGTAATACGAAACACCTTGGTGATGACTGTCAAAGATTAAAAAAATCCCTCCGGCAAGCCGCAGGAGGAGGTAGATTTCGAAGAAGGTGCTGGAGCGTCCGACTATTGAAAATTTGTATAAAGAGTTGTACTTATGTGTACAATCTACAAAAAAAATATGATTTCTAAATCGTTGTCCTGTAATGGAACGTTTACCCTTTTTAATAAATTCTCTCATGAGAGTTTAGCGTGGAAACGCCCTCAAATGTTTAGTTATAATTTTTTATTTCGAAAACTATAAGTTTTATCGCTAAACTTTGAAGGTATCAATTGTAGAGTAAACAATTTGCTTTCAAAAAAAAAATATTTGCGACGTTGAAAATGTTTACTGTTTCGGAGATATGATTTTTTTTCGCAAAAAGATTGGAATTTTCAACCCCCTCCCCAATTTAGGGGTTGCATCAAAAAAGTTATAATTTAACGATGTCCGTATTCGTACTCAGAATGATAAAAATGAGAAACGGTTCAAAAATTTTCCATAGGAAAAAAGTTATGGCCAAAAAACTGATTTTAGAAAAACCGCCCCCCCGCCGCCCCCCATGGACGAATTCCGCCCATTCACGAACTTAGCCTAAGTTTTGACCGTTTCGATTTTTTGGCCAAGTTTGAAAGCAATCGGTTCATAATTGCGACCTGTAGAGTGTGGCTAAATTTTGCTTGTCACCCATATACATACGTATTCATATAATATCCCCGTAGGTGAGAGACCAATAGGTAGATTTTTTTTTTTCAAAAAAAGGAAATCTACCTAAAAATTACAGCCGGGACCAACAGCTTAACGTACTTACCGAAGCATGGAGGAAATTCGATACGTCAAGGTCACCCATCCACAGATCAACCTAGGCAAGCACGGCTTAACATAAAGATCGGCCCGACGGGTGTTATTTTTTAGCCATGAGCTCATAATCACTATCATTACTTGAATAATATGAGTATATGGTAGTTACACCAAATCCCACTTGTCTTGTGTTTCTACCAACATAAAACGTTTCGCCGCCATTTTGAATTCGACCACCTCATTATCGCTATAAACGTGTAAACTGTTTGACCCTTTAGCAAAGAATGTTAAAAAGAAGGGTTAGCAGTAACTGTGGTTGTACGCAAAGGTCGAAAGTCTGGTGTCAAGTGACATTTTGCTGGGGTGACGCATTCCTGATGTCGCAGACAGTATGTTGTTTTAAGGGTTAGGTTAATTACCTGAATACTTATGAAGATAAGCGGGCATGGTTGACTAAGGTCCATGTTCACCGAGAAGATAACAGTCATCAATCTAAAAACAGCTGTCAATGTGACATGTTCCCATACAAAAAACTGTTTTAAACAGCTGTTTTTAGATAATCGTCTGTCATCTTTTTGGTGATCATGGATCTAAGAAGGTTTACTAAATGATTAGTATACAAGGTTTAATAATCTTTGAGGAAGCCCTCAACCAAGCATTCTGTACGGTCGAACAAGCTATTTGGTTTACAGTTACACCCACAAATTATATTGTAAAATGTAAACTAAATAGCTTGTTCGACCGTACATCCAACTAAGTAACTATACGCAAAAATTATTGCCAAGAAATTACTTTTTTTGTGGAGAGGAAAAACAAGTTTTACGGTAGACTTACGGGCATTTTTAATAACTTACTAGCTGGTTAGTAGGTTGCTATCTCTGTCTGTTTGACATTTATTTAGCTTGTTACGAACTGTTTGAAACAAAACGTCACAGAAAAGCTTTATCTGATTTTTCAATGAATCAAGTGACAGGTCGGTGACGCGACTAAGATATTTTAAACTAACTTTGTACATAGAAACATCAATAGCTACGAGACTTAGGTCCATGTTCACCAAAAATATGACGGTCTGATTATCTAAAAGCAGCTGTTTAAAACACATTTTTGTATGGGAACATGTCACAGTGACAGCTGTTTTTAAATAATCAGACCGTTATCTTTTAGGTGAACTGTTACCTTAGGCATATTAACTGACAAGTAATATGTAATTAAGTTATAGAAAACGGCATTTAATGATACTGTGCTGTACTGTGCTAGTACATTACGGTACGCACTAAATGTTAAGGTGAGTTCAATTATTTCTGTTCTATTCAATATGCCTTCGCTGGGTTTAATAGCGTAAGGTGTCTGGAATTTGTTTGTGGGACTGTTCGAAAGAGATACCGCGGCTCTGTGGAACACAAAGTTCTAAGAAACATGGATGGGTTTTAGTAAGTACAAGTCTGACACTCCCTTCCGCTCCGCCAAAAGCGGGAAGTCATTTGATGATTTCCCATCCAAAAAAAAGGGATCTCGAATTTGGGGATCAAAAAAAATGTTTCAAAACTGTGCTGAGCAGTTCACATCTTAATCCTACTGTTTATTGACCAAACTCAACACTCCATCAGCATAATCCACCAATAATTCACAGACAATTCCAATAACGTCGAATTTAACTCCCAACTCCAACACACGACCCTTGCAACAGCCCCTTTTTAATTCATAGCGGCTTTCCTACAAAACGGAGGGAAGCGGCTATATTTAGAACTTTGGTATTATCCTTTGAAGCAAGATAATAATACATTATATCGTTTTCAGTTAACTGTGTTGCTTCATGTGAAGGTACCTTGTTATTTATTCATCTATACGAGGAAGGAGGCTTTGTCTTGAATTCTGGTTTAATTGATAATAGGTTGTGGTTTTTGATGTTCCAACTTCCCCTCAAACCAGGAAAGTGAACCCGTGCACCGGCGACGACGCGAGCTCGTGGAGTAAAGGTTTGTGCTTCCCTGGTTTGTGTTTATGCTTTATTTCGTGTTGTATTCCATTGTCCTACACCCACCGCAACTCGAACTACCTATCGCCAAGCGATTGTCAATCGTATTATTCCGCATCGCAAATATACTGTCCACTCAATTAGCCTTTCGCACCACCATTTCATTTGGTCCTTCTTAAATTAAATAACATGAATTGTATTTCTCCGAAGTATACAGGGTGGAAATTCGTTTTGAGCAGTAAGGGGAACTCCTATAACCGTTGCAGTTACACGAAAACCGACTAAAGAAAATTTGACTAAGGAAAGCGAAATTTTGATCCCTATTGGCGGATTTTCAAAACAAAATAAACTAAGCAAGAAAACAGACATTTTACGCAAAACATTTGAATGATGCCAATCGATTCCGATCCTCAAGCGTTTCTAATAGTGATCAAAAACTTTTATGGGACCAACCTAGGCTCGAGTAAGTCCAGGGCTGCGGGACTGTTCGAAAGAGATACCGTGACCCCGGAACATAAAGGGCGAGGAAGGAACATGGATGGGTTTCAGTCAGTTAAAGTCTGACACTCCCTCCCGCTCCGCCCAGAGTGGGGAAGTTATTTGATGATTTCCCATTCGAAAAAAAAACTGCTCGCTCGGCTCGAGTAAGTAGAAAAGTCAAAATTTGCAAAAAAAACTTTTCCCATGTAGGAAATGTATAACCCTGTGCGTTTGCATTAGAAACAAAACGTCAAGGAAAAGCTTTCTTTGATTTTTCAATGAATCAAGTGACATGTCGGTAGTGACGCGGATAGGATATTTTAAGCTAACTTTGTTTATAGAAACGCCGATAGCTACGATCTTTTCCTTTTCGTGTCGATAGACTCAAATAATAGCCGACCAGTATGTTGTCACTTAAACAGCTTTGTGATCAATTGAGGTCCATGTTCACCGAAAAGATAACAGCCTGATTAGCTAAAAACAGCTGTCACTGTGACATATTACCATACAAAAATGTGCTTTAAACAGCTGTTTTAGCTAATCAGGCTGTTATCTTTTCGGTGAACATGGACCTAATACATTCAATTGTAACGTACTGTTAAAAATTGCACTACTAAGGTCCAAGTTCACCGAAAAGATAACAGTCTGATTATCTAAAAACAGCTGTCACTGTGACATGTTCCCATACAAAAATGTGTTTTAAACAGCTGTTTTAGCTAATCAGAGCGTCATCTTTTTGGTGAACATGGACCTTACTTTATATAATATAATATTGTTTTGTCATATTTAAACCCAATCTACAAAATCATCCACCAAAGGTCACCAGCCTTTACCTACCTCAATATTCATGTCCAAGGCAATGTACGCACTATCGGACATGAAAATCGATGGACGTCCCGTGTCCCGACAGTAAGCATGGAAGGGTGATTTCCGAGTATCATGACAGACATGTCCAAAGGCACTTGCACAGAGTTGCCATACGTCCGGAATTGGAATTTTAGATCAGTGTCCGATGGGGAATGGGGTGAGTTTTAAGGTGTCTGGAATTCCCAAAAATGAGAAAAGTTAAGCATATTACGTGGTCTACTTTAAGTAGAGTTTATAAAACAAATACAAGTAGATATTTATCAATAAATATTTCTCTTCTTCTTCTTTTTTTCCTCTTTTAATACAATACATATTTATATAAAAATCGCGATTTGAGGCCTGAATTCCTGCTACGCTGAAGTCGGTCGCGTATGGACGGTCGGTCGTGTACGTCAGCGAAACATATGCGCCGCTGACGTCATTGTTGCACTATGTCACTATACAGAACACAATGTATACTCGTACGTGCGACCGACGTACGCAAACGACATCAGCGAAGCAAGAATTCAAGCCTAAATAATACTATCCGCATAATTAAAAAAGGCAGGCGCATTACTTTGTATAATTCATTTCATCACTACTGCTCTCAAAAACGGTGAAGGAAAACATCGTGAGGGGTTTCCTCACGATGTTTTCCTAACGGTAGGTATGCCCTAGAACCAAAAAATCGAAGACATGAAATCTACCAACCCGTACTGGGCCCGCGTGGTGGATTATCCCTGCAAAATACGCGCTTTGACGTGGAGTTGCGGACACCAGCCCGTTGTACAATACAACAATTAAAAAAAGGAAAACAGTTTTTTTTTACATTCGAATATATTATTATTATAGTTAAAGTTGATTAAAACCAGACCTACTACGCAAAATAATTGACTTTTACACAAAGCACGAGTTAACGATGTTGAGAGTGTAAAGGCATGTTACATTTTTCTTTATGAGCAGTATTACAACAAAAAGAACGAGAAGTTGCAGGGTTTCCTCATTGGAATTGCATGTTTTTCGTTCGTTGCTTCAAAAACCAATTACCTACTTGTTAAAAATAGTTCATTGTCTCTACTACAATAATTATACAGCGAATTTTATATGTAAGAACTTAAGGAGACCTGATTTGGGACCTCTAAGTCCTGAATTCATGTCATGTCAGCGAGAAAAACAGTAGCAAATACGCTGCGACGTCAGCGTCGCAGTATGGTGCTGTATCACAGTTTATAGAACACAATGTATACTTGTACGCGCGACCCACGCACGCGGCCGACGTCAGCGCGACAAGAATTCAGGCCTAATTAGCCGACTTCAAAAAAGCAGGAGATTTTATGTTCGATTGTATGTTTTTTTTTTGTAGATTCTATTGACTAAAAATTAAAGCCGACTCCGAAAAACACAAAAAAGTGAAAAATAACTTTAGCATCAGAAGTCGGTGACCTTTGTTTGATTGATTTAAGTACTTAGTTTTTTGTCACCGCAGCTAAAGTTATTTTTCACTTTTTTGTGTTTTTTGGAGTCGGTTTTATTTTTTTACAAACAAGTTTTTATTTTTCACTTTTTAGTGGTTCACTTGTGCTTATCCCTTCACAGCGTAGCGGCGTGATGTTATGTTATGAACTGGTGTAAACAATAGATAGACATGAGATTTCAGCAATCCCAGTCCATTTGCTATCATTTATTAAGGAGTTCCGTTGCTTATCTCCGAAGTTCTTCATCAGATCTTCACCAAATAGAAATGAGATCACTCTAAGAAAGTAATCTTCTAAAAACTACCCAAATCACATCAAGTGTGCCTATAAAATTTGAAGAGTTCTCTTAATTTCTCCAAGATCCCATCATCAGATCCCAACTTGATGATTATGGGACCACATGGGAAGTATTATACCTTTTCAAACAATAAAAGAATAATTCAAATCGCTCCAGCCATCTTCGAGTAATCGGGGAACATACATAAAAAAAATGGTTCCGACGAATTGAGAACCTCCTCCTTTTTGAAGTCGGTTAAAAAACCAACAATGTTTTTATTACAAAAGTATTCTTTACTTTTAAAATAATAGAAAACATTGTTTGGGTCTCTCTCGGTATAAAGTCCATGTTCACCAAAAAGAAGACGGTCTGATTATCTAAAAACAGCTGTTTAAAACACATTTTTGAGTGGGAACATGTCACAGTGACAGTGGTTTTTAGATAATCAGACCGTAGCTTTCGGTGAACATGGACCTAAGTAACTTGTGAAGTTAGCGTAACGCCAAAGTTTAAGAAGCTTTAATTCTACAAAATAGATGACGCGTTCGTACTAGATCGCTCAACGAAGCAAGAAAACATAATTCAATAACAACAAACAACCTCCCTTCACAACAAGGTTATTCAAGTCTCTAAAAATATTGACTCGTCCAAACCGCAACTTATCATTGCAGACTTGTCTAATAAAAGCTCGTCTTTGTAGCAACATTGACACTATGTTTGTCTCTTTCTTACTTTAGGCATGAGTGCCACTGTCTCGCTCTCGCGCCCGACGCTGATCAAGCTTTTCTCGATTCGATACAGGTGCATCTGTAGTATATGTAAGGTTTTTGGATGTAAAATTGATTACGAGTATAATTTGATTTGAAGTAAAAGTTTATATACAGTTGAAAGTTTACACCGCCAAAGAAAGGTGGGGCTGCGGGACTGTTCGAGGGGCTGCGGGACTGTTTAAAAGAGATACCGTGGCCCGGAACATAAAGGGCGAGGAAGGAACATGGATGGGTTTTAGTCAGTAAAAGTCTCACACTCCCCCTCCTGCTCCGCCCAGAAAGGGAGGCGTCATTTGATGATTTCCCATCCGAAAAAAAAAGAAAAAAAAGGAAAGGCAAAGCAAGAACAGCGGGTTATTGCAGAAAAGGTACACTAATACCGGTTTCAAATTTATGAAACACTGGCTTCCGCAGGCGTTAACACTCGCATAAATTATCATCTTCATCGTTTTCATATTTCAGAATGATAGTGATGACTTTTACAGTCATCTTCATCTTCATAGAGGTGTGCGTATAGGTAAGTGATATTAAAAAGTAAGTACAAACATCCATAAATCCATCCAAGTTCACAAACTTTCACCTTTACAACAGCAGTCAGATATTATAAGATTAGATATGGAATTTCCTCAAAAATCCTTCGGATTGCTATGTTATAGAAAGCAGCCATAAATAGAGAGACGAAATTCCAACAGTGGATTAATATTATGAAAATGGAATCACCATCATTGTGAGTGGTAACCTGCTTGTCGCAGTCACGACGTGCAAACTGTCAACTTTTTTTTGTTCCTACAAATTGAATTTAAAAAAATACAATAAATGCAACGCAATGAAATGTGTATCTTCTCGTGTAGTAAATAAAGTTATATTTTGAGTCGCTCTATTAAAATGTGCGTGCAGCGTCGTGTCGCGTCGCGTCTCGGTGTGAATTGACCCTTAGTGATCGTATAATTAGTTTAGTTTTAAACCATGAAAGCCTGTTTTTAAGCTTTCACGGTTTGTTTCACAAGTACTTTGTTTTTATCTGAACCCCTGCCATATACTACACTCTGCGGTTGACCTTGCGTAACTGTGAAGGATCAAGTTTTTATCACCAGCCACTGCACATCAGCGATACGCGCGCGTCATGCCCGACGGGTTCCGTATCGTAGTTTTATTTGTTAATAGCTACTTACATTCCTTTGACTATTTCAGGAGACAGCTTCATGTTGGAGATAAATTAGCTGGAGTTATGTCTTCTGGTCTTAACTTGATTTATGTGGGACTTAAATTAAAGCAGTGTTTTGAAATTGCGATACTTGTGCATATAGTCCTGCATGGTTTATTTGGCGCGTGGCCACTGTTGGAACTAATGCGGCCATCTTGTTTTTTCATAACAATTTCCAATGTGCAAAATCGCCATGCCATACCATGATAGATAGTAGAGGGGGACGAAACGATAATTGGACTATGGACTGTATTAATGATGATAATTTTCAATAACCTACTGTTTGGTTTCGGTAGGTTGGTATCTCTTTCTGTTTGACATTTTGCTAACGGTTAGAAACAAAACGTCGCAGAAAATCTTTATTTTTATATTTCTATTAATGAAGTCGCAGGTAGGATATTTCAAGCTAGAATAACTTCGTTTATAGAAACACCGATAGCTGCGAGATGAGGTGTGTTAACTGACAGTTTACGTAAGTAAGATACAGAAAGCGAGCCTCAGTCAAATAATGTACGAGTACAATGTTGTTTTTAAAATTAATAATTTAATAATTAACTGTTACCATATAGAGAGTTTTAATATTATTATTAATATTAAAAAGATTTTCCCTTAGTTCCTTATTTATATAAAGAACAAATTCATATTTGCTACTGAAAGTAAACACAAACTTTTGGACATCAAATTATAATTATAAAATCGTTTATGACAGCACCAGCTCGCACCTTGGAGGTCGCGAGAAAATCAGAACTTTTGGAAAACAAATGCCAAGTTGTATTTAATCAAAAAGGCGGAAATAATATTGTTTATTATTGTTTCGAACAATTTGAGTGTTGTAAATCTTTGCTGTTATTAAAATACTTTTCTTTGGCTGTTATTTTGGTCTTGGTTTTTTTTTTTTTGGTTGTATGTACGGTTGAACAAGCTATTTGGTTTACATTTTACAATGTAGTTTGTCGGTTAAACTGTAAACCAAATAGCTTGTTCGACCGTACCTATTATGCGGTGGTATTTTAAATATCGAATACAATAAGTTGTCAAACTTTCAAGCCACTGTAGCCACCTGCAACGACTGTCAAAGATCTACAAATGACAGCCGGGACCAACAGCTTAAAGTGCTTTCCGAGGCACGGAGGAAACTCGGTATGTATTGGGTGGTCATCCATCCTCGGACCAACCTAGGCAAGTGCGGTTAAGGCGAGGAGCTAAATGCGAGTTTTATAATGCCTGAAAGTACCTATATGATTCACTGCAATAAACAAAACAAGAAAAATATATGATATTTTCAGAATATATGCTAGTATGATAGAGTTAAGTGTGTGAAAACATAATACAATTAATTTTACTCGATAAAAAAAATCACGAACTTATCTCTAAAAATTTCTTTTAACGAGTAAAAACCATACTAAAATACGAGTACATGCCCAAAAATCAGAATGATCTTCTGATTTTTAGGGTTCCGTAGCCAAATGGCAAAAAACTTCTAAAATAAGAGAACAATAAAACTAAAAAAAATATATGATGTACATTACTATGTAAACTTTTACCGAAAATTGGTTTGAACGAGATCTAAGTCGTTTTTTTTAATAAGTTCGTCCTTTTTAGATTATGTTACTTGCTGCTACGGAACCCTTCATGGACGAGTCCGACTCGCACTTGGCCGCTTTTTTTGGCAAATAATTCTACAAGCAACATGTTAGCATCATAGTGTTTTATTTTTTTAGTCCAATCAACAGATTTTTTGTAAATGGATCGAAACCACTCATTTCGCACTATTCGACCCACAGTGACTGACGTAACAAGCACTTGCAAGCTGATTAGAACTTAATCCTAACAGTGTTTCAAACGAAGTTTGAACCACCACAAATAGAGTAGCTAATTTAGCTCCTGTAGTCCCCATAACCTGAAGATCGACCCAAGCGGCTGTTTTTATTTAGCCATGAGCCAATATGCCGAAAATTTCGCATTTACACTTATTAACCAGATTCTGAACCTACACGCGCCTATCAGAAAGGTCATAGTTGTTTAAACTTTAAAGTTCCATAATATGCTATACTAATCCTGCCCCTCACGGTTAACAGTACAAAAACATACACAATAGTTGAGTCCACACATTGTACTCATGTAAAGTAACATGTAATTTCAGAAATGTTAATGAGATCCTAAGAACTAATTAACCTACTTACTAATCACGAATGTTTGAAGAATTTTTCCCGAAAAACATAAAATCCCTCCCCACTAATTCAAAGAAAAAGGGTGTTTTTTCCAACTTTTTTTTCAAAGGAACATAATAAATCAACCTTAATGAAATTCGAAAGTATTATTTTGTACAGTTTTTGTCAAAATTAAGGAAGTTAAAAACATTGTTAGATGTTGACATTTCATTTGTATTCATTTCTACCCGTTGAGTTTCAAATTAAAAATAAAAGTGTTTGTCGAGTGGCAACACTGTGGAATATTTTTAAATTAAGACCGTTGTGACGTCATTGTGTTTGTAGCGTCTGCATTAACGCAGGCGCTTTGAGAAAAATAAAAAGCGAGTTATTTACAACAACTGCTTCCGTTCCTAGAAATTATATTTCCAATAATGCATTTCTGCACTGTTTAGCGTAAAATAAAAGCTCCTTATGACTGATGCTCCAAGGTAGCCCGCGAAATTCAAATTTTCTTACGTTTTTTGCGATTAAAATTTAAATTATTTATGAAAAATAATAACTAATTTCGAAGAAAAACGGATTGGTTGTAAGCCTAAAGTGAAAACGTTAGGGTAGGCCGCGAAATTCAAATTTTCTTACGTTTTTTGCGATTTGCAGGGCAGTACTAAGTTGTATGTTGACGAAAATATCGGTCGCGGCTGTGAAACGTATGTAGTTACAGAATTATAATCATAAAAATCATCAATACAACCCTCAAATTCCAAAGAATCGAGGAACGACTTTGACCTTGAAAAATTCAGCCGCGACCGATATTTTCATCAACATACAACTTAGCACTGGCCTGCAAATTGAAAAAAAAAAAAGCGGCCAAGTGCGAGTCGGACTCGCCCATGTAGGGTTACGTAGCAGCAAGTAACATAATATAAAAGTTACGATTAATAACGTTTTAAAAAAAACTACCAACTAGATCTCGTTCAAACCAATTTTCGGTGGAAGTTTACATGGTAAAACATCACATATTTTTTTTAGTTTTATCATTCTCTTATTTTAGAAGTTACAGCGGGGGGGGGGGGGGCACACATTTTACCACTTTGGAAGTGTCTCTCGCGCAAACTATTCAGTTTAGAAAAAAATTATATTAGAAACCTCATTATCATTTTTGAAGACCTATCCATAGATACCGCACACGTATGGGATTGACGAAAAAAAAAATGGAGTTGCAGTTCAAAGTATGGGGAACCCCGAAAATTGATTGTTTTTTTTCTATTTTTGTATGAAAATCTTAAACGAATCTATAAGGGTTCCGTGTTTGCGATTTGGCAACGGAACCCTAAAAACATAAAAAAAAATGAATTTCGCGGGCTAGCTTACAAGTAATCCGTTTTTCTTCGAAATTATTTATTATTTTTCATAAATAGTTTCGAAGAAAAACGGATTGGTTGTAAAACAGCTGTAAGATAATTCTTATTGCTAAGGATAAATAATAAGTTAATAGACCAATTTTATTTAAAATAGACGACTGTCTTGTTGCTCTAGTGGTCGCAAGCGCGACTGCTCAGCATGAGGTCCTGAGTTCGATTCCTGGGTCAGGCGAAGTGATATTGGGTATTTGTACTAATACGGCAACATACCATTCAATAAATAACACTTGGAAACGTTGCTCTACAAAAAGTGACGGCGGTGTGGATGCACCATTTGAAAGGTCTCAATAGCACCCATGGAGTCTGGATTTGTGCCCAGTTGATGGCAATAGGCTCACTCCCTGTTACATGGTGCTTAAACATAACTGGCGAAATGTGAGAATTAAAGGACAGGGATGAAAAAATAAAAAAGAATGTATGGATTGTAGCAGTTAGCGTTGCTCAGTTTCTGCCTATCTCCAGGTATAAAATATTCTTAGATTATACATTTACCTATAAACGTCATTAAAAAACTTCGGCTCAGCAAATATTTAACTAGAATTGCTTATTAAAACGCCAAAACTATTTACGAAGCCAAAGGAAAATTTTCAACAAACTTAGATTAGCGTAAACAAATAATTTATTTCTCAGTTCCATTTTCATATTATAATTTAATTCCAACCGTTAAAGAAATATTTTCGCCCAAAGCTCATTAGCAAGGAGTTCGGCTTTTAAAATAATAATATCATGGCTAAATAGTTGCAGACACGCCATTCCATAAACAGGTTTAATTATAATTTACTACTGCTACTAACGCTACCCAATATAAATAGAGTCCTGCAGAGGCGGGGGAATGAGACAGAAACATGCATTGACTCCACAAGCGAAAGAGAAAGCATGTATGCACATGTCACAGAGTAATCTTATAAATAGTGTAGGCAAATATTTTAATTGTGATCGTTTGTTCGGATAACCATGGTAACTCTGATTTGTTTGGTGGAAAAAGGGAGAAAATATTTAGAGGCTGTTATTATGATTTAATTATGTCGTGTGATATTTAGAGTTTATTTCATTTCAACCTACAGGCTAAGAAATTGTTCACCTTAAGAAACTACCTACTACCTAATTAATTTTCGACAGCACAAAAGACTATTGGCTAGTAAGTAGCTGTTACTAAATAATTTAACACTATTATGGCTACATACTACGAAAATAACTTAATTTTAACACACACACAACATCAAGATAAATTATACTTTTTTCTCGTGTGACTTTCTTAAACCTAAATAAATAGCCACATATTAATTTTCAAATGTCAGCATAATTCTACATTACACCCATCATTACATTCTGACTCTAAACACCAAATTAATGACACCTTAAAGCACCATTAGCCGCTATAGCTTCTTCCAAAACATTTAATTACCACGAGTCATTAAGCGATAAGAAAAAAAGCTAAAAATTGTCGCATCTGTTGTGTTAATGTATACTCTGTGGTCTAAGGGCGGGAAAACATTTCCATCCAGTGCCCTGCCAGGCTTCGCGCCTCACGGTCGTCGGAGCGTATTCTTATTCTTTCGAAAATCGAATGTCGCGTTTGACATTTCGTGTTTATTCGAATAAAATTTAAAAAAATACTGCAGCCATTTTGATTTTGAAACAATTTGTGACTGAGTTTAGTTAAATACTGTTGTTCTATTATCTGTGTTTTATTATTAAATCATATGTGTGGACATTAGTGAGATTGGATTTTATGGCACAATATTAATGGTAAGTGCGTGTTTTATTATGGTCGTATTACAATAGTTAGTACAAACTAGGCTCTAATGCTAGGGTGTGATAATTTCGGGACATTTGTGTTTATAATTTAGACAATTTTTCTGTTTCATTTTTCATT
Organism: Xestia ashworthii; assembly: GCA_950022955.1. Lineage (NCBI taxonomy): Eukaryota > Metazoa > Arthropoda > Insecta > Lepidoptera > Noctuidae > Xestia > Xestia ashworthii. Next base: position 7,983,971 of record OX465572.1, read on the forward strand.
TTAAGGAAAGTTTTAGAATATTTTAACATGCATTATTAAGACGTAAGTAACAGTAAATAAACAAGAATATCTGTACATATTACAAATAAATACTATTTTATGTTGTGATGAAGAAAAAACAGTACTAACACATCCACGCATTGCATGTAAATTGCCAAAATGGTGCGACGATTTTTTATATAAATGAAAATAAATTTCATAGTCATTATCATTACCTAGACTAAAAGAGTGATAGACTTGAATGTTGATGGATAGAGAAGAAGGCCAAAGAAAGATAAAGAAAGAAGAAAGAGATGGAGGGGTTGTATGAGGAATGATATGAAAGAGAAATGAGTAATTGATGCCATCACGGCTGACAGGGGAGAATGGAAGAAGAAAACGTGTTGCACCGACACTAAGTACTCGTATAATGGGACATAAACAGAAAGAACATGAGTAGGTAATCATTACCTAGACTTGGTATGGTGTGAGTTTATAACTAAGTACAAAATACTTTCATCAATCCAGCGCAAGGTATTTTGGATTTTACGCAAAATTCCTGAGGGCTTACGCAAGGTGAAATTCAATCACCGGTAACAAACGAAGCTGACGATAGAATTGTCAGAATAGACAGTGGAATGATTGACGTCAGCTACGGAAAGTCCTACTTTAATCCTGTTGGAAGTCATTGTAGAACTGTGAAACGCTTTGTAACCGCTTGTCTTTTATTTACGCCTCCGGGACTAGAATCTGACATTGATAGTTCATGAGCTTATATTATTAGAGCTAACACTTATAAAGTCAACTCCTTTTATGACTTCAAGTTTTGAAAATTTATAAAGTCACTATTACCACGTATTTAGAACATCATGCTGAATACCGTTTTTAGAAAATTTGCATGGGCAATTACCTGAAACCAGCAAGCCTGAGAAATATTTTTCGATGGCATGTAAATGACAAGTCAGAGGCCCGTGTGCGGATTAAAAACTCTGACACTAGGTGAGTCAGGCACCACACGATAAAAAAAAGATACGCAATTAAAAAAAAAACAGTGCATCCATACATTCGTTTTTTTTTTGTAAATACACAATTAAACTTGAAAACAATACTGGCATATTGTAAGTGTAATTCTACTGATTCCTCCAAGGATTAAAGGCGTATTATAGTGTATTTTATGTACTGATATTGATTTAACACAGTTATATTGTAACTGATACTTAAACCAAGCTTTATAGTTCGAAAACAACATAAGAGATGGCGCTAGTACCTAGTCACATTGTGAGCAAAGATCGTCTTGAATGACTTCATCGTTGAATGAAAATGAATGAACGTCTTTTTTTCCATAGTTAGGCGAGTCTTTGATGGAGGCTCAGAAGTTCAAACTCAAATATTGCCAAAGAGCGATGGAGAGAAGCATTTAAATATCAAAATCACCGATCGAATAAGCAACACCATAATACGCTCCAAGACAGGCATCGCTGATGTCGGCGATAAGTCGGCGAAAATAGGACTGGGCGGGTCACATTTCTAGGATGGGTCAGGCCAGATGGGCAAGAATCGTCACACAGTGGATGCCTGAAAACGGTCGTCGTCACCGAGGCAGGCCCAAGAAACGCTGGCGTGACAATTTGGACTCGTTTCACTCGACTGATTGGCCAGAGGAGGCAAAACACCGAGAGAGATGGAAAGAAATGGGAGAGGCCTTTGCCCAGCAGTGGGACAGAATAGGCTAACAGCAAAAAAAAGCTGAGTATAATAATTTTAGGCATTCTTTGGGTTCATTCTCATGGAAACCTATAGGGTGTAAAAAAAACTCTTAACGAAGCCGAAAGGGACTTAGTCTCCCCGTCATTGCGATCATTTTTTTGTTCTACACCATACCAGGGAACCTTATAGTTACGGAAATATTGGGGGTCAAAGATGCAACTTTTTGACAAGTTTTTTTTTTTAATACTGGTTTTTGTTGTAAGATTTTTAGTAAGACCTTCGTACTATTCAATCCATGTATCAGAACAATGTTTTGTGTGCGTTACATTGAGTTCTACCACAAAACATGATTTTTCACCTAAAAACAAGGTTGTTTCCCAGCAATAATTTTGCGCAAAGATACTTAGCTTGATTGATGTACAGAATGCTTGTTTGACGGCTTCGTGATGCGGTGGCTTACACTCTCTATAGTCGGCATTTAGACAAGCTTCCAATGACATACAACTTATAACCCGATAGCGATTTCGTCCACGAACATAGTGATAGCTCGGTTATTATGCATGAAATAAATATAATTTATAGCTTATAGGACTCACGAACAATGTAGCTTTCTGTTAGTGAGTCTGTAGAATCGGATCCGAATGATCCAATTCTAAAAAAATAGAATTGTTCATATTAATGACCGAGAAAACGATGGATGGATAGTGTGATGAATGATATGAAAGAAAAATGAGTGAATAATAACGTGACGATTGACAGGGAAGAATGGAAGAAAATAACACAGACACGTCAAACTTATAACACCCCTTCGTTTTTGCGTCGGGGGTTAAAAACGTATTGAGCCGATCCAAAATAACATAGAACAAAAGTACGAAGATGATGAATAAACTACTAGGTACTGCCAAACGATCAAATACCAATTAATTAACCTACAATACCGAAGCTATATCAAATCACCCCTGGTTATTGAATACACTTAAAACTTTGCCCAATATCGGCCTAATTGGTCACATGGGCACTTAATGATGTCACCGTAGGTCAGTGATAGCGACGACCTAGAACAGGGTATATTCAGCTCTATTCTATAGGTACTGAAAAGCGGTCAGCAAAGTAATTAAGTAACCAGGGTCGTCAAATATAGTTGCATTTTTTTTTAAACGATTTCTGGTCTTCAAAATGCAATTTGATTAGGTATATTAACAAATTTGAATATTTCTATCAATTTACTCGTAATTTCATTTCATTCGTAAACATCTGTCGGTTATTAAAACTTCAACTGTATATTTCGACCCTGATAATAAACGTACAGAGGAACATTAAAAAAAAATCGGTACATATATACTCCTAGAGGAAGAGTACCTACATTGCATTAGTGTACACCTAAAACGCAAATTCTGGGGGGCCTAGCGGGGCAAAAGTACATACTCATTTGGGACTGTACCTAGATAGTACCTACTAATAATCATGTTCGTATAAATATAAGCTCTATATCTCGAAGCCATATTATTTTGCTGTTCAGAATTTCAGCATAGATTATTTTATGCTAGAATATCAGTGATACAATTAGTAGGTATGTGATTGTCTAAAGTAGTAAATTATCATATTTCTGTATTTAGAAGATATATTAATGTCGTCACAGCATGGAATCTTGCTTCCGATCACCATGTTCGTTAGAGTGATGGGATGCCATCAGGATCGATTTTTTACTATTTCGCAATAGACCGCTTCAAGTAGGCTAGTTTCCACTTGCAAATCTATTTAGTCCGTCAGGTAGAGTATTATAAATTATTGGACATTTATTTTTTGTTTCTGTAAATCAATGAATATTGACAAAGATGAAACGCATCAAAACTCGGGAGTGGGGGCTTGTGACGTCAGAACGTGCAAAAAATAATAACACGGCGTGACGTATTGAAAATGTTAACAGCGTCGTATCTTCGTCAATTTTTTACGTAAGAAAAGAAAAAATACGGGTAAATTAAACATATAAATAGATTATCAAAAAATATTGATTTATTATTTGATAACCGACGGACCTATTAGATTTTTTCAGTACACAACCCTAATACTGCGTTTATATTTATCATGCCCGTACTTTAGTTTAGAATCTTTCCACTAGTTCACGGACGTCTTTTCATTAATAACTGATAATTTTACAGTTTTATGTCTATTAAAACCTATAATTAAGGCTCACCTTTTGACCGTCCAACATGATCAGTTATTTGGAGCACTCGATAAATCAGATTTGATGATAAATCGATATTTCTATTAATAGAGTTATAACTTGAACTAGTCTTGAATTCATTATGAATACAAATTGTGCCTATTTTGACATCTACCTGAAAAAGGTGTATCGCTTTAAATATAACTAAATACTTTAATTTCATCCTCATCATTGCTCACAAAGCCATGTTAAAATCGCAATTTCACAGCATAAACATAAACAGGCATTGATCCCGAACAATATTGCATCGTCATCCACCCTTTGCCTAAAAAAAGAAACTTCAAAAACCACAGATCTACATAATTTGTCACACATGGCAACAATTTCGTCACACGACGCCTTAAATCAACTTTCCTTAACAAATAAATTCAAAAAAAGAACAAAATCGTTCAGTAGCGTAACACCTGTTGTCTGTGCTTCGTTCCCAGACGAAACCAGTTCTACAGATAAAAAAATATATACGAAAAAAAAGATGGCGGCATCTAAAGGGATACAGCAACTGACGATTTTGTTTCTTATTTTATTGACTGCAGGTGCTTGATAGTTTTTTGAGTGTCATGGCGATTTTTATGGTAAAAGAATGGGAGATGTTGGTGTAATTAAAGCTAGTAATTGTTTGGTTATGCTGTTCCATATTGGGTTTCTAGTATGTTGAAGTTTTAAAAATAAACTTGTCCTCAATTCATTCGTGTGGTCCCGGTTTGGAGTTCTTATCCCTGTTTTGACAAGGTCGTTCTAATAAGTTACCTACAGCTACAGTTTTTATTGAATTAAAGTACGGGTCCCAGTTTTTCCTGCAAATATATTTCGAAGTTCAGTAATAAGAATCCTGAAAGTCTGACAACCGGTTCTATATTCTGTTAAAGTTAATTTTGTCGACGATTTTGATGGAAATCATGATTTTGAGGACCGTGGACAAACTGGCGTAGGCGCGTGGGGTTGGGGGTTTTGCGGCGTAGCTTGGAAGAGGCCAATGTTCTATAATATATTACAGAATGGAACCAAAACTATTTTCTGTAATACGAGTGGCACAAAGGGCCTTGGAGCGGGCCGTGCTTGGCATAACCCTCTTAGATCGAGTGCGTAACACCGAAATCCGTCGTCGGATGAAAGTCTTCGATGTTGGGGACCGGGCGGTGCGCCTAAAGTGGACCTGGGCAGACAATCTGGCTAGACGTGGAGACGCCGATGGAGCAAGGCTTTGACCGAGTGGTGACCTAAGTTTGGCCAGAGAAACCAGGGCCGTCCTAAAGCTCGTTGGGTTGACGATATTGTCAGGGAACACCTGGATCAGGGAGGGACAGAACCGGGAAGTGTGTCGGAAGAAAGGGGAGGCCTAAACCCAGCAGTAGGTGATTCCTGGCTGATGATGATGAGGCTGAATTAATGACCTATGAATGAGAAAGACGAAAAATCTTCTTTTTTAATCTTGCAATGCAAATCATACCTAGTTTCCTTTTTGCAAAAGGTCTGTTTTTACGCTTTACTTTTGTTGGTCGTTCGTACGTGTAAACTATAGTAGCCTTGTATGAAAAATTTGCTCACGTAACCGTCGAATATAGGGAAGAATGTTTATTTTTCTTGTAACGCGTTTTGTTAAAGAAATTACAGAGGCTTTGATTCCAAGGTTGTGAGCCGTTTCTGGAAAAATGTAACATTTTATGTTTGTGTTGAACGTATTACTTGTTTTATCGAGGGTGAAGAGAATTGCCTTTTTCGTATTCCTCTGGTCACCAACGCAATATGGAAATTATACAATATGGAATGATAGGGTCGTAGCAAGCACAGAAAGCCGTTCGATTTGTGGATGGGTGACCATCCATAACATTTCGAGTGTGTAAGAACACACTCGAAAAGCGCGTTATGCCGAAAAATCAAAAAAATCTTATCTAATCTAATCTTTATAAGATTAGATTTTTTGGTTGTTTTTTTGTTGATTTAACTCTAGAACTAGGTACTCCGCCGATTTTGAAAAATCTTTCACCATTAGAATATTAAGTCTTTACCGAGTATCATAGGTTATAAATTATATTGATATCATGCTAATAAGCCGAGTTATCGCAATTTTCGCGGACGAAGTAACGGGTGAAGTCCTAGATTATTACTAAAGTATGAAAAAAAAAATACAAAAAAAAAATCTTTAACAGCAATTAAGTAGTCAATGGCTCAAAAGTCTGACAGCGAGTCTTACCAAGGAATAACGTAATAACCAGTACTAACTGGGTTGTGGAAGTCAGATAGGTAGCTCCATGTAAAATATAAACTAGAAGCCGACCCTAACATAGTTGAGAAAAGGCAAGGCCGGTTAACTAAATATTATAATGGCAGAACCATTGTCTCTTAAACTACGGAACCCTTGAAGACTGCATACGTAGTTTACCCTCAGACCAATGTCATCGAACAAGCTCGTGTTAATCAACATTCATTTATTTAATTGTTCTTCGTCGGTGATCTCAAGATTAAAGGACTATGGGCAACTACAGAACTTAACTGACATACAGATAAACAGACGTATTATTAAGTCATTCGTAGTACGTAAACCTGTAGTTACTTAGTCTGGTATTCGAGATAATGTGACAGGTCTTAATCAGTACCTACTTAGTACTCGCAAGTAACGGATTCTTCATTTTTTTTGCAATGTTTTATTTGTATGCACTCCTGAATATTATTGATCGTAATAGCCTAGGTGGGTTATATTGCTTTTAATTTACGGGATACCTATTTCCGTGTTGTTGTATTGGAGTTTCATATACTTTTTATCCGACTCAGGAGGGGAAAGTGTTAGGCCTGAATTCTAGTCGCGTTGACGGTCGGTTGAGCACGGTCAGTCGTGACGATAGCGAGAACAAAATACGGCTGTCGGTCGCCGCTGACGTCTGTGTCGCAGCATGGTGCTATATAGAACAAAATCATGTTTACTCGTACGCAATAAAATTGACCGTGCGCGACCGACCGTTAGCGCGACAAGAACTCACACCTTACTTTAAGGCGCTCTAAGGACCAAAACGCGTGGATCGATTTTATGATTTAAACGTCAATTGATTTTTATTCCTTGCGTTTTTCATTTTAGATAGGTAAAGTGGTTTATAAAGCATGCTATTTAACTTGGTCTAGTAAAAAAACATAAGAAGTCGGCCTAAAGGCGTATTACAATGCAATGGGGTTACCACTTAATCATGCCTTACATTACATAATACTGCCCGGCTAGCATGGGCAGGGGATAAAAATTTTATCCACCGGTTATTTCCACTTTTGTTTGAATTTTGTCCCTTGTCAGTGGAAATAACCGGTGGATAAAATTTTATCCCCCGCCCATGCTAGCCGGGCTGGATAGTGACAAATAAAATATGATCTCTTTCAAATCTTTATTTGTCGTACATAAATGCAGAAAGACTTTACTGAATATTTGAATAAGTATCGGACAGTCGGCCATGGATATTTCAGAAACACTTGAACGCTGTTGCAAGCGCCATGACTCACACTGACCATCCGACTGTCATCCCGCGATCATGAAGACATTCCGTGATGTATAAGTATCAGTGTAACTACAGGGTGTAAACAACCTCATCACAAAGCCGTTAACCAAGCATTATGTACATGAAACTAAGTAACTTTATGCAAAAATATTGCCGGGAAACAACTTTTTTTTTTAGGTTATAAATCATGTTTTGTGGTAGAACTCAATGTAACGCACTTAAAACATTGTGCTGGTGGATGGATTGAATAGTACGGGGGTCGTGGAGGTGTTAAAAGTCAAAATCTTACAAAAAAAACTTGTATTAAAAAAAAACTTGTCAAAAAGTTGTAACTTTGACCTCCCATAACTCCGTAACTAGAAGGTTCCCAGGTATGATGTAGAACAAAAAAATGATCGCAATGATGGGGAGAACAAGTGCCTTTCGGCTTCGTGAAGAGGTATTTTACACCCTTTATAAATTACATTAATCGTGTTTAGATTTTGTTTCAAATCCGCATATATCGAAATAATTAAGTACTAGAAAAGTTTTCCAAAACATACATAAACATGCAATAAAACAAAAAAAAAACAAACAGAATATAAAATAATTGGTTTTAAACATCAGAAAGCAGCCATTTGAAATGTAAAGTTAATCGATAGTTTACTCTGTTTCCGTTCCTAGGGCCTCAATATGACTACCGCTAGCGATTTAAATCGTGGTTTACTTATCTACACATAAATAGGAACAATAGTTTTTCTGTCATTTGCATATTAAAGTTAACAAGACGTAATGTAAAAAAATATCTTAGAGCGGATTGAAACTTTCGGTAAAAATAATTTAGGAAAATGCAAAGCCCAATCGAAAATGAAATCTTTGTTTTGTAATACTGTTTATGCTAAACTTTAATTGTCACTTACGGGTATCCCATCCCGCGATCATGGCGCTTGCAACAGCTACTGCAGCGTCTGCTTCGAAATATCAGGGGATCTAAAAGGGCCATTTTTGCAGAACATAATACGAATCAAGTTGAAAATTAAAAATTATTAAAATGGACCTTATGTCTATGACAATAAAGTGCATTTTTAGTATTTTTTTTTAATGTGCTTCATATTATGTTCTGCTAAAGCGGCCATTTTAGGCCCGCAGGAGCTCAAAATTATAAACAATCATGGAAGATACCCCGTAATTGACAGCATTCGTTTTCTTTGTTTTGTGTTTTTCTTGCCTAGTAAGTAAAACACATCAAACGAGATCAATGTAACTAACTACAGTGGCAATGCAGTTAATTAGTTAAACTAAATGTCATACCAAAAATCCTCTAATCATCTGACTTTCATATTATGACTTAAATTTCTGGTCCTTTTCGTAGCCGAGGACCACATTCCCCAAATTGCAAAATAGATATGGGTAAATACAAATAATTATCTTAAACGTATCTCTCTACACTTGTATGTATGTAAGTACCTATATAATGCTTTCACACCCACAATCACTTTGTTGGTGTCATTTATATCACTCTCACAATGAAATGTGATTACTCACTCGTAATTAAGGACCACCCAATGCAACTGACGCATGTTATACCTACTTGAAGTTTAAGTATGCATAATTATATGCACTTTGAGATAAGGGACTTTGCAGAAACAAAAGCACACGCGTGCCTTCATTATCTACGTTGTTATTCCAATGAATTATCACTTGTTACTCTGCGAAGAGTTAGACAGGTGTCGTAAATGCTGTAGATCACACATATTTTGCTGATAACACCATGCCTGCAGTATAGCCCTATGACAGCCATTGTTATATTCAGGTCCTCATCGCGTTTACGACAGCAAGCCTTTATTGTATCTAGTTTTCTAGAGCTTGACAGATCCAACTTAATTGCGTTACATATTTTCAATCTCAATGGCAGTTCAACAATTCTATGTAATTGCTTTGATTTTTACTCGTACATTTATAGACGAAATTTTCAATCATGAGGCAATGAATGACTCCTCAAAACCCTTCAGATTGTCATCTTTTTTTGGCTCATCTGGTGTCAGAGTTTAATGCCACCCGTGGGCCTCTGATTTGGCTTTACATACCGCCAAGAAATATCTCTCAGGCAAACTGGTTTCCTCACGATGTTTTTCTTCATTGATGTAAGTGAAAATTAAAGGTTGGTCCTTGGGTTTGAACTCGAGACCCATAACTTGTCGACGGTTGCACCACTGCAACGGGGCTATCACTGCTATTGCATTTTAAATTGTGATAGATGACAATATAGCTATGTACTTGAATACTACTTGCCCTTCATCTAAGCTACCGTATTGCCGTATGTAACCTGTTATAAACATTTAAAAATAAAACATCTGATACATTTCAAACTCCCAATCAGTTCCAATACAATCCACCCGTATCTCAGGATCAAAATTCTTAGTATTTCTTTGTACAAGTCAATCAATACTTTTAACGATCGAACATAACAAGAAGCAACTTGCATAGGTTCCTCGTATTTGTCCACACATGGTGGAGTAAAAATAACCAGGCTAATAATACCGACTGTCGAAGGGAAGGGTAATGCTTACGGTGTATTTGAATGTGTAGGGAACTTGGGATAACAGACCTAATTTTGTGGGCTTTCGACAATGTATGGGGTCAACTGTCTGTTGATTTTTCTGGTCAATTTATTTTAAATGTAGGGACAAACGGCAACAGGGCAGGCCTAGAAGGATATGCCGGGACGAACTCAACTCTTTACAAATTGGCGAATCAGCTATGGATGAGGATAAGTGGAAGGACGGAACGGATCACAAATGGCTTATAATATTTAAATAATTTTAAATGTAGAAGCGTTTATTAAGCCTGTAGATACTCCAAGCCTCCAAAGCTGAATCTATGACCGGACAAACCAAATTATGAATGACTTGTGGTCACTCAGATACTACAAGCTGAATCTATGACAGGACAAACCAAATTATGAATGAATTGTGATCATTCAAGTCATCGAATCGCAGTGATTTTAATGAGATTCGACAGCGTGTTGGTTGATCAATCTTAAAAGCCTTTTTGGACAAGGGCAGGAAGATGATTTAATATTAATTACCCTGCCTCATTCTATCATCAAATTGTTTTCCGAAATGGAACGATGTTTTAATTCTTAATTACTTCGAATACAAACAGGCCTTTTTTTTTTTTTAGGATGGGAAATCATCAAATGACTTCTCCCACTCTGGGCGGAGCGGGAGGGAGTGTCACACTCTTAGTGACTAAAACCCATCCATGTTCCTTCCTCGCCCTTTATGTTCCGGGGCCGCGGTGTCTCTTTCGAACAGGCCCGCAACCCCGGCAGGATAGTACTCTGCCTCAGTCTGTCATCAAATTGTTTTCAGAAATGGAACGATGTTTTAAATCTTTATTATTTCGGATACAAATGGGCATCATTGTTTTGTACTTAAGGCGACCAATCAAGCTAAACCAACCTTAGTATACGCTGATCTTGCATCATACTTAAAGTTCATACAAAGCGAGGTCAGGTTATACTGGAAATCTATAGCTTGATGTTTATAAAAAAAAACCACACAAACAACTAGACACAAAACAATAATATACAAAACTTTTGTCAATTTTACAGTCAGCTGATTGATTTATAAATAAATAAAGTAAATTCAATGACAAAAATAATTAAAATATCAGAATGTCAGATCAAATCAGTTAATATCAACAGTACCTACAAAATAAAATAAAAATTAAATAACAATTAATTAAATAATAACAATTAATTAAATTAAAGAATTAAGTTGATGTCAGAAGCAAAAAAAAAAGCATACATTTTTTTTACATGTTAGACCAATGCTAATCCAATTCCTTTTTAATAGACTCCAAATCTATAATTTCCTGCCACCATATTTTATAGCAACATTTTTTCTAAAACAGTAAACAAAAACCAGTAGTTCAATCAAGCGGAAACTAGAAAAAAAGACGGTTTAAAATATTCAAACCCGGGAATCGAATCCCGTCCGATGATTACCTGCGGTGGTTTTTATATATTTAAGGTCATTACGGTGTCAGTTTGAAAGCTGCCCTGATTTCTCCGAAACCCATGGGTTTGGGATAAATATACCTTTGGGAATAAAACATCCTTGTTTTATCACTTTTTGTGGTGTTATTATTATTTTACGATTTTTGAATGAAGTTTTTGGGTTTTCTGAGGTTTTTAAATGTCTTGTTGGCTCCTGTATTTTTTAGGTCATGGATATCGTGTTTTATATGTGACTACCTATATGGTGGTTGTATCTGAATACTTGTACGTTATTTGGTTAAATATAGGGAAAACCGCAACCATTTAAATAAAATTGAATGAAAAATATTATACATAATATGTATTTACAATTTGTTTTTTTTTTTTGCAGTAAAAGCATAAAAGAACTTAAAGCCAGCTTATTTTTGTTAAATCAGAGAAACAAGTGAGAGGGTTAAATAGTGTATATTCACAATGTATTATATCCAATCACAGTAGTTCTTACAGTTATCCAAAATCGTTTCTAATATAATGAACTTTTTAGCTCGCCGTTATCGCGCGTTTTTTCTACTGATGATGGGCGCCCCTTCGGGTTGCCATCCTCGTAGTGCCCTTACCACAGATCTACTTAATTATTCTCAATTTTGCACAGAATATAATATTCGATGATGAACTGATCTAAAGACTGCAATTATTGATGTCAAGCATTACTAAGTAATAATGGAACAATTTAAATAATTTACATTCGACCATCCTGACAAGTGCCTGTCTCTAGGCACCTGAGAGCAAACAACCCAAAATAAGTTTAGTAATTCTCATAAACAGACAATTTATATTCGAATTATTAATCATTAATCACCTTTTTCATTAAACGAAGACATACTAATTATGAACAGTGATTATGAGTTATGGCTAGGTGATACTTGCCTACATTATTTCTAGATAGAAGATCAAAATGATTTAAAACACCTTGTAATAAAAAATATAGAACAATGAAGTCGTCGGCAGCACTAGACGAGTGTCAATGACTCAAATGCACAGTAGTTAAGACGTACGGTACTGAGCATTTAACTTGCACCAATTACAAAAAAACAAACAAAAAGACAATTTAAAAGACAAGACAAACAAAAAGTAATACACAAAATAAAATAACAGCAGCTTCATAAAAAAAAATACTTGATATTTAGGTATGTTGATGATGTACCTTATTGTAAAACATACAGCACGAAGCCTTTTGTTTATTGAAGTGTAATCATTTTAATAAAGTTTACGCAGAGAATTAAAGCCGCAGAAAGTACTTTCGATAAACAAAATGAAAAACAGGTACTTAATGAGATTCAACTCTACATCATCGTTTACTGTCACGAGATAAGTAAAAATAAAAGTGTAAAATAAATGCAAATTAACACCCCGGACTTACCTCGCAACAATTAACATGAGCACTTAGTTTCTTGTTTTTCTCGGCCATCCTTCCTAAGAAGAATGACCTCATTCTTTCGAAATTAAGATATTACAATCATAGTAAAGGCTAATACTAAACAAATAAATGCTAAAATTAGTTACAACGCACAGAAGCTAAACAGATCGGATTTCAACACTAAAAGAACATGCACGCCGACTACACAATTACCGGGCGGCAACAGCATTATACAGTACTTAATGAAAATATCAGTCTATTCATATGGATAAACTACCACTCTTGATTTACGTTTAACACTAGACACCACACAACACCAGACAGGCCATTAAATCACGAGTATTAAAGATCTTTACTCGCAACACTTAGCACTTTGATTAATTCATCGTTAGAAGTCACACGTTGCGTCGATGTCGTGGCCCTCAACGGGCAGTAACTCTCGAGGCTTAGGCCTCGATTCTCGTTCATTTCTGGGTGGCCTTAACACAGGCCAACAAGTGCCCATACATCACGAAACTTCGGTGTAGTTGTATGGCGAGATATTCATGTGTGCCGACGCTTACCCGCACTGGGAGTTACGCCCTCAATACATTCATAGTTTGTCGACGCTTACCCGCATTGGGGTTACGCCCTCAAGACTTTCAATAATTTGTCGACGCTTACCCGCACTACGGGTTACGCCCTCAAGACATTGTTATATATAATTTGTCGACGCTTACCCACTCAATGGGTTACGCCCTCAAGACATTCAATAATTAGTATCATTATCATTGTATATCCACCGCTTTTTACTTGCAGGGTGGTTACGTCCTCAAGACATTTAAATAGTTTGTCGACGCTTACCCGCACTAGGGGTTACGCCCTCAAGACATTGTTGCACACAATTTGTCGACGCTTACCCACTCAATGGGTTACGCCCTCAAGACATTGTTGTATATCATTTGTCGACGCTTACCCACTCAATGGGTTACGCCCTCAAGACATTAGTATCATTATCGCTGTATATCCACCGCTTTTCACTCACAGGGTGTTACGGCCTCCTTTCATTATTACATGTGTCGAATTAGGATAGGATTAATGGAAAATATTAAAGGAAGACGAAAAGGTATTTAAGAAATCGGGATAACGATCGCCAGCCAAAAGCAAGACCAGATCGGTTCACTCACTGTCTTCAGAAGAGCTACCGGATTCAGACCCAGTGAACCTACACCATGGTTTTATTTTATCTACTGAGAAAACAGTCGTATATTTTCTTTTCGAATAGCCGTCAATGCTGCTAACTTCATAACGGTCGTGGTCATATACATTACTTATTCTGTATGGGCCACTAAAGGCAGGAATAAGTTTGTTGCTTTCACCGGGGGTCTCAGTGTTTTTTTGTACCATAACTAAATCTCCTACTTTATAATTTCTAGCTTTACATCTCTTTTTGTCATATCTGAGTTTCATCTTTCCTTGTTGTTTAGTTATATTAAGACTGGCTTCACTTCTAATCTTTTGAACGTTATCGCCTGACATTTCGTTGGTTTCGGTAAGTTCGTGAAGATGTCCTTCGGATATACTGATACTGGGTTTACCCCATATAATTTCCATGGGAGATTTACCAGTGCCCTGATTAGTAGTGTTGTTTAGACCCCATTGTACATCAGGTACATGTTTGTCCCAGTGTCGATCGTCATTTCCGTGACAGAGAGCTGTTAAAGATGACAATATTGACCTATTATATCTTTCGATTTGACCGTTCGCCCTAGGTGTTGCTACCGCATTAAGTATGTGTTTAACTCCAATGTTTTGCATGTAGGATTCAAACTCTTTGGAAGTAAAACTAGTCCCGCGGTCCGAGATCAAAGTTTGTGGCGTTCCAAACATTGCAAATACGTCGCGTAGTACACTGATCGATGTTTTACTTTTAGTATCTTTTACCACTCGTAGTATAATAAATTTCGTATACGCATCGATGATACCCAAGATGTACATGTTATTCTTCTTACTTTTGACAAAGGGCCCTAAGTGGTCAATGTGAAGACACTGAAATGGCACATTCGGTTTCGGAGGTGGATGTAAAAAACCTTGTTTCTTTCCACCTGGTTGTTTTGAATATGCGCAAGGAATACAAGCTTTAACATACTTTCTAGCAAATAGCGCCATTTTTGGAAACCAGTAATCTCTCTGCATTTTCTCTAACGTTTTCTCAATTGAGAAATGGCCCGCCTCATCGTGGCATTGCTGACATATTTTCCATCTTGCATCTTTGGGTACAGCCCAGCGTAACCCACTATCCGTTTTTCTAAAAATTTTCCCATCTTTTAGCTCATACTTGCTACGCACTTCTTTGGCCTCTGGCGATTTAGCATCTAAGACAGCTTTGATGTGACTCAATAGTGGGTCGCTCAATTGTACCGTTTGCAGCCAATGAACATCGCTGATCCGCATGATCATTAATGAGTGCCCTTCTGGTAAAGAAATAGGGCTTGGATTCCGACTCAGAGCGTCAGCATGAGCTAACTGAGTACCGGGCCGATATTCGATAGTGAAAGTAAACTCCTGCACTAACAGCCACCAACGAGCAATTCTCGGTATCAGATCCCTTTTCGTTAGTGTTGTTCGGAGTGCATTGCAATCAGTCACTACCTTGAAATCAATGCCCAACAAATAAACCCTAAATCTATTTAGCGATGAGACTACAGCGAGTGTCTCTAACTCATAAGAGTGGAAATGACGTTCTTCAGCTGTAGTCTGACGACTAAAATAAGCGACTGCTTGAAGCGGCGCAGAGTTAGTAGCCCGCTGTAACAAAATCCCACCAAGACCTATGGCGCTTGCGTCTGTATGTAGTTCAGTTTCGTAATCCGGATTGAATATAGCTAGAACTGGACGACTTATAAGGACCTCTTTGAGTTTCATAAAGGATTTTTCTTGTGCCTCACTCCAGGTCCATGGAACGTTAGATTTCGTTAAAGACGTTAATGGCTGAGCAATGGATGCAAATCCCTCAACAAAACGACGAAAGAAACTCGCCAAACCTATAAATTGTCGCACCTCATGTACGTTTTCTGGAGTCTTGAAAGACTTTACTGCTTCAACTTTTCTTGTTCCAGGTCGTACTCCTTCCGATGAAACCTCAAACCCGAGGTAGTCAATGGACCGTTTAAAGAAGTGACACTTACTGAGATTCAGTGTCAAATTGGCTTCTTGTATCAGGTCAAGAACTATCGATAGTTTCTCCAGCCCTTCCTCGATGGTTTTGGATGCTATAATGATATCGTCGATGTATGCCATTACACCAGGTGTATTTCGCTTCCTTAATAAACTTAAGATTAGCCTCTGAAAAACCGCCGGTGCGTTCGTTAGTCCAAAAGGCATCCTATTATATTCGTAATGCCCATCAGGTGTCACGAATGCCGTCAAGTGTTTCGAGCCTTCCGAGACAGGTACTTGGTAATAACCTGAGGTCAAATCCAGCGAAGTAAAGAATACTTGTCCTGAGAGGCTATCGATTTGGTCATCAATTAACGGCATTGGATATTTATCTTTCAAGGTTTTTTGATTTAAAGCTCGATAATCAACGCACAATCTAGTATCGCCGCTTTTCTTGGCCACGAGAATAATTGGGCTAGCGTATTCTGAACTTGACTCTCTTATTATGCCATTATTTAGCATTTCATTGACCATCTCCTTGACCTTGGATCGCTCCGACAACGAAAGCCTATAGGGACGATAAGTTATTGGTGTATCGTTCTTTAGTTTTATCTGCATCTCCGTCAGTGAAGTCTTTCCCAGTTCATTAAGTGAAAATGCGAAGCATTTCCGCCTTTCGTTCAACAATGAACATAATGTTTTCCGAATCTTTTTATCTAAATCGTCATCGACTATGATCTGGTCTTCCCCTATTGGTTCGTCGTAGGATTCAACTCGAAGTATATTGTGCGTTACGTCACTCAATCCAGATGTTTTAGCAGAAATGACTTCATCTTTCGGAAGGTTCTTCGATACTAACGCTGCTCTAGCAATTAAAGCCCCTGAACTTAGCGTGAATGGTTTTTCATTTAGACCCATAATGAGTAACGAACTCAGTCCCCCTCTGACCGTGTATATACCAGGTAGCACTACATATTCTTCACCTGCCTTCCAACATCCTACAGTGTCCACATAGACTATACCGGTGTCTTGGTTGCCGGCTTTTGTCGGAATAGACATCAATCCTTGGACGACCGTGTCATCTAAGCATGAGATAGGTATTTTCTCAGATTTTGGACCGGGTTGTTTGTACAAAAACAAGACGCTGTCAGTTTTGTATGCTCTAACACCCGGCAATTCTGTCAATGTATGTCCTATTAAGATGTCGGTGGCTAGTAAGCCGGGCTTTACTAAGTACACTTCAACCTCTTCATCGAGGCCGTCAAGGATAATGCGCACTTTAATGCGACCACTAGGTACTACACTGCCGTTCCCGAAACCATTGAGGGTGGGTAAATTGTTTTTGTCAATTGGAACATTCAGCATTTTACTCAGGTTTTCGTTGAGTAGAGTGCATTGACTGCCCAAGTCCACAAATGCCTGTAATGGTTGATTTTCAACTAAAACTTGTTTATAATATTTATCCACCCCTTTCTGTCCACATGCAATTTTTAAAATACTTTTCGTCGTATTCGTTACAGTCGTAGTCGACGGAGTACGAGATTCAAAGCGGTTACCGGAAGTATTCTTACAATTCTGGTCTGTGTGTCCGAACCGACGACACTTCGTGCACTTTATGATAGGTTTTGGGCACGAGGTGACCATGTGGCCAGATTCTTTGCAGTTAAAACATTGTAACTGCTCTTTTCTTAGTGGATTATTTGCCTTCTTGTACTGGTGCTGCTGCTGACCATGACCACTACTATCACCAGAATGATGACTTGGTTTTCTAATTGTGTCATTAGTCTTGTGAGTGATATTTCGGAGATATTTGAGAACTTCTTCCGGTTCTTTAAAATCACTGCCTTGTACATTCATTCTCACGTTATAATCGTAGATACCGTGACTCACACAATCGACTGCTTGTTTGCCTGAGAGCTCGCACCTATTTACTAGCGCCATTTTATCATAATAGTACTCTTCGAGAGTTTCATTCTTGCGAGATCTTCGGGCCAACATTTCAGTAAGTAAGTCTCCATAGTTATGTTCGCAAGGAAATGCGGCAATTAAATTATTCTGCCACTCTGCCCAAGTATATTTGACTGTTGTCAATCCCTCGTACCATTTTTTTGCTAAGCCTTCCAGTTTGGGTAACGCATAAAAAATAGTTTGTCGCTCTGTCCACCCAAACACGTGTGCAGATTCATTGACCTTAGCTAACCAGTTCTTCATAGTTTGTGATTTACCATTAGGATCAAACCCAGGTATGACATTTTGAGACCCTGGTAACCCTGGTCCCATACTACTAGGAACCCCGGTGTTACCTTTTGCACTGAGTAAAGTAACTAGTTTCTCTAATACATCTGGGATATCACGCCTACCCTTCCCCTTAGCTTCGCGCCTAGTTGGTGACGGACTAATGGAACTTCGTGAATCGGAGCTGGTATCACAGCGTCTACGCCGCCGTTTAGTTTTCTCAGCGCGTTTGTGCTTGCGTGGTCTACTTTCACGCTCTACCGGCGATGGTGTACGAGCCGCATCCAAATCGTAGGCTTTACGCTTGTGAACTTTTTTTTGTTTTTTTGGAGAGGGCATTTTGTTATTTAAGGCAGAATCAAGGAATGATAAAAAAAAAGGAAAGTGAATAGGAAGACACAGTATATAAATATCTGAAATCAATTTGAACTGTTAGTGTAACCACAACAAATAAAAATGGGCTTAGAAGCAGGTAGAAGCCCTCAGAGTATGAAGGTGCAGGGTTTGGTTTTTCCAAATCAATCATAAAGCGTCACAGCCACCATCAAAACAAAACAAACCACGATTCATTTCTAATCCATCTAGAGCTGGGGTATGTTGTGTAAAACCGAAAATGTTTACTCTTAAAATAAAAACAATTTGTTCAGTTATCTGAATTATAAACAAGTAAAGTCATGTACTATGGTTAGTTTCAAATATGGCATGATCCTCATAATTAATATTTCTTTATATGTGCAATCACAACTTTAAAATCATTTACCCAAATTATCTGTAATAATACACAAAGCAATGTGCCATAGCTAGTTATAGCTAAGGCACAGTTCTCTTAGTAGTACCTACAACATAGTTGCATTATAACTTATTCAAAATTTTGAAAACTATTTAAGTAGATAAGATAACCACAAGTATTTCATCAGTGTTAAAATAAAATTAAGCTGTTAATAAAATTGCTTGCGGTAAATTTTCACTAGCTACTTTACAAAAAATTAAAATAACAAACAATCATGTTCTTGAAATTACGGTAATATATTTTGCTTCAATTAAACAATTAACTATGTAAATAATGGTATTCCATAATTAATTAGTTGTTTTGGTTTGCCAAGTTTTATTAATTTTATTATTAGCTTTTACTTTCATGAATACCTACTTAGGTTCTTTTTTCATTGTTTTCTTTTAGTTTGAGTGTGTTGTGTGGAATGTCCACAATATATGTTTATAGCATTCAATAGCCCAGTCACATGAGTTGTACCATTGTCAGATTATCCATACAAGACATGATATCGCACATAACCAGGTAAATCTTCCCAGCTGCTGCGGGGTGGCAGTAATTATTTCACTTTTGTGATAATACTTATATTGTGTAGTAAAGCAAAGGCAATACTATGGCTATAACACCTAGGTACTACAGGTGTTAAAACTCTTCTCCTGTTCCAAGACCGGGGTGTAGCATAAGGTATGGTAAGTGGACATACCCAATATAGAAACCGGCTGTCCTCAGCCTGCAATTTATTGTGTTAAACCAATTGGTAGGTAGGTATTTATGAAAAGAAAAAGCAATAATAATACCGATCAGGTATGGTAGGTAACCTGTTGAATCTATAGCATTGTCAAAATACCTTCATCTGTTAGCGAAGCAGACACAAAAGTCAAACAATGGCTCCAGACCGACTCGGTCGGCTTCACAGAACAGGAAGGGTGTATATACGTTTGAGATGAATCGCGCGGTTGACTTCCTGGTCATTCGCCTTACCAATCCACTTATTTGTACCTGGAGCTCTCCTTAGTCTTTACGACGAAAACATTCGTCATTCTAACTCGGTGTAACTAAGTAAAATTCAAGATTACTTACCAGGGAATTCTCCAACCTTATTTTACCTTTTCCTTCTCAGTGAACGTGGGTGCACAGCTCACTTCTGATTTGTTAAATCAGAGAAACAAGTGAGAGGGTTAAATAGTGTATATTCACAATGTATTATATCCAATCACAGTAGTTCTTACAGTTATCCAAAATCGTTTCTAATATAATGAACTTTTTAGCTCGCCGTTATCGCGCGTTTTTTCTACTGATGATGGGCGCCCCTTCGGGTTGCCATCCTCGTAGTGCCCTTACCACAGATCTACTTAATTATTCTCAATTTTGCACAGAATATAATATTCGATGATGAACTGATCTAAAGACTGCAATTATTGATGTCAAGCATTACTAAGTAATAATGGAACAATTTAAATAATTTACATTTTGTTAATCTCATCTAATGTTTTCTTATATTTAAAGTCATGAAGGCACCGATAGATGGCCTACCTAGACCGAATTAGCATTCGATACCTTTTCCCCTAATTCTAATTTTATTCAATTTAAAGGTGTTTCTTTGTTTATTAAACGTTTTAACGCATTGTTTTGAATACAAATTAGACTGAACATGACCTGAATAGTGATTTTTATAGGCTTTTACGAAATATTTATTTCTTTGGAATAAAGCCGATTGGTTTATTGGTAGGTACCCATGTTGTGTTACTTATTATGTAAAATTTAAATTCGTATTCTATACCATTTTTAGATTGCCATTGTTATGTCGAGTCCTCTTTCTCGATACAGTTATGATAAGTGTTTTAGGGTACTTCACCCATAATAATAAATCATTTATTTCGAGCAATAAGTCTCATAGTGTTACATTGATTAAATTAAAACGTCGTGTAAAGATTATAATAATTATAATTCGTGTTTTCTACAAAAATTTTTGGTCCTAATGTACGAAAGATATTTTCAGGATTTTGATTAGTCAGACAGTTTAAACAGTATTCCAATTATTTTTCTGTTGTGCTCCATGTTTCAAACACAACACTTTTTCTAGTGGTGGTGACCGTCAGAATGTGTGTCATAGATCTAGAGCCCAAGGCACACACCTCTGATTTTTCGGAGTCATGTGCAGATTGTATCGAGTGAGCTCGTGGCTCAATAATACCTGCCGCTCGGATCGATCTTTAGGTTAAGCCATGCTTGCCTAGGTTGGTCTGTAAAAGGCTCATGGCTAAATAATAACAGCCGCTCGGGCAAATCTCTAGGTTAAGCCGTGCTAGCCTAGGTTGTACTGCGGATGGGTGACCACCCTTACATACCGAGTTTCCTCCGTGCCTCGAAACGCACGTTAAGCTGTATTTAGTCCCGGCTGTCATTTGTCCATCTTTGACAGTCGTTACAGGTAGACAGTGGCCCAGAAAGTCTGACACCTGTCTTACCAAGTGCATGTAAAGCCGAGCCAGAGGCCTATCATATGGGTGGCATAAAAACTCTGACACCAGGTTAGGCACTAACCACAGGATATAAAAATAGAGACTTCTCTGTTTTGCTTGATATCTAGAAGAAAATAAAAAAGATAAAGGGAAGCTTAAGCCAACTTTTCAGCTACTTACAGACTGTGTACCCATAAATTCAAATAAACACGAGGGTAGTTCCACAAAAACAAAGTTCTTGAAACTCATGAAAGTTCAGAGTTCAGGGTATTATCGTCCGGGGGCACGTATGCAAGTTTTCATGTCTGCTAGCCTCCGGCGAAGTGGTCGTAAATTACCAATCTTTTAAGGGGTTGTGTGACGCTGGCTGAGACTCGTAGCTAAATAAGTAACAGCCGCTCGGGGTCGATCTTTAGGTTAAGTCGTGCTTGCCTAGGTTGGTACGTGGATGGGTGACCACCCATTACATACCGAATTTCCTCCGTGCCTCGGAAAGCACGTTAAGCAGTTGGTCCCGGCTGTCATCTGTAGATCTTTGACAATCGTTACAGGTGGTTAGTGGCCCAAAAAGTCTGACAACCCGTCTTACCAAGGGGTAGTCGTATTACCTAGTACTAAGTCGTGGAGGTTAGTTAGGTAGTAGCTCCAAGTAAAATACTGGTATTCAGCCGACCCCGACATAGTTGGTAAAAGGCTATGCAGATGATGGCTTTCTGTTTTGTGTTTACACAAAGGCATTAAATCCCAATTTAAATAAATAAACCTTTTTTTTTTGTTAGCATATTTGAGTGTCCCACTACTGGGCAAAAGCCTCCCCTTTTACCTTCGCAAACCTCTCTACATATCTTGTGCAATATCTGCCCCCGTATTCACAAACGCTCGGAATGAATTTCGATTCGACAAGTCGTGTGTCTATCCTTCTCTGGCATAACGAAAACGAGAGAGATAAACATACGAGTTCCCGAATCGAAATCGAATCGATGCGTTGTGAATAGATGTTGTGAATGGATGGAGGGGTCGTTAAAAAAAAAAAACTTAAAATGGTCTTTGTAACCATTAGGTATCATAAAATCCATTTTAGGAATTTTAAATTTTGAATTTTCAAAAATTCTTTTTATCGTGATTCATTTTCGATTCTGCTAAAGCGGCCATTTTAGACCCTAGTCATGTTCGCCCGACAAACGAGATTAGTCACACCACCTTCGCCGCAATCATACATAGGTACCCTAGAAATCATTACATTCTATATAATCGTCATAAATCAGTACATTATTAATATCATTAAAATATTATAAAATAATAAAATATTAAAAAAATACACTGCAATACAATTACTATTTACTTCTCTATTAATACCTCTAACGTTGTAAAAAAAAGCAGAATAAAGTTATAAGTTCTGTGGAATCAATGCTCGTGCCTTCTCTGTATGAGAAGAGGTCTTTGCCCAGCAGTGGGACAGTAGCAGCAGTTTTACATCGTGGAACCCTACCTACAGATATATTTATTAATACAAAAGTCGGAGAACCAGCATCCTCCTCGACATCATCAGTGGTCACGAGTTTAGTGGGCGTCATTTGTTTGAAATGCGAGTACAAAACAAAGTATTCACTGTTTCACACAATTTAAGGGCAATATCTCACAATAACTAGTTTGCTTAACAATAATTATATTCGAGCAGCAGGATCGCGACACCAATCTAACTTTTTCACCAGCGATCCACCTGGATCCTCGACCATTCTCCAAGCAATCCTCGCACCGTCACCATATGTCAAGGACCTACTCTAGATATTTTATCCTCTGCTCTGATTTGACATGATGCGAAGCAATGAGTTTTGAAGAAATTAGTAAGATTTTACACAATATTAAAATGAAGTACCTAAATCAAATCATATTAAGTTATTTTAAATTAACAATCAATTGTACGCAACCAACAATCAAATCTTACTTCCTCTTCTTCCGACATACATATTATTATAATGGTTGACAATGAGCTGAGGGGCGTGCAATAGGAAAGGCCTAAATGTCCAACAGAGGACTGCAGAAGTCTGACGATGATGATAAAATAAATTTACTAAACCTGCTAGTTGCTATTTATAAATTTAACTAGCTTCTGCCCGCGACTTCGTTCGCGAGAAGTTTTGATATCGCAACGCATCGCCTGCTCAACGGAAGCTTTTTTCCCGCTTGCAACATTTCCTTTTGCTGCTCCGCTCCTATTGGTCATAGCGTGATGTTATATAGCCTAGCCTTCCTTCCTTCGATAAATGGACTATCCAACGCAAAAATAATTTTTCAATTCGAGCCCGTAGCTCCTGAGATTAGCGCGTTCAACCAAATAGACAAACTCTTCTGCTTTATAATATTAGTATAGATAAGACCAAAGGACGGACAGCTAAGACTGACTTTTATTATTATTTATTCATAGGAACCCAGTTAGACTAAATAGCCGACCCAGGAAACAACCCAGGTTGATAAATAATAAATTGCTGTTTAAAATATTTAGCTATTTATCTCAAGTATGCTTGACAGAATAAATTACTTACCATGGAAATTGCTGGAGATTTATAGCGAGTTACAACGTTGATCTTAAGTGAATTTACTAGAAATAGAGTAGCTAGTTTTAATTCACTACCTCGTTGGTCTAGTGGTAGCAAGCGTGACTCCTGAGCATGTGGTCCTGAGTTCGATTCCCGGCTCGGGGAAAGTGTTATTGGGTTTTTTCCATCAGGAATTTCTCAGTAGCAACCACGCAGTTAGATTTTGCCCCCAGTTGATAGCAATAAGCTCTCCTCCAATTTTAATGGGACTTAAAAATAATTGGCAATATATGGGCTATATTATATGGGATTATGTGTTTACCCTTGATCTAAACTTTAGTAGAATTTTAGCATAATTACTTGTTACATTGTTCTTACATAATGTACCATCTCAACATAAATGATGTCATCAAGGCTTTATAAAAATCATCATCATCTACCTAGCCTTTTCCCAACTATGTTGGGGTCGGCTTCCAGTCTAACCGGATGCAGCTGAATACCAGTATTTTGCATAGAGCGACTGCCTATCTGACCTCGATAACCCAGTTAATACTGGGCCATACGCTGGGCCAGCAGCGGTGGCCCAGTGGTGGCGGCCCCGACTTACGAACAGTAAGTCGTGGGTTCGAACCCAGACAGGCGCATTACTTTGTGTAATTTATTTCATCACCACTGCTCTCAAAACGGTGAAGGAAAACATCGTGAGGAAACCGGCATGTCCTAGAACCAAAAATTCGAAGACATGTGACATCTACCAATCCGCACTGGGCCCGCGTGGTAGATTATAGCCCATTCCCTCTCATTGAGAGGAGGCCGTGTCCCAGCAGTGGGAACATTATAGGCTGATGATGAATACGATACCCCTTGGTAAGACTGGATGTCAGACTATTTGGGACATTGACTACCTGTAACGACTATGTCGTTAATTATGTCATTATCGCTCTGCTCCTTTTGGTCGTAGCGTGATGGTATAGAACCTTTCTCGATAAATAGACTATCCATCACAAAAATATTTTTTCAATTCCAACGAGTAGTTCCTGAGATTAGCGCGTTAAGAGTCCGTGCAGAAAATTCACTCGCTAGAGTTTAGGCAAATTCGTTGCAATTCTATGTTTGTGTGCATTGTTCATGCAGATACACGCACACACGGGTGAAGATCGGGCGTAGTGATCGCTTAAACAATTTTGATCCTGTAGACGATATTATTTTAAATACATAATTATAAAGGCTTAGAAATAAAAGTCAGGAATGTGTGCGTACAGTATATTTATAACAATCAAAATAAAAATGGTTTAATTTTGTATTTTAGAACCCAATTTCGCGTTTATTTTCGCGAAAGCCGAAACCTTTGGAACCCAATACTTACCTTCCTTATTCATTAAAATAAACCTCACAATAGGTATGTACATTTTTACAAAGGTTATTGCACCTATTTTCACTTAATAAAACAATCATAATGCACCTTACATTAAATATAAAAATGTCATAGAATAAGTGTGACATTTACGATGTACGCAATGTTTACTTTCTATTTTGCTTTATATTTTCTAAACGACTGAACCGATTTACATGATTCTTGCGTGAATAATGGTTTTAAGTCAAGGCCAGCGTTTAGACACTAATTTAAACGTTATACCTTAACAAACAAAAAAATATCATTTCGAGTTACGTAATTATATGACACAAAAATTTTAATTTACGTGTTTTCCTTTCTCCATGAACAGCTTTTTGATTTTGTTTATTGCTGTAAGATTTCCGATAGTAACTTTGGTTCGCACGTTGTAAACCCACCCGGTTTTCACTTTTTGTAACAAAGTATTTTTTTTTTAAAGCTTTATGATTTCCAAATCATTGTTTTATAGATACTTTTTTTTAACACTTTAACGAGAGTTTGGGAATCATTTATTTCAAATAATAAATCTGTAAACATGGCGCTTGAGCTGTTAAAGAATCACACACAGAACCCTTTTTCTACTATTTCTTTAATTTATCGTCTGTGTTTGTGTGTCTCGACATAGCCCTTTTGTTATAGCATCACGTGGAAATTATAAAACCAATGTGGTTTGTTTCAAAGCACAAAGTAGTATTGTGCATAACTCAGAGGTTTTGATTTTTGTTTCTTTGTAATCGGTGCTCTCTATCAAAAGATATATGACTAAAGTTTTTAAGGAGAACTCATCGTCATGATCTAAGGATACATGCAATGACGTCTACTGAACAAAAATGGTACTAATGAATAAAAATCACAAGATAGAGAAGAAGAGAATAGTCAACATGACCCTGCTTTAAAAATCTACATAGCCGGTAGAGTGTCTGTTCGACCGCTTTCCTTGCATATGTTTTAGCAGCTTAACTTGCAGGACACCTAGTAAGGCGCGGTGATGTCAGGTTGAGTAAAGCTGTGACCAAGTGGCGTTCTAGAAATGGAAATAGAAATTTTGGTCGTGCAGCGAGCGGTGAGATAGATTTTCATGATTATTTTTTATTGAAAAGCGTGTTTCGCAAAGTTTGTCCCATTTTATATTGAAAATAGTCGTGTTAGAATCAAAGTCACGCACTTTTGATTTTTCGGATTCATATGCGTATTGTACAATCATCTCTTGCTGAAACATTGTGAGGAAACCAGCATGCCTGAGAGTTATTTCTCGACGGCATGTAAAGCCAAGACAGAGGACCTTGGGCGGCATAGAAACTCTGACACCAGGTTAGGCACTAACCACACGATAAAGAAGAAGATCGTGTTGGGGCTTATTTCATAAAACCTTTTTGACAACTTTAGACCTGGCTGAAGTTTGACTGTGATCGAAGGTCGAGCGATGGAGATGGAAGACAGTCATAAGAGGTCCGAAACAGTTTACAGCAGCTATATCGTATGTCGGCTCATTTCATGGACCTTGATATAAACTTTAGACCTAGCTGGAGTATGAGTATCATCGAAGGTCTAACGATGGAGCCGAAAGGCAGTCACAAGAGGTCCGCAACACTTCAAATCTGCTCTATCGTGTTTAAGGCTTATTTCATGCACCTTGATGACAACTTCAAACCTAGCTGGAGTATGACTGTCATCGATGGTCTAACGATGGAGACTGAAGGCAGTTGCAAGAGATCCTCTATAGTTTACAGCAGCTATATCGTCATTGGGCTCACTTAATGCACCTTGATGAGAACTTTAGAAATAGCTGGAGTATTACTGTCATCGAAGGTCTCATGATGGAGACGAAACGAACTTGCAATAGGTTTTCAACAGTTTACAGCATCTACATCGTGTTGTGTTGACCTGCCTGGAGTATGACTACCATCGAATGTCTGACTTTGGAGAAGGAAGGCAGATGCGAGAGGTCCGCAACCGTTTAAAGCAGCTTTAACGTGTCGCGGCTCATGTCATGCCACTTGATGGAACTTTCGACCTAGCTGGAGTATGACATCGTCGAGTGTCCAAGGATAGAAACGCAAGGCAGTCGAGGGAAGAGCCCTTATTTGGAAAACCATAAGTAGAATATTTTGGCGATTAATATAAACCTATTCGAGAAAAAATTAATTGTTACTTACTTGAATCTGTACAAATACTATAAAGCTGTAGAGTTTGTTTGTTTGGTTGGTTGGACGCGCTAATTTTAGGAACTGTTGGTTCGTCTTACGCAGACGAAGTTGCGCGGGTCAGCTAGTTATATCTATAATTTAATATCACTCAAACACTAAATCAACTTAACGACTCACGTTCTACTCTAAGTATGGCCACTATTTGCACCCTGGTGTGGAGATAGGGTCTCGTCGCCGTCGTTAGAATAATTTAAATATATTAACATTTTATAAAACAGTAAATATAAAAAAACCATATATTCATCAATTTCAAGTGTATTGTCAACTCGACGTACACCTCAGAATAGTTACTAAAAAAAGGAAAACAAAACAAAAAAATGAATTGGAGTAATTCCATTCCAAGCCGTTTTGGCTACACTAAATTATAAAATTTGTATGTTACAAACATACTTCGCGGGCGGAGTGCTAGTTTTAAATATAGGTCTTTAACAGTAGGTACTCACCTATACGTAAAAAGTTTTTGGCATAGTTTAAGTTCTATAAACGATTTGAATTTATTAGAGCTGACATTTTAAATGCGGGTTGGAAGTTTATTATAAAAGCGTACATAGACATCTAAACAAGCCACCTGTTTTTTTGAGCAGTGTTCTAAGTACAAAAAAGAATTTGCTTCCTTCTAGTATTATGTTGCCGTATTTTAAACGAATTGTTGGCCTCCAAGATTTACCAATAATTTAACCAAAACATTTACACGAAATGTCACGGCGATATAGTAAAACAAACCACTGAATACAGTATGCAAAACGGTATTGGAAAACGGTATTCCCATCCACACTGTCATAACTGACTGCTGTTGGTTGATCGAAAAGTCCGTACAAAACTAACTATTTTGCATTGTCGGGCGTGGTAACAATATTGGATACAAAAACTTGACGTGATAAAAACATTAATTGACATTCACATTTTTTTAAGACTTCAACTGCTGCCAAACGTGTTATGAGGCACGTTGATAGCAGTTGGTGATGCACGTTTAAAATATATTTAAAAAATGGTTCAAACTGTACAGCTCGTTATTTAGTCTTTAGTATACAAAAGTTAAAATGGTTTCAAGGAGACTGAATTTGTATTTTCATTTATTTATATTTTCGTTATCAGCGACTCCAAAAACCATGAAAACGACAACCATGACTGAAAAACCAAAAAAATTCCTGGGCGTCATCTTGGATTTTCTTTTTGACCTCATTTTCGTAATCAGTGAGCCCAAATACCACGAAAACGACACCCATGAAAGAAAAACCTAAAAATTTCCTGGGCGCCATTTTGGATTTTCATTTTGACCTTATTTTCATAATCAGCGACTCCAAAAACCATGGAAACGACACCTATGACGGAAAAACTTAAAAGTTTCCTGGGCGCCATCTTGGATTTTCATTTCGTCTGCATTTTCGTAAGCAGCGACCCCAAAATCCATGGAAACGACACGTATGACGGAAAAACTTAAAATTTTCCTAGGCGCCATCTTGGATTTTCATTTCGTCTTCATTTTCGTAATCAGCGACCCCAAAATCCATGAAAACGACAGCCATGACGGCGAAACCTAAAATAATCCTGAGTGCCATCTTGGATTTTCATTTTGACCTCATTTTCGTAATCAACGACCCCAAAAATCATGAAAACGACACGCATGACGGGAAAACCTTAAATTTTCCTGGGCGCCATCTTGGATTTTCATTTTGACATCATTTTCGTAATCAGCGACCCCAAAAACCATGAAAACGACACCCATGTTGGAAAAAATTTAATTTTCGGAATCAGATCAGCAGTTCCAACATATATGATGTACAAACAAAGAATCTTACCTCTACATAATATTAATAATGAAGACGAAATAAATCTTTAAAATCTTAAGAAACAACCAATGTCAAAAAATAATAATATAAAAAAAATACTACTACTAATAATAATACATCAAAATGTGGTAGTCGGCGTATATCTGGGAAATATATTTACGTATAAGTTGCGAGCGCTTGCGAACCAAAGTGATACGTGTTCACGCTGGGAGAGCCCGGTCGTTACTGACGGGATCGGGATTGCGCGGTCGATAATATAGCTCACTTTGCCCTTCATTTACGAAATGAAGTTATTGTTTATTTATAAATTAAAATTCAGATTCTATTAAAGGGCTACCTTGAGATTAATGAGTAATTTTTTAATTTTCTTTAAAGTGTTTCTAAGGTATAGAAAAAAATACTTATTTGTCCCGAAGTTTTCCATAAATTACGTTTTTTCAACGTCTTTTTTCTGCTATATTTCGTATTGAAATCAATAATGTTTTCAACTAGTTTACGAGTAGACCATATAATGATGCCATTCATATTTTTTAATGTTCAGAATATTTTGTAGTTCTTTGTTCAGCGAACCCCAAACATCACTCGCTCGTTACTTTTGCGGAAAAGGGGTTTTGAATATGGGTGATTGCCATTAATATATACATTATTTTAAAAAAATAATCAAGCGGTCGACAAGAATAAGAACCTGACTCTTATAATAACAACAAAGAAGGTTCATATTCTTCTTACCTTTCCCACAAGTAGTGATCAAAAATGTTCAAAATGAGTTAATTTCGTGCACGGACTCTTAAACTAAACAAACAAACTATTCAGCTTCATAATATTAGTATAGATAGTCAATACAACGACGTTAACCGATAAGACAGTAACGTTGTTATGAATTAACATTTAACCATAGTTAAACGTTCGTTATTGTCAATTTAAACAGGGGTTCGTGATAAAATTTAACGTCTTGGAGATAACGCTTTTGTGTTATGTTACTATTAGTTCGTTAATCTTAGTTTAGTAGCAGTTGGTGTAAATAAATATTTACGTTGGCTCAGTGATTTTCGTTTGCTTGCGAATACTAGAAACAATCCATTAACATTAATTCACAGGCGACATCTAAATGAACGCCTTATTAATTTTCTCTTACACTAAGCAATTCCTAAAGAAGTGTTTAGTAATATTATTGCACTGTTTCAATTTCATCTGTCTGACCCGAGTCTAGAATTCAAGATCCAACTGAGCCTTTTTTTCGTCTGGCTGCATATCTTTAAAGAGAAGCTAGCTGAGCCGATCGGGTCGATCTTTAGGTTAAGTAAGCTGTGCTTACCTAGGTCTGTGGATGGGTGACCACCCAACCCATACCGAGTTTCTTCCGTGCCTCGAAAAGCATGACTGTTAAGCCGTAGGTCCCAGTTGTTATTTATAGATCTTTGGCAGTCGATACAGGTACTCAGTAGCCCGAAAGTCAGACAACATCCAGTTTTAAAAAAGGGATATCCTATTACCTAGTACTATTTGGGTTTGGGCGGTCAGTCGTTGAGGTAGATGATGATGTTTGTATCGAATAACCCAGAGTTATACCCAGATTAATTTTGTTGCGGGATTCAAGACAGTTAAATTCATTCTCTGGGACTTCGTCGAGCTTCATTGTCTCGGCGCTTTTCTAGTGGTCGCCACTGTTGATTCTGCCTTTCATGGCAGGAGTTACGGTGACTTGGGAATATTGTGGCGGGCTTGGCCCAAAAAAAAACAGAGTTAAAGTGGTACCTTCTGGTTTAATTCTGTTGTTATCTTAACAAGTAATTTGAACCGAGTTTAGTCCTCAGTTAAACACCTGGCATAGTGCTTGCATCTCTGAATTTGATACTGTTTGTTTCCTTATGAATCCGTGTCTTATCTGCGCAAGTATGGTCTTATTACCTTACAGGTACAAGCAGAATTTAAGGATGTCATCAATATAATGTTTTTATGTGGACTTGATGGAGTATTGGCATTGTTTATGAATGATTTAGAGAATGATTTAATAATATAAATGTGAACTAGTACCGGTATTTAACGGCTGAACAGGTTTTAATAAGATATGGCTCACAGGTAGACCTTGAATTGAAGGCTAAGTTTTCACATGTTTATGGAAAGGCAACTTAGGACCTTATACAGGGTGTAAACCGCCTCATCACGAAGCCGGCAACCAAGCATTCTCTACATCAAACTAAGTAACTTTACGCCCAAATTATTGCTGGGAAACGACTTTTTATTCGGGGTGAAAAATCATGTTTTGTGGATTAACTCAATGTAACGCACTCAAAACATTGTGCTGATGGATAGATTGAATAGTACGGGGTTCGTGGAGAACCTTAAAGTAAAAATCTTACAATAAAAACTTGTATTAAAAAAAAATGACAAAAAGTTGGAACTGTGACCCCCAATATCTCCGTAACTAGAAGGTATGGTGTAGAACAAAAAAAATATCGCAATGACGGGGAGAACAAGTGCCTTTCGGCTTCTTTAAGAGGTGTTTTACACCCTTTATAGTTTATGAGTGATAATATTTATCCGTGGTGCTAGGCAACTGGGATTATCCCAGCTGTAAACGTCCCTTTATGCATAATCGCCTTGTTTTGTTCTGTCTCCTGTTAAAATGGAGGGAAGAGGAAATGATGGTATTCCTACTCCTCCGCTATAATTTTCTGATTAATTTCGTTGCGGGATCCATGACAGTTTAATTGTTTCGCTGGGTCTTCGTCGAGCTTCATTACCTCGGCGCTTTTCTAGTGGTCGCAACTATTGGTTCTTGCTTTCAGGAGTTACAGTGGTTTGGAAAAAGAGTGTCGGCTTGTCCCAAAAAAGAAGCTATGGAAACCTGTAAGTTATTTTTGGCTTCAAAAAAAAACTCGCCGTTTCTCAGCATTATCTTACTGATGAAAGCTTTCGAATGCAAATATTTGAAACCTAGATTGAAGGGTTCTCAACAGAAAACAATTAGATCTTAAAATAGAATAAAGTAAAGCACCGATTGAATTAATACTGTTGATTCTCTAAAACTTCTCCCTCTTGAGAATTAATTTGTATAAAAAACGAAACTTTCTCGCTTATAAAGATGAACTACTTTTATAAGTGTTTATAAAGCCCCTGTCTCATTTAAAAAACTAGTTTAAACTTAGCTAATGCTGACTAAAACTTTTATTGAGTTTACTTAGCCTTTGAGAGAAATTTATTTGTAACTCTATAATTGGGGGTCTCGTTTATTCAAAAGAATTTTGTTTCTTCTGCTTTAACGAAAGTTTTTGAAGTATTTTTATAATTAGTTACTTAGTATTGTACCTATTTTTTCTAACTTTGCATGGTACTCTATCCGAAAGCGTTGACAGAAGTATTTAAATTGAGGGCGTAAAAAAGCTCTTAACGACGCCGAAAGGCAAAAATCAATCCATCTATCAGCACGTTTTAAGCGCGTTAGGTACATTGAGTTCTACCACAAAACACGATTTTCACCCCAAAAAAATTATATTTTTTGCGTAAAGTTACTAAGTTTGATGTACAGAATGCTTGGTTGACGGCTTTATGATGAGTCTGTTTACACCCTGTATGTTTTTGAATCTGTGCCTTGTCCATACCTCGTCCGCGCTTTGCTTGAGCGTGGAACACTGGTCGTTTCCACCGGGGTCAAGTCATTCCAGTAATGACAATATGCCTTTTTTAGAGTTCCGTACATAAAAGGTAAAAACGAGACCCTATCTAGCAAGATTAAGACTATTATTAAGACTCCAATGTCCGTTCGTCCGTCCGTCTGACACCAGGCTGTATCTCATGAACCGTGATAGCTAGACATTTTCAAAGATGATAAATGTACAAAAAATAGAACAAAACAAATATTTAAGGGCACGTACAACATACATGTTTTATTTGCTGTTATTTGCTCGATATTCATAACGGCAACAGGTTGACGCTTGAAACATTCATTGAATATTTTGTTGTTTATTCCCTTTAAAAATTGTACAATGTCCCAAAAATATCTCGTAGAAAATAAAACTAGGGTTTCCAGAGTAAGACAAAACTTTAATATTTGGGCGCGGAGGTCGTTCATTGCGTGAAAATCTTAACACCGCGATCTAGAAAATGACGTCACTGCATATCGCCATCTGTTATGCAAAAGCGATACTAAACGAATGACAAGGTGTCGGTTTTGACATAGACAGATTAGACATTCCGCCCACCATGGACGGCACTGTCCATCAACTCTAAGATGACAGTATAAAACTTAAATTAATGATTGGTTGTTTGCTATTCACTATAAGTAACCTAAACCTAGTGCCTTATGTCTACAATACAAGTGCATGCGTTATTTAGATAAAAATAAAAGTTAAACAATAGTAAAACACATTAAAAACACAGGTTCGTAAATAAAAGTTAAACAATGACAAAACACAGAAAAAAATACAAGTTTATTCAAACAACCAAACCAAAACTAAAACTACCTCTACAAGAATTTCATCAATAAGATGATAAACAATAAATAAGTGTTCACAGGTAAAAAAATTCGTTTGGACACAGGCCTTTTAATCTCACTATTTTTACACCGTATGGTTACAACGCGCAATTATCCAAACCTGGATGCTTATTTGTAATGACTCCGTATAGCCATTTAGCGGGTGGAAGACCATCCTCTTTCACCAGAACCATGTCTCCAATCTCAGGTTCAGGCTTGGTATCAGTCCGTTTATATCGATGCTGTAATTGAGTTAAGTACTCTGATGACCACCTACGCCAGAAATTCTGAAGCATTTTTTGTGTGAGATGCCAGCGCTTCAGATTGCTAATGGATGAATTTTCATAATTGGCATCCGGTACAGTTATCAAAGGTTCACCTACGAGGAAGTGCCCAGGCGTCAAAGGACACGAGTCTTCTGGATTGTTAGAAAGCTGAGAGATCGGCCTCGAGTTAAGGCAGGCCTCGATTTGAGCCAGTACAGTTGTCATTTCTTCAAATGTCAATGTGCTGGTGCCTATAATTCTTTTCAAATGGTGCTTCGTGGACTTGACACCAGCTTCCCACAATCCTCCAAAGTTTGGAGCATGGGGAGGTATGAAATGCCAAGTCGTACCATTCATAGATAGGAAGTCAGCTATTTCCGAAGCTACCATAGACCGTTCAGCGTTGAATAGCTGTCGCAATTCCTTTGCACTACCAACAAATGTGGTCCCATTATCACTATACAAGTCCAATACTCGGCCACGTCTCGCTACAAAGCGCTTAAAAGCCGCAAGAAAACTCTGAGAGGTCATGTCACTAACCACCTCTAGGTGAATAGCCCGAGTGGACATGCAAACAAACAAGCAGATATAACCCTTATTGGAGTGATGACCACGACCTTTAGAGGTTCGGATGCTGATTGGACCTGCGTAATCTACACCACTGCATTGAAAAGGCTTCTGAGCAGACACCCTGGCCTTTGGTAACTGGCCCATCATTTGTTGTTGTGTTTGATTTGAATGCCGAATACAAGTTACACACTTGTGAACACATTGCCTAACGAGAGTCCTGGCATTGAGTATCCAGTATCTGGATCTTAAGTAATTAAGCATCAATTGCGGCCCGCCATGCAAGGTTCTCTCGTGAGCCTCCGCAATCAAAAGATTGGTGAAGTGTGACTTATGAGGGATTAAGATGGGGTGCTTCATATTCTCATCAATAGAAGCCCTGTGCAAGCGACCGCCAACTCTTAAGATTCCGTCATTGTCAAGAAAAGGACTCAACGAGGTAAGTCTACTACCCTTATTTAATTTACGGTTCTTTTTTACAGATTCTATTTCATCACTAAAGGACTGGAGTTGGCAGAGTTTGATACAGGTAAGTACAGCTTCATTTAATTCCTTAGTGGTTAACCAAGTAGTCATTTTACTTTTATTATGTTCAATTTTCTTCATTCCTAAAAATCTTCTACAGTAAGCTATCACTCGTATTAACCTACTGAACTTAGAAAATCTTGTAAATAGACTATCATTACTTTCTACCGCAGTTGCATGACATTTTGTTTTTATTTTTCTTTCTTCTAGTGTAGTTTCTTTTAAATTGCTTCTTTTATAGTCTATTTTTACATTCAGTAACCATAGTGGGCCACACAGTTACACTCAGAAGGGCATGCTCCCCGAGATGCGCAATCCGCTGGATTTTCTGACGACGACACATGTGACCACTGACTTCTATCCATGATGTTAAGTATTTCGGAAACACGATTCGCTATAAATGTCTTCCACCGACTAGGGTGGCTGCTTAACCACGCCAATACGACGGATGAGTCTGTCCATGCATATAAGTGCTGTTTGGGAACTTCAAGATTTGAAGCGACTTCCTGAAGAAGCTTCGCTAGTAAGACAGCACCACAAAGCTCTAACCGTGGGATTGATACTTTTTTAACAGGAGCAACCTTGGTTTTTGAAGTAACTAAGGCTGTGTGAATATGTCCATCTCTATCAATGATGCGGACGTATACCACCGCGGCGTAAGCTACATTGGACGCATCTGAAAAACCATGCAATTCCAGAACTCTGTTCTCCTTGGTAGAGTTGATCCAACGAGGCAGACGAAACTTAATGAGGTTGCAAAGGCTCTTTCGGAAGTCAAGCCACTCTGTCAGTAACGGTGCAGGTAGTTCTGCGTCCCATTCGATCCCAGTCATCCATATCCGCTGAATAAACACCTTTGCAGTGATGATTATCGGTGCTAACCATCCAAGGGGATCGAATAGTCGCGCTATGTCCGAAATAACCTTACGCTTTGTCACTGGTAAATCTAAATCATTAAGCTGAATAGTATACACAAACTCATCATTGTCTTTGTCCCACGTTAAACCTAATATTTTTGAAATTGCATCTGTTTTTAATTCCATGTTTCCTTGTGTTTGTGATACTTGTTCACCGTCTTTAATCAATTTTAGTAAGTCTCTGTCGTTACTGGCCCACTTTTGCAGCTGAAAACCTCCACGTTTAAGTAACTCCGATGTCTGCTTATATACTTCTACTCCTTCCTCTATGGTTTGACAACCCGTCATAAGGTCATCCATATAGAAATCAGAAATAACACGGTTCTTCGCTAAAGGAAATTCAGCGCCTTCGTCTTGAGCTAACTGCTGCAATGATTTTACTGCTAGGTAAGGCGCCGATGATGTTCCAAACGTTACTCTCAAATGACGTAACACTTGAATTTCGTCATCTGGATTCTCTCGCCATAAAATTCGAAGAAAATCTGTGTGATCATCGCATACCTTAATCTGTCTGTACATCTTGACGATGTCTGCTACCAGACAGATAGGTTCACAACGCCAACGCATGATTATATGACGAAGCTCAGGTTGTAGACGAGGCCCCACCATTAGGTCGTGATTAAGAGATACCCCGTTAGTACCTACACATGATGCATCGAATACGATGCGCAGCTTCGTTGTACTTTTATCGTTGCGGATGACGGCATGATGAGGTAAGTACACAGAACCTTCTTTGTTCTTATCTTGTACGATATCCATGTGATTAAGAGCTATATACTCATTTAGAACTGCTGAATACTGAGCTTTGAATTCGGGATTCCTTAGAAATCGCTTTGCTAAGGTAAAAAAGCGTTTAAGAGCGATGTCTTTCGATCCACCATGTTTACAAGCAGGATCGCTTGACCTAAAAGGCATGTGCACAATATAACGACCAAATTCGTCTCGTTTAGTCGTGGCCTTGAATATGTCTTCGCACTTCTGTTCTTCTGGGGTCAAGTAACCCTTATCGTAATCGCCCTTGGGCTCAGATTCTAGTTCCCAAAATTTTTTAAGGAGTGTGTTCTCATCTATATGAGTGGAATGCAATGTGACCACGATATTGTGGCATGTCTCGCTTTGGTTGATTTCCCCTACTTGACCAGATAAGATCCATCCTAGTCTAGTATTTTGTGCGATGAGACGACCAGGTGAACCTCTGATTAAACCTTCTAACAAAATCTGGCCATAAACTTCGGCACCTAAAAGCAAATCAATTTTGTTCGGAGTATCGAACGAAGGATCTGCTAAAGCCAAAGACGAGATTGTCGTCAAAACGTTTGCTACAACCTTTCTTTCCGGTAAAATACTAGTTAGTTTCTTTAAGACATAAGCCTTCACAGTGAAAGTGAAACTAGGGTCGACGCGTGATTTGACTTTAATGAGGACCATCGAATTCAATGAAATCATCGATTGGTCTTGATCACAACCTGTACCGGAAATTGAACCTTTAGTTGGTATTCTTTTAAGACCTAAGAGCTGGACTGCGGACTCCGTCACAAAGGAAGCCTGAGAACCCTGGTCTAACAGGGATCTTAATACTATAGTAGTACCGCTCTTTGATTCCGCTGCAATTAATGCAGTAGCCAATAATATTTGGCTATGACTATTAGCAAAACAACTTACAATATTAGTGGAATTACTCTGGGTTGAAGTGGTATCGGTAGAAACGCTACTTTCTGCAACTTGATCAGTATTGTTACTATCACCAACTGGTTTGGAGACATTTTTGAGATGAAGAAGACTATGATGCTTCCTTTTACATATATGACATCTGGTGGACTGGCGGCATGCATATACAGAGTGATTTGCTCCTAGACAGTTATAGCATAAACCATTTGTTTGGACAAAATTACGACGTTTATTCACATCGAGACCTGCGAACTTTTTACAATTTGCAAGCTTATGGTTATCCTGGCAATAAACACATACTGTAGTTGACACATGAAGTGATTTGACTGACACATTACGATTGGTCTGATGACGTTGACCTTTATCATCTAAAAATTCCAAAGACCGAAATCTTTGTTCAAGAAAGGATTGGAACTGATTCATTGTAGGCCAGTCATCTGAACAATCAGTTATTTTCATTTCCCATTGCTTACGTGACTCAGTGTCTAGTTTTAAACACAATACATAAAGAACCATTATATCCCAATGCTCAACCATTAAGCCTAAATTTTTCAAAGCCTGTAAACACTCGTTAGAAGTGTCTAATAATTCCTTAACTGCGCTGGAGGATTCGGATACAATATTCTTTTGACTCATAAAACGTTTCATTATACAATTCGCTAAATATTTTTTATTATTATAGCGATTCTCTAATTTAGTCCAACAGGTTGCATAATTATTACTAGTAATAGGAATGTGCCGTAAAAGACCTTCAGCCTCTCCAGACAAATGTGATTTCAAATAATGCAGTTTCTGAACATCGTCTAGCTGTGTATTGTTATGAATTAAGGATTTAAATAAATCTCTAAAACTAATCCACTCAGAATAACTTCCGGAAAATGTAGGCAACTCAATCTTTGGCAATTTCACAGTACATATATCTTTAGAACCTTTCGCAGAAGATTCAGATACTTCATCTGACCTATCTGAACATGCAATTTTCTTTAATGCTTCCTTTAACTCTGCTTTATAATGAGTAATTAATTCTTCCGTGATCTCATAAGTATTTTGTAAGTAATAATCCGATTTTTCGAATTCCACAGACTTAACCGATGATACAATTTTTATATGAGTTTGAGAAAATGTTGACCAGTTAGCTTCTAAATTTTCTAATCTAACTTCTATGTATGAGCTAGTAACTCGCTCTTTTGGTGATTTCTTAAAGTTAGACCTGGCTTTACTGATAGCAGAATGCAGATTATACTGTAAATTACACAAAGCTTCCATGTTGAATTTAAAGATAAAGTCTTTTAAATAAACTGTTGAACGCTATGCTAAGTTCGTGGACAACACGTGAAAAATCACAAGTTTTTGAACTTTTTACTCCTCGCTGCAAAATCGGGCATAGGTTCCCCGTAGTTGTCTTTTTCTTGAAATTATTCTAAGTCCATACTTTTAATTTGAATTTTCAAAGTTAATATGGACTAAATTTGCTTGTATCTATACTAATATTATAAAGCAGAAGAGTTTGTTTGTTTGTTTGTTTGTTTGTTTGGTTGAACGCGCTAATCTCAGGAACTACTGGTTCAAATTGAAAAATTCTTTTTGTGTTGGATAGTCCATTTATCGAGGAAGGCTTTAGGCTATATAACATCACGCTACAACCATTAGGAGCGGAACAGGAATGAAAAATGTTGCAAAAACGGGGATTTTTTTTTTTTCCTTTCGTTTTTCTCTCTTATGTGACGCAGACGAAGTGACGTGGGTCAGCTATAGGCTATAATTTATCTTGAAAACTTGAACACCTGATGCAGAACCGCAACAGACCAGCTAAACTATAAGAGATACAAATATGACACCATAGCAAAAATTGTTCCACGTGATGAACATTTTCTGCTGAGAGAAGAAATTTGAAGATCTGGAACACCTGATGTGGAACTCCATGAGCCCAGCTACACCATAACACATATTATTATAGGAATGACGTCTCAGCAAAAGTTGTTCAATCTGATGAGCACTCTCTGTTGACTTATAAATATTGAAGATCTGGGACACCTATTGTGGAACTCCAATAGCCCAGCTACACCATAACACATATAGGTATGACGTCTTAGCAAAAGCTGTTCGGTCTGATGGGCATTTCCTGTTGACTTATAAAAAATCGAAGATCAGAAACATCTGATGTGAAAATTATTGCAAAGCTATCACTAATTATACTTCATAAAATAACATAAGCTGGGAGTTCCTCCACGCGGCGGTGAAGGCGGTAACAGTTTAGGACTGATTTTCAATATTATATGACGATGGTATATCATTGAAAATTTGAGTCTACTGGCCAAAACTTCCATTTATTATTTTATTTTATCGAATAAATATGCCTTCGGGCTTATGTTATTTGAGTGTTTAATTTCCTTTTCCATTTATCTTCGTGACTCGGTAGCCTACCGGGTAACGCAGGGGAGCAGTTACTAAGATTTTAGTTGATCAGGTATCTTCACAACAAAACTATAACCATGCCTAGAAAGAGGTCAAATCTTTCCCAATGTTCCAAAGGATCATCAGATCCCAAGAATCAAGCGTCAGGAGAGACTTGATGCTGTTCGAGAACATCAGGCTGCAACTTGCTCCTTGGAAACCTCTTCGGATCGCGAAGCACGCCTGCGTTCTCAGCGTATTTACGCATCTACATCCAGGTCTATAGAGACCAGTGAAGAATAGATGCGCGACTGACTGCTGATCGTGAACGTCATGCATTGTCTCGCGAGTCGGAGACGTTCACGGATAGAGAATTGCGCTTGAGTTCTCAGCGTATTCGCACATCTACTAACTGCAGGTCTTTTGAAACGAGTGATGAACGTGATGCGCGACTAACTGGCTGCTCGAGATTATCATACATTGCCCCGAACACGCACACGACAAAATGTTCATAATCAGTTAGAAAGTGAGAGAGAAAGAATTACTGGAGTACGGCATGAAGAGACAGAAGAGAGAACGAACGTTTGAATTCTGATCGACTTCGACATTGTCTGAACAGAATGTAGCTATAATCTGAAGAATCGGATGTGTCTCAAGATATAGCCGTAGGGCATGGCGACCTTCCTTGGGTTGATAAGGAACGGAGTGCATTTACGTATACTCCTATGATTGAATACGCCACATATTCCGCCATCGGAGGTATGGTTCAAAATTGTACTTTTTGTGAAGCTGTTAAATGGCAAAAAGAAACAAACGGTCTGTGTTGCTCAGATGGGAAAGATCCGTTATTTTCCTTTCCCCGGGCTCTTAGAATTCGACATCAGACGTTTCAGATCTTCGATTTTGACGAACCCGTTGTCGCTGGCACAAGCAACAGGATCCGCGTACGAAGTCGCGGGCAGAAGCTAGTTAATTAATAAAGTACTCACAGTTTATCTTCGTATCACAATCACTTCACTGTCACTCACTTTGCTGAAGCTCGTCGTGATGATATGCAGGGTACTCTCCCCCCTGCACCGCAGCTGCTGTTCACGCCAACACGAACTCCATCAGCATCAGCGCCGACCGTTGTGTACCACCGTGGTACATATACGCTTACGCGCCAATCTTGTACGATCCGCCGATGCTGCGACCATCACACCACTGACCGCGTTGACGTCACAATCACAGCAGGTTGACCATGCAACCTGACTTCACCACAACAGCGACAATGCACACCAGTCCTTAATCCGGCTCGAAGGACCACTTTGTACAATGTCCCAAAAATATCTCGTAGAAAATAAAACTAGGGTTTCCAGAGTAAGACAAAACTTTAATATTTGGGCGCGGAGGTCGTTCATTGCGTGAAAATCTTAACACCGCGATCTAGAAAATGACGTCACTGCATATCGCCATCTGTTATGCAAAAGCGATACTAAACGAATGACAAGGTGTCGGTTTTGACATAGACAGATTAGACAAAAATAAATAATTAAATTAAATTAAAATAAATATTTTAAGGGGGCTTTTTTGCCATTTCATATAATGTTGTATATATATATGGATCGTAGTAGATGGCCGCCTGCAGTTCCTACGTACTTAAGTACATGGGAAAAGTCGTGGATTACCATAACATCACGCCTTGGCTGAGGTGTAGCTAAAAGTACACCAACATTTCACCAGTCATGTTTAAGTCTCTGATAATAAGGGGCGAGCCTATTGATATCAAACGGGCACAAATCCAGACTCTGGAATCAAACCCAAGACCTTATGCTCAGCAGACGCGTCTGCAACCAGTAGACAAACAAGGCAGTTGAGAAAAGGCAACGTTTAATGAATTTCTAAGCTAAGACCTTTAGAAAATAAAGGGTTACCAGCAAATAGACACGACTCGGTCCCAGGTCACAACTAAAGACAATTACCAACGTCCCTAGATACAAGAACGAAATAAATAGCTGGCAATTTAAAGAGTCGCCATTACACCATCAAACACCATTACCTTTTCCCACACTGTCCATTCGTATACATTAGGTGTAAGCCATATTGTGGATATAGTGCAGGTGAGTGCAGTAATGCAACTTTGAACAAGGTGGCGCTGATAAGCTCGCATAACTAAAAGATTATTATGAAATAGCTGTTGCTCTAGAGTCTAGAGCAACAGCTATTTCATAATAATCTTTTCCTTTATAATTCAACACGTAAGAGGGTATTTTAGAGTCTAGACCCTTTTACGTGTTGAAAAAAGGTACTTACTTCCCTGTTTAGATCAGATTTTGTAAGCAATTTTGAACGATTATTTTTTTTGCACGGTACCTTAAGTAAGGTACTACAAAAATATGTATCTGTTTATTACGTCAGTGTTAGATTATCGAAAAATATTGTATACGTATTTTTTGTTTTATCGAAAAAATAAAAATTGTCGAAGATTTGATGTGTCAAAGGTGGGTGACGTCACACTAGTTTTCGACACACTGTATCGTCTTAATTTTTTGTAAAAAATCAAACAATATGTGTCTAATGTTTTTTAGAAATCTATCTGACCGACTGATTAGATTTATTTCTGTCATCTACCCTATTATAACATCCACTATCTGCCAGAAAAAGTCCCTTAAAAATCTGTCCAGCCATTTTGGAGATTAGCCGTAACGTAGTTGGCAAAAGTCGCGGACGACAGTAGCCGTGTCGTCTTAGATGAGTGATCACCTCCATTTATATACATAAGCCACGACACTTCAAACTACACGATTATCTGTCGCCACGACAAAGTGGTAACGGTGCCTTGGCCTTCTGCAGGAACATTTTTGTCTAGTGTAGCAGGTGAGTTAGGTACATAGAAGCCGGCGGATGGTACTAAGAGCCCAGCATGCCTAGATTGCTCAGCCTAAGATGGATTCTTGGCTAATTACAGAATTTATTGATAGACGCATGTTATCTCAGTTTGATGACTGATAATTTGTTGTTTGTTTCTAAAAAAAATGACTGTATTCCGGTTGTAGGCACATTTTTTTGTTCGTCGTTTCGACGACGGCAATCGTATTGGCCGATGGGCCCGAAAAGTTTAGGAGTGGCGAACTGGAAGGCCTGCCACTAGGTGGACAGTTGACCTGGTGAATACGTAGGGGAGGCCTATGTCCAGCAGTGGACGTCTTTCGGTTGAAATGGTGATGATGATGATGAATCATATTGCCACCACTGAAGCAAATGTGATAATTGAAAGCTGGAACGCTTAAACTGCTTGGTCATTCATTGGATGTTCTGCTTATTTATGGAATTATTTATAGAATCATTTCATTTTATCCCGGGAATTGAACCGGGTACCTCATGCTCAGCAATCGTGCTTGCGACCACAAGACGAATGAGGCAGTTATAAAAAAAGTAAATCTATACTACATAAATAATATAATACGAGTATCATAAAGCTGAAGAGTTTGTTTGTTTGTTTGAACGCGCTAATCTCAGGAACTACGGATTGAAATTGAAAAAATCTTTTTGTGTTTGATAGTCCATTTATTGAGGAAGGTTATAGGCTATAACATCACGCTACAACCAATAGGAGCGGAGCATAAATGAAAATTGTTGCAAAAACGCGGTTTTTTTTTTCCTTTTGTGAGTTTTTCCTTTTTTATGTGACACAGACAAAGTTGCGTGGGTCTGCTATTTATTTATATATTAAGAAGAAATTTGCTAGACAGGTTTATCACAATAAATCAAGGTCTATGAATATTCTAGGTCTTATAACGTAGGCAGTAAGCAATTAGCAAGTTTAATAATAACAAATTCTAGGAACAATCTAGGTAACAACTAATATATTTCCTACATTAAGTGATGCTAAGAAAATTCGCCATCATAGATTCAGTGAGCGTAATCACAAAGCGAAAATGGTATTAAATGTTGCTATCACTTACCTTAATTATTTCTGGGAATAATTCATTAGTATTTTGGTCCATTAATATTAATTTACCTTAAGATAACCAACTATAAGGAAATGTGTCGGCCTACGCAGAAGTCAAACATAATCAGAATTGAAATTGTAAGATAATTTATTCTTGTTCCTTAATCATTTACTTTCATTTATTTTTATAAATATAATAAAATGTTATCTTACCTTTGACCTTATTACAATTTGCTTGTTAAATAAATTAACAAGAAATCTTTAGTCATCGTTTTCGACACCCACATTAACAGTTATCGGGTTTTTGTTTATTTTAATTTTCAGGTTTATCCCTATTTTTATCCTACCAGAGATATTTTAACGCAAAAAACAATAGGCTAGTTTCCACCATCAATAAATTGCAAAAATAATTAGTCCGTCAGTTAGAGTATTGGAAAATA
Organism: Xestia ashworthii; assembly: GCA_950022955.1. Lineage (NCBI taxonomy): Eukaryota > Metazoa > Arthropoda > Insecta > Lepidoptera > Noctuidae > Xestia > Xestia ashworthii. Next base: position 8,028,469 of record OX465572.1, read on the forward strand.
ATGGACACGTATTTTTTGTTTTTGTAAATCACTGAGTACTGACAAAGATAAAACGCATCAAAACTCGGGAGTGGGGGCTCGTGACGTCACAACGCACTAAAAACTATAGCACGGCGTGACGTATTGCGAATTTTAAAAGCGTCATATCTTCGTCAATTTTGGTTTATGTAACAAAAGAAAAAATACGGGTCAAATATTTTTTTATAATCTAACTGACGGACTAATTAGATTTTTTAAGGACACAAGCCTATTATAATAATTATTATATTATTTTCCAAAAAATATGTAACGCAGTTTTAGTTTTTATCGAAATCGGGGTCGAAACTCCTTTCAGTATTTTTCGCTTTTCCTTATAGTTTCGGATTTGGCATTCTTGCTCACTTCAAAAATTCCAGCCGGGACCAACAGCTTAACGTGCTTTCCGAGGCACGGAGGAAACTCGGTATGTAAGGGTGGATACCCATCCGCAGTACAACCTAGGCTAGCACGGCTTAACCTAAAGATTTGCCCGAGCGGCTGTTATTATTTAGCCACGAGCCTTTTGCCTGACAAACAACACGATATAATTATCTTCTTTTACACTGACATTAGTCAGGTAGACTGGTTATTAGAGCAGTTTTCTATTTCTGCGGTTCTACCTACATAGGTAAAAGGATCGAGTATTTTACCCCTTGTCGTGCAGTCGCTTTGATTGTAACGAATGTTTCCTGACTATATGTATATAATCTAAGTCCATGGTAATAGGTTTTTACTGTTAGAAACTAGGACTTCATGAATAAGTCTTGGGAAACTAAAACTGTACTTGGTGATCGATTTACAATAGAAAGGGGTAATAAAATTGCTGTAGTTTGTTAAGATTCGGAACTTAACCGGTTTTCACTTCTGGAATTTGGACTTTCTTGGCGATGCGCAATGGAGCATGCATGACAAGGGAGCAAAAAAATATGATTGCTCTTACTGACTCTGAGTTAATAGTGAGCGCTGCTTCAATGATTTAAAATTGCATATAAACATTAGATAGTATAAACCAAAAGTTTATGGAAACGAAGAATCAGTAACTGGTGAGACAGTGATGATAATCTTCATTATTTCAGCGCAAAAATTACCACTGTTAGACATAAACGAAAAGTTTGTATTATTTCGTAGACCTAAGCCACCCCTAGCCTTTTTTTAAACGGTGAAAAATGCCTCACACATACCACACCGTCCAGGCAGACGTTTGGTTATGTGGGGCTTGCACCTACTAGAAAACACCTCCGTGAGCCTGCTATCACCTCTGCTCATGAGCCGTGAGAACTGCTCGGCATGACGTTCGCGACCCATCCAACGCACCTTCTAGACACCAAACTCCTGTGGCGATGTCCGGGCTCATCTGAAGCCACCCCTAGCCTGGCCTAGGGGCATAAACGCCCGCGATCATGATGCTTGCAACAGCGTCGAAATATCGGGTGCTCGAAAAACAGAAAGAAAATCACGGATATAATCCCGTAAGTACTTTAAGTGTAGTAAAAAACCGTGAAAGTCTAAAACAGTGCATAAACGTAACTTTTGGGGCACGGTTGATTGGTTTAATGAAGCCTGTACCTATTGAGTTTGTGAGTGTAGAATATGTTTGATTATAGGTACCTACAACTCTGCTAAAGTTATCGAGTAAAACAGTCATACGTCTTATTATGGTGAAGTCACAAAAGCATTAATTAATAAAAACCCGTTGTTAGAAGTGTCAACATTATCCTCTGATTTCTATAATCCAAGTTGACAACTAACCCTTTCCGTGTTCAAACCGCAGTCCTCGTGCGGTTAATAACTAACTGTAGTTAACCATAACCAGATTGCTAGAAGTCGGTTTATTTACTTAAACCTTGGTTGGTGGAAGTATGTTTACTTTGAATTTTGTTACGTGCTGTAAAATTTTCCCAATTAACCTAGAAAGATCTTTTTACACACTCGAAGCACAAGCGAAGGGCCCGAAAGGGCCGAAGCCTGCCGGAGCTGCGGGACTGTTCGAAAGAGATACCGTGACTGCGGAACATAAAGGGCGAGGAAGGAACACGGATGGGTTTTAGTCAGTAAATCTCTGACACTACCTCCCGCTCCGCCCAGAGTGGGAGGAGTCATTTGATGACTTCCCATCCGAATCCGAAAAAAAGGTGTTCAATAAGGTGTGTAAAAAGACCTTTTTTTTCAACGTAAGATAACGTAAGATTTTAAACACCTCCACAACCCCCGTACTATTCAATCCATCCATCAGCACGATGTTTTGAGTGCGTTACATTGAATCCTACCGTAAAACGTGTTTTTACCGCAAAAGTAAAAGTTGTTTCCCAGCAAAATTTTTTGCGGATAGTTTGATGTACAGAATTCTCGGTTGACGGCTTCGTGAAGAATATGTTTACAACCTGTATTTATATTTTTAGTGATAAAGTTGAAAATGCAACACTAAAACATGAATACACACATCAAAAGTGTCTAGGGATCAAGCATTTTTATGCAGATTTCTTGAGATTGAGATGTGGCTTTGTGTGCTTTTCTGATGAGTCTCGTTTTGGTATGAGACCGGATACAAGACGTATACGACACTGGAGAACCCCTGGACGCCAACAGCGATTAAAATCCTGCCAGGAAGTCCATCCTTATAGTGGTGGAACCATCATGGTATGGGCGGGTATTTGGATCGGCGGAAGAACTGAGTTGATTTGGATCAGAGGCAACCTCAACGCTCAAATTTATGCTGAGACGATTGTATCAGACGTCATCGTTCCTCTACAAGTGCAAATCGGTCCCTTATTTCAGTTAATGCATGATAATGCACGACCGCACACCGCAAGAGTTGTAAGACAGACTCTCGCCGCAGCTAACATCAATGTCCTGCCCTGGCCTGCTCAGTCGCCAGACTTGAACCCGATTGAGCATGCATGGGATATGCTACAGAGAAGAGCTCTGCCGAATATGGAGGGTATCCAGTCGCAAGAAGACCTTCTTTTGTTGTTGCAACGAACATGGGCGGCCATTCCACAGCGTGATTTGGATGAACTCATTTTGAGTATGCCAAACCGATGTTCTTGTGTTGTTAGTGTTCGCGTTCGCGTAGAAACACGGATTATTAATTGTTTAAGTTACCCAATAAAATTTTAAACAAGACTGTTATTTCAGTCTTTTTTTAGAACTTTAATGTTAGTGGTTCAAATGTCAAAAATCCCTTTATTAGGAAAATGGCAAATTTCTTTATTAATGCAAAGGTGACTTGGTTTATCGTTACTGTGACAAACGAAAACACTTTATTTGATGAATCCTTAAAGAAAATTTTAATTAATATCAATCAGGAGAAAAGTTATTGCAAAAATTTATGTTGATCCCTAGACACTTTCGATGTGTGTATTTGGGGGTTGCTCTTATCTCAAAATAACTTCCTGGGATGTTTTGATGATGCATTTTTAGTGCCTCCCAAGCACGTTGACGTTTGTGCAAGAATAGCTCATCACCATCCGCTTAACCATTCCCCAAGTATGATAGGATCGTCTTCTAGTCTAACTGCATTTAGCTGAATACCAATATTTCCATGGAGCGGGTGTCTATCTGACGAGCACAGCCTAGTAGTGGTTTACTAACAGAATACCCTTTAACAAGACTGGTTGTCAGACTTCGGGCTTCTAAAGATTAGCATAAAGATGGCCGTTGGACTGACAAATCATAGGTCTCGGATTCAAACTCAAGGCTAGCACGGATTCGTGTGTGTATTGTATACTTTTTACTTGCTTCGGTGAAGGAAAACATTGTGAGGAAATCAGAATGTCTGAGAGATATTTCTCGACGGAATGTAAAGACATGTCAGAGGCCCACGGGTGGCAAAAAACTGACACCAGGATAGACACTAACCACACGATAAAGAAGAACGGAAGAAAACGTTTCATCATCAAAAACCACCCACTTGGAGACGTAATTGGTGATTTATCCTATTATTAGCAAACATAAGGAAGCTCAAGACACTCAACAAGTCAAAACAAGACTTATTTATCCGCTGACTATATGCAGGAAATCGTTAAAATATCCCGATATTGCAATTGGTACAAGTCCATAAAATATTATCCTCAGTAAGTCTATCGATGTAATTTTATCTGCTATCTATGATTACTTGTGCAAATCAGAGTCTAGATGAACGGGTGATAATGTTCAAGACTTCCTTTGACGTGTTACGGCGGTAATGATTTTCTTCGACTGCTTACTCAGCTTACCTGTAGGGGTTTACTGTTTCATGGTAATCTCTATCTTTTTCCTGTTTTCTGTAATTGGAATTACAGATAGACAGGCTGATAAACATGTAGAAAAGCTTATTTTGCTATTTGGCTTCATACATACATTGTACTTTTTAGTAAAAGCTTCTTTGCAACGGAGTTTTCTACGAAATAATTTGTTGTAGGTGTTCAAAGGCCAATTTTATAGAGGGGCGACACCTCACATAGGTTTTTTCTAAGTATTATGAAGATCAAACTAAGTTGTTCTTGACTTTTGGGCCACTACTACCTGTAATGTGTAATGTACTGTCAAAGGTCGACGGCCAGCCTGCCGGGGTTGCGGAACTTTTCGAAAGAGATAGCGTGGCCCCGGAACATAAAGGGCGAAGAAGGAACATGGATGGGATAAAATTCTGACACAGAGGGTGAAGTTACGGAAAAAAAGGTCGACAGCCGGGACCAACGACTTAGCGTTGGAGATAATGTATATTTGTAACCGATCTCCAGATTTTCTTTGGTAACTTATCGGATAAACCAGTCATACATGATTGTCTCCCATAGTCCAGACCCATAATCATCATTATTTATCCCTACCATGACATGCTATATCGCTAAATGCTGTCGAGAACGGACATTATCCGTAATGAGTTTAACTCGGCGTAATATTGTGTTGGTACACCAACACTGACTAATTGTGTCTAGAGGAGAGTGCAGATCTGATCGTTTTATCGATCGATGAACTGATAGAAACATTGTTTATTCGCTTAGCAATTAGCGTGGGTAGACGACAAAAAAAAACTAAAAAGCTAATAAGTCCGTCAGTTAGATTACATATTAAAAAATATGTGACCCGTATTTTCCTTTTGTTACGTAAATCAAGATTGACGAAGATACGACGGTTTTTTTAAATTCTCGAAACGTCACACCTAGGAATAATTTTAGAGCGTACTGACGTCATGAGTTTTGATACGTTTTATCTTTGTACCTAACCATTGACTTACAAAAAAAAAAAAAAAAAACACGTGTCCATTACTTTTCAATACTCTAACTGAGGGACTAGAGATTTACTACGCCGGGGGGAAACTTCGCTGCCGCGGCAAATCGCCGCTCAGCGGACAGGCCTTCGGCGCGATCTCATGGCGACATGGAGAGAGCGACTGTCGCAACCCCGTGCAGGGCACGCCACGATAGTGGCGGTAAGTCCCCTCTTTGAGGAATGGCTGGAGAGGCGCCACGGCTTCCTCATCCACTGCGAGGATCGACCGGAGGACACGGTGGAGCACACGGTGGAGGTCTGCCCTGCGTGTTCGGAGCACCGCCGTGTCCTCGTAGTGGCGATTGGCGGCAGCGACCTCTTGCGTCCGGCCCTGGTTCAATCCGTGGTCTGGAGCGAGACGGAATGGGAAGCCGTCACCTCCTTCTGCGAAGCAGTTATGCTAGCGAAGGAGGTGGCGGAACGCGAGAGGGAGAGAGCCTCTCGCCCCAGCCGCCGCGGGAGACGCACCGGGCGTCGGAGGCCACGTGGTGGCTACCGGCCACCGTAGACGCGGGCCTGTGGACGGTTAGCTATGGGCTAGCTAGCCGTTCGTCTGTATAATGACGACAGGCCTTGTCGACGGCGCGTTCGTGTTCCACGCGCACCTCAAAGAGATGTCAGCAAAGTGAAGGGAGCAAGGGCCGAAGCCTGCCGGGGTTGCGGGACTGTTCGAAAGAGATACCGTGGCCCCGGAACATAAAGGGCGAGGAAGAAACATGGGTAGGTTTTAGTCAGTAAAAGTCTGACACTCCCTCCCGAAAAAATGAAAGAAAAAGAAATTATGATTTCCCATCCGAAAAAAAAACTAGATATTTGTAATTTTTTGATACTATTGTATTTACAGATTTATATGATTTTGAGGAGGACTGGGTACTTTATTCGGCTCAAAGGTAGGTAAAGGTCGTTTTTTATGTTTAAGTATTCTTGATCAACCTAGTATTTTTTGGAAATTATTTGCCCGTTCTCCCTTGATCTGTCAAGCCTGACCATAACGGTCAGACGATTGTGTCTACTTCGCTGACAGTTTATGAATATTTGTCTCTACGGAACAATAATTAAAAGAGACATCTTTTATCTGTGATTCTGTGTCTTAAAACTTTTTTTGCTGATCATTTATTTTAACCACAGACTAATTATTTACAATAATTATATACACACTAACTCTATACTAGAAATATAAATATGTACCAGTATCAAAAAGGGGTTACAGGGCATCGAAAAATTCGTCCACATCGCTGCCAACTTTGCTTATTAACTCTAATATAATCAGACTTATGTAATTCCAAGGTCTAAGCGCTATACGAGTAAACATGCCATATTAATATTATTTATTAAAAAAAAAACGAAAAATAAACCAACTAGTAAGTAGATATTTTAATGTTTAATACTGCGTCAACAATTCATTCTTAAACAAATATAATTCTTGTTTACTAGCAATTAGGTATCGGCAAGTGCGACACACGACACGACTAAAGAGAGATAAACCAACCGCTTAGCGTGCTCTTCCAAGCACTCCAACTTGAAAACTACGGGATGCCATTGACAAAGTAATTGAAAAAACTCAATGCACTTTGCCTGACTTGAGAATTAAACCCAGGTCCCCACGCTGAGCAGTCGCAATTGCGACCAGCACCACGGAGTATTTGAAAATAAGACAGTAGCCAAAAACGAGCCACAAAAAATGAAACTTCACAATCACTAAACTGAATTTAATAACTGGGAACATCTTTATAACGGCAGTCCAGTCTTTTTGTCATAAACTTTTAACTTCCCTTCAACATGGTATCCAAATCGTATCGTCTCTACTGTTGTTAGTTCAGTCTTAAGACCTGCATTCTCCATTACATCCTTTACCAGGGGTCCCCAAAAATGATGACCTCTATGTACTCTCCTGTAGTTCACTGCAACGTTGCCTCTCAACGAAGCCATATGTACAACTTCTATTTCTAAATAACCTGCGTTTGCCGACAAAACCGCTGTTACAGCATCTTCTGGCTTGAGTTCAACCTCCATGCCGCTAGTACTACCAATCATTTCTGTTTTAGATTTCTCTTCACTTACTCCCCAGTTGGTGGTGAAGGAAATACTGGTTGTTCCCTTGGTTTTTGCGATGACCACATTGAATTCATATTCTATTTCTTGCGATACTGTAAGTTCTTTTTCTTTTGACCAACTAGTTGTCAAAGTGTTTTTTACGCTGTGTGTTATACCTGTGTTCACTTTTATTGTTTCGTTTGAAGTGTTCTCGAAGTCTTGAGACAGCACGATGATTGGATTCTTTGTGAGGCTCTTCACTCTTGCTGATTTTATCCACAAAACTCTCTTCACTGGTTCCCAATTATATGTGTTATACAAATCCCCCCAAGGAGTTGGCCTTCCAAGGAAAGCATCATCCGGTTTTTTTCCAAAATATTCATCCAATGCCATAAGTAAATTATCGTTTTCGATTTTGAAAGATTTCATGTCTTCATCCTTGATTAAATGTGTTTCTGATCCTGAGTATGATATGTCCACATTTTGATCCTTGTCTACATTTACGTCTATTTTTATTCTTGCTGCTACACATTTTATTAAAAGCACTGTCACTAATATTTTATTATACATATTATTATTCACGTCAATAGCAGTGTCTTGGGTTGAATTTGATAGTAACACTGGCTGACTTTCCGTGGAGCGTCCGATTACATTGTGGCCTTGTGATCTTCGTTTTTTTCTGATTCTGTGGTACACAAAATGATTATGATAAACTCACATCTAACGTATTAACTGCTGTTAATTTAATGATAATATGTACACTGAGTAGTAGTTCTGAGATAATAAGGTCAAGTGCGAGATCTTGAATCCATTTGTCATTATTTATAGATAACAATATTGTGGATATATTTCCAGTAATCATTTTCACGTAAAGTACAGAACGCTTGGTTGACGGCTTCGAGAATGGTCTTTTTACACCCTGTATTGAAAAAAAAACAAGTACATACGTCAACTAAACATCTGATGGTGCTTTTCGAGGCACTAAGGAAATTCGGTATGCAATGTAAGAGTAGAAATAGGAAATTATTTAACCAAAACTTCAAAGACATCTAACGACCCGCACTGTGTTTACGTGGTGGATTATAGCCCATTCCCTTTCATAGACAGGAGAACTGTGTTCCAGCAGTGGGACATTATAACATTATGCTTATGCTTTCTGTGTGGTCACCCATCCACAAACTATTCTAGGCAAGCGCGGCTTAACCTGAAGATTAAAACCTGCAGGCTCCTTTACTTTACGACCAATGGGACCTGAATGTCAGAAATATTGAAGAGCTTTGAGTACAATAATTATTTATATTTTTTTCTCTTTAAATGTAGTAATTAAGGTGTTTATGGACATGTTTAAAATAAGTGCTTTATTTACTGTCATTTTACAGGTTGACGTACCGTCAGTGCATGTGCACTTATGGAAATTACTTAGTTCGCAACTTTTAAAGTAGTTTTTTATATCATTTAATGTGTGCTGGGCAGTGTGAGTTATATTTTAAGTAGTATTTATATTTTTAAATTTTTAAACCTAATTTTATTAAGATTTTTACATTTGGCATCAACTTCTCCTCAGGTATTTTCTAAGTATTTTTGTGTGGGAATGATTTTTTTTTAATTTCACAGTTTTTTTTAGGATATTATTAGTGGAAAAGTATAGATTTCTACAAATTATTCAAAAATTCATAATAATATAAAAAATCAACAAATCAAAACTGTCCAAACACAATTTCAAAGCGAAAAATATATCAATAGCTTCAAATATCAACACAAATTATTGGAACTAAAACAAAGAAAAAAATAATAAACTTCACGCCTTCACAGTCCGTACTATTTTAATAATCCCCAAAGCTTCGCTTTATCCTCGCCAATTTGGTCGCAAACCAGTAAAAATAATAACCACAACCAATCGGTCAGAGTAACGCCATATTGTTATTATTAATTTTGTGGTATCGACCTTTTGGCATATCATTTCGTTTTTGGTAGGTACTTTTTGCATTATGTACTTTATGGTATACTCGTAACTAGCAATTTTCCCGCGACTTTGGCCGCAAAAGTTGTGCTAACTCGGCTAGTTTGCATGATATCAATATAATTTATAGCTTATGTTACTTGGTAAAGATGTAGCTTTTCAATGGTGAAATAATTTTTTAAATCGGTTGAGTAGTTTTTGAGTTAAATTGTAACAAACACAAACAAAAATCGAACCTTTCCTCTTTATAATATTAGTATAGACTAGCTCTTGCTCGCAGTTTCGCCTTCGTTATGTATGGAAGTTAACGTTTTTAATATAGCCTATTTACATAATACACTATGTTATTTATGAACACTCGGAGAAAATATAGGTTCCCAGTAGTAAAAAAATATATATAGGTTCCTATCAATTTTATCATCATTTTGCCCTTGTCCTATTCTATATGGGGTTGGCGTCACGTTTTCTCCTTCCATTCTCCCATGTCAGACGTCAACACATCATATTTTATTTTTTCCTATAAATTTATTTTTATTTTTAAAAACTTTTTGAATCTATTTGGTGGTCCTCTAGGAACGTAGAAAACTTTTTGGCAATTTTGGAGGGTCATATTTTCTTTACTTATTAGTTGCTGAAAAATAGGAAATAACAGGGACGAGGAATACATTTGTTTGGAGAGTCGCAGTTCCACTTTAAGATGCGTAGTGTTTATAAATCGGGCATGTATCATTTATCATTAAACAACATCATGACTTTAAAAACGTAATAACAACAAAATAACCGATAATATTTTAGTTTTCAATTCCAAACATTTTATCGTAAACATAGGTGTTAACGATAAAATGTTTGGAATTGAAAACCAACCCCAACCCTATTCCAACCGCAGCTTCGCTTACATTACAACGCAGCCATCATCCAAACGGAATGTCAATATTCTTCCCATCTCGATGCATATCGACCGGTCGCAACACTATCGGTTCAAACAGAATCGAACAGCGAAATTATTTTAACCTTAAACATTAGATAAATTCTAGTATCTATTTCTGAATAATAAAATTAATTCAATGTTTTGATTTGGAAATTCAATAACAAAATAGATTATCGTTATTTGTTGCTCATTTCGCTCGATTTGTATGCGTGTTGGATTGTTTACGTAGCATGTACGAATTACTGTTTGGTGTTTTATCAAGCTCATTGCTATGCTATTTTGATTTCGCTTTTGATTCTTGCCATTTTGATTATTTAATAGATTATAATCGTTGATTCAGCTTAGTCACGAAACAGGAATTATTCTGCGTTTCATTTTCAAGTCATTTTCAGGATTGCTATGGAATGTTAACACTGACATCATTTAAACTGCGTCTAAAGGGATTGATCGTGTGTTTTATTCATTCACCACGAAATACTCAAACTAATAAATAGAGATTCGATACGTTTTACGAAATGATAATAAGTATAAACTTTTTAATATGCATCACAATTTTATTCATAACCAAATTATTCATATTCACTATCAAATTACTACACTACACTTCACTATTATACGAAAAGTATGCGTATTATTTACACAATCCAAGCTTTAAGAGGCCTGCGGAGCATGCGAAGTTCATACAAACGTAATACCAAAATAGTTTGTAAATCAAACATATTCTTAAGGTAGTGTGTATTTGTTTCGATTGCATTACAGAATATATAGGTTCCCAAACACATATTTTGAATGTACACTGATTTAAACAAGAGTTATGAGAAAAATAAATTCTCTATAGAAATTTAAAATTCCTCATATCTCGTCTTTATTTCATTCTCCTTTCAAAATATTTATTTGGGAACATAGATATTCCGTAATCCAATCGAAATATATACACACCGCATGCTCCGCCGGCACCTTAAACTTTATTAACAAAACGGTAGGTACTTAAGTAAGTAAGTAAGGATATTTTAGTAACTAATCATTAGACAATTTTTACATTGTGTCGAAAAATAGACTAACACAACATCGATTAAGGTTTACAATTCAAAAATAAAATAATACAATTTTAATTCAGTACCTACCTACATTAGAAAAAAAAATGTTAATTCAACTTACTCACGTTTAACGTTACGTTTACGTTTTCTGTACTTAGGTCCATGTTCACCAAAAAGATGACGGTCTGATTATCTAAAACAGCTGTTTAATACTCATTTTTGTATGGGAACATGTCACAGTGACAGCTGTTTTTAGATAATCACACCGTTATCGTTTCGGTGAACATGGACCTTAATCACCTGCCTACTCTTTTCCCAACAATATTCGGGTCGGCTTCTAGTGAAACCTGATGTAGCTGAATACTAGTATTTTACATGGAGCGTTGCTTTTTTTTTTTTTTTTTTTTTTTTTTAGGATGGGAAATCATCAAATGACTTCTCCCACTCTGGGCGGAGCAGGAGGTAGTGTCAGACTCTTACTGACTAAAACCCATCCATGTTCCTTCCTCGCCCTTTACGTTCCGGGGCCGCGGTATCTCTTTCGAACAGTCCCGCAACCCCGGCAGGCTGCGGCCCTTGCGGCAACACCCACTTGGTGGGTAATACGATATACCTTGACAAGTCTTCATAGCATTCCATCAGGCGTGATCGAGGTTATGAGCAGGCTCATTTAATCATCATCATTAACTTCCTGTCCTTGTTCCATTCTACTTGGGGTCGGCGCAACACGTTTGCCACTCCCATTCTCCCCTGTCAGACGTAATGTCATTATTTACTTCTTTATCTTTTATATCATACTTCACATCGATCTTTTCTTTGGCTTTAGAAAAAAAAAACTGTTTGTCAGGCTTTCAGGCTAACGACGACAGGCCGTGTCGACGACGCGTTCGTGTTCCACACGCGCGCCTCAAAGAGATGTCAGCATAAGGGGAGGGGCCCGCAAGAGCCGAAGCCTGCTGGGGTTACGGGCCTATTCGAAAGAGATACCGCGGCCCCGGAACATAAAGGGCGAGGAAGGAACATGGATGGGTTTTAGTCAGTAAAAGTCTGACACTCCCTCCCAGCGTGGGAGAAGTCATTTGATGATTTCCCATCCCAAAAAAAAAAGGGCTTTTGGGACCAACAGTTAAGGTTCCTCATCTATGAGCACCGGATCGCGTTTTTCCATCCTTTTTCGTCTGTCATTTGTTAGAGACGCGGCAGCATCGACGATGTGCTCGGTAGGACGTTGTTCCGTTCGAAAGAGATACCGTGGCCCCGGAACTTAAAGGGTGAGGTAGGAACATGGATGGGTTTTAGTCGATAAAAGTCTGACACTCCCTCTCGCTCCGCTCAGAGCGGGAGGAGTCATTTGATGATTTCCCATCCGATAAAAAAGGTACGCTATTCCGTGCTGATAGATATAGCTCAAACTTTAACGTGCATTTTGATATGCAATGGACGGTCACATGTACGGAACGAACTCGATCCGTGCAGTTTATTTTGTTTGGCTACGAGCTCTCCAGTTCTCCATATTAACTTAAAATAACCTGCCAGTTTATCAAAGCAAAAAAAAAACAACCTTCTAATATAGAAGCGAAAGTTTGAGAGTATTTATAGAATGTTTGTTACTCTTTCACGCAAAAACTACTGAACAGATTTGGATGATATTTTACCGACGGATAGTTTATAATCTGGATTATCACATATGATACTTTTTATCCCGGTAGTAAGATTCCATGGGACCATTATCGAACTTGACGTAGGCAAAGACGCTGGCAGAAGCTAGTATTGGTAATAATAAAAATAAATAAAACTAGTAGGAACCCAGTGCAGTACGTACGCAGACGGTAAAGATCGAGCAGCTTGCTACCAATTACGGTGATTACGTCGCTGGTAACCCAAGACCGATTGTCTTAAATTCCACCTAATGAAGCCCATTTATTGGGTAAACGGTGCGTGTGTTGGGACACACAGGTTCGGTGGAATGGCAAATGAGTTTTATTTTAGAGATTAACAAAAAGAAAGTTTATCAAAGTTTTCTTTCTTTAAAATATATCAACGTAGTGCTTATGTTGTTAAAGTTTTGAAAAATGATGTGGTATAACCTGTAACTGAACAAAACCGACTTGTGTGTAATAAAGATTATGAATGAGTCTAAAATAAATAAATAAATAGCTTTATAAATAGCTTGCGGATTTGCATTATATAGGGTGACTGGTAATTAGTGTACGATACTTAAACACGTGATTATGCTCATGATAACAAACAACTTTTACTACAGTACCAACCCTGAAATCGGGAAAAAAAAAATCAGCTGTTCAGTACATTTATGTTTGCCTAATGTACTGAGCAGCTGATTTTTATTTCGCGATTTCGGCTCTCTACTCTCCTTTCGACATAGTGTGTAAAAGATGAGAAAATTGAATACATAAAAACTTAAAGCAAAAGTGTTAGAAAATCAAGCAAAATTTACATTTTATTCTTACAAAAGGAAATCTTAAAAAAACATTACGATCTTACAAAATATGTAAATTTTCTTATGCTACCCAACTCTTTCGACCGTGTGTCACCTAATCGAGAGTCACCGGTGAAAATCACAGTAACAATTGACGCAAAGCTTTATTTTCATTTCGGCACTCATTCTTCAAGGCCTGACTCAGTCCTTCAGTTTTATTGGAGCAAAAATGTTCTGTCGGAAAAATCACTGAGCGCTGATTGGTTGCCTGAAACCGGGTGAGTTTGATTGCAATTACCAAGTGTTTGGCACTATGCTCAATTTTTTTTTGTGGTGTAGGTTGTAAGGACTTTCAGCCAGGTTCTAGATCAGAATGATATTGAAGTTGCGGAATTTTATGGAATTTTAGTAGTGAGTTTTTTAGGATTTTGACCATAAAAAGTAACTTATACTCGTATACAATATAATAAAATGAAAAAAAGCCTATACAATATCATAAAAATTCAAAAAAGGCGATTACACGAGCTAAACGCGAGTTTTATAATTACTAAAAGTATATGATTCACTGCTATAAACAAGACCAGAAAAATATATGATATTCTTCAGGATATATGCTAGCATGATACTGTTTTGAAAACATAATACAATTAATTTGGCTCTATAAAAAGAAATCACGAACTTACCTCTAAAAATATCTTTCAAACAATAAAAAACATACTAATATGCATGCGATCATTCTGATTTTTTGGCAAATAATTCTACAAGCAATATATTAGCATGATACTGTTTTAGTTTTTTAATCTAATCAATAGTTTTTTTGTAAATCGATCGAAACCACTCATTTCGCGCTATTTGGCCCGCAGTGGCTGACGTAACAACCACTTTGTAGTGCAAGCTGATTAGAACTTTATTCTAACAGCATTTCAAACGAAGTTTGAACCACCACAAATAGAGTTGCTAATTTAGCTCGTCTAAGCGCCTTAAGTTCCCGTTACCGCACATACCCATTATTTTGTATGTAGTTTTTCTTATAATCTAATTTAGTACGTTCTCCGGGATATGGGCCTCTCCACGGGTGAAGACCTCCTACAGTTTCTTCCATTTGGCCCTATCCTTTGCAATATTCTACCAATCGTTTCCTGCTGTATCTATTCAATCGTCAGCCCACCTTCTCTTCGGTATACCTACTCTTCTTTTTCCATCTGACCCTTTAAACTCTGTAGTTTTAGCTGACCACCAACCATCTTTGTATGGCCAGCCCATTGCCATTTCAGTTTCAGGGGTTGGTTAAGGGCATTAAATGTTTTTTTACATTAGAGTTTTTTAGAGTTTTTTAAATTTGATACCTCCATGAAACTAAACTACAGTCTAAAAATATATCAATATACAACAATACAATTTTGTGCACTCAATAAATAAGATCATACAAATCAACCACAGCAAATTGCGTATGATAATTAATAGTTACGTGGATTCAGAAGTCCAAATAACATAAACGCCGTGGTAAGCCGCCATTATAATTATTAATATTAATATTGAGGCGGCACAGGAAAAGAGCACATGGAAGGAATTGGGGGAGGCCTTTGCCCAGCAGTGGGACATTACAGGCTAAATAAAAAAAATAATAAAAAAAAAATATTAAAGTGCAAGCCATATAGGGGCAATATTATGAATTGTTTTTCATAATCGAACTATAATGTTCCCCCTTCTGGGATACAGGCCTCCGCTCTATGAAAAGGAATGGGCTATAATCGACCACGCGGGGCCCAGTATGGATTGGTAGATTTTACATGTCTCCAAACTTTTGGTTCTAGGACATGCCGTTTCCTCACGATATTTTCTTTCACCGTTTTGAGAGCAGTAGTGATGAAATAAATTACACAAAGTAGGTACTTAATATGCTGACGACTTCAATTCGTTTGTGCAAGATTGGCCGTAAAAACCGCACAGACAGAAAAATGGAAGGCAATGGTCCGGGAGCCCTTTGCCCAGAAGTGGGACAAAAATACACACACAGAATAAGGAAAACCTGTCTGGGTTTACCCACGATTTACTGCTCGTAAGTTACCACTGGACCACCGCTGCTCTATGTATTGTAACAAGAAATTAGTTTTTTTAGACATTATTTTGTGTTATATCACTATGTTTTCCTATTTGACCCTTAATTTAAAAGGTGACTGCTAGAGAATGCCCTGTGGCATTAAGTCCACCTGCGTACCACTATTGTACACGAAGTTTAAATAAATAAATAAAATAGGCTTGTGTCCTAAAAAAATCTAATTAGTCCGTCAGTTAGATTAAAAAAAATATTGGACCCGTATTTTTTCTTTTGTTACTTAGACCTAAATTGACGAAGATACGACGCTTTTAAAATTCGCAATACGTCACGCCGCGCCGTGCTATAGTTTTTAGTGCGTTGTGACGTCACGAGCCCCCACTCCCGAGTTTTGATGCGTTTTATCTTTGTCAGTACTCAGTGATTTACAAAAACAAAAAATTCGTGTCCATTATTTTCCAATACTCTAACTGACGGACTAATTAGATTTGCAATTTATTGATGGTGGAAACTAGCCTATTGTCATTACACTAGTATACAATTTCTTCGGTAATTGCCAAAAGTTGTGATTCGATACACAAGCAGCATTATGCGTTCGTTATGGTTTTTTTTATAACAAACGGCACGGGTTTTGTGTATCGTTGCGTTTCCCATAAAATATTGAATGGGAAAAGGACGTAATAGTACCGTATAATTTATTAGTTTCTAATGTGTACCTACTAGTCTTAGCTACAATTCTTAAGAGAAGAATAATTATTATCTTTATGAGCCTGAAATATGGCAAATGTAAACATACTCTTCACGAAACCGTCAATCTAGTATTCTTTTCATCAAATTAAAAACGTTTTCTCGAAATTTATTGCTGGGAAACAACTCAGGGAGGTCGTATAGGTATTTAAAGTAAAGTTAGAACCATAGATCGGAATAGGTCGAGCTGTTTTATGTACTTGCCAAAGGGTAAAATAATATGGATATTCCCCGAGTCCCGGGATTTGGTTTTTATGTAGGTAGTAAAATCATAAGAAAAACTGTTCTCGCCTTCGGAACTAATGAAAGATTACACTTCCTTTCTGACGGGTAAATGTACGAAGGACGGGATTAAGGATAGTATTATAATTACATAAACTTGATTCATTAAACCACAATAAATGTTTTTTACGTAACAATTTCTTATTCAAGAATCACAAAAACATATTACCATACAAATTATTTGTTCCTCAGAAAATCAAAACATTATCAAAATAGAACAATTTGTATTTACAATTAAATCATACGCTTCAACATTAATTAACATATTCAAACAAATAATATAATAATAAAATCCCGTAGTATCAGTCGGAATCCCGTGGAATATTCATATTAACATCAGTGTTTGCGGTCAATGAACCTAAATAGCTCCACCTATTCCGATCACTGGTTATAACATTAAGGCGCAGACAAATGACTTTTAGTGATTTTAAATTGATCATCACGTCTTAACTTCTAGTCTAATTTCTTTGAAAAAAATATATGTTATACTAGACCATTTCTTTCATAATTTGATATGTGAAAATGTGAAGAAATATTTTTATAACTTAGTGTAACTAATTTGTGAAGTCTAACGCGGCAAAAAAACGATCATCACGCAAAAACTATCGGGCGTATTTGCATAAAACTTAGATCATCTCAAAGACAATTTAATGCCCTTTATATAAGTATACGGCTTTTATCCGTATTGTGTTTGATAAATCAATGTGGGTTGTTTTTTCGAATAATCTTGGTGCGGGGCTCCTCGGGGCGACGGGTGGCAGTGTATCGCTGACCACTCTCACGCACGGGTATACGCTATTGCTAAACTTCTCCCACTCGCTCAAGGTCGTTGGCGTGAAGTAGCCCCTTAAAAACTTGTGAATAAGTTGAAGCTTTCACCGCCAATTTCGCAGTAACTAGAAGGTGGGGTATGGTCTTGAACAAAAAAAAATATTGCAATGACGGGGAGAATAAGCGCTTTTTGGTTACATTAAGGCCCTTAAGGGTACTTTCCATCATAGCTTTAGGCTTTGTGTTACATCTTAGATATGTCGCATCCTTGGGTGGCCGAGATGCGAAGTATCGGGTCTTCTTCTCGATCCGACATAGTTTCAAATAGATGTGGGCATTGTCGCGGGCACTCGAACGAAAGATAATTTAAATTAAAATAACTTTATTCAAACCAACGGTTTTACAATACGAGAAAAAAAACACGTGCGTTGGTAGTACTGAGCGTGTGCCAAGGCTGTCGAAGCTCGTCTGTCGCAACACCCGTCCCTTCTACAGCCCTCACTGCATCCCCTCTACCGACGATCGTGTCCAAGCGGTAGGACACGCTTGCGTTTCCGGTATTGATATTATTAGTTCACAAAACTAATTGATAGATGGCGCTGCTTGTTGCACTATGGCGCCTTCAATCCACGACATATAATTTATACTAATATTATAAAGAGGAAAGATTTGTATTTTTAACCGACTTCTAAAAAAGGAGGAGGTTCTCAATTCGGATGTGTATCTATTTTTTTTCTTATGTTTGTTTGCGCATAACTTCGTCGCTTGCCAACCAATTTGAAAAATTATTTTTTTTGTTGGAAAGGGTTTACTTTCCAAATGGTCCCATAGCCACCAAGTCGGGATCTGATGATGGAATCTTGGCGAAATCGAGGGAACTCTTTATAGGATAACGTACAGCGATTTTGGTATTTTCTGCAACAAATGAAGCATTTGCGTTCGATAGAAACCATTCTACCATCAGATCTGATGATGAAGCCAAGAGTCACGGAACTCCATAATGAGACAATGTAGGTATCCTAGTCGTGTTTGGGCTTGTTGTAATTGTAACGGTATGCACTTTCCATGTGTACCAAGCATAATTATGTGAACCACTAAAAAGTGAAAATTAAAAACTTTTTTGCAAAAAATAAAACCGGTTTAAAAAAAAAACAAAAAAGTTAAAAATAACTTTAGCTTCAGAAGTCGGTGACAAAAAAAAAAAATCAACCAAACAAAGGTCACCGACTCCAGAAGCTAAAGTTATTTTTAACTTTTTTGTTTCTTTCAGTAATGGATAAGCTACATTATCGGCGAGTAAAAAAGGCTATGTTTTATCCCCGTACTCCCACGGGAACGGGAAATACGTGGGTGAAACCGCGTAACGTCTGCTAGTTAATAATTTAACTGATATGCCTTTTTTATAACTGTTGGTTCTCCTGTTAATAAATAAGTACTCAAAATTAAAGACACAGACCCACAACTGTGAACAATGCGCATTGCAGTGCACATTTAATGCATCCATTTCCATCAGTTGAGTTTACTGCTTACGTTACGATAAGCACATGATAACATAACATGGTTTATTACTTGTTTTATGGCTCGAGGGTAAGCAGGGGTCAGGTAAGTATGAGCAAATTAATGATGAATAACTATAAACTATTATGACTGCTAACGTTTGGTCTTTGGCCAAGATTTTTGGACGATTTTTAAATACCTACACATAGAAACATGCTGTTTTGATATGGGATTAGGCTGAAACCTCGCCATTGGAAGGTTTTTCAGCATACAGGGTGGAATTGAGATGGTGCAGTTAGGTTAGGGTAACGCTGCTAAACTCTAAATCATATTCCTTTTTTGGTTGAACTCTTCATTTCGGTTATTTCAAGAAGATCACATCTTTTTTAGGGTTCCGTAGCCAAATGGCAAAAAACGGAACCCTTATAGTTTCGCCATGTCTGTCTGTCTGTCTGTCTGTCCGCGGATAATCTCAGTGACCGTTAGCACCAGAAAGCTGAAATTTGGTACCAATATGTATATCAATCATGCCGACAAAGTGCAAAAATAAAAATTTAAAAAAACATTTTTATTAGGGTACCTCCCCCAGACGTAAAGTGGGGAGCGATTTTTTTTTTAATTTTGACCCTGACGTGTGATATATTGTTGGATAGGTATTTAAAAATGAATAGGGGTTTTCTACAATCATTTTTTGATAATATTAATATTTTAGGAAATAATCGCTCCGAAAGTCAAAAACAATGTGTCCCCCCCCCTCTAACTTTTGAACCATAAGTTTAAAAAATATGAAAAAAATCACAGAAGTAGACCTTTATATGAACTTTCTAGGAAAATTATTTTCAACTTGATGAGTTGAATAGTTTTTGAGTTATATAGCACTTTTTCAAAAAAACGCAAATGATAACTTTGTTTTTCATACAAATACTATGAAAAACAAAGTTATTTTTGCTGACGAAAAATGTTGGTATTTTTAATGGTCTGGGAAGCTACGGAACCCTACAGTGAGCGTGGCCCGACACGCTCTTGGCCGGTTTTTTTCATCTTATTTCTTATTTCTAGTCTGTCACAATTGTTATAAATTGTTCTTATATTATTAAAAGACTTATGTTCCCTTATAGTTTACTTTCTTTTATTATTTATTAAAAAAACACATTTTTCTCTGCGCACATGACTAAATTCTTAAAACAGTATTTTTCATTTTATAGCGCGAACACAGACTAAACCGCTCTGCTTATTTTTCTTCACAACACCATAGATTGTGTACCAACATTGAACCTCAACACTCTCCCTCAATGTTTGCACATAATATGTATTACAATAATTAACATTTCAACAATTTAAGCATGCTACACAATCTTACAAATCTTTCTCCTGATAAGGGCTTCGTCAAAATGTCTGCAATTTGATCTGTGGTGGATACATATTTAACAGTTATTAATCCTTCCTCTACCTTTTGTTTAATAAAGTTAAATTTGACATCAATATGTTTCAATCGTTTCTGGTCTGGATTGTTTACTACTTTCATAGTACTTTGATTGTCCTCAAAAATAACAGTATTGCTTATTTTAATATTAAAGTCACACAACAGTTTCATTAGCCAACAAGCTTCAACAGATGCTTCACATAAAGCAATTAATTCTGCTTCTGTTGTACTCAATGAAACTGTACTTTGCTTCTTTGATTTCCATGTTACTGTATTATCGAATAACTTGAACAAATATCCACTAGTGGATTTCCTATCATTATCGCGAGCAAAGTCTGCATCTGCAAAACCTGTTAAGCTGTCATATTTAAACTTTGAATATTTTAAATTAATATCAATAGTTTGTTTAACATATCTAAGAACACGCTTTAAAGCTTGCCACAACTTCAAAGTCGGCTGTGACTGGAATCTACTCAAATATGATACAGCTATCGCTAAGTCAGGTCTTGTGCTCACCATAGCATACATCAAAGAACCAATAAGAGACCTGCACTGATGTTCTAAAGTCATGTCAATTTCACATTCGTCAAAGTCCAGTTTAAAATTATGGTCCATAGGAGAATTAGTCCCTTTACAATTGTCCATGTTATAATATTCAAGAACCTTCTGCAGATATTTAGATTGATTAAGATAAATACAATCATGTTTCTTCTGAATACTAATGCCAAGATATGTCAGATTGCTGTTCCCTAAGACTTTCATGCTAAAGTTAGTCTTTAAGAAGTTTTTGACATTTCCAATTTCAGTAACACTAGGCCCTACTATAAGTATATCGTCGACATACAAAATCAAATAGAGATTGCCCTTACTATAGAGACAATAGTCATTTTGAGATCGCGTAAAACCACGTTCAGTAATAACTTCTGTGAATTTTTCATACCAATATTTTGGACTCTTCTTTAAACCATAAAGAGATTTTTGTAACTTTAGAACTTGACCTTCTGGAACTGTCAGTCCTAGTGGAGGTTTTAAGTATACTGTCTCATCAATCCGTCCATATAAGAAAGCTCCCTTGACATCCATCTGGTGTATTTCATATTCTTTCTGAGCAGCAATCGATAAAAGAACTCTCAAGGTTTGCATCTTCAATACAGGTGAATAAGTGTTTTCTAAGTGTTCCTTCTGTTGAAAACCCTTCACTACCAATCTTGCTTTATATAACTCTTCTTCTTCTCCTATATTTTTCTTTGTGAATACCCATTTACTATCTAGTAGCTTTTCTTTCTGTGGTTCAGGTACAAACTTCCATGTTTCATTTTCTTTTAAAACTTTTAATTCCTCATTTATTGCCTTATTCCAAAGCTTCTCATCTTTTCTCCCTTTAATGTCATCAAAATTAGTTGGAATCTCCTGGTTACTTGATAATAATGCATATAATGTATCATAAAATGTATCATCCTGGTTTAAATCAATTTCATAATCCTTTTGCCATGCTGGTTTTCTTATTTGTCTCTTTTCTCTCCCTCTTTCTAAACTCTCTGTCTTTCTGTCTGTATCATTCTCCAATTCTTGTGTCTCTTCTTCTTTACTGTCCTTTTTTTTTCTTTATTCGTATTCTTAGATACTTTTTGCTGTATTTTGTCCCTTGATACATTTTCACTATCTTTCTCCTCCTCACTTTCTTCTTCCTGTTCACTTATTTCATCTTCTTTTTTCTCTTTTGTGTCCAGTGTGTATCTCACACAATTGTCACGTCCGGGTTTTGTTTCATCAAACACTACATTACGTGCCGATATTACTGACCTTGTTTCTGTATCATACAGCTTATATCCTGAATTGACATATCCAATAAAAATCATTTTTTTTCCTGAATTATCTAATTTATGAAGTAACTCTCTAGGCACATGATTGTATGCTGTACAACCAAACACTCTCATATCTCTCACATCAGGTTTCCTTCCTTCCCATAGCTCTGATGGTGTTTGACTTTTTCCTTCAGTCGGACTTCGGTTAGTAACATAGGCTGCAAACAAAACTGCATAGCCCCAAAACTCCTTACTAAGCTGTGAGTCTAACAAAACTGTTTTTGCTTTTTCTATTAATGTGCGGTTCATCCGTTCTGCTACTCCATTCATCTGGGGATTGTATGGCACTGTATATTGCATTTGGATTCCTTTGCTGTAACAAAACTCCTGAAATTGCCTTGACACATATTCTCCGCCATTATCCGATCTCAACTTTAATATATTAACATTGAAATGGTTGGTTACATAAAAATAGTACTGCTTGAATTTGTCAAAAACTTCACTTTTATTAGAAAGTAGATAGACCCAAACAAAGTGAGTATAGTCATCTATAAATGTCAGAAAGTACTTGTATCCTTCCTCAGTCAGTGGGGTGATTGGTCCGCATACATCAGTGTGTACTAATTCTAGTGGTCTGGATGCCCTACGTCCTTGTCTGTTAAAAGATTGTCTGGTCATTTTACCTAGTAAGCACGGTTCACACACAGAATTATTTTTATTACATTTAGTCAAGTCATCAATGCCACTTACCATTTGATTCTGTGAAAGCAAAGTTAAATTTTTAAACCCGAGGTGACCAAAACGTCTATGCCACAGCTGCATCACTTGATCATCATTACTGTTACTTAAGTTACATTCATCTTTTAATATTTGCATGTGAATAGTATACAAAGACCCTTCATTGTTTCCTATCATTGTCAATTGATCATATCTAAATACTCTAACTTTACTATTTAAAAATTCAACCCTATAACCATTACTCTCAATTTTAGAAACAGACAACAAGTTTTTCCTCAACTCTGGCACATAATATACATTTTTAATAGTACAGTCTATATATCTTTTACCAACATAACATCTTGCCTTTATGTTCCCAAATCCAACCGCTATTAAACTCACTGCATTCTTGGCCGCAGCAATCACTTTTGGTGTATTTAGTTCCATGTAGTTGTAAAACGCACTTTTGTCATTTGTCAGGTGGTCTGATGATCCCGAATCCACACACCAAGTTATTTCACATTGATCATTATCTTGTTGGTTCCGTCCATTGCCAGTCAGAAATGCATACTCATTCTCTGTTGATGCCGCATATGTCTGATGATTATTCCCTGGATAGTTAGGTCCTTGTTGTTGCCAAGATCTTCTGTCTGGAATTCCACGACCTCTTCCTTGTGACCTACTTCTGCCTCCAAATGCTGCCCGATGTGGCGCTCTATTTCCTCGTCCTTGACCTCTTGAATAATATTGTCCATGTCCGCGGGCTGGTCCCTGTTGGTATCTCGCTCTACATTCGAATTTTTTATGGCCTGGCTTGCCGCATCCAAAGCACAAAAAGGTATTCCTTTGGTGCTCTATTATTTGAAGACCCATCTTATTCCTCTTTTCTTCCTCTCCTAGTAATCTGTCCTTAACCATGTCTACTGTCAGGTTTGGTACTGACTCTAAAGTTGTTATAATAACTTCGTACGATTCTGGCATGGATAGCAATAGTACATTTACCTTTTCTTTATGATCATCCATCATTTTCTTTACTTTTTTTTCATAATTAAAAATTATTTACTTTTTGGTTGTGGAGGTCAGATAGGCAGTCGCTCCATGTAAAATATTGGTATTCAGCTGAATCCGGTTAGACTGGAAGCACACCCCAACATAGTTGGGAAAAGGCTGGGCAGATGATGAAATCCGTTTCATGTTTTGATCTTTTATAAATGGCAAAGCTACAACAGTTTGTGTCGTGTCTTATCGGGTTTTTCCGGTGAATTACAATAAAAATCTTGCCTTTCACGAGGGTCCATCTAAAGCATTAAGTGACAGGTGGCTAAACCACTGCTACCTTCCTGGCGTCCCATAAAAAGCTGTAAGAAATAACATGACGCAAATGATGGTGTTATCCTCCCATGAGCACACGTTTACCGTTCTTTGTCGGTACGACGTCCGTTATACACCAGCTTCTCCTATCTATGAGGTAACATCTTAGTCAACTTGCGAGTAATTTTTGTACAATTTAAAAAGAGTAGCCATGGAGTTTCTTTCCGGTTCTTCTGCATAGGAAACAACCAACTCGAACCGTGCATCTTTTTGTCGACGTTTTACAAGTGCCCATGCATAAGTCTGCGAGCAGCTCCGAGGAATCGTTGGCTTACTAAATCATCGGTGGCGGAGTAATAAATTATGAAATCATTATGGGTGGGTATTATGTACTTGAAATAAAACCACCGAAAATACTACTACGATTTTTCTTTACTAATGGCAAATTACACCATGCATCAAGCCCTGATGTCATAGGCTTAGAAAGAAAGAAAGAAAGAAGAAAGTCGGTCTGCGTCGTAAGTTGGAGTCGCAGTATGGTGCTATTAGAACATAATGTTACCTACATTATGTACTTGTACACGCGACCGACGTAAGCGACCGGCATCAGCGGCAAAAGCTAGTCTGAGATAATAAGCACTAGAATATGAACAATATCCTCAGAAAACCAAACAGCGTATTCAATGAGGAAATATAATAAAATAAAACATTCGAATAGCATTTTCTTACCGCACCATTCCTTAAATGGCCACGTAGCGAAAAGACATTTTCTAAGTTATTTCTAACCGCTTCATATAGACAAACATTATACCACAAGATGCAACCAACTAAAAACTAGTCCCGCCATCCGATGAAAATATATGACCTCCATAACTCAACGTAATGTACGTTCTCGGAGCTCATGTTATATTGGGTACTCTTCGTGGAACAACCAGTTTTAAAAGAGCTGTGGAGTGGTTTTGCTCGTGGGTGAGGACAGGTCAGGATTTTTTTCTTGGGGTCAATAAACTAGAGTGCGAGAGAGACGACCTTATCAATTATCGATAGATTGCGGCGCAAGAAAAATACAGGATGTTGTTTTAAGTGTTGCTTTCAAACGCGCACATTATTTCTGTCGTTTTGTTATGAGAAATAAAACATTTTACATTTTTATTTGAACTGCATTTCTGAGCTTGTATTAGTCTTCAAGGTACCTACTTATTTATTTTTCAATGTTCCAATAATTTTCTGAATATGTTTATGTTTTATATTGATAATTTTCTTTATTAATTTATTTACAAATTCTTTACATTTAAAATATTCCTGACAAAAAAAAACGAAAAAAAAAATTAAAAAATATAAAAAAATGTTATTGTGATTTTCTTTAATTAAGTATTAAGGTACTTAATGTGTTAGATAAGTTGTTTAATTGGTAGTGTATGCTGTGGTCTGCAGTATGTGGAGGACGTATGCCTACGCAATACTTAATGTTGACTATTGTCTATATCTACTATGTTTTGTGTATTTATTCTAGTTTTGGAGATCCTAAAATCATCATCATCTGCCTAAGCTTTTCTCAACTATGTTGAGGTCGGCTTCCAGTTTAACCGGACGCAATTGAGTACCAGTATTTTACATGGAGCGACTACCTATCTGACCTCCACAACCCAGTTAGTACGGGGTAATACAATACCACTTGGTAAGACTGGTTATCAGACTTTTTGGGCAACTGATCACCTGTAACGACTGTCAACGATCTACAAATGACAGGCGGGACCAATAGTTTTGGAGACCCTAAAATAACTAAATGTCAATCTACATCTACACTAATAGGTACGAGTATTATAAAGAGGAAAAATTTGTATTTTTGTGTGTGTGTATTGAATAAACTCAAAAACTACTGTGCCGATTTCAAAAATTCTTTCACCATTGGACATTCACCCTGAGTAACATAGGCTACATTTTATCCCCGTAATCCTACGGGAACGGGAACTACGCGGGTGAAACCGCGTGACGTCCGCTAGTTCTAAATAAAGTCGCAATAATTTATTTATGTATTCATATGGGTGTCCTTAGGGACAGCTACCTTGCATCAGTCTTTCCAGTTCATTCAGCACCGCTTATGAATATTATTCTTTATATAAGATACCCGTAAGTCTCAAAATAATTTGACCCCAGTGTCCAATTTAACAGCTGTTTTCAAAAGCATTTATAGTCTCCAAAGGCTAGTAAAAAATAAAGTTTTACTTACTTATTTAAGACTCATGAGGAAATAAGTAGGTAAGTACCATTATTTGGAGCTTTACTTTATGTTTAAAAATAACAGCTTTTTACTGACTGCACATGAAAGTGAGTACGGTACTTAGAACAAAACTGTCCGTCTGTTGGTTCCGGCAAATCTACGAAACATCTTTACCGATTTTGTTATCAGATAGCTGATTTATAAGGAGTAGGCTTCTAAAGTTTTAGAAAAAAATGGTTCCGTTAAGTTAGCAGTAGTAGAAGTAAAAAAAATTGAAACCATTAAAATAGTGAACAAAAGGAACTGATATTTTCGTAATTGTTTCGACGAAGGTCGCGGGTTATAGCAAATAAACAATTTTCATTGTGTTTTGACGCAGTCGATCAGACGAATATTTTAAAAGTACGAAAAAAATAATTTATTGCGAATTTTCTTCATTTATCAGAATGCGATAGAAAGTATAACAATTGTCTCGCCTCATGGCAAGCTCACAAAAAAAAAACAAAACACGAATAAACCCATGATTTTACCATCGAATCGAAATAGGGAGATAAACTACCATCCAATTTTATAGGTACGTTTTTCTATAAAAAATCACAACAGGTGCGCGATCTTCACGAAGCACAGCGAATACAGTGTTATTCGCGCGAACACTACTTTTACGACGTATTCAATTGATTTTCTACACCATGTATATGGGGACAAGATGAGCGTGTGGTTGGTGGGTGTTAAATACGTGTTTTGGCGAAGTTACTAGGTGAAATTAGATGAGTGTTAATTGAAATTGTTCTAATTAATTTTTGAAGCCATTTTTTATGTTAACTAGTTAGTTTATAAGAATGATCATAACATATATTTTTTTAAACTTATCGTGTTATTGATGTTTCCTCACTGTACCTAATAATAAAAATATTGTAAGTCTTATGATAAACGGTACAACGTGAACAAAATCGCTATCTCGTTGCAAAAAATGATTTTGAAATGATGATTTTTTATTTGTTAAGATATAATGTATAAATTAGTGTCAAAACACTGAACTTGGCTTAGAACCATTTTCCACGCAAGAATTATGTAAATCGGTTCAGTAGTTTAGGAAATATAAGGCAAAATAAATAGTAAACATCAAAATCAGAATGAGTGTGAAATTTACGATGTAAGTACATCGTTAATTTCACACTCATTCTGATTTTTTATCTGTCAATCATAGTAAATAGGAGCTTCCTCGTCGAACTTTGGATTGTTTTCGGCATTATTTTAAACAAAACCAATGTAAATATGATACACGTAAACACAAGATCAAGATGAATCAAGTACGAAACGTGTCAATTTTGACAGTCTTAAATTATTGCCATATTAAAACTTCTGAAAATAATTCGTGGACAGCTTTCGTTGGCCAAACTCTAAAACTGTCATAAAACGTATAGTATCAATAAAGTAATAACATAATGGCGGCACAGATCGAGGTCTCACGCAATACTGTAGCGGTAGAATATCAAGAATTCAGATCTTTTTGTATGTGCAAGTAGTGCTATTACTAATAAGTGATATATTGCAAAGTCATTACAAACACGCACGCACTGAGTTTTTCTTTGATTCTGATAATGTTCTGAGGCACTCCTCAGAACATTATCAGAATCAAAGAAAAACAACACCAACCCCTAATTAAAAAAAAACTACATGTGTAACACTTTACACAAGTAGTTTTTAATTTTTTTTTTAATTAGGGGTTGGTGTTGTTTAGAACAAAAAATATAGAAAATATCATGGAATAAGCAATGCTCAAGAGATCTAGATCTCGAGTCTTTAATTTCGTTATCGGGAACATTATGTGAAACCAGTATGAGACAAAAAATATCGAAAAATTAAAGAACAAAATAAAACTTAATTCTTATCAAGTTTTAAACAATTTTTAATATCAGACTTGTAAAAATGTTTTTGAAATTAATTTACAAAAATAGTGATTTGTCAAACCCCCTTTCCATTTTCGTTGCAGCACTTCAATCGTTAGTCAGGTAAAAATATAAGCAATCAACAAAAATAAATGTTTGTTAGTAATATTTCAAACTACCCGCTCACTTGATACTCGCTGCAACACTCACATCAGGTATAGTCGAAGCGGTACACATCCGCACCTAGCACCTGCCGTGCCCCGCCAATCGCTTACTACGTGTTTATTTTGCTCTCTCTCTATTACCTACATCTCAGGTTTTATTTGAACTATTTTTCTTTGATTTTACATGGAAAGTATTCAGTAATGAACGGTAGGAATGTTTGATTTCATAAAACTCACAATGCGTACACATTTATTTGCATAATTATGTGCTCCCTTACTTGAAACATTCACCTGTAATGTGACGTTACAGAGTTGAGCATTACATCAGTGAGGGAGAAGAACCGAACATTACAGGCGGCAATCTGTAAAGTTACAGATTCGAGCATTACATCAGTGTGGGAGAAGAACCGAGCATAACAGTCGGCAATCTGTAAAGTTACAGATTCGAGCATTACATCAGTGAGGGAGAAGAACCGAGCATTACAGCGGGCAATCTGTTACGTTACAGATTCGAGCATTACATTGGTGTGGAAAGAGAACCGAGCACTACAGGGCGCAATTTGATGATACAATGTGTTCAATTAATATTTCCACGCTCAGCATCGTCGTCTGACGTTGTGGAATCAACTAATTGCTCGAAAACGAATCTGAAATATTACATAATAGGCGAACGCTTCAGGTCAGGGGGCACTTTTACTGGTACTTCTAATTACAACGCAAAATTACTAAATAATAAAGAGATTACAGGCAAGATTTGTCTACATTTAATCCTCCTATAAGCCTACTCAGTTAGATCTGTCAAATCTTTTGTTTCTCAAATAGCTGGTGTTAAAGCTGTCAAACAATCACAACGTCTTACAATGTCATTTTTACTGACAGCGAGTTTACTGATTGGATATTGGATACGATAGTCCATTCTTACTTATTTTACGTCTGAAAGCAATCCATCAGCGGCCTTAAAGTAAAGAGAATAAAGATCATTGTTATTATGACTGTGATGTGTAAACGTGAAACTTATTTTGTCAACAAAAATGATGTTGATAATGCCAATATATGTCAAAATGTGTGGCGTTGCAGTAACATGACATGCTATTATCATTTGATGGAAATAAATTATCAACACGCGTGTTTATAATCATGTCAAAGCGATTACTTGTGGTAAATTCATTACTAAAGAAACGGTTTTCACTCTGTGGTTTATTTGTGTTTATTTCTTGAAGTTGTCAGAACTGTCAAAAGTTATAAATGTAGTCTTGCTTTTTAACCCCCCACGCAAAAACGGGGTGTTAAAAGTTTGACGTGTGTGTGTGTGTGTGTCTGTCTGTGGCATCGTAGCTCTCAAACGGATGAACCGATTTTGATTTTGTTTTTTTTTTATTTGAAAAGTGCATTAGTCGGGACTGTTTCTATCTATGTTTGATAAAAAACAGTCCCAGATAGCCGCCGCCACAAAATAGCGGATTACATATATTTATTCAACTACTCCCTCAATATGGGTATCAAATGAAAGGGCTTGACTATAATAAATTAAAAATCCAAGATGGCCGCCACCACAAAATAGTGTTTTTTTTTCACAACTTCCTCAATGTGGGTATCAAATGAAAGGACTTGACTAGTAGAACAATGTATACTTCGTTCAAAAAAAAAAAGCCTTGAAATTAAGACTTCATTGTGTCCGGGGGTTTTTTAATTTTTTTAATAAATGTAACTTGTTTGACTGTCCTTCCATTCAAATTCTTGTCCATTGCATAAAAATGGTTGCACAAGTAATTACTTGAAATCAAGTTATTCTTGTGAGTGTAAACAAACAAGAAAATGGAACAGGTTACATTATTTAATACAATGATTTATGTGCTTTTGTTCTAGTAAGCTAATAGGCTGTAACTCCTTGTTTTATGTTTAGCACTTTATTATTCATTTCATGCTAGTATACTGATACCGATCTTAGTATGGGTAGGTACTGTTGCTTGTACAGGAAAGTGGGCTTTATGTATTTAACGAAAAAAAGCAGTAAAACAATAAACATCTGTTTTTAAAGAGGGTCGCTGCATTAAAGGGTAAGCTTTTCACTAAGTAAAATGTCGATTTTGTATTTTTCGAATTCAAAAAAAGTTTCTCAATTCGGTTGTATTTCTTTTTATTTTTTTGTAACTCGATAACTCCCGTTATTTAAATCGTTTTTTTTTATTTGAAAGGATAAGCTTTCCGATGGGTCCCCACGAAATTGGTTCAGTATTTTTTTTAATTTTTTGTTTGTTTTTTTTTCTTTCTGGCTAATGTTGTCATGATCCTTATTTACTTCTAATATTATTAAGGTAAAATTGTTTCATGACAAGAATTTGAGTGCTCCCCCTGTTATAAAATTCCAAAAATCTATTAATAGACACAGACTATTAATAGATTAGAGACAAATAAACCGTTTTTTTTAATGAACATTATTAATAATCTAATAATCTTACTTTTTGAATAGCATTCAACTCGTATTACCAAGATAAGACCACGATCAAAATATCGTCGTTCAAAGCCGGTCCTTCACACTTTAAATTCCCATAACTTCGATTAATACCACGACAATCCAAGCATACCTACATTATTACATAACATAATTAAATTACCTGTTAAATTCGAGGGCACTTCTGAGAAATTAAAACATTTACACTATCTCCGAATCGGTCCTGTTATCAGAACGATCAGTATCCCCTGGCTTAGAGAGTGACCACATTGGACGACAAGGAATTGGCTTGAAATGGACAGAAAAGCTTTAGGTTCATGCAAGATAAAAAAACAAATTGACTTCGATTCGACTTGTTTTTTATTTATTTGTGTTTTTGTGGAAGTCGTTTCTGTTTTTACCTAAACTTTTTATATTTACCCTTTTAATATTCTGCGAGTGCTGTGCACTTCTATAAGCGACAAATTCACTTTACCCTAAAATTTGTGATCTATATTTATGTATGTTTTAGTGAGTAAGTCGTTGAAGTGCAATATAAATAAAAAAATCAGTTTACATTATACCTAGGAGCTTTATGGACCATCATGTCAACATAGGCCAGGAAAAAAACCGAAATACTGACCTTTTGATGAAATTTACAGGACCAATTGGTTAATATAATATTTCACATAAAAAAAAAACTAATCTAAACTAATATTTTAAATAGAAGAAAGGAAAAAATCTTTATTCATTAGAAAGCTACATCTTTACCGAGTAACAAAGGCTATTAATTACATTAATATCATGCAAATTAGCCGACCTATCACCATTTTCGCGAACGAAGTCGCGAGCGAAGTGCCAGTCAGTTCATAAATGTCAGAATTATGAGAAAATACCACTGCATCGAATATTTTCTACGCGACTGTCCAAACAGAAACCAAGCCACTGAAATGACATCGTTTTCGCCTTTATTTGCAAGGACGTAACGCTCATTCTTCCTAGTTACAGCCTATTCTGTGTGTATACGTGTGTGCACTCCCCTAAACAAACCCGATTACCCAAAAGGCTACCAGTAGTTATCGTTAGTAATCAAATACTTGGGATCCTTTACCTATTAATAAAATCGCTGTTCCCACCGTAGCTTCCATTTTGGTCTCAATAGAGAAGCATAAATCGTATGTGAATGCATCTTGCACCTGGCATACTGGAATGCGACCTCCGACGTGAGGTGTGGTGCAAGTTATAGGCGATTTGAAAATATTGGTCCTTATATAATTATTGGTCTGTAGGACCATTAAGGTGCTATAGTCACCAGTCAGTTAACTTGAAAGCTTAAAAGTGCTTACAAACGGCAGTGATGTTGGCAATTTTTAATGTGGTGAAAATAACAAACAGTAGGTAGCATAATTTAAAAGTTACTAGACAAAATGCTTGAGTAAATTACCTGAACAATTATCATCATCATCAGCCTATATAATGATCCCCCACTGCTGGGACAAGGCCTCCTCTCAATGAGAGTGAATAGCCTATTATCTACCACGCGGGCCCAGTGCGGATTGATGATGATAGATGTCACATGTCTTCGAATTTTTGGTTCTAGGACATGCCCTAGGTTTCACCGTTTTGAGAGCAGCGGTGAACGAATATCATGGAACAATGCAATAAATTACAAGAATGTTATAAGTGTTTTTTATCTCTCCCGGATGATGCGACGTCGCTTTAAGTGATTAATTAAATGAAATATTTATTATTCACACAGAGCTCAAGAGCTTTTAATTTTGCATTATTGTTTCTGTTGCGTATTGCAGTAATACGAATTGTTTTACTTATTTATAATCCCAGGTTTTTCACTAATTAGTACGATTATAAATAGGTTCTTTTTAAGTATTTGACCGGTAACTGAATTAAATAATCTTGTACACTTGACCTGGTGGATTTATGGGCCGCGTCGTCTCATAAAGAGGAGTTCTTTGTCTCAGCAGTGGAAATGTTATCGACTGTAGCCAAATGGCAAAAAACGGAACCCTTATAGTTTCGCCATGTCTGTCTGTCTGTCTGTCCGCGGATAATCTCAGTGACCGTTAGCACCAGAAAGCTGAAATTTGGTACCAATATGTATATCAATCATGCCGACAAAGTGCAAAAATAAAAATTTAAAAAAACATTTTTATTAGGGTACCTCCCCCAGACGTAAAGTGGGGAGCGATTTTTTTTTTAATTTTGACCCTGACGTGTGATATATTGTTGGATAGGTATTTAAAAATGAATAGGGGTTTTCTAAAATCATTTTTTGATAATATTAATATTTTAGGAAATAATCGCTCCGAAAGTCAAAAACAATGTGTCCCCCCCCCCTCTAACTTTTGAACCATAAGTTTAAAAAATATGAAAAAAATCACAGAAGTAGACCTTTATATGAACTTTCTAGGAAAATTATTTTCAACTTGATGAGTTGAATAGTTTTTGAGTTATATAGCACTTTTTCAAAAAAACGCAAATGATAACTTTGTTTTTCATACAAATACTATGAAAAACAAAGTTATTTTTGCTGACGAAAAATGTTGGTATTTTTAATGGTCTGGGAAGCTACGGAACCCTACAGTGAGCGTGGCCCGACACGCTCTTGGCCGGTTTTTTTGTTATAAATGCATTTATCATATTATTTTGCCTCTAAACCCGGCGATAAAAGATAAATTGACTGATTATGCTTAGCAATATATTCTTATCGCTACAGCGCATGTGCCCGCTTTCTCTTACGACTGGTACCGTGTCATGATTGTTACCGTGTGCAGTACAGTTCTTCAAAGCGTGGTCTCGCTTCGAGAAGATTATGCAGCTTCCACCTGCTACTAATAACGAAATATTGAGATCACGATTTTATCGTATTATTTTATCGAGATTATGTAACTTTAGATACGTTGCAGCCTAAATTATGAAACGCTTATCTACACTAATATTATAAAGAGGAAAAAATTGTATTTTTGTGTGTGTATGTTTGTAATGAATAAACTCAAAAACTACTGTGCCGATTTCAAAAATTCTTTCACCATTGGAAAGCTACATTCACCCTGAGTAACATAGGCTACATTTTATCTCGTAATATCCAATAACGCTGTTCCCGAACTGGGATTCACCCACCTAACAAGACATGCGCACTTGAATATTGACAGGTTGGAGTACGTTCATGAAAGTTTTCATGTATTAATAATATCAAGGTAGATCCGATTGAGACTGCGCCAAAAAAATCTATCTACAACAGAATTTTTTTTTTAATTCCATTATCAGCTACAAAGTGGTGATTCTTAAACCAGTAATTTCTGATCCCAGAGGTTGAAATGTTACTGTAAAAAGACAAAAAAATATACATGGGGAGTTATTTTAACGAGTTGTATTCTCTCACCTTCATCACAACCATTGACGGATCCTTTACTGGAAGGGATATAACCTTGCTTGGCAAACGAGTCCGTCTAGTTCTTTATAACAAACTAGTACTTCGCCCGCGGCTTTGTCCGCGAAAGTTGTGATAACTCGGCTAATTTGCATGGAAAAATAAATAAATATTATAAACGCGAAAGTTTGTGAGTTACATGTATGGATGGATGGATGGATGTTTGTTACTCTTTCACGCACAAACTACTGAATGGATTTGGATGAAATTTTGCACACAGATAGTTTATAACCTGATTTAACACAAATGATACTTTTTGTCTCGGTAGTAAGATCCCATGGGGCAGTTATCAAACTTCACGCGGGTGAAGCCGCTGGCAGAAGATAGTTAATTATAATTTATAGCCTTTCTTACTCGGTAAAAATGTAGCTCTTTAGTTCTCGAGTCAAATCGTAATATAAACACAAAAAAAACTAATCTTTCGTCTATAAAATATTAGTAACGATAGTATGGACAAGAAGGGTCGCTGCCCACCTTTCACACGGTATTCTTAATAAAGAAGTGTCTAAATTACGCACTTTCTTAACAGATTTTTAAAACGCTCGACTTGGCGCCGTGAAGGCCTTATTCATGCAGCACTGCAACATTCGAGAGCAGCGGTGACTCAGTGGTGGCGCCCCGAATTACGAGTAGTAAGTCGTGGGTTCGAACCCAGGCAGGCACATTACTTTGTGTAGTTTATTTCATTACCACTACTCTCAAGGAACATCGTGAGGAAAGTGCCATATCCTAGAACCTAGAACATTAATTTATATGCGAATTGTCAAACTGAACAACTGAGGTACTAAATCACCACCTGTATTGGGCCTTATCAGAATATCAGCTATGTGGCCTTTTGGCTTCGTACAGGACCAAGTTAATCGTTTTTATTTTTTTTTCTCTCTATGTTAACTTTTTATTAGTTGTAATTACAATTTAACCATTTTATTCGTATGTGTGTTTGTTCCGGCGGGCTTATAAATGCTTTTTCTTTTTGTTGTATTTTTGCCATAACTCACACAATATTGCACGTGCATTAACCGCTAACCGCTTTCATCTTACGCCACACCAATAACTCTCACGATTGTTACCTCGCAATTTACAGCTCGACTCTAGTTATTGTAACGATAGGGTTACCATTTAACATACTGTTTGAACTACTTCGCGTTTATCGTGCAGATTTTAGCGATAAAAGTTAATACATTCTGACACTGACACGGTAATTGGTTGTATGTTGGAATATAGGATGTGTCTTGACGTTTAAAATAACCATACCGTAAAGCATGATTATTTATTTTGTAGGGTTATTTATGGCAGTGTTGTGTTAAAAAAACTGAAACAATTATAGCATCGCAACCTGTGATTTATGTACTAGTGCTAGTATGTTGCACTGTTAACTGTTGTATGTTCACTGTTGCTGTCGTTCAGTTTCAACCCGCGGCACTGAGTCAAAATCGGAGTCCGCGTAACACTTCGTGATGAAGCCATCTAAGGCATCCTGTCATCTACTTCTCGGTCTGCTGCGACCTAGTCTAGCTGTCTAATACCATTTGGTTATCAGCCTATAATGTTCCCTGTGTGTACTGTTGGGACTTGGGACACAGGCCTCCTCTCTATGAGAGGGAATGGGCTATAATCCACCACGCTGGCCCAGTGCGAATTAGTAGATGTCTTCGAAATTTTGGTTCTAGGACATGCCGGTTTCCTCTCGATGTTTTCCTTCACCGTTAGTACTATTTACTATTTAGTTACGAAACGCGACGTCAAAGTGTAATTTGCACATTTTTAAACCTAAAATGACTTTGTTCATCCAGATTCTCGCACTCAATACTTTACTCTCAGCAATCAAGCTTAAAATAGAACCACAAAGCCAACAAGTCAGCAAAAAAGTCTCCGTATTAACGTCCACACATCTTCTAACCCAAAAAATAACACGAACCCTTAAGGGAAAGACTCGTAACTCAATACAATGTCTTGATGGCAACTGTCTCCGAAACTCCGAATAGGAAGAAGAAAATGAAATTTGTCATCATCTGTAGCAATTGTCTAAAAGGGGTCTGACGTACGGTGAGCGTCGAGTGTGCTTTTTTTCCTTTCAATATTTTGTTTTGGATCGGTATGTTGATCTTTTATTGGCAAAGAAGTATGTTAGTAAATAGTGTTTTTAAACCCCGACGCAGTATCCTAGGCGTCAAACTTACCGACCATGTACGCAACACCACACTGCGCTCCAAAACACAAATCACTGACGTTGCTCAAAAAGCCGCCAAGCTAAAGTGGGACTGGGCTGGCCATGTCTGCGGTATGCCTGACGAGCTGTGGGCCAAAATAACCACGATGTGGGGCCCTGACACAACCAGAAGGCGACGCGCTAGACCTCGCAGGAGATGGCGGGATGAACTGGACAAAACCAACGACCAGTGGCCCACATTGGCCCTGGATCGAAAAATTTGGAAGTCATGGGGAGAGGCCTTTGCCCAGCAGTGGGATGACACAGGCTAACAGTAACAGTAAACCCCGACGCAAAAAAACGACGGGGTGTTATAAGTTTGACGTGTCTGTGTGGGTGTGTCTGTCTGTGGCATCGTAGCCCCCGAACGAATCAACTGATTTTGTTTTTGTTTGAAAGGTGATTAGTCGGGAGTGTACTTAGCTATGTTTGATAAAAATCGGTTCAAGATGGCCGCCGCCACGAAATGGCGGATTACATATTTATTCAACAACTTCCTCAATATGGGTATCAAATGAAAAGGCTTGACTAGTAGAATATCTATACGCTTTAATAAATTTCAAATCCAAGATTGCCGCTACCACAAAATGGCGTAATTTTACTTGTTGATCATACATGCATAACATCACGTTCGTAATCCCCAAAAGGTTAGGCAGAAGTGTACTGGTTCACCCACATTTCGTCAGATTTATGTTAAAGTCCCATGAAATACGAGGCGAGCTGATTGCCATCAGCCGGACACAGATCCAGGCTCCGTGGCCGCTATTGAGAAATTCCTGATGGAAAATAATGCTTTTCCCGCCCCGGGGATTGAACCCAAGACTACTTGTGAGGTTTAGAATACCGGTAAAATGGGGGGAATAAGGATCCAGGGGTGAATGGAAACAAAACTTTGGAATAGATTTTAAAGTTGAATTCACATGATATGGTACCAACAAGTACTCTTTTGTGTTAACTAAATTATACTTAATTATAAAGGTACCTTGTTGGATATATACAATATAAGTTCAGCGATAAAATCCCTTTCAAAGTTTTGTTTCCATTCACCCCTGGATCCCTATTGCCCCCATTTTACGGTACGTGGTAACCGTTTTAGCGTCAGCGTCCCTTCCATTTTGTATTATTATCTTCATTTGCATGCATAGTTTCAATTTACAGTGACTTCATGCTTACTTAATACAATAATAAGAAACATAACAACGAGTCTTACTTAGATTTCAATACTCTTCTCATAATAAAGCATCAATTTCAAACCTGAGATACTTACCCATAAACATTCTTCAAGCCTTAGCAAAACTTTGTAACCTAAACCATCGCACAATGAGGATGACGACTGCTTGAAATCAATTAAATAATAATTTGGTTTAGTCCGTCACCTAGATTATCGAAAATATTGGATACGTATTTTTTGTTGTATCAAATTAATAATAATTTACGAAGAAGAAAACACATCAAAGATCATGCATTGGGCATATGACGTCACTTTTCGGTTAAAAATGTACTGGAATGTGACGTCACATGAGTAGGTATTCGACGCACTGTATGTCTGTATCGTCTTCGTTTTTTGTTAAGGCGACTACAGGAGCTAAACGCGAGTTTTATAATGCCTAAAAGTATATGATCCACTGTAATAAACAATATATGATATTCTTCAGGATATTATATGCTAGTACGATAGTGTTTTGAAAACATAATAATACAATTAATTTTACTCGATAAAAAAATCACGAACTTATCTCTAAAAATTTCTTTTAACGAGCAAAAACCATACTAAAGTACAAGCGATCATTCTGATTTTTAACCGACTTCTAAAAAAGGAGGAGGTTCTCAATTCGTATGTTTCTATTTTTTTTTTTTTTTTTTTTTTTTTATGTTTGTTCGGGCATAACTCCGTTGCTTGCCAACCGATTTGGAATATTCTTTTTTTGTTGGAAAGGGTATTCTTTCCAAATGGTCCCATAGCCACCAAGTCGGGATCTGATGATGGAATCTTGGCGAAATCGAGGGAACTCTTCAAATTTTATATGAAAACGGGTTGCGATTTTGGTATTTTGTACAACAAGTGAAGCATTTGCGTTTGATAAGAACCATTCTACCATCAGATCTGATGATGAAGCCAAGAGTCACGGAACTCCATAATGAGACAATGTACCCTAGTGTTTGGGCTTGTTGTAATTGTAACGGTATGCACTTTCCATGTATATCAAGCACATGTGAACCACTAAAAAGTGAAAAATAAAAATTTTTTTTGCAAAAAATAAAACCGACTTCAAAAAAAACAAAAAAGTGAAAAATAACTTTAGCTTCTGAAGTCGGTGACAAAAAAACTAAATCAATCAAACAAAGGTCACCGACTTCAGAAGCTAAAGTTATTTTTCACTTTTTTGTTTTTTTTGAAGTCGGTTTTATTTTTTGCAAAAAAAGTTTTTTTTGGCAAATAATTCTACAAGCAACCTAATAGCATTATAGTGTTTTATTATTTTAGTCCAATCAATAAACCACTCATTTCGCACTATTCGGCCCGCAGTGACTGACGTAAAAACCACTTTGTAGTGCATGCTGATTAGAACTCTATTCTAACAGTATTTCAGTCGAAGATTGAACTACCACAAAAATAGAGTTACTAATTTAGCTCTAAAAATCTATTTGACGGACTCATTATATATTTTTTTGTCGTCTACCCTATTAGCATCATCATTCTCCTGCCCTTATTTGAATTTATTTATGGCCGATGCAGAATATCTTCTTGCGATCTTCTCTATTACTCATCATCTCATCAGTTACCTCCTTTCTAGCCATATAATTTTCCTTCATACAGTCCATCCATCGTTTCTTTGGTTTTCCTCTACTCTCATAGCCATCTACATTCAAACTCAACGTTTTTAGGGTTCCGTAGCCAAATAGCAAAAACGGAACCCTTTTATATTCGTCATGTCTGTCTGTCTGTCCGTCCGTATGCCACAGCCATTTTTTTCCGAAACTATAAGAACTGTGCTGTTGAAACTTGGTAAGTAGATGTATTATGTAAGGTCTAAAAAATTAGCGATGTAAAATCAGCAGTGTGAAAAAAAAAAAACGGCAAAATTTTTTGCTTTTTTGTTGCTAATTAGTTGCCAAAAAATTTTTTTTGTTGCTCCAGCCGATCGCAAAAAAATTGCAGTAACGCTAGTTTTTCATTATGATAGCGTGGAAATCACTCGATGTGGAATTATCGATCAAGCGAATAAGGGTTAATTTGTTGCTAATTTGTTGCTAAAAGATGCAAAAGAAAAAAATAAAAAAAATCATAAAAATAAATTTTTGTTAAATATGCCAAAATAAATAAAGTCCACGCCAGCTTAACTCTCAAGTTTTTCGTAGAAAATGCTAAATAAAAATTTGTTGCTGCTCATACTGAAGCTACTCTGAGCACAGAGAGTCAGCAACAAAATAAAAACTGAAAGTCGGATTAGTTCGGAGATCGGTTTACGAAAAAGCCAGCCACGCCAGCTTAACTCTCGAATTCTCTGTGGAAAAACTATATTAAAAATTTGTTGCTGGTTAAATTGCAGCTAATCTGAGTACAAAGAGTCAGCAACAAAATAAAAACCGAAAGTCGGATTAGTTTTCAGATCGGCTTACGAAAAAACCGGATACGCCAGCTTAACTCTCGACTTTTCCGTAGTAAAACTATAGTAAAAATTTGTTGCTGTTCATATTGCAGCTAGTCTGAGTACAAAGAGACAGCAACAAATTAGAAACCGAAAGTCGGATTAGTTTGGAGATCGGTTAAAGAAGAAGCCGGCCACGCCAGTTTAACTCTCGATTTTTCTGTGGATAAAGTATATTAAAAATTTGTTGCTGGTTAAATTGCAGCTAATCTGAGTACAAAGAGTCAGCAACAAAATATAAACTGAAAGTCGGATTAGTTTGGAGATCGGTTTACGAAAAAACCGGCTACGCCAGCTTCACTCGCCTTTTCCGTAGTAAAACCATAGTAAAAATTGTTGCTGCTCGTACTGCAGCTAGTCTGAGTACAAAGAGTCAGCAACCAAATAGAAACCGAAAGTCGTATTAGTTTGGAGATCGATTTTCGAGAAAATCGGCTACGCCAGCTTCACTCTCGACTATTCCGTAGAAAAACTATGATATAAATTTGTTGCTGCTCATGCTGCAGCTAGTCTGAGTACAAAGAGTCAGCAACAAAATAGAAACCGAAAGTCGGATTAGTTTGGAGATCAATAATAGGGGCACACTAAGCGGGGCTCCGTCGACTACGCTTTTTAGGGGAATATAAAGTGTTTTAAGGTTAGGTTATATTAATCGGTATTTCTCAGAAATGGTAGAGTATCTTTTCATGAGAGTGGTACCATTGGGCAAGGGGGACCCCTCCTTCCCTCCACACCGCGTGAGTTGACTACCATCGCATGCATTTCACGAAAAATAATGCGTTTTATTGTAAGCAGTATGTTCGTTTGACAATATTTCGAGAGTTTGCAATATCGCTAGAGAGAATACAATATAACGTGTTTGACAATAGGCTTGTTTCCACCATCAATAAATTGTAAATCTATTTAGTCCGTCAGTTAGAGTATTAGAAAATAATGGACACGTATTTTTTGTTTTTGTAGATCAACGAATATTGACAAAGATAAAACGCATCAAAACTCGGGAGTGGGGGCTCGTGACGTCAGTAGGTACTCACTAAGAATGATACCGAACAGTGACGTATTGGGAATTTTAAAAGCGTCGTATCTTCGTCAATTTTGGTTTATGTGACAAAAGAAAAAATACGGGTCAAATATTTTTTGATAATCTAAGTGACGGACTAATTAGATTTTTTCAGTTAACAAGCCTATGTTACGGTGACAAAATTATACTGATATATATTGATTAATGTTATAGTTGAAGAGTTTGTTTGTTTGTTCAACGCGCTAATCTCAGGAACTACTGATTGAAACTGAAAATATCTTTTGGTGTTGGATAGTCCATTTCACGCTACAACCTACAGGAGCGGAGCATAAATGAAATTTTTTGCAAAAACGGGGAATACCTACTTATTTTCCTTTTGTGGGTTTTTTCTCTTTTATATGACGCAGACCAAGTTGCGTGGGTCAGCTAGTGTATTATAACTTAGCTAAATGCTCCTGAATTGGGGTAATTTTGTTAGGCTGGCAACTTTAATTAATGCCAAATGTCATGGAAGGTTGCTGAAGTCATTGCGATTTCAAAGCCTGGGAAACCACCCCATGAAGCATCGTCATATACAGGGTGTAAACCACCTCATCACAAAGCCGTTAACCAAGCATTCTGTACATCAAACTAAGAAACTTTACGCAAAAATTATTGCTGGGAAACAACTTTTTTTTTGAGGTTATAAATCATGTTTTGTGGTAGAACTCAATGTAACGCACTTAACACATTGTGCTGATGGATGGATTGAATAGTATGGGGGTCGTGGAGATGCTAAAAGTTAAAATCTTACAAAAAAAAACTTTTATTTAAAAAAATCTTGTCAAAAACTTGTAACTTTGACCCCCAATATCTCCGTAACTAGAAGGTTCCCAGGTATGGTGTAGGACAAAAACATGATCGAAATGATGGGGAGAACAAATGACTTTCGGCCTCGTGAAGAGGTGTTTTAATATTAAAAACAGAAGAAGCCGTCTTGTTCGGTGGTTTCGTGCAAAAATAGTTTTTTTTATTTGATTAAAGGGCTTTGTCGCTTAGCGACCACATCGCCCAGTACAGAAAAGCAAATTACTTACGATCTACTTAGCACTAACTTACGATCTACTTGTTACTAGTTCATATAATTCTTTTGCTTTCTCGGACACTGGAAAAGCAAGGATGGAATTACAAATGCCAATAGCATTCGTTTTATATCGTCCAAACACATATTAGGTCTACTATTTTCGTTCCGGACACACTCCATCAGGATATGAAAAACATCATCATTTACTCCACAGTCATCACAATTTGGAGACAAAACTTTCTTCATTAAATGATAGAACTTATTCGAAGGAATATGGCCGGAACGAAGTCTTAAAGCTATAGTAATTAATTTCCTGTTCAGATCACAATCAATCCACGGAGACCGAGAGATCTCTGGCTGGATAGTTCGGTACCAGATCCCCTTTTCTTTTGATCTTCCATCAAAATACTCTCGCCAAAAATCTAAACACTTTTTATTGCCTTTCCAAAATAGTCTGAATATAGCGGAGTAATATTCGTAGGGACTCCGTCAACACACGCTTGTTTGGCGAGTAAATCAACAATATCATTTTCTTCAAATTGAATATGTGACGGAATCCATTGGAGGCGCACCGTTTTGGAATTAGCTTGAAGTTCTAAGATCAATTCATATAACGCGTAGGCTGTCGGAATACCTCGCATGTGAGAAGTGTGCCGAGCCAAGTGTTGCAGCGAGCTTTTGGAGTCTGTCAGAATCACAAAATCATCGCCATTAATTGACAGTATATAGGACAAAGCTTCCAATATAGCACTCAACTCAATGTGCTTATTAGAAATATCTGAATCAGTGCAAAAATAGAAGGGAAGACAAAAACTTTAGAAGTCATTGCATCAGTTACCACAGCACAGGTAAGTAGGTACAAGTATTTTACAATATTTGTCATAAAAATCACGAAAAACCATAATCCCTAAAATATATCTGACTTGTACTACTTTATTTAAGTTTTTTTGTATTACTTTGACTGTATTATGTTTGCATTAAATACATTGCTCTTTTACAACCACCTCAGTCTGTCACTGAGTGACTGAACAAGCAATGTACAGCGAACATAACGAAACATCATTAAGCCGTTATGTCGCATGGTGCGTCCGCTGCTCTGGTCCGCCGTATTTGAGCGTGAGCTAGTGATGTGCTCGTGGAGGTTTGACAAAGTCTATCGACAAGAAAGTGCACTACGAATTGTTATATTACTATTTCAGATTTTTCTTCAACTTGTTAACTCTTGTAATCCATGGA
This sequence comes from Xestia ashworthii, assembly GCA_950022955.1. Taxonomy (NCBI): domain Eukaryota; kingdom Metazoa; phylum Arthropoda; class Insecta; order Lepidoptera; family Noctuidae; genus Xestia; species Xestia ashworthii. The sequence goes on from OX465572.1 coordinate 8,072,074, forward strand.
AGGACGATGGTTGGAGGGACGATGGTCTATGGTAATTTTTTTTTTTGTCTTTGACGTCAATAGTGCCTGTAGTCCTAACTGAAATAAATGCTTTGATTTTGTTTTTGAACTACGTGTAACTGTGTTATTTGATTTGTAATTGTTTTTAAAATATTTTTATTAATTGAAGAATGTTTTATAGGTTTCATATTGTTTTCATTTACTTTATTTCCAAAACCTTTATAAAAAATTATGGATATATATTTATCGAAAACTCTTCGATTTAGTCAAGCACTGTGTCATATCTGCCCTCGTCTCCCGACAACACACAATGATAATTGTTTTCGTGTGAGTAAATTATACGGAAAAGTACGCTGTGGTTAAAGAATAAGGTTTATATTTAAATGACAGAGTTAACGATGGCGCGTGTGTGCACTTGGTCGTAGTATTGTTTTGACAGAACTGTGTGTGCAATATTAATAGCGTTATGGAGGGGGAACCACGGCAACTGTTGCTTCACCAGTTTTCTATACATTTTGAACTCCACGCCATATTAATTATCTCCTTCTTTATTATATGTATGAATATACCTAGTTCTCTGTTATCAAAACTATTTAAAAACTCTTATTGAAACGGTTAAAACCAATAATAGAAGATAGAGAACTTATTCCAAATCATCAGTTTGGCTTGAAAACAAGGAAGTCTGCTCCACCGTGCTTTTAGATGTCGCGCAAGCTTTTGCCAAAGTTTGCCATATTTAAGGGTCTAATATTTAAGCTCAGACGCATGCTACCAGAATTCGCAGATATCCTAGAGTCGTATACAACTAACAGAATGTTTAGAATACGGCAGGAGGACGCATATTCCGAGCTAAAAGCTATAAAAGCTGGTGTACCTCAAGGAAGTGTGCTAGGCCCAATTTTGTACTTGTTATACACATGTGACATCCCAGAACTGGAAAACCGCACCATTGCGACCTTTGCAGATGATACTGCAATTATGGCTACTGGATCAAGCCACAGAGAAGTACTAGAAAAAGTTCAACTAGCTGGGAACAAAGTTTATGACTGGACACAAAAATGGAAGATCAAACTGAAAGAGTCAAAATCAATTCACATTGATTTTATAAACAAACACTTGGACTATCACATCTAAATGGTATGCAAGTACCTTAAGCTAATACTAACTAAAACCCATTCACGTTCCTTCCTCGCCCTTTATGTTCCGGGGCCACGGTATCTCTTTCGAACAGTCCCGCAACCCCGGCAGGCTTCGGCCCTTGCGGGCCCTTTCAATGTGCTGACATCTCTTTGAGGCGCGCGTGGAACACGAGCTCGCCCATAGCTTATGTCAAAGAGAAATGACAGGAACTCGATTAGCGATGATCTATGAGTAAGTATTGGTTACTCGGAAGGAAATCTTGTCTATCATTGATACATAATAAAATAACCCTATACGAGTACAAGCATAATTAATCTGATGCCAATTTGGACGTATGGCACCCAACTTTGGGGCTCTAATAAACAAAGCAACGTCAAAATTATTTTTGACGTTGCTTCAGAATATGCTTGTTTATGGTTATTTTATTATATTTTATAGGGTTAGTATCGTGATTTATTTGGATCCGCGATATAAATCGCATTTTTTTAACGGCATCATTACAGCGCGGGCTGAATCTAAATGAAATAATAAATGACGATTAACACCATTAAAAAACCCGGATGGTCTGGTTTTTGTATCCATTCGTTGCATCACTACTGTCAATAAAGTAAGTGCTACGGACTTGTGTAAAAGTGCAAAAGTGCTTTTTAGTCTTTTAGGCTAGATCCTAATTAAGTATTAAGAATTTAGATCTTACTAATAAAGTACAAAAAAAATGATAAATTTGCATAAAAGGCTAAGTATCAGGGCAGGAAAAAGATGACTTTTGTTATGACAGTGACAGTTGACACTGATGACAGCCCGCCGCCCGCGGTGAATGAAAACACCAAGAGTGGAGAACAAGAACAACCGGAAATTATGAATAAATGGGGGTATTAGAAGACATTTTTGAAACGTACCTACAAAAAGCATGTTGAGCATTTAACGTTTTCTCCCACAAAACAGTAAGTATACATTGTCATGAATGCACTTTGTTTACACTACTTTTCACATTAAAAAGACAGACACTTTAAGGTATGTGTTGACGATTTGACAGTGGGGCTTAGTTTCCAAGCTTTTCTAAAAGGTACAGGCCGGTTACAGAAAACCAACTCTGAGATTCAGAAAGCTGTTGAGTGACTCTAACAAAACTAATCCGACTTTCGGTTTTTATTTTGTTGCTGACTCTATGTACTCAGTTTTATCATTAGCTGCAGTTTAACCAGCCATATTTTTTTAATATACACACATCAAAAGTGTCTAGGGATCAACATATATTTTTGCAATAACTTTTCTCCTGATTGATATTAATTAAAATTTTCTTTAAGGATTCATCAAATAAAGTGTTTTCGTTTGTCACAGTAACGATAAACCAAGTCACCTTTGCATTAATAAAGAAATTTGCCATTTTCCTAATAAAGGGATTTTTGACATTTGAACCACTAACATTAAAGTTCGAAAAAAAGACTGAAATAACAGTTTTCTTTAAAATTTTATTGGGTAACTTAAACAATTAATAATCCGTGTTTCTACCGCGAACACTAACACCACAAGAACATCGGTTTGGCATACTCAAAATGAGTTCATCCAAATCACGCTGTGGAATGGCCGCCCATGTTCGTTGCAACAACAAAAAAAGGTCTTCTTGCGACTGGATACCCTCCATATTCGGCAGAGCTCTTCTCTGTAGCATATCCCATGCATGCTCAATCGGGTTCAAGTCTGGCGACTGAGCAGGCCAGGGCAGGACATTGATGTTAGCTGCGGCGAGAGTGTCTTACAACTCTTGCGGTGTGCGGTCGTGCATTATCATGCACGACCGCGCACACACACATTAACTGAAATAAGGGACCGATTTGCACTTGTAGAGGAACGATGACGTCTGATACAATCGTCTCAGCATAAATTTGAGCTTTGAGGTTGCCTCTGATCCAAATCAACTCAGTTCTTCCGCCGATCCAAATACCCGCCCATACCATGATGGTTCCACCACTATAAGGATGGACTTCCTGGCAGGATTTTAATCGCTGTTGGCGTCCAGGGGTTCTCCAGTGTCGTATACGTCTTGTATCCGGTCTCATACCAAAACGAAACTCATCAGAAAAGCACACGAAACGCCATTGTTCTTCTGCCCAATTTCTGTGTTCAAGAGCCCATTGATATCGAATCCTACGATTGTGCATTGCTATAGGTGGTACCCGTAGCGGTCTTTGGGAATGAAGGTTCACTTCATGCAAGCGGTTTCTGACTGTTTGGTCGCTAATTAAGTTCCCTGAAGAGTGATGAAGCCTCACGGCTAACATCATGGCGGTTATTGTTGGAGCTCTTCGAGTTAAGATTTGAATGTATCGGTCTTGTCTCCGTGTGGTGCAGCGATACCGTCCTCCATGGCGCTCAGCCGGTACCAGTGCTTCGGTAACGTGTCCAAAGTCGACTGATAACACTCTGACTCAGAGTGACTCACTCTGTCTCTGTATTCAGAGCTAAAGCCACAGTACGTTGCCGGGAACCAGCTTCTATCATTCCCACGGCTCTGAGCATTTCTTCCCTGCTTAAATGACGTCGCCGCTCCATAATAACGTTGGTTTTAATCAGTAGTAGGGAAACAGTAGAACTAATAATGTCTTCAATGCGTTGTATGTTTTTATAGGGAAAATATTGACAACTGACTTTCATCTTTTACTCGAATTTGAATGACAGTTCCTGTTTCAAATTATGAAATGCACCAAAAAGGATCCATATAAATTTATTAAATCATAAATTTATTACAAAGCCACATCTCAATCTCAAGAAATCCGCATAAAAATGCTTGATCCCTAGACACTTTTGATGTGTGTAGTTTCTCCACAGAAAAGTCGAGAGTTAAGCAGGCGTGGCCGGCTTTTTCGTAAACCGATCTCCAAATTTATCCGAATTTCGGTTTCTATTTTGTTGCTGCCTCTTTGTACTCAGATTAGCTGCAGTACGAGCAGCAACAAATTTTTGCTATGGTTTTACTACGGAAAAGTCGAGTGAAGCTGGCGTAGCCGGTTTTTTCGTAAACCCATCTCCAAACTAATCCGACTTTCAGTTTCTATTTTGTTGCTGACTCTTTGTACTCAGACTAGCTGCAGTATGAGCAGCAACAAATTTTTATCATAGTTTTTCTACGGAATAGTCGAGAGTGAAGCTGGCGTAGCCGATTTTTTCGAAAACCGATCTCCAAACTAATCGGACTTTCGGTTTTTATTTTGTTGCTGACTCTTTGTACTCAGACTAGCTGCAGCATGAGCAGCAACAAATTTATATCATAGTTTTTCTACGGAATAGTCGAGAGTGAAGCTGGCGTAGCCGGCTTTTTCGAAAACCGATCTCCAAATTTATCCGAATTTCAGTTTTTATTTTGTTGCTGACTCTTTGTACTTAGACTAGCTGCAATTTAACCAGCAACAAGTTTTTAATAAAGTTTCTCCACAGAAAAGTCGACAGTTAAGCTGACGTGGCCTGGCTTTTTCATTACCCAATCTTCAAACTAATCCGACTTTCAGTTTATATTTTGTTGCTGACTCAGTGTACTCAGACTAGCTGCAATACGAACAGCAACAAATTTTTACTATAGTTTTACTACGGCAAGTCGAGACTTAAGCTGGCGTAGCTGGTTTTTTCGTAAACCGATCTCCAAACTAATCCGACTTTCGGTATAATATATTTTGTTGCTGACTCTTTGTACTCAGACTAGCTGCAATACGAACAGCAACAAATTTTTACTATAGTTTTACTACGGCAAGTCGAGACTTAAGCTGGCGTAGCTGGTTTTTTCGTAAACCGATCTCCAAACTAATCCGACATTCGGTATATATTTTGTTGCTGACTCTTTGTACTCAGATTAGCTGCAATTTAACCAGCAACAAGTTTATAATGTAGTTTTTCCACAGAAGTCGAGAGTTAAGCTGGCGTGGCCGGCTTTTTCTTTAACCGATCTCCAAACTAATCGTACTTTCGGTTTTTATTTTTTTGCTGACTCTTTGTACTCAGACTAGCTGCAGCATGAGCAGCAACAAATTTATATCATAGTTTTTCTACGGAATAGTCGAGAGTGAAGCTGGCGTAGCCGATTTTTTCGAAAACCGATCTCCAAATTTATCCGAATTTCAGTTTTTATTTTGTTGCTGACTCTTTGTACTAAGACTAGCTGCAATTTAACCAGCAACAAATTTGTAATATAGTTTATCCACAGAAAAGTCGAGAGTTAAGCTGGCGTGGCCGGTTTTTTCTTTAACCGATCTCCAAACTAATCCGACTTTCGGTTTCTATTTTGTTGCTGACTCTTTGTACTCAGACTAGCTGCAGCATGAGCAGCAACAAATTTATATCATTGTTTTACTACGGAATAGTCGAGAGTGAAGCTGGCGTAGCAGATTTTTTCGAAAACCGATCTCCAAATTTATCCGAATTTCAGTTTTTATTTTGTTGCTGACTATTTGTACTTAGACTAGCTGCAATTTAACCAGCAACAAGTTTTTAATATAGTTTCTCCACAGAAAGTCGAGAGTTAAGCTGGCGTGGCCGGTTTTTTCTTTAACCGATCTCCAAACTAATCCGACTTTCGGTTTCTATTTTGTTGCTGACTCTTTGTACTCAGACTAGCTGCAGCATGAGCAGCAACAAATTTATATCATTGTTTTACTACGGAATAGTCGAGAGTGAAGCTGGCGTAGCAGATTTTTTCGAAAACCGATCTCCAAATTTATCCGAATTTCAGTTTTTATTTTGTTGCTGACTATTTGTACTTAGACTAGCTGCAATTTAACCAGCAACAAGTTTTTAATATAGTTTCTCCACAGAAAGTCGAGAGTTAAGCTGGCGTGGCCGGTTTTTTCTTTAACCGATCTCCAAACTAATCCGACTTTCGGTTTCTATTTTGTTGCTGACTCTTTGTACTCAGACTAGCTGCAGCATGAGCAGCAACAAATTTATATCATAGTTTTTCTACGGAATAGTCGAGAGTGAAGCTGGCGTAGCCGATTTTCTCGAAAATCGATCTCCAAACTAATACAACTTTCGGTTTCTATTTTGTTGCTGACTCTTTGTACTCAGACTAGCTGCAGTACGAGCAGCAACAATTTTTTACTATGGTTTTACTACGGAAAAGGCGAGTGAAGCTGGCGTAGCCGGTTTTTTCGTAAACCGATCTCCAAACTAATCCGACTTTCAGTTTATATTTTGTTGCTGACTCTTTGTACTCAGATTAGCTGCAATTTAACCAGCAACAAATTTTTAATATAGTTTTTCCACAGAAAATTCGAGAGTTAAGCTGGCGTGGCCGGCTTCTTCTTTAACCGATCTCCAAACTAATCCGACTTTCGGTTTCTAATTTGTTGCTGTCTCTTTGTACTCAGACTAGCTGCAATATGAACAGCAACAAATTTTTACTATAGTTTTACTACGGAAAAGTCGAGAGTTAAGCTGGCGTATCCGGTTTTTTCGTAAGCCGATCTGAAAACTAATCCGACTTTCGGTTTTTATTTTGTTGCTGACACTTTGTACTCAGATTAGCTGCAATTTAACCAGCAACAAATTTTTAATATAGTTTTTCCACAGAAAATTCGAGAGTTAAGCTGGCGTGGCCGGCTTTTTCGTAAACCGATCTCGGAACTAATCCGACTTTCAGTTTTTATTTTGTTGCTGACTCTCTGTGCTCAGAGTAGCTTCAGTATGAGCAGCAACAAATTTTTATTTAGCATTTTCTACGAAAAACTTGAGAGTTAAGCTGGCGTGGACTTTATTTATTTTGGCATATTTAACAAAAAATTATTTTTATGATTTTTTTTATTTTTTTCTTTTGCATCTTTTAGCAACAAATTAGCAACAAATTAACCCTTATTCGCTTGATCGATAATTCCACATCGAGTGATTTCCACGCTATCATAATGAAAAACTAGCGTTACTGCAATTTTTTTGCGATCGGCTGGAGCAACAAAAAAAATTTTTTGGCAACTAATTAGCAACAAAAAAGCAACAAATTTTGCCGTTTTTTTATTTTCACACTGCTGATTTTACATCGCTAATTTTTTAGACCTTATTATGTAAACCGCATTGAGATTTTCACACAAAAATAAAAAACTATAAATTTTGGGGTTTCCCCATACTTACTTAGAACTGAAAGTCAAAAATTTTTTTTTCGTCAAACCGTTCGATAGGTCTTCAAAAATGATATTGAGGTTTTTACATCATTTTTTTCTAAACTGAATAGTTTGCGCGAGAGACACTTCTAAAATGTGTCCCCCCCCTGTAAGTTCTAAAATAAGAGAATGATAAAACTAAAAAAAACTATATGATGTACAGTCAGCAAAAGAGTTAGATATGCAGGTTAGCAATCTTCTTACAACTATTATAAATTTTAATTTAAAAGTCTGTAAAGATCGATTTTTGTTATTTTTTCACGCAGAAACTACTGAAAGTATTTGGATGAAATAGCAAACAGATTGATTATAACCCTTTTCCATTTATAATAAGAAGATTGCTAGCCTGTAAACCTAACTGTTTTTTCTGACTGTACATTACCATGTCAACTTCTACCGAAAATTGGTTTGAACGAGATCTAGTTGTTTTTTTTTTAATACGTCATAAATCGCAAACAGCAATTTACCTTTCATTCAATCTGCTACGGAACCCTTCATGGGCGAGTCCAACTCGCACTTGGCCCCTTTTTTCACTACATTTTCCCCATTCCTCCGCATCACAAGTGTTCGACTATAACACCAACAAATAAACCCTAACTAAAGTATGGTAATACATTCTACTTTATAATGTTATCCGCACCACGTTCGCAGTATACCAAGATAAGCTAAACGCCGCCATTTTATCACAAGAACATGTTTATGAAAACCTTAACGTAGTCACTGCACTTGCATTTACCCGCGTAAAATTATTTCTGAAGATAATCTATAATTCAGCCACTGATAGAATTATTGCACACGAATGGATAGCTTGGATCGTAGCCAATGAAACGAACGGGCACTTCAATGGAATTTAATTTTCAACACAAAAACCGTAAAGTTCAAATTTCACTGTTCTATAGGCTAATTTTTTGTACAACCCAATTTGGACTCAATCAGCCAAGTTACACGATCAGTTTTCTTTTATTCTACTTTAGATGCAATTACGAATAAAAAAACGAATGGCCAGGAAGTAGGGTACTAAAAATAAAACAAAAAGTATCTTTGCAACGAAATTTATGCAATTTACTTGGGCTTAAATTTGATAGACACAGATTTTAAGATTTGAAGTGAAACTGTAAATAAACTCTGGAATGGATAAAGTTAAAAAGAGGAAACAGCGGTTACTGTTAAAACAGTTTGACTTTGATAAAATTAAAAAGAGATTACTGAAGGGTTAGGCAGAGGTTTACCTAATCCTCCTCCTCCTCAAGTCGTGCTCCTCATTACTGAGGGTCGTGATCCTCCCTTGAAATCATTTTTCCCCTGACGATGTTTCGCCATCTCCGTCTAACCTTGGCCAAGTGAAGCGCATCATGAAACTTCGTTTCGAGAGAAGAGCTTATCTGGTCGGACTATCGCAAAGGGCTGCGACGGTTTACCATTCACCTTGCCGGTAACCATCAGTGGTTCGAGGTTATTACCATCTTTTCTCGCTATACAGGGTGTAAACCACCTCCTCACAAAGCCGTTAACCAAGCATTAAGTACATCAAACTAAGTAACTTTACGCAAAAATTATAGCTGGAAAAAAATTTTTTTTGTAAGGTTATAAATCATGTTTTGTGGTAGAATTCAATGTAACGTACTGAAAACATTGTGCTGATGGATGGATTGAATAGTACGAGGGTCGTGGAGGTGTTAAAAGTTAAAATCTTACAAAAAAATCTTTGACCCCCCATATCTCCATAACTAGAAGGTTCCCAGGTATGGTGTAGAACAAAAAAATGGTCGCAATGATGAGGAGAACAAGTGCCTTTCGGCTTCGTGAAGAGGTGTTTTACACCCTTTATGGTCGAAAAATTCCAAAATTCTGCGGAGGCAGGTCGTAGAAAGTCTGTGGTGGTGTGGTTGTGTACCTAATAATACACCCACATTTTGCCAACCGGCAACATAGGGGAGGGCTTATTGCCACTAACCAGGCATAAATCCAGACTCCGTTTCTGCTATCTAAAAAATCCTGATGGAAAACACTACACGTAAACGAAGCAATGAAGGGTGGCCAGTGCAGTGACTGACGTAACAACCACTTTGTAGTGCAAGCTGATTAAAACTTTATTCTAACAGTATTTCAAACGAAGTTTGAACCACCACAAATAGAGTTGCTAATTTAGCCTGTAGTCCCCTTAATAAGAAGAAATATTATTAGCGAGCGGACAAAAGAAAGTTCTTTGAGTATTTTTTCTAAGGACGTGTATGTTCGGCGGAATACTCTCATTCAAGATTTCAACAATCCTAATTACAGCATAAGCAATTAGGGATACTGTAAAGCTATTAATAGAAACTCGAGGGCCATTTAATGCGGGAGGGTTGCGGGCCAAATATAGAGTCCTACTAATATAAATGCGAAAGTTTGTGAAGCTGTTGGAATGTTTGTTCCTCTTTCGCACAAAAACTACTACTAATGCATTTTGATAAAATTTGGCACAAAGATAGTTTAAGCGAACAGATCGCGTTAGAAACACCACTCTGTGCTCCATAACTCAAGTAGAAGATGTTGGAGAAAAAACAGCCAGGCTAAAATGGGACTGGGCGGGTCACGTGGTACGGATACACCCGGACAGATGGGCAAAGATCGTCACACACTGGACGCCTGAGGAAGGACAGCGAGGTCAACCTCGTCGAAGGAGGCGAGGATCTGGGTGTGTAAAATGGACTTTATGTAAATGACTATAAGTCTATTTTTAGAATTTAATTTTTTTAACGTGATTCATATTATGTTCTACTAAAGCTTCCATTTTAGGCCCGCTGATCACGTATACTGACACTATATAGGCTAGTAAAAAAAAGGTAGTTTAAAACTAGATGGACTGTGTGAAGCATGATATGGCTCGAAAGTATGAGTGTCTGTTAAGATGACGAGAAATAGAGTAAGAAGTATAGAAGAAGAGGACATGCTGCGACGACCTCAATTTAATTGGGGGAAGGGCAAGAGAATTATGAATTTACTAGCTTCTGCCCGCTTCGCCTGCTCAACGGAAGCTTTTTTCCCGCTTGCAACATTTCTTATTGCTGCTCCGCTCCTATTGGTCAAAGCGTGATGTTATATAGCTTATAACCTTCCTTGATAAATGGACTATCAAACGCAAAAAGAATTTTTCAATTCGAGCCGGTAGTTCCTGAGTTTAGGGAGTTCAACCATACAAACGTACTGTTCTGCTTTATAATATTATATACAGCGTGTTAGGTTAAACGAGGGACATATTGAGGGAAGGTATTCAGTATTCAATTCTCAATCCAAATAAGTAAAAAACCTATAACCTTAATTTTTGACATTATTGTCTAATTAAATACATTACTCATGGACACTGAGCGCGCAAGTAGGTGTCACGCGGCAAAACACGTGCCGGTCCTGAGCTCCGTGCGCAAACTCCGCCCCTTTCCTTTGTAATGTCCCCGATGTACCGACAGGGCACATCCCCGAGCAAATATGAAAAAAAAAAAATTAAATGATTACACCTAGAAAGGTCATTGACCCGCACACATGTTCTGCGATAAGCGCATGGCGCACACGTTGCGAAACTTAGGCGAAGTTTTTGGTATGGATCTATCTGTTATGTACTAGTGTTTTCTTTTTGTTCATATGTTGATTAGTATCATGTAAGCATAGACTATTGCGGGTTTGAATAAGTCCCTCGTTTAAACTAACATACTGTATAGTAAGTGTCTAGATGACATGATGATTGTTAATAACTCGGATTAACACATAAGATACATTTATCCCGGTAGTCTGATCCCATGGGACAATAGGGTAGACAACAAAAAAATCAAATTAGACCTCCAGTTAGATTATCAAAAAATATTTGACACGTATTTTTACTTTTGTTACGTAAATCAAAATTGATGAAGATACGACGTTTTTAAGATTCTCAATACGTCATGCCTTGGTATAATTTTTACAGAGTTCTGACGTCATGAGCCCCACTCCCGAGTATTGATGCGTTTTATCTTTGTCAATATTCATTGATTTACAAAAATAAAAAATACGTGTCCATTATTTTCCAATATTCTAACTGACGGACTAAATAGATTTGCAATTTTTTGTTACAGTCGTCACGTCATGCCTATTTTCGAACGCCATGCGGGTGAAGCTGCGGGCATGAGCTAGTTTTGATTAACAATAATCTTTTAATAAATACCTTTTCACATGGACCAGCCGTTGCGGTTTGTGGTCACCGTTGTAATTCCGTGGCAAAATTTAATTCATTTAATTAATAATTTGGTGTTAGTATTAATAAAGGATTTACAATTACGAGTAATTTTCATAATATTAGAGGTGTTTAATATTAATAAGTTGTTTGTGTATGGTTCCACTCTACATTTGGTTATTTCAGTTATTTTCAACGGATCAAACAATCATGTATCGTTTTAATTGTGCGTTGTAAATGATTAAAAGCTCATTTTGAATTGGAAACGTTCTTTCTTTCTTTATTTAGAATTAATCGATTTTTTTTTATTACTGGGTGCGTTTACAAATGTTAGGTACACAAACTACCATCCAGACCCGGAACAACTATTCAATTAAATAATTTATTCTCTCTTTACAATATTGGTTTATAAAATTAACAATGTTTTTTGACAAAATTATATTCCAAAGGTTATTAATACTATCTGTAGGCCATACAAATATTTATTGCGTGCGGGAATTGAACCCGCCAATTACCATTCATAGATAAAACACTATATAATACAAGATAAATGCGCACCTCTGGTTTTCGTTTTTAAAACTGTGTACCTCAACTGTTAGATGGCGCTGTTAGTTTCTGTTCAAGGAAATAAGGATTCGAACTTGGGAACTATTATTCACAAGGCAACCGCTGTCACCGCTAGGCTATCTACTTCGCTGACAAAGTTGTCTAAAATAGCTGTTCTCTTTATGACAGTTGTGAGCTGTCAAACAGTTGAAAAGTTTGTGTTCTTAAACACACAGAGTGCAGCACTATCTATGAAAATTTTGTTTGAAGCCAATCTATGGAAGCCCACCCCCCTGCCAATCACTCAGTCACTGTACGTTTGTAGAAATAAAATCTAAGAAAATCTGCATTTCAAAATCTTATTCATGATAGTTAAACAAAAAAAAAGATTGTGATACAGTTTCAAACTATGTATTTAAAAAAAAAGTTGAACTTTGTAAATAATTGTAAAAGTACTAAATAAGGTAGGTATACCAGTAAAATATTTATTATCACAGAAATACATTTAAAATAAAAAAAAAAAAATTGCAAAAAATATAACCGACTTCACACAAAAAAGTGAAAAATAACTTTAGCTTCAGAAGTCGGTGACCTGTTTGATTGATTTAGTTTTTTTGTCACCGACTTCTGAAGCTAAAGTTATTTTTCAATTTTTTGTGTGAAGTCGGTTATATTTTTTGCAAAAAAGTTTTTATTTTTCACTTTTTTGTGGTTCACATGTGCTTACCCTTTCACAGCGTATCGGTGTGATTTTTTGTTATGAACTTAAAATATAGACAGACGTGAGTCTTCAGCGATCCCAGTACATTTGCTATCATTTATTAAGGAGTTCAGTTGCCTATCTTCCGGAGTCACCAGATCTTTATCAAATTGAAATGGGATCACTCCGAGAAAGTACTCTGCCTAAGACTACCCAAACCGCTTCTGGTGTGCCTATAAAGTTAAAGAGTTACCTCTATTTCTCCGGGATCCCATTGAATGGAACTTTACACGTCTAACTGTCGAAATCTGGGTGTATTGTATACTTCTGCGTACTCCCTCAGAGCATACAGGTGTGATGTTACGTCATGATGTTGTATAAACCATAACCAACCAAGCGATTGCAGCAATTACTGCAGCTTTGCCGTGTATTTTTGAAGAGTTCGATTTATATCTCCGAAGATCAGCGTAAGATCTTAACCAAATTGACATGGAACCACACGGAAAGCACCAGCTTTCAAATAAAAGAAGAATCATCAAAATCGGTTCACCCAGTCGAAAGTTCTGAGGTAACAATCATTTTTGAAATCTGGGTATATTGTACACATCTGCGTACCCCCTCAGAGCATACAGGCGTGATGTTACGTCATGATGTAGTATAAACAATGAACCTACAAGCGGATGCAGCAGTCACTGCAGATTTGCCGTCTATTTTTGAAGAGTTCCATTGTAGATCTCCGAAGATCAGCATCAGATCTTCAACAAATTAAAATGGGACCCAACGGGAAGCACCAGCTTTCAAATAAAAAAAGAATCATCAAAATCGGTTCTCCCAGTCGAAAGTTCTGAGGTAACAAACACAAAAAAAATATATATATATATATGTACAGACGAATTGAGAACCTCCTCTTTTTAGAAGTCGGTTGATAAAGGAAAATGTCATGTGAAACGTTTTGAGTATGAATGTGGCTACACGAGTAGAAGAAGACCAAAGAAACGAAGGATGGACTGTATGAAGAATAATATGGCTAGAAAGTAGGTGTCTGATGAGATGACGAATACTAGAGAAGTAAGGAAGAAGAATACATGCTGGACCGACCCTAAATAATTAGGGATAAGGGCAAGAGCCAACACATTTAAAGCAACTCTTTCAACGCTGCGAATAGCAAAGTTATTCGTGTGAAGACTGCTTTAACGACGAAAATAAGAGCACTCGTTGACAGACGCAAGTTGAAGTCTATGGAATATTTATGGATATTTTATGTTTTTTTTATCCCTTGTAAGTGATTCTGTATAGGAAGATTTAATGCTAAATGATTTCCTGTCGTAAAATATTATTTATGGCTTGTGGAAATATTTTCTCGTATAATTGTTAATGGGTATCTGCAATGCTCTTGGTTAAGGAGTTTTAGTGCTTTAGTCATCCATTTTTTTTTGGCATTTGTAACGATGTTTGGGTTGGCTTTCTTGCTAGAACTAGTTGTTTTTTTTTAAAAGACGTCCCACCCTTGGATGTTTTATTTAAACTGATATACCCAAGTATATCAGTTTAACCAACCCCTGATGTAACAACTACATGTAGGTCATACAAAAATATCGAACCTGGGACGCGCACTGCGCCAACGGTGTCGTCAAAATATTGCTACTACATATAATTGGCTAATTCTGACTGGCTGTTTGAAATAGGGGTGATCATAACAATTCAACGTTTTTGCCTTTGTTCACGTCAAACCAGCATCCATATTTTCATGACAAATTGTAAGTGTTTAAAGAAACTCGTACATTGCATCATTAGGCTGATGCTCGCAGCTTCGCCGGGGTAAAAAGTATTTTATGTGCTACTCCAAACTATCTCAAACTCTCCAAACAATTTACCTCTATGTCAATTTCATCTAGATTCATTGAGCCGTTCAGGCGTGATTGTGTAACAAGCAATCCATCCGTCCAAGCTCTCCCATTTACCGATAAAATATTTAGTTATTCCGTAGTAATTATGTTTGAAAATTTCTTCTGCTAAAAAACGTAAAACGCATAAGAACATGGAATGCCTTTCCTTATGACAATAATAATGAAAGACATTGTTGGACTAATATATAAGGAAGCTTTGGAATCGTCATAACAACGGCAACGATTGCATTTAAAATTGCTATTTGCGTACCTACTCAACATAGAATAATCTATTTTAGCACCCATTAAAATAAATTCAAATTCAGTTACTCATCTATCTACTCGTATTATGAAATAGTCCTTATTTCCTATCTAGCCAATATCCGTTCCAACCAGCCTGTTTGTTTTTAACAAACCCGAAGCACAGAATATACAGAAGGTTTACTCCATTCGACAAGCAAAAATGCATGCACACTTAAAGGTTGTAAAACACCTCTTAACGAAGCCGACAGGCACTTGTTCTCCACATCATTGCGATCATTTTTTTGCTGTACACCATACCTGGGAACCTTCTAGTTACTGAGATATGGGGGGTCAAAGTTACAACTTTTTAACAAGTTTTTTTTTGTAAGATTTTGACTTTTAACACCTCCACGACCCCCGTAATATGCAATCCATCCCAGTTCTACCACAAAACATGATATATAACCTCAAAAAAAAGTTGTTTCCCAGCAATAATTTTTGCGTAAAGTTACTTAGTTTGATGTACAGAACGCTTGGTTACCGGCTTTGTGATGAGGTGGTTTACACCCTATAGATACGCTTCACGTACAGCGAGTGCAAACACACCCGCGAACGTCATTTGTTTAAGATCTACACGCACACATTGACACGCTTCAAATATAGTGAGTGCAAGCGCACTTGCGACTGTCAATTGCTTGAGAACTTCACGCACACATTATACACGCTTCACGTACAGCGAGTGCAAGCGCACTGTCATTTGTTTGAGATCTCCGAACGTAGGCGTCTATGTGTGCGTGCGTCTGTACATAGAGCTTGCCTTCTGTTTCTCCTCGTTTGTGGCAGCAAGCTTAGTCATTAAGTCTAGAACTGGTATTTCTAGTCTAAGAGGAAATTAATACATAAATGGGAACGTTGGAAAGGCGATAGAGTTTCCAGTTTAGGAATAGAATTAATACTAGTATGGCTGGATGTTGTTTTAGAATTTTATCGGTTTTTGTTGTAGATTTATATTCTATGCACTCTAGGCAGCCTGATATTTGTTTAACAGAACCAATATTAATTAAACCAGATACAAACATGACAAAGATTTCTAAACATCAAAATCTTGGATGAACGTCCTTGATGAGACATGCCCTGCTGTAAATGCAGCACACACCAATCAATATCTCTAACATGGGTTATGTTATTTATAATACATTCATGTAAAGGTTGACAGTATTGCTATTTAGTATTTATTAATCTCATCTAAATTTAGAGTGTGAGAGAATTTCAGAGAAAATGAAAACTCGTCAGTAAAACCTTACTAATTTGTATAAAAGAAAAAAAAATCTCATTCTTCTTTAATTTTGCACATGCATTGTGATATGCTGCCTGAATGGGTAGTTCCTTATATTTTTGCCAACTTATGCCTGTAATAGAGTCATATAAAACAAAAGTACCTACGATTTATTTGTAGCTATTCTCAAGAGATGTGATACGTAGCTCTAACAGAAATAGACCTAAATAAAGATAGATTACTCTAATCTATTTCCTTTCTAGGTTGAAACGAAATCTCTTAGAATAAGAAGACGGATTTCTCTGTGCAAAAAATATGTTGTTTGGAGATTTTATTTAAATTATTTACTACTTAATTACATCACACCCGTAATTTCCGAAGTATTATTGTTATAATAAAGCCTCAATCACGACCTTGGGCGATGCAATTTGCGACAAATGACACGTGCATGTGTCATTCATTTGCTTCCTTAACGTACGTACCGTTGTGATGTGTCGCAAATCGCAGTGACTTGTGGGCAAACTCCAAGCACGTTCATTCGTTTTGTCCGCAGATATTGTCACAACACGCATAGCCTCCACTCGTGGCGCTAAAAACCTGCTTACTGTCGACTACTATTTCACCTTATTTAAAAAAAAAGTATGTTGTGTTCTAATTACAAAAATTGAAAAAGTATAATAAAGCCATCAAAGAGAAACAAGCTCAAAAATCCCAGCAATGATCCATAAAAAAAAGTTACAAGTAGGTACTAACAAAGGAGGACATTGCTGTTAGGTATCCAGATTACCTATTTTACTTTTCTCAAAAGGAATCTTGACATTTTCACGACACAGTTACAAGATAATTATGTTTCCGAAAATAAAAAGTACTTTGATAAATAACAATCAAATATTTATTTCGTTTAATATTTTCTTTGTTTGATCAGTAAAAAGGACGTTTGGGTAAAAACGGCTCTAAATGGAAATTAACTGTTGGTCCCGGCTGTCATTTGTAGATCTTTAACAGTTGTCACTGTTAGTCAGTGGCCCAAAAGTCTGACAGTTGTTTTTACCAAGGGGTATCATTGTGTTACCTAGTACTAACTGGGTGGTGGAGGTAAGATAGGCAGTCACTCCATGTACTGGAATTCAACTGCGTTCGATTATACTGGAAGCCGACCCCAACATGGTTGGGAAAAGACAAGGCAAATGAATACTCTTTTACTCGCATACATCTAAAATGCGATGCGATTAAGAAATGACATTCCAGGGAAACAATAAACCACATGAATAATTTACACCTACAAATTGAATAACCAAAACCAACAGAATAAGATAACATAATTCCTTAGCCCGTCCATGTAATGAACATACAAGGTACAGTTATAAATTAACACACAGAGGATTATTCATAAACAAGCCAAGCTATATAGTACAAAAACTTATTTCACCTACAAACTACAGTATGAATATTCATTGTAAATTTTATTCATGAATATAACCCATGCAAATGATGGTACCCGTATAATTTAATTGAGCTCTTCCTACACTAGGACTTAAATTGGCTAAAACTATTCGAAGAATCTACAGATAGTGGATGGTCCGGATTATGGCTGAAGGACCTTGCTCACTGGGTACTGGGTACTGACATACGGGGTGGTGGATTGACAACCAGTCTATCAATCACCCTGGTTTTGTTTCTCTTGTTCGGTCTTTCGTTTGTATGTTTTGCTAATGGAATCTTACTAATAGCTTTGTATGAATGGATGGATCTTTGTTAATCTTTCATGCAAAAACTGCTCACCGGATTTGGATAAAACTTAGCACACTGATAGTTTATAACCTGGATTAATAAATAGGATACTTTTTATCCCATTAGTTCCATCTCGTGGGACATTACCGAACTTCACGCCAGCGAATCCGCGGGCGAGTAATTAACTTGTAAAGAAAATATTAAATCCTCTCTCACAGCGAGGTTTGTTACGAATGTAAGCTTTTAAAAGACAATTTTAAGATCAGGGTAGTCATCGTTTAGCAGATCAGTATTCAATTAGGAAACTGTTACTGTACCTAAATACTACCTTTGCGATACAAGAGCACCACCGTTATCTCCACCCTTGATCATCATCAGCCTATTTATGTTACCACTGCTGGGATACAGGCCTCCTTTCTATGAGAGGGAATGGGCTATAATCCACCACGCGGGTCTAGTGCGGATTGGTAGATGTCACATGTCTTCGAATTTTTTGGTTCTACGACATGCCGGTTTCTTCACGATGTTTTTCTTCACTGTTTTGAGAGCAGTGGTGATCCACGACTTACTGTTCGTTAGTCGGGGTCGCCACCACTAGGCCACCGCTGCTCTGACCCTTAACTTTGATAAAATAAAATTTTCTAATCAAAGTTATGAATTCAACTAACATGGATTAAATTACCATTTCCCATCTGAAATCCTCTAAAACTCCTAACATATTATAGCCGCAACCAAAATTTTCAATGTAATTCAAGCAAAATCTCAACTTCTACTAACTTAATACTGAACATCTAAGGAAGAATTAAGAACATTGAAATCCAACTTTGCGAACCTAACTTCGTCCTCGTATCTCACACTATACAAAACTTAAGACAGTGCTGCTTTGTATTTTACGGGAATTATCTTTTTGAATGGATCTCTTAGTTTCTGAGACGTGCCGTCTCATCGAAATGTTTGAGCCTCTTGACAGTTGGGTAGACTTCATAATTCTCCTTTATTGTTAAATGATAATCGTCTACCTGTAGGATTTCGGTTGGTATAAGTTCTTCATTTATCTTTGAATGTGTTTTCAATCAAATTACTTATTTGAAGATTAATAACAAAACGTAACACTTGTAATGCCCGAAGAGTGAGCCAGAGGTGTACTTAAAAGTACACCCACATTTCGCCAGTTATGTTTAACTCCTGCGTGGCAACAGGTGGCGAGCTTATTTCCATCAATCGGGCACAAATCTCGACTCCGTGGCTGCTACTGAGAAATTTCTGATGGAAAAACCCAATAACACTTTGCCCTACCTTGGAATCGAACCTTGGATGTCATGCTCTTGTAGTCGCGCTTACGACCACTTAACCAACGAGGCAGTTAGGCAGTAGGAGATCAACCCCCAAATACTGAAACTTCACTCAAAATTTAAGGGCTGCTTAACATTTGAGCAGCTCCTAAACTATAAATTTCGTACGGTTAAACGTCACTTTTGAGTATCTGTTAAATACGAGTATAAGTGCTACTTAAATTTTGAATGATGTTTCAGTATTGGGTGTAAGTGTGTGTTTATTCAATACATTATGTATCTGTTTCTTACCAAAAGCAGAAGCATCTTTCCTTGAATGATTTTTTACTTCGAGACTCACATTTTAATATTAGCTACATTCAATTATTATTACTGCCACTATAAAATCCAACGCCAAGAAAATTACGAGTGAATAAAAACTTAGCACAATTCTTGCAAAGCCATGTTCTCTTATTTAAGTTTTCACGCTTCACTAAAACCCTGCAGTTTCAACGTTTGCTGAACCGTCAGTCCAGGCTTCCTTATTAACGCTTCTCCCGTTTAGATCTTTATCACTGTCATCTACAGCTTCATGGCCCATATCAGTAGACTTTATCCCAGCATTTCCAACTATAACCTTAGCAATATAGTTTTATGTTTGAATCTTCAATACATTTCATATATTTTAGCTCGTACTTGTACACCTGGTATCTCTACCTTCTTTTTGTACAGTCGGCAATGTACGCTGTTCATCCTTATTACGAGCGTCTTAAGGGAGAAAGTGGTCAACCACCAACGTTATCGAGTGTAGATTACAGTCTGGATTTTTTTAGAATTTATTTTCTTGTTGGTCTACCGCAAGGCAGCGTGTTGAACCTTTATTTTGTTGTACAATATTTCATGTTTTAGTATGCGCTGCATTTTTCATTTATGTCTTGAACAAGAGCCATAAATATATTTTTCAGAAAATGCATGTGAGTACATTTTCTCCTATACTATAACGCTTGTGTGATAGATACCAAACATATTGCTTGTTTAAGTTGAAGGTACGTAACCAAAAAGGATTCAATTAGCTATGCTTCATATTTTATTAAAATGATTGAATGAAAACATGTGGATCACATGTGCATCCATCAGTTCTACATAAACCATGTTTTCAATATATTTGATTTAAAATTAAAAACAAAATACAACAAAGTATTTAGTATCTTTGAACAAAGTAACACATCATTGTAATAGGAAACACTCGATAGTTAAGAATAAGACCTATTTTGAGATTCCTTTGAAGGAAGTTCTACAAAAGAGCCGGGGTTAAATTGTGTGTCTTATCCCTTTCTTACAGTTTACATTGTTAAAGAAAGAAAGAGAAGGGAAATGCGATCCTGTCAAACAAGCGTTAGTCTTACAGAAGATTTTACTACGTGTTCACGCTTAAACGAGTTGTAATAAAAATAACTTTGTCGCCGACAAAAGATTTGACTGATCAGACGAGACTAACGTTCTAATGAAGTGTTTGTTGTACACTTACTTATTTCAGCTATTTTAACTATTCGATAATAATCTTATACCGGTAAATAGACTTTTCAATAACCTGCTAATAAGAACCATAATTAGCTAGTGACGTGTAATGGAGAAGTATGGAGAAGAAGACATGCTGCGCTAACCCCAAATAAATTGGGATAAGGAGAAGAGAATGATGATGATGAAGAACCATAATATGTATAGATAATACACAATGCTCATGATTTGCTAATTTAGCTGTTACAAAAGACTACAAAACTCAAAAATACAGTATGAAAAGTGGAAGGTATGGGAGGACTATAAATATAGATAAAGGTAAAGATCGAAAAGTAGATAACGTTACACAAAATATTTATAAAAACTATGATATTTTGAACAATCACACAGACCTTCCTATATTCCGAGAGAATTGTAGAAATCCAATCATTAAATTCAAAGTGCATTAATATGGCTTCAAGCCAAGACCTCACTCGACTTTTCCAATTGTACATTATGCTTTCATTCCGATGTTGGAAATAGAAAAAAATATAGACCAATTTGTTTTGTTCGTGTTGCACCAATTGAAAAGAGAGTAGCTAAAAATTAATTAACAGAATATTTCAATTTATTAAGTAGATATCTCTGAGCAATTGAAAAGAAAGAAAGAATGCGTTATATTTTTTGGATACTATAATTTGGTCTGTCGATATAGTAAATTGCACTTCAGTGACAATAAAAAACGGTATAAGCGTTCTATTGAAATTCCGTACGGTAGGTCAAGTTAACCGCCAAAGAGTTTATTAATTTATTTACATAAAGTACACACAAAATACTTAAAAGTACAGTACATTTACATAGAAGAACATAAAGGTACTACTTATTTCAAAAGAAATTTCTTCCGGCAGATCTGCGAGAGGAAAGTTGGAAAAGTCAAACAAGAAAATTTAAATTAAAACTTTAAGTTTTAATTTAAGTTTTCTTTCAAAACTATATCTATATAAATTAAACATACATACAAATACACTGTGTTTAAGAGTTACCAACGATGTGCGGTCTACTATACTTAATGACAACAAATAATCAACTGAAAAAAAAAAATACATAGAACACAATGAGGGTCTCAATAAACGAAAAATATCGATCTACGAATTATAAATGTCCGATATAATCAATGTGAAAGCAACAATTAAAATCAGAAATTTTTCACGAAATTTTTCTTCGAGTTACTTTCGAGTATTTAATTTTCTAAACCTCTGTAATCCATAGTAAAGCTTTTAGATATATCTATTCCCCTTCCTTTCGAGGACTATAAACCGGTGCAGTAGAAATTGCCGTCTTTTGCAATGCTCCAGAATGATTTATTCATAACATCCCCCTCTATAATACAGTATGGTTAAGACATGTTTATGCTGTCGTGTACTGAATAGAATTTTGAAAGCGTACCACTAACTTCCATTTATGTTTATGGACTAAGTTTTAGCTATGCGGAAACTAATTTTCTTTCCATCACGTACATATTTCATATCATGTTTAGTATCTAGAATTTATTATCCTCGTTTCCTTTGAAAACGCCGTTCGTTTTCAGTGAAATGATGACGAGGTTATTAAAACAAACATTGGCTTTTCGTTTATTTTTATTCGTGCAAATTTTTCGTATGAAGTGGGGATTTTAAATGAAAATGTTTGGGTCCAGTTTGATTGCATCTCTTTTGACGGTCGCTGGAATGCGACCGAATTCTGTCGAATAGCACCCGAGTTAATTTAAACTGCGTGCGGCAAAGGGGACCTGTAAACAGCTCGGTTTTAAGTTATTTTAAGCAAATGTGGTATTTAAGGCAATAACGGAAATAAAGTTGCAATTCAAAACAAAGCAGATAACTATACGAACCAAAAACTAGATTGTATTCTTCCACAACGTTATTACAGACACGAAAATTACTTAACATTAAATTTATAAGCTAATTAACAAACGTTCTTTGTTTCAGATGCAGAATAATGAACTCGGAAGCGGTTCAAGTAGAACAACTGAAAATTTTTGTCAGCAAGGAAATTAACATGCAAACAAATTATGCACTGATCCAAAATGAAAACTAATGATCCGAGCAAAACAAATTATGAAATTAATTCTGAACAAAGTTTAATTAATATCCATAAAACGGTAATTAATGATGAACATACTGATGTGAATTTTAATCAAAATATCAGTATGAATGTTAATAAAGCTGAAAGTGATTTTAGTGAAACATCTAATGATGTGAAACATAGATCTCGAGTAACAAGTAGAAGTGCCAATGCATTGTTCCTTTTGTTAAGGATAACGATAAAGTTTAATGTTTTAGTGCAGCTATGTATGTTATTTTTGATATTCGTTAGTTCTGTGAGTGCGTACAGGGAACAGAGATTTGCGATTGAGCCACAAGATCAGGTGAGTCATTTTTCATTATTATTTCTTGTTTATTTTACTTTGTAGTGATTCCTTTCGAATAACACAATCGTAAATACAAACACGGTAAATATCAATATCGTTGTTGATATAAGTATCTAATTTCAGTTCTGTTTCCATGACAAAACTGTATTCTGTTATTACCATGATTCAGACGGTATACAAAAACACGATTACCATAAAATACGGGAGATAAATCCTCGTATTTCGTATAAATTGTATCTTCAATTTACTGCGTTGTTATTGTACCACCGTCACATAAATATTTACACTTAAATCTCCACAATATAGTCAGACATCAATTAAAATCATACAAAATTTGCTCGACCAATATTCAAAACATACACATATTATTGTTTTAACGATTGTTGATTCAATATCAATGGTTTTTTCGGTAATAACAGAGTACTCGGCACTGAATGCACAAATTAATTTAATGCTCATTACAAGCATTTTGGTTCATCATCATCATCATCATTTTGGTTCAGCAAATGATTATTATCAGGCAAATAAAATGCGTCAGAAAACTAAGTTATTTCATTTACGACAAACGTATTAATAGTGGCTTCATTGGTAATTTCATCGCGTTTTAGTACAGTTTTGTTTTAATCGGCTTTGTTTTATGAATCTGCGTAGCTGTCTATTTTAGTTAAATGTGGTGAATAGGTGGAAACACTGCCATTGTTGTTCGTAAATGCAGAGTTTATTTAAATATTTGCCAATTTGGAACGCAGTGGTGCGTGTTCACAAATATCCTGCCTACTGCTAATTGCTTTTATAGCAGCATTGAATAATGATATACCTATCATGCGAAGAAATAAATCAACAAAACATTTCGAATAGAAAAACATTTACAATGAAATCCTCTCACAGAAATTAGGATCAACAAACTAACTGGACCAGAAAATAGGAACAGAATTAATTCGAAAAGGTTTGTCATCTATGAAAACATCCGTTTCGTCCCAAGGGGATCGAGGGTAGGAATTTTTAATATCACCAGATATTCAATACAAGCCTTTTCTATGTCAACTGAGTACTTGCTTACGAAAAGAATAATATTTGGCGACGTTGTTGCTCGGCGGGATTCCACGGGGAATATTTGATTTATGGAACAGGACCTAAATTAATGTTACGAAATGTGGAGTAATTTCTGGAGTTACAGATTTTCTTTGTCTGCCTCCTATACCGGAGAATTGGTATGAAGTATGAATATTTCGGGAAGTGGAATTCGTTGTGTGGCTTGCGAAATAGGTGAGAACGTTATTCACAATGTTAATAGGAAAACGCGTCATTTTTTTCCTTCCAATTTATTAGAGAATTTGTCGGGAAAATTATTTTTTACTGGTAATGTCTTTGTTTTTAAAGGTAGAAAGTTATTTTTTTCGATTATGTGACTCATTCTAAAACTCTTTTTCTTCTTAAGACTTCTTCTTCTTCTATTCTTTTTTGTTACTCGTTATTTCAGCAGTCCCAGTCCACCCACCGCTTTTTTTTGGTCTTCCTTTACTCTTATAGCCATACTCAAAATTTTCCTATGTAACAAAAATATATCTTCATAAAACATATAAAAACGGGTATTTATCGCGAATTTACCTTTAATTTAAGCCCGACGTTTCGACCGCGGTTTGGTCGCGGGGAGACTGAAGTGTGGAGGTGCCGCCACGGCTGGTGCAATCCGGTCGAAACGTCGGGCTTAAATTAAAGGTAAATTCGCGTTAAATACCCGTTTTTATATGTTTTATGATGTGTTCTGATCTTGAAAGTTTAAAAAAGACAAAAATATATCTTTTAAATAGTGTTTTTACGTACTAAGTTTTTTTTTTAATTCGTCTATTGTATGTTGAAAAAATTGATGACCGGTAGACTCCGTGTACAGTACAGTGTACACACATTGAGTGAGATACTTTCTGTGTCGTAGTCGCACGTTTTATGCAAGTTATTCTTCGTAACTTTTACTTATTGATCGAGTTTTATAATGCGTATAACGTTAAGATCTTAAGACTTGGTCTAGACATATCTTTAGCACTTAGCACTTAGGCGCGCGGAGCATTCGTATTTCATAAAAACGTAATACCAAAACAATTTGTAAATCAAACATATTCTTAAAGGTAGTGTGCATTTATTTCGATTGGATTACAGAATATCTAGGTTCCCAAATATATGTATATTCTGAATGGACACACACACTTTTTCTCAAAACTCTTGATGAGAAAAATAAGTTTTCTATGGAAAATGTCCCATAATTATCTCGTCTTTACATCATGGTCCTTGCAAAATATATATTTGGGATCATATTTATTCTATAATCCAATCAAAATAAATACACAGTACCTTAAGAATATGTTTGATTTACAAATTATTTTGGAATTATGTTTGTATGAACTACGCATGCTCTGTCTGCCCCTTAAGTGCATAAGTTTTGGATTAATCCCAGTGTTTTCTCAATATGATATACCTTCAGATTTTTCAATTTTTTTTCTTTATTTAGAGTGCTGTGGTGGGATCCAGGGTGACACTACCATGCCGGGTAGAAAACAAAGCTGGGCAGCTGCAGTGGACTAAAGACGACTTTGGGTTGGGAACTCACCGCCATCTTACTGGATACGAGCGATACAAAATGATTGGGAGCGATGAAGAAGGTATTCCATTTTATTCTCATAATCGACGACTATTGCGTTGGGTATTAATCGAGACTGAACTAAATATTATTAAGACGAAATTCTCAGTTTCAACCACTTCTTTTGGTTTTTGACGATTGGTTACGTTACGTATATGTTTGATCCAGTCTGGCTTTGGACACTGTTGGACTGGATCAAAGCAGTAGGCTCGTCCGTTAATACCAACAGAAGATTAACACTGGTGAATTTGTGGTTACCAACTTCTGCCAATGCCTACTGAGTCTGCCAGCGCGTGACGTTTAAACTCTCTGCGCCTACAAGTTTTCTAATCCGTTCAACAATCAGCTCAAAAGTTTTTGGTAGGCTTAAGACTTTGAAATAAATCCAAAAACCAGCACAAAGAACTAACTTGAATGCGGGACTAGCATACTCATGTACTTCAAATTCCAAGCATGCCTCGTTTGCAATCTGCAACGTTTTCCGCGCTAAGTGAAGATATTCGACGCTTAATACATCAATGTTTTAGAGCTTACATAAGATGGTAGAATATCTTTAGAAAGATGAAAAGCTGTAGTATTCAAACAACATGGGTGTAGAATATTCAGGCGCAGGGAACGATGGAATCAGAAAGACAAACGGCAGGGAGGTTTCTTGAAAAGTAGCTTGTATTTCAATTCTTCAGAGTTCACATGTTGATGACTGGACGTGCGACGGTAGACTGCGCTCGTTGCGTCTGACCGCCCGTCTTTTATACCGTCGAGTGTGATTGGGGTACGGGGCGGGAGGCGCTCACGCCTACTTTTTTGGCTTATACAATCACGCTCGAGGTTTACACACACACACTGACGCTTTATTTACATCGTTATTTATTCTTATTAGATTTATGTGCATATAACTAGAAACTAATATGAATCTCTTTCAGTGTAATATTCGTGTTTAGGGTAATAAAACAATACCAATAATCAACTTTTATGTTTTCTAAGTTCTTATATGCTAACTTATTCTATTTACGGTTATCTACGTGCTATGTTATCGTTTAATGTTATAGGTTGCTGTGCTCCTCAACATCTCCACCCCCCGTATGAGGGTTCAACCGACCATACTTCCGTCTGTTGGAAGCACAACAACCTTTACAACGGGTCTTCGCAGGACCCCATGATTAGTTCTTATGTCTACCACTCTTATGACAGAGTCCGCACCGGGAAAAACACTTTGTATGACCCCTTTGGTCCACTGATTTCGTGGCTTATTTTCGTCAACGATCACTACCACGTCATTCACTTTCACATTGGGTTCGTCTGTCGACCATTTGTTACGTCGTTGGAGTGTCGGCAGATATTCACGTAGCCAGCGCCGCCAGAACAGGTCGGCTAGCGCGTTCACCCGGCGCCACATCTTTCTCGCGTCCTCGTCGCGGGCGTGGCCCCTCGTACACGGAGCGTCACCTGCGGCGGTGCCCAGCAGGAGATGGTTCGGCGTGAGCACCACCGGATGCTCGATGTCGCTGCTGACGTAGGTGAGCGGCCGGCTGTTCACGACCAGCTCGGCTTCGAGGAGGAGGGTGTAGAGTACCTCCTCGCGGGGGGCACGCTCGCGCAGGGTCGCTTTGAGTGCGTTTTTCACGGAGCGCACCAGCCTCTCCCAGCATCCGCCCATGTGTGGGGACGCCGGGGGGTTAAAGTGCCACGCGATGCCGCGGCCTGTAGCCTCGCTCGCCACGCGTGAGTGGTTCATCTCACGGAGGGCGGCGCGTAGCTCGGTGTGGGCGCCGACGAAGTTGGTGCCTCGGTCAGAGTAGATGTCTGATGGTCGCCCGCGGCGCGCGATTAGGCGCCGCAGGGCCAGGATCGCCGAGTCGGCGCTCAGTGAGGCCGCCAGCTCCAGGTGCACGGCGCGGGTGGTGAGGCAGGTGAATAGCACACCCCACCGCTTCTCTCGCCGCCGTCCGATGGCCACCTCCATGGGGCCGAAGTAGTCGACCCCACAGTGGACGAACGCGCGCCGCGTCACCTCCAGCCTGGAGGTCGGCAGGTCGCCCATCTTAGGCGCCCTGGGTTTCGCCTTCTCGTTGCGACAGCGCTGACAGCTTGCCACCACAGCTTTAACAGAGGATCGTAAATTAGTGACCCAATATAACTCACGGATGTTGTTCACTACTGCCTCTTGATTCGCGTGTAGTGCCGCTTCGTGGTGATGTTTGATGAGACGGCGAGCGAGGTCGTGTCTTCCGTCCAGGATGACAGGGTGCCTCTCGCCAAAGCTCAGCGCGCTGCAGGCCCGCAGCCTGCCGCGCACGCGCAGCAATCCATCCTCGTACAGCATCGGGTCCAGCGCGCGCAGCCTGCTGTCGGCCGGCAGCGAGCGCCCGTCTCTCAGGGCCGCGATGTCTGACGCGTAGTTATCCGCCTGTGCTAGGCGGAGCAGGCGCACTCTCGCTTCGTCGAGGTCGCCGGCTGTCAAGGCACATGACTGTCGCTGCTTGCGGCAGCGTGCCACGAAGATAAGCACGCGCGCCATTGTGTATAGCGCGCGTGTCCACGTCGGTAGCCGAGTGTAGGTCAGCACCGGCTCAGCTTGCGTGCTCGTGACGTGTACGCGCTGCACGCGTTCCAGGTCCGCTTCGTCCACCCCGCTCACGTCGCTGCTGACCGGCCACTGCTCCTGTGGACAGCGAAGAAACGGAGGGCCATCTAGCCACTCGCCGCTATTATAGGGCCAATCAAGCCTGGTCGCCTTATCAGCTGGGTTCTGCGCCGAGGGAACCCAGCGCCAGTCTGACCTCTTTGACCTATTATCTATTTCAGCTAGCCTATGTGACACGAATCGTTGGAACTCGGTCGCTTCCGAGTTTATCCATTTTAAAACTGTTTTGCTGTCTGTCCACATGTATTTATTTTGTACGGTGACACCTAGCTCTTTCTCGACGGTTTCAGCTAGCCTACACGCTAACACGGCTGCCTGCAGCTCTAAACGTGGGATGGAGACCACCCTCTGAGGGGCTACCCTGGCCTTTCCTATGACTATCGCCACGTTACTATTCCCGGCGGCGTCCACCCCGACTAGGTAGATCACCGCTGCGTACGCGGCTTCGCTCGCGTCTCCGAAAGCATGCAGCTCCAGGTGGTCTGTGCACAACCCGTACCACCTGGGCACCGATACGTTGGCGAGATGCTGTAAGTTGTCGAGCCATTCGAACCAACAGCGCGCCTCAGGTTCCTTTAGCTGTTCGTCCCAGCTGATGCCCGTGCCCCAGATTTTCTTCATCAAAATTCTCGACTGAATAATACACGGATACAAGAATCCTAGTGGGTCAAAGATCGACATGATAAAGCGTAGGAACTCTCGCTTTGTCGGTACCACCCGCCCCTCCGTGATCTCCTTTGGTAATCTCTTGAAGGAAAGATCGAAAGCTAGCGAGTCGGCGGCGGGCGACCATGTGAGCCCCAGTGTTCGCTCTACCCCGTCCTCCCCTTTGTCAAGCGATATTTTTCCCGGCATTTCAGTGCGTAGCCTGTCGCGCAGCTCTTGAGAGTTTGTGACCCACCCCCGTATCATAAACTCGCCACTGGCGTGAATGTGGGTCACGTCCTCGATCAGTTGACCGGCCTGCTCAACAGACCACGCACTGTCTAGGTAGTCGTCCATGTAATGGTTATTCTTTATCGCTGACACCGCGTCGGGATAAGTGTTTACATATTTACTCGCGTTTTTATTAAGTATATAGATTGCGGATGTGGGTGACGACACCGCACCGAATATCATTGAATTCATTCTATATATTTCAGGCTCCCGGTCGTTATCCGTTGCCCATAAAAACAACTGCGCCCCGCGGTCTTGCTCCCGGACTCGAACCCGGAGAAACATATCTGCTATGTCCGCTGCGAACGCTACAGGGCCTAGACGAAACTTGAAGAGCACGCCTAATAACGGGTTCAATAGGTCGGGTCCGGCTAACAGATGGTCGTTTAGTGACGTACCTTGATACTTCGCGGCAGCGTCGAACACTAAGCGTAATTTGCCCGGCTTGTTGGGGTTAGTGACCCCAAAGTGAGGTAAATACCAGACGGGCTCACTATCTATTTTACCGTTTACTTTGCTGGCATACCCTTCCGTTAATAATCTATCTATCTGAGTTCTGTAAGCTTTCTCATAGGTAGCATCCTTTTTAAACCGGCGCACTATCCCTGACAGACGTTGTTTCGCGTTTACGTAGTTGTCAGGCAACTGAGGGTTGTCCTGACGCCACAGAAGACCCACCTCCCAAGCTCCGCTATCTGACTGGCGGCTGGTGGAGTCTAATACGTGGTTAGCGCGCTCGATGTCGGCGTGTTTTCGCGGTATTTCCGATATCCCTATGGCTTCTAACTCGAACTGTTTCTTTACTAAGTTATGTAAATCGGCACTGGTTTCACTCACGCAATTTACAGATTGACTATTATAACTATTTGAACCTAAGGGCCCGTGCACAACCCATCCTAACGAGGTCAAAGAGGCAACCGGCTTACCTGACTTCCCCCGGCGCATCTCCCTGCCGACGAGCAGCTCCCAGTTGTCTTGTCCCAACAGTAGCAGCGGCTTGGCCCCACACATCTCCTCGCAGCCCAAGTCGCGTAGGTGGGCGTGCTCCGACATGACCGCGGCGGGTACGGATTGCGTGGGCAAGTCCATGTTCACTAGAGTTCGGCACTTCACTTTATGTACTAGTCCGTTGAGGCCGCGCACTCCTACGTTAATCACTCGCGACGATTGGTCCGTGATTTGTTGTCCTCGCGCACTTTTAATTGTTAACGGCACACGTTTTCCCTTGACGTTTTCAACCAGGGAACTGTCGATTAGTGACACCGTCGCACCGTCGTCCAGCAGGGCGTAGCATCGTTGTTCTCTGTCTTCGCTGATGACGTGTACCGGCATGATTTTCAGCAGTGCCTTGCCGTCGTAATCGCTGACGTTCGTCACGCTCTCGGGCTTCTTGGTGACGTGCAGGAGGTCGTGGTGCGCGAAGTTGCAGGTGGCGCATCTCTTCTTTTTACATATCCTCTTCGAGTGCCTGCCTCCCAGGCAGTTGAAGCAGAGCTTTTGTTCTTTGACGAATGACCAGCGCCCGTCGACGTCCAGGTCGCTGAATCGCTTGCATGCGGTGAGCGCGTGCTTCTCGTTGCACAGCTGGCACGAGTTTTCAGTGGGTGGAGTCCGCGCGTTGTCCTCTTCGCTGGCGTGTACGTGTAGTCGCTGTATGTTTCTTATAGTTTTCACAGGTGGCGCGGCGACTCGTGGTTTGCTTGGCGCGGCGGCGGCGGGCATGTCCAGCTGCACGTAGAATGATGATGCGCGAGCCAGGTGAGTTAGGAATTCTGAGAGCATCTCGAGACTCGGAGACACCCTCATGTCCAGGCCTTGACTTGCCGCCATCCCCATTGCGAAATCTCCGTATTGAGCGCGCTGCACCGGTGTGAGTTTATTTAGTAGCTCGCTCACCAGCTGAGGATTGTTCAGGTACCCGTTGGCGTGTACACTTTTTAGTAGCGACACACAGTTACGTACTGTCGTTGAAAATCTTCTTAATTCGCGGCCGCTCTCAGTTACTTTCGGTAGTTCGCGTACTTTCTTCAGCGCGCACTCGAGGACGAGGTTGGGGTGCCCGTACTCTTCATCCAGTATTTTGATGATTTCAGATGGACTGGCCGACGTTCGTAGTAAATCTTCTACCGCTATCTTCGCTTCGCCTTGTAGTGACGTTTTCAATCTTGCGAGATTTTCATGCGGCTTGAACTCGTACATCGTAGTTGTTTCGTAGTACATGTTTTTGTAGGACAGCCACTCCGCCGGGTCGCCCTTGAATGTTGGTAACTCGTATGCCTGCCTAGGTACCGGTCGTGGACGCGTGATGCTTGAGATTGCTTCCGCCAGTTGATCTATTCTCTTGTCCCGCGTAGACCTGGATTTGTCGACTTCCTCGTGGCCGGAGTCCCACTCGGGTGGGTCGCGGTTTGGTGCGCGCGCGGTGCCAGCGTGAACCGTCGGAATCGCTGGGTACGCGGGTTGTGAGACGGCCGCGGGCGCCCTAGTCGGAGGCGCAGGTGCTCGCTCGGGCTGCACCGGTGCCGGCGGCGGCGGTACGAGCGTGGTTTCGTTCGCAGGTGGTGGCATGTCGCGACACGTCGGAACTTGTTCTTCACTGGTCACGGCGGGCGTCGTGTGTGTGACCCATTCTTCCACGCGGCACGCGGTTTCTTCCGCCTCTGAGCACGAGTCTTCCTCGGCGGCTGCGTCGATCTCCGCTAGGTCGGCTTCCAGCTTCTTTTGCACTAATTTTTCTTTCATATGTACTAATTCTTTTTCGGCTTCATATTCAGCCCGTCGTCGTAGGTAGTCGGCGCTCTTCTGACCGCTCCTCGACGATGTGATGCTGGCCCCGGATCTTGCTCTTCTTATTGTCACCGACCGCACTGGCGTTGACATATCCCGGTAGTCTACGACGCGACCGGGACCCGACAGTGGGATGACTCGCGTTCGTTCCGGGGGCAGGGTTGTGGCGATTGATGGCGAGCCCGGAGCCCTTTCGGACGGCACGCCGGAGTCCACTTCGAGGGCTCTTTTCCGTCGCACGTCCTCTTCTAGCCGCCTCAACTTGCTTCTCGTGGTGACGGCACTTTTCTCACTCATTGTTGACGTTTTTCGCTTTTCACGCTATCTTCCTGATCTGGCTAACGAAGGACCAAACTTGTAGAATATTCAGGCGCAGGGAACGATGGAATCAGAAAGACAAACGGCAGGGAGGTTTCTTGAAAAGTAGCTTGTATTTCAATTCTTCAGAGTTCACATGTTGATGACTGGACGTGCGACGGTAGACTGCGCTCGTTGCGTCTGACCGCCCGTCTTTTATACCGTCGAGTGTGATTGGGGTACGGGGCGGGAGGCGCTCACGCCTACTTTTTTGGCTTATACAATCACGCTCGAGGTTTACACACACACACTGACGCTTTATTTACATCGTTATTTATTCTTATTAGATTTATGTGCATATAACTAGAAACTAATATGAATCTCTTTCAGTGTAATATTCGTGTTTAGGGTAATAAAACAATACCAATAATCAACTTTTATGTTTTCTAAGTTCTTATATGCTAACTTATTCTATTTACGGTTATCTACGTGCTATGTTATCGTTTAATGTTATAGGTTGCTGTGCTCCTCAACAATGGGTATTGAGTGAAAAGGTCACAAACAATTGTACGGTTAAGGCGACTACAGGAGCTAAACGCGAGTTTTATAATGCCTTCTTTCTTTATCGTGTGGTTAGTAGCCTAACCTGGTGTCATAGTTCTGTAGTGCCTAATATATGATTCACTGCAATAAACAAAACCAGAAAAGTATATGATATTTTCCAGGATATATGCTAGTATGATAGTGTTTTGAAAACGTAATACAATTAATTTTACTCGGTAAAAAATCACAAACGTATATCTTAAAAAAAATCTTTTAACGAGTAAAACCCTAACTAAAATACATGCGATCATTCTAATTTTTTTGGCAAATAATTCTACAAGCAACATATTAGCATCGTAGTGTTTTATTTTTTTAGTCCAATCAATAGATTTTTTGTAAATCGATAGAAACCACTCATTTCGCACTGTTCGGCCCGCAGTGACTGACGTAACAACCACTTTGTAATGCAAGCCGATTAGAACTTTATTCTAACAGTATTTCAAACGAGGCTCCGCTCCTATTTGTGATGTTAGCCTTCCTTGATGAACGGGCTGTCCAAAACTAAAATATGTTTTTAAATCGAACCACCATTTCCTGAAATTAGCGCGTTCAATCAAACAAACAAACTCTTCAGCTTTATAATATTAGTGTAGATTCAAGTAGGTAACAATTGAATACACACACACACCCACAAATAGAATTGCTTTAGCTCTTGTAGTCCCTTAAGCTAAGTCATCTTTGGTTCTGAGTATTCAATAGAGTTTGTAACAAAGGGATCTCAGTTCTCAGGGTATGGTCTGGTTGGAAACGGTCACGTTGAGTTATAACTGACAGATCGGTCGCAACTAGCAGTAAGTTGCATCAGAATATTGTGTGTGGTGGCGGCAAAAAATGTATTATAGAGTGCTTAGATTTCGTTATTGATTTGATCAGCCCATGTTTGCTTGAATAAAACCTAAGGAAGCTTTAGCCTTACTCGCCATCATCTGCCTAGCCGATAACAATCAAAATCAAAATCAAAATCGTGGGGTTGGTTACAGTCTAACGAGATGCAGCTGAATTTTTCGTGGAGCGACTGCCTATCTGACCTCCACGAACTAGTTATTACTGGTTATTACGCTAGCTCTTGGTAAAAGCACGCCTTAATCTGAAGATCTAGCCGAGTAGTTGTTATTATTTAGCCACGATCTTCAGGCCGCAACTGTGAACTAGCGAAGTCCTTACAATGAACACTGCTATGACTTATAATTGACAAAGAACAGACATCGGAAAGCACATTGGACCCGGCTGTCATTAATTGTAGATCTTTGACAGTCGTTACAAGTCATCATGTAGTCTGTGGTCTGACAACCAGTCTTACTAAGGGGTCTCGTATTACCCAGTACTAACTGGGTTGTGGAGGTCAGATTGAGATAAGCAGTCGCTCCGTGTAAAATACTGGCATTCAGCTCCGTTCGATTAGACTGGAAGCCGCCCCAAAATAGTTGGGCAAAGGCTAGGCAGATGGTGATGACAAAGAAGAGACACTTCTCATTTTGGTTAAAGTAAAAGTGACTCTAATATCAAAGTTTATGCTCTTGTTTCATATGACATTTTCTTTCAGGTGATTACTCCTTGGACATCCAAGAGGTTACGCTGGATGACGACGCGTTATATCAGTGTCAAGTCAGTTCCGGAGCAAGGGGTAAGCATTACAATATTTTTTATGAAGCGTATTTTAATTCTTCTACCATTAATATCTACAAAGATCACTTAGCTTATCAAAGGACAAAGATGAGCAAAAACGTTCAAAATGACTAATGGAATTGGATATCGGGTCTTAGCCAAAAATGAAATTCTACTTCCTACTAATATGATAAATGGGAAATTGTGATTAGAAAATTCCGGCGTTTCTTAGTGGTTATACTGGCATGTCATACTAGTATGACCAGTGAGAATCGCTTGTATTTGGTGGTCATATTATTTTTAAAAACATCCTATATAGGGACAGTTTTTTTTGTTCGATCTTATACTTCAGAAATTGCGTAGTTAGTATTACGTATTACATCGTTGACCTTGCTCCAATGGGCGATGGTAAAAATACAAATAAAATCGTATAAAATTAGATTTTAAATATTTAATAATAAATAATCCATCACTGGATGTAGTTTGGCATTTGGAATAATTGTATGGTATATTTTGCTGCTTTTAAAGTAAATGAAGAGGTATGTTTGAAGATTCTTTTGATGCATAAAAGTTTGTTAAATTAAGTTTCGAGTTCATCACTGTATGTAAAAAGAACTCGAAAATATCATAAATGTTTTTATTTGTCAATATTATTTACGGTTTAAGAGATACACTGCTTTTAAAGACCGACTTTTCGACCATTTTCAAGAAATCTACGCCTTAAACTACCAAATCCAAAATTATCATCAAGGCAGATTCAAACAGGACTACAAAATGACTTTCCCAAACCTCATCATCGGAATTGGTGGTTTACATCCCAAGTTAAATACGACTCCAAGGACCCAACAAGGATCACTTAGTACTTTGTATCTTGTAAGGGATAAAGCATTAGCGAAGTAGTTAAAGAGTTTAATGTCTAACTCGAGGTTTATGAGTAAAGTCTAAACAAGGGAGCTCCTCGACTACTTTACGGCAGCCATGAAAGTCGGTGTTTTGTCTATTCCTGCCGTAATTGGGCTGTAAAACGAACTAGCCATCAGAAAGTACAGGAGTTTGGCAAAAGTTTTAATTATGATTCAAATGTTGGCTTCAACGTTTAACTGTCGGTTGGTTGTAGATTTTGTTTCGTGAAATTGTCTAAATTAGTTTCACCGTATCTCTTGAAATGGAAGGACGGCCAACAGAACGGAGGGACTTAAACGGTTATTTCTTTTGATCGCGTTGTCTTAGAAATTTGAAATTTCGCTGATTCAAGAGGTTAGAGTATTTGATAATAATTTCAGTTCGATACCTCTACATGTTCCTGAGAAAAAGGGTTTTAACAGACTGACAACAAAGTGATGCTAAAGATTCGTTCTACCCACTGAGTTACGGAACCCTAAAAACCGATTTTTACAATAAACATTAATTTATGATTAGGGTGGGATGTGTGTGCAAAAAAACTGACTGTTAACGTGTTACCCAGTAACTGAGATATGCAGATTCGATAGCCAGTCGGTTCCCGTAGAATACAGATATTCAGCTGTATCTTTTCATTTAGACTGGCAGCTAATTAAAACTTAATTGGAATTATGCTAGGCATGTTATATTGACTTAAAATTAATTTAGGATCTACCTACTTTCATTTTCAATAGCAGATGAGCATGCTAGCTGCAAAAAGCTGCTAAACCTCTTAACATAATCCCAGATACTACGAAAAGCGAATCCGTTCTCCTTTTCAACTCATTACAACCCCTTAATTCCACCCCTAACTCAATTCCCCCAAAAAAAACATATAACGATTATTAGGTGCAATAAAAAACAGAACATAACGAACAATTTTGCAGCACAAAATAGAATATACAGAGCTTATACCCAGATAGTAGGGGTTATGCCTTTGAGTCAACCGCCAGACAGCTTTGTAGCAAGACAACAGGATGGATACCGCCTCAAGGGAGGTAGGTGCCGCACGATGTTCGTTGAGGTAGATGTGGCACTTTTTATGGAGTGATATTTTTTGGGCCTTTTTCCTCGTTGTTTTAGGAAAGGAGTTGTTATATATCCTTCTGTGAGGGTTGTTTTAGGATTTTGGTTTTGGGGTTGTGTGTTTGTATTTATGTGGCCTAGTTATTAAATTATGGATGTATACTTTATGGGACACTGATGCTAAAACGGTGGTCACGTATTTAGCACATCATTTTGAAGCCCCGACAGAAGTTCTGAAATTTCTATCGGTAATGTAAAAAAACAGCTGTTCCATATATTTTGCTAGTTTCTTGGAAACAGCTGTTTGTTTTACATTACCGATGGAAAACTCTGTCCTTTCCTCCTTGTTTTTTGGGTTGAAACAGTCATGAAGAAAGTTATGAGCATGAATGTGAGCTATGAGGTAGCTGAGTATGGGAGGCAAGGATAGAAAAAGTCCAAAGATACGATGGATGGATTGTGTGAAAGAAGATGAACCTTACGAAGATCTAATGAAGAAGTGTGAAGATTTGTGACAGAGAAGAAGATTTACATTTTCTCATTTATTGTGTACTGTCATTTTCAAGGCTTCAACGGATGTGAAATAATTTTCGACGGTAGCAACATATGTACTAAAATTTGTATATTGAACTAGCCGATGCCCGCGGCTTCGCCTGCATACAATTATATACTAAAACCTTTCTCTTGAATCACTATATCTATTTAACAAAACCCGCATCAAAATCCGTTGCGTAGTTTTAAAGATCTTAGCATACATAGGGACAGACAGACGCGGCGGGAGACTTTGTTTTATAATATGTAGTGATAGTGAAGCAAACTTTAAACACCAGATAAGTGAGTAGATAATAGCTCTAATCTTTAGTAGCTACATCTTAACACATTCTTGATACTTAAGAAGATCCAAAAGTTACGGTTTATAAAACAAAATTGCTTAACCTACATTGTTTCATAAATAATCTAAATTCCATTCACGTTGTTGTCTTTGTTAAAGCATTCGTAAAGGGATATTTACCCTCGCCTACGTATAAAAGTCTACTGAGTACGTACGCAACGTAGGTGGATCATATTGTGAGGTAATATTAAATTACGAATTAGATGCCATCACGCTTGTTGAACTGATAGGTTAGCAGGGAAGTGTACCCCTTTTTTTTATTGTGAGAGTATTTAGTTTTATTAGTGGTGTAAGTGATTCCGTAATAGGCTTGTTAACTGAAAAAATCTAATTAGTCCGTCACTTAGATTATCAAAAAATATTTGACCCGTATTTTTTCTTTTGTCACATAAAACAAAATTGACGAAGATACGACGCTTTTAAATTTCCCAATACGTCACTGTTCGGTATGATTCATAGTGAGTACTGACGTCACGAGCCCCCACGCCCGAGTTTTGATGCGTTTTATCTTTGTCAATATTGGTTGATTTACAAAAACAAAAAATACGTGTCCATTATTTTCTAATACTCTAACTGACGGACTAAATAGATTTG
Source organism: Xestia ashworthii (assembly GCA_950022955.1). NCBI lineage: Eukaryota > Metazoa > Arthropoda > Insecta > Lepidoptera > Noctuidae > Xestia > Xestia ashworthii. Next base: position 8,110,073 of record OX465572.1, read on the forward strand.
CAATTTATTGATGGTGGAAACAAACCTATTATGCGTATTGTATGCGTCTCATAGAAAGAAAAAGAAAGAAAGAAAAAGTATTTATTAGCCAGACAGGACAAAACATAAAAATGATGGTTAATTTATGATTATAACACTAGTATAAAGTAAACATAGTAAAAAAAAATTACAAATTCATAAAAAAAAATACAATCAGAATTTCCTGTCCTGTACAAGACCAACAGGCTCCTATCCCTTAGATGTATAATCTCAACATGAATTATGTAACAACATTTTTGATTGAAAAGAGTGTCCATGGAGTTTCTTGTCCGTTCTTCTCCATAGAGATCTACGCTAGGGAATGGGCAACTACAGTACTTTCTCAAGTTATTATGCCTTTGTCTGTGACTGTAGCTTCGCTTTTTTTGTTGTTTTATTGACATTCAAAAGTGCCGTAATGGTCTTATTGAAATAAATGATTTGAGTTTGAGTTTGTATTTTAATTGTGGTTTCTTGAACATAATGAGTGTAAAAAAAATGCGGGTTAGTCTTTGGGGACTACCGATAGAAGTGAAAACTAAGTAATCTATATCTGCTACGGGTCCCCGTGTATGCCTAGTGGTGCTACGCTGTAGCGGATCGGCTACAAGTGCTACTAAGCCTTAGGTGACGAGCACGCGAGATTCACCATTTTTGCTAAACCAAAAAGTGCTTAACGCGCCTAAAGAAGTTTTCACTTCAAAAACCCTTAATTAGGCTGCGTTTCCACCAGAGATGAACGTGGAAACGTAGCGAGGGACGAGTGGGAAACTAACCAAAAATATCGCTTCTTTTTCACAGCTTGAAGTTTTCAAGCTATGTGGTTGGTTAGTTCCACATACCATACATCTCTTGCTACGCATCTTTGCTCCTGGGTGGTCCGCGAAAGTATTTATTTCTTACGTTTTTTGCAATGTGCAGGCCAGTGCTAGATTGTATGTTGATGAAAACATGATTCGAGGCTGTAACACGTATGTAGTTACAGAATTATAATCAATACGGGTTGTATTGATGATTTTAATGATTTAAGTTCATAAAGGTAGGTATGACCTTGAAGAAAACCCTGGAGCATCCACCTTAACGAAGCCGAAAGATGACTGTGTTACATTGAGTTGGTTCTATTACTGTAGGACTTGATTTTTTACACCAAAAGAAGTCGTTTCTCAGCAATAATTTTTGCGCTGTGTTATTAAGTTTGATGTGTCAGAATGCTTGATTGACGGCTTCGTGAATGATGTGTGCGTACTCCCAGCGGAAAAATGTCGAATTTCTTAATTTCTGTTATGAAGATAATTAGTGTATGAGATCGTGTAAATGTGTATGGTAAATTTAAATTTGTGTATACAACCATTGGGGAGATATTCAACAAAAACTGTTTCCGCTGGGAGTACGTACTCCTAGCGGAACTTTTTTTTTCCAATGGACGGACAAGAAAAAAATTACATACAATAATTAGTGTGTAACGAGGGGTAAATGTGTATGAATAAATGAAATTAGTGTGCCATAAAACTGCGAAGATATTCAAGTTTCCGCTGCGGGAACGTTTGGCGATTTGTTGAAAATCATATAAAGCGGCTTTGCACACAGTTGTAATTTTCCACGCACGTTGCTTTGAATTTGTGTATAAGGTTTGTCAAAACAGAATTTGGAAAAAACATACCGTTCAAAAGATATACACGTAAAAGTAAAATAAGGTTATTTTGTCCTAGAACCGAAAATAGGAATACTGGAGTTTAACTTGTAACGTTTACTTGTATCTTGTAAGCGTTTACAATGTCTTGCCAAGTTTCACTTATGTAATCTTAGTGATTAATGAGCAATGGCATAATTTCTACTACTGGACGACTGCATTATTTGACATCCAATTGTAGGACTTTTTAATGGAAAATCAAAATAGAATATATTCAAATATTCTGTGTATCAATGCAACTATTCAAATGTCAAATTTCAGATCATTTCACTAAGTAAATAAAGAGATATAATAAAAATACCAGAACAACCTCAATGCACGGATAAACCGACCAAATTGAATGGCTACAAAAAAGCGGCCCTGCAGTATAAGAGCTAACGTTCTAAAATTTCCAGTATTATTTCGTACAGGTACGTACAGAAGTTTAACTGAGAATTAAACTGAATTAAATCTGTACCCTAAAAAGTATTCATTCTAAAATAACAAAATAAAATAAATTAAGTCTGATTACAAATATGTACCTAACTATATACAATTGATCTATAGGTACATAGTGCTTTTAGATTTTCAACGACGTCGAGAGTTAAGTTACAAAACACAGTTCTCACTTGAACCTCTAAACTTCTTTTTCTAGTAGACCGCTTCCAAAATGTTCTGGTTTCGGTGAACCTTCTGCAATTTTTCAAGCCCGTGGACCAGAAAGACAAGCAAGAAATTGTCAATAATATTTTTTTGCACTGTTAGGATTGCACGATTCCTAAGATTTGTTTTAGCAAAAAATCAAAAAATTAGAATATTATAGCTTCGAAATGATTTTTCTAAAGTCTCAAATACGACCATTTTCAGCGAAATACAACCTGTCATCACCTTTTTCGAGTTGCTTATTATCTGCCTACATAAACATAAAACCGGAGCAGCTCGTGGTAAATAATAAAAGCCGCTCGAGTCGATCGTTACATTAAGCCGTGCTTGCCTAGGTTGGTCTGTGGATGGGTGACCACCTTTACATACCGAGTTATAACTTAGTAAGTTTAAGAAAAAACAAGTGACCTACTATTTTTATCAATAAAGTTATTTATTGACTTGTTCAAGAATTGTGTGCCCACCTGTACCAATTCCAAAATGGAAAAACACTGGAAATTTTAGAACGTTAGCTCTTATACTGCAGGGCCGCTTTTTTGAAGCCATTCAATTTGGTCGGTTTATCCGTGTTTTGAGGTTGTTCTGGTATTTTTATTATATCACTGTATTTACCGAGTGAAATGAGCTGAAATTTTACATGTGAAGAGTTGAATTGATACACAGAATATTGGAATATGTTTTACTTTGATTTTGCATTGAAAAGTCCTACAATCGGATGTCAAACAATGCAGTGATCCAGTAGTAGAAATTATGCCATTGCTCATTAATCACTAAGATTACATAAGTGAAACTTGGCAAGACATTGTAAACGCTTACAAGATACAAGTAAACGTTACAAGTTAAACTCCAGTATTCCTATTTTAGGTTCTAGGACAAAATAACCTTATTTTACTTTTACGTGTATATCTTTTGAACGGTATGTTTTTTCCAAATTCTGTTTTGACAAACATTATACACAAATTCAAAGCAACGTGCGTGGAAAATTACAACTGTGTGCAAAGCCGCTTTATATGATTTTCAACAAATCGCCAAACGTTCCCGCAGCGGAAACTTGAATATCTTCGCAGTTTTATGGCACACTAATTTCATTTATTCATACACATTTACCCATCGTTACACACTAATTATTGTATGTAATTTTTTTCTTGTCCATCCATTGGAAAAAAAAAGTTCCGCTAGGAGTACGTACTCCCAGCGGAAACAGTTTTTGTTGAATATCTCCCTAATGGTTGTATACACAAATTTAAATTTACCATACACATTTACACGATCTTATACACTAATTATCTGCATAACAGAAATTAAGAAATTCGACATTTTTCCGCTGGGAGTACGCACACGTGAATGATCCGTATTCAATCTATATGCACTTGGTGTTCAATCAAAAGTGTACATTGAGTTGGTAGAAAGAGTGTCCATGGAGATTTTGGCCCGTACTTCTTCATTTAGATTTACGCTTTGGAATGGGTTACTACAGTACTTTCACAGTTTTATGCCTTGTGATTGGGACTGTAGCTACATTGCTACACTTGAAATAAATGCTATGATTTAGATTTTTTGATTTTGTAGCAGAATAAAGAATTATTAAAACTACCTCATCTGCCACATTCACACCTCTGTCCTGCCATAAATGGCAATTCTCTTTATTTAGCTGGATGCCGTATTGGGGTGGAATAGATCGTTGATTGAAGAATGTGTGCCAATGTTTACGAACGAATGATAGTATAGGTACCTACTTATGTGTGATATTATTGGTTAGATTAATAGGTTATTAAGGGAAGTAACTGAGAAAACTTATCACGCCTGTTCTCCAATGGGTTTGGCAGAGAAAGAAAGAAATAATAAAAAGTACTTATTAGTCCGCACAAGACAGAATCAAGTTGGTCGAATCCGACTCGGCTGAGCAGCGTTCGGAAGGTTCTGCAGTGTCTACTCGTCCAACTTATACAGTCACAGAAATAAAGTTTGTTTCCCCTATGGAACAAAATAGTATTCTATTTGCGTATACAAGAAGCTGCATCTTAATCAGGCTACCTTACAAGAGTCAATGGCAATTGTCAATTAAATCAACAACTTTTTAGTATGATACCTTTCTTCAGTCTCTGCTTACATACATAATATTAGTGCCGTGTATGGTCAAACCACACCATGGGCGGTCTTAAGTGTGGTGGCGATATTTGCATTTTAAATGTGAAACAAATTGTTTGCATTGAATAACTTTTTCTTGAAATGTAAAATCTCAACAGTAGTTTTGAAGCTTCTTTTTCTATTTAATTTAAAATTATCTGGAGAAATGTAACGTTTTTGTTTAATAAAGGTTTTTAAGAAGTTTCAACTGAGAATTTCCCAATGAAAATCCTACGCTTGGTCACTTTCACTAGGGACAAAATAAGTTTCTATAAATGAACATTTTCGTTATTACTGAGCTTTTTCAGAAATATTTTAGCAGCAGTCACGAAGTTTGGTTGTTCCCGATTGATGGCTTGCCATGAGTGAAACCTAATTGGCAAAATGTGGGTGTAGATTTTCTTTCTTTCTAGTAATAGGCTCCCGTTGGTAACACTTCATGTACAGAAACCTAACTAAGTACTTGAAATAATCCCGAAATAAAGATATTTAAAAAGGGATAATGTACCCGGTTCATGACTCCCGCGGTGGTTCATTAGACGCACTCGGTGACAAATGAGCCGCATACAACATGATATAAGTTTGTTTCATAACAAGATTGTTTTTGTATGGTTTGTTTGGGACTGTTCGCGTGACGTATGTTAAGTAGATTGTAGGGCTGTCACTGACGAAATTTTTTTTATTTTTTTCACCCCCGACGCAAAAACGACGGTTTGTTATAAGTTTGACGTGTGTCTGTGTGTGTATGCCTGTCTATGGCATCGTAGCTCCCAGGCGGATGAACCGATTTTGATTTTGTTTAAAGGTGAATTAGTCGAGAGTGTTTTTAGCTATGTTTGATAAAAATCCGTTCAAGATGGCCGCCGCCACAAAATGGCGGATTACAAATTTATTCCACAACTCCCTCAATATGAGTATCAATTGAAAGAGCTTGACTAGTAAAATACTACACCCTATAATAAATTTCAAATCCAAGATGGCCGCCACCACAAAATGGTGAATTACATTTTTTTTTACAACTCCCTCATTATGGGTATCAAATAAAAGGGCTTGTGAAATTATGACCCTACGTGTGTCTGGGGTTTTAAATGTTTAATTTAATGTACTTGTTTTAAGATTGTATTTCGATAGTAACACAACATGATGTCTTTACAATTAAATATAGGAGCAACTAGCCGATGCCCGCGGCTTTGCCCGCGTCAAATTGTATACAAAAACCTTCCTCTGGAATCACTCTATCTATTAAAAAAACCCGCATCAAAATCCGTTGCGTAGTTTTAAAAATCTAAGCATATATGGGGACAGACAGACGCGGCGGGAGACTTTGTTTTAAAATATGTAGGTAGTGAGTGATAAAGGTTGGGGATATTTTTTTTGAAGTGAAATATCTAGCACGTTAAGCACCTTTCGACTAAACAAAAATTATGAAACTCGCGTGACCGTTACGTACGCTTTTCTTAGCACTCGTAGTGGCTACGCCGTAGCGGATCGTCTACTATTTTCCACTTCTATCGGTGGTCACTAAATACTGCCCAGCATTTTTTTTGTGTCTCACAGTTGGGCAAAGGTCTCCCCTTTCTTCTTCTTCACCCCTCTGTCTTATGCAGTCTCTGGCTATGCGTAGGCAGGCATAGAGAAATAGTTAAAAAAATAAAATATATTTTATGAAAATTTAGTTTGGCTCAGGCTAAACTACACCAAAGTTTGTGACTGAATTATGTGACTGATCACATAATTCAATATGGTATCAAAAAACTGTTTTTTTTTTTCATTTTACTTCAAATACGCAATGAGTTTATACGAGTACATCCATCACGTATTAATTTTGAATGTATTCGTTTTAGTCCACACAGACCCAATACAATAAACCGTAATAAACCGTAGCTTAAATAAAAAGTAATGCCTACTTTTGTTTATGCAGTCATAATAATTGTTTGTAATTAATATCGTTGTGCGATTCAACAAATTCATAATCGTATTTAATTATGATTCGCATTGTTTCATGAAATCACGAGCTCATATCAGATGACAAGAAAACTTTTATCTCGATTCTCTCTTTATATAAATTACGGTTTAGACTAGATTTAAGCTTTTAAATAAATAAATAAAATGAGACGTCTGCCCTTCAAACCAAGGTTGTGCTACTAAATTACATTTGAAATATTATTTACGTATAAAACTTTTAAGTGTACTGTCAAAAGCAAAAGTCTAAGACATTTTTCGCCTAAAATTTGTAACTCTCCTAGGAGTCAACCACAGCTTTATTTAATAACAAAAAATATGTATTTTCTTTGCATTATTTTACAGTAATATCTAATAAAAACAAGTTTTTTTAAGGTTCAAAAAACGTTATTTGAGTTTTAATGTTATTAAAAAATAGTTTAACAGTAGCTATTTATGTTAACTTTATCCAAAACTTATAGTTTTTCAAACCAACTTTGTTTGATGTAAAGTGACAGTCTTTTGTTTAAAATATTTTAAGCTTTTAGCGTAGATAGTAGATGTTTATACTTGTTTACACATAAACGTGCTTATGAATTTTAGTTTGACTAATTTTGAAGCTATATTTTAGTTCACATTGATTTTCTTTTTCAAGGCAGTTTTGGATTACTAATTAATGAACCATGTTTTAGTCTATCCTATTATGGTATATTTTATAAAGAAAAAAAAAATGTATTTTTGTATGTAACGAATAAACTTAAAAACTACTGGACCGATTTGAAAAATAAGCAATGGATAGTTAGGTTGTCAGCAAGTAATATAGGCTTATTTTATCCCCGTGCTCTTACGGGAATGGGAACTATGCGGGTGAAACCGCGTGACGTCCGCTAGTTTTACATAATTCATGAAAAAAAGTCTACGTATTTTTTTTTAATAATTCACTTTAAATTTGTAAATAAAATTTTCTATTTTTAAATTTAATTAAAAGAATTACCCTCGGTTCATTCCAACAACATTGACCAATGCTATTAAAATAAGTAATAAAGACGAAAAAAATACATTTAATAATTCCCATTAGTGGCAACCCTACATTCACTCTCTCTTAATTAGGGGCGGGTAACTAAAACGGGCGGACTGTCACGGATAATTTAGAAAAATATATCCTTAAATATATCCGGAAAGAACCGTATTTTGTTCTGAAAGACCCTTTTAGTTTTTGCTTTTGGCGAAGCTACGTACTGGGTAAATGTAGTTTTATCCGTTAGTTAGCCGAATTATTTTAGAAGTAACCTGTTTATTAAACGATGTTTTAAGCTGTCACAGTTTAAAACTAGAGGAGACGATTTTTTTTGGGCCCACCTGGTCGTTGCATTTATTATTCATAATTACACCAAAAAAAGTTACTATTTTACTATAGTATTAAACGAAATATTACGTAGAAATGAAACCGGAATCTTAAAATTATAATAAATAAGCCATGTTATGATATTTTTTGGGAGTCAAATCATTCCTGTTGTGGTCAATGTCATTTGACAGAAAATATTTTCGTGAATAGGGGCGTTTTTTCCGTTCACTAAAAAAAGTACAGTACCTACCCATTGAGTTATAATAGAATCAGAATTGAATATAAAAATAAAAATTATTAAAATGTGAGCATTTGTAATGCTATTTTTAAAGGTTTACACTAAACTCGCATTAAACAATCAACGTGGCACGGAACGTTATAAATCCACTGTTTTAGTGGTTGACAGACAATTTAATTATTTTGACATTTACTTTTTGTGTTTATTTTGGTTTTCGTAAGTGTTTTTGCAGATTTTTCGCATTTATTCCGGTTATACAATGCTTAGCTAATTTAACCACTGTTATCTAGAGGTTATAAGGAAGAAATCAATGTACGTTTCATTATTAAATGCTACAATTTATTTGGGTGGCCTAATCTCCGAACAAAAAAAATTGTCTCCTATATATTGTAACTTACGGGATATCCTCCGTGATTATTTGTTATTTTGAGGTCCCTATATTTTGACACTGTTGCAAGCGCCATGATCACGGGAGCTCAAAATAACAATTAATTACGGAAGATATTCCGTAAGTGACAATTTAAGTTTAACCTGTATAATATTTAAATCTGTAAATGGATTTTGTGACTATCATATTCCTATAGTTATAGGTCTGGACCATTGCTGGGCAAATGCCTCCCTTAATGTTACTCGCCACGCCACTTATTGCGAGATCTTAATTATTGTGACTAATTTTTAAATTTTCTGAATGGAAACGTTTCCGTAGCAACACTGCTGCTTATTGCCGTTTTCTAAGAGTTACATACTAACCAGTCGTGTTATTTCAGTCTCTCAAAGCGATTGAATGGCTTTGCGTAATGAAGATTGAGTGAAGAGAAAATACAAATTATTTCAGAGGCTGTTTTATATTTCGTATGATCACTATCAAATAAATCATTGCCTTCTCGTTGGGATTGTAAAATTGTAGACTTACGTTTTTTTTGCATAAGGTCTACAATATGTCTGTATAGCTCGGTTTAAACCGCAATCACCACGTCATCTGCCAAGCCTGGTGATATAATTACGTAAGTTCCTTTCTTTGAAAAAAATCTTCATATAATGTCACCCTTTTTCGGGCAGATACATCATCATTTGAATATCCTATCAATTCTTCCATAATAAGATCAACAAAAGACGCAATAAATCAAACAGATTTTTCTCATCAAAGGACCTTTATGCAGCATTCTATTCAGCATATCGCAAACATTTCCTTGCCACATTCACGTAAAAACGCAGGCCCCATAAGATTACAAACTCATTTAAGAACTCCCCATTCTATTAGTCATTTCCCCACTTGAGAGGGGTACAGAAACCATAAAAAATCCCATGCAATATTCCTATGAAGTCTTACAAATGTTGCCGAAATGACATGGCGGGGGAGACGTGTTGTTTATGGAGGGGTGTAAGAGGGGGAGGGAATCACGGTGTCCCATGGTTCGAACACCAAGGGTGTTGTTCGTTATCGTTTTGAATTATTCAGAAGACTGAAGATTTCTTTTGCTGGATGCGATTTGGGAGAATGGGTCGTGGAATTGTGTCAAGTGGGTTTCCATTTGACTTTGGTTTCTGAAAGTTAAATAATAGCATTCTGTTCTACTTTTTTGTCTTATTTGTAACTAGTTGATGCCCGCGGCTTTGCCCGCGTACAAATTACATACTAAAACCTTCCTAGAGAACCACTCTATGCAGTGGTGAAAACAACATGAAAATCGGTGCAATCGTTTTGGAGTTTATCGCGTACAGACAGAGGAATTTATTTTATAATTAGTACTCATGGCAAATCCGACGTTAAGTATTCTAACTTTGTTTCATTCGGTTAATATTGATGCCAGCTATTGATTGATATAGGTTTTATGCATGGCTGATCCAGTCAAAGTTGTCCTGAAGATGCCGTCAGTGAATGGACTTTAACTTTGATAGCTCATATCTCGGAAACATGACACTTTAGAACATTTTCAAAACTTGATTTAAGTATTGCTTTTATGGGTGACCACAACTTTGAAAAATAATGAAATAAAATTATGATATCACTGGACATGACACACAGTGCCATCTAGTGCCACACTAAGCAAGGCTTGTGTCGTAGACACCAGATAGTTGATATACTACATAATGTTTGTAAATACAAACTTATTATACATCTAAACATCCATGACTCGGAAACAAATGTCCATGCTCATCACACAAACATTTGCTCCTACCGGGATTTGAACCCAGGACCCTAAGAACGTAAGGCAGCCTCACTACCGCTACGCTATTCGGGTCGTCAAATGGCAATGGCGGAAGTTAGGCCGGCCATTTAATTCAAATCCCCTTTTACGAGTACCTCTTTTTAATATTAATTTATTAGTAGATATAGATAGTATACAGGGTGTAAACCACCTCATCACAAAGCCGTTAACCAAGCATTCTGTACATCAAACTAAGTAACTTTACGCAAAAAATATTGCTGGGAAACAACTTTTTTTTTTGTGGTAGAACTCAATGTAACGCACTTAAAACACTGTGCTGATGGATGGATTGAATAGTACGGGGGTCGTGGAGGTGTTAAAAGTTAAAATCTTACAAAAAAAACTTGTAATTAAAAAAAAGTTGTCAAAAAGTTGTAACTTTGACCCCCCATATCTCCGTAAGTAGAAGGTTCCCAGGTATGGTGTAGAACAAAAAAATGATCGCAATGATGGGGAGAACAAGTGTCTTTCGGCTTCGTGAAGAGGTGTTTTACACCTTTTAGATATCACCAACGGAATAACATCGCTCCAACCACTTTAAACGCGTTATCAAGGCCACGTATAATAATTTCCTAATAATCGTTTAGACGAAATTGAGCCTTAAGTATAACTGGCTTGTAACAACGCAGACTTTAGATAGTCTTGAACTGATAAGTCATATCTAGATCCTTTCTAAATTGCAAATTGCCGACAGTAATGTGTTAGATATTAACTTTAATTTGCATACGAACCATTGTCATTGAGCGGCGCTAAGGTATTTCGATAAGTGCTAATTATCAGCTGGATGAAAGCTAACCTCTTTTAATTTTTTATGCTAGCTCCTTCGAGTTCCCTAGAACCCGGAACAGCACCTCATGCCCAGCAGACATGACGAAAAAAAAATTGAATTCTATGTAGCCGTCTTCAGCCTGTAGTATACTATACATCTGATGAAATTATATAAAACTAGCGGACGTCCCGCGGTTTCACCCGCATAGTTCCCGTTCCCGTGGGAGTACGGGGATAAAATATATCCTATGTTACTCGTGGATAATGTAGCTTTCGAATGGTGAAAGAATTTTTGAAATCGGTCCAGTAGTTTTTAAGCCTATTCATTACAACCAAACAAACAAACAAAGTTTTCCTCTTTATAATTTTAGTGTAGATGTAGATAAAATGGCCTGTTTTTATAAACCTGAATCCAGTAGGTTTCAATTCAATGTAAAACAAAATTTAAACAAAGCTTTCACATCTTTTTTTTATCTAAAAAAAATGTCTCGACGTATTCTAGAAACATTATTGTTGAAAATATGATTTTATTTTTTTTGTAAACGTGACAAGAATATTTGAATGTTATTTAAAGTTAGGAAAAATATTCTCTAAAGTAGATACTCTTTATTTTTCAATACATTAATAATATGTCCTATTTATACCAACTCTGCGCGTTTTATTCCACTTATAGATAGGTAAGTAATGTTATTAATATAACTTGGAGCATTTTTCCAAGTCTTAAACTGCTATTTTGCAGTCGTTATAGGTAGTGGCCCAAAAGTCTGACAACCAAGGAGCATCGTATTACCTAGACTAACAGGGTTGTGGAGGTCATAAAAGCAGTCTCTCCATTCAAAATACTAGTATTCAGCTGCATCTGGTTAAGCTGGAAGCCGACCCGAACATAGTTTGAAAAGTGCTTTATTGGTCTGGCGGTCACAAGTGACAGCTGAGCATGTTGTCCTGGGTTCGTTTTCTACGTCTGTTGAGTTAATTGGGTTTTGTTCATCAGCATCTACCATGAGCTCGTCGCCTGTGGTGGTACAAAACTGGTGAAATGTGTATGTAGCTACCACAGCACACCTCTACCTTGCTTCCCATAGATTACAGGCGTGATGTAACTTAAATATACCAACCTCATCCAACGCGCAAGCGTCTCAGTCCAAAAATACCCCTATTCCCGACGGATGTTTTTCACCTCACTTTCCCAAATTGGCTCGATAAGAAGTTGCTTCAAGTTGCCAACTTTATTTGAAACTTTAATCTTGAGTGGTGTCGCTTTTCTAACATCAACTTATTAAATGTTGAATCAATTTTTGTCTTCGAACTTTGTGACAATTGGACTTACGAAGTCTTGGAGACGATAGGTATATAAGTGTCGGGATAAGTACGTAATCAACAAAAGTGGAAAATGTCTTCTTAGCGATCGATTGAGCCCGCTTGTGCTCCCGGATGTAATTTGTCCATCTTTGACAGTCGTTACAGGTATAGTCAATGGCCCAAAAAGTCTGACAACCAATCTTACCAAGAGGTATCGTATTACCCAGTATTCACTGGGTTGTGGAGGTCAGATAGGCAGTCGTTCCATGTAAAATACCTATTGGTATTCAGCTGCATCCGGTTAGACTGGAAGCCGACCCCAACGTAGTTGGGAAAAGGCTATAAAGCAGATGATGATAATGCGATCGATTGAGCCAGTTGACCAGCCATTACTGGTAATAATCTGAAGATGTAATATATACGTCAGTACGTTCAAGAGGACTTCGAGCAGATCACGAAATGGGCACATGACAATGGAATTATATTAAATTTGTCGAAGACAAAATGCATGCATGTATACTCGCCACATAATCTGCGAGCTAAAACTGTACGCAAAAGGGATCTTGACATAATAGGACATACATACGAGTGCCTGCATAGGGATAAGTTTAACTGCGTATGTGGAAAATTGGAGTATGTTAACACATTCAAATATTTAGGCCTTAACATTGATTCAAATTTTAATTGGAAAACACACGTAACTGACATTTGTAACAAATTGAGATCTGTGTTGGGGAAGTTTTATCAGTTGAATAATGTGGTGAATAAACAGACGCTTTTGATTGTATACTACGCACTTGCTGACTCACTAATTAGTTACGGACTTAGTGTATATGGACGAACATTTAAAACATATTTACAAGACATAAAAAAAATACAGACACGAATAATTAAGTTCCTAGTTAGTAAAAAGGTTAAGAAAAAATGCAACAAAGAGTATGAAAAGATATTCTCTATTTGTAAAATCCTACCAGTAGATAAGAAAGTTGATTATGTATTAAGCCTCGAACATTATTTTAGTGATAAGTTTAAGGTCCTAATTGAAAATAAATATAATACTAGAAGTGTAAGGGAGAAAAGACTAGTCCAGCCTAAAGCAACAAATTACTATGGGGAAAGAACTACTAGATACATAGTGCCTAAAGTATTTAATAAAATAGATATGCTGAGACACAGCCCAAAGGTATGTAAAGGTTTGTTAAAATCTAGACTGAGGAATTTATTGCTCGGTAACGAGGATACAGCCGTCACTGAGAAATAAATTCACAATCGTGTTATTTAATAAAGTTATTATAGTTATTCGTAAGCTACTCGTATTTTATTAGTTTTTAGGTTATCTGTTCACGGATTAATTTTCTTTTTTGTTTAAATCTGTATGTAAAAAGAAACAGGCGCTTCTCGCCAACAAACTGATCAGTTTGGCGAGTAATTTGTTAATTAACAATAATATGTATGTACTTGTGAACTTGAATAAAAAAAAAAAAAAAAAAAAAATATAACATAACATCACTCCTGTAAATCCCGGTACGGTTAGGCAGAGGTGTACCTAATAGTACACCCACATTTCGCCAGTTGTGTTTATAGGGGGTGACCCTATTTCCGTCAACCTTGCACAAATCCAGACTCTGTCGCTGCTACTGAGAAATACCCGGTGGATAGAACCCAATAACATTTCACCGGACCCTGGAATCGAACTCTGGACCTCATACTTAGCAGACACGATTGCGACCACAATCTACATTGGTCTGGATTTCACCGAAAATGCATTTTCAATTTCATTTAGACCTTTTAAATAGTGAACAATAAAACAACAAAACATTTCATATCCTGACCTCTCAAAACAGCCAGTATTTAATAATTAAACAACACTATACTCCTCTAATATCACACACCTCCATAATACATCAACCAAAACACCAGCTTTCACCATTCACACACAAACGTACTTGACCGCATGAAACAAATTATTCATACATCGCAAAAACCACCACAGTTCCGCACAAAACAGTAGGACAATACCACAGCACGGTAACTTTACAGTAGTACAACTTAATTGTGTCCAACTAGACGTTCGTCAAACATGGGTCGGCAAAGAAAAAGCCACTTTTGCACGGTCAAAGGCAAACACACCCGCAAATTGTTCAGGCACAACGGCTTTGTTCGGGGTTAGGCTATGGTTTAAGTTATAGGAGATGGGCGATTTTGTTAATTAATGACAAATAAATTGTGAGAATATTATATAAGAGGAGCTCATGTCTAAATAATAACAGCCGGTCGGATCAATCTTTAGGTTAAGCCGTGCTTGCTTGGGTTGGTCTGTGGATGGGTGACCACCCTTACATACCTAGTTTCCTCCGTATCTTGGAATGCACGTTAAGCTGTTGGTCCCGGCTGTCATTTGTAGATCTTTGACAGTCGTTACAGGTAGTCAGTGGCCCAAAAAAGTCTGACAACCAGTCTTATCAAGGGGTATCGTATTACCCAGTAGCCCCAGTACTAACTGGGTTGTGGGGGTCAGAAAGACAGTCGCTCTCTCTAGACTGGAAGCCGACCTCAACATAGTTGGGAAAAGGCTAGGCAGATGATGAAATTGTGAGGACATTATGTCAGGTTGATCTTTAAGGTTAAGCAAAACTTGCTCAGGTCAAACTGTGAATAAGTGACCATACCAAGTTTCCTCCGTGACTCGGAACGCCGTTTGTCCCAGCTGTCATGACAGGATCAAGTTAGTATTGCAGTTAATTTCTTGCTTATCTATGGATAATTGTAGAGAAATAATTATATGTATATTTTATGAAATCTCAAATTATTTAGATGTCATTATAAATAATAAATAAAATATCGATTTATTTTCTCTACACAAGTTACTTAATGCTAAGGGTACAGTGGAGCATTGGTTCAGATGAATTAAAGCACGAGTTTACAAAACGAACTTTGTAAGAAGTTCGTGCTGTATATGCTGACCTTATAGAGGATGTTCTGCAAAATGGTCGGATTTGTACAGTTTTCATCACCCGTTCGAGTAAGACGTTCACACATAATATTATGGTGTGTGGTTACAGGTAGCGTTTGGTACTTTTTGACTACTTTCATAGAAGAGAGGCTTGAACAGACTAGATCACTAATAACACATAAATGTTTACATATATTTTTTCCGTCTTTTGAGCTCTCTTTCTTTCTTCTTCATTTATCTAAAACGCTACGCTAAACCTTACAACTTATAGCAAACCCCCTACAGCCGAATTTAAACAGGCGTTGGTGAGTTAAACGATGTAAAGTTGGACAATTTCCCAGCACTGAGACAACTATTGTATTTGCCCAGCCCTTTTGTCGCTAAAAAGGTACCGCACTCGAACGTTAATGGTACACCAGAATTTAGAAAGAGACAAAGGTGGTGTGACAGAGAAGATGCTCTACATAACCGATACATATTTTTTTGAAAAAAATCTGTTTCATGTTTGAAAAGGATGCAGTGAACAAACACTTTCACACCCTAGGTCTTAGGCCCCTTGTGCCGAGCGTGCATGAAGGTTAAGGAAACGGTAGCACATGTACTCCAATAGTCTACCAGCGTCACCCAAATCCGCAAGGAAACTCTTGGAACACCAAGATCCCTTGCGGATGTTTTGAGAAGACTAGAAAGATGGGACAGCTTCTGGAGGGAGGTGGCTGGTTAGAATAACGGCCGTCATGGTTTACGGACACTGATCTCCTTAAAGGACTAAGTGCGGAAACCGAAACTCTAACATGAATTAGACGGATGCAGTGTGATAACCATAATCAGCCCACCACAGCTGCGGATATTCTAGGCTGAATATATTCCACAGATATATTCTGTGAACGGTAAAGGGCCGTCTCCACTACGCAGATTCAACGTGTGTTGATTGATGTATCTTCCAGAATGTTCGATTCTAGGATGTGCCGGTTTCCTCAGTGTGCTGTTTCCATAATCATCTTGAGAGTCATCATTCTCTTGCTCCCAATTCATCTGGGGTCGGCGCAGCATGTCTTCTTCTTCCGTACTTCTCTATTTTTCGTCATCTCATCAGACACTTCTTTTCTTGCCATATAATTCTTAACACAGTCCATCCATCGTTTCTTTGGTTTTCCTCTGCTCATATACCCATCCGCATTCATACATAACCGCGTCTTGGGAGTGGTGGCAACAAAATCATTTTCACAAAGTTTCTGTCTGAGTTCTAGTTCTGAGAACCGTAGTCTTCACTAGGCTCTTCTCCATGTACCATTTTAACGGTTTGTAAGGCCAAGCCATATTTCTCAAGTTCGAACCCAAGTCACGCACCTCTGATTTTTCGGATTCATGCGCGCATCTTGAGGAAATCAACATGTTTGAGAGAAATGTCTCGACGATATTAGCCAAATCAGAGGCCATTGGTGCCTGAAATTCTGACACCAGGTCAGGCACTAGCCATACGATAAAGAAGCAAGAACGGTTTGTAAAGACCTATTGTCGTCAAAAAGCCACCACTTATTTATAGTGCTCTCTAGATTCGAGATAGATAAGTTCTCTAGACATACGGGTCTTCTTTGTCTGGTAATTTTAGCCAAATAAGTTGGTAAATGTTTGTATGTGGACAGGGTTAATTTACGAGTTGAACGTGGTCTGAGGCTTCGTGTCTTGTCTTTCGCTGGGAAGTTATTTTCCTCTTGGACTTGTGAAAATACTAAAGATGTTGGTCTGTCTGTCTGATATCCAGTTTTTCAATTTGTGGAGGTCAATATAAACTAAGATAGTATTCATCATTTAATATCTACTGGTATTCCGCTGCATCGACTCTAACATAGTTGGAAACAGGTTAGACCGTAACTTAAAACTATGTTGGGGTCGATGCGTCTGCCTAACCGTTAGGCAGATGATGAAAAATTAAAATGGAATTCACTTTGTAATAGTTTTTTTGGTGCTGGTCGTTGTGAGTTTTTAAGAGACATGTGCCAGATTAGGTGTCATCTAATACTCTTTTAGGTAGATATCCAATATCTAAATCAAAGATCTAAATCGAATCAAAGATTCATTATAACAAACAAATCTGTAAAACTTAAATCAGATCATATGCTATTTGCAATGCTAACTTACTACCTACCTGCTCCACAATTTTGACCACAAACACCTACAATTTTCTAACATAAAAATAGCCACAAAATGCCATATTTCTGTAAAATAAAAAAGAATTGCTGACTACTTTACATGCCGTCCACGATACGGAGTCGGCTGCAGCTTGGCTACCTGTCAAGTAACATGCTGCGGTTATTTTCTAGCGAAATACTTCGCTTTATATGATATGCAAACTGAGTTTTCAATACTACGTTCACAGTTGTGTAGATTTAGTTTCAGTTGGAATATGCTAGTTTTCCCCATCAATAAATTGCAAATCTATTTAGTTCGTCCGTTAGAGCATTGGAAAATAATGGACTCGTATTTTTTGTTTTTGTGAATCAATTAATAAACGCATCAAAACTCTGGAGGGGCTTGTAACGTCAGAACGCACTAAAATTATAGGACGGGCGGCGGCGTGACGTATTGAGAATTTTAAAAGCGTCGTATCTTCGTCATTTGTATTTGTATTTGTATTTGTCAATTTTGATTTACGTAACAAAAGAAAAATACGGGACAAATATTTTTTGATAATCTCACTGACGGACTAATTCGATTTTTTCAGTACACAAGCATTGAGAATAGGGGTTGTCCTAATTTTTTTTATCGTTTGGAATCTAATTCCGCTAAATTAACACTGTGACATAATAGTCGCTTTACAAAGCCGATCAAAGTAATACCTATAGGCACGTTTTTTTTCAAAAATGAAGATATTAAAAAGTAACAAGACAAATAAATACGGTCTGCGCTCGCAACAGGGTGTTTCTAAATACATCATGCGTCATAGTAATGAAAAATATTTTTATTTTAATTTTTTTGTTTAGTAGGCATTGGAGACATGAAGTGGGCTGCCATTATGACGACAAAAAATTCAGGGTGTATTTTACTTTAGGATAGGAATAAAAGATGGAGGCCATTACTACTTCAGACAACCAATAGTGTTTGACATAGTTATCTGATTTGCAATATCAGCAGATGTTTGAGGACATGACATAATAGAAAACCTTAGGCCTTAAGTTCATGACCTTACTCAAAGGTACCAAAACTAAGCAAACTTTTATGAAATAAATTATGAAATCTGACGCAAAAACGTTCTCAGCTTGGCATAAGGATTTTAAAACATAACTTTATGCTAAAAATACCATTTAAAACATTTATAACATTCCAACATCTTCACGGAACCATAATTTTAAAACTAACACAAAGTTTCAAAGTAATGTGATAAAACATTATTTACTTTAAACCCAACCTTATTTATATACGCGAGATTAAAATTATGTTGCAACTATTCAAAAACTTTGAAACTACACATGCCAGAGGAAAAGGCAGGCAATAACTTGAGTATTTCAAACGTAAATCTATTAACCTCGAATGTGGAACTATCAGAATAAATCAAAACAACTTGCATAGCTACTGTACATAGAATGTTTAACGAGTCTATTCATAACGCTTGGGTTCCGCATGTCTATATTTGAACTTTTAAAAGGAGAGAATTTTTACGGAGTTGGTTTTAAGAACGTTTGAATTAATGATAGTGTGCTACTATGCGTGTTGGTTTGGTGTGAATGAGTAAAAGAGATGAAAACAAAAAAAAAACGATAGTTCGATTGTAAAAGATGATGTTCGGTCTCCAACCAGGCAAGTTGTGGTGACCGAACTGTCCGCGATTCGCGGGGAAATCAAATTAAAGTTGCCCTTACGAAAAGTGACTTACCTGGTGCCGGTGGGCTGAGGAGGATGACCAGTCCTTGGTCACGCCGGGTCTGCTGTATGTCTGTGTGTGTGTTTATAGTGTTATGTATGTGGTGGGTGAATTGGTAGATCCGACTATGTTTCAACAGACGCTAGTCTTAGAAGCGCGTAACAGGTCGGAATGCAGCACAATAACAGTTCAAACTGGTACAATTGTCAACACTTCTTACAATAATTGTCCCTTCAATTTTCACCTCACACGCGGGGCTAAACATAACCTCAAACCGTTGCTTTGACAATGAACAAATAAACCCGTTTTCTGGTACAAATAGGGGTGTTTTGTCCAATTAACACTGAATTATAACCAAAATCTTGCAAACAAAAAAGATTCACTTGGATTTTCCAATTATCTCAATCAATCAATAAATTCGATGTTATCTCGTAAGGAATCAAAGACAAGAAGCAAACGTCAAAAAAAGCTGTCAGATGCTCGGACGACAAGAAATGCGTTCGGAAACACGTATGGTACGAAACAGATGATATTGCAAGAAACGAGGTGTCTGAAGAGATTATAGAGAAATATGGAACAAGAAGACATGCTGTGCCGACCCCAGGGGATGCAAATAGTAAGATCATTTTGGGTCTTATAGAGAAATATGGAACAAGAAGACATGCTGTGCCGACCCAAGGGGATGCAAATAGTAAGATCATTTTGGGTCATAACTGCTGATAACTAACAAAAAAAAGAACAAATTGAAAGACCTTGATCACGTCAAAGAACAAAAATGTGCAGACTAGTCAACTTGGTATGTTCGCGAGACTATCACAGACAATACGCCAGACACACTTAAGTATCGTCAGTTGAGGAGGCTTGTCAATCCCCCCAAGAATGACTATGACGTGTGTTTATACGTCAGTCTTGAGTATGTGAAAGATGAACACAGACTAGACATCATCGTCATAGAAGTTTGAGACAAGCATTTTTAATGTTTACAGGGGTATGACGAACAGGGTGTAAAGTTTTTCAGCCTAAAATAGACAAGGGAACATTCACCAGTCAGACGAGTGTCATGTCTGTTGGGTTTACTACATGACAGTTGCCGGATTTTTCTGATGTTAGTTCTTAATTTGTGTCATAGACCGCGCTGTAGTTTTTGTACTATGTCGCTAATGTTCAATGTAGAGTAGTAACTTTTTGGTGCCAGCCATGTTTTTTTAGGGTCGAAGCAAAATGATTTGCTTGAAGCTGTCATGTTTTCACTAACTCCTTTTTCCCCGAAAATGTTTTCTATAATAATGACCTTCGCGGTCCAGTACTGGGTCGTTCGCCACTAACACTAGTCTTCTTTGACTCTCCATTTCAAAACCACAGACAAAATAATCTCTCTCAATTACTACACTGGGAACTATAAAAGCCATTAAATGATTTAATAAACAGTCGTCTAGTCCTCGTCTAACTCCCTAACTTTCTCTAACGTGTTTAAATAACAATTATTTTAGCTTTATCACAACGGACGAGCTTTTAGCATTTCGCTTAGATGTTAAGTTAGTTAGTTGGTGGCAATCTGTTGTCGCGTGAAATGGGGGGGTTGAGGGGGGTTCGATAGTTTTAATGCTGCTTAATGGAAAAGTAGGATAGGTCCTCGAAAAGTTGTTGAAAATTCTGATGAACAAAAAATGTCTTACGATCAGATAATCATTTTTGTCTCGTGTTATGAGCTTGAAAACTTGTAAAGCCTTAATTTCTGTAGTCCACTTTGACAAAGGTTTGTGACAAATATTACTTAGTTTAGCCTTCAAATGCCGCAAACAGTCAGGATGCGAAACCGACTGCTAAAAAGTGCCACAAAATCCGCAAACTGCAAAAATCCAGCAAGTAATTTTACCATTTGTTAAGTCGTGTTTCATATTGTCATTATTATCAACTTGATAGACTGTTTGAAAGATGATAATATGGCTACAAAGGAGATGACAGCTGAGAAGACGAGTAATATAGAAGTTTGGAAGTAGAAGACATGCTGCACCGACCACAAATAAAATGGGAATTAAGAAAGAAAGAAAGAAAAAGCATTTATTAGCCCGCACAGGACACATCAAAATTATCAGTATTTAAAACGTACTAATAAAAATTAAACAGAAATACCCACGAAATCTAGAATGATGACGATTATTGCTTTGTCCTAGCTAAAACCAACGAATCGAAGATACACGACATCTTCCAACCTTCAATTGGCCAATGCGGAATAGCAGACTATTCTTTTACAGAGAAATAGTCTAAGTCACAGTTAAAGGAATATAAGCCTTCCTACTGTAAATAATGTATGTATTTGCACTCGGTTTTCCCCCAAACATTCAGGACTAAACTCCCCACACAATTAATTCCGCTCAGGCTCAGCCGCAGGTATAAAACAGTTTATTAGATTATAATAAAACAGTATAAACTATGGTAATTGGGTTAGGTTTATGCGTTCGCAGCGTACATGTTGATTTGGTAGGATATTTACTATTTGTGGTGAAGGTTACGTGTTTTGTATAGATGTGGATGCTAAATTAATTCTTATTCAATGAATAAGAGAGGGTATACCGTTATATATCAACAAAACTAACAAATTCAATCATACAATTGTTTAATTAAACAACTCTCTAAACAATTGTATGATTGAATTTATAACGGAATACCCTCTCTTATTCATTGAATAAGAATTAATTTCCTTTGGTATGCTGCAAATTTTGATCTTCTTAAAAGACTTCTAAAAAGCAATATATTCGATTATAAAAATCAAGCCTGTGAGTCAAAGTGATCAAAAGATTTTTATGTCGCATGTTATGAATATTTTGCGATTTCACAAGGGAACCAAAACGTATAGGGTACTTCTCGTTGACTTAGAATCATGAAATTTGGCAAGAAGCAATGTCTCATAGCGCATGTGAAGGTAAATATCTGAAAACTGTAAATACCCAGTTTAGTAACAAAATACCTACGCGCGAGTCCACATCGCAGTTGTTCAGTTTTTTTTTTTGGAATTACTATACCCAGTAATTTAGTTGGTATTGTACTTTCAATAAATGTTTCTTACACTTATACCCAATTTATTCATGTCTTCGATTTTTTGGTTTTTTTTTTGGATGCTATATTGTCTACTTATACGTGAAATCAACTCAATTTAAAAGTACGTTAACAAAATATGATTACTAAATTCTTTTTGTCCCCAGGAGAGCCAGCGATCCGCTCCAGATATGCTCGTCTTCTTGTCCTGGTTCCACCAGAGCCTCCGAAGATACTGAAAGGTCCAGTTCTTCACGCAGTTGAAGACAGAGAAGTCAACTTGGAATGCGTTTCAGTTGGAGGAAAACCTGCAGCTGAGGTGGGTTTCAAGGAAGTGTTTATTATTATTTCTCAATCTGTACAAGTATAAGTTATACGAGATTTCGACCATTTTTTGCTAACTTAAATTAGTCACACATTTCTAGACCCTCCAGAATAGAACATTATATCGATATTGTTTTTAAAAAAAATACAGAAAATATCTCTACTGAATTCATAGTAACAGTGTTTGCAAGTCGATATCAGTTTCATTGTGAATATTACCGAGACAACTCTCAAACGGATGCTTCCGAGAAATCCTGATATCGAATTGAAATAAAAATGGCCCTGCCCACTGCCACTGGTGGACCGATGAACTGGTTGCGGTGGTCCGATGGATGCGTGACCGGTCAATATGGTGACACTTGGGGGACGCCTATCTGCAGCAGTGGATGTTTTAAGGCTGAAACAATGATGATCACTATATATTATAAAAAGAATTCCTACGCCGCGTCTGTCTGTCTGTTCGCGATAGACTCCAAACCTACTGCACCGATTATCATGCTGTTTTCACCAATGGATAGAGTGGTTTTCGAAGCCCGAAGGTTTTAGTATATAATTTGTTTACGGCTGATGCCGAGGGCATCAGCTAATGATGAATAAAATTGCTAGACCTGCATTTTGTCGTCAACCACAATAAATTAAAATGTCGAAGTTTGTCAATAAAACATAAATTACAATTTAAATACATTTCCAGATCACTTGGGTGGATAATGACGGTGGTGTATTGACACACGGAGTCAATTACACTGTGGTACCAATGCCTGACGGCCGGCGATTCACTGCAAGGTAAGTTATAAAACATTTACTAATACTAGTTTCTACCATCAATAAAATGAAAATCTATGTAGTCCGTCAGTTAGAGTACTGGAAAACAATGGACACGTATTTTCTGTTAATCAATAAATATTGAAAGGTAAAAAAGGCATCGAAACTTGGGAGCCCTACTCCCAAGTTTTTTTACCTTTGACGTCAGAACGCACTAAAATTATACCACTGCATGACGTATTGAGACTTTTAAAAGCGTCGTATCTTCGTCAATTTTAGTTTACGTAACAAAAGAAAAAATACAGGTCAATTTTTTTTTTATCTAACTGACGGACTAATTAGATATTTTTTGTTGACAAGCCTATTCTAATTTACAATTTTCTTTTTTTCAATAGTCTTGTATGTCCCACTGCTGGGCAAAGGCCTCCCCCATATCCTTCCAGCCCGCTTAGCACAACCACCGTAGAAACTAAAGAGAATTGACAAATCTTTTAATCATTTGTTATTTTGCCGATTCAATGACAGATGGACAAAAGCTTTGTCGTCATGTTACGCGGTGACTACTCAGGTTTATTCGTCAACTGGCAACTGTGAATATCGCGAGTGTTCGCGAGTTGGCACCTTCAAATTTCAATTTATTTTTTTGTCGTCTCGCATGCACGTTATAAAGTACAGTCAGATGAAAACGGATTGAAATAAATACCTAAAAATAAATAAAAAAAAAACAAGCTTTGCTCGTTTAAAGATATTATTAGATTAGACATTTTATACGAAGTTTACGTAGCTGTACATCTGACGTATTTTACGTCAGATTTACAAGGCCGGGCGAGTTGACGACAAAAAAATACATTAAAATCGGAAGATGCCAACTCGCGAGAATTAGCGAGATTCACAGTCGCCAGTTGACGAATAAGTCGGTACTCTTCTCCTGCGCCACCTCAAACCATTCTTCGTGATGTGTCATCGCGCCATTCTTTCTAGGCCATCTCGCCAGCTTCTTATTTTGTATTTACGCAGAGAAATAATAGACACGTAAAATTATAATTCAAACGTCTGCCAGTCTTCTAGATCTGCTGAAGTCAGAAATGCCATTTTAAGTCACTCAAAATTATGATGAAATAGGATATTATTTTATTAGAGTGACAGTTTCGCAAAATGACCTATTTCGAGAAACCTTTTTTGGAGATCCCGGATTTCACGATTAAGCGTTGTTGTCACTTCACTACATATAATAAAACAAAGTCCTCCGCCGCGTCTGTCTGTTCGCGATAAATTCAAAAGCTACTGCACCGATTTTCGTGCTGTTTTCACCAATGGATAGAGTGGTTCTCGAGAAAGGTTTTAGTATATAACTAGTGGACGTCACGCGGTTTCACCCGCGTGGTTCCCGTTCCCGTGGGAATACGGGGATAAAATGTAGCCTATGTTACTTAAGGTGAATGTAGCTTTCCAACGGTGAAAGAATTTTCGAAATCGGCACAGTATGATTTGAGTGTATTTATTACAAACATACACACACAAAAATATTTTTTTTTTCCTATTAGTGTAGATAAGTACGCGGGCGAAGCTGCTGTCATCAACTAGTTTTAAATATAACTGTGTATTTGAATATGTATCTTTTCTCAGGTCTGTTCTTCGATTGCGTCCAAGAAGACATCATCACAACCAGACCCTGACATGCCAAGCTCAAAACACAGCAGATCGAGCTTACAGAGCTGTAACTATCAAGCTGCAGGTCAGTCCGTAAAGCATAAAATTATTTAATTTATATATTTTTATTGAGGTGTTCACACTATTGTTATAGCGAACTAGCGGACGTCCCGCGGTTTCACCCGCATAGTTCCCGTTCCCGTGGGAGTACGGGGATAAAATATATCCTATGTTACTCGTGGATAATGTAGCTTTCGAATGGTGAAAGAATTTTTAAAAACGGTCCAGTAGTTTTTAAGCCTATTCATTACAACCAAACAAACAAACAAACAAAGTTTTCCTCTTTATAATATTAGTGTAGATATGTATATTGTTTCTATATATTATTGTGTGTCTTTGTTACTCTTTGACGCTGAAAAAGTTGCACAGATTTGGATGAATTTGAGTACACAGATAGAGAATGACCTGGAATAGCTCATAACATAACATAACATCACACCTTTAATCCCCAAAGGGTTAGGCATGGTGTACTTAATAGTACACTCACATTTTGCTAGTAATGTTAAAGTCCCATATCAATAAAAAGTGAGCATTACCATCAAACGAAATCTCCTGATGAAAAAACAGTTTGCCTGGCCTAGGAGTTGAAGCCAGGACCTCTTGCTCAGCAGTCCACTCAACCAATGAGGAATTCAAATAATTCATTACTTAACGAGAACTGAGCCGTGGGCAAAATATAGTTCTTGCATCATTTTCCTCGTGAAAACAGCGAATAAACGGATCTTGCACGTGGCATAATATTCTTCTTGTCCTTGGATGTCCATGGGGAAAAGCAGTGGAATTACTTTATGTTTATTTAGCTTTTTGGGTTTAGGATAATTTGACATCCATGTCTTATTCAGTTCAGTAATTGAAATAGACGATTTCAGAAGATTTCCGGCTTGGTTCCATAATAAAAGTTGTTACGATAAAATTCACATTAACTTTATCCTGATCCTCTGGGTTTCAGTCTCTTACATGATGCCAAAATTTCATTTATTTACACACTAACTCTATAATAGAAATGAAAATTTTCACAAAACACAAAAGAAAATTAAAACAAAAGCTTGTCACGACATTTATCTGTGTAGATAATCAAGTACTATAATTGAATAACTTGAACTAATTGATTTTAATAAAAAAATAATCAAACTAAGTAAATAAGAGTACGTAAATCTCGCGACAAGCTTTTGTGTCATATAAATTGTGTAATGACGTTTTAAGGTAAACGTTTTAAATGAAAAGTTTATTTTATTCTTTTTAGCGCATTTAAAAATAGAAAGCTTGTTTTTACAAAAGTTTTTTTACTTTAATTTTTTTTTAGTCGAGCTCCCCTGCATGTGAAGTGGGGATGAATTCTTTTTTCATCGTCTACCCCAGAGTATGGGGTATCGTTGAATAGGTGTTTTAAATTATTTGGGGTTGCTAATTTTTTGGGGTTTGTGTTTTAATGCTCCATTTACGATATATTAAACTTTAAAGTACACATTTTGGTCTGGTAGGGCGCCCCCCCCCCCCCTCTGAAAGCGAAACTGCTGGTTTGAAAAATCTGCAAAAAAACATGATTATAATGCATTTTATGAACTTTGAAGTACAATTATTTACTTCATTAGTAAATGTGTTCGTCATTGAACTTGGATGTTGCATAATTTTTTACCAATCACTTGATGATATGACTAAGATGTCATTGCTTGTTTATAACGAGTTTCATTTGCATTGAAAAACAAAGTACTTGCAAAATAAAATAAAAAAAACCGTAATAAATTATCATAAGAGTAAGAACAACAGAATCGTTCTATATTGTGATAACGGGCCAAATGATAATGATAAATGACAAATAAATGATAAATGATATTTATTCAGCAAGTAGGTTTTCTCAAACACTTTTACACGTCCTTATTTTTAAACTAGATGGGGCCGGTGTTTCGTACCTGACTACTCTGAGAAGAAACAGCTGAAACAAACTCAGAGGGCATAGTCTCTTTTAAAGTTCAGACAATCTTGCTCAACTCACATGAGAACTATGCAGATTAGTGTCTGAGATGGAATAGGCTAGTTTCCACCATCAATAAATTGCAAAACTAATTAGTCCGTCAGTTAGAGTATTGGAACATAATGGACACGTATTTTTTTGCTTTTGTAAATCACTGAGTACTGACAAAGATAAAACGCATCAAAACTCGGGAGTGGGGGCTCGTGACGTCACAACGCACTAAAAACTATAGCACGGCGTGACGAATTGCGAATTTTAAAAGCGTCGTATCTTCGTCAATTTTGGTTAATGTAACAAAAGAAAAAATACGGGTCAAATATTTTTTTATAATCTAACTGACGGACTAATTAGATTTTTTTAGGACAGAAGCCTAGTATGGCTACTACGGAACCCTACACTGCTCGAGACGCACTTGGCTGGACTTATCCTTTATAATATCATTCCTAACACAATCTATTCATCTTTCTCTGTCTTCCTCTCCCTAACTGTAATTGGTAAAAGTCATCATCATCATCTGCGTAGCCTTTTCGCAACTATGTTGGGGTCGGCTTCCAGTCTAACTGGATGCAGCTGAATACCAGTATTTTACATGGAGCGACTGCCTATCTGACCTCCACAACTCAGTTATCACTGGGTAATACGATACCCCTTGGTAAGACTGGTTGTCAGACTTTTTGGGCCACTGACTACCTGTAACGACTGTCAAAGATCTACAAATGACAGCCGGGACCAAGTTAATGAAAAAAATGAGAAGTAAGATAAAAATATAGGCTAAAACCATTTTGACGAACAAAATCGTAGCTAAAAGCTCTTAAGTTAATTTATGATAAACCATAACCAGCCAAATTACAAGACGTTCATTATTATTGCGTGGGTTTCGAACACACAACTTACATGATTACCCGAATTCAATTTTGCTAGTCTTACTTTTGCACACTGTTTTAATATTCCTTTAGACGAATTCTAAATGTCTTAAGTACAATTTAATTTATAATTTTAATTAGCTAATTGATACCAGAGACATCAACTTTCTTTTAGACAAGTCATATTCTTGGTCCAAGATGGCAGGTCTTGTTATAATAATAAAAATAAATACTTGTTGACAAATATTCCAACTGATTTTATAAAAATATGAAAGTGAATACTTTTTCATTGTTTTTCTTGCATCTCGTTTTTACGCGTGTAGGCGCGTAAACGCGCGTCTCATGCCTCACGCGCAACTCGCACTTTTTTGTGAATGGCATCTTGCAGGTCAACGTAGGAGGTGGTCGTCTGCTTAACCGGACTATCCTGCGGGTACGTTGAGTGTAACGCATCTAGCTAGTGAGAGGGGAGGGGTATCCCTTACAAGCGTCGACGTGATTATGCTTAGGCCACATTAGCGGTATTGGGCGAATCATTTTGGTGTGGGAAAGGGTCAGAGCTATTCAGAACGTCTATAGCTACATCACTTTTCCACATTGAATGTGGCCATGTCATGTGAACAAGCGCAAGCCGCGAAATTTATTTGACGACCCGAACGGCGCAGCGGTAGTGAGGCTGCCTTACGTTCTTAGGCTCCCGGGTTCGAATCCCGGTAGGAGCAAATGTTTGTGTGATGAGCATGGATATTTCCGAGACATGGATTTTTATATGTATAATGTATGTATTTACAAACAAAAAGTATATAAAATTATGTTGTATATCAACTGTCTGGTGACCACGACACAAGCCTTGCTTAGTTTTGCGCTAGACGGCGCTGTGTGTAATGTCCAGCGATATTTATTTCTTCAGGATTCCATCAACAGATCATGACTTGATGATCATGGGACAACTTGGGAAGTCCCTATCCCTTCCAAACAATTAAAAAAAAAACAAAATCGGTCCAGCAATTTTCGAGTAATCGGGGAATATTGAATTGAGAACCTCCTCATTTTTTAAGTCGGTTAATAACGACGTTATGGTAGGCGACTCAAATATCCGGATAGCCAATAAAAGATTCGGCCGAGTATCGTTAATTTGCTCTTAAGAATTTAAGAGTTCCGTTCCTTTGTCATGGACCCCATAATCAGAAGTAATCAAAACCTAACCAAATTCTTATCAATGTACCCTTGAAGTACATCCTTCCAATCAAATAAAAAAAAATACACGTCACGTAGGGCATAGCCCCAATAAATGGAAATTAACACGTATCTAACTGTCGAAATATGGGTGTATTATACACTTCTGCGTACTCTCTCAGAGTATACAGGCGTGATGTTACGTCGTGATGTTGTATAAACAATAAACAACCAAGCGATTGCAGCAATCACTGCAGCTTTGCCGTGTATTTATGAAGAGTTCCATTTATATCTCCAAAGATCAGCACCAGATCTTAACCAAATTGAAATGGGACCACACGGAAAGCACTAGATTTCAAATAAAGAAAGAATCATCAAAATCGGTTGACTGAGTCGAAAGTTCTGAGGTAACAAATATTGACGAAATCTGGGTGTATTGTACGCATCTGCGTACCCCCTCAGAGCATACAAGCATGATGTTACGTCATGATGTAGTATAAACAATGAACCTACAAGCGATTGCAGCAATCACTGCAGATTTGCCGTCTATTTTTGAAGAGTTTTATTGTAGATCTCCAAAGATTAGCATCAGATCTTCAGCAAATTAAAATCGGACCACGCGGAAAGCACCAGCTTTCAAATAAAATAAAAAAGCCATTAAAATCGGTTCACCCAGTCGAAAGTTCTGAGGTAACAAACAAAAAAAAAAATACAGTCGAATTGAGAACCTCCTCTTTTTGGAAGTCGGTTGAAAAGACCACGACCTGAGTTAGAATTTATGATACTCTTCATCCAGATGGAATCACGGCAACAAAACCGCGTGCAAAAGCTAGTGATAACATGAATAGGGTTAGTATTTCACAGAATTTGGTAACATTTGGTTTATCTTGTGTATCTGATCTGTTACACTTTGCTTTGACAAATATTTGCGGTTCCGCCACAGACTCAGCGTAAGGAATGAATGCCAATTTTGTTGTCTTGAGTTTGCTTGAATTTTGGTTAAAACGTTATAGGCGCTGTGGCTTAAAATATTATTATCTGTGATAATTATCGAAATTTCAACCAATTAAATACCACTTGATGTGATTAAAATCTGTACAAAATATTAAGGCAAGAAAATTGTGTTTATAGGCATTTTTAACCCCCGACGCAAAAACGACGGGGTGTTATAAGTTTGACGTGTCTGTGTGTGTGTCTGCCTGTGGCATCGTAGCTCTCGAACGGATGAACCGACCGGATGAAGTGAATTAATCGGGAGTTTTCTTAGCTATGTTTGATATAATCAATCCAAGATGGCCGCTGCCACAAGATGGCGGATTACAAATTTATTCAACAACTCCCTCAACATGGGTATCAAATGAAAGGGTCCACAATAAACAAAAAAAATTATTTGTCACTACGGCGGTCTATTGCCCAGTCAGGTATCCCTACAAATAAAAGATACATTATAATACAACTTTTTACTAAATAAAAACAACCTACGCAGAGGTCCGCATAATAGAAAGTTTTTATATCAAAAACTAGTACACGTATATTCTTACGTAATAAAAAAAAGCACACACTACACGAGCATATTCTTTATAAGCAAAACTTACATTCCTTTTCCAATTCTCGCGCAGTGAACTAGATTTTCTAGATTTTGCTCGACTTAATAAAAAAATATGAAGCACGTAGGGTTATATTAGATTCTTGTCATCTTTCTCATGTGTGAGTTAACGAAGTGAAATGAGTTATTATAATCTGAATGTGGATATGAATAGTGTTTGATTAAAGTTGTAAGAATATCTTGGTACATGGCGAAATTCGTTTTGAAAACGTTTAGCAGTTTTCAACAAAAGTAATTTGGTGGTTTTGTTGTTGAATGGCTTGTTGGCAGTGCATGCCTAGCTTGGTCTGTAGATGGGTGACCACCCTTACATACCAAGTTTCCTCCGTGCCTCGGAAAGCACGTTAAGCTGTTGGTCCCAGCTGTCATTTGTCCATCTTTGGCAGTCGTTACGTCTGACAACCAGACGTACCAAGTGGTATCGTATTACCCAGTGTTAACGGGGTTGTAGAGGTCAGATAAGCAGTCGCTCCGTGTAAAATACTGGTATTCAGCTGCATTTGGTTAGATTGAAAGTCGACCCAACACAGTTGGGAAAAGGCTAAGCAGATTATGATTTGGTTCAGTGGCTGTTTAACTCTATAAGAGCAACAGGCGTGATGTCATGTTTAAGAGCCCTATTTTTCATTGAGCAATATGGGGTGACTGGCAATTAGTGACCAATACCTAAACACGTGATTATACTCATGTTAACAAATAACTTTCAACTGAATAGAAATCGCAAAAAAAAAATACTTAGACTGGACAAGTTAGGCGATAAATTACTGAACAGCAGATTATTTTTCGCGATTTTAGGTTTGGTCTCTTCGATTTTTTGGTTCTAGGTCATGCCGGTTACCTTACGATGTTTTCCTTCACCGTTTTAAAGTTGTTTGGTTAAGTATCGGCCACTAATTATCAGTCACCTGTTTTTTTTTTTAGGATTGGAAGTCATCAAATAACTTCTCCCACTCTGGGTGGAGAGGGAGGGAGTGTCAGACTTTTACTGACTAAAACCCATCCATGTTCCTTTCTCGCCCTTTATGTTCCAGGGCCACGGTATCTCTCCCCTTCACTTTACTGACATCTCTTTGAGGCGCGCGTGGAACACGAACGCGCCGTCGACACGGCCTGTCGTCATTAGACGGACGGACGGCTAGCTAGCCCATAGCTAACCGTCCACAGGCCCGCGTCTACGGTAGCCAGTAGCCACCACGTGGCCCCCGACGCCCGGTGCGTCTCCTAAGGCGGCTTGGGCGAGAGGCTCTCTCCCTCTCGCGTTTCGCCACCTCCTTCACTAGCATGACTGCTTCACTCTCACTAATTCTCAGTCACCTTACTTAATATTCGGAAAGTGTACTGAGTACACTTTCTTCTACTTTATTCTTTTCTTTTAGTTTATTCATGATCCTCATTTATTATTGAAAGATTTCCTTCGATCTTTGTTCAGTTCATAAGGTTACTTTTTAAATGTCGGCAACTACGTAAAAGCCATTAACTATTTAAATTTAAATCAACGTTTCTATTATTACTTTGAAACCTTACGTGGCTTCAACCATGCAAGTGATTTACGATATTCAATATTGCTTCCTAGAGAGCGATCATTTCTAGTAAAAACATGCATGAATCATCATCATCTGCCCAGCCTTTTCCCAACTATGTTGGGGTCGGCTTCCAGTCTAACGTCATCATCGGCCTATTAATGTTCCCACTGCTGGGACAGGCCTCCTCTCTATGAGAGGGAATGGGCTATATAATCCACCACGCGGGCCCAGTGCGGATTGGTAGATGTCACATGTCTTCGAATTTATGGTTCTAGGACATGCCGGTTTCCTCACGATGTTTTCCTTCACCGTTTTGAGAGCAGCGGTGATGTAATAAATTACACAAAGTACCTAATGCGCCTGCCTGGGTTTGAACCCACGACTTACTGAACGTAAGTCGGGGCCGCCACCACTGGGCCGCCGCTGCTTTCCCAGTCGAACGTGATAAACCTGAATACCAGTATTTTACATGGAACGACTGCCTATCTAGCCTCCACAACCTAGTAAGAACTGGGTAGTACGATATGCATTGGTAAGACTGGTTGCCAGATTTTCGTGCCACTGGACTACCAGTAAGGACTGTCAAAGATCTACAACTGATAGCTAAGATCAGCGGCTTAACGTGCTCTTTGAAGAACGCACGATCGTGACCCATCGTGTTGATATCTTCTCCTGGTGTAATTATACAGGGTGTAAACCACCTCATCACAAAGCCGTTAACCAAGCATTCTGTACATCAAACTAAGTAACTTTACGCAAAAATTATTGCTGGGAAACAACTTTTTTTTTTGAGGTTATCAATCATGTTTTGTGGTAGAACTCACTGTAGCGCACTTAAAACATTGTGCTGATGGATGGATTGAATAGTACGGGGGTCGTGGAGGTGTTAAATCAAAATCTCACAAAAAAAACTTGTATTTAAAGAAAAACTTGTCAAAAAGTTGTAACTTTGACCCCCCATATCTCCGTAACTAGAGGGTTCCCAGGTATTATGGTGTGGAACAAAAAAATGATCGCATTGATGGGAAGAACAAGTGCCTTTCGGCTTCGTGAAGAGGTGTTTTACACCCTTTATTTGTCTATCAGGAAGTTCTCGGCAGCCACTGAGTCTGAGTCTGTAGCATTCACACCACGCCGAAATACCGTGATGGCTTTTTGCTACATAGGGAAGACCTGGATGAGAGGTCTGACGAGTTTTACGATAAAAATAAGGTGTTTACTTTGATCTAGGCAGCCAACAGTAAAGATATGTGTTATGTACGTACCTCAGACTGCAAACAGACACTCGTTGAACTTCCACCCTTTGAATGTCCATGAGCTAGCGATGGGGCTAGGGTTCGCAAAAATATAGATGAGATGATGATCACACGCGGAGGTGATTTTGAATTTTTTCTTTGCCGGTCGCGACGTTGCGCGTGCGTTCCGATTGGTGTCCGTTAATAACTGTCATTTTATCTGAGCTTTGACGTTTACGTACAATGCTTGACAACCAAAAAGTTGGCGTCTCGTTACTGCTGGTATATATAGCCCAGAGACAAAATGTGACCATCGTATGGGTTTTGAAAAAAGAGTTTTGATGGGAACGAAACAGAGTCAGTATTTGTACCCGGTTGATGGAAATAGGCTCGATCGCCTCCTATTACATGGTAATAAAACATAAACATTACTGGCGTAAACCTCAGTCGTACCCTCCGGGAATTACAAGCATGATTTTTTATGTTTAATAGTTACCATCAGTGTATTAATACACGTCTGCGTAAAAGGTGAAGTTGCGTCAAAAAAGTCCGGTTTATAGAAAAGGAATTATTCAAGTGAAATTCTGCCATTTTTGCTACATGTTGTGACAAAGTGTTTCTCGCACTCGTCCCGGCAGTTAATCTCACTTGAGGCCTCAAGTTTACGGTCAGGGTCAGCTCTTATATCGGTTTCTTTTTTGGCTTTTCTCGCACTTTGCTCTGTCCTTGACAGCTGTATCGGATATCTTGTGTGTTACTTGACTCCGACGTTTAAAAAATATCAGATCCTTTTTGTTTAATCACCTCCCTTTTACCAAGTATGTTAGGGTCAGCTTCCAGTTTAATCGGATGCAGGTGTATTATACATGGATCGACTGCCTATCTGACCTCCGCATCCCTGATGCTGCATAATACGATACTCCGTGATAAACTGGTTGTCAGATTTTCTTTAAACAGTTGTCAGCCGAGAGAAACTCGTGGCTAAATAATAACAGCCGCTCTCGTCGATCTTTAAATTAAGCCGTGCTTGCCTAAGTTGGTCTGAGGATGGGTGACCACCCTTACATACCAATTTTCCCTCGTGCCCCGCAGAAAGCACCTAAAGCTGTTGGTTAGTTCTGCGGGACTGTTCGAAAGAGATACCGCGGCCCCGGAACATAAACGGCGAGGAAGGAACATGGATGGGTTTTAGTCAGTAAGAGTCTGACACTCCCTCGGGAACTCAGCCCAGAGTGGGAGAAGTTATTTAATGATTTCCCATTCGTAAAAAAAAAGCTGTTGGTCGTTACAGGTAGTCATTAGCCCAAAAAGTCTGACGAGCAGACTTACCAATGGGTATCGTTTTACCCAGTACTAACTAGGTTGTGGGGGTCAAATAGGCAGTCGCTCCATGTAAAATACTGGTATTCAGCTGCGTCCGGTTAGACTGGAAGCCTACGACAACATAGTTGGGAAAAGACTAAGCAGATGATGCGTTGTCAGTCGGGACCAGTGGCTTACCGTGTATTCCAAGGTACGGAGGAAGTTGGTAAGTTATCTTTACTAATATTATAAAGCAGAAGAGTTTGTTTGTTTTTTTGTTTGGTTGAACGCGCTAATCTCAGGAACTACTGGTTCAAATTGAAAAATTATTTTTGTGTTGGATAGTCCATTTATCGAGAAAGGCTTTAGGCTATAAAACATTACGCTATGACCATTAGGAGCGGAGCAGGAATGAAAAATGTTGCAAAAACGGGGATTTTTTCCCTCTCTTATGTGACGCAGACGGAGTTGCGTGGGTGATCACTTATCCATAGAGTTATATCCGTGCAGCTGTTATTATTTAACCACAATAAATTTCTAGGTAAATCATAATGTAGTTTTAATTACGAGTCGACCTACTAGAAGCAGATTTTAGTGGCATTAAGAACAAGGTAGAAATTATGGTAACGGTTCTGTCTAGACTAAAAAGAATGAACTTTTTACTGAGTGGTTCTTGTGAGTTGGAATCAACTATAACAGTAAATAAGTGCTTGAAACGAGACTGTTGTGGACTAGAATTTGCTGAGACAGTAAAATGGTAACTTTCTGAATCTTGAAAAACCTTTCAAGATTCAGAAACAAGAGTTACGAGGAATTTAAAATTTCTATAGAAAACTTATTTTTCTCATAACTCTTGTTTAAATCAGTTTCCATTCAAAACATATATTTGGGAACCTAGATATTCTGTAATCCAATCGAAATAAATACACACTACCGAATGAAAATGTTTGATTTACAAATTATTTTGATATTACGTTTGTATGAAAGACGCATGCTCCGCCGGCCCTTTGACAACGGTGCGCGCTATCCGTTTTTCACTTGTATATTTTATAGATAGAATAAGTGCCATATTATAAATCTATCCAATAATATCCCTGTCAAAACCGAAAAGTAATGAAACTTTAATTAAAGTTCCGTACCTAAAAAGATAAAAAGAAACCTTTTATAAGTAAACTTTCTGGTCCGTCTGTCTGTCTGTCGACCGTCTGTCACCACCGATTTTAAAAAACAACTCGATCTAGAAACGTCAATCTCGGAAAAAGGGCCTTTGAAGCTATTTGTTGCTGTAAGTTCTGCTTAACTATAATTCGAGAAATCCACCTCAAATCCGTGTCTAAAATAATACAAGTTCCCCCAAATCCGCATAACTAATAAAACAAACATTCTCATTCCGTTCCTGATAAATTATTCTTTTACTTCCAGCAGCTTGTTCCGAACCCACTTAGACATGATTTACGGCCATCCAATTTAACAGCTCATTTATTATCACACCATCTAAATGTTGAGATGTAAGTAGATATGATTTCGACACCCAATATGAATAACATTGTAACTTTAGTTACACGTTTGTACAATTTTATGTAATTTGAATTAAGCAAGAACAGAGCTTGATTTCTGTCTTTGAACCGTATTTCTATGACGATAAGAACTACTTATGTGAAATGGATTCATTTCATTGTAATTCAAAATGTACACTGTTTCTATTGAAGTATACTTGTAAATAAAGTTACAATACACAAAAGTTTGCTCAACAAGGGTTTCTTTGTGATAAACTCATTGCAAATTGACATACAATGTTATTCATTTTAAATTTTGGACTACTTATTTTATAACCATAGTGTAATTTTTAATTACAATGTTTTTCTTCTAAAATCTAAACACTTATTTTAAATGTTATCATTGTAACGAAAGATGCTGTGTTGACATCGAGAATAGGTTTTTAGTTCGTCATTTGAATATAATAGTAGCAGCATATCCAATGTTATTGTTAACGAGAAATGTTTTTATTCGTAAACATAACCGCCATTACTGTCCGATTTCTGCTCAGTTGACGTTGTGCTCCAGTGCCAGTGACCGTTTGTGGGTGAATTATTTATTGCAAAATGGTATCTCGTGGGAGGTTTATGGTGAATCTCCTTTACAAAAAAGATGTCCCAGTCGTGGAATCTATAGGTAAGTAATAGACATAGATATTACGCGCCATTGTGTTCTAGAAAACCTTTAAAGTTTCAATTGTTTTGATCATTTTATGTTTACCTACTTTTGGCACTTCGCTAGTTGTAGCTCAAGTTGGGCTCCTAAACGTAATAAATATTGAGCATTCAATTAGTTTATGATTACTTATTTGATACACAGATAGTACGGATACTCCAAATGACGAGACTTCAAATCAAACGGATATCTCTAAGAAACGCAACAGAGATCAATTTGAATAATATAACGGTTGGTTTTATTGCTGTTAAAATTGTTAAAACCTACATTAAAATATGTATCTAGTAATAACTCATAATTGTAATATCCTACTCTAGCGATCCTTTTTTGTAGGTGCCGACTTAATAAGCTTTAAAAGAAAACTAAGACGTAATCGTCCTATTCTTTATGCCTGTTCAGAAAAAGATAATGATGGTGATTTTTCAGCTGATGAATTATCAGACGAATATGGTAGATATTCGTCTGATAATTCATCCATGTTCCCTCTTCGCCCTTTATGTTCCGGGGCCGCGGTATCTCTTTCGAATAGGCCCGCAACCCCGGCAGGCTTCGGCCCTTGCGGGCCCCTCCCCTTATGCTGACATCTCTTTGAGGCGCGCGTGGAACACGAACGCGCCGTCGACACGGCCTGTCGTCATTAGACGGACGGACGGCCAGCTCGCCCATAGCTAGCCGTCCACAGGCCCGCATCTACGGTGGCCGGTAGCCACCACGTGGCCCCCGACGCCCGGTGCGTCTCCCGCGGCGGCCGGGAAGAGAGGCTCTCTCCCTCTCTCGTTCCGCCACCTCCTTCGCTAGCATGACTGCTTCGCAGAAGGAGGTGACGGCTTCCCATTCCGTCTCGCTCCGGACCATGGATTGAACCAGGGCCGGACGCGAGAGGTCGCCGCCGCCGATCGCCGCTACGAGGACACGGCGGTGCTCCGCCCACGCAGGGCAGACCTCCACCGTGTGCTCCAGTGTGTCCTCTGGTCGATCCTCGCAGTGGAGACACCCGGGCGTTTCCTCCCGCCCAATTCGGTGCAGGTACCTCCCGAAACATCCGTGTCCGGTGAGGACCTGCGTCAGGCGGAAGGTGAGGACGCCCTGGCGCCTCTCTAGCCACTCCTCAAAGAGGGGACTTACCGCCACTATCGTGGCGTGCCCTGCGCGGGGTTGCGACAGTCGCTCTCTCCATGTCGCCATGAGATCGCGCCGGAGGTCAGTCCGCTGAGCGGCAATTTGCCGAGGCAGCGGAGTTTCCCCCCGGCGTAGTACCTCCGCGCGCCCGCGCCATTCGTGTAGGCGCGCGAGGACTATCGCCTCCAGATCCCATAGCGGCAATCCGGCAAGCAGGCCCGCCGCCTCGCGGGAGATCGTGCAGTACCCATGGACCATCCTTACGGCCACCACTTTTTGGGGCGCGTTCAGATAATGAGCGGCACGCCGCTTCAAGGAACGCGCCCACACTGGGGCCCCGTAGAGGGCCATGGACCGCACGACCCCCGCATAGAGCCTGCGGCAGGAGGCGTTTGGCCCCCCAAGGTTGGGCAGGAGCCGCCTGAAGGCAGCCCCGGTCCGTTCCAGCCTGGGGGCTAAACGTCGGAAATGCTCCACGAAGTTCCACCGGCTGTCGAGGACGAGTCCTAGGTACTTCAACGTCGACCCGACGCCGATGGATACCTCTCCTACCGTCAGTGTGGATCCCGACTGTGGCGCGTTCCGAGGCCCATGAAAACACATGGCCTCGGACTTGTGCAATGCCACCTCGAGACCCAGTTGCCGGATCCTCTCAACAACTATCGCAACCCCGCGTGTCATCACTTCGGCCGCCGCCTCGTGCGACCTTCCCTGTGCCAGCACCAGGGTGTCGTCTGCGTAGCAAACAACGCTGACACCACTAGGGAGGTCGGCGCGCAGCACCCAGTCGTAACCGATGTTCCACAGGGGCGGTCCCAGAACCGATCCCTGTGGGACACCGCATGACATCTCTCGCCGGTTCCAATCTCCGCAGCGACTGGGGTAGATGACGGCCCTGTCCGTCAGGTAGTCCCCGATTACACGACGGAGGTCGGTCGGCACCCGGTGATACCGGAGTGCCTCCCTGATGCAGCTCCAGGGCAGGGAGTTGAAGTGCCTCCCCCGCCCTCTGTAAAGCTGGCTCCGGCCAAACAGGCGGCGGCGCCGGCTACGACGAAGAAGGCGGCCCGAAAACGGGAAGGGCAAGGCAGCGGCACAGGTAGCGCCTGTGACGGCGCCAGCGCCAGTACTGGCAGCCTCTAATGTGAATTAAAATAATGATTATAAAGCGAGTTTTATTAACTCCTCCATGTACTTACCATGTCTTTTCAACCAAATGTAACATTGATACACATTGTAATTGTTGCTTACAATCATATTCACCAAAGATCAGTATAATTCGTAATCGTACAATAAGATACAATAATATTCATACAAAAAAGCTTTCAAATGTATTTATAACTTCATTGAAAAGCATTGTAACTGTAGTTACAATGCTTTTCATTTTAATAATGCTTAAAATCTGTACATTGTAACATTGCAAAAATCATACTTGCAGTGGTTTTATCAAAACGGCTTCTAAACCATCTGAAAGAGCAATTAAAATTAAAATAATGAAACTCACAATAGTACAGAACAACTTAAGCCTGCAGCTGCAAATAAATAATAAACTTTGCAAAAAATTTAAAATAGCTGTATTGAAAACCATGTCATACTGAGTTACAATGTTATTCATATTGGGTGTCGATTTGGATTTGCATTGTATTCTTCAATTAATGAGGAAGATAAGGGACAAAAAGCTTATGCCAAAAAAACTAAGATACTATAGAAATAAAGTAAGAAAAAGTATTTAATGGACTCACACAAGACCACAACAAAATATAAATATGAATGAGAAAAAAATCACTACACAACACATCAACAAGATCTCTTTTTTTTTAGTTTCTCCTTTCGCAGGTAGGTACGCTGGAATAGATTTTATTAGAAATAAGCATCACCTTTGTACTATTCTCTGTTCCTTTCTTCTTTTCTATATTTAGTGTGTACATAAATTGTTAATTATACATAAAGTCACACGCCGCGTGCCGCGTCTGTCCCTATGTATGTGCAATAGATTTTGATGCGGTTTTTTTTAATAGATAAGTAGAGTGACTCAAGAGGTAGGTTTTGCATATAATTTGCGGACGGGCGAAGCGACGGGGCGTAATCTAGTAAAAATTAAAACATAAATTAATAGTTCCTTTACAAAACCAAAAGACTTGTCTTAATAAAAAGGCTGTCTGAAAAAATGTCGTATGAAAACTGTGACCTCATGTCAAAAAAACATGATTGACTAGTTTGACCTACCTTTATTTCGATGACCCTCTGATTCAGGCATAGAACAAAACTATTTATTTAACTCTTATACTTCAGAAGTCTTGACTTAGAGAACATCTCCAATTTTCGCTGATATTTCAGTCCTAAAAGGTCAAACTTAAAACTTGGTCTAAGTTTTACTGCTACATTTGCAAATGAAATCATCCTTGAACCTTTTCTGAGAACTGTTAAAAGTGAAGTAGTGAAAGAAGTCGACAAAATGCTTCAATAAAAAACTATTCAGAGAATGTGATTTAAGTAGCCTACCGAAATGGTTTCAGCAGATTTATTTCAACTACCTTTTGGTCTTGTCTATTAGTCGCAAGCACAACTGCCGAGCGTGATGTCCTGGATTCGATTCCAGGGTTAGGCAAACTGTTATTTGGTTTTTCCATCATGAATTTCTAAGTCTTCTTCGTCGTGTCGATGATTTCCCCTTTTTTATTCTTAAATTTTTGTCGACCAGTACTCTGCTACCTCGACAGCGTTGGGGGAGGCCTCGGACAGGTCCCTCAGAGTGCAAGTAGAGCTACACATAGTGCAGGACAGGAGGTGAGCCATAGTTTGTGTTGAGGCACCGCAGTCACACAAGGCTTCATCGGAATACCCCCACCGGCCCAGGTTGTATCTGCAGCGGCCCACCTGACTTCGCAAACGGTTTAGGGTCTTCTAGGTGGGCCATGGCAGAAGGTGGCTGGATTTGTGCCTGGTTGATGGCAATTGGCTCGACCACTATTCCATGAGACTTAAACATAACTGGCGAAATGTGGGTGTACTATTAGGTACGCCTCACCCTAACACTTCGGGGATTGTAGGTAGGGTTGCCAACTTTTTTTAAAAGAAATAAAGTATATTCAGTTCTATGAAGAATATTATATTAAACTGTATTTTAGAGAAATGAACAGTATTTTATTAATTTATTGTTTTAAATACATATTTTTTAGATCTTCTCTCGCACAACTTATCAATTTACAATCTTTTTTAAAAACTTCATACACCTCACCACAATATTATAACAGAAGTTTAAATAAATGAAGAGCTCATTTTTTATTAAATTTATATATGCTCTATTTCTATACTCCCGCTACTTAGCATTCATTATTGAAAAAACTTTGAAAAAATGTATTTGCATTTTGATGCTGAAAACAGTATTTTAAATACTTTTTTTTTGTTCAACAGTAAAAAGTATAATTTAGTTAAAAAGAGTATAATACTGTTTAAGACAGTATAAAGCTTCTCCCCATCATTGCGATCATTTTTTTGGTTCTACACCATACCTGGGAACCTTCTAGTTACGGAGATATGGGGGGTCAAAGTTACAACTTTTTGACAAGTTTTTTTTTTAATACAAGTTTTTTTGTAAGATTTTGACTTTTAACACCTCCACGACCCCTGTACTATTCAATCCATCCATCAGCACAATATTTTAACTGCGTTACATTGAGTTCTACCACAAAACATGATTTATAACCTCAAAAAAAAAGTTGTTTCCCAGCAATAATTTTTACGTAAAGTTACTTAGTTTGATGGTTGATTTAGTTTATTACTTAGTTTATTTGAATGCTTGGTTAACGGCTTTGTGATGAGGTGGTTTACACCCTGTAGTTGGCAACCCTAATTGTTGGTGTGATGATATGTTATGTTATGTTACTTAAACGTGAAACTGTAAGACACTATCAAATCTAATCCAATTAATAGTTTTAAAATGCATTCAGATGTACTCGAACTGTATAATCTGAAAAAAAACTTAAAACCACATTATAAAACCCTGAGTTTATGCTAATGATCACTTAATATCCATAAACGAACGTTTCAGCTTCCACAAAAATGAGATAATTTGATACAACGATTAAACCCACATTTTGTTTAAGACTTTATGGTTTAACTTCCCTTGGGCCGCTATCTTGTTCGTATAATTTTGTATTAAAATGTATGTAGAAGGAAAAAGAGGCACGTTTGCTCCCATCTTTTTGCGACGTACGCTTTGCCTTCGAGATGTTTTCTTAAATTACCATACGATAATAAATTGGTTAAGAAAATTCTTGATGTTTTTTGTTTTGGGTTCTTAGATTTTTGAGATTCTACGATCTCACTCGACTGTGGCTTTACAACATTTTTTTATTTGCGGTGAATCATGTTCAAATTATTAAAATTCTGAACGATTTTTAACAGGGTGACGTTAAGACTTTTTGGACGATGTTATCAATCCAATTAATTTTTGAAGTTTCCATCGCCGTTATCGCTGATGAAATGTCATTTTGTCTAGGCCTCAGGTCGTTATTGAGCAAATCTAGGTCGAGATTAATATAGGCCTGGGTATACTTATGAAAACTCTGAAAAAAGTTTGGAAAAGTTCCCAAGAATATACAAAACAATCAGAAGACTAAATTACGTTACTAGCTGATATGAAATAGTACAAATTATTTCTAGAGGTTCTACAAATTATTGTGATTCGATTAAATCTTTAAACAAAAGAAACACATCTTAAGGAACTAAAGTAAAACAAACCTTAATTTGAGTTTGTACACACATAAATTACTTCTTAAGCCAAACCTCCAATAAACGGATATAAAGAAAGGAGAAACGAAAT
The DNA here is from genome assembly GCA_950022955.1 of Xestia ashworthii. Classification (NCBI taxonomy): domain Eukaryota; kingdom Metazoa; phylum Arthropoda; class Insecta; order Lepidoptera; family Noctuidae; genus Xestia; species Xestia ashworthii. The sequence continues at coordinate 8,152,833 of OX465572.1, forward strand.
AAGGAAACAGACAGTCGGTAAAAAAAAATTCCGTGCCGCAATTTTTGTACATCCTCCTTTTAGAAAATTCGCCGATTCGGCTTACCAACATGGCCAGTCTCCTTGGGCCCATCGAAACTGTCCTTTTCGTTGATGTTGTGTTAAGTGGGGTAGATCTAATAATTTTGGACGGTGTTTTATACTGGAAAAGTGAAAATAAGGAGGGCTGTGTAAGGCTTTAATTTCGTGACGACGCGACTGTAACGATGTCAGCAGATCTTGTATATCATGGAGCGAATGATTTTTTCTTTGCGGTTTTCCAGCCGTTTCGCCAGGTTTTAATGGGACAAATCCTTGGAATTTGTTGCCGCTGTTCGGCGAAATATCATTTTTCGTTGAACTTTTTTCCCGTCTTGGTTTTTTGCGAGTGTATGTATCGACCTGTCTGTTACCCTGGCAACTTTGAAATAGGGGTTTATATTATTAAACTCAACCACAGCTAGTGAAATTTCATAAAGTTCAACTACCTATAGTCTGTTGAAATATCTATGCACTGTAGAAGCCAGAATCGAAATGTTGATGTTCGAATTGAAACAAATGACTAGGTAACATTCGTTTTGGTACAGTTTTAGTTTAAAATGCTGCCTAGCCTTTTCTCAAACTACATTGATGTCGGCTTCCAGTCTAACCGTATGCAACTGAGTACCAGTATTTGACAGGGAGCGGCCGCCTATCTGACCTCCATAAACCAATTACTGGTTATTAAATTATTATGATACTCCTTGGTAAGACTGATTGTCAGATTTTCGGGTTTTTAACTAATCGTGACACCTTTAACGTTTTACGTTTAAAAAACAATTCTAGTACATAATTAAATTCAAACAATCATCAAGATCGTTGATTCTGATACTGGAAACAAAAATGCTGAACTTAAATCAACTAGTCGGTTCTAGTACAGTCGCCAGCATAGTTACTATAAACTGTGTCTGTCTAATTAATTTAAAGCTATAAATTATTGACGTTTCAATTTCAAATTGAAAATCTGTCAATTCCAACATTTTACCTCTAATAAACAACTACAACTAGTTCAACGTACTCACTCAAAATTCCTAATCCTTTAAGTACTAAACAGAATGAAACAACAGAATATCTTACTCCGCTCATATCCACGTTTTTGTTTCTTTCGTAGTTCACTCGAAACCGATAAAATTACAAAGAAATTGAAAAAAAAACTACAAACGTTCATGTAAGTACTTGTTTCATTTCATTTTCAATCATTCGATAGGCAAATGAAAAATGTCGTGTGCCGAATTCAACATCATTGGATCGGTTCTCTACTGTAGGTTTCAATTTTTTATTCATTTTGCGTACAGATGTTTCATTTTTAAGTGAAAGATGTCGAATGAAAAGCGTCTAGTATCTGTTTTATGAAAATACTTGTATGAAGATAACATGTAATTCTTCCTACAAACGTTGAGAGCCATTTCAATGGTTTATTGTCACTTCAGAAAGGCTTTGTTCGTTTAATTCCCTGCAAAGTAAGGCTTCGTCTAGACTTACGGGTTCATTGGTTACAAAATAAAGTAGGTATGCGCTATAGGGGATTAAGGGGTATATTTACGATTAAACCCTTTTGTATTAAGTAGGGATGTTGTTGACGATAAAAGTTGGAACTAAATTGGATTAAGTGTATTTGTTCCAGAGTTATGTTGCAATAAAGATGGTTCACCATGTTTTAAAATCACCTTGGTGTCAAGCCCAGATTTGTGTGCATGACGATGGTCCAGGCAATAGACTTGCCCACTTTCATGGGACTGTAAAAATAACTGTCTCTGTCTACTGCTGATATGGAGGGAAGTAGAAATAGGGTAGACGACAGTCTTTCAAAAAAACTTTATTTCGGGCCTGAAAACCAAATTCGATTTTTAGTTGCTTTTAAATCAATAAATAGTTCAGTCGGTGAGTTGATTAAACGGTGACGTCACAGCGTGCTATTGTCGTACAAAATCTATGAGGGAATCGCGATTTGTCAGCTCTTAATAAAATTATGTCAATCGATTGGTGTGCCATCTACCTTGTTATGTTTTCCCTTCTCCTACGCTATTATTTTCTGATTAATTTAGTTGCGAGATCCAAGACAGATTAATTGTTTCTGTAGGACTTCGTGGAATTTCATTGTCTCCGTGTTTTTTGATGGATACTATACTGTTGATTCTTGCTTTCAGGTGTTGCAGTGGTTTGGGTGTCTTTAGGTATAGGTACCTGTGCCTATCATATCGGTGATTAGAGGCATGGTATCCCTTTGTCTGTGAATTCCGACCGAATTGGTCTAGCTGACGCCATTGCTTAACTATTGTGTCTACTACGCTAACAGATGAAAGTTTCTAGTTCTGTTTAAGATGATATATGATAACATGTATCTGCAGTGTTGTTTAAAATTAATGAATATGTAAAGGTCCACTTTATAAAGACCAGTAATTTGTATGTTCGTCTTTGATATTTTTTCCTTTTTCTTATATTAGCAATAATCTAGCATTATGATAAATTCATTTCCTGATTCATTGAGTTTCACTAAAACTTATCTGCACTGCTTTGCAGAGAACGTTATTATATTATCCTCTCCAAACCGTTCAATAAGTCTATTAAATCAATGAATATTTGTCTAACTAGGAACTCATTAAATTCCACCACAGGTGATTTTATTACATACCTATATCAAATTAATGTAATTAAAATTGATTGCTTAACAAACACTATTGTTTCATATGCTTTGTTTACGATGCACACGTGTATTTGTTTAAAACAATATTTAGTTACTGTAGCCAATTTAATGTAATGTTTGAAGTATCCTCGACATTGATTAAAAAAACTGTGTTATAATTATGATTGTATTATTATTAAAAATAGACCAGTTCGTTTAAAATACTGGTAATTATTAATAAGCAATATTTTCAGAAACTGGCTAAACTAACAACCGACTTCAACATACTTGGATAGTCCAGTCAGAATAATGACCCTGCCTCATCATCATCATCATCATCATCATTTCAGCCGAAAGATTGACGACCACCACGGTTGATTATACCTTTCTTTTCAAATAAAGTTCAGACACGTCCTGCAAAAACGTTACCTATTATCGTATTTGGAAATGACCAAAATTCACAGAGACAAACCTAAAACTGAGAGATTATTATTAAACTTTAAAAACCCGATTCATAATGCGACTAGTTCTACCATTAGCCGCTGGATAAAAAATTCGCTTTTTAATAGCGGTATTGATACATAAATTTTTTCAGCGCATAGCGTAAGACATGCTTCAACCTCCGCAGCTAAAAGGAAAGGCCTCTGAATTGAAGTCATATTGAAAACTGCAGGGTGGACTGGTAACTCCTTGGTATTCAGCCGATTTTATAACAGACCACTTATAGTTGAAGACGATAACTCTTTTGCAGAGGCAATTTACGATAGTAATTAAGTTTCGTACACTTTGTTTATTAAACTTGAGTTTATTATATGTATGATTTCAATAATAAACGTTTTTTTTTTTTTTGCAAAATACGTGTTCTAAACATCTACTTATTAAACATAAGTGTCGCCACATTGACCGGTCCCGTGCGACTCTCCAACGGATTCCCGCAACCTTCACCAGGTCATCGGTCCACCTAGTGGGAGGTCTTCCACCGCATAGTCTTCGGCGGCAGCGGCCATCCGTTCTGCGAGCAATGTGCCCTGTCCACTGCCACTTAAGTTTGGCAATTTTTCGGGCTACGTCGGTGACGTTGGTTCTCTTGCCTGTCTTCATTTCTGATTCGATCACGCAAGGAAACTCCGAGCATAGCCCTTTCCATTGCCCTTTGGGTGACTTTAAGTCTTTTGATAAGGCCCGTTGTGAGCGACCACGTTTAGGTCCCGTATGTAATCACCGGCAACACACACTGGTCATAGACTTTTGTCTTGAGACACTGTGGTAAGCCATTGTTGTGACCCTGCTTGTTCTAACTGAATTAGTCTGATTTAATTTTTATTTAATTATCTTAAGGCGCGTCCCCGAGCAAAAGCCGTTTTTTGTGCTTTTTTTGGAGCCAACTACTCCATAACCAAAAGAAATACCAAGTAATAACAAATACATTCAATTTCTACATATTCTTGACTGCAAAATGGTAGTTTTTTTTTTTAAGTCTCATAATATTTAATAAATCCATGCCCTCACAATGAAACCACAAAAATGAGAAAAAAATATTTATAACATGCTTCTTCTCGTAAAGTTAACATTATTTTGATTTCCTTCTTGTACTAATGGATAGGCAACTTAATAATGAACATAATGCTAGTTTTTTTTTTTCTTAAAGACGGAAATTTGATTTTATAAAGAATAAAAACCACTAATTTCGCACTATTCGACCCGCAGTGACTGACGTAAAAACCACTTCGTAGTGCAAGCTGATCAGATCTGTATTCTAACAGTGACACCACAAATAGAGTTGCTAATTTTGCGTGGGGTAGCGCCTTAATTACATAGTTTCTCATTGAAAAACGTCAACCAGAAGTTACTTGTTTTCTTCATTTACCCGCACTCGTGTCAGGGAAAAAAATCCACAGAAAACTATACTTAAATATGAAGTTCAAATCGGTTAATTGGCTATAGCCGGAGGTGAATGTTTTTTTCAAACCAATAAGTCTTACGGCGTAGATATTTTTTGGATATACAAATTGTGTTTACAAATAAAATAGCATAGATAAACATTATTATTTATGACTCGCCTACGGTTTGGGGTGTTAATTCCGCCTCGAATGCAATGACAAACTTTCTTCTCTTGTATCAAAATCTCACTATTATGTGAGGCTTAAATCTCAAATTAATAAAACATGGAGTTGTGAAATTCGCTGTAAGATAGTAAATGCACCGACCAAACAATATAACTTCAGCCTAACATAAACACTAGAACCTTCCACTCCAATTCCAAGAGCTCGATTCCATTTGAAATTAGAACCATCTTTTCCATTTACTTCCTACATCCTCTCCAAATTATATATGGGGACTGCCATATCAGTTTGGCTAGCTTCCAATACCATACGCCTTTAAAATGCCCCGTAATATCCAGTCTTAAACAATCTGCTATAAAATATTAGTGAGGTTATCCGGAGCCAGCTTAATGGCACTAGAATGTTCTAAAGTCTATAGGAATTGGTTTCTAGAATGTAGAAGTAGTAGTAGTAAGCTTTACGCGACTTGGTTCGCATGGAAGTTTTAATGTGGACGAATGTGAGAAACAAAAAAAGTAAATAATTTGCAACATTTTTTCAGACTATAATCTATCTCTGTGCCAAATTTCATCCGAATTCGTTGAGCCGTTCTGACATGATTGAGTAACAAACATGCATGCATCCATAAAAACTTTCGCATGTTCAGTAGTAGTGAGATTTGGATGACAGGAACTTAGATCTGACCATAAGGCCTACTTTTGTTAATATGTAGGTAGGATGAGTATCAATTTTCATTCCCAGAGTCATTGATTAAATAATTTTAACTAATTGATTTTTTATGACGAACTCGTGAGAGTACGAGGATAAAATATTATATAGCCTAATGTAGCTATCCATTGCTGATGAATTTTTCAAATCGGTCCCGTAGTTTTTAAATTAATTTGTTACATACAAAAATACATAAATTCAAAAATACAATTCTATCCTCTATAAAATATTAGTATAAATTTAAGTAATCCATACCAACAACGGTGCATTGATAAAACAAAATGTAAGGAATAACTATGCACCCAATACAAATATCGCTAAGAACTCGCTTAATCAGGACAAGAGAACAGACACGATAAGAACAATGGACCGCAAAAGATTAGAGACAACAGCTTACCCCCGGTGAAATGCAGAAAATTCTTAGAACTCAGAATCAAATAAATCTTCCAATGAGCCATAAGAGTGCATAATAATATAAGACTTGGTTAACTGCATTGCATTTGAGCGTAGTGCAATCATTCTTAAAACTCAAAGCATTTATTTGAATTAGACCCATGACAGGCGCTTTTGTATAGTCTAAAATAAGCTACCTACATTCCAGCCACAGTAGTACCACTGTAGTTTTGCGCTTAGTATCGAAAATATTATTATCCAGCATTTATCAGACAACTGTGGTAATTAATTTAAGGATGTGATTCAGACGGGAGATAAGACTCTCACGCTGTCTTACACTCCTTTTTTCAAATCACCCCAACACAATCTAGCCGTTCTCACAAAAAGTTTTAAAAAAGCTTTAAGGCTCCCACACACAGGCGCGTTTTTGCATTTCCGCGTCTCTGGGTCCTGCAAATATTCTAAAAACTCACATCACAATATCGCAGGACGCAGAAACGCGAAAACGCAGAAATCTAGAAACGGGGCACGTTTATCTTGCAGAAACCTTTCCTACCTTAAAAACTCAATTGAATTGTAGTAAAAGTAATGCCTTCTCTCCTTCTGCTTACGTACTCCTCGTCCAAAAGTGCACAACGAACGCAGCTATCGAAGTTTCCCCAGATGGCTTCACTTGTATTTATTTTTCTTGCTCCGTATGTTTTGCTACAACCTACAACAGAACTATATAAGAAAACAGACCTGATTTGGACACAACGAGAAATGGTCGGTTTTACTTTTTATTTTTAAAGCCGTCTTTTTTAAAGTTCCGAGTGAAAAATTGTTGGGTATTTTTAGGTCAAGTCGATTCGTAATGGCTGGTTCTCGCAGTATTGTTTCGTTCTAGGAGAAATTGACGATGTTTTCTGCGACATTTCTCTCATTTTCTGCTTGGTTTTTCACAATTCCTGACTTGTGGAAAGATGCTGTTGTTTTCTGAAGCTTCATTGTTAGCGGTCCGCTGTCTGCTTGATACCTAAATTAATTTAGCCTTATTTCTATTTTGTAGTAGCAGTCACGAAATTTGGTTTGTGCCCGGTTTACGGCAATATGTTCGCTACTTATTGCATGTACTATTACTTTATTTCCTCTGCCAAAGACTCGGGGATGACAAGTGTGATGGTAATGTTCTATTTTGTTCAAGATATCGAATTACGTTGAACCAATTTGCCATTACCGTATATGTTTCACCAAACATACTAATGTACAAAAACTCTTCATAAATACAACAAAACATAGCTTGCTTTCTTCAGTTCGGCGGATAAAAGTCTAGCAAAGTGAAAACTAAAATTATTATTTTTTGTTACAGGTACAATACGCGCCAAAAGTTCGCATGTTCGTGAAGTCCGGAATATTGAAAGGAAATATTCAAGAAGGAGACACCGTCGTTATTGGTTAGTTTTGCAATATTAAACCCTTATAATACAAATCCCAATTGATTTCGTAATACCCATTACTTAACTTTTTTAATCTACCCATCAAAGTTCATTGCTATTCGTAGGCGTACCCCGAGGGTCGATTCTGGTGCCCCTATTAATTTTATTGAATACTTACGCATAGACACTGCGTAGGTGGATACAAAATTTTGAGATACTTTCATCAAGGCTTCATAATTAATTAGTTAATTCCTTTTTATAAGCATCCTTTTGAATTCGATCTTTTGAACGACTCACCTTAACATTTCAGAAAAATAACTTTGAAAATTCTTGCTGATTATTTTGTGAATTAAAATTTTCTGAGATTCCTTCATTGAAAGGTCTGAAAAAGATTTTTATGCTTATTATTATTTCACAGGTTGCCAGGCGAGTGCGAATCCAAGCAATCTAACATACCGTTGGTATGTCAACAATGAGCACATTGCCGGTGACATCAGCAATGAATTGGTAAGAATGAGAATAATGAGAACCTCGCAGGAGATGACAGGGCGAGCTGAATAAAATCAATGATCACTGGTCCACATTAGCCTTGGAACTAAAGATTTGGAGGTTATGGAGAAAAGCCTTTGCCCAGCAGTGGGATGACACAGACTAACAGTCATCATCATCATCTGCCTAGCCTTTTCCCAACTATGTTGGGGTTGGTTTCCAGTCTAACCGGATGCAGCTGAAAACCTGTATTTTACATGGAGCGATTGCATATCTGACCTCCACAACCCAGTTAATATTGGGAAATACGATACCACTTGTTAAGACTTTTTGGGCCACTGACTACCTGTAACGACTGTCAAATATGAAGAAAATGATAGCCGGAACCAACAGCTTAACGTGCTTTCCGAGGCACGGAGGAAACTCGGTATGTAAGGGTAGTCACCCACCGCGGGAGACGCACCGGGCGTCGGGGGCCACGTGGTGGCTACCGGCCACCGTAGATGCGGGCCTGTGACAGTATAGAGTATTTGTCAAGTATGAATGATACTGTTTCCCCCCCCCCCCCCATCCACTGCTGGGCAAAGGCTTCTCTCCAAGCTTTCCAGTTCTCAAGGAAAATGTGTACCACTGATTGGGGGTTTGTTCCAGCTAGTCTCTGTCTAATCTGTTACGAGATAGACCTCGTCGCTTTCTGGCTGTGTCAGAGCTCCACGTAGCAGTTTTTTGCCCACAGCTCATTGATGATTATGTTTGTTATAATAGGCTAGTTTCCACCATCAATAAATTGCAAATCTATTTAGTCCGTCAGTTAGAATATTGGAAAATAATGGACACGTATTTTTTGTTTTTGTAAATCAACGAATATTGACAAAGATAAAACGCATCAGAACTCTGGAGTGGGGGCTCGTGACGTCAGTGCTCACTAAAAATGATACCAAACAGTGACGTATTGAGAATTTTAAAAGCGTCGTATCTTCGTCAATTTTGGTTTATGTAACAAAAGAAAAAATACGGGTGAAATATTTTTTGATAATCTAAGTGACGGACTAATTAGATTTTTTCAGTTAACAAGCCTATTGGTATTATTTTGTTAACAACCATTTGCTTTTCTTACCGACTGTGTTCATGAAAAAAGTATTTAACAATTAAGGTTATGTTTATGAGATGGTGCAAATAAAATAAATATAAATTAATTAGCCCAGCATAAAGTGACCAAGTTTCAGACTAGGTTGGCAAAGGTTTAATTTGAGTTTCCTGTTAAAATTTTAAATTATACATAAAGGCTTGTAAAAGGATATGTTGCGAACATTCCAGTTGCCATATTATTTTGCTAACCAAAGATTCAAATCGTTGTATGTACTTTCACTGTACGTACTTATGGCGCTTGAAAAAGTTTTCACACTGGGAACAGTAGCCTCACACGTCTTGCATGGAATAATAAATCCGCTCGACCAGTATGTGTGAACGAGGCTATTCGAATGTCAACGAAACTAAAACATCATCATCTTTTGACGCGGTAGGGAGAATCATCTTCCTGCCTTAATCCGGTGTTATTTGACTCCAGTCTAACCCATTTATGGTGTATTCCCGTTTGCCCCACTGGCCGTAAAATAGTTAAAAACTGTCCCCTCTGGTCCACCAGTAGGGACGGCGCAGTGAGGCCAACCAGAACAGTTTTTAATTGTTTTAATCAATTCCCATTATCCCCACCCGCGGAGTCACGGACAGTGGGGCTGACGGGAAAGCACAGTTACCTTCCATTCTCCACAATAGGCGAATCTAGCTACTTATATCTTTGGCGTTTAATGTTTTCAGAATTTAATTTATCTAGGTCATTCGTTTAGTTCAACTGGGTCGGTTTGAATTCCTTCGAAGACCAACCATTCGAGAATTCGCGCGAGTCATTTCACCATTATCGATTTTGAATGTCGTTTTTAATCAGGCAAATGGGGGTGCTCATAGAGGTGAGGTCAGTAACGTTGTTGTCAATACATCCGTTGCAGCTACCTTGTCAATTGGTTCTGTTGATACAGCCAGTGAATAAGCAATTAGGTTAATTTATAGTGTGGGAACTGCAGTTGAATGTGGAGTTATGTTCATCAAGAACTTAATTTCCATGGTTCAGCTACACTTAGTTTATAAAGAGGCCAGCCCATAATTGGGCTAGCCTGGTAAATTATGGGTCTCTTAATGAAAGAAGGAAAGGGTTCTAAAAAAAAAGGCATTGCAACGCATAAACAGCATACTGTATTGTGGAAACAGATCAACATAGTGATCAGCAGGGTTATTGCAAAACACACCGGCAATACCCAAATACCATTTGTTCAATTTGACAATTCAACAATATTCATTGCGTGATTCAGGTTGTTGAGTAGGCAATTTTTTCAAACGTATGAAGTTAATGATTTCGAATTTCCTTAAACATCCTCCAGATTGTTATTATGCAATTAGGTGCCTTCAATATCACTTTCGTGTACGAGTATTTAACGTTGGGCACAAAAGGGTTTCCAAGAATTCTTTACAGGAACTGACGCATGACAGGCTTTTGAGAAACTTATTTAGTGAAACGAAAGGTTGACATTATTTAAAAAAAGTGCCGCCATGGCAATGCTGTTAGTCTTTTGGGCACATTGGCAGGTGACAGCAATATTTAAGAATTTTTCGATAGTCGTATAGGTTCACCGTTACGATATTTTTGATCATTTTGCTTTTATTAACTAACTTTGGTCCATGTGAACGTGTGTCAAAAGCATCCCACCAGAGAATTCCCAAGTTTAGCTTGTAACTTACTTGCCAACTCCCAATTTCAACACAAATTCGTCTCAAAACACATCTCCTAAAAATTCTCCTTGTATCCACGAAAATGTTGAAATACACGGAACCTGTAAGCGGAGAGTAACATATTCCAAGCAGGAGGCTCCATTAAAAATCCAAAACAAAGTAATGGCCTTGTTTCTTATATCATCTCAAGTGTCGTTTCGCCATTAATTCGGTACACTATATTAAATTTTCCATCCTTATTTGCATCTCCTTGTTTGAAGACGTCCTCCGAAAATATAAGAGAGAGAATTTTAAAATTTCGGCTTGGCAAACCATATACCTGCAATATGCATTTTACATTAGCTGTTTCGTATTAAGGTGTATGTACGGGAGTTTTTGGCTTGTTAAATGTTTTATTTTCTTCTTTAAGTGTTTTCGTTCTTCCTTGTTTTGCTATGTTTAGTGTTTTGTGGTAATTGGCATCGTCTCCTTAAAGTCTTGCTAGGAATCTTGTTTTAGTATGTTGGATATTTTCTTCCGGTACACCTTGTATTATGCGCTTATTAGTATAATTTTAAGCACAAGTTGAGAAAAGTTTCTTGTTTCCGTAAATAAGGGTATGTTACGGAGAATGTTCCTTGTTACTTTTAATGTAACATTCTAATTACTTATGTGGATATTTGTTAATATTTTTAGACGAAATATTTTAAAAGCAATAAATAATGTTCTTGCCTGGTTACGTGTTTTGTGCCATGAGCCACTTTTGATTGATTTACAAAATATTTAGGGCAGAGACATTAGATAAGTTATGCTCGAGAAATGAATTGTGAAGTAAATTCAGTACTTAGGTACTTAAATGGCGTCTTTAAATAGCAATTCAGTACTTAGGTACTTAAATGGCGTCTTTAAATAGCAACTGACAATCTATAACATGTCATGAATTGGCTATTGTGATAACCATTTCAGGAGTGATATTATTGTGGTACTACTGTAAATAGACATAAGGTGCTAATTGGTTTAAACTATGAATTTCTCGGTCTGTTGACTGCCTCGGTGGTCTAGAGGTCGCAAGTCAAATATGGGCAAAGTGTTATTACGATTTTCCATCAGAATATTCTCAGAAGCAGTCACGAAGTCTGAATTTGTGCCCGATTGGCAATCGTCTCGACCCTCATTACACGGAACAATATAACTGGCGAAATGCAAGTGTACTAGTATACATCTGCCCAACCCTTCGATGCTAACAGGCGTTATGTTATGTAATTGGTTTCCGTGTCTGTACATAATAATTATGTACCAGAATAATGATGCGACAAAAATAGAAAAAAAAACTTGGACCTTAATTATTTTTAATATGTTCAACAAACCGAAAACAAATTTTCCAACCCTCTAGTAATAAAAAAACACCCCCAATTTACCACTTCCCTTTGTTACAGATACTTTCAAACATATCCAGGAAATTCAACGAAGCGACGATCAAGTGTGAAGTTCACAACCAAGTCGGCAAAAGTGCTGACACCAAAACTCTGGAAGTGGCCTGTGAGTACCGGCTCAAGTATAATAATACGTCGTCAGTTCTGCGGTTCGATAAGCTCACGGTTTTGTAAAGCGGAGCGATGTGAAAAGAGCGTCGTTTCTAGTCTCTTCAGAATTATAATTTTATTGCTGTGTTATTTTTGGGTTGTTGTAAGACACTTAGGTCGAAAATTAAATTTTAACCTACATACATTCGCTTCTGCAATTTGCAACAAAAAGTGTATTTCGTGGGTTAGTTTACCGCTTCTTCCAGATATTAGTCTTTAGTTGACTGATGATTGACTTAGGTCAAGGCATTTAACTTAGTACGCAATAGACTTTCGGGCCACTGACTACTTGTAACGACTGTCAAGGATTTACAAATGACAGCCAGGACCAACGACTTATAACGTGCTTATCGAGGGATGGAAGAAACGCGGTATGTAAAGGGTGGTCACTCACCCACGGGGCCACGGACGAACCCAGGCAAGCACGACTTAAACTCAAGATTGCCCAGAGCGACTTTTATTATTTTTACAATCGTCCTAAAAATTGTCACAGAAAACCTCTCCGCCCGTATCAACGACACAGCCAGCCAAATCCATGTTTAAAAACCGACTCCAGTACATCCCAGAAAACATACACGTCCAAAATTATTACTAAGAATTTGAGACTAGTTCCTGGCGCATACAAATATTATTCATGAGATTTCACCCGGTATCAAACCTACATGAGGTCTTCCCGATCCTGCAAAAGGCGTATTCACAGAAATGCCGATAGCATTTATTTTTTTATCCGACGATGCGCTATAATATCGGGTAATATTGGTCCACTTTTTTTCACTGAACGCATTTATTAACGTCGGACTAAATGAAATTGATCGGTTTGCTGGTCGTTATAAGTCGCAATTTGGCTAAAATTTTGCTCGTTTAGTACGCGAAGAGTAGTGTATTTAAAAGACGCACGATGTTTGGCGTGGCACTTTGTTGGTATTGGTCGATTCGTCTTTTTTCTGGTTGGTCAGAATATGGCTAAATAGTAAACGACAAACCAATCAGCGCATCGATCAGTTGTTAAGCTGTGTTTCTCATAAAATCCCGAATGGTTAGTGATAATGTTATTAGTGAGCTAGGGTTAAAATGAACGAAGATTTTTATATTTTTCAGTCAACCGGTTCTTGAAAAAAAAAAACGGAACGGTTTTCCAACTATCTTGCGAAATAATAAGTGCGACTAGAAAACGATATTTCATGTGAATTTAGCCTTAACCTCGCTTAACAAATTCTCGTGAACTTTCTACTATGTATGGTAAAATTACCTGCCTATTGATAAATTCTAAGACATAGCTAATTTACATTTGCTAGTATTCCTTTTGATATGCATAAAGGAAGCTTCTTTCAAAGAAACCAATTGATTAAAACGATTTCGCACTGCAATGAAATGATGAGAACTGATAATTTTTATAATTAGAAGATCCGAATCGTGAAAGTTTTAGTTTTTATTTCGTTTTCAAATCATTTTAAAATTATGGTTTTCTTCGATATACAGGGTGTGAGAGTAATGGTGGCCCAGTGGTGACGACCCCGACTTACAAACAGTAAGTCGTGGATTCGAACCCAGACAGGCACATTACCTTGTGTCATATTTCATCGCCACTGCTCTCAAAACGGTGAAGGAAAACTTCGTGAGGAAACCGGCATGTCCTAGAACCAAAAAATTCAAAGATATGTGACATCTACCAACTTGCACTAGGCCCGCGTGATGGATTATAGCCCATTCCTTCTCATAAAGAGGAGTCTTGTGTCCCAGCAGTGGGAACATTAATAGGCTGATGATGATGATGATACTAAAACAGTCGTTTCCCAGCAAAAAAAAATTGAGTACCTACAGTTATTATTCAGTTTAATATACACAACGCTTGGCTCGCAAAAATCCGTTGACACCTTGTATATTGTGTCCATTCTTGATAATTGAAAATGACATTAATATAAATAAGTAAATAAATAATAAATAAATATCGCTAGACATTACACACAGCGCCATCTAGTGCCACACTAAGCAAGGCTTGTGTCGTGGTCACCAGACAGTTGATATACTATTGTATATACTTTTTGTTTGTAAATACATACTCGTACTTATTAAATACTAGCGGACGTCCCGCGGTTTTGTAACATATCATTTTTTAATATGTTACATTTATAATAAACTTTGATGGTACCAACCTTCATTTCTGTTTCATCCAATATTATATACCATTACACAGCACAGTTACCTTATACCTCCCACATGGCTAGGTACTCATACATTTTCATCAACTCAATTCCACGCAATAATTGCTAATTTTACATTTTATGTAGACTTAACTCGTCAACAAACAACAATTCTGTCTGACGTTTGACATTTTCATTTTATCAGCATAAAAATCATAATTTCTATACTATTGGCTCAATCTTGTGAGGAGTAGCAGAACCATTTCAACGAGCAATCATCCAAATATATGCGTCCTCTCATTCTTGCATGGATGTCTAGCTATTTCCATCCTTTTCTTTTCATAAAAACACCTAGCGTTGAGATTCCACACTTCATCAAACCTAGCGCTATCTAGTGACAAATAGCGGCAGAGTCTGTCGTGCGTGTATTGCCATCTCTCTCACACCTAAATGCATAACCATCCTGTCATCTCGTTCATGCAATAGCGCCCGAACTGACATCTGGCGTGGAGTAGGTTTCTTGCTTTCACATTTGAACGTCCTGATATAGAGCCTAAATTATCTATGGTACCTATAAACTTATAACAATAACTTTATGAATATTTAATCTACAATGGGAGTAATTAGTTATTTAGAATCTACAAATCTTCCTCTATTTGATTCTATATAACTCTTCATTTATCTTTAAATAATTTTCTTAACCATAGACTATAATCGGATCATTCGAGTAACGCACAAGTCTGCATTGCTTATGGAACGGACTGGGGAATATTCGAGATTTATGGTGAAGAAAAACGAGTTAAAATCAAGATTCTAGAAAATAACGGTAACAGAACATATAAATAGGACCCGACATGCCCCGGGAGTTTTTTTTACTTTTCTCTCTGAGCGTCGACCTAACTGATTGTGAAAAAGTCACCGTGAACTATTAACACGAAATAATTGGAATACGTGGTGTGTGAATTCATTCCTGATAAACCTCGCTAATTGCGTCCCTAGCTGCATCATCGTGTGAACACCGCTATTTATTCATCAGTCCTCGATTCTCAGCGTCCGGGTAAGTCTATCTGCTAAACGGCAATTATGTCTACCAACATCTTTTCATGTCACTGCTTTGGCATAACGCTGTGTTTTCTCTTTCCTCGACAGTTTTTTATTTTCTTTGTCTGGACTGAATTACCCGGCCGGGACGAGTACCTGCTAAGCAGTGGAACACCGCCAAGCCCTCAACCGCTGACCTTTGTCCTTGAGTGACCGACGTACGGGAGCCCTCCTCAAGATACTAATCTCAGGTGTAACCGTTCTCATATTGTTTTAACCTGCAACACTTCATTCTACTTTTCACGTTTATGATTCACCCATAAGCGTGTGGCGCCCAGTTATCATCTCTAGACTTCTCTTCTTCTATGTATCTTAATTAATAACCCATATCTAGCCTGATACATTGTAAGCTTATTTTAAGGTTAGCGATAAGATAAAACCTCTGATCCAGTAGAGTTCGTGTAAACTTTTGTCTCCAACTCAGTGAGGATTCTGTAATCCAAGGCCTTCTGCCAGTGCAACAAGTGAGCTGCAAGAAATTGTTATACCCACGCCCTGTATTTCCTATAAGTTTCTTTTCTTGAACAATTGCATATAATCAATAAAGCTCCATTCTTCTTTGTATTTGGAATCTTTTATTTTACAACTACACTTGGAGCATAGGAAAAAATTACTGTTACAGTTTCACCCGCATAGTTCCCGTTCCCGTGGGAGTACGGGGATAAAATATATCCTATGTTACTCGTGGATAATGTAGCTTTCGAATGGTGAAAGAATTTTTAAAAACGGTCCAGTAGTTTTTAAGCCTATTCATTACAACCAAACAAACAAACAAACAAAGTTTTCCTCTTTATAATATTAGTGTAGACAAACATCCATGACTCTGAAACAAATGTCCATGCTCATCACACAAACATTTGCTCCTACCGGGATTCGAACCCGGGACCCTAAGAACGTAAGGCAGCCTCACTACCGCTGCGAATATATAAAAGGTTCGTACTCACTAACCAATTTTAAATAACCTATAGAGAGGCTTTATCGACGATGAGGAAAGAGATAGGCACACAAAACAAGATAGAAGTTTGTGTGAAAAAATCGCAGGCCGGTAGAGCAAAATTCGAGCCAAACGTTGGACAAAAAGACGAAGAGAAAACTGTGAGTGGGCCGAGTTTGTTCAACAATTGATCTGGTATCTATGTCAGATTCCATCACCAGTCAAAACCAATACCAATATTTAAAAAAACGGCCCATAGCTTTGTTCACCCTTTTTGTTTTTCCCGCAAAAAACTAGGCAAGGCATACAGGAAGCTGCTTCAAAAGGCCATGGATATTTCCCCTGTTATACTCGTACCTAAGGGATATATAGAATGAAATATGATTTCTCTTTGTTATACATCACGTATTAACCATTCAATTGTTTGCTTTTTAAAGTCGGGTTTCATGTTTTGTTGTTTTCGTGAATTGCATTTTTAGAATTTGTTTTTGATGGTTGTACGTGGAACTGTGTTGTTTTGTTGGCTCTGTCTGACGAGATGTAGGTCGTTTGAATACAGGCGAAAAACCTTTTTTTATTGAGGAGTAATTTTTCTACAGGTTACCCGATTATAGACTTGGACGGATTCGTAAAGTCAAAATAAAATCACAACTAGAACTGGCATCATCAGTGCAACTACGTTGTCTATGTAGGACTACGTACTTGCACTACAGTTTCGTTAAAAACGTCTAATTTTCCATATTAGATGATGTACCATGCTGTGATACACATGACATATTGTGATAATTATAATGTGTGTGCTTTTTGGACTCGTACAGGAACAATTCAGTTAAATACATAGTTATGTGTTATTTTTATTTTTTTCGATGTTTAAGTACTTTTATATTATTTGCTTTTATTCTTAATTTAATCATTTTATTTTGTTCTGTGCGAGACAAATAAAGTTTTTTCTTTTCTTTCCTTTTATCGTTCTTTATGTATGAAAATGAAAATTACTGTACTAATGACTTTAGAAAACAATGTCGAATATCACAATGAAAATTACATGATTAAGCCCTACTAAATGAAAATTACCATCGTGTTCGGAGCAAAATTACAGTCCAAACGATTACCGAATAAAATCTAGAACAAGACCGAAAAGCCTCGGCGTTCGTCAATACGAAGTGGGTCGACCAAAACGGTATTATTCAAAGTTTCAAGAGTCCTTAAACACAATACAGAATTATAGTCATTTGCCCACAATTACGTGGTTTCAGGGCAATTCTTGACGTCGAATGAAGTGCCCTCTATTGTGAAATGATTGACCTATTATTTAATTTGCGTTATATACAGTATTGTTTGACTGTTGAGTAGTTGCCTATACGAAAGGAATGTCGCGGCCATTTTGATGTCGTCGTGATTTTGAAATTGGGCTATTACGAGTTTAAGATATTTATATTTTAATGACCCTGTATAATTGTGTCCATTTAAAAGTAGGGGTATAATGGTGCCGGGGCTCCGGGACTGTTCGAAAGAGATACCGTGGCCCGGAACATAAAGGGCGAGTAAGGAACATGGATGGGTTTTAGTCAGTAAAAGTCTGACACAATGCTCCCGCTCCGCCCAGAGTGGGAGAAGTCATTTGATGATTTCCCATCTGAAAAAAAGGGTTATTTTTATTGGTGTTCTACCAGCTGATTACGAATATACGGGGATAATAGAATTTTATACAGGTAATGGAATATTATGTTGAATTAGAGTACGTGTGTCGAATTATTCACTGCTAGCGTGTATAAAAATAACGGGCGTGAACCCGCTAGGTGGAACCTAATTATTCAATTAAGGTCCATGTTCACCGAAAAAATAACAGCCTGATTATCTAAAAACAGCTGTCACTGTGACAAGTCCCTATACAAAAATGTGTTTTATATAGCTGTTTTAGATAATCAGACCGTCATCTTTTTGGTGAACATGGACCTAAGTTTCCGTCTATTGGTAGTTAACACGAGTAATAAATGTTATGACTACTAGGTGTAAGCAAACCCTGAACGAAACCGTCAACCAGGCATTCTATACATCACACTAAATAAGTCTATACAAAAAAAAACTGACTTTTTTTGGGGTGAAATTTCACGTTTCACGGTATGGTTCTGTCTATCTACTGTCCAGATACATGCTACACGAAGTGCGTATAATGTGATTTTTTCATGACTGTACTTCGTCCAGTTGCTTATCTGTCTAGCTGCGAATCTGTCCAGTTGCGAATCTGTCCAGTTGCTACGGAGGCAATTTAATAACATGAAGTAACATAAAATCTACAACAACAAACATTGAATTTAATACATAGCTAAAACTCTCCAATTACCAATTCGTTGTTATGAGTCTTCCTTCAATACGGAATCCCCTAATGTGCGAAGATAATGTTCTGCACGATATTTTTATTCTCTCCCCTAAGACAATGGGATACTAAAGTTTTAACCTTTCATGCGCTGCAGCATTGCAGTGTTGGCACAGAGTAGCAAGAAATGGAAAGCTCATGTCTTGTGAAAGCTTTAATGGTGCATCCATACCGCAGTTACTTTTTGTGAGGCAACGTTTCCAAATGATACTGAACAACATTCGATAACAAAAAGTTATTTAATGTTATTAAATGTTGCCATGTTAGTATATATTATGTTGAGTAATGTTGCTTAACATTTGAAAACAGTCAGTCAACATGTGGTGACAATTGATAACATTGTTAGAGAATGTTACTATAACATAGAAAATACCGTGCAACTAGCTTGTCGCTGAAAGTTACTCTTTGTTACTCCTTGTTAATATGTGTTATTCTTTTTTAATGTTTCTTATATTTTGTTAATTTATGATATTCGCGGTGAGGGCGCGATAATAACATTCAACAAATAGTAACAAGTAGGTACAAAAGTTACAGATTGTTACTGAATGCAATCGTGTTGTGTGAATGCACCATTAGGCCTGAACAAACTTACATTGCAATCTGAGATTACGATAATGGCAAAGTCAGAAATGTTAAGGGTGAACAGGGCCTGTGAGGCAGGTATTTGAAAAAACTATTGCCGTCGCACTGCGTCAAGCCTGCCTTCGTAGAGTGCGATAGGGACAGCTGCAACTCAGACCATCATTTTTCTTTTAACAAGATCAACGTTTCGTGTTCCCATTTTTTCTCAATTTGAATTTCGCGGGCTACCTTCGCGTTTCCCCCTTAAATAGACATAGTTCACCTTTTCGCGTAGTTCACAATTTTTTATTAGTACTTGGAACGAGTATGACTAAGTTGAACTGTGTAGCACTCCATGCTTGTTCTTTCTTAGTAATAAAGCATGAGTATATGATTCAGTAGGTACTTGCAAGTAAACGAACAACCCAGATTCCGGGAAATTTTACGTTTACCATAATGTATTGTTTATTGCTTTCGTAAGGTAATTTCTGACGATGCTGTTTTCTTTGAACAGTGAGTTACTTGAGAGTATAAATAAAGTAATAAAAATATATATCCTTGGACATTACACACAGCGCCATCTAGTGCCACACTAAGCAAGGCTTGTGTCGTGGTTACCAGACAGTTGATGTACTACATATTATATACTTTTTATTTGTAAATACATACATAAAAGAAAATGTATAAAACACTAAAGCCCGTTTGCACAAAAATAAACACTTTTTTTTCGTGTGGTTAGTGCCTATCCTGGTATCAGAGTTTTTGTGCCATTTATCATTAAATATGAAGAATTTGCCTCAGTCATTTACACCCGATTGAAAGAAACAATCCGATGTGATTAAATGTGTTACAGATTGTACGCAGGTACGAAAAAAGAACTCATTCATGAATTTCATTTTAAAATGGCCGCCCGAAAGTTTGAAATTAACGTCCAAAATACGCAACTTATTATATTTTCAAGAAAATCGAGTTAAACGTGCGCTGTTTATTTTTATCCCTGGTTTAATTTTAATTAGGTGCCAGGTATATTATTTTATATTAAAAGAGAGTATTTATTTTGCATCCAAATTGTTGGATGTTTCTGGGGCACGCGGGTACGTCCTTTTTGGTTTTTAACGAAACACATATTATATTATTAACATGTAATAATAATCTCCAAAAAATATATTATAACTAGGCATGACGACAGTATCAAAAAATTACAAAACTATTTATTCCGTCAGTGTATTGGAAAATATTGGACACGTATTTTTGGTGTTTGTAAATCAATGAATATATTGACACTGATAAAACGCATCAAAACTAGGGAGTGGGGATTCGTGACGTCAGAACTCGATAAAATTATACTAAGGCGTGACGTATTGAGAATTTTAAAAGCGTCGTATCTTCGTCAATTTTGGTTTATGTAACAAAAGAAAAAAAACGGGTCAAATTTTTGTTGATAATCTAACTGATGGATTAATTATTATTTTTTTGTTGTCTATCTTATTAATTGCCTCTGGTCTAGTCTAGTAAGGGGTTCGATTACCAGGTCGGGTAAAGTGTTATTGGGTTTTTCGATGAAGAGTTTCTCAGTAGCAGCCATGGGGTCTGGATTTGTGCCCGTTTGATGGTAACACTCTCACCCTCATAAAGCGGGACTTAAGTGGCAAAATGTGGGTGTAATATTGGGGACACCTCTTCTTAACCCCATCGGGATTACAGGCGTGATGTTTTGACATCATCATCATCATTTCAGCCGAAAGACGTCCACTGTTGGACATAAGCCTCCCCCAAGTGTCGCCACATTGACAGGTCCCGTGCGACTCGCATCCAACGGATTCCCGCAACCTTCACCAGGTCATCGGTCCACCTAGTGAGAGTCTTCCAACGCATCGTCTTCCAGTTTACGGTCGCCGCTCCAGAACTTTTCGGTCCCATCGGCCATCCGTTCTGCGAGCAATGTGCCCTGCCCACTGCCACTTAAGTTGTTGCTTTGACATTTAACTATTATTTTAACATTGTTGCAGATGGGCCATCTATCAAAGTAAGACCCCAGAACGTTGAAGGTGAGAGTGGCTCCTTGGCTACCTTATCTTGCATCGTTGATGGTCATCCACCGCCCAAGATACAGTGGCTGCGGTATGAACGTGAAAGGTTTATTGTAAGTATTTTCTTTATTTAACTCATACAAAACAGTAGCAAAAAATATATACAAAAACACACTCACCTTAGTGAATTGGAATTTATGTTTTGCCCAGTAAACGTGTTTGAAGTAATGAAAAACGAAAAAAGCATTCATCATTTCAAAGTATATTTTACAGTAAAATATGTATTTTTTAACTTATCATATTCAAGTATAAGAACTTTCATAATTAATGAAGAATCAATCTGTAAAACATTATACATTTTATAAGTAATATTGTACAAAACATTTTGCGTCAACCATGTTGATAACGACTTATGAACAGTAACCGTGGTTTCGAACCCAGACAGGCGCATTGCTTTGTGTAATTTATTTCATCACCACTGCTCTCAAACAGTGAAGGAATACATCGTCAGGTAGTCGGCATGCCTAGAACCAAAAAATCGAAGACATGTGACATCTACCAACCCGCACTGGCCCCGCGTGGTGAATTATAGCCCCATTCACTCTCATTGAGAGGAGGCTGTGTCCCAGCAGTGGAAACATTATAGGTTGATGATGATGATGATGAACCATATTGCTGACTCTTAACATTTTTGTCCTATCAGAGAGTGGGTAAATCAGCAAACCTGACCCTCACAGTGACTCCCCATTCAGCTGGACAGTACTGGTGTAAGGCTAGCACGGAGAATAGGCAAGATGTTCAAGCTGCAGCCATGGTTTATATTAAAGGTAAACATTTTATGTACAATTTTTATTATTGTATTATTGAGTAGGTTAAAAGAACTCGGAATAGTAAGACGTCTCGTATAAAGGGTGTAAAACACCTCTTAACGAAGCCGAAAGGCACTTGTTCTCCCCGTCATTGCGATCATTTTTTTGTTCAACACCAGGGGTTCCCAAACTTATTTTGTCTCCTGCCCACTGTGAGAATAAATTATTTTTAAGCGCCCCCAGTTTTCCATCTACTATTAAAATTAAAATTCCTTGAAAAAATAATTAATCATTTAAATTAAAAAAACAATAATAATAACTAACAGCTAACTAGCTGCTAAAAACTAACAACTGTTATGTTTGCTTAGATAGCTATTATAGTTTTTTTTTATATTATTAGTAATTTTATTCCTTAGTTAGTAATTTACTTTTATTTATTAAATAAAACAGGAATATGAACTACACGGAGAGAAATATCGAACCGAGCTAGTTTGAACTATCTCTTAATTAATATTAGTTGATTATCACAAGTTGTAGTCGATAGTCGAGAGCTCAGTCGGAGTCCTCCCAAATGAAATTACAAATCGCGTAAGCGTTTGTGACTCGGTATCATTTCCACCTTAGAAATGTATTTTTCTTTTGAAAATATACGGTGGCACTAGAACAGTATCCGGATAGGTACAAGCTTGCTTCGTCTTCCATACTAAACTGATTGTATTGAACGTAGATTTTCACGGCGAATCAGCTGCAGATTTTTACGAGAAAAAAGTGTGTGTACAAGAGGCTTAATTCCAATTGAAAAACAAAGATTAAAAAAAAAGTGCTATGTTGTATGATGACTCCTGGACGTGCAGTCGGTACTTTATTTTTGTTGTGTATTTAATAGAGAAATACCTACTACCATCGCTCCCGTTTTGCCACCGTAAATTTCCTCGCAATGTCAGAGCAACGCGTTGTAGCAATCCCTTGGGCACAGCGCATTGAAAAAGGCGGTTGACCAGTTTCCGTTCGTAGTTTCATTAATAACTTCCAATGTATGTTTTAAAATGTTACGTAACGTTCACCTCAAGCCTGCCAAGAGTCCAAAAGCCGCACACAACTTCTAAAATATACAAAAGCCTTAGGATGTAGATCTAAAACTCTGCAAGCAACCCATTCGAACTGCGCAAGTGCTGCTCCGTTCCCGAGGTCATTTCAATTTGAACATCTTGCGAACTAGCTAAGTTAGCACTTCGTAACTTTGTGGTCCCAACTTCGTACCCATATAGGCGACGTAGGCAACTCAGTTTTGCATGTTCTTGTACAACTTACATTTTATGCAAATTGAATAGTGCGTTGGAAGGTCTCATTTAAATTGTTGTTGACTTTGCATCTATTATATCTGATTATCATTAAATTTAGACATAGATTCTCGAAGTTCTTGGCTTAATTAGACATAGACTTAGACAGTTTTGGAAGCTGTGTGGTTTCTTAACGTAGGTGTGTGGGTGTGTAACCTTTAGGTGTGATTAAGTTTTCAAGGGTTTAGATGCTAATTGACTTGACAAGTTATTTAACTAATTGACATTTGAAGCTTAGTGCTGGTTCTGTGGGCCTAGCAGTAAACTTTACTTCTAAAGATTTCAAATTGAATATTCTCTTTATTGCGCACACGTTGTTATGGGTTATAACAAATTATTATGCTTGTAACTAAAATGCTATAGGACAGTAGTAGAAAATATTTTTAACCGACTTCTGAAAAGAAGGTCATGTATTCATGTATCCCACCAGCCTCTTTTTATTTTAATCAGAGGCTACACAAACGCCATTTTTTTTTTACTTTACGTTTACGTCGCGCACTTGTTTTACGTTGGTTATGTTGAACGATGGCATTATAAGAGTTATCTTTGGTCCTTATAATGGCGTCACTTCTTCCAATAATATTTAAAATAAATAAAAAGCACTTAATGTAAGCCTACTTTCGTCATATCCTTCGAAATAATATTTCGACGAGGAAAGAATGGCAAAAAATTTAATGGGTGTATTTTATTCTCCATGTTTTTATAGGACCACCAAGGATAATGTCAAATCAAACACAGTATGGCGTCGAGGGGGACAGCGTGAGAATAGAATGTGTTTCGTTTTCCGTCCCTAAGCCTGACTACATTGTGTGGACCTTTGGAGGCAGCGAGATCAATTCTTTTCATAATCAGGTAATTGAGCTTTCAAACCTTATTTTTGTGGAAATACCGGTAGTCATGCATTTATGCCTGTGTTTAGCAATGTATTTACAGTACAAGCTACTAGAACGTGTCTTTCTTTAATAGATTTTCAACTTTATAGCTCAAGCAATAAGTTGAAGGTTGATTGGAAATATTTTACATTTTCGGGCTGATGTGCTAGCGTCTGTACATTAATTTTTACACTTTGATTGAGAGCTGGCAATGCTCTTTTATAACTAAACTTACATTGTTTACCAAAATTCATGCTAAGTTACATTTATAGATCTCAACCTGAGTGTATATTGCAGCTCTCAGCAAACAATAAAACGCTGCCATAAACTTGCACAGTTAAGTGCACATTTTGCGAGACGGGAAGAAAACTGGCAAATTTGCCTCCATCGCTTATTTAAAACAGGGGGCTCCGAAGAAAAGTTAGGCCAAGATTTTCTCAAACGGGAAAAATAAAAGCAGAAAAAAATGTATGCACAGTACAAACTCGAGATAAAACAATTCTTTTGTTTTACCGCTAAAATGTATTCAGCAAACAGAAATTTAAAAATTCTGTTTTACTTAGAGAATGAATATGTTTCTTCTTTTATCTTTGTGCAAGTTTTGTATAAAACTTTAAGTTTGCAAAGTTGTAGTGACCTTCTTATAGTTTTTATCGTTACATTCGAAGTATTCTTTCAGGAATATGCATTTTTGGAAGAAAGCCTAACTGATAGGATGACGAAATCGACTTTGATAATACGCAAGAGTGAATCGCATCATTTTGGGCATTACAACTGCAGTGTTGTCAATGTGTATGGAATGGACAGCATTGAAATTGACCTGGTTCCGGAAAGTAAGTAGAACATTACCCTTCCGAACTATAGTTGAACGAGGATCCTAAGGCGCGTGGCGAAAATCGGAATTAACGGCGCCATTTCCATTTAGTGACGACCCGAATGGCGTAGTGGTAGTGAGGCTGCCTTACGTTCCTAAGAACGTTACCACCGATTCGAACCCAGGACCCTAAGGTCCTGGGTTCGAATCCCGGTAGGAGCAAATGTTGTGTGATGAGCATGGACGTTTGTTTCCGAGTCATGGATGTTTATATGTATAATAAGAATGTATTCAAACAAAAAAGTATATCATTATGTAGTATATCAATTATCTGGTGTTCACGACACAAGCCTTGCTTAGTGTGGCACTAGATGGCGCTGTGTGTAATGTCCAGCGATATTTATTTATTTAGTTTTTTCTAACAACTCCAACTGTCAATGTCATTTAGGTGCCAGAAGATCATTGTATGTAGTTTATTAATTAATCTAAAAGTGAATTTGTATTCCAACCTGCGGCCTGCACACGTATCGGAACATACTATGAAGGGATGAATGGATTCAGAGGTCTCAAATTTAAAATTTCTTACAGAAACATTCCCGATCGTGTTCCTCATCGCTGGAGGATCATCAGCAGTAATCTTCGTACTGATGATCATGCTGATCATAATGCTATGTCATAAGAAGACGAAGAAGACGGATGTAAAGAAACCAGACATAACAGACTTGGGGAAGACTTGTGTGGACCAGTTCAAGGATTGTGATAGGAGTTCTAATATCAGTGACCTGAAGTTGGAGCTGAGGCAGGTGGAAGGCAGCTGTGATATGGTGAGTAGATAAAACTAAATAGGCAATAAAAAAATTGTAGCCTTCACAGTTAGGGTAGTTGTAGAAGAGTCTAATGGCGCATAGGATAACAGAGACGAGATCGACGATGGAACGAGCTAACTCAAAAGAAACCTTCTATCTCGCGACACAAACATATTGAAAGGGAATTAGTGCAACCAACTTGCTTTTACAAAATAAAAAGTCATCTCGTCTCATCTATAAACCGCAGTGCAAGTACGTAGAATTCGATAGGACTCGATTAGATAAATTTGACAGTTATCCTCGATAAAATGAGTTTTTATGCAGTCGAAAACTCATTTTATCGAGAATAACTGTCAAATTTATCTAATCGAGTCATAGCAAATCCTACGTACTTGGACTGCCGGTCTGACTGCGTACCTTATAACTTCGTTAAAATCTAGAATCTAAAATTCTCTTGACGATGTTTCGATATACTCGTAGTAATCATCATCAACAGCCTAGTTTTTACCCAATTAAGACCGACTTTCAGTCCAATATTTTGCATAAAGCGACTACCTTTTGTCTGACAAATCATTTCAAATCTTTTAATTTCACCCACCACAGGATAATTCCAACGCTGGCTCCGAAACTGACCTCCACCCAACTCTCCACCTAAAATCAAATCTGGGTCTACCACTCGCTGGACCTGTTCCTCTCCCAGAATCGGGCTACGACAACGAACTCATGAAGCAGTACCAGAGATACAGTGGAGACTTCAATCAACCCATCAGCAACCTGAATTTTAAGGTATTTCATATAATTTGACCATCTTGGAACTACTATTGAAAGTAATGTTGTAGATGATGTTTTTCTCTCAAGTTATTTTGGACTAACACTTGGCCCGCGACTTCGTCCTCAAAAATTATGATAACTCGGCTAATTTGCATGATACTCGTATCATTATAATTTTTAAGGTGTAGCTTTCCAATGGTGAAATAATTTTTATTTTTTTTATTAGTACTTAGTTCTTGAGTTAAATCATAACAAACACACAAACAAAAACTCAAATCTTTCCTCTTTATAAAGGGTGTAAAACACCTCTTCACGAAGCCGAAAGGCACTTGTTCTCCCCATCATTGCGATATTTTTTTTGTTCTACACCATACGGGAGTTCAAAGTTACAACTTTGTTAAGTTTTTTTTTTTAAATACAAGTGTTTTTTGTAAGATTTTGACTTTTAAGACTTCCACGACCCCCGTACTATGCAATCCATCCATCAGCACAATGTTTTAAGAGCGTTATATTGAGTTCTACCACAAAACATGATTTATAACCTCAAAAAAAAGTTGTTTCCCAGCAAAATTTTTGCGTAAAGTTACTTAGTTTGATTTACAGAATGCTTGGTTAACGGCTTTGTAATGAGGTGGTTTACACCCTGTATACAATACAAGTAATACGATATTATATAATGATGAAACGCATGTTATTAAAAAGAATGAATATAGATAATAGAAAATGGATGGAGAAGGAGAGGAAGGCCAAAGAAAAATGGATGGATTGTGTAACGAATTATATGAAAGAGAACGGAGTAAATGTTGCCGTGACGTCTGAGAGAGGAGAATGGAAGAAGAAAACGAGTTGCCCCGACCCCAAGTAGAATCGGACATTGGCAGGAAGACGATGATGAATATGATATTACCGCACCTTTTTCCCAAGCAGGTAGACAAAAACTGCAGAACATCATCTGCTACAATCCTTACATACTATAGAGTTTACTGACGGTCTGAACCTTACGTCCTAGGCAATAAGGTTTCATGAACAGTGGAGCCTCAGTAAATTCGGTAATACCTACCTACTCCTTTTGCTTCGACCAAGTTCATAGAAAATCTGGTGTTACCTGAGGACTACCTGACTTTTTCTAAAAAACATCACCAATGAAGTCAGTGTATGTCCTCCTAGGGTGTCCCGTCCCGAAGTTTTCACTCCGATCTGCCTTGGAACGAATCTACGCTGGATTTATTGTTAGAATGTACCCAGGCGGTGTGTGTGGAATTAGAAATTAAATATTTAGGCTCGTAGTGTTAGCACGTGGATGGCGGGCTATACTTTAGTCTGGTTAAGGTTAGGTTGTTCGAAATTGAGGTGTTTAGTGACTTCTGTCTAGATTTTTGTTATTGAGATTAGCGTTTTTTTTATGTGTTTTTGCAGTGACGAAATGTGTTCCTGATTTTTAAATTCATACTGATTAAACTGTGTAGTTGATGATTAGAACAAATTTGTTTGCGAATCTTGCTTTCTATCTTTCTATCTTTAATATACAGAGTGTTAACGAACTATTCACGAAACTGACCCGTAAATCAAACTAAATAACTCTAAGTACACAAACATTATTGCGTTTTTTTGGGGGTGTAAAATCAGGTTTACTACGTTGCTTTATCGTTGCGTTTAGGCCTACCGTAGGCCTCAATGTAACGATAAAGTACTAAAACATTTTTTTTTAAAGTTTAGAGTTCCTACTTTATGTAACTTATCATCGAATAATGATTTAGCTGTTACGCCTTTTCATACATTTCGAAAAGTATTCTTTATTTTATCTAAAAACATCTTCCTGCCCTTGTCCCATTTTATTTGTGGTCGGCGCAACACGTTTTCTTCTTCCATTCTCCCCTGTTAGACGTCACGGCATCATTTACTCCTTTCTCTTTCATATCATTCTTCACACTATCCATCCATCTTTTCTTTGGCCTTCCTCTCCCTCTCCATCCATCAACATTCATGTCCATCACTCTTTTAGTCACATGCGTTTCATCTCTCCTCATTACATGTCCATACCTATACAAACGACTTCCTTTCAATTTTTCAGTAACAGGTGCCACTTTCAAATTTCCTCTAATGTACTCATTCCTTACTTTGTCCGTTCTTGTCACTCCACACATTCATTTCATCTCCGCTACATGCAATCGTTTTTCATCCATCTTCTTCACAGCCCAGCATTCCGATCCATACAGTATGACAGGTCCTAATCATGGACTTGTATATTTTCCCCTTTAACTTGAGGGGCATCCGTGGGTCGCAAGTTTTTTATCAAGTATTTTAACTCAAAACACAGTTCAAATTTACTGTAACATGATTCTAGTTTCTAAATTTTTAATTCCTACTCACGAACAGCTCTTGAAAATTCATTCGACCAGATCTACTGCGCAACTAAAACTAAATAAAATATTTCTTGGCAAGATATAATTTTATACGTGGCTAGAATTTCTGTTAGCAATGCACAACAATGCTGGATTACGAGAAAATAATAATATGAGAGCCTTGTTACACACAAAACATCAAGCCTTGCCTAGAATGTAAAGCCGTTCTCATTTTTCACTGTTTGTTCAATTTAGTTTAGGCTTGCTTCATACTGCCTCGGTTCGGTACGATTCGCCATCGTCTTCGTCTTTGTCTCGTCACAAAATCAAAATACAGCAAAGGTATAAATACAAAATCTTCTAAAGCGTCAAGTTTTCGAGATTTAAGCTATCAAAGCTGTGCAAGGTAGCAATCACAACGCCATATATTTCGGAAACTTAACACTTTAGACAGCTGTATAATACACTTTGACCGTGCAGGTATTTCACTTTTGTAGAAAACAGCTGATTTAAAAACAAAATATCTATGAAAAATTTATATGTGGTTCAGAACGTGTACTTAGTACGTGGTAACCGTTTTCACGTCGGTGTCCGTATATGATGCCTTAGCTTGAGTTGTATCGACATGATTCAGCAAAGGTAGCCGATCAGAGTTAACCGATCAACAACCTGCATGAAAGACGAACAATAATATAATTATGAAGTAGCAGACTTTGTTGTTTAACAAACATTGCCGATCACATGTGCTGAACCGAACCAGTGTGAAGCATCCCTTAGATTTTATAACGAACTTGCTCTCGTCAACTTTATGCGAATAAAAAGGTTCAAAGGAACCTTGTTTTAGATTACTCAAATCTAATAAGAACTTTCGTTTTTGTAATTTAGGAAACGAATTAAGAATTAGTAAGTATGATGAGATTTTTTTTTAAGATTTTTTTTTTTGAAGACTCACGATGCCTAGATAGGTAAATAAATGATGTGTCTTTATGAACAAGAAAATACTTTTCAAATTAGACTATTAAGATTAAATGATATTTGCCAAAGTGATTCCTGGAAGAAATAATTTAACCTAAATCTGACGAGAAAAATTTTAGCTTAGTTGACGGCCGTTGTTAAATAATAAATATTGTGAGAGGTAACCTAAGCATTAAATTAAGAGGATATAAGGTAGTTCCTTGTCGGGTACTAATTTATTACTATGATGATTATGAAGTAGGTATCTAAAAAGATATTATACATTTACCTATATAACTATACTAATGTTATAAAGAGGTAAAACATGACTGTGTAAGTTTGTGATAGGGTAGTCTCCGGATCTGATGATTCTAATTCTACAAATTCAAATTATTAACTGGCAGAAAAATATATTATTCGTGGGTGCTATAGGCTAAATACGCATGACAGCAGTATCAATAACTTACAAATCTATTTAGTCCGTCAGTTAGATTATTGAAAAATAATGGACACGTATTTTTTGTTTTTGTAAATCAATGAATATTGACAAAGATACAACTCATCAAAAGTCTATCTAGTCTAGAACTAGCTAAAAATGATACCTAGGCGTGACGTATTCGGAATTTAAAAAGCGTCGTATCTTCGTCAATTTTGATTTACGTAACAAAAGAAAAAATACGGGTCATATATTTTTTAATGATCTACC
This sequence comes from Xestia ashworthii, assembly GCA_950022955.1. NCBI lineage: Eukaryota > Metazoa > Arthropoda > Insecta > Lepidoptera > Noctuidae > Xestia > Xestia ashworthii. The sequence goes on from OX465572.1 coordinate 8,183,485, forward strand.
TGACGGACTAATTCGATGTTGTTTAGCGTCTACCCTATTATTTATATCCGCCATCGCAGTTTTTGCGGACGAAGTCACAGGCAAAGCGCTAGTTACAAGTTGTAAGGGACTAAGACGCATAACCAGCTAATGTTGTTCCCACATTGAGACAAAGGTCTCCTTTTAAGAGAGAGATTGGCCGTCATTCACCATGCGGTCATCTTTTTCGAACAGTTCCGCAGCCCCGGCCGGCTCAGACTTCCTGGAGGTCACTTGTATTCGATTTTTTGTTTTACGAAACCATCCGGGTTTGTTGAATATTGTTCCATAGACACATGTTCTACCGTGCTCACTGACGGTCGACCACTGTTCAACCTTATAGCTCAGGGCATACGGGTGAAAATTGGTCGACCATCAGTGAACGCGGTAGTACTTAGCCAGTGAGAGTTCACCATCATCGTAGAAACTTAACAACGTAGTATAAACTTACTTATGTAAAAAATTAATCTCCTTATAGGCATTAAGTTAAGGGTAAAAATTGAATGACATTTGCACAGAGCAAGTGGCCATAAAGAATTCAATTCTTACCCTTATTTTTCGCATGGGAAATCATCAAATGACCCCCCTCCCACTCTGGGCGGAGCGGGAGGGAGTGTCAGACTTTTAGTGACTAAAAACCATCCATGTTCCTTCCTCGCCCTTTACGTTCCGGGGCCGCGGTATCTCTTTCGAACAATCCCGCAGCCCCGGAACAGTCCCGCAGCCCCGGTCAATTCTTACCCTAGACTTTATTGCTACCCAGATTTAAGGACCAATTTTGTCAAACAGCATTTTAACAAACTCTTTTTTCCCCAGAATCACGGACAAAGCAACGGCTACGTTCCCTATGTGGACTACTCCCGAGACTACGCTCCACCAGTACCATCTGACTCTCTGTCGGGGTCTCTATCTAGAAGCACCGACGGTTCTACCTACCCCAGTCACTGCGGGTCTCTGCACCGGCAGCAGAGCTGTGGTAGACTTGGTGGGATTGTTGGACCTGATGGCAAGTTGTTGAGTTTTACCCAACTATGGTGACGCCAAAAAGAATGTGTGTGAGAACTATGTATGTTTGCTGTATTTACGTATGTTCATCCGTAGCGCCTAAACTGTTCATCCAATTTTGATGAATAAGGTGTCAATCGATTCGTTTTCATAGCTTAGGCTATAATTTAACTGACTTCAGATATAGGACAATAGGCTAGTTTCCACCATCGATAAATTGCAAATCTATTTAGTCCGTCAGTTAGAGTATTGGTAAATAACGGACACGTATTTTTTGTTTTTTAAATCAACGAATATTGACAAAGATAAAACGCATCAAAACTCAGGAGTGGGGGCTCGTGACATCAGAACTCACTAAAAATGATACCAAACAGTGACGTATTGAGAATTTTAAAAGCGTCGTATCTTCGTCAATTTTGGTGTAAGTATGTAACAAAAGAAAAAATACGGGTCAAATATTTTTTTGATAACCTAACTGACGGACTAATTAGATTTTTTCAATTAATAAGCCTATTCAATTTTACCTTGTAAAGACCGATTTTAATTAGATCTTGATTATTTTTTAGTTGTCTACAACTAGATTGATTACCTTCTAGAGATTATCTTCTAGAGATCTTGATTATTTTTTAGTTGCAGACAACTAAAAAATAATCAAGATCTAATTAAAATCGGTCTTTACAAGGTAAAATTGTAACGCAAAATAGAATGTAGTAGATGTAGTGTAAAATGTCGGGGTAGTGGTAATCTATTACCACTGAAATTCTTTATGCTTAAGTTCCGGGTGTCCAAAAAATAGGGCATACACCCAGACCCAGGCTACTACAAAAAATACTGACCATATTCCAAACGAGCCTGTTCTGGCAATCAAACTCCATACCTGCAGCAGTAGCAAAATATGGTGATGTAGGAAATAAAAAAAATAACAGACAAGTATTATTAAATCATTTAATTTGAGCAATAAAACTCATTGAAATCACTAATCACTTCAGTTAACAATTACTTTATTTATTTATTTTTTCTAAAAGGTAGTTTTATTTTGTAACATTATATAAAATCGTTTGCGTTTTTTTATCAGCGTCGGAATCCTTCGCTTCGAAGTCAACGAAACAGTACACAGTAGAACTCAATGTACAGTAGAACTCAATGTAACGCACTCGAAACATTGTAGTGATCGATGAATTGAAAAGTGCGGGGGAGGCGTTTAAAGTAAACATCTTACATTACACACTTGTAGGTTTAAAAAAAAAAGTTCTCAAAAAGCTGGAATTTTGAACCCCAATATCTCCGTAACTAGAAGGTTCCCAGGTATGGTGTCCAGCAAAAAACTGTTTGCAATGACGTCCCGAACAAGTGCCTTTCAGCTTCGTTAAAAGGTATTTTAGTACAACGTGTCATGATTCATTTTTCCTTAGAAGTACACTTTCAGCAGGCCTAGCTTTCAGAAACCTGTTTAGATTTTGTACGAATAGATCCATAAATTTATCTATTGAAGGTGAACGAAATAGGCCGTCAATTATCCTCCAATTCCTATTTAAGAATTTGTGTACGATGTCAGCTGAAATGAAAAAAAGTTTCATTTGCAAACGTCCGTAGCTGTATATTCCCAAATTGGGATGTTGGATGAGTACATGAATATGTTACTGAGTGACTGTTGTTCGTGTAGTCCTGGGTTCGATTCCCAGGACGGGAAATTTTGTTGGGTTTTTCAATTAAGAAATTCTCAGTAGCAGGACGCAGTTTGGAAGTTAGTGGTGTGGCTTCCACGTGCCTTGGGTAGCACTGACATTTGGTGGTCTTGTGCCTGATCTCTCATTGATCTTGTCGGTAGCGCTTTTCCACGCGAACAAGCCATGATGGTGTCTCCGTCGAAGATGCGCACTCGACTCCTCGATGTTTGTCGTGTAGGTAAAATAATGGAGGGTGCAAATTACTTCGAGGTTACATTTTTGCATTATAGCTGCTGCTGAACACAACTCGACAGTCGCACTTGCGGCAACGATTGTTTGTGAATGTGTTAACATTGTAAGATTTGTAGATTCCCAGATGTTGTTAACTTTTTATCTTGTCACGCAACGCCATGCAATTGTCAGGCCTACGTTGCCCAATGATTTAAAAAGAGTAACCATGGAGCACCTTTCCGGTTTTATAAGAAGGCACCAAACCGAACCATGCATCTTTTTACAACGTTTCATAAGTGCCCATTTAGGCCTTTGTGTAAAAAAATATTTTGATTTAGAGACTCGCTAGTCTCAGGCAGCGGACCTGCGCGTGAGCAGAGAGTAGTGTAACACAGGTGGGTCAAGGCAGTCATCAAAATATTACGATGTTCAGTCGATCGCTAATCACTTAATAGTATTCAAAATGGAATCTTTGTGCAATACTATAAATAAATAACTTACATTTTTCTTTATCTCCGTTAAATAGATTCGTCATTTCGAACATCACCTTCCCTCTTGGTTCAATATCAAGTGTATGACTTTTAATTTGTACATAGATGTTATCGTCCTCACCTACTGTTTTCTCATAGTTGCCGTTGAACATAAGTAAGTAGTCATCTGTAATTAAAAAAAACTCTTATAAGATAAATCAGGCACCAATCATAGCAGGTTGTTGAAATTTTTAGGTAACTACTATGCGTAAGTAGATAACTTCATGTTGATTGATGTTCAGCTGTTGATGAGTTCACAGACTACAAATCTATACCAACATAAGCCATCAACTGCACGAATCCAGACTTTGTGGCTGCTACTGTAAAATACGTAATGGAAAAACCCAATAACACTTTGCTCGATCCGGGAATCGAACCAGTAGAACCTCATGCTTAGCTGCCGTGCTTGCGACCACTCAAACAATGAGGCAATCAAACATATAACTCTTCAACTTTATTGTATACCTTAACTTGTTGGCGAAGAAGACAGATTAGTTAAATAAGGCGTCGGTCGGGCTTCACAGACGAAGGGATGACATAACATTTCTAGGTGAAATACTTACCAGCAGTGATTGTTAACACTCCCTTCCCTTCAACATGCATTATGAGAATGTCTCCTTCCAATTCATAGTTCGTTTTTGCAATGATTTGTGGACACTCCAAGATAAACAGGAAATTTAATGCTTCTTTGTCGATTCTATAACAAAAGTAAAGGTTAAGGTACTTTATTAAGTCACTAGCTTCTGCCCGTGACTTCGTACGCGGATCCTGTTGCTTATGCCAGCGACAACGGGATCGTCAAAATAGAAGACCTGAAATGTCTGATGTCGAATTCTAAGAGCCCGGGGAAGAGAAAATAACGGATCTTTCCCACCTGCCCGGCTAGCATGGGCAGGGGATAAAAATTTTATCCACCGGTTTTTCCACTGACAAGGGACAAAATTCAAACAAAAGTTGAAATAACCGGTGGATAAAATTTTTATCCCCTGCCCATGCTAGCCGGGCTGAGCAACACATACCGTTTGTTTCTTTTTGACATTTAACAGCTTCACAAAAAGTACAATTTTGAACCATACCTCCGAGGGCGGGAATATGTGGCGTATTCAATCATAGAAGTATACGTAAATGCACTCCGTTCCTTATCAACCCAAGTACGGTCGCCATGGCCTACGGCTATATCTTGAGACACATCCGATTCTTCATGATATCGACATTCTGTTCAGAGAATGTCGAAATCTTCGCACTCTTCTTCTGTCTCTTCATGCCGTACTCCAGCAATTCTTTCTCTCTCACTTTATAACTGATTATGAATATTTTGTTGTGTGCGTATTCGGGACAATGTATGATAGTCTCGATCAGCAGTTAGTTGCGCATCACGTTCATCACTCGTTTCAAAAGACCTGTTAGTAGATGTGTGAATACACTGAGAACTCAAGCGTGATTCTGTATCGGTAAACGTCTCCGACTCGCGAGACAATGCGTGACGCTCTTCGGTCAGTCGCGCATCTATTCTTCACTGGTCTCTAGAGACCTGGATGTGGATGCGTAAATACGCTGAGAACGCGGGCGTGCTTCGCGATCCGAAGAGGTTTCCAAGGAGCAAGTTGCAGCCTGATGTTCTCGAACAGCATCAAGTCTCTTCTGACGCTCTTCGGTATATTCTTGGGATCTTATGATCCTCAATCTTTTAGCTCCTTTGGAACATTGGGAAAGATTTGACCTCTTTCTAAGCATGGTTATACTTTCGTTGTGAAGATACCTGATCAAGTAAAATCTAAGTGACTGCTCCCCTGCATTACCGGGTAGGCTACTGAGTCACGAAGATAAATGGAAAAGAAAATTGAACACTGAAATAACATTAGCCCGAAGGCATATATATATACGATAAAATAAAATAATGAATGGGAGTTTTGGCCAGTAGAGTCAAATTTTCAATGATATACCATCGTCATCGAAAATCAGTCCTAAACTGATACAGCTTTCACCGCGTGAAGGTACTTCCAGCTTATGTTATTTCATAATAATTATACAGTGAAATTTATGATAGCTTTGCAATAATTTTCACATCAGATGCTGATCTTCGATTTTTTAAAAGTCAACTGGTAATGCCCATCAGACCGATCAACTTTTGCTAAGACGTCATTCCTACATGTGTTATGGTGTAGCTGGGCTCTTGGAGTTCCACAACAGGTGTTCCAGATCTTCGATTTTTATAAGTCAACAGAGAGTGATCATCAGATTGTTCAACTTTTGCTAAGACGTCATTCCTATATGTGTTATGGTGTAGCTGGGCTCTTGGGGTTCCACAACAGGTGTTACAGATCTTCGATTTTTATAAGTCAACAGAGAGTGCTTATCAGATTGAACAACTTTTGCTAAGATGTCATTCCTATATTTGTGTTATAGTGTAGCTGGGCTATTGGGGTTCTACAACAGGTGTCCGAGATCTTCGATTTTTATAAGTCAACAGAGAGTGCTTATCAGATTGAACAACTTTTGCTAAGATGTCATTCCAATATGTGTTATGGTGTAGCTGGGCTCTTGGAGTTCCACATCAGGTGTTCCAGATCTTCAAATTTATTCTCTCAGCAGAAAATGCTCATCATGTGGAACAATTTTTGCTTTGATGTAATTTTTGTATCTCTTATAGTTTAGCTGGTCTGTTGCGGTTCTGCATCAGGTGTTCAAGTTTCCAAGATAAATTATAGCCCATATGTTGCCCAGACTTAATATCTATACAACAAAAAAAATCATTCAAATCCGTCCAGTACTTCCGAAGATTAGCGTGTACAAACAAACAGACAAACAGACAGAGTTTTTTTTTTGGATTCGTGCTCTATTACTGTTTCTAAACCCCCCACAATTATTATTTTTTAAATATATTCAATGTACAGACACAGTTTTTTTACTCTTTTATTATATGTATAGATAAAAAAAATGTTTAAGTAAGTTTCCTGGCCTACGCGATATTGGAAAAACTAGAACTTGCAAGGCCAATTTGCAATCTGAACCCTTAATCTATTTTCAACGATGATGAAGTTTCGATTAAATGGAAACTGGTCTTAATAAAACCGCTATAAGAACAGAGCTTACAGTCGTAATAGGTAGTCAGTGGTCCGAAAGTCTGACAACCAGTCTTACCAAGGAGTATCATATTACCCAATACTTACTAGGTTGTGAAGGACGGATAGGTGGTTACTGCGTGTAAAGTACGGGCCATTCAGCTGCATCCAGTTACACTGAAAGCCGACCCCAACATAGTTGGGAAAAGGCTAGGCAGACGTTGGCGATGATGATGATGAACTTACTTCAGACTCGTCACAACGCAGTCTCTCATTCCCGTCAAAGAAGCATTGGTCAACTTATAGTGAAGGGTGGGCTGCTTTTCTTCGAAGAAATCTATCCGTAAAGGGTCCGAAGCTTCGACTATATCATCAACACCATTAACGAAAGAGCTATAACTCTTGTTGGCGACTTTGGTTGTGCAGTCATGGTCGGTTATCTCACATATTTCACCTGAAATGGAAAAAAATAATATCAGGGAATAAAAATAATAAAATGGATCAGGGACTCAAACTGTAACCGTAATAATGTGTTTTCAACACTGTTTTTAAAACAGTTTTAACAGAAAAACACTTTTAGATGTAACAGATACAATAGTGTTACCGAATCAAACTGTGACTAGACAACAGACTCCGACTAGATTTCGGCTATCCAATGGCAACGCTGAGTTTATTAACACTGTTAAACCTTTTGTATCTGTTACAGATAATATGTTACGGTTTCACTTTTTTATGTGTTTTGGGTTAACACATTGAAAACACATTTATAAGTGTTACATATTTGATTCTGTTACCAATTCAACATGTAACACTTATAATTCTGTAACCTTTATTTTGAAGTTGAATTACGAATTGGATTACGTTCCGATTTCTACGATACTGGCTTTCATTTTTTGGGCCCAGTGTGGGTTGGCAGATGTCGCAAGCCTGCGATTTGGTTCTATGACATTCCGGTATCCTTACGATGTTTTCCTTCACTGTTTTGATAGCATAAGCCTAATCAGCTCTCAATAATAACAATACTGGGACACATACCTCCTCTCTATGCGCTATTATCAAATAAAATAGTTGGTTTGATAGCACTAGTAAACTACTCGTATTAAAATCATGATCTGCCTATCTTTTCCTAAACTATGTTGAGGTCGGCTTCCAGTCTAACTGGATGCAGCAGACTACCAGTATTTTGCATGGAGCGACTGCCTGTCTGACCCAGTACTAACTGGGTTGTGGTAGCTGGTTAACACGATACCATTGGTAAGACTGGTTGACAGACTTTTGGGTCCCGGACTATCTATCTATAAAGATCTACAAATAACAGCTGGGACCAACGGCTCCACGTGCTTTCCGAGGCATGGAGGGTACTCGGTATGTAATGTGTAGTCTCCCATCCATGGACCAACCTAGGCATGCGTGGCTTAACCTGAAGAGCGACCCAAGCGGCTGTTATTATTCAGCCACGAACTAAATCGATTTAAAATTCGTGCTTATTTCAGGTAGCAAGTTTCCAAAATTAATTCTCTTTTCATAAAATCAGTATTACAATAAGAAGGGAATAGGTACTTACATACAACCGAGCTAATCCAAAAAACTACGAGAACTACCAACCGCACAATAAACATTTTGGATCAGAGATGCACAACCAAATAAATTGAATATTTTCGTGATTGGAGTTTATATTACGTCAAGCAAGATAATCTTAATTATAACCTGATCTTATCTGAATATACCCGAGCAGTTTTTTCATTGCAAAAAGTACTTATATAAGCTACAAAATTTGGTCCTGTGTGTATTTTGAAATATTAAGCTTCACAGAAACGAATCTAAAGTAACTAATCTAGCAATTAACTAAAAAATTGTGTCGAAATACTCTTCAACGCTGTCAACTGCTAATTTTTCCCAAGAGACTGCAATGTTACCACATTGTATGGTAACATTTAGCCTCTGGACAATGCCAGCCCTTGAGATACTTGACACTTCCTGTCACAAGTGTCAAGTATCTTATACACCATGCCATATTATACATATACCTAAGAACCAAAAATACACCTACCAACCCGCACTGGGCCGGCGTGGTGGTTTATAGCCCATTCCTTCTCATGGAGAGGTGGCCCAGCAGTAAGAAAATTATAGGTTTATTACGCTAAGAAGTTCTCATTGGTTCATCATTAGGCACATGAGCCGAGAAAGGAATTTATAAAAATATCTTTTTCTAAAAATATCTGTTCTCTGCTTTTGTCTAAGATCTTTAAAGTTTTAGACTGCGCTATCCAGCGAACCCTAATCATTGGTATTATACCTAAGTATTTAAATACTACATTGTGTTAGTATTCTAATGCAGGTTTAACATTATAAATAGTTCCATTGTTTTCATTTTCAAATCTGTGTTTCCACGCACAAAATCAATTGTTTTATTTCTCAAATGATTTTTAATTCATTATAATTTTAATGAGTTAAAAAGAAATATATTTATATTATCTCATTCATATTCATAATCGTTTGTTTTGAAACAAGCGTTCTAATGCACGTCTGGCTGTTTAAGAAAAACTAGAGTAGGCAAATAATGTTCATAGTAATTTAATTACGAAAGAAAATGTTTGTACTGTTTTTATAGGGAGTGAAATCAAAACAATCAGATTACGTCGAGAGATATTACATCTCGTAAGAGGGTGATTAATATGTCGACTACTAACGAAGTGTATAAGAAAAAAATAATTACACTGCGTCGAACCAAACTTTGAGGTCAAGCGTGAAGTTTTTAAGATGTCATTTATTTCGCGAAATGACATTACGGAAATTGACAGGAATGATTGAAAATTAATAGGTCTACAAGGTCTAAGTACGAGGTCCATGTTCACCAAAAAGATGACGGTTTGATTATCTAAAAACAGCTGTTTAAAACACATTTTTGTAGGGAACATATCAAAGTGACAGCTGTTTTTAGATAATCAGACTGTTACTTTTTCGGTGAACATAGACCCGAGAAGTAGAATGATGATGATGATAGTATTCAAGTGTAACAGGTTGACACTTTGAAAGTTGCCACGGGTAGTTAGTCTGAAAATCAATCTTGCCACTTATTATACAGGGTGTAAACCACCTCATCACGAAGCCGTCAACCAAGCATTCTATACATACATCAAACTAAGTAACTTTACGAAAATATTGCTGGGAAACGACTTTTTTATTTGGGGTGAAAAATCACGATTTGTGGTATAACTCAATGTAACACACTCAAAATATTGTGTTAATGGATGGATTGTAGTGCGGGGTTTGTGGAGGTATTTAAAGTAAAAATCTTACAATAAAAACTTGTATTAAAAAAAAAAACTCGTCAAAAAGTTGTAACTTTGACCCCCAATATTTCCGTAACTAGAAGGTTCCCAGGTCTGGTGTAAAACAAAAAATGTTCGGAATGATGAGGAGAACAATTGCCTTTCGGCTTCGTTAAGAGGTGTTTTACACCCTTTATAAGTCTGGTATCCCGTGACAAGTGTTGGTTAAAGGCATGGCAGATAATGTTGCGTCAATAATTATATGAAATAAGGTGCGATGGGTTTCCGCAAAGTAACGCCTGATTCCATAAAATGAAGATGATTAACGAAGTGATTATTCCACAGTGATACCTATGTCTGGTCCTGGAGTGGTCCTCACAGGAGAGGATGTCAGATACGCTGCCACCTACGGCAACCCTTATTTGAGAGGGAGCGCTCCTGTTGGTAAGTTTATGTGTGTGTTTGTAAACTTTATTATTAGTACAGGTAACTTTAGAAGAGTTAAAGTTCAAAGGTTACAGAGACTTTGTTGATTTAGTATCTAGTTAAGCTTAGAGCTTACTTGAGCAGGTCTAGAATAAATAATTACACATAATATTTGTGTAGGTCGTGTTGATCTTGTCATTACTTGTCAAAATCATTGAACTGTTTCATCAATTTACTATTGCGGCTATTTTATTTCAAAATAATGTTGGAAGGATTGGAGGGAAGCCTTTTCCCAGCAGTGGGACTATATGGGTTAGCAAGAATATAAATCAAAACGTTACCGATTTTCAATCCATGTGTGATATATTTTTCTTCGTACCTATTATCTTAATTACTTAATGATAAAAAATTATAATAATCGCGCCTAGAGGTATTTTATGTCGGGTACATTAAGGTCCATGTTCACCAAAAATATGACGGACGATTATCTAAAAACAGCTGTTTAAAACACATTTTTGTATGGGAATATGTCACATTGACAGCTGTTTTTAGATAATCAGACTGTTATCTTCTCGGTGAACATGGACCTAAGTGGACCGCTTTTGTAAGACGACTAAAAAGTCACGGTGTATAGTGTATAAGACTGACGTAAGCTAAACAAGTATACTCTTTGAGGAGTTCATAGATTCAGAATCAGATTCATTTATTTATTGTAAAACATATTTAACCGCAATTAAGTTATTATTTTGGTAATACGAGTACATTGAGGGCGCTATGTTTTGCTTCTAGGATCAAGAAATGAATATAGTTAAATGTAACATCACAAAATTAAACAAGTAAAATTGTTATACAAAAAAATAAATGAATCTGAATGAATCTGAATGAATCGGAATGAATCGGAATGAATCTGAATGAATCTGAATGAATCTAAATGAATCTGAACGAATCTGAATGAATCTGAATGAATCTGAATGAATCTGAATTAATCTGAATGAATCTGAATGAATCTGAATAATCTGAGTTGCCAAAGGCCTGCCGAGTTCTAGTCGAGCAGCTCAACATGATAAAGGAGATTTTTGTAATTTTTTTTACACAAAATGAGCAGCTACTCGCCGGATTTGAAGCGACGATGTGGCCTAGTGTGGAGCACGCTTGCCTAGAAGACACCGATTCACTCAAACCTTTAAAATTCTAAAAACGATAAACTTTGTCAACAGCGTATATGCCACAGATGAACACCAACCCCGTTGGGAAGCCAGCACCGCCACCATACTACTCTGTTAGAAATGCCAACCATCCTCCAAATAATCTTTATGGTAATAATGTTTTTTTTATTAAGATTTTGCTCGTCTTATATTAGTCTTTGTGAATCCCTGAAATGTTCGTTTGTAAGTGTTGCGAAGAGCTTGTGGCTTAATAATAATAATAGCCGTCTATGTTGATTACCGATGTTGGTCCAGGGATGTATGACCAGTCATTGCATACCGAGTTTACTCCGTGCCTCGAAAAGTACGTTAAGACCAGGCTGTCATTTGCAGATCTTTGACAGTCGTTTCAGGTAGGCAGTGTCCAAAAGTCAAGTGGCCAGTCTTACCAAGGAGTATCATACTACCCAGGACTAACATGGGTTGTGAAGGTCAGAAAGGCAGTCGCTCCATGTAAAATACTGGTATCCAGCTGCATTCGCTTCTAGACTGGAAGCCAAACAAAAAAGTTGGGAACAGGCTGGGCGGATGATGACCATTTGTTCGTAATAGGAAATCTCTGGTAGTGCAGGTCTGATAACACTTCTGACGATTATTTTAAGATCTGATTTATGGAAAAAATTACTTCTGTAAAGATGGGAGTCGCGGATGGAACCTTGTTTTTAAATTGGCATCTTTTTTTATGTTTTCTTGCTACTTCTGGGTGATTTAAGTAACTAAGTCATAATTTGAACAATATATCTTCATCAGTGCCATCAGTAACTTCACCGTCATCGTCATCATCTTCGAGGCCCGTCACCAGTCCATTGGCGTCATCGTCCTCAACCAATAGTGGTGCACAGCCTCAAGTAAGTACTACATTATACTACTACCATACACACTTCTGGGTAGGTTTGAACATGTTGATCAGTTTACACCGAAGAATACTTTGTTGAAGGAAAACCAAATTGCTATAATTTCATGGTACATAACGTTGTCTCAAAAAGTGATTAACCACTTGTAACAGTTTCTGACAAACCACGCAAAATGTGAACCAGCAAGTAAGGTATGAGATATTATTCGCTTATATTTTATTAAAAGCTGGATATTGCCCTTAGTGATAAACGGTATTTAAAATCACGAGACTATCGTTAAAACTGCAAACGGGATATATGTATTAACCATGTTTACTAATTGTTTTGAATTCCTGATATTTTGGCGATGGTTATGCCGTGTTTGCCTATATATGGGATGGATGATCACCCATTAATACCGAGTTTCCTCAGTGCCTCGGAAAGTACGTGAAACTGTTGGTCCGGGCTGTTATTTTTCCATCTTTGACAGTTTTTACAGGTAGTCAGTGGGACAAAAAGTCTGACAACCAGTTTTACCAAGTGGTATTATTACCCAATATTAACTGGGTTGTGGAGGTCAGATAGGCAGTCGGTCCATGTAAAGTACTGGTTTTGAGCTGCATCTGGTTAGACTGGAAGCCGGCCCTAATATAGTTGGGAAAAGGCTAGGCAGGATTTATTTATTTATTTAATGTCAGATCACAAAGATCCATGAATGTTAGGGCTGCGTTTGGTCCTCGAGCCGGCAACAAGCGTAAAAATAAAATACATAATAATTATAATTTATTGCATAAGTTGATAAAAAATGGTTACAAAGAAGGTCTAACATCAAATTTATACAACCTACAACTCCTAGTTACGGCAATATATTAAAAAGAAAACTAGCTTGTCATTGTCTGACACAAACACCAAAGAGTATGTAAACCTATAACACCCCATGGTTATAGGTTTACATACTCTTTGGTGTTAGGTTTTTTTCGTTAGATTATTTTCGTTATAGGCCCGAGATAGAAGCTATGCAATAGCTTAAAAACAAACAATTACAAAACACATTCACAACATATTATTACATTTATTACATTTATTTTACCACTGATATTGGACACTGATATTTATCAGAAATGATCCTCAGAATGCCGTTGCTGCTGCCGCGTACTCTGCCTAACAGTGATGATACACGCATGCGTCTTATTGCATAGAAAGCATTCGTATGCGCAGCAAACATCGCGGAAGCACTGCAGAACCGCGGCAACCGCAACAACATTCTGAAGACATTATTGTATTGTACCCGCAGAGCGCTGTCAGATGCCCTTTGAGTATAATTGATCCACAGGCTGCTCATGTAGAAGGATTGACAATAGGCTTTAAACAATGCTAACTTGACCTTAGCTGAGCAACGAGCAAACCTGCGAACCAACATATGTATTACCCCTGAGAGCCAGCGCTCTGCGTTCACGTTCAATGTCCTCATTTTCCTTCAGATCATCGGTGACAGTATGTCCTAGATATTTAATTTTTTTCAATCTAGTTAGAGGAGAACCATTCAAAAAATGGGTGGAGTTTCATGAGGGGTTTTATCAATAGCTATTTGCCCATTTAATGACATTTAATTGATTGTCATACAAAATTTAAGCGTCTCCACTAGTTCCGTCGGTACATTTTGTTTACGAAGTTTATCCCACAGGACCTCATAACAAACCAGATCGAAGGCTTTGGACAAATCTAAAAAGCAAGCGTAAACAGGTGTCCTGCGATCCAAATAATACCTAACCGTGTGCTTCATACAGAGAATGGAGTTGGTTTCAATTTCGTGATTAAAAGTCTAGATGTTTAAATAATGACTGAGTATTTAAATTCAAACTAATATTGACGTTGTTGCCGACTAATTTCTGTGACGTAATAGTTGTTTCTAATTTAAGTGAGCAACCCGCTTACATTATTGGTCCTTTGGGTATAATAGGAAAAGTTACTAAACACTAAACGATAGGACCTTTAACTGAATAATTTAACCTTCATAGTTCGTTAACGACCTCTGAGGCTTAGTTTAAAGTTGAACTCTGTTGAGGAAATGGGAAATATTTAACGAACATTTCATGAAATTATTTAACGACATGACAGTGCTTCCCAAGACACTTATTTAATACCTGCAGTAAACCATAGACATGAGTTTCCTTGGTTAACCTTAAGGAAGTCTTTAAAGGCTGTTTTCTAATAACTGTCAGTAAATATACGTCTCGTAGCAATCTGTGTTTCTGTAAACAAAGTTAGCTTGAAATAATCTTTCTGCGTTACCTACATAATTCATAGAAAAATCAAAAAAAGCTGTGACGTTTTGTTTCTATCGGTCCCTAAGTTAAAATGTCAAACAGACAGAGATAGCAACCTACCGATACCTGTCAGTAACTTATTGAAAATGGTCGTAAACAGACTCACACTCATTTTTATTTTATTTGTCCTTTTTTAAAACTATTTTTACAATAGTCTTAAATGTAGGATTTACAAACAATTGTGATTTAAATATTTCAATTTCGGCGAGAGAAGCCAGGAGTCCAAAGCACAAGATCCTAGATCGAGACTGGCTGTCACAAACCTTTGTACCTCCAATTTCTGTAACATCTGTATATTGTAATTGTAGTTTATTGGGAAAATAAATCGTAATTGTTGTACTAGCAAAGAAATCCTGATCAGGGCCCCGATTCTCCTATTGCAATAGTGTCACGATTGTCTTTCATTGATCTCATAATTGTTCATTTTGACAAGTTTAGTGATCTACTAACATCATGGCGTCATTATGACTATCCAATGAACAATCACGGACATTGCATTGAAAGAAATAGCTTATAATAGTAGTCTCGTACGTAATGACAAATGTATGACTGACTTAATCTGTCAACATTTTGACAGTTCCTTTGAGAATTAGAGCAGAAATTTTCTCAATTAGCACTATTTTATATTGCAATCTATATAGGCTTCTTTAATAAAGATAATTTAAAACACTTGTAAGAAAATAAATCAAAACACCGGCCACTAGCAATAAAAACAAATAAACAAAGTAGAAATGTCACATTTGCCTTTGGCAGCTAAACAGATACAATGAGTTGGATAGTTGCACATTTATCCACGTTCCACATTACTTTTTATGTTTTTTTGCTATTTACGAACTTTTTACTACTTCAGATTGCTTTTATCACAAATAAATAATATGTAAAAATAAGTATAAATGAAATCTGGCACGAATAACAGTTTAAATTTAATAGTATATTTTCGGAAATCATTTCTATTAACAGGTTTTTTAATAATGGCAATACAACAATGTCATTCAAACACAATTATGAGACCATTGATCGAACCACTATGATGAATTTAGCAGAATATGAACTTTAAGCAAAATGGCAATAGCGATCCCATTGTCATTCATCAACAATTGTGAGATCAATGAAAGACTATCGTGACACTATTGCACTAGCAGAATCGAGGCCCTGGTGGAGATTGTTAGATGATGTCAATGTTCAAGGTACAATGAGACACTGGTCCATGTTCACCAAAAAGATGACGCTCTGATTATCTAAAAACAGCTGTTTATAACACATTTTTGTAGGGGAACATGTCCCTTAAACAGCTGTTTTAGATAATCACACCGTTATCTTTTCGGTGAACATGGACCTAAATTTTATGTCCTGCTATTAAGAACTATTGATCTATGAAAATAGGATCTGATAAACGCTACTGAAGACGCCAAACTTGTAGCCAAATTGTGGGCCGACTCAAATTAGATCGATCCAGTGGCAAACAAAGAATAGCACTTTAATTTCAGTCACCTGAGCACCTGCCCAGCGTTTTACTAATAAGGCATAATATTTGACCTTTTCTTATACCGTTTCATCCATCTCTTACTATGCTAAGACTATTGTTTACTGGATTTAGCCTTATTTATCTTTGCACAGGTGCCTAAATCATCTTCGCAGTCTTCAGGAGCTTTGTATATACTTCCGCCGTCCAGTCAAGGAAACTTGCAGTCCAATCAGATTACTACCAAAGGTATGTTTTATTTATAGCCTGAAAGTATAATGGCCGCGTTCAAAAACAATAAGCGATACCTACAGGAATGCTTATGTTATATTACACTATTGAAATTTCAACTCTCGAGGCCAAGTCCAGGGTTCAGAATTCTGCAGTGTGCTTTTAAGCATCGATTTAGCGTTAGTGAAAACGATCAGGCATATAATTTCATGTGGGTCTTTGGAACTGAAACGGTTTGTCATGATTGATTTTTTTCAATGTCATCATCGTTTTATATTGACGTTTCGGTAAAAAAAAAAACTTTAATTAGACGCGAAGTGTCTCGTAGGCTAGATTTTAACCCCCGACGAAAAATCGACGGGTGTCATAAGTTTCACGTGTCTCTGTGTGTGTGTGCGTGTGTGTGTGTGTGTGTGTGTGTGTCTGTGGCATTGTAGCTCCCGAACGGATGAACCGATTTTGATTTTGTTTTTTTTTTGAAAGGTGAATTAGTCGGGAGTGTTCTTAGCTATGTTTAATAAAATCAGTCCAAGATGGCCGCCACCACAAAATGGTGGATTACATATTTATTTAACAACTCCCTCAACATGGGTATCAAATGAAAGAGCTTGACTAGCAGAATACTATTTGCCGTAATATATTTCAAATCCAATAAGGCCGCCACCACAAAATGGTGAATTACATTTTTTTACAACTCTCTCAATATATGTGTCATAATTACCTATGGGTATTTTTTTTTTAATTTCTATCTTTTCATTACTCTTCACTTTCCTTTTTTGCAGTCTTTTGAATGTTTTAATGTAAATTTATATAATTCTTATTTTTTTGGTTTCACAAAAAAAAAATACGTTTGGTATCGCCGATAAATTGAATTCGCTTTATAACCTATTAAATCAATCAAGGACATAATAAAAGAAGGTACTCCTGCAACATATAAAATTTATTAGCGTCACATTCGATATTTCAACCTTCCCATCCCAAACATGAAAAATCCAATAAATTATGTTCGCATTGCATTTTATTAATATTGGCTTCAATTTCAGGTAATGGTGTCCAGCTGACAGCCGGGACCCACGTTTAAGTAAATGATGTGTAGTTAGGTGAAATACATGAAATGTTTTAACATATTATCGGTTTAAAATATAAATAATATACGTAAGATTAAAGATGAATCGTGTCGAAGACACTAAATGTAAATTGTTTATTGATGTTATTGCACTGATGTTAACTAAAGAAATGAAAATAGAAGGTATTATTTGCATAAAGTACAAAAGTATTTTCTCATTTTAACTTTTAACAATTCTTTGATCTTGATTTTCGATTTCTTTTTGTTTTGTTCCAGTTAATCATTTTTCAGAGTCAGAGTTTAACCTGAATCCAAATTTCTTGTCATTTTAATCTGATTTATTAAATATTTCTTTACGAGGACCATTTCTTTACTGCTTCATAGAATTGCTGATTTGCTGTTTTATGAATCATATTTTTTTTTCAGCTATACTGAAAACTAATGAGGGCACGTAGTAATTAAAAAGGAAAACTGCTTTAGTTAACGTTGGTGCAAAAATAATAAAAAAGTTTAATGAAAAAAGATGTCTCCTTAGTATACTTCTCACGACTTTAATTACGTCAAAAGTTTGACAAACGAGCCTAAAATTAAAAAGCTTTAAGTGTTCATGTCAAAGAAAACCTAACCTAAGTTACATTACGTTTAAGTTTAAATTACGTTGTAATTTCTTAAGTAAGTTTTGAATGAGCTGTCTTATATAACAATGTAGAAAATCAAAATATTGATTAATTAATCTAAGAAGTGTTTTTAAAAATAGTTTTTTTTTAATTAAAAATGTAACCTAAGTACTTATCTCATTATTTTATTAAGTAGAAATCTTTTAATTTTTATAAGAATTATTGTCAATTAAGACGACGTCAATGTTAATTTTAGTAGCATTTTAACCTCGAATTATCGATTTTATTGAAAATCCTTATAATGGGACTGAAATAAATATTTTAACCTTTAATGTCTATTGCTAAAGAATTTTTTTGTTGAGTATCTAGTTTTATGTAAATAAATTCAGAAAAAACCTTCTGACTGAGACTGAAAATTAATTTTAGATTAGTATTTGAGTTAGTTTCTATGTAAATACTCGTACTAACTATCTCATAATGATTACTTATTTAAAAAAAAAAGTTTTTTTTTATTGTTTGCGTGTATTGTTTTTTTATAATTTTGTGTTTTAGACTTTTTCAGTCGCTGTATCTTACTGCATTTTAATAAAAATATGTTTTTTATTTCTTAGATTATTTTTTAAACTTCAATGAAATAAGTATAATTATAGTCCAAAGGTTTGTAGTAGATTAATTTACTGAAAATGGTTTTAATTAAACTATAACATTGTCTCATTAATAATTAATTAGAACTATTTTTACTGCTAGATGATCAAATGTTTTTGGAGTCGGTTACGCAATGAAAAACCAGATTAATAAAAAGTTTTGAATAATTTACGCATTTCATTTACTGCCTGGATATGAAAGATTTTTTTAAGATGTAGTAGAAACCATATCATATAGAGTTCCCAATAAAAGGAAGATTTACTTAGGTGGAATCTACCTTCACAAATTGGCTTAAGGTTCAGTTTCCACCAAGCAAAATCTCACGAACTTTTTTGATGTGAATGAATGTATGAGAATTTCCGATAGGTATAAAATTCGACGCAAACATTAAGCGCATCCTTGCGCGTGCTCGAGTATGACACGAGCGCACAATTTTATACTTACATGCAATGGAGATACAGTTATTTATTCCGTGACTTTTATTCGGTGAATTCAGGCTGTGGATAATAATTATGATGATGCAACTACAACTATGACGGTACGGTTCTTAACGTGTCTATGACAATCAAGTTGAGACAGCGCAAAAGGAGACCATCCAGCCTCCATACATTTTTGGGCTATTGAATAACGTTTATGTTATGCTCTATCCAAAAAACAAATTTGTTTTGGTTGGCATTTATGAAAATAGCCCAATTTGGTACTTTCAGTAGCGTACATCAGCTCCTATGATGTGCAAACAACAGGACAGGCAGGACACGGTTGTTTGTGGGGCAACACCAAATTTACACTCCAGGGCAGAATCATAAAAAGTAATGTTCGGTCTAAAACCAGGGCAAGTTGTGGTGACCGAACTGTCCGCGATTCGCGGAGACAATCAAATTAAAGTTGCCCTTACGAAAAGTGACTTACCTGGTGCCAGTGGGTTGAAGAGGATGACCAGTCCTTGATCACGCCGGGTCTGCTGTATGTCTGCGTGTGTGTGTTTGTGTATAGTGTTATGTATGTGGTCGGGTGATGGCAGATTTGGCAAATCCGACTATGCTTCAACAGACGCTGTCTTAGTAGCGCAAACAGGTCGGAATGCAGCACAATAATAGTTCAAACTGCACAATTGTCCACTTCAATTTTCACCTCGCACGCGGGGCTAAACATAACCTCAAACCGGCGCTTTGACAATGAACAAATAAACCCGTTTTCTGGTACAAATGGGGGTGTTTTGTCCAATTAACACTGAATCATAACCAAAATCTTGCAAACAAAAAGATTCACTTGGATTTTCCAATTATCTCAATCAATCAATAAGTTCGATGTAATCTCGTAAGGAATCAAAGACAAGAGGCCAACGTCAAGAGATGACAGTTGATATAACAGTGACAGTCCAAACGTCAAGTTGCGTTTGGATACACATACGGCACGAAACAAGTAACATAAAGCAATAGTTAAAACTGTAATCAGTAATAATTAAAAATAATATTAAAATAGTTTATTGTCACAAAGAAAAATACATTAGTATACACTGTTTAACATGATGCTAACTAATTACGAAGGCTGTAGCCGGAGAATTGAAAGAAATACAAAATTTACTAAAACTTAATTTAATTACGAAAATTACAATATTAATTATGAGCTAGATAGTCGACAGTTGACCGATGCTGTGCCAAAAGTGACGATTTCGCGAAGGCCGCGATGTTCGGTGCCGGGCTGCATCACGTTGAGCTGCGTCGGCGCCTCGTGTCTCCGTTGGTGCAATCCGCGGTAATTAGGCTAACGCGCGGTCATCGTTTTAGGTGCTACGCGTGTATGTAACACCTCCCCCCGAAGATAAGCAACTATTTCGAAATCTTATGTGAGAGAGATGATGAATTAATATTGCTGTGGTCGATTCTTATCTCGCTAGGACTGATTCCATGTGGTTCTCGAATTTCAGCATAATTTCCTGGAGATGTAGCATCATCGGTTTTCATTGTTCGATTTTTGTGAAGGCGTTTCGTTCGATATCGTCGGTACGTCAGTGCGATAATGAGTGCACTTGCACCGGATAGTATTAGATAGATAGGGATAGTGGTATGGTAGAGAGCTGTATCAATTGCTTCATTAAGCTTTGCTGGAGTCTGTTGCATGATCTTCGTGTTTATAGAGTCCAGATTTTGTAGATCGACGGAGTTTAGTACGATTGGTGGTTCGCTTGATGTTTCTAAGTCTTCATTATTTGTAGGTAATTGCATAATCTCTAGAGCGAATCCCTTGATGTGGTTGTTAGAGTTCGCTATGGTGAATTCGGGCGTTTTAATGAGGCAATTGTGCGGGATGATAGCTAAATAGCTTCCTTCAAGGATTTTATATGTCTCTTGTCCGCATGATATCTTCACCTTGGTTGGATGTGGGAAACTGATGGTGTAATGTTTCTCGTCGAGTTGTTCTACAGCTTCTTTCTTCAAGGCGACTGAAGACAGCTTACAGGATGAGAGAAGTTCTTGGCTGGAGATCAGATGCTGGATGCAATCGGGGTCATCTTTGGCCTTGTGTTTTGTTTTGGCTTCGCAGTGGTACAGAGAATTTAACTTCGGGCATTCAGCCTCCATGTACATAGAATCCTGTCCAGAAATCGCAATGAAAGGTGAGGTAGGTAGAAGGATTTTGTTATTCTTGTTAGGGACGATGGAAAGTTTGTAAAGGCTATAGATTGGAGGGAAGGCAATCGGCACCTTATATACTATAACTATCTGATTATCTACATAAAAGTAACCTAGCTTAATTACGTCATAATAGTCTCTTAGTTCTAAGTCAAGGATTTCGTCATTGGAATATAAAATCCTTAGTTTCTTTAACGTATACTATCGAGGTTAACATAATTGAGGAAGGAATGATAGTGGGAAACAATACGCGTCGTTCCTAGATTAAACGGGAGTATTCCAGGGCCGTTCCCTAAAGGGTCAATCGTTACTTCTTGTCCTTGCGTCATTTGGAGTAGTAGTAGTAGTAGTAACATCGTGTAACAATACAGAATCTTTAGGGCTTCTCTTTAGACGAGATTTTGCGACAGGACCTCGTTTCTTTCTGGTGTAAATATGTATGGGAAGGTCGGCTAGGACTATGTCTTTAGTATAACGCGGGGCTAACTTTTGTCTGCTGGCTTGTGGATTGCGGACAAAAACTTGTTGGTCAGGGATATATTCCTTTTCAGATTCGCGGTCTTTATTCCTGTTTTCAGTTAAAACAGTCCTATGGTGGAGAGAGGTTTCATTTATTATTTCGTAGACCTGGGTTAGTCGTTTTTTATGGTCTTGTAAGTAATTTTGCAATAAGTGCTCTGATAAATTTAAATCTAAGGAATCGCGGGGATCAAAGTGTCCTGTGATTAAGTCTATAGGCCTGCATTTAGTAAAGCTGTGTATTGAGCTGTTATAACCTAAAATTGCATAGGGCATGAGATTTACGGCAGGTTCCTTGCACTTTTCTAACTTAAGGATTCTGAGATGTTCGAGAATAGTAGAATGAAAGCGCTCGACTATACCATTGTCGTTAGGAGTATGTGCAAGTATCTTATGATGCTGGATTTTATGAAGACGGACGAACTCTGAAAATAATGCATTAGTGAACTCGGGTCCTTGATCTGTAACTATAGTGTAAGGGACGCCATGATGGGTGCAAAACGTTAAAAGAGCTTGGACGACACTTAACGCGGTGCCATCTCTGAGATGATATGCTTGCGCATATTTCGAGAAAGCGTCAATTAAGGTAAGAAATTTCTCATTTTGTGCTGTGAAAAGATCGAGGTGAACGGTTTCAAAGGGTTTAGTTGGGGGAGGAACTATGGAAAATTTTTGCTGAATGGGGTTCCGATCGTATTTTGCCTGTCCACAGATACTGCATTCATTGATATATTTTGAAATACTTTCTTTCATTTTAGGCCAATAATAACGATTTGATAAGGCCAAGAAACATTCAGTTATACCACGGTGATTTGTTTTTCCTTCATGGTAATTACGAATGATTTCCTGTTGGTTTAAATAGTTTTTAACGTTCTCTATCTCTTTTTTCGTTAAGACCATATTCAAGGCGGAGCTTCTAAAGTTATCTTGCAAAATCGGGATTATACTGTACAGGGCTAGAGGGGGATAGATAAGAATTCCGGTTCTTACTTTGGGATTTACATATTCCTTTACGGCATTAATTACGTCTTCTTCCAGATTTGACTCTGATAGTTGTATGGTAGTTTTAGTATGGGTTTCGAATGGTTTAGATACAATTGGGCGTCTCTTGATATCTCCTACGATTACAAAGGATATTTGACGGTGGAATTTATTTAGGGGTTCATCAGATATTGGTATTTCTAATATGGGGTTCTCAGCACTGGTGTGAGCTGTTGCTGTTGTGGAATCAGTTACTGAAGGGGGTTTTTCAGACGTGTTAACTGCTATGGAGTTTGCGTCTTCATTATTGATTTCGATGCGGGATAGAGCGTCTGCGTTGGTATTCAGTTTACCCGGTTTATAGACAGTAGTGAAATTATACTCACTTAACTTTAATTTCCAGTGGGTTAAACGTGAGTTGGGTTCTTTTAAATTCATGACCCATTGCAAAGGCCTGTGATCTGTAACAATTTTGAATTTCCTACCAAATAGGTATGGGCGGAAGTATTTGGTTGCCCACACAATTGCTAACAGTTCTTTTTCAATTGTGCTATAGTTAATTTCACTGGTGTTTAATGTGCGGGATGCGTATGCTATCGGCTTGTCGGTACCTATCTGACCTTGTGAGAGAACGGCACCAATGGCAAGATTAGATGCATCAGTGGTCAGTATAAAGTCTTTACTAAAGTCTGGGTATTGCAGGATCGGATCATTGATTAAAAGGGTTTTGCACTTCTCGAAACAGCTGATATAATTTGGATTGGTTATGTCGACTTTTGAACCTTTCTTGAGACATTGCGTCATAGGTTTTGTTATACGAGCAAAGTCTGGAATGAATTTTCTATAATACCCTAACAGACCTAGGAAGCGTTTGATTTCAGTTGCCGTTTTGGGGATTGGAAATTTCTGAATGGCCCTGATCTTATCCGAGTTAGGTTTAATACCGTCTTTACTGATGATGTGCCCTAAATATGCAGTTTCTAATTTTAAAAATTCAGATTTGTTCATTTGAATTTTGAAATTCGATTCCCTGAGTCTCTGAAATACCTTTTCTAAATTGATCATGTGTTCCTGAAGGGATACTGAGAAGACAATAATATCATCTAGATAAACTAAGCACACCACGTTTTGAAGGTCTCGTAAGACATTGTCCATCACCCGTTGAAAGGTTGAAGGAGAGTTTTTTAAACCCATTGGCATGCGGAGAAATTCAAAGTGTCCATGCTCCACTGTAAATGCCGTCTTGTGGATGTCATCTGAGTTCATTTCAACTTGATAAAAGCCACTCGCGAGGTCAAGAGTGGTGAAATAGTGGCAATTACCTAACTTGTCAAGGACATCTGAAATGTTGGGTATAGGATAACGGTCATCTATAGTTTTTTCGTTTAATTTCCTGAAGTCTATAACCAAGCGCCATTTGGTTTTTCCGCTGGCGTCGGCTTTCTTGGGAACTACCCAGATGGGCGAGCTCCACGCAGACTGTGAGGGTCGCATGATATTCTGTTCCAACATTTTAGAGATTTGATCCTGAACTTCCTGCTTATGTATGAATGGGTATCGGTAACTTTTTGTGTAGATTGGCACATCATCTGTTGTTCGAATAGAGTGCTTTACTTGGTTTGTAAAAGATAATGGCTCGCCATCAATGTAAAATACGTCGGCGTACCGAGCGCACAGCGCTTCTAAGTTAGCTTTTTCCTCGGGGTTCAGATGATTCGTACGTAGGCGAGACAAAACTTCCTTTATGCGATCGGACTGTTGTTTAGTGCGCGTGCACTGAACATTGCATAACTCTGCACTAACGGGGCGATTCATGGAAAAGACTACGTCATGACGTGACGTGTTTGCTACCTCTACTATACCTCTCTTGTTTTTAACTGTGGTAATGCAATCACTTATTAAACAATTTGAAATAACCTGTTCAGGAATAAAAACGTCACCGTCCTTAGAGTTTATAGGAACTTTAATTAATTTGGATGAATTGGCCGGTACTATGTCCTCGTACAGGTTACTATTGCGTGAGTCGTACATTAATAAAGGATTACTAGAATTACGAGTAACCAACAATCTGTTTTTCAAGTCAATGTTAGATTCTAATTTTTCTAATAAGTCATAGCCAATCAAACCATCGAAAAAATTATGAAACGCATAAACGAAAAGAGTTATATCACCTGACTCCTTAAATTCCTGGAAACACGGTAAAGTAATGGAATAATCACTTCTAGTGGTAGCGTGAATATTCGTTACCTCAAAGGGATCATAATTGCACGGTATATGGGCAAAGAATTTTTGAACAACTGCGGGGCTTACAAAAGACATATTTGCACCAGTATCAATTAATAGCTTAAGCGGAGGGTTTGAAATTTGAATATATGGTAGTTGCCTTTGCGTTTGCAAGTTAATTTATATTTTGACTTGTCTAATTTGGGGGCCTCCTGAAAATCCTCCCTTTCAGCAGACGGAGTTGGTTCCCTTACTTCTTCTACTATAACGTAGGAATCCGTACGCTGTGGGTTCTCATATACGTATTCACTCGGGGACACGTAAATGGGATACTCAAAATGTTCTTGGGGGTAATAGTCACCGTTAACAAAATAATCACTATGATAGTCATACTGCAACTGGTCATTAAAATCGTTAAAATTGGACTCCCGTGTTCTGAAATAATTTGAGGGTGGCGGATTCCCAGATCTAGACCAATCGTGGGATGTACGTGACGTGAATGGTCTAGCCACATAGTGACTTACGCCACTCATAGGCCGTGGGGTGTTACTAGTAGTTGGCCTGGGACCAGGCATTCTAAAACCTTGACCCTGGGGTATATAATTGGGCGGCGGTGAACTGAACATTTGCTGCGTGCGTGTGGGACCGCGATACTGAGGGGGTTGGTTTTTCCAGAACGGAACAGGTTGCTGTCCCTGGGGCAAAGACGGACGCGAGGCTCCTGGCATATTAGAAGAACCGGGGGGTGACAAATTAAAAGCACGCGCTGCGGGCTGTGCCATGTAAATCGGTGGCATAAGGCCATAGGAAGATTTAGGACTAACCTGGTACTGAGCCTGCGACCTCCTGTCAGGAGCACGGTCGTTGCGCTGCTGTAAATACAACGTGTTCATTTCCTCATGTACGAACTCTAAAGCTTTCTCAATTGTATCAGGCCGCATACACCGAATGCGAGAACCCAGCGGGTCGCGTAGACCACGTAAGTACGACTGTAACGTGAGTTTCTTGTACAAGGTGCGTTTCGATTCAATGGTACTCGCTATCGTTTCATGCAGGCTGATATAGGTCATAATAGTACTAAAGAGATTTTGACAATGTTCATAAAATTCCTGCGGGGTGGATGAACCCTGTGTTAAGAGCGCTAAATCATTGTACAAGGATGTCTCATCCCGTTGATCGGCGAAATTATTTATTAAGGCACTCTTTATTCCCTCCCAAGTTTCCGGGATACCATTCGAATTAATCGTACGCGATGCGGGTCCCACTATCTTATTTAAAATTCCATTTAATAATGCCAAATTAGTTAGTTGAAATTCCGGCCCGTTTCTCATAAATTGTTGTACTAATTGATCACATAGTTTTATGAATCGAGTTAATACGTTCGAGTTTCCGTCGAATTCCGGCACCAATCGTAGGGCCTTGTAAACTTGATCCACTGAGTCAGCCATACTCGATATATTTGAACTATTACTTTCCTCCTGTTCTGCCTCTAAATTTCTATTAGCGTCTAAAATACTATTTCTATTGCCTAACCTAGGGGACCGAGATTGCCGTGGATGGAAAATCTTGGAGTATTATAGGATAACAAAGGGAAGCGACTCTAGAGCGATTCTAAAGTACTTACTTGCAATGGTTTTGTACCTTTTCTGTATCGATGTCTGGATACTCCTCCGGACTGCAGCTCTTGTAGATTCTGGATACTCGTACGGTGCCCGAAAGCCACCCGGGTGACTCGCGATCCTAACAACTTACTCTCGCGAACCGGCCCGCGAGTATCCTTCCGACTGCGCCAATTACGAAGGCTGTAGCCGGAGAATTGAAAGAAATACAAAATTTACTAAAACTTAATTTAATTACGAAAATTACAATATTAATTATGAGCTAGATAGTCGACAGTTGACCGATGCTGTGCCAAAAGTGACGATTTCGCGAAGGCCGCGATGTTCGGTGCCGGGCTGCATCACGTTGAGCTGCGTCGGCGCCTCGTGTCTCCGTTGGTGCAATCCGCGGTAATTAGGCTAACGCGCGGTCATCGTTTTAGGTGCTACGCGTGTATGTAACAAACTAACGTTGCAGAAGTTTGTATACAGATATTGTGAGCCCTACCTCTCAAACTAGGATAACCTGTATCTTAAGAGACAGTGTTCAGCTGTGAGGTTACATAAAAATGGGGATCAAACAACTGCGGACTGTGCCAACTTATAGTAGGTACGTGTTAACAATTTAACAATCTTATTACTTTTAACATAAACATATCATATTTAAGGAAAAAGGAAAATAATATAAAACTATAACAATTTAAACTTATGTATGTGAATGGGTGAAATTGTGAATGTGTGTGAGTATGTCTGTATGATTTATGTAGCTATGAGTGTTGAGGTTTTGTATGTAGAAGTAGAAGTGAGCATCCAAAAAACAAGGTAATAGTCGGATATTCAACGGTTTTGACACTAGTCTAGACAATGGAAATCTGCCTGTTCCAACCACACCAATTGCTCCGCCGCGGCGCCGTGCCTCGGAAAGCATAAGTCGTTGGTCCTGACTGTCATTTGTAGATCTCTAACAGTCGTTTCAGGTAGTCAGTGGCCCAAAAAGTATGACAACCAGTCTAACCAAGGGGTATCGAATTACCCAGTAGTAACTGGGTTGTGGAGGTCAGATATGCAGTCGCTCCATGTAAAATACTGGTATTCAGCTGCTTCCGGTTAGACTTGAAGCCGACCCCAACATAGTTGGGAAAAGGCTAGGCAAATGATAACGTAGCCTACTTTTCTACCACTAATACTAATGAATACTGGATTGTCGAATTCCCAATCATTATAATATGGGTTGTTCAAAGTTCGAGTGAATCGGTTTCTTCTAGGCCAGAGAGCTCCACGCTAGCTTGCATTATCGCTTCACTAGGGAAAAAATAAAAGACAATTAGTAATGGTGGGCCTACCTCTCAATAGAAATAAGATATTCATGAATAAATAAGTTCTTTTATGCATAATAAAACTTAGTAGTACGAATAAGGTTAATAGTGAATACTTTCCATGTTATACTTAATATACTTTTGTCTTTTTTAAACTTTCACGATCAGAACACATCATAAAACATATAAAAACGGGTATTTATTGCGAATTTACCTTTAATTTAAGCCCGACGTTTCGACCGGATTGCACCAGCCGTGGTCGCGGGGAGACTGAAGTGTGGAGGTACCGCCACAGCAAAGTGAAGGTGTTTATTCATCTACCCTCACTTGATCTTCATAAATGTTAATTAGGGCCGGTTCACACTAGGACAGCATACTACACTAACCGTGTCAGTATACTGAGGCGATTTCACTTGACGAGTACACTTAGTGATCACTGGATTCCAAGCTGAAGAGAGTTTGAAGCCGTCTTCGCGATTGAAATTAGGGTACTTCTTGATCTCAACAAATTAAATTGAAATTAGGGTACTTTTTATGATACTTATTATACTGCCATATGACGTGATCCCAATCTAAGCAAAGCGGGTCTGGTTTAACAAGACTTTACAATAAAATGCATTATTAGAGGTTAGTAACATAAAAAACACGGTGTTCCCAGGCGATCACCCATCCAAGTACTGACCGCGCCCGATGTTGCTTAACTTCACACTTACGACAAGAAGTAATTGTATCGGGTCTGACAAGTTGGAAGAAAACACAATATCGCGCTCACATCGTATATCTCCAGAATATGTTAGGCTGAGACGACTTCAAGACGTCGTATCTCTGAAAGTACTAACATTTGACCATATTTTCACAAGTAACTAATGTTCCACTTAAAAATCCCTATCCAACGGTATATCAAATGTTACTATTAAAGGATGGGCCTGGATCCCATACATTTGTTTCCCACTCTCCTATCTTCACAAACTTTTGCATTTATATTAGTAGTATCAAAACCCTAAATCAGTAACTACCTACAACTAGTTCTTCAAAATGCCCACAAAACACAACCCGTCCACAATTTTAAAAATAAAACTCTCTTTACCTGATAAAACATTATCAAAGACAATCTCAAGTCCGTGGCACACCCTTATCTATAAAGGGGACCAGCTGAGAGTGGAAAACAATGGCAGACAAGAAAGCGAGTATGGATGAGCACTTGTGCACTTTCTGGCCTAAAGTGTTCTCTCGCCTTTTGTGTCGAAGAATAGGGCCGCGACGAATAATGTTTAGCGAAAAATCGGTTATGTGGTTTGTCTCGAATATCTTTTACATTATAATTATATTGTGAATATTTTTCTATGCTGAAGTTACGTCATCATCATCATCATCAGCATGTAATGTTTCCACTGCTGGGACACGGTGTCCTCTCGATGAGAGGGAATGGGCTATAATCCACAACGCGGGCCCAGTGCGGATTTGTAGATGTCACATGTCTTCGAAATTTTTGGTTCTAGGACATGCCGCCGGTTTCCTCACGATGTTTTTCTTTACCGTTCTGAGGAGCAGTGGTGATGAAATAAATTACACAAAGTAAGGCGACTGTAGCTTTGCTTTTTTTGCATTTTGACATTCAAAAGTTATGGTCTAATTGAAATAAATGATTTGAGTTTTTTTGAATGTGCCAGTCTGGGTTGGGTGAGTCGGGCCGCCACCACTGGGCCACCGCTGCTCCACGTTGCTGGAGGTTACTTCGATTTTGCCAAATGTGTCACGCATTAAGCCAAACAAAATCAGGGTGCTTGAAAACGAGCGGAATCGTTGACCTTTTCGTTACGTATTTGTGTATCTATAGCGCTATGATGTGAAGTTTATATATAAAGTAATAAAATAAAAAGCCTTTAATTCTACCATAAATACATAAAACAAATATACACTTAAGGACATTGCTCGTCGTCCATACATGGCTCGCCTAAGATCCAACAGGGAGGTGTATTCACTTTTTGGGTTTTAGATAATGTATATATTCGAATGAACCTAAATTAAAACAACGGACACTTTTGAGAATTCGGAAAAAATCAAAACACTTTCGGATTTTGAGGTTATATTTACGTCAATAAAAACATTCGGTATGTAGCACAGTAGCAATAACTTAGCATTTATTACTGAATGTAACAACTGGTATAGGGGTCTTTTGGCCTCGGTCAGGAACTCAGGACCTTTCGTTTCTTTTTATTTTTAATTTATAATCTATGTTTTGGATATAATAGATGAAATAATGTTACTTTTTATGTGTTTTGTCCTGCACGGGCTAATAAATGCTTTTTCTTTCTTATTGCTCGTTTCAAACAGCGCTTTCAACCAAGTTTTTTGATAAGCCGTATTATTCCGCAAAATCATAGCGGACTGTTTGTAACTAAAAACCATTATCGTTTATCAAGTGTTGAGAATACTGACGCTTGTATGTGTCAAACTCTTATCAAGAGTGCTGTACAAAGCCTAGGCTGTATGAGCTATAATACCTTTGCCTATTAAAAACCCCAAATTGAACCAAAAAATAATAACATCTTATGTTCGAGGATTATGACGGAAGTTAATACTTTTTAAAATGTTTTCGAAATTAAGAAGTGTCCGTTCTATTGAAATATTTGTAATGCATATTATTAAAAGAATTATGAATTATAGTAAATGTTTCATGTGTGTTGATTCATAGGCTACTTTTGACAATGTCCTTTATCGTAAATATAACAAATTCGTAATTTTCATTGCATTTTTAACATTATCAACATTACATTACATAATTAACATTACATTAATTCCATGACATTCATTCGTATAATTACATTCATTTAAATACATTAATTTAGTAACATAACAAAACATTAATTTAATAATCAATCCATTTAAATACATTAATTTAGTAACATAACAAAATAACGAAGTTTATATAAGTACACTCAATAAAAAGCTGTTATTTTAATATTAGAAACAATTCAATTCACTTCAATTTAATTTATTTGTACAGATGTTGCTGCGTTTCCCAATGCCGTGAGCATTGGGAAACGCAGCAACATCTGTACTAAAATATTTGCAAATTCCGTAACTTGTTGATTATTTTGAAAATAGATTTTTACAAACACTTTTACACGTCTTTTTTTTGAAACTACATTATTGAAAAAAATAAATGAAAAAAAGGAGACAATTTTTTTTGTTCGGCGATAAGGCCACCCACATAAATTGTAGCATTTAATAATGAAACTTACATGGATTTCATTCTGGTAACCTCTAGATTGCAGTGGTTAAATTAGCTAAGCATTGTCTAAACGGAATAAATGTGAAAAATCTGCAAAAACATTCACGAAAACCAAAATAAACAGAAAACGTAAATGTCAAAATAATGATGTTGTCTGTCAATCACTAAAAAAGTTGGTTTATAACGTTCCGTGCCACGTTGATTGTTTAAACCATCTGTGCGATTTTAGTGTAAACCTCTAAAAGTAGCATTAAAAATGCTCACAGTTTAAAAAATATTTATTTTTTTTATTCTTTCTGATTCGATAATAATTATAGCAGATATGATTACCAACGGGTAGGTACCGTATTTTTTTTAGTAAACAGAAAAAAACGCCCCTATTCACGTAAGTGTTTGCTGTCAAATGACATTGACCACAACAGGAACGATTTGACTCGCAAAACAATATCATATAGCTTATTTATTATGATTTTAAGATTCCGATTTCATTTCTACGTAATATTTCGTTTAATACCATAGTAAAATGGTTATTTCTTTTTTGGTGTTATTATGAATAATAAATGCAACGACCAGGTGGGCCCAAAAAAAAATATCTCCTTTAATGTTTGTACAAATAGAAGAAAATACATGAAATTATTAGAAAAGGGATACTTACTGTCTCTACCCCGATTTTAAAAGACCTAAATCTGACCTAATTTAGTCGTAAGCAACGTACGAGTAGCATACGCGGGCTTAGCCTGAAGCAATCTAGGCGATGTTTGCGTTCAATCTAGACCTACATGCTCCAGGCAATAGTTATGAAAATAGGATTAAAGTCTCTATTCTGCCTTTGTTTCTGGTAAGCTGGCCTATTTTCGGGTAGAGGACTCGTCTTGTGTCGTTGCAATTGAGAATTGGACAATTCTGTTTTTTTTTTTTTTGTTTTTGTATGTTTCCCGATTACTCGAAGATGGCTGGAGCGATTTGAATTATTCTTCTTTTTGTTTGAAAGGGTATACTTCCCAGGTGGTCCCATAATCATCAAGTCGGGATCTGATGATGGGATCCTGGAGAAATTGAGAGAACTCTTCAAATTTTATACGCACACTTGATGTGATTTGGGTAGTTTTAAGAAGAGTACTTTCTTAAAGTGGTCGTATTTCAATTTGGTGAAGATCTGATGAATAACTTCGGAGATAGGCAACGGAACTCCTCAATAAATGATAGCAAATGGACTGGGATTGCTGAAATCTCATGTCTGTCTATTGTTTACACCAGTTCATAACATAACACCACGCCGCTACGCTGTGAAGGGGTAAGCACAAGTGAACCACTAAAAAGTGATAAATATTAACTTTTTTGCAAAAAATAAAACCGACTCCAAAAAACACAAAAAACTGAAAAATAACTTTAGCTTCAGAAGTCAGTGACAAAAAACGAAGTACTTAAATCAACCAAAAAATGGTCACCGACTTCTAAAGCTAAAGTTATTTTTCACGTGTTTTGTGTTTTTTTTAATAATTTACTGTACAGTTTCGTCATGTTTGTCTGTCGTTTGATACGGTTAGGGGGTAACTCGTCCACTTTGAAACTAGGACCAGGGACCAGTTGGCCCTTTTTAACCGACTTCCAAAAGGAGGAGGTTCTCAATTCGTCGGAACCTTTTTTTATGTACGAGTATTTTTCCCGATTACTCGAAGATGGCTGGACCGATTTGGATTATTTTTATTTTGTTTGTATACTCCACAGGTGGTCCCACAATCAACAAGTCAGGATCTGATGATGGGATCCTGGTCCCTGGAGAAATATCTCTCTTCACTGTTTTCGAGGAGGAAAAAAGAGGAAAACGAAACGTTAATCTTGTCAATATTTATGTGATATTATCGGTCGGAGTTGCAGCTATCCCTATTGAAGTCTACGGGGGCTTACCGCAGCGTGACGACAACACTTTCCACAAATACCTATTTTTGTAATTCCTCCATTCCCTCTTAAGTTTTGTCTTTATTTTATTCCAAGAAAATCATCAAATAAATCACAATGCACTATTCAAAAGTCGTATTAACCTCGGCATACAATAGCACTCGTAATCGGACCTACATTGTTGTCTTTATGCGCCATATTTTAAACGAATACATCGCTTTACAGCGTTACTGGGAACATTGCGAACAATTGTGAGATCAAGTTGCTAGTACCTACTGGAATTTCTGAAGAGACACATTAGAAGAATCTGCTTTGTTCATCATTGTAAGCTTGTGAATATGCGAATGATTGGAGTGCTTCATAGAATGGCAAAGGGTCTAGTGACGTAAAACTCGAACATACAAACTATAAAATTAACAAGATACAAGAAAAACTGGCAAAGAGCGAGTCAGATTCGTACATGAAAGATTCCGTACCATCGTAGAAGGGGAGCCACATTTCATCATCATCATTTTAGCCAAAAGACGTCTACTGCCGGACATAGGGCACCCCAAGTGTCGCCATAGTGACCAATCCCGTGCTAC
This sequence comes from Xestia ashworthii, assembly GCA_950022955.1. Lineage (NCBI taxonomy): Eukaryota > Metazoa > Arthropoda > Insecta > Lepidoptera > Noctuidae > Xestia > Xestia ashworthii. The sequence goes on from OX465572.1 coordinate 8,217,070, forward strand.
TCGCATCCCGCGGATTCTCGCAACCTTCACCAAGTCATCGGTCCTCTTAGTAAGAGGCCTTCCAACGCAATGTCTTCCGGTTCGCGGTCACTACTCCAGAACTTTTCGGCCCCATCGGCTATCCGTTCTGCGAGCATATGCCCTGCCTACTGCCTACTTAAGTTTAACAATTCTTCTCGCTACGTCGGTAACCTTGGTTCTTTTGAGGATGTCTTGGGGATGCCCTTTTTAATTCTTAATTTATTTTTTAATAAAAAAAAAACAAATTATTTTTTAATTCTTTATTTTTTAATTTATTTTTTGTTGTTATGGCGGCAATTACAGAAAAACAAGTTTTGGTGTTTCATCTGCCCGCTGACATAAGGACGGACGGTCCCTTTTGTTACCTTTTGGGTACAGAACCCTAAAAAGCTTCATTTGAAAGTAGCATACCCGTATTATTCATCGCTCAAAATCAACAGTATATCAATCAAACTGACTTCATTGTTTCCCACGTAGGTACTGCAAAACAAATACTACAATCTTGACCTATAAATATTAACTAGCATTCAAGCCCATATATCAAACTTCCGAACATTTTTTATGCTGCCCCTACAAAGCTACATCCGAATGACAGGAAGTGGTAGCAAACACAGCATTTCCGCATTCGGAATTGTGTTGTTAGCATCCGTTTCCGGTTGATAGTGTTGCGAACAGTAGCAAAACGGAATTCATAACCTAAATCTATGTTTTAGTCAGTTTTGTATCGTAGTTATATTATTTTAATGTTAATTTTCAGTTGTAATTCAGTTGGATCGTAGGAAGTGCAGCGTTTGAGATTGTATTGTTTTGGCGCAGCTTATAAAAAAAAGAAAAACTAATGTTTATAAGAGACTAACTTCTGCCCTAGATATCGGTTGCGTGGATGATCAATTTATTTTGTGTTAAATCCTGCATATAATAAACTATCTGTGTAGCAAGATTCATCCAAATCCGTTCAGCCGTTTTTGCGTGAAAGAGTAACAAACACCAATCCATCCATCTATACATCGACAGAAACTTTGCCGTTTGTAAATAGTTGTATGATGTAAGCTAAGATAAAAAGTAAGAATTTCTATAATTTTCACGACGATGTTGGTACATTTACTATCAAGAAGGCATAACATGCTAATATATATTATAACGCCTGCTTTTCTACGAAAGGGTATGGCAGTGGTGTTTCACAGTACACCCATATCTTGCAAGTCCTATATGTTTAGGAGCGAACCTATTGCCACTAATCGGTCACAAATACAAGCTCGTACTACTACCGAGAAACCCTACATGGAAAATCCTGACGTTCATTGTCTGACATGGAAAACGAACCCAGGGCTGTTCAAAAGTCAAACAGAAAAATTCAAACACAGATTACGCATAATCAGCCAATAATCCTCCCCACAGCTGACTCAAGCCTCAGCGAATTACAAATAAACCCTTTGTTTCTAAAATCATCTAAATTCCAAAAATCCACACCCCATAATCATAATTTTAAGCTCAGTACACAGAAAGACGCCACAAGATTTCCTTAAGACAAAGGCCCTTATATTTTAGGTTTGAAACACACGTAAATCACCAAAGCCATCATTGGCGTAAACAGAGACATTGTACAGAGCCAATCTCGGTGCCTGTTTGGCATTAATCAGACTATTGTACCGGTGACAATGGGCTGCGCAGTTGGGATGAGGTTCTACGATAAGCGGAGCGATTTTAAAATGCTTCTAAAATCGCTCAGCTTACATTAAAAGCGGGAGTTAATGTTACGGAATGCGCAGTCTGGATGAGGTTCTACGATAAGTGGAGCAATTTTGAAAGCCAGTTTACAGGAATAGTGGGATTTCGACCGTGTATGTTGATGATGTTTTATTATCAGTATGATTGTAATATTTAACTGACGTGTGTTTTACTAAATAATGTCAAAATTTTACAACATAAAGAGAAAATTCAGTTCAAAAGAGTTTTACATTGACACCTCAATTTTTTTGCCTTCTCCTTTCCGGAGTAATCAGGTAGAATGTTATATCGATTCGATCTTGCATTTTAATTTAACTTATAAAAATGTGTTTTCGGTATCCCACGCACAGAGATACATAATTTTCATTGCTTTAAAAGGATTTTTCGTCTTACTTTTTTACTGTTTATTAATAAACTAAAAAAAGACTTTACTAAATAATACAACATATTTCTTTACAATCTAAAGGATCTACTACAAGAGCTAACTGCAATAGAAAGGAAACTAAATAAGAAACTAATCGTACCCAAACTCCTGACAAATTTTTCGTTTGATTGCATGAACCCCATCATCACAGACTAAATATTTTATTACCTTTAAAGAAAGAAACGAGAACGAAATTCAGCAGTACTACTCACAACAATAAAAAAAACGCTAACGTTTTTCACAAAACACCCCCGCTATCAATCGAACCTAAGCATTACCCCGCCCTGCTAGTATTACTATTTGATATACCGTCTTGATTGCGAAGAGACAATGTTTAATTAAAAAACTGAGTATCTAGCAGTGCCAGAGTGTACCACTAGACTAAGTGGGTCGATGCGTTCATTATGAAACGTGTGTGGCAAGCTGTAGATATTTTTGCTATTAGATTTTTTATGAAGTTCATTTTGTTTTTTTTGAGAAAGTAGGTTTATTTATTACTTCTATGATTAAATAGGTGGAAATTATTTTGTTATGTCATAGATTTTTTGTTAAAAGGTAATTTTAATTAGCAAATTATTTATTAATTAGCTTGGAGAGCATTTGGACTTTTCGATGTATTGCTTAGGTACGTCAGAGGAGTTCCTGGCGAAAGAACGACAGACGCTGGAGTCGAGCTTCAAGTTAAGCGACGCTTGCCTAGTAGGTCTGTGGGTGGGTGTCCACCCATTATATACTGAGTTTTCTCCCAGGTTCTTCTTTGCAGATATTTGACAATCGTTACAAGTAGTCAGTGGCTAGAAAGGCTGACAGCAACCAGTCGTACCATTATTATCCAGTACTAACTAGGTAGTAGTATTAATAATTTCATCATTCTATATTCTGGTATCCGATTCGACCCTTCTCTCTCAGCTTTTATTAATAGTTTTGTTATAAATATATGATCGACCGTTTTTCACATGAATAGCAAGCTCAATTTACGCTTGTTATGCAATAACCTTACTTAATAATTAATAACCGCTGCACATGATGAGCATTAAGTTATACTTTCGGCCTCGATTCGGGTTGCGAACAGTAATTAAATTGTTACCATCGGTACAGCGTACCAAGAAACACAGAAGGTCAAAGGATGAAAACAGGTGCTCGCACATTTAAACACGTACGTATTATACCATACGTACACGTTTCGAACTCAAACTAAATGCTAGTCGCGGGTACAGTGGCACTCTGTGTGTTAAGCGTGTCTATGTGTGCGTAGAGATCCCAAATAAATGACATTCGCCAGTGCGCTTGCACTCCCTGCACGTGAAGCGTGTATATGTGTGCGTGGATATCTCAAACAAATGACAGTCGCTAGTGCGCTTACCCTCACTGTACGTAAAACGTGTCTATGTGTGCCTCGAGATCTCAAACAAATGGCAGTCGCGAATTTGCTTGTACTCACACAAGTGAGTGAGTGGACGCTCACATAGATACGCTTCACGTACAAACGTGAAGCGTATCTATGTGAGCGTCCAGATCCCAAATAAATAAATGACAGTCGCGAGTGCGCTTGTACTTCACGAGTGTCTGTGCGTGTTTGCATTTTCACTTTATGACGGACTTACGAATTTGAAACTAGACAGGCGCGTTATCTTTGTGCATGCACCCAGTTCTACAAATACCTTGAAAGAGTCGGGTAAAACCGGGTATACCCAGTTCTTTTAAATTAATTGCAGCACTAGGTACATAACTGAAGAAACCACCCTACAATTTAAAAGTTCGAAGACATCAAACATCCACCAATCCACCAGACCCGAGGGCACCTGAGAAGCCAGTTCCTGGCGGGATCTCTTCAGGAACAAGGCACTCTATGTAGTGTCTACTTGAAACCGCTCTGGGTCCGCATAGTGGATTAGGATCTTTTTTCTCTGTGGAAGTCTGCACCCCACCAGTGTTAATGTATTAAGCTGATTACGTAATGTACGGAGCTGACCTTCTGTCCTACTCTGTGGCATCACTTGGGAATTAATGTCCCAGCACTAAAGTGACGTATAGATAAGTGTACATGTTTATTTACTTTGTTTTATTTGTGTGGCGCGATGGAGTTGAAATTTTATTAAATTAAGCAAAGTGGGGAAGGGTTTTTGATATTTTGAAGATAAAACGTTTACTTTTATTAGCTCGTATAGTTTAATAGTGACAAAAGGGTTGAGATGGGCTATACTAACCAATGGTCTTGGGTTGTGAAAGCCGATCTTATTTACTTCGGTAAACCTGTAAGTAAAAATGTCTTATCATGTAGACAGAATTTACGTTATCGACATCCAAAACGGTAGTAAAATACAAATTTTCTTACGTTTTTTGCAGGCCAGTGCAAGGTGACGAGCGGCGGCGACCTCTCGCGTCCTTCCCTGGTTCAATCCATGGTCTGGAGCAAGACGGAATGGGAAGCCTTGCTTCGCAGAAGGAGTTCACACTCCTTCTGCGAAGCAGTCATGCTAGCGAAGAAGGTGGCGGAACGCGAGAGGGAAAACACCTCTCGCCCCAGCCGCCGCAGGAGACGCACCGGGCATCGGTAGGCGCGGGTTTGTGGAAGGTGAGCTATGGGCTAGCTTGTCGTCCGTCCGTCTTATAACGACAGACCGTGTCGATGGCGCGTTTGTGTTCCACGCGCGCCTCAAAGAGATGTGAGCATAATGGAGGGGCCCGCAAGGGCCGAAGCCTGCCGGGGCTTCGGGACTGTTCGAAAGAGAAACCGTGTCCCCAGAACATAAAGGGCTAGGAAGGAACATGGATGGGTTTTAGTCAGTAAAAGTCTGACACAGTGGGATAAGTCATTTGATGATTTCCTATGCGAAAAAAAAACTTTGACCTAAAAGCAGTTCCTAGACCACTGATGATTTTGATGATTAAATTTTGTAACTACATACGTCTAAAGTCGCAAATCATAATGTTTTCATCAACATACAACTGAGCATGGCCTGCGAATTGGAAAAAAAAAACGTAAGAAAAATTGAATTTCGCGGGGTACCCTGGAGCTTTAACAATAAATTAGCTTAGCTTTTTCCCAAACAATGTTCCAGTCTAATGCGATGCAGCTGACCCAGTATCGTAAATAGGATACGTATACGTTGAATGGCTATCAATGATTTAATTGTAATTTTATAACAAATGCAAAGCTGTCATGCACTTGTCGCGCAATAATTTCTTCGCATACATACATAGTCCCGTTACACATTGTATAATAACTGGATAATACTCGGTTTTTTAGTTCACAACCTTGCAAGGTATCATAAGCTTCCTAAACTCACAAAAACTGCTAAAACACCTGGCTGATGATTAAATCATAATTTCCGATTATTTATAGGAAGTGAATTGTATTGTTGTTAGAGTTCGTTAGAACAAGCGCATGCGACGGATTGTGGTGCAGCTATTGAGTTACTTTGAGTTGAAATGATTTTATGTATCACAATAAGATAACTGTTTTTTACTAAATGCATATAAAAGTATAGGTAGTAAAGGTATACGGTACCTACTTATAACAAAAATGCATCCGTCCAATCAGGAGCTCGTGACTAAATAATAACAGCCGCTAGGGTCGAGCGTTATTCGGCGAAACGTGCTGTCGCTAAATAATGGTATCGACTAATAGTTTTCTCGTATAACTGTTCGTCGGTGAACCATGCTTTCTGTAGACAGTTATATCGTTCAAGGACGGTACGTTCGTTCGTTCGTTTTTATTGACTATTTTATTAATGACCAAGTACTTTGACATTTAATTTTATCTAAAAAACATGCTTTTTGAATTGTAATTATACCTAATCCTTAATGAATAATGATGATTTAATATGTAATAATTCCTATAATGTAATGATGATATAATATTGTCACGGTTTATGCACCATCTCTTCCTACCAATTTGTACGCCACGATATGCGGCTGAACATGTTAGAACTTTTCTGTATCAATCAAAATCAAAGCATTTATTTCAAGTAGGCCAGTTACAGGCACTTTTGAATTGTCGAAACAAAAATGAACATTTAATGTAGCTACAGTCCCAGTCACAAGACATAAAAACTGTGAAAGTACTGTAGTTGCCCATTCCCTAGCGTAGATCTCTATGGAGAAGAACGGGCAAGAAACTCCATGGACACTCTTTTAAATCAAAATATTGTTACAAAATCTTGGTTACATCATTCATGTTGAGATGGTATATTATGTGAGAACAATGTAGCAAGATGTGCACGTTAAAAGTGTCCATAGCAAAACAAAATACAACTCAAAAACAAAATAATTAATTCAAATAAACCATGGCGACTAAGAGATGACCAGTCACAACTGACAGCGCCCGTTCACGCACATGACGCATGGATCAGCACCATTCAGCTCAACCATTTTGAAGGGAACTAAATGGTCCGACACACGCGCCACCATCAGCGAGACATTTGAGTGAGCATGACATACTCTCAACCGCCAGGGCACATTCAAGTCAAGAACTGCCGTAGGTTTCCAGTGAATGATAGCTTACTAGTACATAGTACTCACACAATATGGGCTATGCGATTATATAATACTAACATTGAATCTATACAATGCAAAGATAGTTAAGTACAATCTTCAGCAGCTCCAACTATATCATTTAATGCTATCATTTTTTGCGCCCCTGTCCATGTGGAGCAGGACCAGCATTAAGCCAAGCATTTTTATCAGCGATATAATCGCTCAACTTGTAATATGCTTTTTTACATAGTGTGCGTTTAATGCATGTTTTAAATTTCGTCTCATTCAGTTCAAGAATACTTTGTGGAATTTTAATAAAGCATCTCAAACAGTACCCCATGAAAGATGAGTCTACTTTAGCGAGTCTAAAGCCTGGTTGAACTAATTGGTCCCTATTTCTAGTACTGTAATTATGTCTGTCACCTCTTTTACCAAAAAGATGCAAATTTTTTCTAACGTACATTATGTTTTCGTAAATGTATTGACAATGTACCGTCATAATGCCAATATCCTTAAACAGTTCCCTTAGAGAATCGCGCCTACGAAGATTATATATAGCTCTGATGGCTCTTTTCTGCAGAATAAATATAGACTCAATATCTGCAGCCCGCTTCCATAGCAAAATACCGTAAGACATTATACTATGGAAGTAACTAAAATAGACCAGTCTAGCGGTATCTACATCAGTAAATTGACGGATTTTTCTAATGGCATATGCTGCTGAACTTAGCCGCCCCGCAAGAGATGTTAAATGAGAACCCCATTGTAGCCTTGAATCAAGCGTAAGCCCCAGGAAAACCGTTTTATCTACGAATTCAAGTGTCTCATTATTCAATAATATATCACAATCACTACCCTTAACATTCGGTAAAGCAAATCTTATGCATTTGGTTTTTTTTTCATTTAATACCAAATTGTTTGCTGTGAACCAATTTTGGACCTGAAGTAGGGCATTATTCACGTCATCTAAATTTTGTGCCCGTCTGTTTATCTTAAAAATTAAGGAAGTGTCATCAGCAAACAACACCATATTTTGAGGTTGGTTTTTCAATAAATAGGGTAGATCATTTATATATACTAGAAAGAGGAAAGGACCCAATATTGAGCCTTGTGGAACCCCCATTTTTATTTTTAAACCCTGTGAATTAACACCATTTATCTGAACATGTTGTTGTCTATCATTCAAATATGATCTTACCAAACTAAGTGCAAGTTTACTCAGTCCGTAATGCTCAAGTTTCAAAAGTAATGTGTCGTGATTTACGCAATCAAACGCTTTGGAGAGGTCACAAAAAATTCCTATGGCATCTTGGGACTCTTCCCACGCAGTAAATATGTGCTTTAATAAGGTTACACCGGCGTCAGTTGTACAACGTCCCTTGGTGAAACCATACTGTTGATCATGTAAGATTCTGTTGGTGTTAAAATGATAGAGCATTTGATCAAGCATTACTTTTTCGAAAACCTTGCTAAAAACTGGCAACACGGATACAGGTCTATAATTGTTAGTATCTTTACTCTCCCCGGATTTGAAAAGAGGTATGACTTTACTGTATTTCATTAAATCAGGGAAAACTCCTTGGTCTACACATAGAAAAATTAAAGCTAAGTATGGGGCTATTGTCTCAAGTATGGATGTACAAACTTTGATAGACATTCCCCATATATCTTCGGTAAGTTTGATTTTTATTTGCCGGAAAGCTTTAATTACTACCATAGGGTTAATGTGTTTAAATTTAAATTCAGCCAGGCAGCCAGACACATTCGCCTTTACTAAACCCATTGAGACTTCAGGAGAGGAATTTAGAGCCTCCGTAGTTTTTAATGGTATTTCTGTAAAGAAATTTACAAATTCTTGAGCTACTTCCTGATTAGAGCTTTTAGGACCACTTGCTGTATCTAATTTGTAGCTAGTGTTACGTATTTTCTTCCTGTTAGTCTCGTTATTTATGACTTTCCAAACTGTCTTTATTTTATTTTCTGCTGTTTTGATCTTGTTGCTAATGTGCAGGGCTTTAGCAACCTTGCATGTATTTCTAAAAATTTTTGAATACTGAGCAACATACTTGTTAAAAGTTTCAGTGTTAATAAAAGGCTTAAGGCCATAAAGCTCAAATAGTCTTTCCCTATTTTTTCTGATGCCTCTAGTTGCCCAATCGCTAAATATGAATTTAGGGCAAATACTTTTTGTCTTCTTTTCAAAAGTTTTGTTGAATTCCGTGTGAACTATTGAAAAGAAACGATTATAAAATTGGTTTATATAATATCGTCATGGCTCATAACACTTAACTTGTTCTGTAGGGAAATATTAAACCTATTTAATTTGCTAGAAGTTATAGGTCTAAATTTAATCTGTACTTTTTGCAATGGTGTATTACAACTATAAGTTACAGTTTGTCCGCTATGGTCAAACGGCAAACAATTTACTAATGCTTTATCTAAGTTCACAATCGCAGAAAACATTATCTATACAAGTAGCTGAAGATGTTGTGATTCTAGTAGGTTCAATAAAAACGTTAGTCAGGTCAAATGACTTAAAAAGATTTAATAACCGACCACTATTTGAATGTTCTTCTAAAATATTGATATTGAAATCACCACAAATTATTGTAGATTTATTACTGGCTGCAAGTTTTGCCAGGACATCTTCCATTATTGATTCAAATATGGAAAAGTTTTGATAGTTTGGGGGTCTGTACACACACACAATAACATGCTTATCTAGCTCAACACAGGACAGTTCGACGCAATGTTCAACCGAGAGACCTACTATGTCATTACGTTGCTTATATTTAAAACTATTTTTAATTAATATTAGGGAACCTCCACGAAGCATAGTTTTACGGTTAAAGCAGCTACCCACCATATAGTTCTCATAATTAATAAGCATTTGGTAATCTTTTAGCCAATGTTCAGTAAAACAAATGATGTCAAACTTACTTTTTTCTAAAAACAATTCAATTTCTAATAATTTGCAAGACATTCCTTGGATATTTTGGTGGAATAATTTTAAGGTGTTCTGCTGAGGCCCTTTTTATTAACTAATTGAGTGCAAGAATTAATAGTACCTTCTGTTGTCTCACTTTTTAGTTTAAATTTATATTAATATTTGGAGTGAGGCCGGAGACTCCCGTGCCATCCTCAGACAACAAGACCCTATCTGTAATAGACCCTAATTGAGGATTCACCATGGTGACAGATGGATCCTCCTCATTGCAATAATTGTAAACATTTATAGCACTACTGCTATATTCATTTAAAGTCACCTGTACATTAGTAGAATTACTAATAGTCGCAGTGTTAATAATGGAACTAAACTTAGACATACTATTTATGTCTGTGTGAATATTAAAAGCTAATAGCGAAGCTATTTTGTGTCTACATCTAATAGGTAGATACACCTTACCCCGTGTCGACTTAAGTTTACCAACAATAGTGTTGATATCTAGATATACAAGTCTGTCACTATAGTGACCTGCCAGAAAATGTACATGGTTATTTAACATATGTATAACATTATTATCTTGCATGCAATGTATCATGTACACCATGTTTAAACAAATAAATTTTTACTTACTTACTTACTTACAAGGGTAATTCGATATACCGTACGGGACTCGATCTTTAAGTTGGTCTGTGGACGGGTGAACACTCAAAACATACTGAGTCTCCTGAAAGCACGTTAAGCAGTTGGTCCCGGCGGTCATTTGTTGATCTTTGACAGTTGTTGCAGGTGTTCCAGTGGCCCAAAAAGTCTGACAACCAGTCTTACCAGGGGGTATCGTATTATCCAGTACTAAGTTGGATTGTAGAGGTCAGATAGGCAGTCGCTCCATGTAAAATACTGGTATTCAGCTCCATCCGGTTAGACTGGAAGCCGACTCCAATATAGTTAGGATGATGATGATGCATCCGTCAAATCACTACAGTAAATAGCAGCAACTATACTGATTTTTGTTTATGCAGGCAGAATGTACATGGCTCACTCCTTTCTATTCCACCTGTATTTTAATGTAACCTACATTCATTGCAAATAAATGATTTGATTTGATTTGAAATAAATAAATAAAATAAATAAATACCGCTGGACATGAACACACAGCGCCATCTAGTGCCACACTAAGCAAGGCTTGTATCGTGGACACCCGATAGTTGATATACATTATATACCTTTTTTGTTTTTAAACATATAAACATCCATGACTCGGAAACAAATGTCCATGCTCACACAAACATTTGCTCCTACCTTGATTCGAACCCAGGACCCAAGAACGTAAGCAGCCTCACTACCACTACGCCATTCGGGTCGTCAGCTTGGTTTGTCTATGACAGCTTCGTTGGTCTAGTGGCCGCACGACAGCTGAGAATCCTGAGTTCAGTTCCCGCCGCGGGTCGGGAAAAGTGTCATTGCAGGGTTTTTCTATCAGGAATTTCTCACCAAGTGGTCTGGATTTGTGCCCGGTTGAAGGCAATAGACTCGCGCTTATATTTCGGCAATTTAACATAGATACCTGTCGAATTGTGGGTGTACCTAAAAGTACTATTAGGCAAAACATATTTTTTGGCAAACAAAAGGTAAGTTGGTACCCAAAGCTGCAATCTTCTTCACTTCAGAAATGATAGAATCTCTGAGTAGCCTTAAGGACCTTTTACGAGAACATTTATTTACTGACAACAATAAAAAACAACTCAAGTTCCATCTCAAACTGGCTCAGTAGTAAAAAATAAAATGGCGCGCACTTGCGACGTCAAATGCTTGGCGCTTTATTAGCAATACCAAAGAATAAGAAAACTGAGAGAAAAGGCGAAACTTGGACACGATGAATGAGGCGACATCGTGGAATAAAACGGGTGTTTCATACATTTAGTCAGTGTAGATTTTGTACTTTTGTGTAGAACATCGGCTTTTTTTAAACTGACGCAAGAGGTTCGCTAGCCCTGCTTGGTATGGAATCATGTACTATGTAGCGGTACTACAAAAAGTACTACAGCAACATAGTACTACCGCGCCATCTATGAAATAAACGAAGAACTAACAACATTCTGTTTCGCCCTATTAACGTTATTCACGACTTAAGAGTATAATATAGAAAATTCGACATCAATTATATGGCATTAGTCCATCAGATTCGACATTCATCTGTTCGAAGGACCCTCTCTTTTCTATGGGCAATGAAGAACTACATACCCTGTTCTTCGTAATTTCACATACTTTACGGCCAAGATCCTCCTGAAAAAAGCTAATACACACTCTTATTCACAAATTAATTTTGACTGAAAACACGCTCCATAGGTTGGGTTTTCCATCAGTGATAAGAGAGAAAGATCATGAGAATATCTCAGTAACTTCCTGAAGTCTGGACTTGAGAATTTATTTTTTGACAATAGGCTCGCCTCCCATTAAATGGGGTTTAAACATAACTGACAAAATGTGGGTATATTACTCTAGGCACATATTTTTCTAATCCTTCGGACATAACAGACAAAGGGCAAAAAATGTCGCATCTTTATTATTGTTCTACAGCAATACCGGGACAGTGCAGTTTTAAATCGCACTGCATAGGGTTACAAAGGACAGGGCGTTTCTTTGTACCGGGTGAGAGGTTATTTCAATGTATTGTGCCGCCGTGATTGTTTTGTGCGTGGTGTTAGTTAGTCAATGAATACGAGGATTTATACGAGTATTACAAAAGATTCCAGCTTTATAAACCTTCTGGAAATGGGTCAAAGTTTTGATCATTTTGTCTAACTTTTTCAGGAATATTGTATAATCAGGTCAATCCACCACATGCGCGTAATGCACCTTCATTGGTGGATGTCATAACATAAGCATAATCAGTCCATATTTTTCCCACTGCTGGGACACAAGCTTCAGCTTGGGATAGGCCGCAACCACCCCGGAATGGTAGTTTTTCACACGTCTTCGAATTTGCAGCTCAATGACATGCCGGTTTCCTCACGATGTTCAAAACTGAACACGGTAAAGGGATTTACCGTGTTCAGAGTTTTGAAGATAAAAATTTACACAAGGTTAAGGGGTTTTACGATGTTCGAATAGCCACTTGACTACTGACCGAATAAATTATAAAATGGAACAGAAATTATGAATTATCTGCCAAATCAAGGTAACTAGATGAGCTATATTAGCAACTCTATTTGTGGTGGTTCAAACTTCGTTTGAAATGCTTTTACAATAAAGTTCTAACCAGCTTACACTACAAAGTGGTTGTTACGTCATCGTCAGTCACTGCGGCCCAAATAGTGCGAAATGAGTGGTTTCGATCGATTTACAAAGAATCTATTGATTGCACTAAAAAACTAAAACATTATAATGCTAATAGGAAAATTGCTTGTAGAATTATTTGCCAAAAAAACAGAATGATTGCTTGTATTTTGTAACGTTTTTTTTTGTTTTTTTTTTTGGATCGGATACGAGTGCTGCGAAGCGTTAGGTGACGGTCACGCGAGTACCACGATTTTTGCTCACCCATAAAGTGCTCCACGCGTCTATAGAAGTTGTCACTTCAAAATGTTTTGGAAAAATGTGTGTCAAATATTTTGGCTGGATTGTTTCATTTCATATCAGCGCACCAACACCAGTCGTGCGTGTTCTAACTCTCTCTGCCAATCTATCGAACTAACAAGAACTAACAAACAATACGTATAATGAATCTAATCCTCGTTTTTATTTGTAACAGTACCACGACATTCTATAGTTACCTGCGTGGGAGAAAATAACTAGACAACTAAAATGGAACAAAAACTCTGATGTACTGTTATGTTTGTTCAAATGAGATAAAAGGATAGTTTTAAAAAACTATTTTCCCTACTCAACAAGCCTGTTATTCTCTAAGGCCTGAATTTTTGTTATGCTGACGGTAGGTCGCGCATGGTCGGTTGTGACGTCATCGAGAACAAAATACGGCTGTCGGTCGCCGTTGACGTCAGCGTCGCAGTATTGTGCTTTAGAAAGCACAATGTATACTCGTACGCAACCGACCGTGCGCGACCGACCGTCATGTCAGCGCGACAAGAATTCAGGCCTTGCGGCTAGGCAGAGGCCCTGTCGGGGCTGCTTGACTGTACGAAAGAGATACCGTGGCTCCGGAACATAAAGGGCGAGGAAGGAACATGGATGGGTTTTAGTCAGTAAAAGTCCGACACTCCCTCCCGCTCCGCCCAGAGTGGGAGAAGTTATTTGATATTTCCCATGAGAAAAAAAAGGCTAGGCAGAGGTAAGCTCTGTGTGTGGGTGCACAACCACATTTTTCCAGTTACAATAAGGTCAACAGATCAAAAATCTAGACTACGGGTAGTTAGTAAAAAAATAACAGCTGAAAATATGATCATGTCAAAAATCGGAACAATACCTACCGTAGTTTGCAGAACAGCAGTGCAAGTACGTAGGATTCGATAGATATTTTAATCGCGAAATAGCCGTTTTCGTGACTGTTTTTCAAACTCTACATTTATTTTAGAGTATTAAATTAATATTATATTTCTTGGTTTTTGGTTAAATAGATTCCTTAACTATTCAGCAATTCACTGTAAATTTTTTGCAGTTTGCGATTGTCAGTGTTTTTATCTAAAAGTGTCAAATTACACGAAATCACTCGCGACCTTGTAGCGGTTAGCGCGGTTTATCCCGTCCCGGTAGAGCGTAAGACGCGCTTCAGAGGTTAAAAACTCATTTTATCGAGAATAACCTAATCGAGTCCTATCGACGAATCCTACGTACTTGCACTGCAGGTCTGCTCTCTATGAGAGGAAACGGGCTATTATCGATCACGCGGGCCCAGTGCGGGCAGCTAAACATCAAATGTCTTCGAATTTTTTGTTCTAAGACTTGCCCCGCGTCTCCGCATGATATTTTCCTTCACCGTTCTGAATATTAAATAATATATATAATAGCAAATTTTCTAGCATTCAAATAAGCTCATTTTTTAGCATGAAATAAGTCAATATTGTAGCATTTTGTAAGCAAATTTTCATGTAATTAAAATAATAACACAAAGACTTTAAACCCTAACAATACACCCCAATACAATAATATTTTCTCCATTCTCATATCTAAATAATCTAAGCCGTGAACACACCTACCACGTTCTTGCCTAAACCGACGACCTTGTGCAAAAGCTAATCTAGCTTTATACCCAGGATTTAGGTACGTAAGCGAATTACTAAATATACGGGTTAAAGATAATTATATTTATGAGAGAACGTGATAAAATCGGACTCGATTTTGAAACAAAATTAGACGACAAAGTCTGTTCGAAAGGTAAATTAAGTTTGAAAGGTTGATGTAAAAATTGTAGAAGCAGATCTAATTTCGTGAGGATTTGGTATTAAATTAATGTTGTTCTGTGACCTTCCAGTTCTGTTACGAGAGTTTTTATAACTGTTGTGGCAAATAACATATCAATTTGTACTTTATTTTTAGACTAGCTGACCCACGCAACTTCGTCTGCGTCACAAAGAGAGAAAAGCTCACAAAAGGAATACATCTTCCCTGTGTTTGTAACCTTTTTCATTTATGCTCCGCTCCTATTGGTCGTAGCGTGATGTTATATAGCCTATAACCTTCTTCGAGAAATGGACTATCCAACACAAGTAATTTTACAATTCCAACCAGTAGTTCCTGAGATTAGCACGTTCAACCAAACAATCAATCTTTTCAGTTTTATTATTTTAGTACCTACAGATTTAAGTTAATAATATTTTTCATTTATTAGCTTTGCTAATGACAAATCGATACCTCTGGGCTTAAAGGGCGTATAGCACATTTTGGGCATTTTGACTTTTTTACATATTCTTACTCAGTTTTTGATTCTCCTTCGATCTGTGTAATCGACGTGGCAAAATTTGCAAAAAAATGTCGAATACGACCACCACACCACAATAATTATCAGGTTAATTTGCTAAAATAGTCCTGTCCGTGATAATAGATTGATCCCAACTCAATACAATGTGTCATGTTGCATGATCGTTCTCGAGAACTGGGTCGATCACATATTTGTCGGTAATATGGTACTTCACAATCTACAAGGTTGTATTGGAAGGCAAGTTTCTGGTGGATCATCCTAGATACTAGATTGTGTCTGTGCAAGTACTCACCGTTAGTAAGACGAGAACAACCAGAAACAATATTTTGGAACGATTCATCGGGATTCGGGACGGTGGCATCAATCAATCAATCACTTGTCCACGCCGTATCCGGCGACGGCGACTCCTTACTGTCATATATTAGGTGGTGTTATTAGTATGGAAAGCTCTGAGGTGGCTAGCAAAACCGAACTTCGTTTTGAAGATTCGGTTACATGGAACACAGAAGAGTTGGCCGGCTGAGTTAAAAGTGTAGGTATAGGAAGGCTTCGCTTGTGTCTTTCGTATTTGGCGTTTTGCGTCAAGATGTTCTAAACGCTCTTCCTCAAATCTGTTTACGTTCTTGTGAACAGTGCGACGCCATTCCGGTCTGAGACGTGCGCGTTCTTCCCAGCTATCAGTTGGTATGCCGCATGCTATTAGGTTGCGTTTTATTACGTCCTTATAGCGGAGGTATTGGCCGCCCCGCCTACGCTTTCCACATGAGAGTTCCGAGTAGAACACTGCTTTTGGCAATCTACTATCGTCCATGCGTACGACGTGACCGTCGGCGTCGGGAAGTGACGACCCCATCGCCCATCGAGGCTTGTTAAGTTTTCGATGCAGTCAGTCTATGGACGGTCCTCCAACCAAATAAAGTCCTTTTCGGTGCCGAGAGCGAGCATCGTCGATAGACAAAAGCACCCGGTCTCTGCAGCGATTAGGCAAGGTATTTGGCGATGTACCTTAAAGGGCGCACGTCTGGACCCTTAAAATCTAGCGACGTGCGGTCAATCGCCTGCATCCTACAGTGTTCCGCTGGTCGTACCGGTTATCCGGTCCACCGGCACCAGAACGTTGAGGACGAGAGAGTGGATCTGCACCTGCGCAACTGCTCGTCCACTTAAATATATTCACGCGCAGATGACTCCTGCATGTTAAATGGTTACGAACGTAAGTCCCACGGCGATGGAGCGCCGATGGTGGGGGGAGGATAGGTGTGTCCGAACCTTAGTTGGCATCTGCACGTGGGCGGTCTTCTGGTGATGGTCGCTCTGTGTCCCGATTGAGACGGGGGGCCCGGTTCGGCAGCTCAGTTGACGACAAAGCAGCCCTATTTAGGGAGCGCTCTGCTTTCCCCAATCCGGGGAGGGGCCTAGAAAAGGTGGCTCAAAAATAGTCTGTCTCTTACTTACGCAATTGGCAAACCGCGGTCAATTGTTCACCACCTAAATGCGGTCGAAAAAAGAAACAGAAACAATGTATTAAAGATCTTATTATAGGAACATGGAACGTTCGTACCCTTTTGGATAACGACTTGAACGCATGCCCAGAGAGGAAGACAGCTCTGATCGCCAGAGAGTTGGCTAGATATAACATCGACATTGCCGCGATCAGTGAGACACATTTTAGTGAAACCGGAGAGTTGTGCGAACGACTCGGGGGTTACACATACTACTGGAGCGGGAAACCAAGTACTGAGAGGGCAGCTAGTGGTGTAGGCTTCGCCGTGCGTAACCAGCTGGCGAAGTCCTTGCAAGAACTACCCAAAGGCATCAGCGATAGATTAATTACACTTCGACTTCACCTGTCTTCTAAGAAGTACATTCATCTGATAAGTGTATATGCCCCAACTCTGCCTTCTTCAGATGAAGAAAAATCTAAATTCTACTACGAGCTTCGTGAAGTCCTATCAAAAATACCAGTTGCGGATAAAATCCTTCTGCTAGGCGATTTTAATGCTCGAGTTGGCAACGATTATGGTGCTTGGGATGGGGTTCTGGGACACCAAGGAGTTGGAAAATGCAATGCCAATGGCCTAGACCTTCTAACCCTTTGTTCGGAATTTGGACTTTGCATCACAAATACCTGCTTTCGTTTGCCTGATAAATTCAAGACCACGTGGATGCACCCAAGATCTAAGCACTGGCACCTCTTAGACTATGTGATCGTTCGAAAGAGAGACCTCGCAGATGTCCTAATCACCCGAGCAATGAGGGGTGCCCAAGGCTGGACTGATCATCGACTCGTTCGATCTAAACTACGACTACAGCTAAAAGCACCACGTCGAGCAGCACGTAAAATACCAGCGAAGGTTCACTACGCAAAACTTATTCACGATGACAGCCTAGCTAAAGAAGTAGATGATGCTTTTTGTGCCAGTATGCCAGAGACAACAGAAACCACTTCTGTCGAAGAAACATGGCGTTTATATTCAGAGAATCTGCATAGTTGCGCTTTGCGAGTGATTGGCAAGCCAAAACGGAAAAACCAGGATTGGTTCGACGACTCCAATATGGAGATCAAGAAACTCGTTGATCAACATAGACGTTCTCTTCTTTCATCCGATGTCTCTGAGCGGCGAAAAGCTCATCAAAGTCTTAAATCTAAAGTTCGCGACCTTAAGGATAGTTGGTGGGTGGAGAAAGCCAAAGAAATTCAGCACTTCGCTGATACTAATCAATCTGGTAGATTTTTTGAGTCTCTTCAAACTGTCTTTGGCCCAAGGACTAAAAAGATAGCCCCAATTTACAGTAAGGACAAGACCCAACGGCTAAGTGAGCAAAATGACGTGCTAGCCCGGTGGGCGGAACATTTCAAAGATGTTCTGAACCCCAGCACCCAAACAACTGACTTACTGTATGTAGACTCACTCGAAAATCTACCTATTAATGAAGATCTCGCGGAGCCTCCATCCCACGACGAATTTGTCGCTGCACTAAGGAGGATGAAGAATGCCAAAGCATCAGGGCTAGACTGCTTACCGTCTGAAATCTATAAGTATGGCGGCCCACACATTAAGAGCAAATTATTTGACCTCATATTAAAAATATGGGAAAGTGAAGTCATCCCGCAGGGCTGGAGAGATGCCTCCATTTGCAAATTGTATAAGGGCAAAGGTGACATTGCCGATTGTAGCTCGTACAGAGGTATCTCTCTGCTCTCTGCGGCAGGAAAGATCTTGGCTCATATCATAAACACCCGTCTATCTCATCACGCGGAAACTATACTTCCGGAGACTCAATGTGGCTTCCGACCAGGTAGAGGAACAGTAGATGCCATCTTTGTTGTCAAACAAATCCAAGAAAAAAGCCTGGAACAATACCGTCCTCTCTACCTGTGTTTTGTAGATCTAGAAAAGGCCTTCGATAGAGTTCCGCGTGATGCCCTGTGGATTGTGCTAGAAAAAACTGGCTGTCCTGAGAAGTTATTAAACTTGATACGCCAATTCCATGACAACATGATGGTGAAAGTTCGTCACGAAAATGATTTCTCAGACCAATTTCCGGTTACCAGTGGCGTAAAACAGGGTTGTGTCTTGGCTCCTACTTTATTCTCGCTTTACTTTGGCGCTGTAATGCGCGATGCCGCAAAAAATTGTGAAGGCTTAATCGAGTTAAACACTAGGACTGATAGAAGCGTTTTCGACCTTTCCCGTTTCAGAGCCAAGCGCCAAGTTGCTAAGCTCTCCATCCTAGACATCCTATACGCTGATGATGTTTGTCTTATGGCCGAATCAGTGGAGTCCCTCCAAACTTATGTTGACTCCCTGAATAACTCATGCCGTAGATTCGGTTTAGTCATCAGTACTAGTAAGACTCAAGTGCTCAAACAGCTCCCAAGAGGAAAAGCTAATGATCCCTCTAGTATCAGCCTCAATGGTACTGGTCTAGAGGAGGTAAAACATTTTAAGTACTTGGGTAGCCGAATCAGAAATAATAACACCTTGGCATCAGAGTTACCAGCCCGAATAGCAGGCGCTGCAGCAGCTTTTGGAAAGCTCAGATCTCGTGTTTGGAACTCTCACGACCTTAAGCTTAAAACTAAAATACTAGTGTACAAAGCGATTGTCCTGCCAACGCTACTTTATGCCGCAGAGACCTGGTCTACCTACAGAGCAGATCTTAGGCAGCTGGACATTTTCCATCTTAAGTGTCTCCGATCCATATTGCGGATTAAATGGCAAGATCGTGTTTCAAACACAGAAGTCCTGCGTAGAGCTGGAATGTCAGGCATTGAGGCACTCGTCATGAAGCAACAGCTGAGGTGGTCAGGTCACGTCGTACGCATGGTCGACGGTGGCATACCCGACAGATGTACCGTCCTTGACAATGTATTTCCGATAATAATTCGTCATGATAACTTCATACAGAATCGCACAGACGAAACCTTCCGACACCGAATCGTAGCCTGGATACGGACGCAATGAAATCTACATCAGGTCATCAATATTCATCATATCATCGGATCATTAATATTATTCATTACCACAAGTTTGCGCCAGTTTTCGTTAGCTAAGGAAAGCGTGGCGAGGCACTTGTCAACTTAGCACCACACCACATCTCGGTGCATGCCCCACGTCGGTTTCAAGAAAGTATTTCCTGAGACTAGGTGGTTGTTCAAGGTCCTACATTTAAGAAACCACAAACTCCTAAATTCCGCGGCATATACAGTCTCATCACCGATGACCGTGGGTGATGCATCCAGTTTGCGGTAGTGTCAAGTTCCATCTGAGTCCATTAGAGAATGATGTAAGAATACATCAAAACTGGAATGATCGAACCATTCATGGCGCGTACCTTGTTTCCGCCTAATAAAAGACTGCTTATCACTTTATTTAGGCGGTCAAAGAAGCGCTCCTTCAATGATTGTTTCATGTCAGCAGCATTGATGCCTAATGCTTCCGACATACCTAAATACTTGTAGGTCTCGGATGAGGAGAGGGATCTGAAGTGTATGGAATTCGAGAGTTGAGTTCCCACGGATTCCATAACCTCCCCTTGCTTTACATGTATACCCATATTTCGTCACTATTGATCCACTCTTCGTCTGTTCTGACGGATACGGTTAGCCCATGCATAAACTTTCTCCTTCAGAAATTCGATGTGCTATAAGGCTCGTGACATGTATGAGAAGATAGCAGACTGCTATCAGTTCCCGAGAATGCCTGCCTCACAAAGCGCATCACACAATGACATGGGCGTGTATTGCCCTCCCTGAAGCAAAAAAGCTTCCCGTTTAGTGCCCTGGCCTCTTTAGTACGAGGCTCAATCCTGCATTGCCAAGCTAGCATGGCAGGTTTCGGTCGCGTAGACCCGTCAGTGTTTGCAATAAAGAGTTTGAGTTTGGAAATTTGACATTTGCTACACGATATACTGTAACAGCCGCGCAATACAAGATTGAGTGTGTATATGAAAAGGTTGGTAACAGCGAATCTATGGCACACACCAGTGCTCTATTGTTTTTATTTATGGACAACCGTGGTAACCGACGCATAAGATCCAGTGACGTGAACCGATACTCACGAATCGCATCCTCCAGAGCGCTCCTAAATTCCACATTGCACAGGTTATCTGCAGATATAGCCCTGTCATGCTTTTCCTCAGCATGCTGATTTGCCCGCAATGGTAGTGCAGCAGGCACATGTATAACGTTCTGAGTTGGGAAGGTTGCTGGCAGAGCCAATCTGCATTTCCGAGCGCAGCCGAACTCTAGTAGTATCATCCAACCTATGATTATCTTGAATAACGCGCACTTGATCCGACAATCGTTGGGCAGTGACAATATTGATGGCAGGTTCAAATGCTCGAAACAGACAGAGCATCTTACATCGGTACACTGTAAAGTTAGTTCCTCCCTCTGTAGCCCCATAATATGCCCAATTATAATTATTGCTGATTATGTAATTAGAAATGATGAAGAAAATGAAAATTAAGTGATCTCATTACAAAGTTATAGAACTTGTAGAAAAGTGAAATAATCGTTGTTTATTCCTTTTCATAATTTTAGTTTCTTTTAATATCTTAAATAAGCATTTAAGAGTAGATGATGTCTACTAATTAAGTTTAATTAACTATAATTAACCTTTGTCAATTGGATATTTTTACATAGCTCTAACTAAAACTGAGCGAGATTTGTAACAAAAAATGTTTTTTTTTTGTTTTTTTGGTTTTTTTGCTTCTTCTGAAAACCCACGTTTTGTGCTATACGCCCTTTGAGCCCAGAGGTATTTAAATACGTCATTGAACTTTTATCTGAACCTTTTAATGATTTTTACAATCAAAATGTACACCAACAAATAATAAAGTGAAATAGCCATTGGCGAATTGGTGCCACAACGTTAATCTTTGTTTTAGTTTTATCACTTTAGCAGTAACCTATTTCATTTAGCTTAACATGCAATGAACACCAAATTGATTTTAAACATCATTTAAATAAAACCCAGCATCCATTGTCTCACTCACAAACCCATAAAACATCGAGAAGCAAGTCGAATAGACACCATTAATCGATTTTAAATCGATATAAACTAAACTTTAATCGTAAATTAAGGTACTGCACACTCGTAAATTCAATCGTAAAAACAAATCGAATCGGGATTTGATGTTCTAAACTGTGATTGGTTGAATTCGTAACGATCCTGTTTTTGGAAATTCCGAATTTCGAACCTAATGGAATGTAATGTTCGGTTTAAACTTAAAATTTTGTTGAATTATTTTGCGTAGTCGTTAAAGATGTACGTGTAGGTATTATAATTATGAAAAAAAATGAGTTCTTATTAATTTTTCTTTACCTATATGTTACTAGCTGACCCGCGCAACTTCGTCTGCGCAAGGCGAACCAACAGTTCCTAAAATTAGCGCGTTCAACCAACCAAACAAACAAACTCTGCAGCTTTATAATGTTAGTACAGATTCAAGTAAGTAACAATTTATTTTTGCTCGAATAGGTTTACATTAATCGCCAAAATATTGTACTTTTGTTTTTTTCAATTATGGGCTCTTCCTTCGACTGCCTTACGTTTCTATCCTTGGGCACTCGACGATTTCATACTCCAGCTAGGTCAAAAGTCTTCATCAACTGGCATGGCATGAGCCGCGACACGTTAAAGCTGCTTCAAACTGTTGCGGCCCTCTCGCATCTGCCTTCCTTCTCCAAAGTCAGACCTTTGATGTTAGTCATACTCCAAGCAGGTCAACACAACACGTAGATGTAGATGCTGTAAACTCTTGAAAACCTTTTGCAAATGTTTTCGTCTCCTAGCCGAGCCGAGCCGATGAGACCTTCGATGGCAGTAATACTCCAGCTATTACTAAAGTTCTCATCAAGGTGCGTTAAGTGAGCCCAATGACGATATAGCTGCTGTAAACTGTTGAGGATCTCTTGCAACTGCCTTCGGTCTCCATCGTTAGACCACCGATGACAGTCATACTCCAGCTAGGTTTAAAAGTTCTCATCAAGGTGTACGAAATTAACCTTAAACACGATAGAGCAGATTTGAAGTGTTGCGGACCTCTTGTGACTGCCTTTCGTGTCCATCATTAGAACTTCGATGATACTCTTACTCCAGCTAGGTCTCAAGTTTATATCAAGGTGCATGAAATGAGCCGACACACGATATAGCTGCTGTAAACTGTTTTGGACCTCTTGTGACTGTCTTACGTCTCCATCGCTAGACCTTCGATCACAGTTAAACTTCAGCCAGGTCTAAAGTTGTCAAAAAGGTTATGAAATAAGCCCCTACACGATCTTCTTCTTTATCGTGTGGTTAGTGCCTAACCTGGTGTGAGAGTTTTTATGCCGCCCAAGGTCCTCTGTCTTGGCTTTACATGCCGTCGATCAAATATCTCTCAGGCATGCTGGTTTTCAGCGGACAGACCTCCGGCGCGATCTCATGGCGACTGCAGCAACCCCGTGCGGGGCACGCCACGATAGTAGTGGTAAGTCCCCTCTTTGAGGAGTGGCTGGAGAGGCGCCACGGCGTCCTCACCTTCCACCTGACGCAGGTCCTCACCGGACACGGATGTTTCGGGAGGTACCTGCACCGAATCGGGCGGGAGGAAACGCCCGGGTGCTTCCACTGCGAGGATCGATCGGAGGACACGGTGGAGCACACGGTGGAAGTCTGTCCTGCGTGGGCGGAGCACCGCCGTGTCCTCGTAGCGGCTCTCGCGTCCGGCCCTGGTTCAATCCATCGTCCGGAGCGAGACGGAATGGGAAGCCGTCACCTCCTTCTGCGAATCAGTCATGCTAGCGAAGGAGGTGGCGGAATGAGAGAGGGGGAGAGCCTCTCTTCCCAGCCGCCGCGGGAGACGCACCGGGCGTCGGGGGCCACGTGGTGGCTACCGGCCACCGTAGATGGGGATCTGTGGACGGTTAGCTATGGGCTAGCTAGCCGTCCGTCCGTCTAATGACGACAGGCCGTGTCGACGGCGCGTTCGTGTTCCACGCGCGTCTCAAAGAGATGTCAGCATAAGGGGAGGGGCCCGCAAGGGCCGAAGCCTGCCGGGGTTGCGGGCCTGTTCGAAAGAGATACCCGGAACATAAAGGGCGAGGAAGGAACATGGATGGGTTTTAGTCAGTAAAAGTCTGACACTCCCTCCCGCTCCGCCCAGAGTGGGAGAAGTCATTTGATGATTTCCCATCCAAAAAAAAAAAGGCATGCTGGTTTCCTCACGATGTTTCAGCATGCGATGATTATACAATACGCACATGAATCTGAAAAATCAGAAGTGCGTGACTTTGATTTGAACACGACTATTTTCAATATAAAATGAGACAATTTTTGCGATACACGCTTTTCAATAAAAAAATAATCATGAAAATCGGACTTCCCTGGATAAAGTTATGCGTCATTATCCCACTGCTGGGTACAGGCCTCTCTTTGTTTGTGCCAAGCTCAACGCTCGTGTGCCAGTCTCATCCGGGATATCCTCGTAATGGCAACAATATCGTCTGCTTATCTCACCTCTGGACGACCAAAACTTCTGTTTCGATTTCTAGAACGCCACTTGGTCACAGCTTTACTCCACCTGACATCACCGCATCCTGCTAGGTGACCTGCCCTACTCCGTTTGAATTATCATCATTCATCATTATTTCAGCCGAAAGACGTCTAATGCGAAGGACATGTGTCGCCACATTGACCGGTCTCGTGCGACTCACATCCAGCGGTTTCTTACAACTTTCATCACGTCATTTAAGTATTGCTCAGCCATAATATAGGTACCTATACATAAAGAAAAACAGGCGTCGGATTGAAAACCTCTTCCAAAAAACCAAATTTGAGACATCTGAAACGGGCGAATGTCAGTACTTATCATTCTTTCACAGAAAATCATAACACCGTGATTCAGAAAATGGAGTCAAATGAACAACGCCATTAACTATACAGGGTGACTTTGAATAAATGCGACAAAATGAAATGGGAGCATCAGTTACAGTAACATAGTAATTATAAACTGTTTTTTCTACTATCTAAATCGTTAAAAAAAATTACGCGATTATCGTTTTCAAAAGGTCCATTGATGTTATTATCTTTATTTAAGTACGAATTATCGGTATTCGCGTTCATAGCGGTCATTTACCTAATTTAGCCTAGTTTCTAATGTAAGTATCGCGCGACGTTGCCAAACCTCGCATGTGCGCCAGCGCTGACATCCCTTCCCGGCGACCGCGCTCCGCCAACTACCCTTCCTTCGTTCATTACAATTTCACATTTGATATTTTATACATTTTCTTGACAACACGTATTATTGTTTATTTAAATTTGTCGCATCTATTCAATTTCACCCTGTAGAGCACGAAGTTAAACTGCTAGAACATATGCATGGAAAGCGGTCGAACAGATACTCTACCGGCTATGCAGATTTAAAGCAGGGTAATGTTGACTATTCTCTTCTTCTCTATCTTGTGATTTTTATTCATTAGTACCATTTTGATTCAATAGATGTCACTGCATGTACCCTTTTTTTTTTTTTTTTTTAGGATAGGAAATCATCAAATGACTTCACCCACTCTGGGCGGAGCGGGAGGGAGTGTCAGACTCTTACTGACTAAAACCCATCCATGTTCCTTCCTCGCCCTTTACGTTCCGGGGCCGCGGTATCTCTTTCGAACAGTCCCGCAACCCCGGCAGGCTTCGGCCCTTGCGGGCCCCTCTCTTCTGCTGACATCTCTTTGAGGCGCGCATGGAACACGAACGCGCCGTCGACACGGCATGTCGTCACTAGACGGACGGACGGCTAGCTAGCCCATAGCTAACCGTCCACAGGCCCACTGCATGTATCCTTAGATCATGATGATAAGTTCTCCTTAAAAACTTTAAAGTCATATATATTTTGATGGAGAGCACCGATTACAAAGAAACAAAACCTTCTCTATTTTCTTTAATTTTATGCACAATATTAATTTGAGCATTGAATCGAACCACATTGGTTTTATAATTTACACAAGATGCTATAACAGAAGGGCTACGTAGAGACACACAGACATAGACGAAAATTTATGAAATACTTGAAAAAGGGTTCCGTGTGTGATACCATAACAGCTTAAGTGCCATGCATATTTACAGATTTATTATTTGAATTAAGTGATTCCCAAACTGTCGTTTAAGTGTTAAGAAAAGTATGTATGTATCTATAAGTACAATGATTTGGAAATCTTAAAACTTAAAAAAAACAAAATTCTTTGTTACAAAAAGTGAAAACCGTGTGGGTTTTGAACGTGCGAACCAAAGTTAAAAGTATCGGATATCTTACAGCATTAAACAAAATCAAAATGTATTGCATGTCTTTACTGAGGCTTGAACTTGCGACTCATTGTTCGAAAGGCGGTAGCCGTCACCGATGGGCTATTTGTTCTAATGACAATTGGTTAAAAATAGTTCTTCTATTACAATGCATGTTATGACGGTTGTCAGTTGTCAAACAGTTGACAAATATAGAAGAAATGCATATTGCTCACCCCCGTAAGTAATTAGCGTGATAATATATAGCCTATGTCCTTCCCTAGGTTGAAATACATCTCCTTGCCAATTTTCATTACGATCCAATCAGCCGTTTTGTCGTGAAAAGGTAGCAGACAGACAGACAAACAGAGTTACTTTCGCATTTATATTATGGTATGGATTTAAAAATCACCAATATTTGGTTGTACATTTGTAGTTTTAATTGGGAAAAAAACAACACAATGCTTTAATTACCAACTTGTTTACTCGCACTTCGATACTCATAATGAATATGTCGGGTTTAGAAGGTTTTATTTCGTTAGGCTCGAGCATTATGTGGGCAGAAGACGGGTTTCGTGCTATGAAAACTCAACTTTCACACTATACGAGTAACACTGGGCACAATGAATCGGATACAGTTTCAAGACGTCTGAACTCCGCTGCGATCCGACCCAGAATGTCGTCCTCGCGGTGATCTGTTAACGTCAGGACTCTGTAGAAGCACGCCATGGCGGGGATAGACTGGTCTCTAGGTCGCGTGATGTCACCACTGGCGCGCTTTGATTCATTCCCGTGTCCATACCAATGACCGGATCCGACAAATAAATACTGCGATAATTATTGACTTTAAAACAGAAAATGGCAAAAATAACAAACTTTACATTCCCAAACGGTAATAAAAAAAAAAATATATAGAAACGTCATTTCATAAATGGCAACATTTGGCCGGGATGGTCCGACCCAAAGTGTAAAACCTTATATAAAATTCGAACTTCAAAAAGAGAGCTTTTCCGGAATATTTTACGCTATCAACTCTTAACACGGCATTCCAAAGGCCGTGTGCTCACAGAAGAAAAAAAAAAAACAATATTTTTCAAGTCAACGATTCTTTTAATTCATCCAAGTCCCTAAAGTTTTGCTCATAAAGCTTTCAAGGCATTTGATTAAGCCTCTCAGAGGGTTGGATAAACATGAAATGAGAAAACTTTTGTAAACAAGGTACAAATTACTTGAGCGGTGGACATTTGAAGAAACAAAGGGCAACACTGAAGTTATAATTGACGCTTTTGAAATTTCATTTCGTTGTGATGAAGAAGTTATTTGGCCAGTGTCTTCCATTTTCGGGATGTTCCGGCTTTTTGTCAACTCGATTTGGGTAAAGGAATCCGTTGGTTATAAGCTGGAACAATAAATGATGTAAAATACCTCTTAACGAAGCCGAAAGTGCTCCCCGTCATTGCAATCATTTTTTTGTTCCTGGGAACCTTCTAGTAACGGAGATATTGAGGGTCAAAGTTACAACTTTTTTACCAGTTTTTGTAAGATTTTTACTTTTAACACCTCCACGACCCCCGTAATATCCAATCCATCCAACAGCACAATGTTTTAAGTGCGTTACATTGAGTTCTTCCACAAAACAAGATATTTCCCCCCAAAAAAAAGTTGTTTCCCAGCAATATTATTTGCGTGAAGTTACTTAGTTTGATGTACAGAATGCTTGGTTGACGGTTTTGTGATGAGGTGTTTTACACCCTGTAGTTTACCTACCTTCTGCGGTAAAACTTGTCATGGAGGTAAAAATAAAGCAACGAAGAAGGCTACAATCATCAATACAAATCCTATATTAAGTTCATTTAACACCATTGAATGACTTTATAAGAAACAGTTGTAGATAAGAAATTTGAATTGCACTGGCTACTTTGATGCTTCAACCCTAATAATCATCATCATCATCTGCTAAGCCTTTCCCCAACTATGTTGGGGTCGGCTTCCAGTCGAACAGGGTGCAGCTGAATACCAGTATTTTACACGGAGAGATTGCCTATCTGACCTCCGCAACCCAGTTAGTACTGGGTAACACGATACCCCTTGGTAAGATTGGTTGTCAGACTTTTGGGGCCACTGACTACCTGTAACGACTGTCAAAGATCTATAAATGACAGCCGGGACCAACAGCTTTTTTTTTTTTTTTTTTTTTTTTTTTTTTTAGGATGGGAAATCATCAAATGACTTCTCCCACTCTGGGCGGAGCGGGAGGGAGTGTCAGACTTTTACTGACTAAAACCTATACATGTTCCTTCCTCGCCCTTTATGTTCCGGGGCCGCGGTATCTCTTTCGAACAGTCCCGCAACCCCGGCAGGAACCAACAGCTTAACGTAAGGATTACGATTATCTATAACCATGTACCAGTTTGTATCAAGATGTTCTTTCTGGCTGTTTTCTTATTAAGAACGTTAACAAACTCAAGCCACAATGTGTGGCCAAACTCGTCCAAATATTAATTAATTAAGACACGTCCTATACAAATTCAAAAGTCCCAACTGAGTCTAAAATATTAACACAGTTTTACTACCTAACTCTATGCTAAAGTTTTTGTTAAATTCAAAACGACAACGAAGTAATTTACTGAATTTTAGAATAGTTTCTGCTCGTTCGTGGCAATAGTAGCCAAGATTGTTTTCAAGAGGACGCAACTTCGCAAGTGAAATGGGGTAGGCTTTATGGGTTAAGCCTCAGTTCCAAAACCAAAACTATAGCCAGAAAATCCCTTTAAAACACACGTAGGTACCAACAATTTTTATCAAAACTAGTTGTTGCCCGCGACTTCGTTCGTGTGAATTTTTTAATGTTTATGTTTGAGATAAAACATTCTGTCTGCGACCTATTTTTATACCTACATAATATACACAAAAAATCATATAAAATCGGTCAAAGGGACTCGAGATTTTTATATTATTAGATTGCTTCCCAGTTTGAATCGGATTTTGTTAACTATTTCATAGGTTTTAATTTCAACGGAACCCTATTTTTCTAAAATACAAAATAGTATAAAGCTCAAAATCAAATTTGGTGCAGCCGTTTCGGAGATTAGCCCGAACAAACAGACAGACAAAACTTGAAAACAACGAGTTTTTGTTATAAGTGCCGTTAAACAATAAATTGCATGTATATGTAAATTGCAATGTAATTGCATTCCCGAATCGCACTTCCCTTCCCGCTCAACTCGGTAATTGAATATAAGACTTTTAGCGGACACTACACTATTGATTGATGCGACAACTAATAAATTAAAAGTACCCATTTAAACAATCCTAGGATCTTACTGGAACAAAAATAGAAATCTTACTAGAATCAGTACAAAATAATGGGTAGATAAAGCAGATCTATGAGGTCTGTGCTCTAATAGATGTCTATGTGGAATAAATAGATACTCTAGAAGGCGTTCCCGATGGTAGATACACCATCATCTTCCTCCTACTTTTGCCTCATATTACTTGGGGTTCGTACAACATAATATTTCATCCATTCTCATATAAATCTCTTACTAACATTAACGATAGAGACACCGTGGCAACTGATTAAAGAACAGTTGACAATTTAAAACTTAGGCTGGTCTCGACCATCAATAAATTGCAAATCTATTTCGTCCGTCAGTTCGAGTATTGGAAAATAATATGTAGACGCGTATTATTATTTTTTGTAAATCAATGAATATTGACAAAGATTAAACGCATGAAAACTCGGGAGTGGGGGCTCGTGACGTCAGAACGCACTAAAAAATTATACCACGGCGTGAAGTATTTAGAATTTTAAAAGCGTCATATCTTCGTCAATTTTGGTTTACGTAACAAAAGAAAAAATACGGATCCAATATTTTTTTTCAGTACATAAGTCACGGTAGAAACATTTGCCAAAACACCCACTAAGTCCTTCAAAGGTACCAAAACAGTAATTCAACTATTCACCAATCTTAACCAGGTTCTCCTTACCTCTAAATCAACAGTAAATCCCGGGACCGAACGCCGGGATTTATAATAGTTGTCAGCCAGTTTATAAGATAGCATCTGTTGTTGAGACAGTCACATCTCAGAAATCTGTGCAAAGACTCTTGAATCCCGGAAATGTCACTAAATCCGGAACACGGGAACATCCCGGGATTCGTAGTCTTGGAGCTGCAACGGAGTGCAGTTGTAATAAACACAAACAACATTGATTATTGCGTTCACACTACGGGATCGGTTTATGCTAGATAGAACAACTACACACAAAATATACAAATAAGAGTGATAAAAGTACATAGATGAAGAAATACAACAAATTAATTGGGATTACTACTGAAAGAAAAAATTGATTCTGTTCGAAAAATATTGGGATACGTGTTTTTTGTTTAATCAAATTAATTAAAAATTACGAAGTTATGATGCATCAAAGATCATGAGTGGGGGCTTGTGACGTCACTTTCCGGTAAAAATGTACGTAAATGTGACGTCACACGTGTTTTAGACGCACTGTATCGTCTTCAATTTTTGATAACGTAAAACGGAAACAAAAATGACGTGACATTTTTACGTAGAATAATGGTGTAAAAAAAATATATATACATAATATGTGTGTTCAAAACTTTTTGTAAATCTATCTAACGGGCTAATTCGATTTTTGTTTTCTACCCTATTGTGGGACGATTCTGTTCGTGAGCATTTATCGATATTGTGCAGACTTACTATAATATTATAGAATAATTGATTGGTAATAATTGATTGGTTACCATCTTGCATGCATGTATTTTCTTGTATGTATGACACATGTTTAGCAAATAAAATATTATCTTATCTTATCTTAATATCTGTTATCAGTCATACTAAATAAAGTGGTTTTTACCTGATGGGGTTAGTTACCTGCCTAGCTGTCAATGGTCGCAAGTTCTACAGCTGAGCTGGGTTTGATTCCCGGGCTATGCAAAATTTTAATGAGTTTTTCTTCCAGGAGTTTCTCTGTAGAAATCACCAGTTTGATTTACGCCCAGGTGATGGCAATAGGGTAACTTCCTATTGCATAGTTTAAACATAACTTTTTAAGTGTACTATATAGAGTTAGCAGCGTAAGGTTTAGGTAACACCTAACGCTGCTAACTATCTGGGGATTGCAGGCATGATGTTACTCACACACACCCACACTTTCAAGTTAGATTTTGTGATGAGATTATTGATGTATACCAATATTTTTTTCAATTTTATTCATGTAAACACAATCATTTCAACCAAATTCCAAAAAGCGTAACCAATTAAAATCACCCACGAAAGCTTTCAACAAAAGATAAAATACCTACATATAAAAAAACCAGCAATTGACCGTAAATCACGGAAATGTCATTGAATTCGGAATACCTGTGAATGTTGGTGCGGGAAACTGCAGCGAATGCAGCTATGGTAAACACAAACGACATTGATTACAACGTTCACGCTGCTTGGGGATTGTTTTATGAGAGATGTGGGCAAGAATTAAAATAAAAGAACATAGTTCTAATTAAAAATAAAGCGAACTTAGTTCTATTTCTCTCGCTTATTCTTCCTATTGTTGTTATTAATAACAGCCGCACGAGTCAATCTGCAAGGTGAAGCAGTTCTTGCCAAAGTTAGTCCGTAGATGCGTGACCATCATCACATAATAAGTTCTCTATGTGCCTTGGAAAACACGTTAAGCTGTTGATTGATCCAAGTAATAATTGAATCATCATCATCATCATCAGCCTATAAATTTGCCCACAGCTGGGACACCGGCCTCCTCTCTATCCGACGGAATAATAACTCTAATCCACCACGCGGGCCCAGTGCAGAATGGTAGATGTCACATGTCTTCGAATTTTTTGGTTCAAAGACATGCCGGTTTCCTCACAATATTTTCCTTCACCGTTTTGGGAGCAGTGGTGATGAAATGAATTACACAAAGTAATGCGCTTGTGTTCAATCCCACGACTTACTGTTCGTAAGTCGGGGCTGCCACCACTGGGCCACCACTGGTGTCAGTAATAGTAAGTGAGTAAGTAATTGTATAATGAATTAAAATACACGCAGACAAAGAGGTGGGCAACCGCTATTTACATTGGCCCAACAAACGGAAACCCCACCATGACAAACACCATGAAGAGTGATTATAAGGACAAGCCAAGCTTGTAGACGTGTATGAAAGTAGCGCCACTAAGTAACATCTATACGAGTAAATAGCTCATTCTCTCATAACACCGTCCACCTCTACACAAACAGGAGGCATCGTCCTACAAATATTAATTGTATTTAAACCAAAAGCAAATATTCGGAACGGAAAGCATTATTTGGTCTTCAGATCGATTCTCGTGGAAATTAATTTTAGTATAATACAGGGAGGAAGGGACAGCCACCCAATAAATTAAGTTTAGTTTTGGTTTTGTAGAAGTTTGGTAGTCTACGGATCCAGTTTTTGTGCTATAGGCAAATCACGGTGACAATTTGTGCGTTTTTGTAGGTCCTGTGTATTTACTACTTTTTGGGATATTTAAACTAGATCTTATTTTAAGTACTTACTAAGGCGTATTTCGGGTTCAAGATTCAACGGATTCATAACTTTAATTTTCATTCATTTTGTCAATAAAATGAATGGGGGCCATGCAATGGTTTTTTGTGCTTGCTTCAATCAAAAATACTTTGTAAGCCACTCTAACCAAGACTGAAAAAATGCGATAAACTTCAAAGTAGATTTTCAACTAAATAAGAATGAAATATCATATTTTTACCACCTTTTAATATGCTTTAATAAAAAGGATACTGCCCAAAATTCACATACACAACACAATTAAATAAATAAAAAAATGCAAAAAAAAAACCCAAAGCGATGCGATGAACTCAAACAAAATTATATAACAGACATTAAAACGGCCCAATTTAACCTCCCGGGCCAATTTACACTGTGGTTCAATTAAGTCCTGACAAACGTACAAAAATAACCGAACTTTTCAAATATGATCCGTGGAAATACCTTGAAGGTATTATACGTGGACGTGGGGTATCCCAGTTTTATCTGTTGGCCATTTTGTCCCACCTGATCGTAAAAAATAATTGAATGGCACAGAAAACGGTCTGTAATGCCTGTTACCTTCGTGAAGGTTAGGTCCCGGAATTGGGTCTACTGTTTCAATTAGATTCAGTGGCAACTGATTCAGTTTTGAGATAGAGGTAAGTAGGTGTGTTTGGGTAAATATGGAGTTTTTCGTGGGCCAAGGTTATTTGAAAGGGGTTTGGAAGATAATCTTCAAGTTATTTTGGTAAATTACAAAATTTTGTAATTATTTGATAAGTAGGTAGTCTTTGTGTTATGGGTCCTTCCTCTCATAGACACATAATATAAACTACTGAAATAATAGGTGCTGGTTCTTGGTAGTAAATACCAGTATTTTATATGGAGCAACTGCCTATCTGACCTCCACAACCCAGTTCATATTCGGAAATACGATACCACTTGGTAAGACTGGTTGTCATTTTTTGGGCCACTGACTACCTGTAATGACTGTCAAAGATGGACTAATGACAGCCGGGACCAAAGGCTTAACGTGCTTTTTGAAGCACGGAGGAAACTCGGTAAGTAAGGGTGGTCACCCATCCATAGATCAACCTAGGCAAGCACAGCTTAACCTAAAGATTGACCCGAGCGGCTGTTATTATTTAGCCACGAGCTTCTCGGTTCTTAATTGGTAGTAAAACAAAGTGTAATTAAGGCAATCACAGAAACCAGAGCCAATTGGTGTTTATGGCACAGACAAAATGTGTAAAAAGGAAAAAATATATAAAAGCCTAGTGCAGACTTGCACCCGAATTGAAGTCAAGTTTATTGTTTGTCAAACATAGATTTAAAATAAGCTATGTTATGTAAATCGGTAAATAGTTCGCCATATTATGCCGTCAATGATCTACAATTAAAAAGTATACAACTAAATAAACTCTTCTACTTTTACTTTAAAATTCTTTCATTCTACATGATTGATAGCAAAAGCTAACGAAGACATCTACGGAGCCAAAATAATCTTGAGAACTAGACAAATGTATCGTCGATTCGAAAAAAAGAAGTAACAATGATGATGAAGATTTTAAAACACGATACCGAGGTATTGAAATATTTGCTTTTTAAGTATAGTAACTGTAGTGGCTGAAAGAAATAACAAAATAGCACTCAAAACAAACCATTGTGTGCTTTCAAAATTTAAGAATAAAACTATCACAAAGAATTCTCATTAACAGTAGTAGCAAAAAGTCTACCTAAAGACTTTTCAAAGTAACACGAATCACAGATTTGTAAGGATATAAAAAGAACGTCAAATGCTAGAACGAACGAAAAAGTACTAAAAGGAACTAGGATTCCACAAGTTGGTAAGTTCCTGATAATAACAGTGGTATTAAGTTTTTATCGTTGAACTCGAAGTTCAGACGGTATTTAAAGACGAACTTACAGGCTTGATATTATATTATTGGGGGAGCTTCAAGTCATATCAGGTAGCGGTAAATGTAAACGAAAGAAAAAAAAGTATATATAAGTCTTGCACAGGACAAAACAAAAAAAAAAAAGAATTTTCAATTAAAACAAAGTCATATAAAAAGATATTATTGAAAGAAAAAATTGTACAGGATAAATGTCAAAAAGATATCTTGAAGATTGTCCGAATGCATTTATAGAAAAACAAGTTAGCCTTTGAACTCTTCGAATGTCGATTCAATGAAAGATATTTGAGTGGAAAATAAGGAATAAGAAAGATCTTCTTTATCGTGTGGTTAGATCGTGTGGTTGGTTGCCTAACCTGATGTCAGAGTTTTTATGCCGCCCAAGGGCCTCTGCCTTGGCTTAACATGCCGTCGAGAAATATCTCTCAGGTTTGCTGGTTTCTTCACGATGTTTTCCTTCACCAAAGCAAGTGATAATTATACAAAACGCACATGAATCTGAAAAATCAGAGGTCAAAAATCGAAAAAATATGATATTTTGTCTTGTCAAAAGGTAATGACATGCAGTACACACATGAATCTGCACCATCGCAAGAGAACTGTCCAAATTCCAATGAAGATGCAAACAAGTAGAGAATTTATACACCACCTTGATTAACACCAAAAATCTTACACCTCAGTCCACACCCAAGTAATATAGTAGGCGCAAAACACGCAATAGTCCCCGTCAGCCCACAATTACCTCAGCTTACAAGGAAAGTCACTCCGCCAAATTTCCTCTAGCCGGCATTCCCCTCAATTAGCCCGTTTTAATGGCAAATTATGGGTAAACATGGACCCGGCTCCTGTCTTGTTTAGTTGACACATTTTTATGCGAGAATTAGGACAAGGGGATTGTCGGTCACTCCCTAAGTAGTCCTTTGGTCTGTCTTTCCGGTTGCATATTAGAAAATCAAAACTTTCTCGAGCAAATTTCAAAAGAACAATAAATGAAATAACAAAATTTAAATGACCAAATATTTTATTTAGAAAAAAATTAAAATTCCAATGTAAGTATGTGACATCAAATGAACGACTGATCAAAAGTGGCTAGATATAATTTTAAAGGAGGGGTCCCCCTTGTCCAGTGGTACCAGTACCACTCTCATGAAAAGATAATGTACCATTCTTGAGAAATACCGATTAATATATTAACCTAACCTTAAAACACTTTATATTCCCTTAAAAAGCGTAGTCGACGGAATTTTAATTCTTTTGCATTTTATTACTTTTTGGGGTATCTAATAATGAAGATGAGGTCAAAATGAAAATCCAAAATGGCGCCGATGAAAATTTTTGGATTTTTCATCATGGGTGTCGTTTCCGTGGTTTTTGGTGTCGGTGATAGTGAGAATGAGGTCAAAATTAACATGGGAAAAAAAGTAGGTACTGTTTTGATAAATTGGTTTTCGGAGGATACATTCGTTCATGAGCTATCAGAAAAGTATCAATTTAATATCCTGAATGGCGTAGATTTTTCGCAAGCGGCACTTTATGGTGTAAAGGTGGAACATTTTAAGGAAAACTTTAAAAGTTCGCTTTCTTAAAAACCACCCAGTTTGGACCTCAGACAAAACACAAACAGATTGGCTCACTGATTCGCTGACTGATCGATAAACGGCTGAGACCGCTGGGTCTAGTTTGTCTCTAATTTTGGACAAACGTTCCTTAAATGACGTAAGTGTGCACTAAACGAGTACGATAATTAATAAATAAATATCGCTGGACATTAACACACAGTGCCACCTAGTGCCACACTAAGCAAAGCTTGTGTCGTGGACACTAGGTAGTTGATAAACTACATATATACTTTTTTGTTTGTAAATACATACTTATTATACATATAAACATCCATGACTCGGAAACAAATGTCCATGCTCATCACACAAACATTTGCTCCTACCAGGATTCGAACCCAGGACCCTAAGAACGTAAGGCAGCGTCACTACCACTATAACGCCATTCGGGTCGTCAGAAGAATTGTGTATGAAACTTGGTCAATATTGCAAACGAAAGCGTGGGCAACTGCTAGTTTTGATTTTATACGTCATTCATGGTCAAGCCAGTGCACGTTCTATAAATAGCTGACAACTCCACGTCAAAGCGCGTATTTTGCGTATGGGCTATTAATCCACCACGCGGCCCAGTGCGGGTTGGTAGATGTCACATGTCTTCTAATTTTTGGTTCTAGGACATTCCGGTTTCCTCACGATGTTTTCCTTCACCGTTTTGATCTTCATACATTGAATCCGATGTGGTAAACTATTTTTTCGGCTAGTAAATACATCATCAGGTCTGATGATCAATAAAATAGTAGCAGTACACAAAATAGAGTATCAATAAATTAACTCTGCTTATCCAGTTAAGTGGCATAAGCTCAATTGTGTCATTCAGCAAACTGATTGCTACAACCGAATTCAATGCGGACTAGATCCATTTTGGGACAACATAGCACCGTATAATACCAACCCTAATCTAAACGGAATTAATTTACTAACTGCCACCAAATTGGTTTATTTCAAAACATTTGTTCGCTGGAATTAAATGAATTGAATAGAAATCAATTAAATTGATTCAAGTGATTGAAACAAAATCCAATCGTGAATTTGGTAGCTCTTCAACTTTGAATCCTTTTTATTATTTGAAGAATGATTTTCTGATTTTAATTTTATAGATTAACGATGTTTTGTGGCCGCGAGCTCAAAACTTACTTCATGTAAAGTAACCTAAAGTAAGACCGTGTTTTGGTTTAGACATATTGTGTCCGTCCTGCGCTTGTGGTTTATCAGTTGGGCGATTCCTATTGAAAGAAATTACGCTAAATCAACGAAATTAGTCGAAATGTTACGTTTATGGATTCAGTCTGAATTTGAGCAGGAAAAATACGTTTTGTAGTTTCCCCCAACCCAATGACAGAAAAATCTGATAAACATGCATTATTGGCATGCGCTATGGTTCCAACTATTGTTGAAGCCAAAGCAACTATGGATGGATTCAAATTCAATGTCATTTAATTTATTAAATGATTTTGAATTTCTTTTCAAACCATGACAATAATAAGGTACAAAAGTTTGTGAGAGACTGGTGTCTGGACCAAGCATTCAGGGACTGGGTAATATACTTGTATAGCAGATCAACAGGGTCCCACCACACGATATGAAAGTATATAGCAATAATAATTATTTATTCAAGCAACTTAACTCACAGTGTTAGTTACAATTTCACTTACATCTATATTAGTAAACGAAATTATATACAAAACTTAAAATAACCTAATAATGGGACACATAGCAACTATGCTGCTGGTCCAGTAGAAATTTTGCAGCACCAGTTAACGATTGACAATCCAATCGGCCCGAGATCATTTTTATAATGCTGTCGGAGCTGCCCCGCACCCTGCGTACCACGGATGCGCATCTCTTACGCATCATTGTATAAAAGCAATCAACGCGGGCTTCAGCAAACATCCCTAAAGCACTACAGAAGCGCTACAACCCCATCAGCACCCTAAAAGCGTTGTTATACTGGACGCGAAGAGCGCTATACGCCTTAAGCGTAAAATGAGCCCACAAGCTACACGCGTAGAACGAAGTACAATATGCACGGAATAATGCGACTTTGACTTCACTCGACTAGCGTGCAAACCTGCGAGCTATCATTTGTTAGCACGTACAGACAGCGCCCTTTTCTCCCGTTCGATGTCATTATCATCTCTGAGGTCGGCAGTCAGATTGTGCCCTAGGTACTCATATTTAAATTGGTTTACTCTCTGTAGAGGAACATCGTTCAGTTTAATGACAGGCATCTCAATAGGTACACTACTGCTGCCGGCCTTAAAGACCATAACTTCACTCTTTCACAAATTTCCAACAGCTTGCGGAGGCCACAGGGCGAAGCACTCAGCAGGACTATGTCATCCGCATAGCTTATATTATACACACTCCATCTATATAGCAGCCTTCCCTGGTGCTGCTGAGCTCCTCAATTAGATCCTTCACATAAAGGTAGAAGAGCATGGGCGACGTCAACCCCCCTTGTCCCATTTGCGTCAGATCTGACCCCTGCCCATCTGACACTATTGACCTGGTTTCCATACCAGAACTTGATGACAATAATAAGTTCCACTTCAAGTACTTACGTGATTATATCCGTGATTTTCTTTTGTTTTTACGAGCATTTTCATCCCAACCGCATACCTCTTCAGTATTCCCGCGATCATGACGCTTGCAACAGCGCCAGCGTCAAAATATCGGGTGCTCATAAAAACAAAAGAAAATCATGGATATAATCCCGTAAGTACTTTAAGTGGAACTTATTAATGTCATCAAGTTTCAAACCGTGAAAGTCTAAAACTGTGCATTAATCAGTTCTGCTGGTAATTTAGCATCATCTAGCTTCTTCCATAGTCTCTCATATGAAACCAGGTCAAAAGCTTTCGAGAGGTCAAGAAATCTAGCGTAAGTACGGTAGCGCAATGACTGTTGACAGGGGAGAATGGAAAAATTATCGTAACATGAGTTAGGAGGTTGAGATGATGAAAATGAGTTATACTCGTAGTGTTCGCGATGCTTCAGAAGGGAACACAAAACGAAGTTTAAACAAACAAGTTTGGACCTACCTTTACCAATAGAATTGAATAAAAACTTCTTGCAGCTACGTTTTATGGAAACAACAACTTTAGATCTTAGATAAAGGTCCGTAATGTCTCTTTTAGAACGTTTTTCTTTTTTTTTTCAACGAGTGTCTAGAGTTCTTTCCAATTTATTTGAAAGTTGAAAATGTTTGGTGCAATCTTGATTCCGCCAGCGTTTCATTTAGAGATATTAAGAGACACTTCACTGATTTTATCATTTTACGCTGTGCCGCAGTTTTGAAATGGCGTATCTTTGATTCAAATGCCTCTTTGGTCTCGTGGTCGCAAAGGCGACTTCTGAGCATGAAGTCTTGGGTTGGATCCTAGGTTGTCAAAGTAATATTGGGTTTTTCCGTCAAGAATTTCTCAGTAGTAACCACGAAGTTACGAGTAGGATTTGTGCCTGGTTGAGGGCAACAGGCGAAATCTGGGTGTATTATTACACATTTTAGGTACACATTTGCCTGATTGCTGGCGTGATGTTTCTTTGTTCCAAATAGAAGAGACGAATACACATTTTCCGATAACGATAATGGAAAAATCAAAACTATTGGATTGACACAGGCTGCTGAAAAGATTATGTCAATTCTGTTTTAACTCGCTGTAGAGATACGAAATACATTAAAATACTTGCTAATTTATTAGGATCTCATAACATCTGCCTAACCTTTTTCGAAATATGTTGGGATTGGCTTTCAATCTTACCGGTTGCAGCTAAATAACCACACTCCAGTATGTACTGGTTGATACGATACCCTTTGGTAAGACTGGTTGATAGACTTTCGGGCTGCTGACTACCTGCAAGGGCTGTCCTAGATCTCCATTGACTGCCGGGACCAATACATAAACGTGTTTTTCTAGGCACGGAGAGGTCTCGGTGCCTGCCATTTGGATGCCTTCAAATCTATGACTTTTAATCTCTTAGTTCCAAAGTGATCGATGTTTGACCATCCATTGTATTAGATACAATGGATGGTCAACCATCGATCACTTTGAAGATCAATCGATACGGCTGCAGTTTTTAGTCAAAATCCAAGAATAACCAGGAACTAAGAGATTAAAAGTCATAGATTTGAAGACATCCAAATGACAGGCAAGAGAACCAAAGTTACCGACGTAGCCCGAAAAATTGCCAAACTTAAGTGGCAATGGGCAGGGCACATTGCTCGCAGAACGGATGGCCGATAGAGCAGAGTTATGGAGTGGCGACAGCAAACCGGAAGACGTGGTGTAGGAAGGCCTCCCACTATGTGAACAGATGAACTGGTGAGAGTTGCGGGAATCCGCTGGATGCGAATCGCACGGGACTGGTCAATGTGGCGACACTTGGGGGTGACCTATGTCCAGCAGTGGCCTTATTTCGGCTGAAATGATGATGATGATGAAGAGATTAAATAACCCTAGCCAGCAACTGCACGAATACGAGTTATAGCACTGATAGCCTAGTTTGACCGATGGACTGCCAAGTCATAAGCCTCGAGTTTCAACCCCTAGTAGCAATTGCCGTTGGCTTCCTTATGCCTACTGTTGGGAGGTTTTTGTAGGGATTTAAATTACTAAAACAACATTGGGCCAACTAACGACGGGCCTGCTGCTTCTATTCCTACTGTTGGGAGTTTTTTGTAGGGATTTAAGTTATGATAACAACTTACATCGGTCCAACTTAAACCTTTCAATGGGCCTGCTAGGGATGATACGTATATACTGGTACAGGTATAATTACCCAGTAAGAGCTTACTAGTACTCTCTTAACTCTTAGTAACTCTTAGATTTACGAACACATTTTTTATATTTTTGGGTATATTTGAGATTTATGGTTTATACTGTAAACAAAGTGCAAAATTGAAAATTAAGGATAATTTAAGACGGATATTCCGTCACTAAATGTCCTTGGTGGGCGGTATGTTCATGCCGAAACCGTAATGATAATATCGTAAAGGTTCAAGAGTTTTACCCCAACCTCGATAGATGGCGTTGTAGTCCAATTAGAAGTTGCTATCGTTGTGTTACCACGATTTGGTTGGGTTCGAGTGAATTTTAGTAAATATATCACCAGCTTAGGCGCGGGTCATACACGAGTGGCGTATGGCGGTGGCGCGGGTGCGCGGGAGGGCGAGTAAGTGGCGCCACACAGTGTTATTATTGCCCCGAAAAACGGACATCCCCTTTTTATTAATGTATCCGATAGATCAAGTTATTTTAAAAGTAAGAGTAAAACACCCGTGTAGCAATTTTGTCCCAATCTGGAGATATAATTTTTTTTCATTATTTTCTATGATTTCCATAAAAACCATAGAAATCGCAATAACTTTAGACCCAATGCGTTTTTGTAATGTCTTTGATTGCAATTACTTGATGCCTTTCATTGAGTAAATTATCAAGCACACGCTCAATTTTTATCGTTAACCGGTGTAGTGTAACATCGAATTTTACATATTATCGATTTTATTTTTTTATGGGCTTATTTCATGTTATTTGGATTCAATATCGAAACCATATGTTGCTTTGGCACTAAGAAGTACCGATTCAAAATATCATGTCCAAATCTTATGGCGTTTAGAAGTTACAGGATTCTGAAATTTAGGCGTTAGGGTTGGCAGATGTCGTCTTTTTATAAATGTTATTTTTTTAATTGAATATTAAATGTGAAATATGTGTAAACATAAATCAAGGACATAATAACGTGGCCCTGGTTATCTGAAAGAAGATATGATATCATTGATTTTCACATTTTTTTTTTTTATAAATAAAAAGTGAATAAAATTAAAATGAGAATTATCGGAATTATAATGCTACTAATCATACTAGTGTAGTTGTACAATTTTATACACGTTTAGCCGTTTACACAGCATATTAGGTCAAACGAGGGACATTGAGGGAAGGTATTCAGTATTTGAGTCTCAACCCAAATATGTAAAAACCTATAACCTTAATTTTGACATAATTGTCTTATAAAATACAGTGGATTTCGGGTATAAAGACGATAAAGGGACCACTCTGTTTTCGTCGTTATATCCGGAAGTCGTTACAGGGAAAGGTAAAGAGATACAGACACGTACACATGTATAGTTAATATTCATTTATTATTGAAAATATTTGCACACATAGTTATTCACTGGTAAGTAGTTAAAAAATGTAAACCATAAATTTTCAGCCTTCAGCCTCCAGGAGTATCCGCAAATACACAAGGAGAATTCACCAGGTTAGAAACATTTAATTTACTGACGAAACTAGCCAAGGAAGAAGGTAGTAAATTCCGCCCTATTGACGTAGATTTGACGAAAAGAACAGTTGCTATTTTAAG
The DNA here is from genome assembly GCA_950022955.1 of Xestia ashworthii. Classification (NCBI taxonomy): domain Eukaryota; kingdom Metazoa; phylum Arthropoda; class Insecta; order Lepidoptera; family Noctuidae; genus Xestia; species Xestia ashworthii. Next base: position 8,259,752 of record OX465572.1, read on the forward strand.
GGCGCTGAATATGCCACTATCGTATATAGATAATAAAGAAGTCAAAACTGTGATTACCAATTTTACTGCCAGATGTGAAAACCTGTATAAAAAATGTAAATATTCCATGAAATTTTTCACCAAAAAACACCACAAATGGTTGAATGAAAACTTTAAAAGCGATTTTCCCACAAATATTGTACCAGAAATGGAGCAGGTCGATCCAGGTACTCCTCTTAATGTACCTGGACTTTTTGCTGAACGTAGTTTACCTCACGATTCTGACTCCAGTATTGAAACTTCTGAAGATAACACTACAATCTCCATTTCAGAGGCTATTCGTGTACCCGAATCTATTCTGAAACAAAAACTAACTAACCCAAAGCCTATTCCCAAGCCTGACCTTGTTTTTGAATCTGAGTTCCCGAAACTAAGGCTCTTTCTGAACCTGAAACGATACTCAATACTGCTTTTCTTGAAACTGAGCCTTATTTTGTACCTGACTCTATTCCGGAACCTACACTTACTTCCGATTCTGAGTCTATTTCCGAACTTGTGCCTATTTGCGAACCTAACCCTAATCCCGAACTTGACATTACTTCAATATCTGAGCCTATTACCGAATTTGAACCTATTTCCGAACCTGGGTTTATCACAGAGCCAGAAGATATTATTGAATCTGAACTTATATCTGAGCCTGGTCCCAGTTCAAAGTACAATACTCTGTGTGAAAGACAAAAGCGCAGATTGCGAAGATCTCTTCAAGACTCCCTTGATATAGTACCACAACCAAAACTAGTCAAGGCTTTTTCAAGTGTAGTGGAAGCAGGTGGGCATAAATTACAGACGAGTGCATCAAAAAACCTTCAATTTGTGATTAACACTTGTCTAAAAAGCCCAACAAAGTCGACCAAGGTAGCCACTCAAATACGGAACCATAAGCCTCAGCCATATACCCCTGAAGAAGCATTAGCTATTTATATTGACAGAAAATTTACAGTTGAAACATATCGCTTTCTTCAACAAGATTTAAAATCGAGGGGATACCCCGCGTTTCCACCGTATCAGCAAGTACATGTAGCAAAAAAATTATGTTACCCAACACCTCCTGTACAAGTGTCTGAAAGAGAGGCTTTTGTAACGTTACGTGGTCTGCTCTCCCACACTTTTTCTAGGCTCGTTCTTTTATGTGAAGATGTTATTTCTTTACAATGTTCCCAAAGAAATACACAAACATTGAACTGTATTTTAGAAGGATCTTGGGGATTTGATGGGAGTACAGGTCAATCATTTTATAAACAAAGCTTCTCCGAAGATCGAGAAGACGAAAACAGCCTGTTTGCCACCACATTTATTCCTTTACGAATAACTACAGATACCAGTCAGATTTTGTGGATGAACCCTACACCTCAGTCTTACAGATTTTGTCGCCCGTTACATATCCAGTACCGTAAAGACAGCAAAAATTTAATACTTGCCGAAAAAAAATGGGTAGAAGACCAATCAAAGGAAATAGACGGCATTTGTGTAAAATCATCAAAAAACCTAACATTAACGGCAAAAATTCAACTTTACTTGACCATTATAGACGGTAAAGTGCTTAATATAATCACTAACACTTCGTCACAACTAAGATGCCCATTTTGTAAGGCCACTTCCTCTCAATTTAATAAGTTAGACATTGTGTTTTCTCAAGCCTCAGATGAATCGCTTATGAAGTACGGATTAAGTCCTTTACACGCGTGGATACGGGTCTTAGAATTCTTGCTTCATCTAGGATACAAGATGCAAGTAAAAAAATGGAGGATACCTCACAATTCCCCGGAGCATATCATTGTAGAAGAAACTAAAAAAAAGGTGCAACAAGAAGTTAGAGAAAAAATGGGGCTTCTGGTCGATGTGGTGCGGCCCAATGCAGGCACGACCAACGATGGTAATACTGCTCGCATAGCATTGTCTAACAAAAACCGTGGAACGTTTTCAGAGATATTAAACATTGCTCAATGGCTTCTTGATGATTTATTTACAATATTAGTAGTTTTATCTTGTGGGCTACCAGTTGATACCGAAAAATTCGGGGATTTTTGTACGTCACTGGCTATTAAGTACGTCCAAAATTTTGAATGGTATCCTATGACGGTTACCTTGCACAAAATGTTAGTCCACGGTAAAGACATCATGCGAAACTCTGCAATGCCTGTGGGTTTACTGTCAGAACAAGCGGGAGAAGCACGAAATAAGTTTTGGAGGTCTGACAGAGAGCATCATACTCGCAAATTTGTCAGAACTACAACCATGACTGATTTGTTTAACCGGGCACTACTGACATCAGATCCATTTATTTCAAATGTCAGATTGAAGCAAAGGCAAGCAAAACTTAGAAAGATTCCGCCGTTCTCCAGTTATTAAAGCCATACGAAATACCAAAAGAAGATGTTTCGGCCCAAGACAGTGATAGCCTAGATGACGAAGAAGACGTAATGCAAAATCTTATAGAAGGGTGGAATGACGACAGTACTGAAGTTTTACCCACGGAAAGTGATAATTAAAGTAGGTACTTAAGCAAGTGAAGTCTGTAAATATTTAATATTTTATTTTAAAATTTCAAGTTCTTCGACCAAGTATTTTCAGTCCCACCAAAATCATAAATATAAAATAGGGGTCAAGTTCTGTACAAAGTACACGATAAAAAATTGAGTTTATTATGTTCCTTGCTGATTATGCAACTTGGCAAGTTTTCAAACTCAAATATTTGTTTGTTGAGAGTTTTGCTTTAACGAACTTCGTAGTTTTAATAAAAGAAAGTAGCTCGAAATGGTTCGTGTGAGTTGTGCTTCACCCTGTTTATCTCTGATCTTGGCTTGACATGCAATAAAGCATGAATAAATATTAACATATGTGATTAACTTTAGTTGTATGTTTAGTCCGATGTAAAAATAATAAAAAGAGATAAGAATATTATTTGTAAAATGTATGAGAGTGGGTGTAAATATCTATACGGGTAATAATCTATGATAAAATAAAATTCAACATAAAATTCAAACCTATAAACAAAAATATTATTTTTTGTGAAGTGATGACCCTAAAATCAAAATTATCAGAAAAAACTTTAGAAATGAATAACTCTTAAACGCCGCGAGATTTGGATGTGGTTTTTTTTTGAGTGATTAGTTGGGGTCTAAACATGATTGACAATAAATATTGAATCCAACTAAGCAAAGATACAACCATGAAAATTCAAAATCTAAAAACACAAAAAAAGCATATATCTTTACATCTGAACTAGTTAGTACTCTTTTGTATTTTTTTTCAAGTATCTTTAATGTAGTTTTATTATACATAATAAAGAAAACTGTAAAATAATGCGTAATTTTTTTGTAACTAATTAATTTAGAAAACGTTGAAAACAAAAACATTTATTTTTTACTCGTGTTTGGGGTATAATTGGCACACGGGTATTTTACTCTTACTTTTAAAATAACCTGTTCTATCGAATAAGTTAATAAAAAAGGGATGTCCGTTTTTCGAGGCAATAATAACACTGTGCGCCACTACCTCGCCCCCCACGCACCCGCACACGCGCCAGCGCCGCGCCACCGCCATACGCCACTTGTATATGACCCGCGCATTAGATCAGAAAGCAATTTGGTTTTATTTCAACCCTATTAGTGTTCACACAAGGTTGTTAGTTCAACACTACTAGCTCGGTAGTAAACATTGGCAAATCCACGTTGGCCCCATCGCAAGTTGGGCCTTCGTAGGCAAATCCACGTAGGCCATCAGTTTTGGCCCAACCCACAAACTGCCCGCCAATTGTATGCATTTGCCAACTAACCAGAGGTATGTGGCCCAACTAAATGCCAACAAAAAATGCTACTAGGGTACAAGACACACACCTAACATTTTTCGGATTCGTGTGCGTATTGTACAAATAACACTTACAGAAAACATAGTGAGTATGCCTGAGAGATATTTCCCACGGCATGTAAAGCCAATTCAGAGACCTATTGGTATAAAAACTCTGACACCAGGTTAGGCACTATCCACACGATAAAGGAAACTGCATGAATAACAAGAACTTTTCAACAACAACAAATCACGTCCAATTTATTTTTAATATGCGACTACGTCCGGGGAAACGCAAAGTAAACTTACTGTTGGAGAGTTCTTTTATTTCTTACTGAACCGACTTCGCCACACTGCTTAACGTTTCCTCAAGAAAATTAATATTTGTTTTGTGGAATTATTTTATTTTAAAATGTTAACCATTATTTTTCACCCCTGACGCAAAAACGACGGGGTGTTATAAGTTTGACGTGTCTGTGTGTGTGTGTGTGTGTGTGATTGTGTCTGTGGCATCGTAGCTCCCGAACGGATGAACCAATTTTAGTTTTGTTTGTTTTTGTTTGAAAGGTGAATTAGTCGTGATAAAAATCAATTCAAGATGGCCGCCGCTACAAAATGGTGGATTACATATTTACTCAACAACTCCCTCAATATGGGTATCAAATGGAAAGGGCTTGTTAAATTATGAAAAAATTTAAAAACGACACACGTAGTGTCGCAGTTTTTTTTAAATTTTAAATTTAATGTAACTTGTTATAATAATGACTGAATATTTGAAAGAGGTTACACCTTTAAGGGGCCGGCGGAGCATGAGTCTTTCATACAAACGTAATACCAAAATAATTTGTAAATCAAACATATTCATACGGTAGTGTGTATTTATTTCGATTGGATTACAGAATATCTAGGTTCCCAAATATATATTTTGAATGGAAACTGATTTAAACAAGAGTTATGAGAAAAATAAGTTTTCTATAGAAATTTTAAATTCCTCATAACTCTAGTTTAAATCAGTGCCCATTCAAAGTGTATATTTGGGAACCTAGATATTCTGTAATCCAATCGAAATTAATACACACTACCACAATATGTTTGATTTACAAATTATTTTGGTATTACGTTTGTATGAAATACGCATGCTCCGCCGGCCCCTTAAGGTTCATGTTCACCGAATAGATAACGTTGTGATTATCTAAAAACAACTATTTAAGGGACATGTTCCCCTTCAAAAATGTGTGTTAAACAGCTGTTTTTAGATAATCAGACCGTCATCTTTTTTGTGAACATGAACCTCAGATTTTTGAGGAACTAATGATTTATTATTAGGATGTCATATAAAATGTACCAAAAATCACACCAATAAATTAATTTGATTCTGAATGCGCGGTCAGAACAACTTGGTTCATGTAACTCGAGGACTGTATAAAATGTATGTAGTGTGTGGGATCTCCAGGAAAACTTTAAAACATCTTTAGAATAGTTTATTTTAAGAAAATTCTAAACACCTTTTACAACGCGTCTTTTAGTATTTTACTAGCCGATGCCCGCGGCTTCATCCGCGTCAAATTATATACAAAAACCTTCCTCTTGAATCACTCTATCTATTAAAAAAAACCCGCATCAAAATCCTTTGCGTAGTTTTAAAAATTTAAGCATACATAGGGACAGACAGACGCGGCGGGAGACTTTATTTTATAATATTCAATCATTCGTACAGAAACATGCCTTTTAAACATTTGGAAATGTTTGGATACAGCCTACTTATTAGTAAGTAGGCTAGTAAAACTAGGCGTTAAACTTACATGTAGGATTAAAATAGGATTAGTCTTATTTTAATCCTACATGTAAGTTTTTAGATGAACCTATTGGTCGACAGAGGGCGACTTCTGATATTTCTAATTGGGTCTTCTCTACTCATCTGTCATCTGTCTGGTACTTGAGATGTCAAATAGATTTGTCTCGAGATAATAATGTGCTAAATAGTTATTTTTTTGTTTACCTTCGTTATCAGATAGTAGTTACCTTTACTACCTATCTATCTTTCTGTCTATCTGTAATAATTTGTCATTTTGACGACTCGCGTTACCAAACATATCAGAATAATAATTCATGTTTTTTTTTATGGCTGAATACATAGATGCTGAATATAACATCCGCATAGGTCGATCTTCAAGTTAGCATATACAGGGTTCGAATTCAGGTAGGCGTGGTTTATCTCAGTTACTCTAAAAAACGGTGAAAGAAAACATCGATAGGAAACCGGCATGTTCTAGAACAAAATTCGAAATTTTCGAAACATGTGACAGTTACCACGCGTGTGGTGGATTACAGAAATCCCTCTCATAGAGAGGAGGCTTGTGTCCCAGCAGAAGAAACATTATAGGCTTCCCTCCTAGTGGGGTGATGGTTACCGAGTGCAGTGACCATCACCTTCGACATAATGATACTTTTTATGATTTCATGCGGGCAAAGCCGTTCGCAAAAGCAGTGGGTAATATTTTTCTTTCAACCTTTACCAATAATATACTAAGATTGAGTGTTCTCAGAAACATGCTCGTTATTATCTGGAAATTACTTTGCTATCTCAATTTATTATCGTATCAGCAATTGGGAGCCGAGATCAAACTGGAATGATTGTGTGTCTTCACCCCGTGTGTTCAGAGAAAAAGATATATTTATTTGCGTGGAGATAAATAGCGATATTTGTACGTATTTATTTGGCAATGTAACGAGTTTATACTTTTGTTTTTACATTTGGTTTTGGATTATAATTTTGCAAGAATCATTTCTTAGTAACGCTATTCACAGCAAAAGAGAAACATGTTATTATGTTTCTTCCACCATGTGTGGCGTAAGTTTAATTTAAATATTCTTAGTTATTTGAAAATTGTTTGCGCCGTGGTAAGCGATGGTCTAAATGCGCGGGCATAAGCTAGTTTATAATGATATAAGTAGGATTAAAAAGTACACAGACTTTATTGACCTATTTTTCAAGAAAAAGAGATGCAGAGTGCCCAAATCTAATTTATCGAGCCCCCATCCAAAGCTGAACATCAAAAAAGCTTTAAAATGATACAAACGAAGTTTTCTTTTTAAGAAAAAATAAACGACGGATCAAAATGTTTGAGTTTATTATACGAGTAACATGTGCTTTTTATTCAATTTCTGTTGAGATGTCAAATTGTAATAATTTTGAAATTTAAATATTCACTTTTTTTACGGGAAATTTCAAAAGTCGCTATAATAGCCTATGTTACTCGGTAAAGTGATCTAATGGTGAAAGAGTTTGAAAAAATTTAAAATCGGATGAGTAGTTCTTGAGATAAATCGTAACAAACACACAATCATAAAATATTTCTTCTTTATCACATATATTAGTTTAGATTATGTTATTTAGTTAGCGTTAGACCTCACATAGTTGCATTAAACTAATATAACAATACTATAGCTAAAAGTCATCTGCCCAGTCTTTTCCCTAAAAGTTGTTACCGGCTTCCAGTCTTACCGAATGCACCTGAATACCAGTATTTTGCATGTAGCGAATGCCTATCTGACCTGCACAAACTAGTTAGTACTGGGTAATACGATGATACTCGGGAAGACTGAACAACATAGATCAACAACCAAACCAAACATTTATCATCATTCATCATACTCTAGCCCTTCTTTCCAAATTAATTTGGGGTGTCGCAGCATGTCTTCTTTTTCATACTTCTTACAAGAAGTATGAAAAAGAAGACATGCTGATCTCATCACCTCTCATCTCTCCCAGCTCTCATCACCTGATCATCCCGTAGGATTACACAATCTACCTAAAGCGCTGGGCACACAGAAAAGACGTAAGACGAAGACGGGACGCGGACATGGCGCAGACCGTGTCGTCGCGACTTTTTGAAACATATAGAAAAGACGAGCCACGAGAGATTTTCAACAAACTTCGCCGCGCGATTCCCACATCCCACCTCGCCCGCACCCCCGTTCTCGCCCGTGCCTGGTCCACTCGCACCCGTGCCTCGTCCTTTCTGTATGTTTTTGCATAGGGCGCAGACGAGTAAGCGTCGTGTCTACGCCCTGTCTTTTCTATATGTTTTGCGTCGCGACACTTCTTTTTTGTATGAAAAGGACGCAAAAGAGAGATATTGTACCTGCGCCCCGTCTGCGTCTTACTTCCTTTCTGTGTGTCCAGCACTTAACGTTTCTTTGCTCTTCCTCTACTCATAAACCAATCCACATTCATACTCAGAACTTTCCTCACAACATGTTGGGAGGTTTTTGTAGGGATTTAAATTACTAAAACAACATTGGGCCAACTAACGACGGGCCTGCTGCTTCTATTCCTACTGTTGGGAGTTTTTTGTAGGGATTTAAGTTATGATAACAACTTACATCGGTCCAACTTAAACCTTTCAATGGGCCTGCTAGGGATGATACGTATATACTGGTACAGGTATAATTACCCAGTAAGAGCTTACTAGTACTCTCTTAACTCTTAGTAACTCTTAGATTTACGAACACATTTTTTATATTTTTGGGTATATTTGAGATTTATGGTTTATACTGTAAACAAAGTGCAAAATTGAAAATTAAGGATAATTTAAGACGGATATTCCGTCACTAAATGTCCTTGGTGGGCGGTATGTTCATGCCGAAACCGTAATGATAATATCGTAAAGGTTCAAGAGTTTTACCCCAACCTCGATAGATGGCGTTGTAGTCCAATTAGAAGTTGCTATCGTTGTGTTACCACGATTTGGTTGGGTTCGAGTGAATTTTAGTAAATATATCACCAGCTTAGGCGCGGGTCATACACGAGTGGCGTATGGCGGTGGCGCGGGTGCGCGGGAGGGCGAGTAAGTGGCGCCACTACCTCGCCCCCCACGCACCCGCACACGCGCCAGCGCCGCGCCACCGCCATACGCCACTTGTATATGACCCGCGCATTAGATCAGAAAGCAATTTGGTTTTATTTCAACCCTATTAGTGTTCACACAAGGTTGTTAGTTCAACACTACTAGCTCGGTAGTAAACATTGGCAAATCCACGTTGGCCCCATCGCAAGTTGGGCCTTCGTAGGCAAATCCACGTAGGCCATCAGTTTTGGCCCAACCCACAAACTGCCCGCCAATTGTATGCATTTGCCAACTAACCAGAGGTATGTGGCCCAACTAAATGCCAACAAAAAATGCTACTAGGGTACAAGACACACACCTAACATTTTTCGGATTCGTGTGCGTATTGTACAAATAACACTTACAGAAAACATAGTGAGTATGCCTGAGAGATATTTCCCACGGCATGTAAAGCCAATTCAGAGACCTATTGGTATAAAAACTCTGACACCAGGTTAGGCACTATCCACACGATAAAGGAAACTGCATGAATAACAAGAACTTTTCAACAACAACAAATCACGTCCAATTTATTTTTAATATGCGACTACGTCCGGGGAAACGCAAAGTAAACTTACTGTTGGAGAGTTCTTTTATTTCTTACTGAACCGACTTCGCCACACTGCTTAACGTTTCCTCAAGAAAATTAATATTTGTTTTGTGGAATTATTTTATTTTAAAATGTTAACCATTATTTTTCACCCCTGACGCAAAAACGACGGGGTGTTATAAGTTTGACGTGTCTGTGTGTGTGTGTGTGTGTGTGATTGTGTCTGTGGCATCGTAGCTCCCGAACGGATGAACCAATTTTAGTTTTGTTTGTTTTTGTTTGAAAGGTGAATTAGTCGTGATAAAAATCAATTCAAGATGGCCGCCGCTACAAAATGGTGGATTACATATTTACTCAACAACTCCCTCAATATGGGTATCAAATGGAAAGGGCTTGTTAAATTATGAAAAAATTTAAAAACGACACACGTAGTGTCGCAGTTTTTTTTAAATTTTAAATTTAATGTAACTTGTTATAATAATGACTGAATATTTGAAAGAGGTTACACCTTTAAGGGGCCGGCGGAGCATGAGTCTTTCATACAAACGTAATACCAAAATAATTTGTAAATCAAACATATTCATACGGTAGTGTGTATTTATTTCGATTGGATTACAGAATATCTAGGTTCCCAAATATATATTTTGAATGGAAACTGATTTAAACAAGAGTTATGAGAAAAATAAGTTTTCTATAGAAATTTTAAATTCCTCATAACTCTAGTTTAAATCAGTGCCCATTCAAAGTGTATATTTGGGAACCTAGATATTCTGTAATCCAATCGAAATTAATACACACTACCACAATATGTTTGATTTACAAATTATTTTGGTATTACGTTTGTATGAAATACGCATGCTCCGCCGGCCCCTTAAGGTTCATGTTCACCGAATAGATAACGTTGTGATTATCTAAAAACAACTATTTAAGGGACATGTTCCCCTTCAAAAATGTGTGTTAAACAGCTGTTTTTAGATAATCAGACCGTCATCTTTTTTGTGAACATGAACCTCAGATTTTTGAGGAACTAATGATTTATTATTAGGATGTCATATAAAATGTACCAAAAATCACACCAATAAATTAATTTGATTCTGAATGCGCGGTCAGAACAACTTGGTTCATGTAACTCGAGGACTGTATAAAATGTATGTAGTGTGTGGGATCTCCAGGAAAACTTTAAAACATCTTTAGAATAGTTTATTTTAAGAAAATTCTAAACACCTTTTACAACGCGTCTTTTAGTATTTTACTAGCCGATGCCCGCGGCTTCATCCGCGTCAAATTATATACAAAAACCTTCCTCTTGAATCACTCTATCTATTAAAAAAAACCCGCATCAAAATCCTTTGCGTAGTTTTAAAAATTTAAGCATACATAGGGACAGACAGACGCGGCGGGAGACTTTATTTTATAATATTCAATCATTCGTACAGAAACATGCCTTTTAAACATTTGGAAATGTTTGGATACAGCCTACTTATTAGTAAGTAGGCTAGTAAAACTAGGCGTTAAACTTACATGTAGGATTAAAATAGGATTAGTCTTATTTTAATCCTACATGTAAGTTTTTAGATGAACCTATTGGTCGACAGAGGGCGACTTCTGATATTTCTAATTGGGTCTTCTCTACTCATCTGTCATCTGTCTGGTACTTGAGATGTCAAATAGATTTGTCTCGAGATAATAATGTGCTAAATAGTTATTTTTTTGTTTACCTTCGTTATCAGATAGTAGTTACCTTTACTACCTATCTATCTTTCTGTCTATCTGTAATAATTTGTCATTTTGACGACTCGCGTTACCAAACATATCAGAATAATAATTCATGTTTTTTTTTATGGCTGAATACATAGATGCTGAATATAACATCCGCATAGGTCGATCTTCAAGTTAGCATATACAGGGTTCGAATTCAGGTAGGCGTGGTTTATCTCAGTTACTCTAAAAAACGGTGAAAGAAAACATCGATAGGAAACCGGCATGTTCTAGAACAAAATTCGAAATTTTCGAAACATGTGACAGTTACCACGCGTGTGGTGGATTACAGAAATCCCTCTCATAGAGAGGAGGCTTGTGTCCCAGCAGAAGAAACATTATAGGCTTCCCTCCTAGTGGGGTGATGGTTACCGAGTGCAGTGACCATCACCTTCGACATAATGATACTTTTTATGATTTCATGCGGGCAAAGCCGTTCGCAAAAGCAGTGGGTAATATTTTTCTTTCAACCTTTACCAATAATATACTAAGATTGAGTGTTCTCAGAAACATGCTCGTTATTATCTGGAAATTACTTTGCTATCTCAATTTATTATCGTATCAGCAATTGGGAGCCGAGATCAAACTGGAATGATTGTGTGTCTTCACCCCGTGTGTTCAGAGAAAAAGATATATTTATTTGCGTGGAGATAAATAGCGATATTTGTACGTATTTATTTGGCAATGTAACGAGTTTATACTTTTGTTTTTACATTTGGTTTTGGATTATAATTTTGCAAGAATCATTTCTTAGTAACGCTATTCACAGCAAAAGAGAAACATGTTATTATGTTTCTTCCACTATGTGTGGCGTAAGTTTAATTTAAATATTCTTAGTTATTTGAAAATTGTTTGCGCCGTGGTAAGCGATGGTCTAAATGCGCGGGCATAAGCTAGTTTATAATGATATAAGTAGGATTAAAAAGTACACAGACTTTATTGACCTATTTTTCAAGAAAAAGAGATGCAGAGTGCCCAAATCTAATTTATCGAGCCCCCATCCAAAGCTGAACATCAAAAAAGCTTTAAAATGATACAAACGAAGTTTTCTTTTTAAGAAAAAATAAACGACGGATCAAAATGTTTGAGTTTATTATACGAGTAACATGTGCTTTTTATTCAATTTCTGTTGAGATGTCAAATTGTAATAATTTTGAAATTTAAATATTCACTTTTTTTACGGGAAATTTCAAAAGTCGCTATAATAGCCTATGTTACTCGGTAAAGTGATCTAATGGTGAAAGAGTTTGAAAAAATTTAAAATCGGATGAGTAGTTCTTGAGATAAATCGTAACAAACACACAATCATAAAATATTTCTTCTTTATCACATATATTAGTTTAGATTATGTTATTTAGTTAGCGTTAGACCTCACATAGTTGCATTAAACTAATATAACAATACTATAGCTAAAAGTCATCTGCCCAGTCTTTTCCCTAAAAGTTGTTACCGGCTTCCAGTCTTACCGAATGCACCTGAATACCAGTATTTTGCATGTAGCGAATGCCTATCTGACCTGCACAAACTAGTTAGTACTGGGTAATACGATGATACTCGGGAAGACTGAACAACATAGATCAACAACCAAACCAAACATTTATCATCATTCATCATACTCTAGCCCTTCTTTCCAAATTAATTTGGGGTGTCGCAGCATGTCTTCTTTTTCATACTTCTTGTATCTCATCACCTGATCATCCCGTAGGATTACACAATCTACCTAAAGCGCTGGGCACACAGAAAAGACGTAAGACGAAGACGGGACGCGGACATGGCGCAGACCGTGTCGTCGCGACTTTTTGAAACATATAGAAAAGACGAGCCACGAGAGATTTTCAACAAACTTCGCCGCGCGATTCCCACATCCCACCTCGCCCGCACCCCCGTTCTCGCCCGTGCCTGGTCCACTCGCACCCGTGCCTCGTCCTTTCTGTATGTTTTTGCATAGGGCGCAGACGAGTAAGCGTCGTGTCTACGCCCTGTCTTTTCTATATGTTTTGCGTCGCGACACTTCTTTTTTGTATGAAAAGGACGCAAAAGAGAGATATTGTACCTGCGCCCCGTCTGCGTCTTACTTCCTTTCTGTGTGTCCAGCACTTAACGTTTCTTTGCTCTTCCTCTACTCATAAACCAATCCACATTCATACTCAGAACTTTCCTCACAACATTTTCAAATGTCTCTGTATCACATGGCATACTACGACCACATGAGTAAGTAAACGGAACAGAGTATAAGCTTCTTAAGAACGTACAAAATTGTTACCTATTTTGGTAGGGTTGTCACAATAGGTGAAGACACAAGCGGCCAGTGGTCACGCACACCTACTCCGCGTGCTTGTAGTTGTGCAACCGATTCGCGCGGTTGTATAAAGCTTATACTCTGGTTTTTCAGGCAACTTTCAGGCTTCCTCTTAAATTGTGCTCATTTCTTATTTTATAAGAAAACCTAATAATAAAACACGGTTTTCATTAAAATAACTCATTGATAAGTAGCAAAGAGCGAACACCAATTAGGCTCCCCAAAGAATACAGCATTCAATACGGTTTATCCGTTTGTACCGATAAGGCAATTATCATAACGATTTATAATACGGACGCCATTAAAAACGGTTCTGTTGCCTCGAAAATTTGTTTTTCAGCCATTTATCTTTGAGTAATGGTGGAAAACGAAATTATTTTGAAGTAAAAGGAGGATAACGTAAGGATGAAAGGTAACAGGGCTGATTGGGAGTTTGATATTTAAATTAAATAATGCTTTACTCATTTGTAGGAAGGTACTTCCATTATTTTATGATTTACCTTATCTTAAGACATATACAAGCTTTCTGAGCCAATTTATACGCTAAAGTTTCTGCTGAGAAACTGACATAATTTTAGGGTAAAAATCACTTTTTATGGTTGGACTCCATGTTATCATCATCATCATTTATGCCTAGCCTTTTCCCAACTATGTTGGGGTCGGCTTCCAGTCTAACCAGATGCAGCTGAATACCAGTATTTTAGGGAGCGACTGCCTATCTAACCTCCACGACCCAGTTAATACTGGGAAATACGATACCACTTGGTAAGACTGGTGAGACTTTTGGGGCCACTGACTACCTGTAACACACTTAAAACATTATGTTGATGGATGCATTGAATAGTACGAGGGTCGTCATTAGCTTGTATTAAAAAAAAATACCTGTGAGAAAGTTGAATATTTCTGAAACTCGATTTTGTAGAATACAGTTAACTATTTATTAGCACCATAAAAATTACAGGCATGAAAAGGAGATATTTTATAAAGGGTGATAAAAGTGATTTCAGAGAGATGTAGAAAATACAGAAGGTAGTCTGTGTCCCCAGACTTCCTTTATACACAATTTAAACCGAACATTCTAGGTATTACACTAACTAAACCTAACACTAGTTTAGTGCCCTCGTTCATAACAATAGGTCCTGACAGGAATATGATTATGCTCATTAATATTTAACAATAGTGCATAATTCATGAGGTTCCTATGAATTTGTGCGATAAAATTTATTGACCAAATACATTACGACGGTAATGTTAAATTATGTGTAATAATAATATTGTAGAACGCAATACTTTAGTTCGTTAAAAGCTTTTTTGTTGCACGTTTTAAGTAGCTGTGCAATATATGTGGAAACATGAAAAAATGCGCTTTAAAATGTCGAATTATTTTCGAAATAATTTTCAAATCTTTTCTTTTTATCGTGTGGGTACTGGGTAGTGTCTAGCCTGAAAAAAATATCGAAAATATCTCTCAGGCGTCCTGGTTTCCTCACGATGTTGTCCTTCACCAAAGCAAGTGATAATAATATGCAATACGGAAATGAATCTGGAAAATCAGACCTCGTGCTTGCAGTAGCGAATGGTAAATTTTTGTAACAGGTAAGCCGGTCCGGTGTATATTTTAATAATGTTTGAAAAAACCATACATCGAACCATTTTTAGTTTTAGTCATGTTTGGGTAATCACGTTTTAACTGAATTACCTACATTGTTTTGCTTTTGGCAATAGTAGACTCCAGTACAGTGGTTGTTCCGAAGGGAAGCTGGTAGGTTTCGAGTTGTATGAACCCCTCGCCACTGTATCTTGGGTCCGAACTTGAGAACTGTCTTGGCAGACCGACGGTTACAGCACTAGGCTACCACTGCCATTTTTTTTTTTTATTAGTTTGGCTTTTTCTAGTTAATCATCTACTGCACTATAATAGTACATTATGATATAAGTGCGGTAAGTTGGAAATTACAGCCGAGGCGATATTGCTTGCCTGAGCCGTAGGCGAGGGCTAAAAGAAAGCAGAGGCTGTAATTATCAAAGCGCACGTATGTCATACGACGTTTTATAACATATTTGCGAGGAAATAAATAAAACAATACAGCGAAAAGAAAAAGCGCGCGGAATAATTTTTACTTGTTCACCAAATTAGCGATTCGCGCGTATCAGCGCTTTTTTTAAGGCAAATGCATAAAAACAGCCAGTATTACTAATTAAGTAAATAAATATTTTTGTGTTTTGATACAGATAAATGTTTGTATTTTATTGTCAAAATTAATTAAATTAAAGAATTCAATGTTTATTTAGTATATTTTATCTACCAAAGTCAATTTTATTCAGAAAATTTTGACCACTTTTTTGATATTAAAACTCTTTGCTAAGATTTAAAAAAGTACCGTTCGTTTTAGACGGAGCATCCTGTTATACCGTGCGATTTACTTTACATTACCGCACAAGTACGTAATGAGATACATTACGATATTGAATTTGATGAAATAAGAGACCCTTTACGAGCAAATGTGTTATAAATAGTATAAGTCCATTTTTTATGGCGCACTGAGTGACCCTTTAATTTGACTCAACTACACTTGGGTGTTTCATGCAATTACACCAACAGTTATTTTTTTAAGTTTTACGTCCATTGGCACCATCTAGTACCTTTACGAAGCAAGGACTGTTCGCTAGCTGTTTTTAATTTCTTCCTTAAGTTAAGGACTACGCAATATCGGAATTACACATTGGAAGCAAGAATCAAACAGCTCAAGACAATTGAACGCCAAACAACAACATTAGGCAAATATTATATATCTCTAACAATCAAAACGCCCAAAATCGAAGCAGATAATCGCCACTGATCAATTTACCCCCCAAACCATTCTTATATAAAACAATCTACCATTGACAACGACGAAAAAACACTCCATTTATCGTTTTACTCTCAATTTACATAATCTTACCTTAAACTCAAGGGGGAGGGGGGACTAAATTGATAAATTCCCCTCCTTAATAAGACGAAAAATTGTTTGTTGATCGGCACTCCCTTGTACCACAAAGAATATAGAAACAGAAGGCCGGCTCCATTCTGTGAGCGGAAGCGCTGACACACTGCAAGCGCACTTGCGAACTATCATTTGTTTCCTCCACGCATACAGAGACACGCTTCATGTACAGCGAGTGCAAGCGTGCTCGCGACTGTTGTTTTGTTGAGATCTGCACGCACACGTTGACCAAATATTAAAGGAACAGCAACCTGGTACGGTCAAACTGTGATCCGTCTACAGACACAGGGCGTACACGTGGCTAATTAATAACATCCGCTCGGGTAGATCTTTAAGTTAAGCCGTGCTTACCTTTTGGTTTGTCCGTGGATGAGTGACATCCATTACATACCGAGTTTCCTTCGTGCCTCAGAAAGCACGTTAAGCCGTTGGTCCCGGGTGTTAACTTGTCACTTGTAGATCCTTAAGAGTCGGTACAGGTAGTTAGTGGCTCAAAAGTATGATAGGCAGTTTTACTAAAAGGTGATTATATTAAACAGCGCTAACTGAGTTGAGGAGGTCAAATAGGGAATCATCATCATCATCATGTCAGCCGAAAGACGTCCACTGCTGGCCATAGGCCTCCCCAAAGTTTCGCCACATTGACCGGTCCTGTGCGAAACGCATGCAACGGATATTCCCGCAACCTTCACCAGGTCATCGGTCCACCTAGTGGGAGGTCTTCCAACGCATCATATTCCGGGTAACGGTTGCCGGTCCAGAACTTTTCAGCCCCATCGGCCATCCGTTCTAGCAATGTGCAAACTTAAGGTCTGGCAATTATTCGTGTTACGTCGGTAACCTTGGTTTGCTTGGATTTTCCGAGAATAGCTCTCTCCATTGCCCTTTGGATGACTTTAAGCCTTCTGATAAGGCCCTTTGTAAGCGATCACGTTTCGGTCCCGAATGTTATCACGGAATCAGGGAATTGCTCCACTTAAAATACTGATATTCAGCTGCATGAGGTGAGACTGGAAGCCAACCACACCATAGTTGGGAAATGGCTAGGCTAATGATGTACGTGTTGTATGTAAACAACCTTCTGTACTTCTCTATTTTGTGCTTGCATTGGCCGACTGAAATATGGGAACGTAGAGCATTGTTGAAAATTCAAAAGAGTGGAGGTATGATTTTTTTTTCTCTTTTTGTAATTTCTGTTTTGAATTCAAGTGGGGTGCAATGGGAAAGGTTGATTTATTTTGTTTGAAATTCGATATTACATTTTGGGACTCGTGAAAGTTCGTTTTGGAAATTTAATTAAGGAGTCAAGTAATTTGTTAGAATGGCACAAAAATTGGAGCAGTATTTATATTGCTGTAATATAAGTTACATAGGGTGATTGGTAATTAGTGTACGATACTTAAACACGTGATTTTGCTCATTGTAACAAACAACTTTTACTATCGGCCCAAACCTGAAATCGCGAAAAAAAATCAGCTGTTCAGTACATTGAACGGGTCACCTAATATGTCACATTGTAATACCCAGTGTTAACTGGGTTGTAGAGGGCAGATAAGCAGTCGCTAAATGTAAAATGCTAGTGTACGAGCACTACTACTATTATTCAGCTGCATCCGGTTAGACTGTAAACCGACCTGAACATAGTTGGAAAAAGGCTAGGCAAATAATAAGTAGTCACATGTAAAGTCCATTCCAATCTTTGTTTCTAACTAAACAACCAACTCTTACTTTGTTTCCAATCTTTGTTTACTAATTGGTGGGTGTTATTTTTTAATAAATTCCTCCTGAACAACTCATTGCGTCATATACCGACATATCAAGCTATATTTTCTAATGGCTAATGTTGCGCAAGTTCTTGATGACATCGACCACACGGCCTTTACAACAAGCATGAAACTTCTTTGTATAGATGACTGTAGGATGCACTTGGGCGACATGGGAGGTCAGTACTCGGTTGTGATCCAAAATATACGGAGCATTAAAAAGAATTTTGATAATTTCCTTGTTCTCTTAAGCCGGCTAAATTTTTCGCCAGATATAATTATCCTAACAGAATGTTGGCTTGACGACACGTATACCTGTACCGGAATTGATAACTACGATCATCATTGTTCTAAAAACTTCCTTAACCAAAACGATGGTATTGTCGTATATACTAATTCATCCCTTCAGGTCTCCGTCGTGGAACCATCAAGCAAAGATTCCAACTGTTTGATTGTCAATGTCGGGAACGATCTGTCTCTGATTGCCATATATCGTTCTCCATCAGTTTATAACATTAGTAACTTTTGTGAATCCTTAACGAAACTGATGGAGTCGTGCAAGGCAGCCACGTGTGCTATTGTTGGAGATATAAACATTGACATCAAATCTAATTCCACTGATGGGCGCGCCGCTGAGTACCTCGATTTAACTGGCCACTATGGTTTTTACCCAGGCCACTCTTTGCCTACGCGAGGCGAAAACTGTTTAGATCACGCTATGCTAAAAACTCAGAAGCCGGCAACTGTTATTGTGTGTGACACTGGTATAACAGATCATGAGACAGTTATCTTAAGCATTCATAAAAAACTAGCTAGGGCCAAAGCTAAGAAACGACACGCACGAATTGACTACAGAAAATTAAAAGAGGATGTGGAAAGTGAGTCTTGGGATTGGCTTCTTAAAGAGTCCAATGTTACGATTGCATTTCAAAAATTTGTCGAAACACTCTCCACTAAAATTAAAGAACACACCACTAACCGTGCTTGCAGAAGTTCAGAGGACATTATCAAGCCATGGATAACTAAAAACCTCTTAAAATGCATAAGACGACGTGACCTGATGCACACTAACGCAAAGAAAAAAGATAATCGCGATAACCCTGTCATCCAACAAGAATATAGGAAGTATCGAAACTACTGTAACAATATATTAACCAATCTAAAACTTGACCATGAACGTAAACTTCTTATGGAAACAAAGGGCGACTGTAAAAAGCTATGGAATGAAATAAAGAAAATATGCAATATTAAAAACAAAAAAACCGGAAAGACTGAGCTTTTGACAGACAGCGAAAATCCTGTGTCCACACTAAATAATGTGAACGACTATTTCTCAACTGTTGGCCACAACCTTGCAGCAAAAACTCTTAGTCAACTGGGCCTAACTGAAACCGAATTGGCACGTAACAATGAGCAATACAGTACAGTCAACCCCGGTGCATTCTCATTCTTCCTAGCTCCGACCGATGAAGAAGAAATATTTTCAATTATTTCCCATCTTAAAGCGACGTCTGCAACAGGTTACGATGGCATTAATAACAAATTTTTAAAACAGTGTTCACTTGCTCTGGTCGGCCCAATTGCCTTCCTGTGCAACTTAAGCCTAACAACAGGCAAAGTACCGGATTGCGCAAAAATTGCAAATATATGTCCGATATTTAAAAGCGGAGATCCCAAAGTCCCTTCAAATTATCGTCCGATTTCTTTGCTGACAGCTCTCTCAAAAATTCTCGAGAAAGTTGTGAACAAGCGGCTACTCGCATACCTTGAAAGAAACAACTTATTGTCCGACAATCAATACGGTTTCAGGGTTGGCAGGTCTACGGAGGATGCAGTAACCAACTTAGCCGATTTCATATCCGTCAACCTTGGTCAAGGACAGGCATGTACTGGAATCTTTCTGGACCTCGCCAAAGCATTTGACACGATTTCTAGGAAACTCCTAATAAAAAAAATGTCACTGCTAGGAGTTCGTGGCGTTGCTTTGGACTGGTTTACCTCATACCTCAATGACAGAACCCAAAAAGTCATCTTAGGGGAACATTTTAGTGACTCAACAATAACCCGTTTTGGTGTGCCGCAGGGAAGTGTCCTGGGACCTACCTTATTTATTATATATATAAACGGACTCTGCGCCATGGAAATCCCTCAAGCCAAAATTTTTACTTACGCTGACGACACCGCAATCGTATTTTATGGGAAAACTTGGGATGACGTTCAGGTTGCAGTTGAAACCGGGATTAATGCTGTTGCAAACTGGCTGCAACATAATCTCCTGACGCTTAATGTGGATAAAACGAAGGCAATACATTTTGCCATCTCGAAACGCACGTCCCCTAGCAGTGTTGCTTGTCCACAGCTACACTCCTGTTCTAGCCCAGAAAATTGTACTTGCCCACGTATCGAACAAACAGACACGATTAAATATCTTGGAGTCTTCGTAGATAACCGATTGTCATGGTCCCCACATCTGAGTGCTTTGAGGGGTAGGGTGCGAAAGATGCTCCGTATCTTTAAGCAACTGGGTAAGATTGCCGACGACTCAGTACTAAAGATGATTTACTACTCTCTGTGTCAATCAGTCCTTAACTACTGTATAATAGCATGGGGTGCGGCTGGCAAAACGTCATTAATGAAGGTAGAAAGGGCTCAGCGAGCTCTGCTTAAAGTTGCCTACAGACGACCGTTCCGGTACCCCACTAACACATTATACTCCGAAGTGGGAGTTCTTAGAGTCAGACAACTTTACATCCTGTCTGTCACTCTAGGATTTCACAAAACCTCCCTGAGCACTTGCAAACGGTCCAGTCGAAGGGTACACTGGGAAAGGGTGCGATGCCGTAAAACTATCGGTAGAAAGTCTTACGGTTTTATGGGACCGCACATTTATACGAAACTGAATGACCGACACAAAATTCTGCAACTAACACATAACAAATGCAAAAGTACAGTAACAAAATGGCTTCTTAACCTGGACTATGATATGACCGAAAGCATTTTATCCTAAGAAACACACTGGGCTCACCTTGATAAGTACATATGTATTTAGAATTATATATTCACAACTATATATCACAAACTTCCATAAACAATAGGTATGAGACATTCATTCAAACTCAGGCTCGCAACACCACCACAACTTCTAAATTCACCCCCCTACACACACACACGCACACACACACACAGACACACACACACACACACACACACACACACACACACACATACGCACACACAACATTCACACAAATATACATAATATCTTATGTAACATATAACTGTTTTCTTCATGTATTCCTTTATTTTTTATTCACATTACAAGTAGATTAGATTAGATTTAGAATTTATTGTAGCGGATGCATTTATGTAACAATAAAATGTAGACGGAACGAAGGAGCCTGGAACTCACGACACAGGGAATCCTAGTGTGAGTTTCAGGAATCAATGCAATGAATGTACTTTTCTGAACAATAAATTATTCTTATTCTTATTCTTATTTCAACTTAAGACGCCTGCGGAGCATGCGTATTTCATACAAACGTAATACCAAAATAATTTGTAAATGAAACATATTCCTATGGTAGTGTGTATTTATTTCGATTGAATTACAGAATATCTAGGTTCCCAAATATATAATTTTGATTGGACACTGATTTTAACAAGAGTTATAAGAAAAATAAGTTTTCTATAAAAAAAAAAAAATCCTCATATCTCGTCTTTGCATCACTATTCTCTCAAAACACATATTTGGGAACATAGATATTCTGTAATTCAATCGAAATAAATACAGACTACCTTAAGAATATGTTTGATTTACAAATAATTTTGGTATTACGTTTGTATGAAATACGCATCCTCCGCCGGCCCTTTAAATGAATATCAAATGGCTAGTGGTATAAAGGCGTAAATAGAAATTTAAGCGCAAACTGAACTTTATGCTTGTCTGATTAAAGTTGTTTTTTTAAACACATTAGTTACATGAAAGAAAACTAAATCACAAACGCAGTATGAGTAACTAGTGACCTATTAGGGAATGTTGCTCTAATAATGCACCTTCATAAAGGTCGGGATACACTTTAGCTTTATTAGCATTGCACCAAAGGT
The DNA here is from genome assembly GCA_950022955.1 of Xestia ashworthii. Taxonomy (NCBI): domain Eukaryota; kingdom Metazoa; phylum Arthropoda; class Insecta; order Lepidoptera; family Noctuidae; genus Xestia; species Xestia ashworthii. The sequence goes on from OX465572.1 coordinate 8,281,924, forward strand.
TACTGAAACATAAAACTGCCGTTTTACCTCTAGATAAAAGTGATTAAGTTTCTGAGTATACATTATTGTTGCCACTGTGGGTAAATCTTGGACAAGGTTGATACAGATATATGAAGATTGACACAATCTAAAACGGGTGAAGTCCGGCTTTTGACCATCATCTGCCTCGCCTTTTCCCAACTATATGTCTGGGTCGGCTTCCAGTCTATCCGGATGCAGCTGAATACCAGTAATTTACATGGAACGACTGCCTACCTGACCTCCACAACCCAGTTAAAACTGGGCAATGCGATATCACTTGGTAAGACTAGTTGTCAGACTTTTTAGGCTACTGACTTCTTGTAACGACTGCCAAAGATGGACAAATGACAGCCGGGACCAACAGCTTAACTTGCTTTCCGGAACGGATGAAAGTCGGTATGTAAGGGTGGTCACCCATCTACAGACCAACCTAGGCACGCACGGTTTAACCTTAAGATCTTCGGCTTTTGATAATGGTAACATTTGCTGTGGGCACAGCCGGACAGGGCCCATAATTGTTTCTTTCACTTTTTAATTACCACCTGTTTAAGGACATATGGATATAGCAATAAACGATTTGAAATTTGAGAACATAATAAGACGCCTGTTTTCCCCGAAGGGGTGAACCTAACAGTAAACTATGAAGAATAAAGAAAAAAAAATCTATTCCCTATATTATAGTACTCACTTTATAAAACGTTAATCAAAAGGCTGAAGGACACTTGTTACACCATCTCCTTACTCCCCCCAAAAGCCGAGGTATCACATGCTCGAAAAATGTAAGGCCTCGTACACACCTTGTTCGGGTCGGCATTCATTACAGTACGGTGCAAATGCGTGGTAAAATTGATTGTACAGGTGGAAACAGCGGGCAGTAAGGGGAACTACCTTAACCGTTGCAGCTATACAAAAATGGTTTTAGGAGACTATTCAAAATTTTACGTAAAACGTTGCTCCGCACAGATTAAAAAAAAACAGTTAGCAGGAAAAAGGCCCTTTTAAACAATGTTTTTTGATTCCTTTCGATCTTGTTTCCAAACTTGATAAAAAAAAAAGCTTCTATTGAACCAACTATCGTGCATCGTTGGAGTACTAGTAAAGTCAGAAATTACCGAAAGAAAATGTCATACATTTTGTATGAAAATTACGCCTACCCTACTTTTAGAGCGGATAGTAATTATCGACGGCAACGTGGTATTAGATGCTAAACCCGATCGGCACAATCCGTACGAATACGAATGTTTCATGGTAAAACAAATAATACATATTGGATCAAATAGCGACCCGAACAAGTTTAGTGTGAAGCACACCTAAAAAATGATGTCCCTTGGCTAACAGTTTTTTTCTTAGTAGGTTCTTCCCTTTTCCCTGTTTCAAGGGTCCTTGAGCGTTGTAGAGTGGTCATTGTTCTATGGTATAATACGAGACCATTTTTCTGTAGTCAGTAACGTTAGCAATTTTTGCTCAGTAGGCTTCGCACGGATGATTTTTGGATTTTCAACTCTAAGTATTGAGCCGAGAATTGAGAATTCAACACTCCGCATCCGAGGCTGTAGAAAAAGCGCACTGTTAGATTATCAACTCTCGGTGTTAAACATTGGGTTGAAAATTCATTGCAGCATAAAAATTGCCCCTGTAAACGAGGTCTAATACTGTTTTTATGACTAGTTCCCTCATATTAACATTATGCTCATGAATGATGTATTCCTTTATAGTGCTGCTCTGATTTTATGGCTGTGTTCGGCGTGAGGAGGCAGTTTGGTGTTTAGTTTTTATTGTGTCTTGAATATTTTTGGAGGAAATGTTTGGAATAGTGGATGTGAATTGTGATAAGGCTACTACTGTCGCTAAAACCTGTGATTGGCTCTGTATTACCTAAAGGTACAATTGTATTCTCTTTATAACTGCTATTCGCACTGGGTCCGCGTGGTTGGTTATAGCCCATTTCCTCTCATAGAGTGCCTGTGTCCCAGCAATGGGAACATGAATGGGCTGATGATGATGATGATGTATTGCTATTGATTCTACTCTTAGTAACGTGTTGCTTCTGTCATAATTATAGTGTAGTGTGGCGTTTAGTGGACACAATTCGCATTGTATAGAGAAAAAGGTTGAATAATGGAAATTTAAAAATCTAATAACTAGTGGCGTTAGTACAAATGTGACAAGAACGGTTCTTCACCTAGACTAAGTTTTCACATTGACGTGATTTTAACTAACGTTGCATTTACGATACTACTCAGGGCAAAAATCCATCACAATATCATCAATACAAAACTCCAACATTTAAACAAACTTTTTCCGAGTCCACCGCCTTTGTATGGATGTAGGACACAATCAACTTTGCCTCGATATTTCACGTATCGCTTCTATAGGAGCCACCTCACTACGACACGTTATACTGTGATTTATAACAGTTCCTGTGTCACCGTGACCTGTTATTTTGTACTTGTTCTTTTTGCTTTTGTATGCAACTTCACTTTTTTACTGACGATAGGGAATATGCATATTTTTTTATTTCGGTACGGAATATAAAAACTTTTTCTATCTCTTTCTAGATAAACGGAATTAACCATGGATTTTGTACGTCGATATGTCGAATGACGTCATGAAAGGTATCGGTAATCAGCAGTTTCAAATGCTTTATATTTAATAATCACGTACTGCGTATTTCAATAGAAGTTTTGTACAGACGTTTTCGTCGAATTTCGCTCAATCGTTTGACATCAGACGAAATACAAATCAAGTCAAGTACTATCAAGTATCAATATACAAAAGAAAGATCCACCCTAATTTTCCGTAACGTCATCCAATCCCTACGAGTAAAGCCTATTACGAAGCTTCCGCACCATTATTTTTAACTCATACAATCCATATGACGTCATCAGCCCACACTTTGCCAAAAAAGTGCCTTATTACGAAGGAATCTACGATTCTTCTAGAGCCAGGGTAATTCCGATTCGGAATTTTTCCGAAGCCAGGGTAATTCCGATTGGGAATTTTTCCGACACCCTCACGAACGGAATTGATACCATAATTGTATTACGCCATTACTTAAATTGTTATTTTCTGAGATTTTATGCTGCGGTGTCGATTTTTATGGACGTATAAAAATGCCACTCCACAATATTATTGACGCAAAATTCAGTTTTCTTTGGTGACAAGAAACAAGTAATTGGTAATTTGGGTTCCAGTTTTAGAGCTTATTTGGAAGTCACATAAAATATCAATGTCTTTTGCTTGTGTCTTGGGTTTTCGATTCAGTTTTTTGCTATAAATTCATTATTTGCGCCATCATCATTATACTCCTGCTGTTATCCCAATTTTGGGGTCGCCAAAGTATATCGTCTTCTTCCATTATTCTCTATTACTCGCCATCTTATTAGACATCTCCTTTTTTGCAATATCATCCTTCACACAGTCCATCTCTAATTTCTTTGGTCTATCTCTACTCTTCTCTCCTCAACACGTTTTATATTTGTTTGATCTAGGAGACCAATAACATAACGTACCGCTGGCTCCGAAGCCTTCTGTGACTCTGTTCGCCGGTTCCACTTGCTAGGGTGTGTGGTGTACAGAAAATAGATAAAATAAACAAATAGCTTAATAACCTAAACTCACCCCAGACTGCCAAAACTCCTAGCTGGTATTAGCACTGCACAAAGGGTTTTCAAAGCTTCCGCGTTATATGTTTCTTGAATAATTTTGTAGCAAGCTACCCGCCATGCTTGTTCCGATTTTGAATTGCTTCTTCGTTCTCGATTTTCCCACATCTGTCAGTGGCAGTAGTATCGCCCAATCATCGCAGGCGCATGACATATTTCCGCTTCCGTGTCTTGGATACACGGCTTTTGAGATGACATTGACAGCAGAGACCCATCCCAAAACGTCAAAGAGGGACAATAAACTAATATATATACAGAATAAAGTGTAATGTGTATGTGTGTTCCGCGAAGTCTCTATTCTCTCATATATATTAAACAATATTAATGTCATTAAAAATTGTGGCTTCTGCGAATTCGTCACTCAGTATAATTATGTGTTTCAAATATCGTTTTGGAAAACTTGCGACTTAAGATGCTACTTATACTTATTATTTATTATGTAGAATGCTCGTTAATTTGTATAATCTTTCCATGATGTCATGTTAAGGTGAAAGCGTCAGGGTGGCCCGCGAAATTCAAATTTTCTTACGTTTTTACAATTTTCAGGGCAGTGCTAAGTTGTATGTTGATGAAAACATCGGTCGCAGCTGTAAGACGTATGTAGTTACAGAATTATATCATCAGAATCATCAATACAACCCTCCAAGTTCATAAGAGTTAAGGAACGTGTTTGTCACGGTCAAAGTCGTTCCTCGACTTTTTATTTGACTTTAGAAAATTTGAATTTCGTGGGCTACCTTGGTACATCAGCCTTAAAAATATTTCTACGAAATATACCTACGTAATTTATTTATTAGAGTAAGCTTGTCTTTTTATACTCAAAAGAGATACTAACTCTGGAAACATGAGCTTTTCCCAGAACTTTCCTTCGTAAAATCCTATTTTAATTCAAGATGGCTTGGATATTCTTATAAATAAGCAGACAAGAGGTAATTGGTGACAGGAATGATGTCATAGGTGTTTAGATAAAAGCTTGATTTGAGAGTGTTTCCCCATTCTTCTTCATTGCACGTTTTGAAAACGATTTTAGGCGTTAGTACACAGAGACAGGATTACAACATAAATTCCTTTTTATACTTGATTGTAGTATAATCATATTACTACAATCATGTAGGAGAATTTACGAAAATTACGCGGGTGAAGCTGCGTGAAACATATAGCGCACCTATAGTACTCCTTAGTTAATTTTTACAATACCCATCAAATGAATTGCCTTAAATCAACTATGTTGGGATCGGCTTCCAGTCTAACCTGATGCAGCTGAATATCAGTATTTTACATGGCTGCCTATCTGACCTCCACAACTTAGTTAGTGCTGGGTAATACGATACCACTTGGTAACACTGGTTGTCAGAGTTTCAGAACATTGACTACCTGTAACGACTGTCAAAGATCTGCAAATGACAGCCGGGACCAATGGTCAAACGTGCTTTTCCCGGCACGGAGGAAATTCGGTATGTAATGGTTGGTGACCCATCCACGGTTCAACCTAGGCAAGTGCGGTTTACCCTAACGATCGACCCGAGCGGCTGTTACTATTTAGCCGCGAGCGTTTCATCAACTATTTATCTGATGTCCATGACACAATTTAAGCCTCGTTGCTTTGTGTGGTACATGGTGACGGCGTGTGACCAGCGATATAAAAAACTTTTTGCAAAAATAAAAACCGACTTCAAAAAACACAAAAAAAGTGAAAAATAACTTTAGCTTCAGAAGTCGGTGACAAAAAAACTAAGTAAATCAATCAAACATAGGTCATACTTGTGCTTACCCCTTCACAGCGTACCGGCGTGATGTTATGTTATGAACTGGTATAAACAATAGATAGACATGAGATTTCAGCAATCCCAGTCCATTTGCTATCATTTATTGAGGAGTTCCGTTGCCTATCTCCAAAGTTCTTCATCAGATCTTCACCAAATTAAAATACGACCACTTTAAGAAAGTACTCTTCTTAATAATAATAATAAGCTCGTCGCGCACGTCTACCGCCTCCGGACCCGTCGCTCAGCTCCGCCTCGCCGCTGCCGGAATCCAGCCCCATCGTGAGTGCTGTGACACCGGCCGTGGCAGTTGCGTCGAGTTCGAGCGACGAGTATTTCTCTCCGCCCACGACGCCACCACCTGCTCGTCGACGGGGAGGACGCCGGCCGCCGGACGGCTTAGGACCTCGAGGCCCACCGGCTTCTGATAGGGTCCCAGCTCCCGGCGGAAGTGTGCAGCGCATGCGATGGACGTCATCGAACAATGAAAACGTCATGCGCGCATACTATGGGGCTACAGAGGGGGGAAACAACCTGACCGCGTACCGTGTTAGGATGCTCTCTCTGTTTCAGGTGCTTGAGCCAGCTGTCAACGTGTCGGCACAACGACTGTCGGATCAGGTGCGAGTAATCCAGCGTAATCGTATGTTGGATGACACCGTACTTGATCGCTTGCGAACTGAAATGCAGAGTAGCCATGTCATTGCCACGCCGCCGTCGCAGGCTGTGGTTTCACCACAGTCTACCACAATACCACATCGCGATGGCGATGTGAGTAGTGACATGGTTACTAATGTAAGTACCCAGTGCAATGAGGATATGAGGAGTGCTTTGGAGGGTGCGATTGGAGAATATCGGTTCATGACACCCGAACTTAGACCACGCTTACCTCGTTTGCCTATGCATAACAAAAATAAAATGCTGGTGGCTGTTCTGGATTCGCAGTTGTCAAATTATTTTGATAACTGCGAAGACCTCACCGATGTTCACTCGATCCTGTATTGTGCGGCCGTAGCGGCATGTCGTGTAGCTCATGTCAAATTTTCTGATGACAGAGCTACACGACCAAAACCAGCCGTACCGGCATGGCAGTACAGGATTGAAAAACGTATTGGTGGGGCCAGAGCACTCATCGGCAAATTGATCTGCTTCAGGGAGGGCAATACTCGCCCTCGGGTGATGCGTTTTGTGAGGCGAGCGTTCTCGGGGACTGGTATCAGTCCTCGAGACTACATATCCCGTGTCACAGAGCGCATCGACTTCCTGAAGCAGAAAGTGTATGCATGGGCAAGCCGTATTCGTAGGTATAAGCGGCGGGTGGACCGATACACTCAGAATCGCACATTTCAAAGAGATGAAAGGTGGGTTTATAGGGCTTGGGAGCGACCGGACCAAGGTGTGGCTGACACGCGCCTGCCGGATGATGATGCAATGTGTTCGTTCTGGCGCAGCATCTGGTCGGTGCCTGTCAGCCATGCTGAAGGTGAATGGACTCGGGTGGTTGAGCGAGCCTGCGATCCAGTACTAGAAATGGGGGCAATTACTATTAGCCCCCAAGACGTAGCTTGTGCAGTCCGTCCGTTGCCTAATTGGAAATCTCCAGGGCCGGATGGGCTGCACAACTTCTGGATTAAATGGTTTACAAGGTCGCATGCTCGCTTGGCGACCCTATTCCAGTCAGCCTTAGAGTCGGGGTCGCTACCAGAGTTCCTGACAACAGGTATAACCCACCTGCTCCATAAATCGGGTAGTACTACGGAACCCAAAAATTATAGACCGATCACGTGTCTCCCGACAGTCTATAAAGTTCTTACATCCATTTTGAGAACTAAAATTAGCAAACATATAGATGACAATTCTATAATGTCTGCTTCCCAAAATGGATGTAGGAATGGGTCCCGTGGTACTAAGGAGCTACTCCTCATTGATATGGCCATTAGTCAACAGGTTCGTCGTTCCCGAAAGGATTTGTCGACATGTTGGATAGACTATAAGAAGGCCTATGACTCGGTGCCACATACATGGCTCATGAAGGTGCTAGAGTTGTATAAAGTTGATGCAACTCTGCGCACTTTCCTGATGTCGTGTATGGGGCAATGGAGGACAGTCCTTCGCTATCCAGGATGTCGGCAAATTCAGAGGAATAGCGAGCCGATAAGGATAGAGCGAGGTATATTTCAGGGCGATAGTTTGAGTCCACTTTGGTTCTGCTTAGCCTTGAATCCTCTGAGCACGCTGCTAGAGGATTCAGGTCTAGGCTATCGGTTGCGGACAGATGGTCGGGTTATATCTCACCTCCTTTACATGGATGATTTGAAACTCTTTGCCCCCAACGATTTGCAACTAATGGAGCTACTGGAGGTAACTGAAACCTTCAGTAGCGCCATCAGGATGGAATTTGGTGTGGACAAATGTGCGGTCATGCATGTAAAGCGAGGGGAGATTGTGGAATCTGTGGGAACCCAGCTCTCAGATTCCATAAATCTTAGATCCCTCTCAGCAACCGAAACTTATAAGTATTTGGGTATGTCGGAAGCGTTGGGCATCAATGTTGCTGACATGAAGCAATCGTTGAAGGAGCGCTTCTTTGGCCGCCTGAAAAAAGTATTTAATAGTCTTTTATCGGGCGGAAATAAGGTGCGTGCCTTCAATGGTTGGGTCATGCCGGTTTTGATGTACTCTTTCGGCATACTCAAATGGACTCAAACAGAACTAGACGCCCTGGATACGAAGGTCCGTAAATTGTTGACGGCATATCGAATGCATCACCCGCGTTCTTCGGTAATGAGACTGTATATCCCGCGGAAGTGTGGGGGTCGCGGCTTTTTAAACGCTAAGACTCTCCACAATCGTGAGATATGCAGTCTCAGGGAATATTTCCTAGCAGCCGACGTGGGGATGCATCGAGATGTGGTCGCGATGGACAAGGGCCTCACCCCGCTCTCCTTGGCTAAAGAGAACTGGCGCAAACCTGTAGTACTTACTATTGATGACCGCAGGAAAGAATGGCAGAGCAAGGAGCTTCACGGGCGCTTTTACCGGGCTCTTCATGGGCCCGATGTAGATTTTCTAGCGTCCGTGTCCTGGCTACGATCCGGGGACCTCTTCGGAGAAACCGAAGGTTTTGTCTGTGCAATTATGGATGAAGTTATGATGACGAATAACTACCGGAGATTTATTGTGAAGGACGGTACGGTTGACATATGTCGGGCATGCCACCGTCCAGGCGAATCAATCCGTCACATTATCTCCGGGTGTTCTCGTCTAGCTAACGGAGAATACTTGCACAGACACAACCTTGTAGCCAGGATTATCCATCAGCAACTTGCTCTAAAATACAATCTTGTGGAATCGGAAGTGCCCTACTATAGGTATGTGCCCGACCCAGTTCTCGATAATGGCAGTATCACACTGTACTGGGATCAATCCATCATCACTGACAGGACTGTTATAGCCAATAGGCCTGATATAGTGGTGATGGATCGATCAGAGCGGCGTGCAATGATTGTTGACATAACGGTCCCGCATGATGAGAACCTCGTGAAAGCCGAGAAAGATAAACAAATCAAGTATCTTGACTTGGCTCGCGAGGTTATCGACATGTGGGAAGTGGACTCGGCAATCATTGTACCGATAGTCGTGTCGGCCCATGGCTTAATTGCCAAGAGCCTCGACCAATACCTGAGGAGGCTCTCGTTAGGCAGCTGGATCAAGGGCTTGATTCAGAAAGCGGTACTCCTGGACACGGCTCGTATTGTTAGGAGGTTCCTCTCTCTGGAGCCCTGACCGCCGGTAGCTTGGACCCTGTTCCCGATACCGGTGGGCTACAATTTTTTATATTTTTAAATGTTTTTTATATATTTTTTATATTAATATTTAAAAATGTAAAGAGTTTGTTTAAAATTGAATAAAGGGAATAATAATAATATATTTTATTTAATTTGACAACATTGGTCCACTGGTTAGTATACAAACAACTTATCAACTAGTGTTAGTATTTATTAACTAAGTACACATACATAATTACTATTTTCACCCCTGCCACACGAGCAACCGTACAAAGTGCCTTACTATCGGTGCATCGTGCTGTTCAGCTAGGGTTTTCAAAATGCTGTTGCGGCTAGCCCTCATTCTGCCTATTAAGGATGCGGTCTTTTTCCTCATAATGGCATAAAAGTCATCAGTTCGTGCTGCAGCAAACATGCTTGACGCGCTGCAGAACCTGGGCAACCTCAGCAGCACCCTGAAGCCATTATTATATTGCACACGCAGAGCATCTAGAGCCCTCCGCGTATAGCTGACCCACAAACTGCTCGCGTAGAACCCTTGACAATAAGCTTTAAACAGAGTTATTTTGACTTCGTTGCTACAACGAGCGAATCTGTGGGCCAGCATGTTGCATCTGGCTGCTAGTGCCCTGCGCTCGCGATCCATATCTACCTGATCTTTGAGGTCCTCGGTGACATAATGTCCTAAGTATTTAAATTGGGCTACCCTTTTAAGGGTTCGTCCATTGAGGGATATAAAGGGCTCATAGTTTAAACGCTTCCCGGCAGCAAAGATCAGGTACTCACTTTTATTTACATTGTATACCAGGCCGTGGGCTGCTGCATACCTTTCACAGACGCTCAGCATGTCCCTGATTGAGCCAGCCGTTGGACCCAGCAGCACCATGTCATCAGCGTAACTTAAATTATTGACGCTAACTCCACCTATTTTGCATCCAACTGGTCTGCTGCTGAGTTCAACGATCAACTCATTTACATACAGGTTGAAGAGCTTAGGTGAGGTTAACCCCCCCTGCCTCACCCCACACTCCAACCTGTATGCTTCAGACAGAGCGTCTCCCCAACGAACTTGGTTTAACTGGCTAGAGTACCAGTACTGGAACAAACCCGTCAACTCCGGTGGTACACCCGCTCCCCTGAGCTTATCCCAAAGTACATCATATGACACAAGGTCAAACGCCCTTGAGAGATCAAGGAAGCAGGCATACACCGGAGTACCTCTATCCTTATAGTATTGGACGGTCTGCTTGAGACAGAGGATCGCACTTTCAGTGGAAAGTCCAGGCCGAAACCCGAACTGTGCGTCATGTACAGTTATCCATTTATCAAGTTCCTTGTCCAGCAAACCGTCCAACACCTTAGCAATTACAGTCGCCAAGGATATCGGCCTATAATTTGCCTCATCAGATACATCCCCAGTCTTATTTTTCACGATTGGTACTACTATTGTTTTCAGCATATCGGGTGGAAGGTATGAGTGGCTAACGCAAAGCGTGAAAAACAGCGCCAGCACTCTAGGCAAATGTACCCCCGCACACCTGAGGTGCTCAATGCTGAGACCGTCGTGACCTGGAGACTTACCCTTAGCCATTCTTCTGATTACTTCAGCTACATTCTTGGCAGAGAAACGGATCAGCTCATCATCACGACTAGTCTCACCATTGATCACCCCCTGGGCCGGCCCAAGTGGAGATGATACCATAAATCGATCCTTAAACATGCGCGCTATTTCCTCCGGCGAACCACATTCCCCTACACTCACAGGGCGGCCCGGTCCAACCTTCAGCTTATTGGTCGACTTCCAGAACTCAGAGAAATTCTTAGACGCCCGGTGCGTCGCCAGTATGTCCATCCTAATCTGGTCCTGGTGATTTTGGCACCATTTAAGCCTACCCCTAAAGATTTTCTGACTCCGTCGCATGTCTTCCCAAATTCTACCGGATTTTGGCTTATTATAAAACAGCCACGTTTGATACTTAGACCGAGCCTCCCCATAAGCGCCCCTTACGTGTTTGTTCCAGCCTGCCACTTGTCTCACCTTTTGGGGTTGCTTGTCGTCCCAGGCCTGCACAGCAGCCCCCGACAAGGTATTTACAATATTGCCATACATACGATCTAGAGCATGCCTATGTTCCACAATATGACACATACTATCACCACACTTCTCAAACAACTCTGGATAGTGGATATTCCTCAGCTCTTTATTACATAGATCCCGATACCTATCTATTTCCACCTTATCGCGCTCCCGCCACAAAACTTTATTCTGTGCTTTAGTTTCCTGCGCCAGTTTTGGCACTATTGTATTTAAATCGCACTCAATTATTAAGGGTAGATGATCTGACCAATAGGTATCGAGATCTACGATGACATTTGTTACAGTGTGCCACGCTGACTTCGTAACGATACAGTGATCCAGCCATCGCCGACTGCCATTTATGTCACTGATATAAGTAAAAACATCCGAGTCAATACCTAACTTTTCTACATCAGCGCATATCCACTGATGATCTTGACAGTGGTTACATAGCTCAGACCAAAACGGCTGATGTGGATGAGAATTAAAGTCTCCTAGCATGAATATTGTTTCAGTATCATTGTTATCCACAATGGCACTGATTTCACCTAAACAATTTGTGTATTCTAGGAGATTTTCTGAGTTGTCCGTTGGCATGTAGACACTAAATATTATCACAGAGCGATTGTCACTTAATGTCGCTCTTATGGCCGCTAGTCTGTCACTATTACAGTTAATAACACTCACCGTTTTAAACAATCCTTTGCGCCACAAAATAGCCACTCCCCCATGAGGACGCCCTTTAAGAATACCTGCGGATGTATCTACCGCAGACTTCCCCGTGTATTCAAAGTCTTTATGTATAGTATTGAGAATGTGCAGATCATGGGGCAGGAGCCAAGTCTCTTGAAGCGCTAGCACATCCGCAAACTTACATAAATCTCGAGCACTGTCTAACGACCTCTTTAACGACTTACAATTAAATGTAACAAACCTGTTTAAGCACGCTTGTTTTACGTCACTATCCATTATGGTTGTTTCTGAATGACACCCGAATCAGAGCTTACATTAACTCTGCCTTTATTTTTAAACTGCACAAACTGTCGAAAATAAATACCTTCCGGCCAAAGAGTATCATTCAAAAACAACGGCAGTTTGCTTTTGTCAACAAGGAATTTATAAGAATTATAACTACGCTCCTTCTTTGCTACAATTTTTTCCAACTTAACTGTTATTTGGGTCTTATCACGAATATAGTTTACAATGTCATTATCACTAGTTTCCATACATATGTTAGAAATATAAAGAGGAACCTGGGTCCACGCTGCCCTAAACTTCGCATCTACATCATAAGTTGCCTTTCCCGTGCTACTAATAAACTTATTTCGTAGTCTCTTTTTATTTGTTACCGTAATCCACTCGTCATTTTTGTCCCCTACTATCGCACTAGAATTCACAACTCGCAACGATTCTCGATTAACACTCGCCGCCAGCGTCGACGCGTACCCGGACACAGACGTATTAATCACACTCGCGTTCGACTCGGGCGCACTCGTAGTAGCGATCACTGGGCCGCAGGTGGCACGCGGGCGCGGGGGTGGGGCGCTGGTGCACCCAATAACCGGTCGCCCGTTCGAAACCGCCGCTGTTGAGGCCTCCACGCGCGGGCTGTCTTCTAACGATGTCTTGACGTGTTTGCTCGTTGCTACCGCAACCGGGGTACGGGCCTCCACGTGGATAATGTCCTGAGCTTGTACACTCATGACCGCACTATTTTTTATTGTGTTGACGGTAGAAGTATCTTGTCTAGAGGTACTTGTCTTATCCGGTACATATTCTAAGCCTATAGGCCCACTATTACACTCAAAACTATTAAGTATGCACGCTCCACGTCGTTTATTAACAGGATCGAAAAGCATTTCGTTTGACTGCTTCAACTTAAGCGATTCATTCAATTCTTGCCGTGTAACAAATCCACTTTTTAATTCACCCATCTCACTCTGTAAGTTTGAAACCTGATCTTGCAATTTCAAAATATCTTTCAACAGACGTGTCGCATCCAAGTGGTCGAAGGTTACGGGAGGTAATTTGTGCAGCTCCCTCGCCACGAATATGGGTACCTAGTTGCTCAGGGTCTGTAGCATCTATATGTTTCAGCATGTCGATGATGTCTTCTAAGTCCTTTCGTGATTTTTCATCCTTCTTTCTATTAATCATTTTCTTGATCGGAACAGCTTCAAATAATAGCTTCTTTGCTATCAAAATATCTTCCGCCGTAAACGCCGTAACACATATCCTTGTTAAACTGATTTCATCCATAACAGATATTTTGTTATGCACGAACGTAAGCACTTCATTTATAACAATGTTGCACGAACTACATTTTACAATACTCGAGGTCATTGCCCCGACAACAGCTGTTAACGCGTACACGACAAAGTTGCGTAGGTCCGTCCTTGACAAGTGTGCGCGCGCGACTGAAAACTACCCAAATCGCATCCAGTGTGCCTATAAAATTTGAAGAGTTATCTCTATTTCTCCAGGATCCCATCATCAGATCCTGACGTGATGATTAAGACCACCTGGAAAGTGTACCCTTTCAAACAAAATAATAATAATTCAAATCGGTCTGGCCATCTTTGAGTAATCGGGGAACATACATATAAAAAAAAAAGATTCCGACGAATTGAGAACCTCCTCCTTTTTCCTTCCTGTGTCTCGTAATGTGTAATTTTTAATATGGGGGAACCTAAAATAAATGGTTTTTTTTTTTAAGTCGGTTAAAAACTAGCACTTCGTCGGCGAAAATTGTGATAGCTCATCTAATTTGCACGAAATCAATATAATGTATAGCCTATGTTACTCGGTAAAGATGTAGCTTTCTAATGGTGAAAGATTTTTTTAAATCGGTTGAGTAGTTCTTGAGTTAAATTTTAACAAAAAAAAAAAAAATGGTTGCCTGTAAAGTCGGTTTTACGGGCGAAGATTTTACGTGACAACATCTTTTTTTAATTCTCTAGTGCTGCGCGCGCGGCGGACCGATCATGTTTGAGTGGGAGAGAGACGCAAGGCATTCGCCGGTCCGGCGGGCCTCTCTCTGGTTCGGTGACTCATCGTAACAGACGTGAGCGGGCGTTACACTTTTTCATGAGTGATTCCGAGCCGCAACCTAATTTAAGACGTTGTCACGTCAAAAAAAAATCAAATCTTTCCTTTTTATAAAATTAGTGTAGAAGTAGATAAATACGAATAAAATTCTTGCCTTAGATACCATAATGCAGTGATTCAAATCAAATAGACAGAATGCCTTACCCCATCAGGCAACCATGAAAGATGAATTCCCCTCCTGACAGTCACTTGGAACGTGATTCGCAGTTATTTAATAACGTTTTCCTGTTCGAAGTGAGTTTTTTCGTTATGTAGTGTAGGGAAAAGTTAATATAGTTCATATTATTCGTTTGTCTGAGAACATAGATTTATGATGAAGGTTGCCGTACAATGAATTATTTCGTTTAGAGGAAACATTTTTTTGTTTGTGTGTTTGTTACAATTTAACCCAAAAACTACGCAACTGAAATTCTATCACCATTTTAAAGCCACATCTTCACCGAGTAACATAGGCCATAAATTATGTTGATATCATGCAAATTAGCCGAGTTCTCACAATTTTTGCGGACGCAGTCGTGGGATAAGTGCTAGTGTATAATAAAAAGGAAGTTAGTTAGTATTTTATAAATAAATGTAACTCTGCCAATGTTATTAATTTTATGAATTCTAAAATTTTATTGTTTCGTGATGTATCAATTTTAATCAATTTTACAAATTAGGTATATCAAGTATATCATTAGCACAACCTCATGCATTTTTTAATTTTAGCATTGTTTATCTAAATATTAAAATATTTCTATATTTTTGCTATTTATTTTTATTTATTTTTTTATAAATTGACACTGTTTTTATAATTTTTTAACTTCATGTTTTTTTTTCCTGTTATTTATTTTAAACCTTCCATTATTTTTTATCTTTTGTTATTATTTTTAATGTGTGTATGTAACATTACATTGTTAGTTGATATTAGTGCAAAATTTTAGACTTTAATAAGTGTTTGTTTATGTTGTCGAGCGTATGGCACTCGTGGGCTGCAGCTGAAAATCAGCGTCAGGTGGCACACCTTGTGTTGCCATCTGACATAATGCTGAGCTGAGGCCCTTTTGGCATTAAAAGCTGTTTGTTTATGTATTATGTAAAATTTTATAGGTATTTTAATGCCAAATAAACACAATTTTCTTTTTTTTTCTTTCTTACTTTCTTTGAGTTACTTAGCTCGTAACTAAATGATAACAGACGCTCGGTTCAATCTTACAAGTAAAGCAGTGATTGCCTGGGTTGGTCCGTGGATGGGTGACAATCCATTACATAGAGTATAGGGCTGCCTCCGTGTCTTGGAAAGCACGTTAAGCCGCTGGTCCTGGCTGTCATTTGGATCTTTCACAGGCGTTATAGTGGTTCGAAAGTCTGGCAAACCTGTCTTACCAAAGGATATCGTATTACCCAGCTCTAACTTTGTTATTCAGCTGCATCCAATTAGACTGGAAGACGACCCCAAGATATTTGGAAAATGATACGCAGGAGTTTGTAACCCCTAACTTTATTGTAAAAGATTTTCATGGAGATTCTTGCTCGTTCTTCTCCATAGAGATAGCTACGTTTTCGAAAGGGCAGTCAGTTTCAACTTTTTGACTATTTTGCAGACACTGACCATTACAAAGTGCCTGTTAATGGTTAAATTGAAATAATTGCTTTGTGTTTTTAGCAATTTACATGAAAACTGTTTTTAGTTTTTAAAAGCGTAGCGTGTCCGGATGTCGTAGCACGGCCGCGTAGCAAGCGCGTAACGTAGCTCGTGCGTGTAGCATCGTAGGCTTACATTGCTACGAAGTGCTACGAACAAAATGTATTGGAATTTTGTTTTTCTGTTTTAAGACGTACATTTTATCTTTAATTTTATATTTAGAGATAAGATAGAAGAACTTAATGATCAACCGTAAACTAACGCTTTTGCCATGGGTCAACTACATAACGACACCTGGCAGCTACGATCCATACGTTTTTCTTTTGCTTCATCCGTTCCTACATCACATTCACACACGGTTGCGAGTCTCGTACTACGCCTGTAAGTGGTCGCAATCACGACTACTGAGCATGAAGTTCTGGGTTCGATTGTCAGGTCGACCAAATTGTTACTAGGTCTTTACATCAAGAAATTCTCAATAGCAGACACGGAGTTTTGATTTGTGTAACGCAATAATGCTCGACCCTATTACTCAATACTCAATACTTTATTGCATTCCACATGTATTCTTAGGTGGTAAACTTATAAGTTTACCATTTAGTTTTTGCGTCGAGCGTGCCCGACAGGGTCCATGTGATCTAGTTATAAATAGATCACATGGACCCTGTCGGGCACAGCAACATAAGTGGGTTAGGAGAGAGGAAGCATTTGTAAATTATACAACGTAGGAGGTAGATACCTTTTGAGATTAATATTAAATTATAGTCTAAAATTATTATTAATTATGTGTAATTAGTAGTTATCATTATAATATATTAGTACAAAATATTAATTAATAGTATAAATAAATAAAATAAATAAATAAATATCGCTGGACATTACACACAGCGCCGTCTAGTGCCACACTAAGCAAGGCTTGTGTCGTGGTCACCAGACAGTTGATATACTACATAATATACTTTTTGTTTATTAAAATAAATAAATCAATGGTATACAATATAAACAGGTATATATTGGGAGATCTATTAAAAGATACAAACAATAAGAAATAATCAAACAAAATTTATAGCCTAGGTACTCGTATATATGACTAGTTATGACTTTATAAGTCTATCACTTAAACATTCATTTACTGAGTAGTAGCTTTTATTTAGCAAAAATTGTCTAAGTTTTTTTTTAAGAATATGTTATTTTTTTCTTTTTCACATGGAACTTATGCATAGCTGGCGATACATATTTGTAGATTTTGGTACACTTCTGCCTTACCTTTCGGAAATGACAGTCATGACGTTTAAAAACTTAAAAAACATGCAAAATGAGACATCACTTTTTCTTTTCAGACTCTTATAAACTTGCGAAGCGTAAATGAATGATAAAAAGTACTATCAAACCTGTTTAACATCTATTATGCGAGTTAACCCTGCCAACGCGAGACATCTGTCCTTGGACATGCGCGACCACTCCCCCCGAGTGGCGGCGGAAGGGTTAAGTTCGCGTCGAGGGAATCGTTATACTTCTCACTTTTATAAAGTTAGCTTTTTGTCATAGAAATTGTACTTTTTGGGAATTTTAATGAGTTCCGTTGATGAGGATAGGGTTAATGTTTTTAGTATATCTTGCTTGGTGTTACAGAAAGCGAGTTAAAAGCAAGGGATTTTTTTAAGGCTGGCGTATTTTCAGAATGTAATAACATCATGCTTGTAATACCCCAAGGGTTAGGCAAGGTTGTATCTAATATAGTACGGTCGAACAAGCTATTTGGTTCACATTTTACAATGTAATTTGTGGGTTAAACTGTAAACCAAATAGCTTGGTCGATCGACCATCCATATCCATTTTGGATCGCTTTACGAGACGCGAGACTAAGCGGACGTGTTTTTGTGTACGTGCTTAAATGAAATATCTATAAACAGTTACGACAAATATTTTAATAATTATATGCGGCGTCAGTTAAAAACTAATTAAAGTGTGTCACCTGTGACTAGTGCCATAGCAACTTTTATGTGCAAGATGTACTGAATCTTTTGTTTAACATTGACAATAAATAAAGTGTTGTGGTTAGGATGTCTAACCCAGGATCCCAACCAGGATCTAACCCAGGATCGAGCCCATTTGGTCGTAGTCAATTACTACGGCGAAGTCCTCCGCCAACGCCTACCGAACAATTGCCCCCGAGTGCACCAAATCCACCACCACCTGTACCAGCACCTGAGGAGAATTGTTTGCCGAGTGATGTTGTCAGCACGCCAGAGATCCAGAAATGGTTACTATCTATTGATGGCATTCTGACCGAAGTCTGCGGTATTGTTGGTGAAGGAAAAATGAACTCGGACCAGAAGCAACGCGTCGTAAACCTTTGCCGGAAGGTCCAAAGTGGGACTTCTCAGATGGCTGTGCTTTACCAGTCGGTGAAGCAGAAAATGCTCCAGTCCCACAGCACCGTTCAGCACCTACAGCTTCAGAAGAACATGGCGAACTCTCTGGACCAGGTCAAAGAAGTAATAGAGTCAAAGATGAATACGCCCAACAATTCCTACGCTAGCATGGTGAAGAAAGGCTCCGACAATTTCGTCCGTCCTGCAAATCTGAGTTCTATTGCCATTTATCCCAGCGATAAAACTAAAACTAGTGACGACACCAAGTCACTAGTTCAGAAGTTAATATCTCCCGAGCAACTCAAGCTCCAGGTTCGTGGCCTGAAAAAGGTGAAAAATGGGGGAGTACTAATCAGCACGGAAAACAAAGGCGATATAGAAAAATTAAAGAATTCGGAGACGATATTTACCTCGGGTCTTACAATAGAAGAACCTTCCAAACGACGCCCTAGGGTTTCCGTCATTGGTGTTCCCGTAGCCCTTACTGAAAAGGAGGTTTTCGACTGCATTTACGAGCAAAACCTATCGGATAAATTGCCGAATACAACTCGTGAATCCTTCCTTGAAAACATTAAACTGAGCCATAAATCCGG
Source organism: Xestia ashworthii (assembly GCA_950022955.1). Taxonomy (NCBI): domain Eukaryota; kingdom Metazoa; phylum Arthropoda; class Insecta; order Lepidoptera; family Noctuidae; genus Xestia; species Xestia ashworthii. Next base: position 8,300,938 of record OX465572.1, read on the forward strand.
TAAGAAAGGTCTTCCTACTTGCAACTACATTTTGGAAGTACCCGCTGGCATAAGAAAATTGCTGGTAAACCAGAGCAGAATATTTATAAATTGGACCTCATGCCCGGTGAGAGATTTTACTATAGTCACCAGGTGCTATAATTGCCAGCAGCCACGCAGCCAAGTTTTGCCGTGAAACGAGTCCTACTTGCAACCACTGTGCAGAGACGGGACACTCCGTGAAGGAATGCAGCAGAAAATCTTCTCCCCCCCAGTGTGCGACGTGCAATAGATTTAAGAGGAAATGTGACCATTCAACCGGTGATGTAAGTTGCCCGGCACGTAAATATGCAGAGACCAACTACATAAACTCAATAGACTATGAAGGCGCCTAAGAGCGCCACAGTATAGTATATTTAATAGGCACACAAACAGGTAGCTTATAGTTTTCTTTTATTTCTTCTTAGTTAGTAATTATCATGAGCAATCAGATAATAAGTGATCTAGATAGTTTTACTGTGTCCGAATCCAAAATCTGCAATGTTGAGGACTGTAAATACCTACTTCATTCTGGCGACAAATCACTTACCTTGCTTACACAAAATATTCGCAGCATAAACCGAAATATGGACGGTTTTGAAGTTTTTTTACAAAGTCTTGATATAAGCTGTGATATTATTGTACTAACAGAGTGTTGGTTGTCAAAACAGACAGTCAACTTACCATCACTGGAGGGTTTTTATTCATACAAAACAGACAGAAACACCAACCAAAATGACGGAGTTGTAGTCTATGTTAAAAATAATTTACGATCTGTCAAAGAAGAACCACTATCCCAAGAAAGCAATTGCTTATTCATCAAAATTATTCCCGATACAGTAGTGATGGCTATTTATAGGCCGCCCTCTCATAATATCGACAGATTTTTAGACTCACTCGACACAAACTTAAAAACCATAAGTACTTTCAAAAATATAATACTTGTAGGAGATATCAACATAAACATTTCCTCCGAGAAACCCGATACCCACACACACAATTACCTAAATATTTGTGCATTTCATGGACTCTTACCAGCTCACTATTACCCCACACATCAAAGCGGTTCTTGCTTAGATCATATCATTCTAAAATCAAAAAATCCATCTAAAACATTGGTTACTAACTCTGCGCTTACCGATCATCAAGCTGTTTTACTAACAATGCAAATAAATTCACCTAGAAAAAACTGCGAGCGTAGCTACACTAAAGTCAATATGACAAAACTTGAAACTGACATACGCGGCATTAATTTTAACCCTATTTACGATTCTGTTGATGCAAATATCGCGTTACAGTATTTCATAAATTCCTTACAATTTATGTAATAAAGAAAAACACTTTCACTAAGAAAATCCCTAGAAAGTATAGTTGCATTAAACCGTGGATCACACCCGGTCTCGTTCGTTGTATAAGACACAGAGACAAACTTCACCTAAAATCAAAACTTGCACCAAATGATCTAATACTTTCTGTTACCTATAAAAGATATCGTAATTTCTGTAATAAACTGTTGAAAAAACTAAAAAACCAGTACGACAAACATGAACTCGAGAGGGCGGGGAAAAATAGTAAACTTGTGTGGAAATTTATAAAAACCAATACACTGAGGTCAAAAAATTCCGAACCTCCGTTGGATTTACTGACATCTGAAATTAACCCATCCGAAACAGCAAATAAGGCTAACCACTTTTTTGTCAACGTTGGTAAAAACTTGGCTGAAAAATTCATGAATATCAGAACTCCTCCTACTCAAAACCCAACAGGGACATCCTCCACGTTGAACTCTTTTGTCTTACTGGATACGGACGTCAACGAAGTTGTTAGAATTATAAACGGCTTAAAGGATGTCTGCGCAACGGGGTGGGATGATATACCCAATAACGTACTAAAAAGATTTCAACACCTACTGGCCCCCCCGCTTACCCACATCTTTCAGCTATGTTTATCTAATGGGATATTCCCAAAATTGCTAAAAAAGTCTGTGGTCACACCTATTTTCAAGTCTGGCGACAAAATGAGTGTGAATAACTACAGACCCATTTCAGTACTAACGGGTATATCAAAAATTTTGGAAAAGATAATAAATAGTAGACTAATTAAATATCTGGAAGATAACAAGCTTCTTTCAGACAATCAATTTGGGTTTAGGCCCAAAAAATCCACTAGCCAAGCAGTAAATAAATTGATCAATTACGTTTCTACAAATCTGGACAGGGGTATGTATACAGTTGGTATTTTTCTAGACCTTGCTAAGGCATTTGACACTATTTCTTGCACTAGTCTTTTGCAGAAGCTTGAAACTCTTGGGATAAGAGGAGCGCAGCTTTTACTTTTATCTGATTATCTTAGTGATCGACAGCAATGTGTAAAAATTGGTCCGCACACAAGTTCTGATCTTTCTAATACTCGTTTTGGAATTCCACAAGGCAGTATATTAGGGCCAACATTATTTTTAATCTATATTAATGACCTGTGCAGCCTCCCACTCAAAAATGGTGTTGTAATGTCTTATGCAGATGATACTGCTCTGTTGTTTGCAGCTAAATCAAGAGCAGAGGCCTATGAACATGCTCAGAATGGTTTTAACACTGTATCTAATTGGCTCCAAGATAATTTTCTAACACTGAATGCTGATAAAACAAAATACATTTCATTTACTATGAGAAATACTAACACACCGCTTACTAACTTAGTCATTAACGCGCATACCTGTAGCACGTCCGCTGACACTGCATGTTCTTGCCCTACTTTAGAAAAAGCTGACCATTTGAAATATCTTGGTGTCACAATTGACTCCAATTTAAATTTCCGTAAACATATCGAGTTACTATGCACTAGAGTTCGCAAACTAATATATGTTTTTAAGTATTTACGTAATGTAGCCGAGTATAAATTAATAAAACAGGTTTATTTAGCTTTGTGTCAGTCTATTCTAACGTATTGCATAACGTCCTGGGGTGGCGCGGGAAATTCAATTCTTCTCCCTCTAGAACGTGCTCAAAGAGCAATTCTAAAGGTCGCTACCTTTCGTCCGTTTAGATTTCCGACACAGCTGCTCTACAAAGCATGTAATGTGCTCACAGTACGGCAATTATTTGTTCTTCACATTATACTGCAGCAGCACTCTACCCTTCACTATGACCAAGTTCCTTCCGATAGGAGAAGGAAGGACCTGGTTTGCTCAAAGCCTCAAACTAAACATGCTTTTGCTAGTCGATTCTATGTGTTTTTAGGTCCTTTTCTGTATAATAGACTGAACAAGAAACTAAACTTCTATTGTCTAAGTTATAGGAAATGTAGATTTGTAATATCAGATTATTTAGCGACACTTAATTACACGGACACGGAAAAACTTCTAGAAGTCTTAGTTTGATTATGTTATGCCCTCGTATCTACTTTGTACACATCTCCTACCTAAAATTAGTTGTAATGTTTATTGTTTTTGTACCAGTTTGATTTTTGTTGTAATTGTTATTAGATTTATTTTATTCTGAAAACTTTTACTGTCCTAATTAAATTATGCAATGTAAAGTGATGGCCTGAAACACAGGTTTAAATAAACCTAGATCAGGTAGGTCGCTACCTAACATTTGTTTTGACAATTTCGTTACCAGCAACGGCAGCAACTGTTTTATATATTGTAATTGTAGTTTAATTATAAGCACTAATTATACAATTGTTAAAAATAACTCTACTGCACTTAAATGTATACTTTTGTAAACCTTCTTCTTTTAAATAAATTATTCTTATTCTTAAAAATTATTCTTATTCTTATATTTTGCCAGTTTTGTCTTAGGCAATAAAAGCAAACTCAAATCATTTATTTCAATAATTTCGTCTCATTCAGTTGTAGAATGTGGGGAGGTATTTTACTGTAACATTTTAAACAGTACCCCATGAAAAAGGAATCTACTTTAGCAAGCCTGAAACCTGGCTGAACTAGTTGGTCCCTATTTCTAGTATTATAGTGGTGTCTGTCACCTCTTTTACTCAATAAATGCTGATTTTTCCTAACGTACATGATGTTTTCATAGATTTTTTGACAAGGTCCTGTCATGGTATTAATTTCCTTCAACAGCTCTCTTAGAGAATCGCGTCTACGTAATTCATACGTAGACTCGAGTCTATATTTATTCTGCAGAAAAGAGCCATCAGAGCCATATAGTAGTTATAAGGTAGCTAGGTATAAGGTATTTACCGTATGACATAATAGACTCACTATGGGGGTAAAACTATAATAAAATACTTTCCGCCCCGTTTTTGTGACTTTTTTCATTGATGCTCCGGTCTTATTGGGTTTAACGTGATGTTATTAACACTAAAATATTTTCTTATATTTAAAAGTTTATTGTACATAAAAAATCAACCTTAACATATAAATCGCAAAAACCCTGTGATTTGTGTCTGATAATATTATACAAATATAATTAAATAATACCTGTGTAGGATAAGCGGTTGTTTAATGTTGATTCACACTTAACTGACCTCCGTACCTACTAGTGACAAATTACATTAAATTTAAAATTTGAAAAACGCCTGACACAGGGTCATAATTTCAAGGTACTTTCGGTTTTTGGTGTTTCATTTGAAGATATTTTTTTTTCACTACTTAAAGTAGTGAAAAAAAAATATCTTCCAACAATATCTGGTCGCGGCCATCTCGGATTTGAAATTTATTATGGTGTTTAGTATTTTACTAGTCAAGCCGTTTCATTTGATACCCATATTGATGGAATCGTGAAAAAATATGTAAGCCGCCATTTTGTGGTGGCCGCCGCCACAAAATGGCGGCTTATCTTGGACCGATTTTCATCAATCATCATGAGCAAAGAACACTCCCGACTAATTCAACTTTCAAACAAAAAGAAACAAAATCAAAATCCGTTCGGATTATACGATGCCACAGAAAGACAGACACACACACAGACACGTCAACCTTGTTACACCCCGTCTTTTTTGCGTCGAGCATTAGAAACTGTATCACAGCAGATCAGTCTTCTTCGTTCATAAACACTCACATACTTAGATAAAAGTATTGATTAAAAACAAACTAACTTCTATTCCTTCAGAAAAGTGCAACTCTAACAGAACACAGCACAAGACTTTTCGATCATCTTTTATGTATTCTAGCAAACGCCATCTGTTCCGGGGGCTAACTGCTAGCGATACAGAATGTTTTACACGTGAGGTTGTTCCTAATATCCTTTTAAAGAAGCCCCCGTTTCTGTTCGAGTGGTTAAATGGGCAACGGATGAAAGAAAAACTCGGATAGAATATCTTTTGGTCTCTGTTTGTCGTAAACAACATGGGTAGTACCTAACTTAACACTGTGTTGTTTTCAAGGACTCAAATTGGTTTCGAGTTTTTAGTTTATTGATAATATAATTATTTATCTTCTTGTTTAGTTTTTTCTTATTAATTAATACCCTAGGGATAGAAATTGTCTAAGTTGTAGAGATGCTTCATATTTTAACAAACTTTATTTGTGTTCAACCATTAGCAACGACAAATAATTTACTCTATTCAAGACTTATTTCAAGCACAACGTCTCTAAATAGTTTGATTATTATTGGGCTCTCAAAATCTCAATAACCCTTAAAAAAAACACACTTGTAAAGTTGAGGAATGCCCGTTTTGACCAAATAATTGAAACCGTGAAACTTATCATTTCTTTGCCTGCTCTCGCTATCAACGAATTTAGCTTCACAGCCTGCTGACTGTACATAAACACAAAATAAAATTGTTAAAGACAGTTCTAAACCATGACATATATAGGGACTCCACCGAAGCGGTCACGAGACGAGAGTAGAGATTGATGTGTTGTAAACCACCAGGTGAATTTCGATAAGTACACTTCTTGTCTCAGCTTAGCTTTAGTGGAAACAGTTGAGCGGAAGGGAGAGAGGATGTCTCCTAATAAGGAAGACGAAAAAACAAAATCTAATAAGTCCATCAGTTAGATTATCAAAAAATATTTGACTCGTAGTTTTTCTTTTTCGACGTAAATCAAAATTGACGAAATACGAGATTCGCAATACGTCACGCCTAGGGATAATTTTGGACCATACTGACGTCATGAGCCCCCCACTCCATAGTTTTGATGCATTTTATCTTTGTCAATATTCATTGATTTACAAAAACAAAAAATACGTGTCCAATAGAATAGAATAGAATACTCTTTATTACGAGTATGTACACCATAAGAAATATAAATACAAAAAAAAAAAAAAAACATTTCACAAGGGGTGACAAAATGGGCGGTCTTAATTCAACATTTTCCAATAAAAATTACTTATCTATTTAGTCCGTCAGATAGAGATCTGTCGGACTATATACTATAGATTAGTAATTTTTTGGTACTGTCATCATGCCTATTGTTTGCAAGCCGTAGCGGAGAAGAGTAAAGATGTGAGCGGCGTGCTGCGAACGGTGTGCTGTGAGTAGCGAGCAGTGAGTGGTGCACATCTAATCTCTTCTCCTTTTCGCACATTTTCGCACAACTTTGACGGATACACCCTAGCTCTTACGCATCACCTCTCCTTTTTGTGTCACACATCTCCGCTTTGATGGAGTCCTAGCCTTATTCTTGGAAAAATAATACCTGTGCTTGAACATAACCTCTCCATTCCTCGAGTGTTTACCCATACATACAAATACATGTTTTAAAAATAACATGTGCACACAACTTCCTCCACAGCCTTCTATTTCCAGTCAATACAGGAACTACATTACTTGAACGGATATTACCAACATACTCACGTGGAGGACGTTTGGTCTAGTAAACTTATGCAGTTATAGTCTAGAAATGTTGCTATAAACCTTTTGGAGAAAAGTTGCCGATTATTATGCAATGGCATGCAGTGATGTGACTTTATTTTACCTGACTCGGAAGGGTTATGTTATTAGCTTTCCATGTATGTACAGACACGTCTAATAATATGTAAACACTCTCCACAATATTATATAGCTATTTTCGCGAGAAATAACGATTGTAACTAGGAGATTGGATCTTTTTCATAAAAAGATGAGTTCCAGAATACTATGTAAGTAATAACATAAAATTTTAATCAGTACATTAGGAGAAACACAATTTGAAACATTCTTAAGTGTTTACATATTATTAGACGTGACTGTACAGGGACGTACAATGAAATGTACGTCACAGTCAAACCTGTATAACTTGTGATCGGCAACTATAACCAATATTTTCTTGGAAATTCTTATTGAAGTTTTCTGAGAGCCTTTGAAAAACATCGTGTTCATGCAAAACTCTACGCAAAGGTTTCATTATTGGTAATAGAGAAAACGTAATTTAACTTAATATGGGTTTTGACTGACACACTGAAAACTGTAGCGAGTTAGCGAAATGATCAATGTTTTTAGCATTTTTGTTTCAATATTTTTGAATATCGAAAATTAAATTCAAATTCAAAGTTCCTTCTCCAGTTACTATTAAAGGTTTATAGTAAGTACAAAAAAGTAAGCGATTGGTTAAAAACAAATAAGTTCATGCTATGTTAATTTTTCTAAAGAATATGATAAAAAAGAGGGATTTATTGAAAATAAGTCGTTTGTATTCAACACCTTTTTACCTCACATCTTTGAACGTAGTAAAAAATATCGAAAAAATCCCTTTGATATAAAAATACCATCGGAAAAATGCACATTGCAAGTCTTTCACCCACGACAGGTCCTCAGCACTAGATCGACACGAGGTCGGATTTGTCAGTCCCTTCGATTGATCGCTGAGGTAGACTAATCCAAAGAAGATTGAAGATTTGGCTTCTAAAATACTGTCTGTATTTTAAGAGGGGTTTTTTTATAGATCTTTTTATTAATACCATGATGCTGGCAAGAAAAATACTGCTTGCACAGACTGTTTAACGCTATTTTGCTTTCTAATTTAGGAGAATCATTAAAGAGCGGTTTATAAAATGTATTTATTTTCTTTATTTTTTTAATTTAAAATTATGTAAATAACACCTTCACAGCTATAACGCCAATGCGATGTTACTACCAAGAAGCAAATACCTCTAACTCACTTACAAAATAAAATTAGGAAAAAACCAAATAACATACATTAAAAATAATATCTACAATTAAACAATCATCTCTAAACATTCTCAATGCACTTCAGTGCTACTCGTGTGAACTGCATCAGGTTGCAGTGAAATATATTATCCACCTCATCTGAAATAAAATTTCGGCTGGGAAATCATCAAATGACCACACCCACCACTCTGGGCGGAGCGGAAGGGAGTGTCAGACTTTTACTGACTCAAAACCCATCCATGTTCCTTCCTCGCCCTTTATGTTCCGTGGCCACGGTATCTTTTTCGAACAGTCCCGCAGCCTCGGAGATCAAGTATCTCAAGTGCAAAAAGTACCCCGTAGCACCGTTTACTAAATGGATGGTTTTTAAAAGTACTTCAATTTCTTCCCATTTCATTTACCTAATGGACATTGTCAAAAATAGCCTATGAATCAACACACATGAAACATTTACTATAATTCATAATTCTTTTAATAATATACATTACAAATATTTCAATAGAACGGACACTTTATAATTTCGAAAACATTTTAAAAAGTATTAACTTCCGTCATAATCCTCGAACATAAGATTTTATTATTTTTTGGTTCAATTTGGGGTTTTTAATAGGCAAAGGTATTATAGCCCATACAGCCTAGGCTTTGTACAGCACTCTTAATAAGAGTTTGACACAGACAAGCGTCAGTATTCTCAACCCTTGATATACGATTATGGTTTTTAGTTACAAACAGTCCGCTATGATTTTGCGGAATAATACGGCTTATCAAAAAACTTGGTTGAAAGCGCTGTTTGAAAAGAGCAATAAGAAAGAAAAAGCATTTATTAGCCCGTGCAGGACAAAACACATAAAAAGTAACATTATTTCAACTATTGTAAACAAAACATAGATAATAAAAAAAATAAAAAGAAACGAAAGGTCCTGACCGAGGCCAAAATACCCCTATACCAGTTGTTACATTCAGTAATAAATGCTAAGTTTTTGCTATTGCTACATACCGAATGTTTTTATTGACGTAAATATAACCTCAAAATCCGAAAGTGTTTTGATTTTTTCCGAATTCTCAAAAGTGTCAGTTGTTTTAATTTAGGTTCATTCGAATATATACATTATCTAAAACCCAAAAAGTGAATACACCTCCCTGTTGGATCTTAGGCGAGCCATGTATGGACGACGAGCAATGTCCTTTGCCTGTGTTCCACCAAATATACTGAATGTGCACCAAAATATGTCATAACGAGCATCTATTTAACAATTAAACACTGTATATTCTCCTTAAAGCGTACTCGACGGAGCCCCCGCTTCGCGGGACCCCTATTTCCGAGTGCAGGGTTTAAAGGAACCTAACTAACCTAACTGGGGGTTGCCCTAAGTCCCGATTATGGGGGCAGAGATACTTTAATATTTGGTGCACGATCAGTATTATTAGGTGCACGATCAGTATTTTTCGGGGAAGAAAAGATTTTTGGTGAACACAAAAATATTATCCTTACTAAATTGACAAACGCTGTATTTCGAATAAGAATTTGTAATTAATTTTAATTTTTATACTAATGTAACAACAGGTTTTTTAAGTAAAAATCACTCACAAAATCAAAGAAAATCCAACGTAAACACAACAAATTGAAACTCCTTCTCAATTCCTCGAACAGTACATTCGGAACGCGATTCTGTTCACAAGCCAAATCGAATTTTAATTGATGTCGACAGACAAAAACACGATCCAACTCCTATTCCCTTAAAATCACTGATTTTGAACACAGTGAAACTCTTCCATCTCATTGCCCAGTGTTCCAACACGCAATTTTTCAAGAAAAAAATAAATTGAATAGATATTTAAAGCTTTTATAGTCATATCTTTGAAAAATTGCAGCCATTTTATCATTGGGACCGGCATAATGAATTGAAAGGGGAAGTTCTTAAGGTTCCCTAAAGGTGATGGATTATATGTCACTTTGATTAAGTATCCTATGGAAATACCCTAGGTGAATGAAAGGCAGTGGCCTAGATAGGGCGAAATGTAAAATGCTATAGACCCACTTTGATAACTATGCAAATTAGTAGATTTTAATTATTCGTTGGCTGTTTTATTAATATAGCTGCTCAGAGGTTCTCAAACTTGTTTTTATGGTAGACCTTTTTCAAAATTTTCTGGTTTCGGTGCACCTGCATTTTTTTGCCCGTGGACAAAAAAATGCAATAAATTTGCAACGTTGGCCCCCGACGGGTCTCCCTTGGACCCCAGGGGTCCACCTGGACCACTTTGGCAATCACTAATATAGCTTGTCGTAAAAATTTTTTTGTTAACAATTCCCTTATGTTAGCTATTCAAATTATTTTCTATTTATATTTCAGTAATAACAACTTTGTGACTTTGTGAAATTGAAATCGTTTTGTTCTTTGGGATGAAATAGATAATTTTGAACGCAATTTTAATGGAATTTTCCTAAATTAATGCAAAGGTTAAATACTAAGTATTAACTAGGTTTCCTTTCACTAATGAAATGCTTTTGACAAACTAAAATAATTCGTTGGTTTTGAATATAGATTTGGGCTTGATTGTTTATGTGTGAACCTTTTAACTTTTTAATCCTGAGCAACACACAAACGCAGACTTATTTATTATTAACACATTTTATAAAGTGTTTAAAATAAATAAGTTTATATAAAACATAGAAATAGCTGTCAATTACTTTAATTATTAAAGTAATTGACAGCTATTTTAATAATTGGCATAACAAAACACCTAATATAATAAAACTGCTATTTTTATGTTATTTTAGATTTAAAAAAAAATGTATACAGATATAAATAAAGGACACAAAAATGTGCAATTATATAGTTATAATAATCGTATAAGTATAAAAATATTATAACTACATTTTTTTTTGTAAAATTACAATTAAATGTTTTTGTATTTTATAAAATAGATAAATCACTTAAGATATTAAAATAAAGCAACTGCATTGCAAGCTATAAAGTGCATATAACTGCATCTTATGCGTGTCCGTCTACTCTGCAATATGCTGATACGGCGGTCGACAGAATATTTAGTTAAGCAATTATAGGATTGTCAGTGAGAGGCCAAATAGGTTATGTGTTGCAAGACTAACATAGATCTATCTCCTTGTCAGGGTCGTGTAATATCCACTGCGAGGATCGACCGGAGGACACGGTGGAGGTCTGCCCTGCGTGGGCGGAGCACCGCCGTGTCCTCGTAGCGGCGATCGGCGGCGGCGACCTCTCGCGTCCGGCCCTGGTTCAATCCATGGTCCGGAGCGAGACGGAATGGGAAGCCGTCACCTCCTTCTGCAAAGCAGTCATGCTAGCGAAGGAGGTGGTGGAACGAGAGAGGGAGAGAGCCTCTCTTCCCAGCCGCCGCGGGAGACGCACCAGGCGTCGGGGGCCACGTGGTGGCTACCGGCCACCATAGACGCGGGTCTGTGGACGGTTAGCTATGGGCTAGCTAGCCGTCCGTCCGTCTAATGACGACAGGCCGTGTCGACGGCGCGTTCGTGTTCCACGCACGCCTCAAAGAGATGTCAGCTTAAGGGGAGGGGCCCGCAAGGGCCGAAGCCTGCCGGGGTTGCGGGCCTATTCGAAAGAGATACCGCGGCCCCGGAACATAAAGGGCGAGGAAGGAACATGGATGGATTTTAGTCAGTAAAAGTCTGACACTCCCTCCCGCTCCGCCCAGAGTGGAGAATGTCTGACAATCAGTCTTATTAGGAGGTAACGTGTTACCCAGTACTAACTGGGTTGTGGAGGTGGGATATGCAGTCGCTCTATGAGAAATACTGGCATGCAGCAGCATCCGGTTAGTCTGGAAGCCGACCCCAACATAGTTGGGAAAAGGCTAGGCAAATGGATGACTTCCTAGGTGATTGACATAAACTTTTCGGTAGCTTAGTATAAATAATTAGCCTATAATGTACCCTGCTGGGACAAGGGTGAATGTGCACTGCTGGGACAAAGGCCTCCTACCGACATGCCGGTTTCGATGACGATGTTCTTCTTCACAACTTTGAGAGCATTGGTGATGAAATAAATTACAAAAAAAGTAAGCGCCTACTTGGGTTCCAAGACGGGTTGAGACAGTTCTTTTGGATTTTTGAAGTGAAAACTTCTTTATACGGTTTTTACACTTTTTGGGTGAGCACAAAACCGTCACTTAACGCTTCGTAGCACTCGTAGCCGATCCGCTACGGCGTAGCACCACTAGGCGTGCGCGGGGCACAACCCGTAGCAGATATCGATTACTTAGTTTTCACTTCTACCGGCCGTCCCAAAAGACTGCCACGCATGTTTTGTTTATTTTTTGTCGTGCATTAACACATTTTATTAAAAATGTCTTAATTTCGTTCGTTTACACTTGGTTGCTTGTACGAATTCTAGAGGTAATCGTATTAGAGCAAACGACCACATGTAATTACGTCATTACGCATTTATTTGCGTCGTTTAATGTTAGTAAAAACAGGCATTAATTTTTTTTATTGCTTGCCCTTCCAAATGTTTCTCCCTCCGACCCACTGTCCGTGATCAATAAACAACAAAATCGATGAATTGGATAAATTTCATCCAATCTGTTACCGCTTATCCTGGTAGACGTTGTTTCAGTGAATTACTTTCAATCTCTCCGCTGATAATTAGAAGGCCGCGTAAATCAATCCCGGTGGAGTGGATGGATCTATTTCTTTGGACATGCAGCTGGGAAGACCAACAAGCTTCGTCAAAAGGAATGCAGACCACTGCAGTACTAATAAAGACTTCTAAAACAAATTAGCCAATAGCAATGTGATACTTGCTTAAGTAACCACAGCTGACCCCTTTTTGAAGTGAAAACTTTTAGAGGCGCGTTGAGTACGTTTTGGGTAAACAACAATCATGAAACTCGCGTGACGTCACCTAACGCTTCGTACAGGGGAGGTCGCACGAGGCGGCGGCCGAAGTGATGACACGCGGGGTTGCGATAGTCGTTGAGAGGATCCGGCAACTGGGTCTCGAGGTGGCATTGCACAAGTCCGAGGCCATGTGCTTTCATGGGCCTCGGAACGCGCCACCGTCGGGATCCACACTGACGGTAGGAGGGGTATCCATCGGCGTCGAGTCGACGTTGAAGTACCTAGGACTCGTCCTCGACAGCCGGTGGAACTTCGTGGAGCATTTCCGACGTTTGGCCCCCAAGCTGGAACGGACCGGGGCTGCCTTCAGGCGGCTCCTGCCCAGCCTTGGGGGGCCAAACGCCTCCTGCCGCAGGCTCTACGCGGGGGTCGTGCGGTCCATGGCCCTTTACGGGGCCCCAGTGTGGGCGCGTTCTTTGAGGCGGCGAGCCGCCCACTATCTGAACGCGCCCCAGAAAGTGGTGGCCGTGAGAATGGTCCGTGGATACCGCACGATCGCCCGCGAGGCGGCGGGCCTGCTTGCCGGATTGCCGCCATGGGATCTGGAGGCGATAGTCCTCGCGCGCCTACACGAATGGCGCGCGGAGGCACTACGCCGGGGGGAAACTCCGCTGCCGCGGCAAATCGCCGTTCAGCGGACAGACCTCCGGCGCGATCTCATGGCGACATGGAGAGAGCGACTGTCGCAACCCCGTGCAGGGCACGCCACGATAGTGGCGGTAAGTCCCCTCTTTGAGGAGTGGCTTGAGAGGCGCCACGGCGCCCTCACCTTCCGCCTGACGCAGGTCCTCACCGGACACGGATGTTTCGGGAGGTACCTGCACCGAATCGGGCGGGAGGAAACGCCCGGGTGTTTCCACTGTGAGGATCGACCGGAGGACACGGTGGAGCACACGGTGGAAGTCTGCCCTGCGTGGGCGGAGCACCGCCGTGTCCTCGTAGCGGCGATCGGCGGCGGCGACCTCTCGCGTCCGGCCCTGGTTCAATCCATGGTCCGGAGCGAGACGGTATGGGAAGCCGTCACCTCCTTCAGCGAAGCAGTCATGCTGGTGAAGGAGGTGGCGGAACAAGAGAGGGAGAGAGCCTCTCTTCCCGGCCGCCGCGGGAGACGCACCGGGCGTCGGGCACACGTGGTGGCTACCGGCCACCGTAGATGCGGGCCTGTGGACGGTTAGCTATGGGCTAGCTAGCCGTCCGTCCGTCTAGTGACGACAGGCCGTGTCGACGGCGCGTTCGTGTTCCACGCGCGCCTCAAAGAGATGTCAGCAGAAGAGAGGGGCCCGCAAGGGCCGAAGCCTGCCGGGGTTGCGGGACTGTTCGAAAGAGATACCGCGGCCCCGGAACGTAAAGGGCGAGGAAGGAACATGGATGGGTTTTAGTCAGTAAGAGTCTGACACTCCCTCCCGCTCCGCCCAGAGTGGGAGAAGTCATTTGATGATTTCCCATCCTAAAAAAAAAAAAAAAAAAAAAGGGCACAGTCTGTAGCAGATATACTCGTAGATGACTTCACCTTTTTTTTTTATTTGTATGAATTCACTTAATGTCGTGTAATAAGTTATTTAAGTTGAAGCAATAAACTTTTTTTTTATTTCTTGTTATTATTTTTTTTCTTGTCTTCTATCGGCAGTCCCAAAAGACATGTTTTTTTTTGTGCTGCTGGGCAATCAAAGGCCTCCCTATTCTCCTCACATAGTGCACCTCAAACCTCTCATAGTGCACGGTGTAATTTACAAAAACAATAAAAATTTGTTGTTATTTATCCAAACCATCTCACCAAACAGCATGTGACAACAGACATAACAGTTTTATTATTTTAAATTCAGTTTTCGAAGTAAGAAACTGAATAATTTCTACTGAATTTGTAGTGGCACTACAAAGAGTATTACAGTAAACATAGAACAAAAAGTACTGCAGCGCCAACTATGACACAGATGATGACCTAAACGTCGAAACACATCTTAAATCCTAAGAAGAGGCTGCAGGACTGTTCGAAAGAGATACCGCGGCCGGCCCCGGAACATAAAGGGCGAGGAAGGAACATAGATCGGTTTTAGTCAGTACAAGTCTGACACTCCCTCCCGCTCCTCCCAAAGTGGGAGATGTTATTTGATGATTTCCCATCCGAAAAAAAAACTACATTGAAGAACCCGACAGCAAAATAAGCATGACGATAAAATAAAAAAAAACTGCAAATCTGTTTAGTTAGTCAGTAGGATTGGAAAATAATGGATGTATTTTTTGTTTTTGTAAATCAATGAATATTTACAAAGTTATAACGTACCAAAATACGGAAGTGGGGGCTCGTGACGTCAGTACTTACTAAAAATTTTACCAAGGCGTGACGTAGTGAGAATTTTAAAAGCGTCGTCTACCATATTGTCGGGCAGTAGCCTACCAGACATAACACCCGTCTGGTCGAAGGATCCTACCTTTTCTAGATCGATCCCACCTACATCAACCTGCTTCGTAACATATACTTAAACAGCACTGCTTCAATCAGATTACAGACAGTTGGACCATCATTCTCCATAGAAAAAGGCGTAAAGCAAGGAGACCCGCTCTCACCCAAGCTTTTCAACAGCGCGCTTGAAGAGGTATTCAAAAAGCTTACGGCT
This sequence comes from Xestia ashworthii, assembly GCA_950022955.1. Classification (NCBI taxonomy): domain Eukaryota; kingdom Metazoa; phylum Arthropoda; class Insecta; order Lepidoptera; family Noctuidae; genus Xestia; species Xestia ashworthii. The sequence goes on from OX465572.1 coordinate 8,316,526, forward strand.
ACTTGGGAGAGAAGTGGCATTGAAATTGGTGGGGCTCGGTTAACAAATCTTCGCTTCGCTGATGACATTGTCGTATTCTCTTCCACGGCGGCAGAACTGGAGCTTATGTTGAACCAGCTCAGTGAGGCGAGCCTTGAGGTTGGACTCGCGATGAACATGTCGAAGACCAAACTGATGTCAAACACCACCAAATACAAGATCCGAGTGAATGGTGAAGAATTGCAATATGTCCATGAATACATCTACTTGGGCCAGTTAGTCTCTTTCCAGTCCAGACAAGATGAGGAAGTCATAAGACGAACCGAAAATGCCTGGAAGAGCTACTGGTCCATGAAAGAGCTAATGAAAGGAAACCTATCTTTGTCACTCAAGCGTAAAATCATGGACATGTGCATTCTTCCCATTTTGACATATGGATCCCAGATTTGGTCTTTGACAAGCATTCAAAAGTCCAAGCTCAAGGGTTGTCAACGTGCAATGGAGCGCAGCATCCTAGGCGTCAAACTTACCGACCATGTACGCAACACCACACTGCGCTCCAAAACACAAATCACTGACGTTGCTCAAAAAGCCGCCAAGCTAAAGTGGGACTGGGCTGGCCATGTCTGCCGTATGCCTGACGAGCTGTGGGCCAAAATAACCACAATGTGGAGCCCTGACACAACCAAAAATAAATAAATAAAATAAATAAAACCAACGACCAGTGGCCCACATTGGCCCTGGATCGAAAAATTTGGAAGTCATGGGGAGAGGCCTTTGCCCAGCAGTGGGATGACACAGGTAACTAACAGTAGTAGTAGTAGTGACGTAGTGAGCATTTTAAAAGCGTCGTCTACCATATTGTCGGGCAGTAGCCTACCAGACATAACACCCGTCTGGTCGAAGGATCCTACCTTTTCTATGGCGGATAAAAAACTTTTACACCCTGTTCTCCCTAACCCCAAAACTTAATCCGATCGGCTAGATCGACTTCACGCCCGTGTGTCCCCTTCCAACTTCATTAAGTCCGATGTGAAAAGGATTGCCAGTTCATTAATTATAAGGGCTCCAGTACTTATCTACTACAATCATTTGTTATAGAATTTTCACTTATTATTTTGATTGTTTGTTGTTTCCCCGATGAAAGGATTCCTGGATTATGTTTCTCAGAACTTTCGTTGAAATCGGCTTGAGATGAGAGAATTGTGAGATTTATTGTGTTGCCGTGGAAATTATCGATAAAATCTAGGCAGATATAGTGAGTGAATATTTTCATGATAATAAGTCTGACTTTATTTAGATGGATGGATTGTTTGAAGAATTATATGAAAGAGATAGGAGTAAATGGTTCAGTGACGTCTAAGAGGAGAATGGAATGGGACAACGGCAGAAAGATGATGACTAACATTATTTCCGCCGATTTACGTGTCGAAAAGTCTTAAAAGCTAATCCATTCCGTCTGACAGAGAAAAAAAAACTTAACTGAGATATTATCTCTTCAGGAATTTAAATTTAAATCTTTAAATCTTTTATTTAAATTATGATTAAGAATGTTGTGTCTTTAAAAATTAAGATTAGAATCTTAATTTATACAAATTAAATGTAGCTAGCTAGAGCTAGCTACATTTAATTTGTATGGCTGCCTACCACACCTCATTTTACTAGTTTATCTCGATCAGTGGTGATGCCGTTAGAATTACCCGTGAATCAGTGCAGTATGAAGTTTTATTTTATTTTAAAGAATAATAATTGTGAACGTCTGTGCATAGTTTAAGATCTATGTTAATATTATAAAGGGGGTGTTTATGTGTAGGGTGTAATTTCCGGAACTAATGATCCGATTCTAAAAATTCATTACATTATTGTATTGTATTGTATTGTACAACGGGCTGGTATTTTGCGTATGGGCTTTAATCCACCACGCGGGCCCAGTGCGGTTTGGTAGATGTCACATGTCTTCCAAATTTTTGGTTCCGGTTTCCTTACGATGTTTTCCTTCACCGTTTTTGAGAGCAGTGGTGATGAAATAAATTACACAAAGTAATGCGCCTGCCTGGGGCCGCCACCACTGTTCCACCGCCGCTCTAAAAAAAAGGTACACTATTAATTACATTTTTATAATGCATATATTAACCGAGCTATCACAATTTTGGTGGACGAAGTCGCTGGTTAAGTGCTAGTCTAATATAAAAAAAGGACAAAAAAAGCAACAAAAACTTCGCTATGACTTATGTCCTTCAATCACTCTCACAAAAACACCCTCAAAATTACTGTGACGGTGTCAGTTAAGACACACTTCAAAGTACAGAGCGCCCTCTAGCGGCAGTAACAATAAAAGTCCTTTCACACAAAGAATGGATTATACATGTAACGCTCCTTCACATACCGGCTCTAAATTTTACTTAACCTGATTTAATGGGTGGGTTTTGATATAGATTTGCTGGAAGGACTATGAAATATATTATGTTTCATAATAGGTGTTTGTCTGCAAACTGTGGGCCAAAATTGCAGGAAACTGGTGCCCTGACACAGTAAGGTGGGGTCGCGGCAGGCCACGAAGGAGATGGCGGGACGAACTGGACAAGTTCCGTTCGAACTGGAAGGAGGACGCGCGGGTTCGTGAGAAGTGGAAGCAGTGGAGGGAGGCCTTTGCCCAGGACAGAGTAGGCAAAAAAAAAAAATGGGCGTAAAGTTAACGAAGCCGAAAGGCAGTTGTCTTACTATTTATGTTACTGTTCGTAAGTCGAGGCCGTCACCACTGCAAATGGGCCAACGCTGCTCTTCATCATCAAAAATTATGAAAAAAAACATGGGTGTAAAATTAACGAAGCCGAAAGGCAGTTGTCTTAACTATTAATTATGTTATTGTTCGTAAGTCGAGGCCGTCACCACTGCAACTGGGCCAACGCTGCTCTTCATCATCATCATCAACATCATTTCAGCCGAAAGAAGTCCACTGCTGGACATAGGCCTCCCCCAAGTGTCGCCACATTGACCGGTCCCGTGCGACTCGCATCCAACAGATTCCAGCAAACTTCACCAGGTCATCGGTCCACCTAGTGGGAGGTCTTCCCACGTATCGTCTTCCGGTTCGCGGTCGTCACTCCAGAACTGCCTCATCGGCCATCCGTTCTGCGAGCAATGTGCCCTGCCCACTGCCACCTTATAAGTTTTTAATGTTATAACTACAAATACTATACAATATGATATACTATTCAATTCATCTATCGCAATGTTTTGACTACATTACATTGAGCCCCACCGTAAAACATGACCGTAAACGCGTTTTGCTCACACTAAAAAAAAGTCGTTTCCCAGCAATAATTTTTAAGTAGAGTAGCTTAGTTTGACATGAAGAAAGACGGCTTCGTGATGGGTCCGTTTTCGCGTGAAATCAACTGTTTACTTTCTACCCAGCTACAAAGTTTATCGTACTTGTCGTCGCGCTTGCTGTTCGCCACGTGCGTTTTGCGGCGGTTACGATACATCATGTATAGGGAAATAAAACAAATCAAAACTGGATTCACATAATGTTCCTTCCTCCATCTTAGTATGATTACCTATACTGGATTCAAAATTAGGTTTGCTGTAAGAAAACCCAACTCTGGGTTAAGCTCGCTTTTGTACATAGGTACCTAAGCTATATTATTGAAATTAATATGTTTATTTGTTGGTTTTTGTGTGCAATAAAGAATAAAAAGAATTCATCCTACCAGTCTGCGAAAGGTCCATTACACCCTCTATTAATGCGTTTTCTATATTTTGAACCACATTTTAAGGCTTGATCTCTCGTTTCCACAGACTCCTTTCAAAGTTCTGAACATTCTACTTCCCGCATTCAAATATAAGGTACAGGGTGTAAACAACCTCATCACCAAGCCGTCAACCAAGCATTCTTTACATCAAACTAAGTAACTTTACGCAAAAAACACTACTGGGAAACGACTTTTTTTTGGCGTGAAAAATCATGTTTTATGATAGAACTCAATATAACTCACTTAAATCATTGTGCTGATGGATGGATTGAATAGTACGGGGGTCGTAGAGGTGTTTAAAGTAAAAATCTTTAAAAAAAAAATTGTCGAAAATTTGGAACTTTGACCCTTAATAACTCCGTAACTAGAAGGTTCAGTTATCGTGTAGACAAAAAAATTATCACAATGACGGGAAGAACAAGTGCCTTTGCACTCTTTATGAAGCACCTTCCATCATGTTTACATCCACAACCCGCTTGATAACGTTAGCATGTCAGTTGTTCTACAGTAAAGTAAAACTTTCCTTTCTGGAAGCGACCTGAGGCGTTCTGAATTACTATGAGCATATGTGCGGAACGTAGCTTGTTACTGACAGTTATTGTAGTGTATACTACGAGTATATTGGTTGTACTATGTTTAGGTGTACTATGTTGGTTTAGGTCTGTTTAAGGTTGAGGTTTTTTGTTCTTCTGTAGTTTACAGGACGAACCTTTTATTTATTTATTAAAACAATCATTAAAAGTATTAAAGGTTAGATAAGTAAAAAAATCAAGACACAATGTCTATTCCAATTAAAGTATGAGAGAGGAAACTGTTTTCTGCAGGTCTTTGAACCTTTGCTATTAGTCAGTAACTTCGTAATTTGTAACTATTTTAGGCGGATACAACTATATGAGGGAACTAACTTACTACGTATTAACCTTTCAGCGAATTAAACTAGACAATTGGCGAAATTCCAGCAAACTTTGAGAAAGTAATGAGAATTTCTATTAACTCAATTACACAACTTCTTCTTAGCGTGTCAATGGCAACTCTTTATCAAATTACACTGAGTTCACTTCCTGTAAATAAAAAAAGACTTAAAATGTCAACAAGAAAATTACTAAGAAAAACAATTTCAAAATGTATATAAATTATAAAAAGAATTAAAATTTCAACAAGAAAATTACTAAGAAAAACAATTTCTAAAAGTATATTTACCATGTTGATTAAATTAAAAAAAGACAATAATTATGTCAACAAGAAAATTACTAATAAAAACAATTTGTAAATTTTAATTTACCATGTTGATTAAAATGAGTGTAATAACAGCTTTATTACGTAGCAGGTATTGAAAAATTATATTAAATATTAAATCCTGTGGATGTAATGCTATTTCATGTTTTTTGTATGGAAACCAGCATGCCTTAGAGATATTTTTTGACGACATGTAAAAAGTTTACATGTCGTCTAGAAATATCTCTAGGGCATGCTGGTGCTGGTGGTGTCAGAGTTTCTATACCACCTACAGGTTATGGGTGGTGGTTATGGGTGGGTGTGAGTTTTTATACCACCCATAGGCCATGGGTGGTGGTTATGAGTGGGTATGAGTTTTTATACCACCCATAGGTTATGGATGGTATAAAAACTCTGACACCAAACTTATACTGTCACTTACGGGATATCTTCCGTGATTATTTACTATTTTGAGCTCCCGATATTTCGACGCTGTTGCAAGCGCCATGATCGCGGGTTGACTGGAGACTGCGGGACAATATAAGTTTAGTTTTAAACCGTGAAAGCTTAAAACAGTGTTTGACTCTGACACCAAGTTTGGCACTCATCATCTTCCTGCCTTTGTTCCCATGTTACTTGGGGTCGGCGCAACACGTTTTTCTTCCATTCTCCTCTGTCACTTTATTATTATAAATTTTTTTATCTTTCATATATTATCATTCCTCACACAATCAATTCACCCATCGTGTTTCGGTCTTTCTCTCTCCCTCCATACATCAACATTTATATTCATTACTCTTTTAGGCAGTCGTTCCATGTCAAATACTGGTATTCAGCTGTATCTGGTTAGACTGGAAGCAAACCTCAACAAAATTGGGAAAAGGCTAGGAAGATGATGATGACTCTTTTAGTCACATGCGATTCATCTCTCCTCATCACATGTCCATACCACGACAGTCGATTCTCTTTCAACTTTTCTGTAACTGGCGCAACTTTTAAGCTTCCTCTATTATTATACTCATTCCTTACCTTATCCAATCTTGTCACATCACACATCCACCTCAACATTTTCATGTCAGCTACATCTTTTTTTTTTCATACAGGTTGGGCACTAAAGAAAGAAAGTATTTTTCAATAAACTTCCTCGAAAACTGGTTCTTTTCGCCCTACGATTAGGTTCAACATGCAATTTATTTCAGTCGCGTGCGTTTTTTGACAGTTTTCCAACACGTGTGCGGGAATGAAAATTGCCACAGATAATACTTAGTCACGGTCTGTGTTAACACACAGTTAGTGTGTTAACACTTGTATCAAAGTTCGTCGACTCGTTGACCTCCTTAATTTCTGAGAAATAAGCTACACAATAAGTGATTTTATGCACTGACTAGACAGAGTCACTCAGATCTGTACGAGTATAGTGCTATCTTCATTAGACTATACTCGTAAGCATTGATAGCCAAGTCATAGATTTCGAGTTCCGACCCAAGAAACGCAACTCTGATTTTTCGAATTCATGTGCGTATTGTATGATAATCACTTGCTTCGGTGAAGGAAATCATCGTGAGGAAACCAGCATGCCTATGAGATATTGCTTGACGACATGTCAAGCCAAGTCCCATGGCCCATGGGCGGCAGAAAACTTTGACACCAATCTGCATGAACCCTAACAGTTTTGGCCAAGATTATGTCTGGAGTTTGAGGTTGTAAGGTCTTGTTAGTTTAAAAATACAATGTATTATTAACGCGTCAAAATGTTGTTTATAACCACAAGAATAAATGCCATTTACGCTGATTGCCATCTCAATGCTAAAAATGTAGGAACAGAAATGGAATTATAACATTTTCGACTCCAAATCAAATATTACTTCACAAGTTATTCCTATCACGCATTCTATATGCACGACATTTCCAAAATACAGAACGAACGATCCCAATTCCCGAATCACTTCCAATAAACTCGCAAAAAGCTATAAAGACGAGAATCGCTTGCGTTCGAATCTAATCGGCTCATCAAACAGAACGGCGCGGCTGATTTCGAGCTCATACGAAATAGCACTTTATGGCGCATAAGCTTGTCCATTACTACATTTTATAGGGTTATGCACCACGGGAGTATAATGCAAATTAATGCCCCGTATGAGACTCGGTAGAGTAGGGTTGACGACGTTATAAAAGTTCATTAGGTGTACTGCAACCTGGATTAAAAAATCTAATGCTAGAACGCTATACGTGTACGGGTTTTATAATGAGGAAATGTCGTTAGTACTTGTTCACGTAGGAACGCGCGGGCGCGGCAGCGGGTGCGGGCGCGGAGACGTGCCGAGTTCGTGTTCACATTGGCCGCCAGGCGTTTGCGCGAGTCCGTTTCTAGCGACAAGTTCATACTGGTTGAACTTACCTGACGTCGCGAGTGAATCGCGCGCTCCGCCACTAGTTCGACGTGAACACACACAAACATCTCACGCGTTTGATATTGCCGCGAGCTCGCCGCGCGCGCCAGTCGCTAGCTTACCCGCTACTTAGACCGAACGTGCATTGTGTACGTGAACACTGGGATATTACGCCATATGTTTGATATTTCGTGACCACGCCGGCCACCGCGCCCGCGAGTCAACGTGAATGGCAAGTTTTATCGATTTTAAGAAAAAGTGCTCTAATCCTGATGTTTCTTTGTTTCCTTGGTTTCATTACTGGGCTTTTAGTTTCCCCATATCATTATCTTCCTGTCCTTGTTCCATTCTATTTGGGGTCGTCGTAACACATTTTCTTCTTCCGTTCTCCCCAGTCAAACGTCACGGCATCATTTACTCCTTTCTCTTTCATATCATTCCTCTCATCTTTTCTTTTTCTTTGACCTTCCTATCTCTCTCCTCACATCAACATTATATGCATCAGTCTTAAAGGAGCCACATTCCATTTTCATACATAAACTCATGCCTTTCCTCATACTCATGCCATATGATCCACTCTTATATCTTAGCCATACATTCTTTAACATTCGTCAACGTGAGCAAAACATAATATAATTTTAAAAAATCACGTAGTAAAGGTATACAACACGTAGCACGTGGCACGTAGTGTAGGTAAGGTAGGTTGCGTAGGGCCTATTGCCACCAGCCGGGCACAAATCCAGGCTCCGTGGCTGCTACTAAGGAATTTTTGGTGGGAAAACTCAATAACACTTTGCCCTAACTGAAAATCGAGCCATACACTCATGCTCAGCCACTCTGGGCTGAGCGGGTGGGAGTGTCACACTTTTACTGACTAAAACCCATACATGTTCCTTCCTCGGCCTTTATGTTCCGGGGCCGCAGTGTCTCTTTCGAACAGTTCCGCAGCCCCGGCAGTATTAAGTATCCATGTAAACAATGTTTATATGTATGTATTTACAAACAAAAAGTATCTAGGTAGTATAATATCAACTATATGGTGTCCACGACACAAATCTCGTTGCTCAGTTTGGCATAAGATGGCGCCGTGTGTAATGTACAGCAATTATTCCTTTATTTTTTATTATCGCCATTATATTGATGTAATCTTCGAAATACCTAATCCTCTTTTTTACAGAATGATGCAAAAAAAAACAGAGCTAATAAAGTAACAAAAACATACCTAATATGGACGCAAACCAACCCTACAGACCACGCAATATCGAGCTCGCTGCAAATCTCCAAGGACCACCGTGTATTACTACCCTTACGCGATCCAATTAAGCCTAGGCTAGACTGTGCAAATACTAGCGTCACTTTCACCCGTTTGGAGCGAAGCTTGGTTCACTTGGAACTGGATACGTGGGAACGTGGTCTTGTGAGCCAAGATTTAGTGCAGTGGCATTAGTTGGTGTATGGTGATTAGTGGTGACTGTAGGTAGGGTAAGGTAAGATACGAGTACTAAGGCGTTCTATAGTTCCTGTATTCCGTAGCATTGGCTTGAATTTTTGCATGCATTTTGTTGGTAAGTTTCGTACGAAATGAGTTTCTAAGATATACATACAGAGACCTTACACTCTGCATGTATGCAGGACAGCCATACAAGAACAAGAAATTATTTCCGGAATGTTGTGGGAATCCAATTTTAATTTATTATATTTCCTTATACGCAATGTATCGTTACCAAGGCAAAACAAACGTGGCGAACGGTAAGCGCGACGACGAGTTCTAAGCACTTTGTAGCTAGGCAGGAAGTGAACACGTTCATTGGAGTTTTTCAACATCCAAAGTTGTTTTTTTATATCCAACCAGTATTATTTACAAATATGGAAAGCTGCGTACAAATAAAGTAAGTTTACTTTGAAATAAAGGAATAGTCTATTGGCCCGAATAGCCAATTTGCCATCCCATAAAAATAAATACGAGTAATTATGCATTTTTACACACAGTCATAGTCTCAAGTTCGAATTCAAGACCTCTGATTTTTCGGATTCACGTGCATATTGTATAATTATCACTTGCTTCGCTAATAGAAAACATAGTGAGAAAACTATGGTACCACGGTATGTAAAGCCAAGTTAGAGGTCCCTGGGTGACATAAAAACTTTGACACCAGGTTAGGCATTACCCAGACCACATACGAAGAAAAAAAAGAACAAAGGTTTTCGGAACGGCACTTCTGTACTCAGTAGGATTAAATAAAATTTACTAAGTACACGGGTAAAATCATCGAATAACCTAATAGCCTAACAAATACTGCAAATCAAATAATTTGCGAACCAGACTAGACTAATCAAATATCTCCGGGAATTCAAACTCCTAAGGCATCACATAATAGGCAAACGTTAAGCAAACAAGATTCCTACTCTAAATAATAATTCCACATAGACCCGAGACAAAGGAAAAGTTAGGCCATGACTAGAGTGAATAAGGGCGGTAGCGGGGGCGATTAAACATAACATAATGCCTGTAATCCCTGTGGGTTAAGCAGAGAAATATCTAATAGTACACCTACATTTTACCAGTTATGTTTAAGTCCCATCTAAAAACAGGCGAGCATATTGCCATCAACCGGGCGCAAATCCAGTACCGTGGCTGCTATTGAGAAATTCCTGGTGGAAAATCCAATAACACTTTGCCTTACCCGGAAATCGAAACCAGAACTTCATACTTAGCATTCATGCTTGCGATCAATAGATCAACGAGGCAAAAACCTAAACCCGGTTATAATATTAAAAAGCTCTTGAGAATAAATAACAGTCTGGTCAGCCCTGTCCATTACAAAATCAAAAATCAAAATCAAAGCATTTTATTTCAAGTAGGCCAAGCTATAGGCACTTTTGAATTGTCGAAACAAAAATGAACATTAAATGTAACTACAGTTCCAGTCACAAGACATAAAAACTGTGAAAGAACTTTAGTTTCCCATTTCCCAGCGTAGATGTCTATGGAGAAGAATGGCCAAGCTGCAAGCTGCAACTGCATGGACACTCTTTTAAATCATAATGTTGTTACAAAATCTTGGTTACATCATTCATGTTGAGATGATATATTATGTGATAACAATGTAGCAAGATGTGCCCGTTAACAGTGTCCATAGTAAAAACAAAAAAAAATACAATTCAAAAACAAAATAATTCATTCAAATAAACCATGGCAACTAAGAGATGACCAGTCACAACTGACAATGCCCGTTCACAAACATGACGCATGGATCAGCACCATTCAACTCAACCATGAAACGAATGAATGATACGACACACGCGCCACCATCAGCGAGACATTTGAGTGAGCATACTCTCAACCGCCAGGGTATACTCAAGTCAAGAAACCGACATACATACCGAGTTTCCTCCTTGCTTTGCGTTGTTGAGCCGTTGCCGCATTGGTCCCGGCTGTCATTCGTAGATCTTTGACAGTCGTTACAGGTAGCCAGTGGCCATTAAAGTATGACAGACAGTTTCACCAGGGGATACAGTATAACCCAGTATTAGCTTCGTTGTACAGGTCAGATAGGCAGTCGCTCCAAGTAAAATACTGGTATTTAGCTGCATCCGGTTAGACTGGACGCCGACCCCAAAATAGCTGGTAAAAGGCAAGGCAGATGATGACTGCCTCAGCATCCGCTTAAGTCTATGACTCTGGACCAATACTGAAAATTATTACAAGCACTTTAATTAAATTCTGTGAAAAGTCAAAACAGTGAAGCAGTTACAAAGAGATTGCGATGCTGCGTTAATAGGGATAATTACGTTTAATTTAACTGTTAATAATTGTTCAGCATAAATTTTAGCCAAACTAATCCTTTAGTTCAGAATGGAAGTTCTAGTTAGAAGGCTTAATTCGGATTCTAAGTGAATTTGTAATAGGTACCCTAGCCAGTTTCGGGGAATATTATTATGATTTATTAAAATATATGTACGTACGGTTTTCCAATACCTTTGTGAATATTTAAAAAACGTAACGTGAAACAAGACGAAAGTCTATGACCAGTGTGTGTTGCCAGTGATTACATACGGTACCGAGATGTGGTCGCTCACAATGGGCCTTATCAAAAGGTTTAAAGTCACCCAAAGGACAATGGAGAGGGCTTTGCTCGGAGTTTCCTTGCGTGATCGAATCAGAAATGAAGACATCCGCAAAAGAACCAAGGTCACCGACGTAGCCCGAAGAATTGCCAAACTTAAGTGGTAGTGGGCAGGTCACATTGCTCGCAGAACGGATGGCCTATGGGGCCGAAAAGTTCTGGAGTGGCGACCGCGAACCAGAAGACGATGCGTTGGAAGACCTCCCACTAGGTGGACCGATGACCTGGTGAAGGCTGCGGGAATCCGTTGGATGCGAGTATGCGAGTCGCAAGGGACCGGTCAATGTGGCGACACTTGGGGGAGGCCTATGTCCAGCAGTGGACGTCTGTCGGCTGAAATGATGATGATGATGATGAACGTGAAATGTGAAGTTAGAAAATATGATCAAATAAGTTTTGTGCCCATATTATTAATACCCGTAAAATTGGATTTTCTCCCATTTTCGACCAAAATAACTAAAAAAACTAGCTACACGAAATTAAGAGTGCAACACTGATACTTTTACCATACACTGAACCTACAAATACTTGTCAAAGATTGGAACTTTGACCCCCAATATCTCCGTAACTAGAAGGTACTCGCTTTATGTCAAATTTTAAAACATCGAAATCATCCCCAGTTTCACCCCAAGAAACAAAAATTCATAAATGCTTCATTTTTCCATCGAACAAGCATTGAATGTAACAGTATCTCTAGTCTATCGCCTACATTACGAACAATGCAGCATTGTGAAGCGTCCGATACTAGGACCATTGTACTACCAACAATAAGGTTGTGCACTGAAAATGTTCTATAGACAAGTGCAGACATGCGCAACTTTGTGGATACTGTGTACGTTGTGAGAATTGTTCTGTTATTTTCTGATTTTATTGGCGTTTAAAACGTTTTTCAATTCTTCATGTGATTTATTCCTTAGGCCTTACACATAGCTGTACTAATCAAAGGGTCTGAATACACATAATCCTACTTCCTTCCTACTAATGTTATAAATGCGAAAGTTTGTTAGTATGTATGGATGGTTAGATGGATGTATGGATGTTTGTTACTCTTTCACGCAAAAACTACTGAACGGATTTGGATCAAATTTAGTACACAGATAGTTTATAACCTGGATTAACCTGTCCTTGTTGTCTGAGCAAATAAATAAATTATTATTAACACATAGGATACTTTTTATCCCGGTAATAAGATCCCATGGGACAATTTCAAACTTCACGCGGGCGAAGCCGCTGGCAGAAGCTATTATATTATAATACTAGCTTCTGCCCGCGACTTCGTACGCGGATCCTATTGCTTTTGCCAGCGACACCGGGTTCGTCAAAATCGAAGATCTGAAACGTCTAATTCTAAGAGCCCGGGGACGGGAAAATAATGGATCTTTCCCACCTGAGCAACACATACCGTTTGTTTCTTTTTGCCATTTAACAGCTTCACAAAAAGTAAAGTTTTGAACCATACCTCCGATGGCGGAATATGTGGCGTATTCAATCATAGGAGTATACGTAAATGAACTCCGTTTCTTATCAACCCAAGGAAGGTCATCATGCCCTACGGCTATATCTTGAGACACCCGATTCTTCAGATGTTATCGACATTCTGTTCAGAGAATGTCGAAGTCTTCGCGCTCTTCTTCTGTCTCTTCATGCCAAAAACACTCAAATAACATAAGCTCGAAAACATATTTATTCGATAAAATAAAATAATAAATGGGAGTTTTGGCCAGTAGAGTCAAATTTTCAATGATATACCATCGTCATCGAAAATCGAAAATCAGTCCTAAACTGTTACCTCCTTAACCGCGTGGAGGTACTGCCAGTTTTTGTCATTTTGTAATTATACAGTGAAATTAGTGATAGCTTTGCAATAATTTTCACATCAGATGTTTTCTGATCTTCGATTTTTTATAAGTCAACAGGAAATGCCCATCAGACCGAACAACTTTTGCTAAGACGTCATCATTCCTATGTGTTATGGTGTAGCTGGGCTCTTGTAGTTCCACAACAGGTGTTCCAGATCTTCGATTTTTATAAATTAACAGAGAGTGCTCATCAAATTGAACAACTTTTGCTAAGACGTCATTCCTATATGCGTTATGGTGTAGCTGGGCTATTGGAGTTCCATGACAGGTGTCCCAGATCTTCGATTTTTATAAGTCAACAGAGAGGGCTTATCAGATTGAACAACTTTTGCTAAGACGTCATTCCTATATGTGTTATGGTGTAGCTGGGCTATTGGAGTTCCACGACAGGTGTCCCAGATCTTCGATTTTTATAAGTCAACAGAGAGTGCTCATCAGATTGAACAACTTTTGCTAAGACGTCATTCCTATATGTGTTATGGTGTAGCTGGGCTCTTGGAGTTCCACATCAGGTGTTCCAGATCTTCAAATTTATTCTCTCAGCAGAAAATGCTCATCACGTGAAACAATTTTTGCTATGGTGGCATATTTGTATCTCTTATATTTTAGCTGGTCTATTGCGGTTCTACATCAGGTGTTCAGGTTTCCAAGATAAATTATAGCCTATATGTTGCCCAGACATAATACCTATACAACAAAAAAAAAATCATTCAAATCCGTCCAGTACTTCCGAAGATTAGCGTGTACAAACAAACAGACAAACAGACAAACAGATAAACAGACAAACAGACAAACAGACAGACTTTTTTTTTTGGATTCGTGCTCTATTACTGTTTCTAAACCCGCTTCAATTATTATTTTTTAAATATATTCAATGTACAGACACAGCTTTTTTACTCTTTTATTATATGTATATATATATAGAAGATCACGCCTGTGATCCCCGAAGGGTTTGACAGAGGTGTTCCTAATAGTACTGTACCTTTTTTTTTTATTTTTTTTTTATTTATTTACCGTTTAAAACAAAAAAAATACATTTATTAAGGCAGAATAGCACTTTAAAACCACTAAGGTTTGTACTTAATGCTACTTGTAATTCTACATCGTAGTAAAAAAAAAAAAACAAAAAACCAAGTTATACAATAAAAACATCATATTAATATTACATAGTTCGAAATTTGGTAACTTCATTTCTGTTGGTATACAGTTCACATTGAGCATTCAATGTGTTGTAGGTAATGGGACTTAAGTTTTAATTTAATATTTCTTGGCGTAATGTTACTGCGCAAATCGGAAGGTAGGTTGTTAATTAACCGAGGAACAAGGTAAGAAGATGTCACATGCTCACCGTACGTGTTGCTTGCAGGAACTGTGCGTAGTTGGTTACGTGCGACGGCCCGCGTGAATACAGGATGTTGAATTTTTTGCTCTAAATAACCGTTAAAAAATTGTTCCTTTAGCAATGTATATTTAAATTGTGTATGTACAGGTAATGTTTTACAGTGATAAAAAAGTTGTAGCTCATTGTTTTGAAATTGGTGTCTAACTTTTTTAGATACGATATTCTTTAGGATTTTTAGTTGGAGTTTATATATTTTACTGAGATAAGATTTGAATGTTCGACCGTAACTACTGAGTCCATATTGAATGTATGATTCTGCTATGAGTTGTATAACATAAGTTTTACTTTGAAGGGAATACGGTTCTTCAGAATTATAATATTAGCTAAAAATTGTCTTAATTTATTGCAAACATGCTCTATATGTTTACTCCAGCTGAATTTGTTATAGATGTCTAGACCCAGATACTTTTGAGAATCTACTTCTTCTATACGAGGGCAGCTACACTTCGTAAATTATTACCTACCTCTACATTTCGCCAGTTACTTTTAATTCCCATTTCATTGGAGTGAGCCTTTTGCCATGAACCGCGCACAAATCCGGACTACATGGATGTTACTGAGAAATTCCTAATGGAAAAACACACACAGAAAGTCTAAACACACAGTGAAATAATAATTAATCGTCTTGTACATTATTACATGTTTTACGAAAATATACCCTGAAACTTTCATGAAACTTAATTATATCAACGACTGATCCTACGATCTTCCTACGTTCCATCTGCACATGTCATAAGTCAACAAAATAACATTTTTCATTTACTTTTTTTCATTTCAAAAGGAATTATTAACAAAATAATAAGATTCACAATTTCGTGAGATGAGAAAATCATAAAACCTACGCGTGGCAGCAATTAATCTTCTTAAAAAGTAGGTCAATGACAAACAGGTAGGTACTTTTTTATATAAAATTTCTTTAGATAAGTCACTTTATTACGTAAAATATTGATATACTAGCTTATACAAAATAAAAATACAAATCTACACGAAATTTGTTACAAAAATAGGTGGTTGTGTTTAGGGACTCCTTTTAAGCAAATTTTGCCTGTGTTAGGAGACCCCGCTCTTCCGTGAGTTATTAAACTTATACCTAATTTTAATTTCTAATTTTATTATTATATATACCTATTTTAATTTAATTTAAAACAGGGTAACAATTATAATGCCTGCGACTTTGCCCGCGTAAAGTTCGGTAACTGTCTCACGGAATAAAAAGTATCCCATATATTAATCTACGTTATAAGCTATCTCCGGGGTTGCGGGACTGGTCGAAAGAGATACCGAGGCCCCGAAACATAAAGGGCGAGGAAAGAACATGGATGGGTTTTAGGCAGTAAAAGTCTGACACTCCCTCCCGCTCCTCCCAGAGTGGGAGAAAACATTTGATAATTTCCCATTCGAAAAAAAAAATGTGAATTTTAATCACCAAATTTTATCCAATTCCGTTCGTTAGTTTTTGCATGAGAGAGTAACTAACAAACATTCATACATCCATCTATCCTCACAAACACTGGCATTCATAATATTAGTAAGATTCTTCTTTTTTTAAGGCGCAGTAAGTGCCTAAGCTAATATCAGTTTTTATGCCACCCATGGATCTCTGACATGACTTAACATGCCGTCGTGAAAAATCTATCAGGCATGCTGGTTTCCTCACGATGTTTTTCTAAGTAAGTAAGTGATAATAATACAGTACGGACATGTACCCTCGTGTTGAGCATTTTCCAACCATGTTAGATGGAGTTGGCTTCCAGTTTAATTATGTGACGAGGCGAAAAGAAAGGAAAAGAGTATTTGTAAGAGTCGAACCAGTTTTAGCAAGGGGTATCGTATTACCTAGTACTAAGTGGGTTGTGGAGGTCAGATAGGCAGTCACTCCATGTAAAATCCTGGTATTCAGGTGCATCCGGTTAGACTGGAAACTGACCCCAGCATAGTTGAGAAAGGCTAGGCATATAATCTTTTCACGGGAGTGGTACCAAGAGGCAAGGAGGACCCCACTCCTCCTCCCTCCCATCCACAGCGCGCGAGGTGAGTTCCGTCGCATACATTTGACAATGTTACGGTTTCAGTTCGACAGATTATTATAATCTACCGAAAAAATTAATGCGTCATATTGCAAGCAGTATGTTCAGTTGACCATATTTCGAGAGTTTATAACCTTGCTAGATAGATTACAATCTAACGGGTTTTACAATTTTACGGTGACTTAAACATAGATCGACTGCAAACCCACCTCCAAAACCCAATTACCGAAATAGGTAAGACTAGCGATACTTTCACTGTTTTACTTTCCTGCGTACATCAAAAACGCTTGAAACACAAAATCTCTCTGTAAATGATGAGTAAAATCTACCGGGACACGCTTCACTCCCGTTTCTAGTACAATCACATTCAAAACACGTTACATGCGGAGTAGACGTGACTTTTGTTGCGCACTACCAACTAGCACAATAATGCTCTAAATATTTCTCTGGGAGATTTTTGGTTTTTGATTTTTGGTATGAAACCTGTCGGAAAAGTCGTCATTTCTGTAAAAAATCCAATTCAGGACTGGAAAGAATAGGACTTTTTTTCTGAAATAGAAAACAAAAATTGTATTACCTATTCAGGTACATTAGCTAATACAAAGATTTTCTTTGGTAATCGGTTATCATGGCATGGACATGTAATGAGGGATCGGAGGAATGAGGAAAATGTCGGGAGGGAAGTTGTGTGTATGAATGTTATTGGCTATGTTTTTTTTTTGGTTTTTTTTTCCGTTTATTTATTTTTTTGTTTTTTATAATTTGTACGCTGACTATGTCATTACTATTACTATGTTACTTTATGGATTGGAAGTTATCTGAAATAAACGTATTATTATTATAAGAGTAGAGGAAGACCAAAGATACGATGGGTAGACTCTGTGAAAAATGCTATGGCTAGAAATGAGGTAACTTCTGAGATGACGAGTAATAGAGAACTATGGAAGAAGACAATATGCTGCGTGGAACCCTTACAATAGGCTAGTTTCCACCATCAATAAATTGCAAATCCAATTAGTCCGTCAGTTAGAGTATTGGAAAATAGTGGACACATATTTTTTGTTTTTGTAAATCAACGAATATTGACAAAGATAAAACGCATCAAAACTCGGGAGTGGGGGCTCGTGACGTCAGAACTCACTAAAAATGATACCAAACAGTGACGTATTGAGAATTTTAAAAGCGTCGTATCTTCGTCAATTTTGGTTTATGTAACAAAAGAAAAAATAAGGGTTAAATATTTTTTTGATAATCTAAGGGCCATGTTCACCGAAAAGATAACAGCCTGATTAGCTAAAAACAGCTGTCACTGTGACATATTACCATACAAAAATGTGCTTTAAACAGCTGTTTTAGCTAATCAGGCTGTTATCTTTTCGGTGAACATGGACCTAAGAGACGGATTATTTTGTTTTTTCAGCTAACAAGCCTATTGAGATAAGAGCAGAAAATTATGACAGGCCTTTCATTGATACCTGTTAATTCCATGGTACAAAAATCCCGTCACTTCCTGGTTTTCCGAAGATAATAAAAGTGATAGGAAAAAATATAATCGAGTTTTTCTGCAACAAAAGTTTTAAGCTATAACCCGGAATTGAATGGAGTCTGATAAATTTTTACGACGATGGTTTTCCCCCCTATCTCATAGCAGTTAATAGCTTCATTAGTGGACTGTGACTATCGCAAAGGAAATTGCATAGATCTTGTCAAAATCGGCTCATTCAATTGTCAATTAAATCAACAACTTTTTAGTATGATACCTTTCTTCAGTCTCTGCTTACATACATAATATTAGTGCTGTGTATGGTCAAGCCACACCATGGGCGGTCTTAAGGCGACTACACGAGCTAAACGCGAGTTTTATAATTACTAAAAGTATATGATTCACTGCTATAAACAAGACCAGAAAAATATATGATATTCTTCAGGATATATGCTAGCATGATACTGTTTTGAAAACATAATACAATTAATTTGGCCCGATAAAAAGAAATCACGAACTTACCTCTAAAAATATCTTTCAAACAATAAAAAACATACTAATATGCATGCGATCATTCTGATTTTTTGCCAAATAATTCTACAAGCAATATATTAGCATGATACTGTTTTAGTTTTTTAATCCAATCAATAGTTTTTTTGTAAATCGATCGTAACCACTCATTTCGCGCTATTTGGCCCGCAGTGGCTGACGTAACAACCACTTTGTAGTGCAAGCTGATTAGAACTTTATTCTAACAGCATTTCAAACGAAGTTTGCACCACCACAAATAGAGTTGCTAATTTAGCTCGTCTAAGCGCCTTAATATGCTTACCTACGTGGGGTCGTGGAAGTGTTTAAAGAAAAAATCTTACAGTAAAAACTTTCATTTAAAAAAAAATCTTGTCAAACTGTTGGAACTTTGACCCCCAAATATCTCCGTAACTAGAAGGTTGTCAGGTATGGAGTAGAACAAACAAAATATGGCAATTATAGCTTCGGTAGGAGGTTTTTTATACCCCTTATGAGCTATC
This sequence comes from Xestia ashworthii, assembly GCA_950022955.1. Lineage (NCBI taxonomy): Eukaryota > Metazoa > Arthropoda > Insecta > Lepidoptera > Noctuidae > Xestia > Xestia ashworthii. The sequence continues at coordinate 8,335,794 of OX465572.1, forward strand.
ATTTCGTGCTTTTAAGTGACTAACCCCACGCAACTAACACCATGTTTACGACTGATACGCGTGGATCAATTCTTTCCTCCGCAAAAAATGAAAGAAATTGCCATGGTTTTTTTTTTTCAATTTTTGTTTTCCCAGATGTCGCTGTCGTGGTAAGTCAAGCCCGGACGCCACCAAAGCGGAGACGAGTGGAAATGTGTAAAGTGATGACGAGAGGAGTTACGTTAGAGCTGGAGATGTGCAAAGTGGAGAGGATAGGATCTTTAATTTAGACTGCTATCGAAATGCTAAAAAAGAAGCAGAGACGAGAAGTAAACTAAAGAGATTCTATTGGTTGTTTACAACACATATGTTTTCACTTCGTCTCGTATCTGCTTTGGTGGAGTCCGGCCATCGCGACCATCGCGATTATTTTCTCCAACGACCCTAAATATCGATGGGCCCGACAATCGGGAATTCGCGCCACCGACTGATTTGGTTAGAAAACAAGGAGATTGTTATTGGCTCAACTAAAAAGTCGCTAACTTATAGGAGCAAAGGTGGCCCAGTGGTGGTGGCCTCGACTTACGAACAGTAGGTCGTGGGTACGAAGCCAGACAGGCGCATTTCTTTGTGTAATTTCTTTCATCATCACTGCTCTCAAAACGGTGAAGGAAATCATCGTAAGAAAACCGGCATGTCCTAGAACCCAAAAATACGAAGACATGTAACATCCACCAATCCGCACTGGCCTATTCATAGCCCATTCCCTCTCATAGAGAGGAGGCCTGTGTCCCAGCAGTGGGGACATTAATAGGCTGATGATGATGATGATGATGAATTTATTGACGCAAGACCGAAAACCTATCTTCAAAAGTTCTCTAAAAGAAGTACGTAAAAAAATATCAAAAACATGTTCACTTGCAGTTCCCTTTCAAACTCTGAAAACTGCACACTGAAAATAATTACAGGAAAAACTGTTCGACCTACATACATTCATACATCGAAACTGTAATTTTCATGTCAGCTAAATCTGAATCTATTTTTTTGCTGACGACTTGAAACAGTTGGGTTACGTGATATAACGATTTGAAGGGTATTTTCGATTGGGTTGCCTTTTTTGCGTACGATACATTTTTTGAAGATTGAGTGCGATTTCAGTGATTATATTGAAATACCCATCTCAAATGAAAATTTTAACATGTTCTAATCATCTCAAAGAGCTCGTAGCTTAATAATAACAGCCACACGGGTCGACCATCAAGATTAAGCCGCGCTTGTTAATGTCGTTCTGTGGATGGGTGTCCATCTCTTACATACGGAGTATCCCCGTGTCTGATACTGAGAAATTCGTGATGGAAAATCCAAAAGCACTTTGACTGACCCGGGAAATGAAATCAAGACCTAAACATTTGCTCCTACCGGAATTCGAACCCGGGACCCTAATAACGTAAGGCAGCCTCACCACCACTACGCCATTCGGGTCGTCAATAAAAATTGCTCTCATGAAGTATGCAAGGAAAATTATTCATGCGTTCAAGATGAGGGCAAACTAGATGTGGCATAATATATATAGCGTTTGCATTTCAAAACGAGGGCAGCTCGTACCTAAATAATAAGAGCCCCTCGGGCAGGTTAAGCTGCGCTTGCCTAGGTTTGCCATGGGTGGGTGGCAACCATTACATACCAAATATACACACACCGTGCCTCGGAAAGCACGTTATGAGGCAAGCACAAAAACAGGTGACAACCAGTCTTACTATAAAAGGTATAGTATTCCCCAGTATTAACTGGGTTGTGGATGTCAGATAGGCAGTCACTCCATGTAAAATACTGGTATTCAGCTGCACCCGGTTAGACTAGAAGCCGATTGCATAGCAACACATTTCTACGCTCCCTAGCGTAGATGCACCATCATCGAAAGTACTTGCCCATTCCCTAATGGGCAACTACAGTACTTTCTCAAGTTATTATGCCTTGTGTCTGTGACTGTAGCTTTGCTTTTTTTCTCGTTTTATTGACATTCAAAAGTGCCGTAATGGTCTAATTGAAATAAATTATTTGAAGTTTTGAGTTTGAGTTTGAGTCTAGCTTCATCTCCTCGATCACGTTTTTTTTTTCGGATGGGAAATAAAAAAAAACCCATCCATGTTCCTTCCTCGCCCTTTATGTTCTCTTTATGTTATTATGACTTTGGTTTACCTGCCGTTGAAAAATATCTCTCAGGCATGCTGATTTCCTCACGATATTTTTCTTTACCGAAGCAATTGATAGTTATAAATACGCTCATGAATCCGAAAACTCAGAGGTGTGCATCTTAGGTTCGAACTTGAGACCCATGACATGTCACACCACTTAGGCTATCACTGCCTGGCATCTAGCTGGTTTCATTCCACGATAAGCTTTCCAGTTGCCATATCTAGTTGACATAGTTCCACAGCAACGAAACATTTAAACCGTCACAGCACAGACACACATTGTCGTGAATTGTGCGAGGTCATGATACATCACTGATTGTGTTGGCTCTGTGTGTTATTGTAATACTGATAGTGTTGTGATGTATATCATGGTGATTCAGTTTACTATGATGTGTATCGGCAGTATTTAGGAGCTCGTGGCTGAATAATACCAGTCACTCGGGTCGATTTTTAGGTTAAGCCGTGCTTACTGTGGATGGATGAAAACACGGTATGTAAAGGTTTACATACCGAGTTTCAATGTCCGTGCCTCGGAAAGCACGTTAAGCTGTTGGTCCCGGCTGCCATTTGTAGATCTTTGACAGTCGTTACAGGTAGTCGTAGTGGCCCAAAATGTCTGACAACCAGGGGTATCGTATTACCCAGTACTAGATTTTTTCAGTAGCAGCCACACGCTGTCTGGATCGGTGCCCGGCTGATGGCAATAGGCTCGGCTCTTATTCCTGGGACTTAAACATTATGTTGTTAGGTGTACCTAATCGTACACCCACATTTTGCCAGTTGTATTTAAACCCCAAAGAAAATTTGCCCAAACTAAGAATCGAACCTAGGACCTAATGCTCAGCAGCCGTGCTTGCGACCACTAGACGTACGAGGCAGTTTACGTCCTTTTTTTTCCCAGGAGATAATCTATCTCCTTATTAAATCAATTAGTGATAGTTGTGTGGTGAGACTGTCAAGTCATAGGTCACGAGTTCGTATCCAAGGCAAGCACCTTTAATTTTTCCGATTACGGACACAGAATTCATGTGAGTATTGTATAATTAGCACTTGCTTCGATGAAGGAAAACATCGTGAGGAAACCAGTATGCCTGAGAGATATTTCTTGACGGCATATAAAAGCCAAATCAGAGATTCATGGGCGGCATAAAAAACTTTTACACCAGGACGGTACTAACCACACATTAAAGAAATACTGCATGCTGTGTTCTCTTAGAACATTGGAGCCTGCTCGAAAATTTTGTACGGAAACTAGCGCCAGCTATCCTTGAGGATGAAATTATTTACTGGTTGGGTTGCCACTTTATAACAGTTATAAGATTTTAATTGAAAATAACAATTTTGAATATTTATTTAATCTACACCAATCTAAGTAAATATAAAAAAAATAAAAGAATGAAATCAATCAATCATAGAGACGTATTTTATCACTATCAACCATCTGTCACCAGCTGACAACTGTCATAGCATGCAATAGAACAGCTATTTTAGACAGATTGTCAATAGTAGCCCGTTGAGGACTACCACTGACTTAGGAGCTGCAGATCGTAAGATCAAACCTCGGTCACGACACACTTTTTGTATTTATTTTGTTAGATTTTGATTTAACCACCACGGATAGAGAGCGCTGCTTGTATGATGACGGAAATACGGTTGAGAGTACGTCTGTCCCATTATACATATATATTGTAGTCCTTGAAATACTGAATTACGTTACAAGCCAATCAGCCGTTTAATCGTCAAAAAGTTACAAACAAGCACAATGGTATCGATTCTGTTGTTCACAAACTAAACTTAATTTAGGCTATTGCTATCTTTTACGAAAAGGCAGTGCGAAAAAAGGACAGCTATAGCTATAAACTAAGTTAGAGATGTCAAACTAGTTTATGCGTTGCGCTTCATCGTGTTTTTAGTCGACAAGTTTTTACGTGCACCCTTCATTTGTATGGAAATATTAGATTCAATTAAAGGAGACAATTTTTCTTGTTCCGGGACTAGGCCACCCACATAAATTATAGCATATAATCATGAAACTTACATTGATTTGTTCCCTATAACCTCTAGATTCCAGCAGTTAAATTAGCTAAGCATTGTCTAAACGGAATAAATGCGAAAAATCTGCAAAAACACTTACGAAAATCAAAATAAGCAGAAAAAGTAAATGTCAAAATAATGAATTTGTCTGTCAATCACTAAAAAAGTGGGTTCATAACGTTCCGTGCCACGTTGATTGTTTAAACCATATAGGCGATTTTAGTGTAAACCTTTACAAATAGCATTAAAAATGCTCACAGTTTAATTATATTTTTTTTTATATTCTTTCTGATTCTATATTAATTAAAGCAAATATGATTACCAACGGGTAGGTACCGTACTTTTTTTAGTAAACAGAAAAAAAAACGCCCCTATTCACGTAAGTATTTGCTGTCAAATGACATTGACCAAAACAGGAATGATTTGACTCGCAATAAAATATCTTATCATAGCTTATATGATTTTAAGATTTCGTTTTCAATTCTACGTAATATTTCGTTTACTACCATAGTAAAACGGTTACTTTTTTTTTTTGGTGTTATTATCTATACTAATATTATAAAGCAGAAGAGTTTGTTTGTTTGTTTGTTTGTTTGTTTGTTTGTTTGTTTGGTTGAACGCGCTAATCTCCGGAACTACGGGCTCGAATTGAAAAATTCTTTTTGCGTTAGATAGTCCATGTATCGAGGAAGGCTATAGGCTATATAACATCACGCTATGACCAATAGGAGCGGAGCAGCAATAAGAAATGTTGCAAGCGGGAACAAAGCAGTTTAAACTTCCGTTGAGTAGGCGATGCGTTGCGATATCAAAACTTCACGCGAATGAAGTCGCGGGCAAAAGCTATGAGGCTATAATTTATCTTGGAAACTTGAACACCTGATGCAGAACCGCAACAGACCAGCTAAATTATAAGAGATACAAAAATGCCACCATAGCAAAAATTGTTCTACATGATGAGCATTTTCTGCTGAGAGTATAAGTTTGAAGATCTGGAACATCTGATGTGGAATTCCAAGAGCCCAGCTACACCATAACACATATAGGAATGACGTCTTAGCAAAAGTTGTTCAATTTTATGAGCACTCTCTGTTGGTTTATAAAAATCGAAGATCTGGAACACCTGTTGTGGAACTCCAAGAGCCCAGCTACACCATAACACATATATAAATGACGTCTTAGCAAAAGTTGTTCAATCTGATGAGCACTCTCTGTTGACTTATAAAAATCGAAGATCTCGGACACCTGTTGTAGAATTAATTTCCTTTTCCAGTTATCTTCGTGACTCGGTAGCCTACCCGGTAACGCAGGGGAGCAGTTACTTAGATTTCAATTGATCAGGTATCTTCACAACAAAACTATAACCATGCCTAGAAAGAGGTCAAATCTTTCCCAATGTTCCAAAGGAGCTAAAAGATGGAGGATCATAAGATCCCAAGAATCTATCGAAGAGCGTCAGGAGAGACTTGATGCTGTTCGAGAACATCAGGCTGCAACTTGCTCCGTGGAAACCTCTTCGGATCGCGAAGCACGCCTGCGTTCTCAGCGTATTTCTACATCCAGGTCTCTAGAGACCAGTGAAGAATAGATGCGCGACTGACCGCTGATCGTGAACGTCACGCATTGTCTCGCGAGTCGGAGACGTTCACGGATAGAGAATTGCGCTTGAGTTCTCAGCGTATCTACGCATAGCTTCTTCTAGGTCTTTAGAGACAAGTGCGGAACGTGATGCGCGACTGTCCGCTGATCGTGAGCGAATCCGAAATGTTTACCGATACAGAATCAGGCTTGAGTTTTCAGCGTGTTCGCACATCTACTAACAGGTCTTTTGAAACGAGTGATGAACGTGATGCGTGATGCGCGATCACGTTCATTGAACGAACGTTTGAATTCTGATCGACGTCGACATTCTCTGAACAGAATGTCGATATCATCTGAAAAATCGGATGTGTCTCAAGATATAGCCGTAGGGCATGGCGACCTGCCGTGTCGACGGCGCGTTCGTGTTCCACGTGCGCCTCAAGAGATGTCAGCATAAAGGGAGGGGCCCGCAAAGGTCGAAGCCTGCCGGGGCTGCGGGACTGTTCGAAAGAGATACCGTGGCCCTGGAACGTAAAGGGCGAGGAAGGAACATGGATGGGTTTTAGTCAGTAAAAATCTGACACTCCGCTCCGCCCAGAGTTGGAGAAGTTATTTGATTATTTCCCAACCGAAAAAAGGGCATGGCGACCTTCCTTGGGTTGATAAGGCACGGAGTGCATTTACGTCTCCTATGATTGAATACGCCACATATTCCGCCATCGGAGGTATGGCTAAAAATTGTACTTTTTGTGAAGCTGTTAAATGGCAAAAAGAAACAAATGGTATGTGTTGCTCAGGTGGGAAAGATCCGTTATTTTCCCGTCCCCGGGTTCTTAGAATTCGACATCAGACGTTTCAGATCTTCGACGACCCCGTTGTCGCTGGCATAAGCAACAGGATCCGCGTACGAAGTCGCGGGCAGAAGCTAGTGAATAATAAATGCAATGACCTGGTGGGCCCAAAAAAAACTATCTCCTTTGACAGCTCTAAATTACGTTCGTCTTTATCTCGTTTTATTACAGAGAAAAAGATAGCAATAGCCTAAATTAAGTTTAGTTTGTGCACAGCAGAATCGACACCAGTTACTTTCGTATTATACAATATACTAAATACGTATGTGAATAAAGTCACAATAAGAGTTTTCCAACATCCCCGAACTCGTAGACTGCTCTCCAGACAAAACACACTCGAACGTAACTCACAAACCCATACATTCATAAACAGCACTACACAACAGGACTCGGAAACAAACATCCGTATAATCGAGAAGTGGAATCGATTAGAACAATCGTTGTCTCAGCGAATCGGCGCTAACTTGTTATTTACGAGTGGCAGTTGCGCGCTTCGCTCTATAATTCAGAGCCGCGAGGATATTCCATTATTCGATTATCGAGAGATATGTTCCGAATAGTTTTGTATCGATTTATTTGCATAATGGTCTGTGGGGTTTATTCGAATATTCGTGTGCATTGTTCTTGGGTAGCTGACATAATGTTACAGTTGAAATAGGTTACTTTTGAAAGAATATTTCTAGTGCGATTAAGAGATGCAATTTTTCAATTCTAAAATACTACATATGGCTTAAGTAAAGAGGGTTGTAGAAAAATAGTACAGATGATAAATCAGTTAATCGGTCCAGCAGTTTTGGAGACAGACCAAACAGACGGACGAAAATTCAAACAAATGTTTTTTTATTAGTACCGTAGGTATTCATATATATTCATAATAATTATGTTAAGTTAAAGTCAAAATTGATCTCTGTTATATCAACATTAATATTTTTAAGATTTAACTTTTACTTTTCGTGCGAATTCTAAATTTGAATAAATATTTATAGTATTATTATTCCTTTATTACTATTTTTTTACATTTTTAACTATTAATTAAACTAAAATATACAAAAAAAATAAAAATAATAATGCAGTATAAAGCTGTTATTTTGAAATTACAAACAGGCACTTCAACTTTATTTGTTTGTTACATATTAATACTTTGTTGAAAACCTTACAGCACATTAACATAACTTTCACACCGTTTTCCATGAAGCTTTTACAACAACAGAACAGAATACAATACACGGCAAATCTGATGGAAATTGCATTTGCACAACGACAAATATTTCGCTGCGTGAATCGATAGAGGAATCACAAACATGCTTATAATATACATCTTTGTGTACCTGTGTCGCTGTACAGTTTAGAATTACGGTAATGTATTGAACGACTAGATGACGTAGGACTACATAATAGTAATGGGTGTAAAAAACCTCTTAGCGAACCTGAAAGGCACTTGTTCTCCCTGTTATTGCGATCATTGTTTTGTTCTACACCATACCTGGGCCTCGATTCTGCTATTACAATAGTGTCAGAGTAGTCGATCATTGATTTCATAATGGTCAAGTTCTGTCAAATTTTGACAAGTTTGTTAATTCTACTATCATAATGGCGCCATTATGACTTTTCAATGGTCAACCACTGACACTTCATTGAAAGAAATGTCATTGAATGATTATCTCGTACATGAGATCTGGCATGAATAAATGTTCGCATTTAGTAGTAGATTTCGAAAATCATTTGTACTAAGGGTTTTATAATAATGACAATACGACAATGCCATCAAAACACAATTTTATTACGAGACCATTGACCGACCATTGTGAATTTAGCAGATTACCAACTTTAAGCAAAATGACAATGGGATGAGAATGGAATCGTGTTGGAGTGACGAATTTATTAAAATAGCAGAATTAGGCCCCTGGGTCAAAGTTCCAACTTTTAGACAAGTACAAGTTTATATTGTAAGATTTTTACTTTAAACACCTCCACGACCCCCGTACTAATTAACCTATCTACCAGCACAACGTTTTGAGTGCGTTACATATAATTCTTCCACAAAACAGTCAGTCCAAAAAAAGTCGTTTCCCAGCAATATTTTTGACGTGACAACGTCTTAAATTAGGTTGCGGCTCGGAGTCACTCATGAAAAAGTGTAACGCCTGCTCACGTCTGTTACGATGAGTCACCGAACGAGAGAGAGGCCCGCCGGACCAGCGAATGCCTTGCGTATCTCTCCCACTCAAACATGATCGGCCCGCCGCGCGCGCAGCACTAGAGAATTAAAAAAAGACGTTGTCACGTAAAATCTTCGCCCGTAAAACCGACTTTACAGGCAACCATTTTTTTTTGCATAAAGTTACTTAGTTTGATGTTCAAGATGCTTGGTTGGCGGCTTTGTGATGAGGTTGTTTACATCCTGCATAAAGCTTGTCTTTGCTTGTGCTAAGCTGCACGTTCTTGTGCCAGTCTCATATAAGGTCTTCTCAAATCTGGATTTACTTTCTTTGTCAGCTAATAGATTTCGAAGTGATATCATTAAAACTATGATTTGAGGATTAGTGTATCAGTATACCTTATTGTTTTTTCCTCTGACAATAATTTATATAGTATTAGTAATATTATACTTGTATATGTATCCTCCAATTTTAATAATATAAGATGTGGATAACGTAGTTAATTGCATGATGCAGTCTCGTACTAATTATTTGTTAACCATTCATTTATAGTGTGTAATTGTTTGTTTTCTCTGATAAATAAAATAAAATAAGACATTCCCGCAATGGCAACAATGTCGTCTGCCCATCTTGCCGTCGGACGACCAATACTTCTCTTTCCAGTCCTTGGACGCCACTCAGTTACAGCTTTACTCAATCTGCCATCACCGCCCCTTGGTGTCCTACCCAGCTAACTAAGAGCAGTGGCAACTATCAGCCTATTTTTGTCACTGCCAGAGAGACTGCCAGCCCTGGCCCGGCAGTCTCGACAGAGATAACGACAAAATCGCTAACTTTCGATCGCTGATTACTAACGTATAAATTCGGTTGCAATAATGATGCTTGCGAATAATGAAAATCTCTACATACTAGACGCATTTCTCGTGAGCATAATTATTGCAACAAACTTTATTCGTTAGTAATCAGCGATCGAAAGTTAGCGATTTTGTCGTTATCTCTGTCGAGACTGCCCTGGATAGTTGGTAAAACACGCCAAATAGATACTTTTTTTATGAACATCCATGACCACCGGAAACAAATGGCCACGCTCATCACACCAACATTTGCTCCTAACGGGATTCGGACCCGGGACCCTAAGAACGTAAAGCAGCCCTACCACCGCTGCGCCATTCGCCAAAAATGTGTGCAATATTAGTACAATTGAAACTTTCCTGTACTTCCACAAACTGCCCGTAACATAAACATACTCAAATGTATGTATGTGTGTCGTTATTGATTGGCAGTTCACGTGCGTAGCCATATCTGTCATCCTAATAAATGTTTTAGATAGTTTTGTTCGTCAATGGTTTACATGAAAAGGCACTATCGGTTTGGTACGAAAGGATTCATTTTCATTCAATAAGTTGCATCTTTATTATATGTTTTATAGTTGGCTTTTGTGGCGTAAATTAAACGCATGTGACTAAAAAAGTGATGGAAATAAATGTTGATGGATGAAGAAAGACAGGAAGGCTATAGAAAAGTACTTCTATATATGGATTGTGTGATGAATGATATGAAAGAGAAAGTCTTTTTCTATTCTCCCATAGAGAATAGAAAAAGAAAACTTGATGCACCGGCCTCAAATGGAAGATTGTGATATCGGGCGTAAACGAATATATTGCAGTTTTGTTTAAAATTGTATTAGTAGTCACTTTTTAGTATCCGAACTCACTACCTAAGTTAGACTTGGAGAATTTCATGAAGAAACTTGAAGTTCTACATGGTGATCAATGTTTGCATACTCTACCCTATGTAAGGGGAAGTCTTTATCCTGCAGTGAGTACTTATCAGACTAAGATTTCAAAGGTCATGAACCTTTTTTCAGTAGCAGTCCAGAGCCTGAATTTGATCTTGATCGATGACAATAAGCTCGCTTCTACTGCTTTGCAAAATGTGCGTTTACTATGGCTTGCACTTCGGAAAGATACAGACGTGAAGTTATTTTGTCTCGTTATTGAGCCAGCACCTTGTTTGAATCACAAGTTTCACTGTGTAATCTTTTTAAGAGTAGAGGATATATTTTATTCTTTATTATTCTATTCTATAATCTTCTTCCATACTTATCTATTACTCGTCATATCAGCAATCCCCTCCTTTCTAGCCATATCATCATTTACACCAATGGTTCCCAAACTGTGGTCCACGGACCGCCGGAGGTCCGCAAGAGCTTCGAATATGGTCCGCGAAAGGTTAAATTGTTATTCGGACTTCTTAATTTGCACAGAAGATGCAAGCTGAACCCAACTTAATTGAAAACCTATCAGAGGCGAGGTGCTAAATTTGTTTGTGCTTTCTGTGCTCGCTCTTGCTAGATTCATAAGCATTTCTGCAAAAATCTACTTATTCATTGCTATTTTTGTATGAACGATTGCTAAATTTTTTGAGCTCACTTCGATCGCTCTTGTATCTTTCACTTTCAAAAGGTTGTCATTATCATTTTCAATTTTTTGCATTCCCCTTGGATACAAAATTGTCGGTGTCCTAGGACCGTATGGCCCCTGTTAACAATAAATACACCAAAGTAGTCCCTGGTCCAAGAAAGGTTGGGAGCCACTGCTTTACACGGTTCATCCATTACTTTTTAGTCTTCCTCTACTGATATAGCAATCCACATTCATACTCAACATTTACGTCCCTACATTTTCCACGTATCTTCACATCACATCAATTAAAACTTCGCCTGATTTACCAAAAAGATTTTTATAAACACCTGAATCCCAAGTAAGTGGCCTTAAAACATTTTTAATGTTTCCTGCAATGCAACGCCAAGGTAATTTGTGTCCGTTTTGCACTTTCTATTTTTATATCCTGCTCTGCAATGCACCGTTGGGAAATAAGATTCTGAGTATAAAACTTTTTATGTTATTTCTTGTCAATTGTTTCTGTTTATGTTCAAGAGTTATGCTTCTGGAGTTAGAATTTAAATTGGTTTTTGAATCAATTGTTTCAATTTAAATATTAAACAGTTTAGGAAATCCTTAACAAAGTTATTGCTAGTTTTATGCAGTATTATACATATTATGTAGTACGCTTTCTAAAATAATCTGAATGACTCTGAAGGACATTCCTGATCCATTGCTTACGGCGGGGCAGCTGTTACCTTTCGAGATTGCACCCAAATTGGTGATCATCATCCTCATTTCAGTCGAAAAACGTCTACTGCTGGACATAGGCCTTCCCCAAGTCTCGCTACATTGACTGACCCTATGTGTTTCGCATCAAGCGGATCCCTGCTTTTACCATATCATCGGTTCGCCTGGTGGAAATCATCGGTTCGCCTGGTGGAAGGTTTTCCAACACAACGTCTTTCGGTTAGCTTTCGCCACTCCAAAACTTTTCGGCCTCATCGGCTAACCGTTCTGCAAGCGATGTGCCTTTCCCTACTGCCACTTTAAATTGGCTTAAGTTGGCGATTCAACATTAAAAACATATTTACCTGCAATCATCATAGACTTGAGGAGATTTGTACTTTTGAAAACATTGATGGGTGTCGCTGAATATGTTAGTATATTGTCTACACTCGGGTGCAAATCCAGGGTCCATACAGACAACTATTGAGAAATACCTAAAATATTATCTTTCTCACTCTCTCATCAGGCTAAATCCAAACACAATCTCCTCAAAGCAATCACATCAAATCCCAGTTACTAAGGACATAAATAGTAAATAATGAATACATAGTGAACACATGTCTGGAACAGTACGACAATGCTGTGTGCTAATTCAATGAATTATTTAGTCTCAATGTATGCTGGTATTGTTAGTGGAGACTTAGTTTGACTAAAACAGGAAACGCAGCGATCAATGATTGTGTTATAATTTCAGGAGAAGAGATTTTGCTGTAGGACAGTTGCCAAGTCTGTAATAACATTCCATATTTCCTAATGTTAGCCAAACTTACCAAATATTAAGATACAGACGATGAAGCAAAACCAGAATGTTGGTAGTCATGGCACAAATTAATATTCTTTAGTTACTTCCTATTTTCAAAGATTATGTTTAAGTATTTCGACTTTTTATCACCATCTGCCTAGCCTTTTGCCAACTACGTTGGTGCCAGTTTTCAGTCTTGCTGAATGCAGGTGTATACAGTATTTTACACGGAGCAACTGCTTGGCTGACCTCCACGAATCAGTTATTACTGGGTAATACTGGGTATTCCGCTTGGTAAGACTGGTTGTCAGACTTTCTACTTTGACTACCTGTAACGACTGCCAAAGATCAACAATTGACAGCTGGGACTAAAGCCTTAACGTGCTTTCGGTATGTAGTGGGTGGTCACCCATTATACTTACACGTAAAAAGTACTGCATGGATTTACTTCAAATTTTGCATGAATATTACTTAGAGGTCGGGTCAACATATAGGCTACATATATATATCACCTACGGGGGAGGAGCTGTGAATCTTTATTTTTCTTACGCATTCTGTGACAGCGTGCAATCTAACGACGCATATTTAAATGGTGTATTTGAGTAAGCCATGCTATTATCTAGCTTTATACAATAAAGACTACGCCATTTAAGTAACTTGGGCAGAAAAACATAGTCTAAAGAATGTTAGTAGTATAAAGACAATTTTAAAGCAGCGCCATCTATGAGATTTCATAAAAATCAAATCAAGTTACATGTTAATGTCACCGTAAAATTGTCAAACACGTTAGATTGTAATCTCTCTAGCGATATTGTAAACTCTCGAAATATTGCCAAACGAACATACTGCTTACATTATAACGCATTATTTTTCGTGAAATGCATGTGATGGTAGTAAACTCACGCGGTGTGGAGGGAAGGAGGGGTCCCCTTTGCCCATTGGTACCACTCTCATGAAAATAATAATGTACCATTCTGAGAAATACCGATTAATATAACCTAACCTTAAAACACTTTATATTCCCCTTAAAAGCGTAGTCGACGGAATTTTAATTCTTCTGCATTTTGTTACTTTTTGGGGTCTAATTCAAATTCAAATTCAAATTCATTTATTGTTCAAATTCTCTAATAATGAAGATGAGATCAAAATGAAAATCCAAAATGGCGCCGACGAAAATTTTTGGATTTTTCATCATGGGTGTCGTTTCCGTGGTTTTTGGTGTCGCTGATAATGAAAATGAGGTCAAAATTAACATGGGAGAAAAGTAAACAGAAGCAAAAAAAAAAGTAAGTAAATCTCTTTTTTTTTCTTCGGCTTCCCCTGACAGTATTTTCACCCTTCGCCACTGTTAGGTAGAGGTGTATCTAATCCTACACCCACATTTCGCACATTTAGCTTACTTCTATCAACCGGGCACAAATAATATAATAACACTTTGCCCGTCCCGGAAATCAAACTCAGGGCCTCATGCTCAGTAGCGCTTGCGACAACAGTCTCACACATGAACCATCAATATTTTCACGCGAACGTAGTCGCGGGCAACAGCTAGTACTTAATAAAAAAGTCACATTTAATTTAAAACTTGCTTCCGTAACAATCTAAGTCATAAGGCGACATAATTGTCACATTTTCAGCAGAAAACTATACACTAAAACTATTCAAACTCAGTACCAAGGTCATTTCGAACAACCCTTAAAGCCTTCAAAATATTAACTAGTGAACGGATTAATGGATGCCTGCCAAACCCAAAGTCATATCCATAGAAGTTAAGCAATTAGGCTTCTGATTTATTACCGGCGTGTAATACCTATCCAGCACTTGAGGCACCATTATAACTTTTTTTTTTATATTCACACACTCTTGAACATTCATCTATTGACCTACGTGGGTGACATAATGTGGAGCGATGGGGAAATATAACAAGCGATAAAGTATGTTTTTTTTTTATTATTTATTTACCAGATCGAAAAGATTTTTATTCTAGACATTACTTTAGGACGAGTCCTCATCATTTACCTAGCCTTTTGCCAACTATGTTGGGGCTGGTTTTCTGTCTAACCGGATGCAGTTGAATACCAGTATTTTAAATGGAGCGACTGCCATTCTGACTTTTACTGGTAATAATTTGAGTTGTTTGAATTTGGGAGTATTTCTTGTTGATTGAATAGGGATTAGTATTTTTTTCTTATTACACTATAGGCTTGTGTCCTAAAAAAATCTAGTCCGTCAGTTAAATTATAAAAAAATATTTGACCCGTATTTTTTCTTTTGTTACATAAACCAAAATTGACGAAGATACGACGCTTTTAAAATTCGCAATACGTCACGCCGTGCTATAGTTTTTAGTGCGTTGTGACGTCACGAGCCCCCACTCCCGAGTTTTGATGCGTTTTATCTTTGTCAGTACTCAGTGATTTACAAAAACAAAAAATACGTGTCCATTATTTTCCAATACTCTAACTGACGGACTAATTAGTTTTGCAATTTATTGATGGTGGAAACTAGCCTATTATCAACCCAAGAAAAGTATTAAAAGTTAATTTCAACTACTGCTTGTCGCTTAAAAATAATGCTAAACTCCTGCAATTTTCTATGACAGTTCAAACGTCCGTGATTGTCGCGACCATACTTTGACGTCATTATCAAAATCTACCTTGTTTACAACAATTTTTTAGGCCTTAATAAAGTAATTTTACTAATTGTATGTGCTTTAATCAAGCAAAAATTGCGATAACGATATTATAATAAAATCGTAGTGCAACTTTACCTACCTTTCAAATAAAAGTTATTTTATGACATATGAATTTTGATGTCACTACCACCGTTATCGAAGACGACGTGTTTTGAGAGTGCGTTCCGTTTCACCAAAAACATGCTACACAAAACAATAAATTGTAAAATAAGTGATGTATTAGAAACTTAAACAAGAGCACCACAATGTTTATAAGCGCGAATATTCGTACAAGGCATTTTTAATAAATAAAAAGAGTTTTGTATTTCTTGCATATTCCCTATTGTCGCTACGTATCTTGGTAGAAATTCTTTGTTTACAAAAATTATAGCTTTTCTTGGCGCGGACCAACGAAGCAGTCAAAACATTAAACTTAAAAATCAAGGTTATATTAAGGGTATCAATATACCGTTTCGCATCGCCTCCTTTAGCATGAGTTTCTCATCAAAGACCGTGGATTACCCCTTAAGACCGAGGTATCATATTTTACCCGATCTCACGTACGCAGCTAATGAAAGCGTTTGCAGTGTGCGGTGATTTTTCATCGTCCACGTCAATAGATACCTTTGAGTGTCTGTTACACCGTAGCGAGAGAGTTTCTTTTCCGACAAAAGACTGTTTAATTAAAAATCCGTTCTGGAATGTCTTCTGTCTTTCTATCTTTTTTATCGTGTGTTTAGAGCCAAATCTGATGTCAGAATTTTTATGCAGTTCATGGACCTCTGACTTGGTTTTACATGCCGCCAAGAAATATATATCTCCCAGATTTATATATGCTGGTTTCTTCACTATGTTTTCCTTTACCGAAGCAAGTGAAAATTAAACTTATACGCATGCACATGGGTCAAAAAAACAACCTATTTTTCTGACAAGTACCCGGTTTCTGCCAAAGCAAAGAAAAGAGGAACTGAGAGGAGACGTATAAGATTCGACCTGTTACAGGATAGACGAGAGATGCAATGTAGATTTCAACGAACATGACTAGCGCACGTTACAACTCCGATCTACTCTTCTCTGCTTTCGACCATTTTCATTAGCTTACTGTCGAGTATCGGTAGCTTGTTATATCTTTTTGTTTGACATTTAGCTTACGGACGGATAGAATCAAAAAGTCACAGAAAAGCTTGTTTTGATTTTTAGGGTTCCGTACCTCAAAAGGTAAAAACGGAACCCTTATAGGATCACTTTGTTGTCCGTCTGTCTGACTGTCTGTCTGTCTGTCTGTCAAGACCTTTTTTCTCAGGAACGCGTGGAGGTATCAAGCTGAAATTCATATCAAATACTCAAGTCTATGGTCTCTTGGAGCTGTGAAAAAATCAAACTTCTAAGTCAACGCGATCAAAAGATACTCCCGTTTATGCCGCAAATTTTCGACACTCGCAAGGGAATCAAAACCTACAGGGTACTTCCCGTGAACTCAGAATCTTGAAATTTGGTACGAAGCAACGTCTTATAACACAGATAAAGGAAAAATTGCGAAAAGCATAAATTTTTAGTTACATCATATAATAAAAATATTTTTAATAATTTTAAACTTATTACCCCTTCACTCATGAACGCGTAGTATATTGAAATTCTTAACAAATACTCAAGTCTATAATATCTTTAAGCTGTAACAAAATCAAACTTCTACGTCAACGCAATCAAAAGATACAGCAATTAAAGCCGCATATTTTGAAACTCGCAACTACTCGCAAGGGAATCAAAACCTAAAGGATACTTCCAGACGACCTGGAATCTTGAAATTTGGCATGAAGCAACGTTATAAAGTACACATATAGGAAAAATTCCGAAAATCTTAAATTACCATAACTTTTACTTATATACCTACAGGTTTGTACGGAACCCTCGGTGCGCGAGTCTGACTCGCACTTGGCCGGTTTTTCTATGAGTCAAGTGACAGGTTGGTGATGACGCGTAAAGGATGTTTCAAGCTAACTTTGTTTATAAAAACACCGATAGTACGAGACGCAGGCATATTCACTGACAGTTACACGTAAGTAAGTTATAAAAAACGGCGTTACCGGCCCTGATTTACAGATTTACCCATAGAGAGATGATCAACTTCAAAGCAAAATACTCTTGTTTGAAAATTAAATAGTTGACAAGAAAAGAAATCAATCCAGACTAATCGCTCTGCTAAATTTCCGAAAATCTATAAATGTCATCTGTAAATCATTATTTCGCAAGACTGACTGCTTCATTGGTCTAGTGGTCTCAAGCACGACAGATAAGTATGCGGTCCTGGGTTCGATTGCCGGTTCGAGCAAAGTGTTATTGGGTTTTCCCATCAGGAATTTCTCAGTAGCTGCCACGGAGTCTGGATTTGCGCCTGTTTGATGGCAATAAGCCTCATTTAAGGAATGATGTATTATCATTTTTGAGCAATTGACTTGTAATTTCCTCTTATTTTATTTTATTTTAATCTTGTCTGTTATATTATTGAATTTCACTGACATGTTTAAGTAACACTAGTATTTTAGTTTTGACTTAGGCATTATCTGCACAACCTTTTCGGTCGTTTACCGGTCTAACATTTTATTATTGTTTTCTCATGACAATATAAGACTTCTTTATATTATTTTATTAGTGACTCTCCACTTGACATGTAATTATTATTTTATTTTGCTTATTCAATAGGCCTATGTCCAGCAGTGGACGTCTTTCGGCTGAAATGATGATGATGATGATTCAATTAGGCATTGTAAATGCGAAAAGATGCTATTTGTAATAATGATTATTGTTAGCTTTTAAGCGTTTTGGTATAAAACTGTTAGCTTAAAAATGTACTTTTGAATAAATTAATAGAAAAATAAATAGAATAAGCTGGCCTTATTACATAGGACTTAAACATAACTGTCCAACCTCTGCCTAATCCTTTGGGAATTACAGGCGTGATGTTATGTTATGTGTTGCCAGTCCTCAAAAGAATTAAAACAAAATCACCCTATTTTCCTTCCAGCCTGTTGCATCGTTTCGACCAACAATTCAAAGATTCGTAAAATTGTTTCCAAGCGTGATACTCATGTGCTGAACTGAAGAATGTCTGCTGCTATCGCAAAAATGTATGGCGTATAAAGGAAATTACATCAAAACTTCACGCTATGAAGTCTTGAAGAATGTTAGCAGAGCGGTGGGGAAGTTTACAACTTTGTTGGTGCAAAAATACTCGCTTGATGGATTGGAATTTTATCCTTAGAGATACTTTGTTCTACTCTAAGTAACAGTGCATATTGGTTTGCGATCAAGTGTTTCAAATGAATAAAAACATTAACTCATGATAAACTACGTACATATCTTACAAAAAATGAAATGTCATGTACTATTTCTGAATTAAATCTACCAGTTAGACATCTTTGAGGTAGATTTTTAGCCCGAGGAGGTCTCGACCCAACCGGATATTATTTAAATTCTATGGAACCTCTGGCTAACCTATAAATTATAGTTTTATTCGAGTAATTTCAGCCCAGAGTAAAACATCGTGATCTAATCAGTCATTGTGATCATCATGAAGACCTGTGAGAGATATTTCTGGACGGTTTGTAAATCCAAGTCAGTCACATGGGCGGCATAAAACACACCAAGTTAAGCTCTAACCACACGATAAAGAAGAAGCCCAGAGAGCTATCTAACGATTGCTACGCTACGGTGTACGCGAAGGCCATCTTGTTACCTTTAATATCAAAAGCAGTTTTACTCAAGTCATCACTTAAAATGATGATGTAAATAGGATAAAATGTTGAACGAGTCGGAAAAAAGGTGCTTTGAAAGTAAGATATTACTTTGATCATCACAAGGATGACATACGTGATTTTAGCCTTGACTAAAATTAAGGCATTTTGAGGCTAAGCTGTTTTGATTTTCCATGATGTTGATCTAAAATTTGTGTGGTGTTGATTTGAAATAAACACCTTTCATTTTCAAGATGGCATTTTTTTTTTAATCACGAATGTTATTTCTCGAGGGGCTAGGCAAAGGTGTGCATAAAGTATACCGACATTTTTTTGATACGTTACATAGAGCCCCATGTTGTCATGAGGACGAGCATAAATATAGACACCAAGTTGCTGCTCAGATATTTCTGAAAAAAAAGTAATAGCTGTTTGTTGATAGAGGCCGACACATCATGCGCTTAAAGTTTGTTTCGAGAGTCAGTCGTATCTTCATTTAGAATTGGGTTTGACTGTGGCGGAGTGACCACCCATCGCATACGGAGTTTCTTCATCCGTACCTCGGAAAGCACGTTAAGCCCAACGTCTCGGCTATCATTTATATCTTTGACAGCCGTTACAGGTAATTAGTGGCTTAAAAGTCTGACAACCAGTCTTAACAAGGGGTAATACTACCCAGTACTAGCTGGGACTGGCTGGGCTGATTAACTGGGTTATGGAGGTCAGATAGGCAGTCGCTCTGAATGCCAGTATTTTGCATATACTGGCATTCAGTTGCATCCGCTTAGACTGGAAGCCGTCCCCAACATAGTTGGGAAAAGAGAGAGATGATGAGTTCAAAATAAAATGTCTAATAAATAAACTCCAACCACGCTTTTACTAGAATCTGATCTTTATTTTAGACTCATAAAATTGTGAATTACAAAAAAAAACGTCACATTTCAATCCCACTTCGACTTTTTCTTCTCAAAGTATTCTTTCCCATCCTGGTCTAGAGATATGTAATAGCCCATATTTTCGTATTTGCTTTTCATGTAGGCAATGTATCCAACTGCACCTATGAAGCAGGATACGCCAAAAGCACAGAAGAACATATTTGGCTTCACGTACAGCTCAAAATTTGTGATTCGGAACCCTGGAGTAGTTTTTATGGACCGAATACCATCCCCTGGTCTGGCTGCCATGATTGGTCAATATTTTTTCCTTCTTTTTAGTTAAATAAGATGTTCAGTTCCTTAAGAATCCATGGTTTCCTTTAATGGATGATGACGCCAATAGTTGAAGTTCCTTTAGCAGAGGCTCTACCACCTCTGCTAAGAACTGGAAATCTGTGTCTTACGATACTATGCAAGTTAATTTATAGCACGTGGAATCGAATCTCTGATGAGAAAGTGTCCACTGCCCAGTGTGAAATTAGAGGGACCATTAAAATTGATTTAACTATGGATATTGTAAAAATATTTTAGTACAGATTATTTTTGTTTTTGACACTCGTTTGGCAGATAAATTATGCTGTCAATATGCCATAGAGAATAAAGAGGCTAGTGATAAAAAAAGGTTAAAAAAGTGTCAATTTCCTCAATTTGTAATGAAAAGTTTTTATTCATTTTTCTTATCACTGGCACGATCGATGAGTCGATGGGGTCTGTGATTTTCCTACAAGCTTAAGACACACAGACAGGCAACAATTCTAAGAACTTTATTGTTTTAGCTTTTGTGGCTCTAATAAAGATCCCCCCCCCCCCCCCAATATAACTTTTTTTCAATATCTTCAATGTACAGACATCGGCTTCTCACAATTTTTGTATGTACCTATACCCTAGTAGCAATTGCCGTTGGCTTCCTTATGCCAACAGTTGGGAATGTATTGGCAGACGGTTAGTTGTTCCGCCAACCTAAACTTAAAATAGGCCCATTGTCATAAACATGCACTATTTGCCCAACGAATAGCCAACAAAGGGCCTTCTGTTACTATTCCTACTGTTGGGTGATTTTTGCAGGGATTTCAGTTATTATAACAACATTGGGCCAACTAAAGATGGGTCTGCTGCATCTATTCCTACTGTTGGGAATTTTTGTAGGGATTTAAATTACTAAAACAACATTGGGCCAACTAACGACGGGCCTGCTGCTTCTATTCCTACTGTTGGGAGTTTTTTGTAGGGATTTAAGATATATAATTATATGATAACAACTTACATCGGTCCAACTTAAACCTTTCAATGGGCCTGTTAGGGATGATACGTATTATACTGGTACAGGTATAATTACCCAGTATGAGCTTACTAGTACTCTCTTAACTCTTAGTAACTCTTAGATTTACGAAACATATTTTTTATATTTTTGTTTATATTTGAGATTTATAATATGGTTTATACTGTAAACAAAGTGCAAACTTGAAAATTAAAGATAATTTTTAAGAAGGACATTCCGTCACTAAATGTCCTTGGTGGGCGGTATGTTCATGCCGAAACCGTAATGATAGGATCGTAAAGGTTCAAAAGTTGTACCCCAACCTCGATAGATGGCGTTGTAGTCCAATTAGAAGTCGCTATCGTTGTGTTACCACGATTTGGTTGGGTTCGAGTGAATTTTAGTTAATATGTTGACAGCTTGGGCGCGGGAAACACGAGTAGTGTGTGGCGTATGGCGGTGGCGCGGGTGCGCGGGAGGGCGAGTAAGTGCCGCCACTACCTCACCTCCCGCGCACCCGCACACGCGCCAGCGCCGCGCCACCGCCATACGCCACTTGTAGGTATATGACCCGCGCCTTAGATCAGAAAGCAATTTGGTTTTATTTCAACCTTATTAGTGTTCACACAAGGTTGTCCAGCTCGGTAGTAAACATTGGTAGTAGTTGAAATGTCCTTCGTAGGCAAATCCACACGTTGGTTGGCCCCATCGCAAGTTGGGCCTTCGTAGGCAAATCCACGTAGGCCATCAGTTTTGGGCCCAACCCGCAAACTGCCCGCCAATTGTATGCATTTGCCAACCAACCAGAGGTATGTGGCCCAACTAAATGCCAACAAAAAATGCTACTAGGGTAGATACCCCTATACTATTCAATGCATCCGTCCATCAGCAAAATAATTTGAGTGCGTTACATTGAGTAAACCGTGACAGATATGTTGAAGGTGAAATTTATCCTACAAGATTTCATTCTTTAGCCTGAACTTCCCCACTCTTGAGCAAAAGCCTCCCCCATTTCTTTCACTTTTCTCGGTGCTGCGCCTTTTGCCAATTAACAAAAATGTACCTGCATCTTCTATTTGGTTTGATGCAATCTCTTCTAGCTGTCTCAAAGCTCCCGTTTTGTGATGTGCCTGAGAACTGTGGGCCTAGCTTTGCATCCGGCAGACATGGCCTGCCTAGTCCCATACAAATACTTATAACAAAATACTACTTACTTTATTATGCACCCCTTTAACCTTAAATTCACATAAAGTCATCTGAAAAACAATCAGAAAATAGGTTTAGTCTGTAATAAACAAGTTGAAATAAAGGCGTGAGTACGTAATTTATGAACACACATCACTCAGTTAAAATTTAAGCTAAGCCCGAGAGACGTACTGAGCTAGACTCTTCATCATGTAACTGTGACATGGAACTACGAAGGTTTAGGAATATAGACAAAAATAAAGATATAATGGGTGTAAAACACCTCTTCACAAAGCCGAATGGCACTAGTTCTCCCCGTCATTGCGATCAGATTTTTGTTTTAATCATAATATACTCCGTAACTAGAAGGTTCCCAATTCTGCTATTCTAATAGTGTCACAATCGTCTATCACTGATCTCATAATTGTTCATTTTGACAAGTTTGGTGATCTACTAATAAAAAGGCGTCATTATGACTTTTCAATGGTCAACCACTGACACTCAATTGAAAAAAATGGCTTAAAATAGTATTCTCGTACATAATGACAAATGAATGACGACTTACGCGGTAATCTGCCAACATTTTGACAGTTCCTTTGAGAATTAGAGCCGTAATTTGCTCAATTATCACCATTTTGTATTACAATAAATTTAAGCTTTAATTTAATTTAAGCTTCTTTAATAAAGATTATTTAAAACACTTGTAAGAACCGCTAGAAATAAAAACAAACAAAACGTCAGCAAATAGTAATGTCACATTTGACTTTGACAGCTAAACAGATAAAATATAATGGAGTTGTATAGTTTCACATTTATCCGCGTTCCACATAACTTAAAGTTTTTTGCTATTTACGAACTTCTCACTACTTCAGATTGCTTTTATGACAAATAAATAATATGTAAAAATATATATAATTAAATCTGGCATGAATAACTATTTAAATTTATTATTAGTATATTTTCGAAAATCATTTCAATAAACAGGTTTTTTATTAATGGCAATACAACAATGTCATTCAAACAAAATTGCGAGACCATTGATCGAACCACTATGATGAATTTAGAAGATTACGAACTTTTAGCAAAATAACAATAGAGATCCCATTGTCATTCATCAACAATTATGAAATCAATGATAGACCATTGTGACACTATTGTAATTATGATCGCAACGATAGGGAGAATAAGTATCTTTCGCCTTCGTTAAGAGTCTTTTTACACCCTTTATGCTCTTGCTTAAATATCATCATCATCATCATCATCTCAGCCGAAAGACGCCCACTGCTGGACATAGGCCTCCCCCAAGTGTCGCCACATTGACCGGTCCCTTACTTAAATATATTACTACAAAAATAAATACAACCTTAATAATCAATATAGCCTTCTTCAATATCATAGCACGATGTACTGCAAAACGCACGCTCCATAAAAACAAACCAAAATAAAATACGACTTACTCCAAACACAATACTAATTCGTAGCTCCACGTTCTCGACGTTTGACAAATGACCTTTGGAAATAGGATAAGGACGGCAGTTGACCTTTGCGCCTCTGGGAGTGTGCCTGGGTCTAGCCCAATAAAATATTCAGCACAATTGTATCGTTTGTACAACTGTTTTTGACATACAATCTTGCTTAGTAACTTGTGTCTTAATTGTTGTGAGCTGGATGGTAAGCAGATAATTATGTAACCTCTACTAGCCGCGTAGTCGATTATCATAATCTGCATAGTTTATCCCCAAACTATGTTGGGGTCAACTTTCAGTCTAACCCGATGCAGCTAAGTACCCGTATTTTACATGGGGCGAGTGCCTATCTGACCTTCATAACCCAGTTAGTACTGGGGAGTGTACGACTACACGCCGACAGACAATACGCTGACAGACTGAACACCGACAAGACTTTATATCGACGGTACACTTCGCCGACAGGACATTTTCCGACAGGCCTATTCACCGACAGGGCTCATCAGCGACGCAACTTACCTGCGATAATCAGACACTTCCTACTTAAATCGATTAAGCTTTTCTTGTAATTTTACAATTAATAAAAAATAAAGATCTTACATTGGTTTTTAGTACACTATCAATACCTTATGAAATGATACGCCTTTTCCAGTACGAACACTTTTATTTATAAACTTGTGCAAATACATATAGAATACAAACTTGGTATTAATATCAGTAGCAAGCTTAGAATAATATCTAATTTATGTCATTATTAACAAAGATTACTTCTATAACAAAAGGTATTTTTCCATCCTCAAAAATAGAATACCTTTTTATATTTATTTTTTGCCGGGGACTGATAAAAAAATTTGATCAAAGAGTTTTTATAAACTCCTTGGTCACATAAAATTCTCATTGAGGGAGTTGTTGAATAAATATGCAATCCGCCATTTTGTGGCGGCGGCCATCTTGAACAGATTTCTTTTTGACACACACTTACTCATACACACACACAAACAGTCACATCAAACTTATAATACCCTGTCGTTTTTGCGTCGGGGGTTAATAAGAAATAGTTGTGGAAACAAGTAGTTGTAAAACTAGCCGAATTAAGTTTTTAGACATTAAACTTACTGACTCTCGGGATTTCTAACAAGAGACTTATTTTACAGACAAAGTTGGGAAGTCTAATTACGTGGTAATGGCGTACCTAACTTTTAAACCTAAACTGGACAATGTTTCTAGCTGGTACTACTTTTCGAAAGAGCTCTGGTTAGGTAGCCTGTATCTGGCGATTGTGTAAAACTGTGTGTGAGGCTAATACATACAGGGTGTAAACCACCTCATCACAAAGCCGTTAACGAAGCATTCTGTACATCAAACTAAGTAACTTTACGCAAAAATTATTGATGAGAAAAAACTTTTTTTTTGAGGTTATTAATCATGTTTTGTTGTAGAACTCAATGTAACGTACTTAAAACATTGTGCTGATGGATGGATTGAATAGTACAGGGGTTGTGGAGATGTTCAAAGTCAAAATCTTACAAAAAAAACTTGTATTAAAAAAAAAAAAGTTGTCAAAAAGTTGTAACTTTGATCCCCCATATCTCCGAAACTAAAAGGTTCCCAGGTATGGTGTGGAACAAAAAAATGATCGAAATGATGGGGGGAACAAGTGCCTTTCGGCTTCGTGAAGAGGTGTTTTACACCCTTTATGTTGATACTTAATCAAATGAATTGAGTATGGATGTGGATGTTGTGTCTGATAACTACTCTTATGAATGGGTAACGTGCTGACATTTACTCCATATAAAATACTGATATTCAGCTGAATCCGGTTAGACTGGACACCAACACGGCGACGCTAACATAGTTGAGACATGGCTGATCAGATCAAATTGCTAAATACTTCAACGGTGTATGCGCAAAATTTCTAAAATAGAAGATGTTTTCTTTTCCTTTAAACTTACGTAAAGCTCTATTTATAAAGCCGTTTTGGCTTTCCTCCCAATACAACTCTAACAAGATAAATAGATACTTTTCATAGTCTCAATTATATTCAAACCTCAATTTATGTCTTTATTCCAACACTCCTTTATAAGCAACCACTTGCAAACTGTTTGAGCTGAAGTTCGAATTTAATACTGCAATAGTTCAAAACGTAACAGGTGCAATTTCTAGCGAATTCTGCATTGCATATAATGCGAACTTAATTATCGCCTTTGGAACCCATTTGGGAGTCAGTTTACTGGGTATTGAGAATGCATTAAAGTAGTAGTTATGGAGTTATGGTTGGAGTGCTAAACGATGTTATTGGATGCAAGTTTGTTGATAGTTTTACAAGTTAATGTTTTTGAATTACACACACATAAAACTGTTTGACAATCTTCGCAGGTTTGCTGAGAGAGCAAAGCTGGATGAGAGTTGCCAAGAATTGAGTGGCGTACGACTGAGGAGGCCTATGTCCAGCAGTAGATTGCAGCTGCTGTAGGCTTATGACTGCTGTAGATTGTTGACTCGCCTTTTGTCAATGTTCCACATCTGACTGCAAATATGAACAAACTGTACATCACATTTTATGGGAGTGCAGTCTTTTGCAAAATGAACGCAATATTATGTTGGACAGGTTACATCTGGAGTAATTTACTATACGGACCTTGTTCAAATATGACGCTCACAACTTAGTACCCACTAATGTTAATATTTATCCGAGGTGCAAAGCAACTGG
This sequence comes from Xestia ashworthii, assembly GCA_950022955.1. Lineage (NCBI taxonomy): Eukaryota > Metazoa > Arthropoda > Insecta > Lepidoptera > Noctuidae > Xestia > Xestia ashworthii. Next base: position 8,362,464 of record OX465572.1, read on the forward strand.
GCGAAGTTGAAATTACGGTTTTTTCCTACTCTTGCGCTATAATTTTATGATTACTTTCATTGTGGGATCCAAGACAGTTAAATTCTTTATCTGGGACTTTGTTGAGCTTCATTGTTTCGGCTCTTTTCTGGTGGTCGCCACTGTTAATTCTGGCTTTCAGGAGTTACAGTAGTTCGGGAATAGTATGGCCGGTTTGCTGTAGGCTGATGATACCAACCGTAACTTCACCAGTCCAGGTCCAATTGTAAACCAGGCACTATTGTAATAGGCTCGTTTCCACCATCAATAAATTGCAAATCTATTTAGTCCGTCAGTTAGAGTATTGGAAAATAATGGACACGTATTTTTTGTTTTTGTAAATCAACGAATATTGACAAAGATTCGTTGATTTACAAAGAGTGGGCGCTCGTGACGTCAGTACTCACTAAGAATCATACCGAACAGTGACGTATTGGGAATTTTAAAAGCGTCGTATCTTCGTCAATTTTGTTTTATGTGACAAAAGAAAAAATACGGGTCAAATATTTTTTGATAATCTAAGTGACGGACTAATTACATTTTTTCAGTTAACAAGCCTATTCTGCTGAAGTAGGCCTTTTTGGCACAGGTATTTACCTATTTTTGGGCCTGTATGGAAGATTAGGACTTAACTCATCGAGAGGAGGCCTAAATCTGCAGCAGTGGGAGCCTTATAGGCTGACTGTGTTGTCAGTGGTTGAGTCTGTTGTAACATCACTATTTAGTATGTAATTAGTATACACATCACTATCATGATCTATGTCTTGTCTATGTTTGTCTTCACTTGCCTAATGGCTGTCTGACTGTAAACCCCGTCTGTGATGTCGTCTACTATTTAGCCTGTGAATAAACCAAGTCTTCCCAACGGTGTCTTGAATAAACCAACGAACACGACAGAGTCATCATTTAAATCTTACTTCGATTATAAATGCAAGATGAATGTTTGTTACTTAATCACATCACAACGGTTAAATGGATCTGGGTAAAACTTGGCTCAGAAACAGATTATTATCTTGAATAGCACATAGGCTTCTTTTTCTACGATAAATTCAAAATGTGTTAGAACCGGTATGTAGCCACCTGCACAGCTCTAAGGCCTAAATTCTTATTGCGCTGATAATTGGTCGCGTTCTGTCGGTCGTGACGTCAGCGAGAACAAAATTCGGCTGTCGGTCACCGCAGATATCAGCGTCATAGACAACACAATGTATACTAGTACGCTCCCGACCGTTAGCGTGACAAGAATTCAGGCCGAACATAGGTTTCTATAACCTAACCTCTAAAACCCTGACTGAAAAACTATAACACCTCCCGCTAAGTAGAACAATAGGGTTGTCAAAGACTAAACTTTCATCCGATTAAAGTATGGAAGGCCCTCACGTTTCTCCTTTAATCTACATAATTGCATCACGTAGACATATAAATTTTATCTACGTGCAATGTTTGCGTAAATAAATAATAATATAAAAGTTGATAATAAAGTTTTAAAGTGGTGTTGTCGATGTTTTCTGTGGGAAATAATGTTTACGGCAATGAGCCAAGTTCATTCAAAAAATTGTGTTTTATATTCAAGAGCCAAAACCATAGAAAAACTGGCCAAGTGAGTTGGACTCACGCATGAAGGGTTCCAAACCATCGTAGCAGAGTTACCCACTATAATTTTCAATTATATCCTTATTATACCCCTTTAATTTTAATACAATTATAATTATACGTTTTAACATTTTTTAATATTAATGATATAATTATATATTTTTATTATTAATAAAAGGTATTATATATATATATATATATATATATATATATATATATAAAAAAATTGTGGCAACAGAAATAGACATTTTGTCAAAAATTCAACTGTCTACCCACTACGGATCATTACGTGTGGCCCGCTGACAGACAGACGAACGGAGAGACAGCGAAGGCTTAGTAATTGGGTCTCGTTTGTTACCCCTCGAGTACGGAACCCTCAAAACTAAGTCTAGTTTTCGAAATATATTAATTTATTGTTCATCTCCAAAAAAAGACGTTGCAAGTACAAACTAATCCTTAGAAGTTTTATTATTCCACATTGTGCGTCTAAGTCTAATGGCAAAATCAAAAATCGATTTCAAAATTATACAATTCAAAAAAAGAACTTTGATGGTTTTAACCCATTTTCATTAATGGAACTTACACGTAAAAACGCTGCCCATATATTCGTATATATGCAAAGCTCTGAACAAAAGTCTTGCTACCAACGAACATGAATAAAAAGTCTTTTTAAAAACAAAATTACCCGGAAAAAGCCAGCTGAGTAATATCGATAGCAGAAACCCCTGTCCATTGAATGGCAGGGAAAATCCTATGTAAAAAATAAGCTAGTCAAATGGCAGTATCTGTATATTATCGCGATATCCTAAATCCAACCAATAAAATTAGTCCATTCTTCTGTTTAATTAGAGTTGTAGAAGTATCGATGAATTTATTTAAAATGTTTTTGAAGTGAAAACTTCTTTAGACGCGTTGAGCACTTTTTGAGTGAACGAAAATCATGGAACACGCGTGACCGTCACCTAACGCTTCGTAGCACTCGTAGCTGCTCCGCAGTAGGGGGTAGCGGATTAGCTACGAGTTTTGGCTTCTATCAGGAGTCCCCAAAGACTGCCCCGCATGTGTTCTTTTTTTTGTCTGAATGTCTCCTCAGTCTAGTGATTGTAAGCGCTATAACTGTTCAGCATAAGGTACATTTTTCTTCTTTTTTTTTCGGATGGTAAATCATCAAATGACTTCTCCCATTCTGGGCGGAGCGGGAGGGAGTGTCAGACTTTTACTGACCAAAACCCATCCATGTTCCTTCCTCGCCCTTTACGTTCCAGGGCCACGGTATCTCTTTCGAACAGTCCCGCAGCCCCAGCAGGCTTCGGCCCTTGCGGGTCCCTCCAAGCATAAGGTACTGGGTTTCGATTTCTAGACAAAGTGTTATTGGTATCGGTAGCTGCCACTGAGTCTAGATTTGTGCCGCTTGATGGCATTAAACTTACATGGGGCATAAACTACCCACTAGACCCACTAGTACATGGGGCATAAACTTATTTGGTAAAATGTGGGGATGTACAATTAGTTACAAGTCTGCAAAGCCTTTCAAAAATAACCAGCATGTTTCGATAATGCTGAAAACTTTTAATTTTTCGTGAAAAAGCATTAACAATTTACAGTTAAATTGTTTAAACAAATCAATTTTAATTTGTTTTGACAGCAAATGCATCTGATATTGCGAATGACGTTGAGTTAAAGTAATTATAAAAGTGACGCGTATTTAAATCGAGTGATACTCGTTACATAGTTCAATTGAAATATAGCAAATTTTAACGAACTTTCAGGCTATTTAATCTACCCAAAATAATTGTAAACAATTGTTCAATAAATTTCAGGTCATGCTTTTACATCTTAAATTCAATTGTCACAAGATAGCAAAATTCTTATAAATACTAAGAAATTCTCATTTAATTTAGACATTGTAGTTGTACAACTTGTGTAGTTTCTATATTCTTTTTAACTAGCCTGCTCTGTCCCACTCCTGGACAAAGACCTCTCTTCATTCCTTCCGTTTCTCGTGAACCCGCGTGTCCTCCATCCAGTTCGGACGGATTTCTTTTTATTTTGGATTATTGTACTTAAGGAGAAGATTTACAGCAACAACAACATTGTCGATTCTACTTTTAACTATATCTATCGACATTTCCTCAACCACTTCATGTCCCCTCACTATTCCTTTATCGGAGCGCAGCCAATCGGCGCGACGTCCCCTTGACGTATTACACTACATTCTTCTAGCTCAAGCTGATACCTATTTATTTTGGACACCCAAATCCAAGTGGATTTTCGGCCCCATACGGTTATTGTAATTTCAGCTGCTACTGCATATCTTAGGGGAGAATTTCTTTAAAGGGGATGAAGAGAGATAGAAGCCATTTTCTAAAGATTTATCTTCTTTCCTTGTAGGTAAAGAATTTGGGGCGATAACTTAATTGGTGCAGTTAATTTACTTAATTTGGTCGAGGTTCTTTTGTGGCTATGGGTTTTTGAGCTTGGTTAAGTTAGAGTTTTCCTTGTACTTATGTTTCAAAGGTTTTGTTACGTTGGTAATTATTATTTTTAAATGAGATCAAAAAAAGTAAAAAAATAAAACCGACTTCAAAAAAAAACAAAAAAGTGAAAAATAACTTTAGCTTCTGAAGTCGGTGACCTTTGTTTGATTGATTTAGTTTTTTTGTCAACGACTTCAGAAGCTAAAGTTATTTTTCACTTTTTTGTTTTTTTTTTGAAGTCGGTTTTATTTTTTGCAAAAAAGTTTTTATTTTTTCCCTTTTTAGTGGTTCACATGTGCTTGATATACATGGAAAGTGCATACCGTTACAATTACAACAAGTCCAAACACGACTAGGGCACATTGTTTCATTATGGAGTTCCGTGACTCTTGGCTTCATCATCAGATCTGATGGTAGAATGGTTCTTATCAAACGCAAATGCTTCACTTGTTGTAGAAAATACCAAAATCGCAACACGTTTTCATATAAAATTTGAAGAGTTCTCTCGATTTCGCCAAGATTCCATCATCAGATCCCGACTTGGTGGATATGGAACCATTTGGAAAGAATACCCTTTCCAACAAAAAAAGAATTTTCCAAATCGGTTGGCAAGCGACGGAGTTATGCCCGAACAAACATAAAAAAAAAAAATAGAAACATCCGAATTGAGAACCTCCTCCTTTTTTAGAAGTCGGTTAAAAATAACGTTCATGAACGTTATTTTTACTTCTACGGCCTGCATTTTCTATAACTTACTTACGGATAACAGACTGTTGGTTAGTATGCCTTAGTCCATAGCTATCGGTGTTTTTAGGGTTCCGTAGCCAAATGGCAAAAAACGGAACCCTTATAGTTTCGCCATGTCTGTCTGTCTGTCTGTCCGCGGATAATCTCAGTGACCGTTAGCACCAGAAAGCTGAAATTTGGTACCAATATGTATATCAATCATGCCGACAAAGTGCAAAAATAAAAATTTAAAAAAACATTTTTATTAGGGTACCTCCCCCAGACGTAAAGTGGGGAGCGATTTTTTTTTTAATTTTGACCCTGACGTGTGATATATTGTTGGATAGGTATTTAAAAATGAATAGGGGTTTTCTAAAATCATTTTTTGATAATATTAATATTTTAGGAAATAATCGCTCCGAAAGTCAAAAACAATGTGTCCCCCCCCCTCTAACTTTTGAACCATAAGTTTAAAAAATATGAAAAAAATCACAGAAGTAGACCTTTATATGAACTTTCTAGGAAAATTATTTTCAACTTGATGAGTTGAATAGTTTTTGAGTTATATAGCACTTTTTAAAAAAAACGCAAATGATAACTTTGTTTTTCATACAAATACTATGAAAAACAAAGTTATTTTTGCTGACGAAAAATGTTGGTATTTTTAATGGTCTGGGAAGCTACGGAACCCTACAGTGAGCGTGGCCCGACACGCTCTTGGCCGGTTTTATAAACAAAGTTTAGTAGCTTGAAATATCCTATCCGCGTCACCTTTACCTGTTTCATTCATAGAAAAATAAAAGAAACATTTTCATGTCAAACATACAGACATACGAGTAGCAACCTACCGAAACCGAATAGGAAGTTATTGAAAAGGGTCTCTTTCACTGAAATTTCTCATTTCAAAATTTCCTAAACAGCAAAATGCCATTTCACAATATTCTACACTTTTCGACATATTTTAACTCTCATCAAGTTTCCTGTAAGGACATTTAAGGTACAATCACGAGCAAAAATCTCTACCACACAGTGAGCTATTAATTTATGCCAGAAATTAAATTTTACAACGTACAGACGGGCGGACAAAGGATTAATAAGGTTTTTGGAAGCGAAACTTGGGTTGCGCCTGAGGGACCATAAAAAACCGCAAGCACTAGCCAAAGGGGACAAGGGAAAGAAGAGGGGGGCGGGGTAGGAGTGAATATTTTAAGTTCGGCTTAAGGTGAGTGCGAACTTGAGCCTTTAGATGAAGTATAAAAGAGTCACAATGCAAGTAAATGCTCAATTTCAAAAGTGTTTCCTAATATGACTGCCTCGTTTGGTTTAGCGGTCGCAAGTACGACTTCTGAGCACAAAGTCCTCGGTTTGACACCTGAGTTGGACAAGGTGTTATTGGGTTTATTCGTTTGGAATTTCTCAGTAGCAGCCGGAGTCAGGATTATGACCTGGTTGATGGCAATAGGCATGCCTCCTTTTACACGGGACTTAACTGGCGAAATGTGTGATGTTCGTGTGGATTCACACCAGCAAAGTTATTCACAAACGCTTGATTCGATTCGACAAGTCGTATGTCTGTCTTTTTTTGGCATTACGAAAGCGAGCGAGATAGACACACGACTTTCCGAACAGAAATCGAATTGACCGTTTGTGAATAACTATGCATACGATACGATTGTTTCCATTGCATATTAATCCCCCAGTTGGTATTCGCCCTTATATCTCAGAAAATAGTTAAACAAAGTGTTTTACTTTTAATATATTATTATGAAAGAGGCCTAAAATGGTTACCCCAGGTTTTTTCAAAGGACGAGAATAAACTAATGTTTGACGAAGAAAAATATAGGATCAGATGAAAAGTGGATGAAGGGCGAACTAAGTATAAAATAAAAGTGAAAAAGGACTTGAATGTAAAAGTACCTAAGCAAATTGGACTAATTGAGAATAATGGAAGGGTTAATAAATTGGGTTTTTATTTGAGATCAGCTTGTCTTTGACCTTTGTTTTTTTAACTTAAACAGAATTATCTTTTTATTAAAAAGCTAGCTTTAGCCGTAGCTTCTCTCGAGTGGACTCATTTTTTTTTTCTTATCCTATCGCGTGTCCCAGTGCTGGGCAAAGGCCTCCCTTTTTCCCTTCCGAACCTTTATCTTGTGCGATATCTGGCCATGTTCGCCCCGCAAACAAGATCAGATCGTCACACCACCTTCGCCGCGGTCTACCTCGACGGCGATTCCCTCCGTCAGGCGTCCAGTGAGTGACGTTACTATGCCAACCTCTTCGGGAGCATTCTCACCACGTGGCCAGCCCTCTCCTACTTCAGCTTGGCTGTTTTTTCACCGACCTCTGCAACCAGAGTTATGGAATTCATTTAGACTAATTTATACTTTTACTGATATTCTAAAGAAGTAAATTTTGTTTGTATGTAGAGGGTAATCTCCGGAAAGATACAATTCTATAAAATCTCTCATTGGCAGAAAGCTATATTATTCGTGGGAACTACTATAAATTATATTTATAACAAATCATCAGTGCAAGTACGTAGGTTTCGATAGGACTCGATTAGATAAATTTGACAGTTATTCTCGATAAAATGAGTTTTAATAGAGTGAAAAACTCATTTTATCGAGAATAACTGTCAAATTTATCTAATTATCTACCTTGCCTTGCCTTGCGACTTTGGCTACCGTTTACTGGACTTTTTCCGAGTCATTACTTGCGCCTCAGGCGATATAACTTAGGACTTTGTGATTTTCCTGAGTGGTTATTTTTTTGTGACAGTGCAATACAAAGAAGAAACTGTGTATAAAGAACCCGACGCGGAACACATACATGCGTAGATTAATTCAAAATTTACGATGGACAGAATTATACTAGCGATATTTTTCCCATAAAAAGGTCAATAAACATGACTTTTCATACAGTCATAACTTTTTACTGACTGCATATTTTTGTTTGCGATCTGATTATAATGGATTAGTATTTCGTTGACGTATACTATGTTATTACATAATGTCTCTTTAGTGGTGGACATTTGGACCAAGTTCCTAACACTTTTGTTTATTCTCCTTTAAAACATAATTTAAATTCCACATCTCTACCTGCAAAAGTCACCAATCCCTCTTTTAACCCTCAAAACTCTAGTCCTACGGGTATTAATGACCCCCCATTCAGTCTAACACTTCAGTACCGATCATTAAGGCCGCCCAAATCTTCTTGGAGTGAGGATCTATCCAGTGTTCCCTGGTCATCGATTGATGGCTCTCGCAGTCACCAAACATTCCCGGTAGAAATATTGAGGCTATTTATAAAGGGGATGGTTTGAGTTAGAAGCGGGTAAGTAGAAACAAAGGAGATGTTTGATTTTGGGCCACCAATATGTACACTACATGGATAAAAAGGAAAAAATAGAGGAATTCCATAAAAATACTAATAAATTAATTTGAAGAGGGGGTACAGGCGTACAAAAATGAAGATTTTTAATAAGATACCGGTAACCCTATTTTTAAGGAAACCATGACAGTTGTGTGACATGACGTTTGACGACTTCGACAGTTTTAAGAAGTGACGTTTTTGAGTCTGTCTTTGCTTTGAGTTTAGATTGGATGTGTTCAATCAAATACCATTGTCAAAATGACATTGTTCGCATACTGCTGCTCGGATCTACCATGTTTAATTTTATGTTGTGTTGCTCTCCTTGACCAAGTTAATTTAAATATAGGTACATTGAAACGCAGTGAAATTAAAGAAAATTAACAAAGAATAACGGTTTTACATAGTCTACATAGTGGCCAGGCTCCATACATTTCTGGAACATCTCCTTTTGAACTTAAACTGTCTCTTACTTGATATGTTCCGTGATTGTCAAACCTTTTGAGGTCCCGATATTTTGACGTTGTTGCAAGCGCCGTGATTCGCCGCAAAACCCGGAAAAAAAGTCGTGAAAGCCTATAGCAGTAGTAGTGAGTTGCTGTTCTGAATATTGTCAAAAGCTTTACAATGGGTGAAAACCCACCGAATTTCATGGTCATACCGACATCCTGTCACATAGTTGGAAAATATTTTTAAATAGGAACTTAAGCCTAAAAGGGAAAGAGCAAAACAGACTTTTCTGTCATAAATATGGAATACATCAAATCAAACTAACAGAAATAAATATTGAATTCAGAATTAGGTGTGTGATGTGTGAAAAATAGAGCAGGGCGGGGCTTTCTTCGCTAGGAATGCTGCAGGCTAACTGATGTATTATGAAAGAACTAATAAAATTGTGTGGGAACTGAAGGAGATTTGAACCTTTTACGTAGCACTCATTTAATTTTATTTGCTCAGAAATACATACACACAGCTTACAATTTTTACAAAAAACTCATGATACACCCATAACAATCAAAAACACTATGAATGTAATTATGAGAATTTAGGTTAATAAATCTCAAAATATAATTATGCAGTTAAAGAACAATGGCTGTTTTCCGTGCATTTATTTACGTACACAAAATACCAGGATATTACATTAAGACAAAAGTGCACTCGCAAAACAGATCGTGGTCAAAATAAGATAAAAGGTTATTCCCGCTGTTGCTCTTCTCTTGGAACTTTCCCAAAAAAAAGTCTCCACGAAAGGGTTCAGTAATCCTGAGCGTGTGTGTTTTATTTGATCGCGTGTCACACAGCTTATGGCTTATGTTTTACAAATATCGGCGTCACTCTGAAGGTTACTGAGACTTTCTAGTTTCGGATGTGGAGTTTGAAAAATTGGGGGTCTCGTAGCTTTTTTCTTTTTCCTTTTTGTGGTTTAGGGTTTTTGCCATCGTTCTTTTGATTGAGGTCTACTAAGGTTTATTTGGCTTTGCTTTTCCAAGGGCAAGGGGTTTTTTGAAGTAACTAATAGTTTCTTTGTTTATCGATTGCAAATAGTTCGAATATTATGTTTAAAATAGATACGCGAAATCCTCTGATAATTTATTACTGCTCAACCCGAATTTTAAAATGTGTCGAAATGTATTTTGTAAAGCTAAAACTTTAGATCATTTATATTGATTTTAAGTGAGAAAACGAACTCTGTCCCAAGGTGCACTTAAATTTATTATTAAACTAAACACCATTTAAAAATGATTTTGTTAATTAGCCAAATATTTAGCAATTGCCTTTCATAAGACCCATCAACTTAAAACACCCAGACAAACTAACGAAGCTACTACAAAAACAAACACTATAAGACTCTCAAATTCAATGTCTCCCTCCATTACCCAAAATCACCAACTCGTAGTGTAAAACGCCAAACAATATATCACCTCTGTTAGACCCAAGCTACAAATCCACTTAATATTAATCGCTGTGCCACAAATTTCGCCTTAGATGCTAAGTCTTTCATGTCTAATATTGACCAAAATTGCTTGAAGCTCAGACGGTTTCGGCAAAGATTTATGACCAATAAGATGGGCTGTTCTATATGTCTGTACTTATACCTGTAATGTAGTGGTAATAAAAGTAGTTAAGTTAACAGAAGGCGAGTAATTCGTGTGAGAGGGATTACGACTGGTTTTTTGAAGTGAAAACATCATTAGGCGCGTTTAGCACTTTTTGGATGTACAAAAAATTATGGAACTCGCGTGACCGTCACCTTAAGCTTCGTAGCACTCGTAGCCGATCCGCTACGGCGTCACAACCCGTAGCAGACATAGATTACTCAGTTTTCACTTCTAGACGAGATTCAAAGACTGGCCTGTTTTTTATGTTGATATTTTGGTGCTGATCTGGAATTAGGTAAGGTAGAATCTTTATCATAAATGTAGATTACAGGGTAGAAGGGATACCGACGCATAAATGGTTATTTTATTTTATTTATGATTTATTTTTATTCAAAAGGAACAACAAACAATTGCAACGTAAAACATAGAATAGAAATAAGAGATATATCCAAAACTTATAGATAATATTGCAGCCCACAACGCTGTTCACAGATTTACCAAGATACATAACAGTGCAAAAAAATAGCTAGGGTTACCAAAAAACATACAATGTAAAAAAAAAAATGTAAAAAGGTAAAATATTTAACAAACCTCCTAAATTATAAGACGTTTAAATTTATAGTACTAATACTATTGCACTTACTATAGTATCTACATAAATTTGAATTCATAATTTTTTTATCGAAAATTAAAAACAAACTACTGAAAAATCACTTTTTCAAAGTTTTTCTAAACCTAACCTTCGTCGTTCATAATATTTCAAGACTCACGGATCGAAAAACTAGTCCAAAGCTTACATACGAGTACCAGGACTGCATAAATGAAAGGAGGCTGTCACACTGCAAACATTCAATTCCAAAGAACGCATCCAAAAATTTCACCACTCAATTTCCCGAGGATAAAAAGTAAAGAATATTTACTTCGTGTGGTGTATAACGAAGGTAAAACAAAGAACTTCCCAATCACGGCTCCAAGGGGAAGTATCGTCTAATTGGTCACGTGTTCCCTCTCGATATGAGAGTAGGGGTAGGATTTCATGTACCCCTGTTATTAGTAGTGGTATGTTTATGATATTTATTTTTCTTTTTCCTGGTCGGATTTATGGCGTTTCGATTACAATCCCAAACAACCCGAAATAAACATTTCGAACTGTTTAGAAAACATTTACAATGTTATTTTTTTTTTTTGTTAATTTGTAGACCTGTAGCGATACTACAAAACGTTCTACACCGCTATCCGACACAAATGAGGAACTAACGTCAAATTCCTAAATAGCGCAGTTAAAGTTATTAGAAAAACCCGACATCTTTTGGGCACAAAAAGACATCAGACACAACACCGTTCTGGCCAGAGAATCCTCTCTTTTGTGTAGGGAACGAAGATTTTTAAAACCTATTCTTCATACCTCAAAATACGAGTACCTTTTAAGTGTTTCTATAGTCAAAATAACAAAACGTACTTTTTTATCAAATTATATTGTCACACTCCTGGGCAATGCATGGTCTTTCCATAAGCTTCAACTTTTCCCTTAGTTTGGTTTCAAGAAACGCTGGCATGATGACTATGGTGATGGCTGATCAGCCAGAGAAATTAACGCAAGGAAAACTTAAATCTAGTCCAGACATCAAATACAACTATTAGCACCGGTTGACAGATTTTTACACCATTTATCTATCTATATCTATAAAAAAAAAAATAGTTTGATCATTTAATTACTTATTTCTATTTTTTGTCAGTCTGTTTGTCCCGACTAATCTCCAAAACGGCTGGGCCGATTTTGAAGAGACTTTTGCTCTTTGATAGTTAATTGTTATAAGGAGTAACTTAGGCTTTTTTTAATTGATTAAAAGGATTTAGGATTCCGTGCAAAAAAAAAAACGAAATCCGATTCAAGTTAGGAAGTATTTTTTTATAATTATTTTCACTCGAACGATGGTCGCGTGCAACACCAGTTTGTAATATTTTCATGCGTTGTTCGGGACACCTTAAGAGGCCTGCGGAGCATGCGTTTTTCATACAAACGTAATCCCAAAATATTTTTTTATTTTAGTGTAACAAAATGATAGAATGTGTTAAGAATAGTGTTCATTTGCACTTTTACACAAGTCCGTAGCACTTTCCTAGAGTCTAATATAGTTTATAAAACACTATGTTCATGTGTTATATGAATAGCACAACATTGATAATATTACTCATTCACTTTTTACATTACACTAATTCAAAAGGTTTAGATCTTTTTAGCCTACGCACTAAGTCTGTGTTGTCTAGCAGCTGAATTGCCTCAACATTCACGTGTCGATAAAGTCTGTGTTCGTGGGCCTCAGCAAATTTTTGGATAATAGTGGTGACGAATTCCATTTTAAGGTCACGATGAAGGTCGTCATTTCTTATGTACCACGGTGTATTGACAGCATCCCTTAGTACTTTATTTTGGAATTGCTGGATTATTTTGAAGTTGCTTTGTTTAGTACAGCCCTAAAGTTGGATGCCATACGTCCAAATTGGCATTAGAATATGGTTGTATAGGGTTATTTTATTCTGTATTGATAGACAAGATTTTTTTTCCGAGTAACCAATACATACTTTTATATCGTATATCGAGTTCCTGTCTTTTCTTTTTCACATGAGCTTTCCAACGCAACTTGGCGTCGAGAGTGATGCCAAGGTATGTGGCTGTATTAGCATAAGATACTTGCGTACCATTTATGTATATTGGGTGATAGTCCAAGTATTTGTTTGTAAAGTCAATGTGAATTGATTTTGACTCATTCAGTTTGATCTTCCATTTTTGTGACCAGTCATAAACTTTGTTCACAGCTAGTTGAACTTTTTCTACTGCTTCTCTGTGGCTTGATCCAGTAGCCATAATTGCAGTATCATCTGCAAAGTTCGCAATGGTGTTGTTTTCCAGTTCTGGGATGTCACATGTGTATAACAAGTACAAAATTGGGCCTAGCACACTTCCTTGAGGTACACCAGCTTTTATATAGCTTTTAGCTCGGAATATGCGTCCTCTTGCCGTATTCTAAACATTCTGTTAGTAATGTATGACTCTAGTATATCTGCAAATTCTGGTAGCATGCGTCTGAGCTTGAATAATATTAGACCCTTATGCCAAAATTTATCAAAAGCTTGCGCCAAAATAATATGAAAATCAAACAAATTCTAGGAGTGTGTATATTTCGAATATATTACAGAATATATATGTTCCCAAATAAATATTTTGAAAGGACAATGATATAAATACAAGATAATAATATGAGGAATTTAAAATTTCTATGGAAATAATATTTTTCTCATAAGTCTTGTTTAAATCGGTGTTCATTCAAAATATGTGTGTTGGAACCTATATATTCTATAATCAAATCAAAATTGATACACACTACCTTAAGAATATGTTTGATTTACAAATTATTTTGGTATTACGTTCAAGTATGAAATTCGCAAGCTCCGCAGGCCTCTTGACTCTCCAGATTACTTGCAAGTCACTATCCCATAAAGTTCTTTATGCTTTAAGCATCATAGTTTCTATCAAAACTTCGTTATCGGATGTTTATCGGTCTCGTAAACTTGGAAAGGATTACTTATGTTCTTTTATCTAGTTTAGCTTTAGTTATTTCAATTCAGAAATCCTTGATATTTTTTTCCAGTACCTAATTGTGCCTTGCCGCAATTTAAAACTTGTTTGTTTTTTCGTTTATTTTGTCCACACTAATAATTTTAGAAATAAGAAAAGTATAGATATCGATTTTAACTTGTCTACGCTCTAATAATTTACTCACTGTAGTATTAATTGTAAGACCAGCGTCAGACAGCATCACCTGTCTGGCATGAATGCTGAAATGGCGCAGCCGTGAGTCACACAGTACACATTATGTATTTTTGTCCTTTTTGGATATTTTTTAATGTTTTTGTGTGCACGTGTGCTTAATGTACTGACATCAAATAATCTTTTTTTTTCTTTCTTTCTTCCTTTATTTTTTTTATTTATTTCTAAGGGAGTTTCAATCTCCAATAATAAAACACAACACCAACACAACCTAACCCAACTAAATTCAGTAAACCATTTCAGAAAGCATACTTACCGCCCTTTTTCTCGATAACTCCATCTACGAGCATAAAGGCATTCATTACGTGTACCATATCATCCGTCTCCAATATTGTCCTGTACGTCTGAAGTGGGTGAGTCAATAGAAAATCACCAAAAGTCACGTTTTGATATGTCATGGGGTAGGAAGAGTCCTCCTCTGCTACTTATAGCCCCAATAATTTGAAGGATTTTGGGGCTGGCGCAAGTTTTTGAGAAGAGCGTGGTGCGTGTAGTTTTTGAAATTGGAACGAAAACTATCTATTATGACCTGTTTTTTATGAGATTAATACAGGGTGTAAACGAATTTTTCACGAAGCATTCTGTACATGTAAATTAATAAGAATTTTTGACTGCTGTAATAATATAACAGCTCTAGGAACCAAAAATTAACTCGATAAAATTATTATAAGCTTAAAACATATTTTTTATTTTTTATTATTCAGACAACCAAGGCCCATAGATAAAATAAACAGCATAATATTATTCAAAAATTTGTTTTTGAATAAACTAATATAATCATGAAACTAATGCTTTACATGTAACGTACCCGTTTATACCCGCGGCTTCGCCCGCGTCGTATTTGGTTCTTGTCCTACGGAATTATGCTACCGGAAATTATGTGGTTATGTGTTAGTTGAGGTTATTAACTATCTCTTTGTTATATTGCATCCAAATCCGTTCTGTTCAGTAGTTTTTGCGTTAAAGATTACCAAACATCCATCCATCCATCCTCACAAACTTTCGCATTTATAATTAGTAGGACGAGAAGTATTTACGAGAATTATTCAACCTTAAAGGTTGCCCATACTGATCATCCATCCATCCTCACAAACTTTCGCGTTTATAATTAGTAGGACGAGAAGTATTTACGAAAATTATTCAACCTTAAAGGTTGCCCATACTGATCATCCATCCATCCTCACAAACTTTCGCGTTTATAATTAGTAGGACGAGAAGTATTTACGAAAATTATTCAACCTTAAAGGTTGCCCATACTGATCATCCATCCATCCTCACAAACTTTCGCGTTTATAATTAGTAGGACGAGAAGTATTTACGAAAATTATTCAACCTTAAAGGTTGCCCATACCTACTGATCCTTTGCAGACTTCTCATTTTAAGACTGCTAATGATTTCAAATGGTTTCGCTATGAATTCTTGTAACTACGAGTAGTAGTCTTATAGCGCTGGGGCACATTTTGATGCCATAAGTTTAAAAAATTCTAAAATTTTGATGCCATTAATTTAAAAAAAATTAAAGTTGCTTATTTCTTGTCTGTGGATACAGTGGTACATTATGAAGCTTATTATTGCGTTATGTGTTATATCTGTCACTTTCAAATCAGTAATTCGATGATTTGTAGTTTATTTTTGTAGTTGAATGTTTTTATTGAAATCGAAACTGCCAAAATTTATTGAAAGTTTAAAATAATTATGATAATATCTTATCTAGAATAGCCTGCGGAGTGTGCAAACCCAGTCTGATCAAAAAATAAAACAACATCAACAAGCCGTAAGTTTCTATTTTGCACCACAAAAGTCAAAGATCGCTGTTTTGTCGGGGATTCTGTTTGCGAAAGCCACCGTGGCTTTACCACTGATTAGTAAGGCTGCCACGGATTCCGTACAATCCCCTTTTTTATATGTTTTCCATAGGAAAATTTTGATTGGCTTCCAATCCAAGGTTTATTGCGTAAGCAAGTTTTATTTTCCTTCGATTTCTTGGAAACTTAAAGCGTTTTCTATTTCTAAACTGATCTTTAGCTGCTTCTTCTTTACGTGGCTATTTAATTTCAAACTTATGAATAACTCGTCGAACTTTGAGTTTCTTAAGATTTTCTAATGGTTGCTGGGGATTTGATAACATTTTCATTTTATTTTAGTGTGACTTTTGTCGTGTAAACATAAAATACGACCTACAAACATAAATAGGGTGACTGGCAATCAATGCGCGATACTTAAACACAATGATTGTGCTCATGATAAAAAACAACTTTTACCATCTGACCAAACCTGATATCGCCAAAAAAATCAGCTGTTCAGTACATTTTGACCAGTTTGGCGAACATAAATGTACTGAACAGCTGATTTTTTTTCGCGATATCAGGATTATTTTTGTCTCTAAAAGGTATGCCTAAAATCATACATAATGTAGATACTCCTTGCATTTTCAGACGGATTAGTGATCAGAACTATAGTATGTATGCAGGCTTTCTTACTCTAAACCGCACTGCAAATCTTACCCTTTCAGGATGGGGAGAGACATAATCCGCCATCAATCAGCGTGAAAAATGTTCCCCATGCCTGCTTATTGTGAAGTTAGTTCATTTTCATTGCCATAGAGGGCGACACTTTCTTAGTGTTCAGAACAAAATTTTGAATTCAGGAAGTAAAGAATAAATCAATTAATTGTTTTTTTTTTCTCTAAAACTTACTAGTTATATTGTAATGGATAATGCCGGACTGGTTGGTGTTGATGCCCACCATGCGTTTATAAGCTAAAATGATGATAATGTTGCCGAAATAAAATGGTGGACAACATTTTTTGGCCGTACCTACGCCACGCTGAAAGGCAGAGAACGAACAATGCTTGCTTGCCTGAAGGTGATAAATAAAAGTGGACTGTTGAATAAATAGGCTTGGTGTTATGTTTAACGTTTGAATTTACAAAATTGCAACTATTCCGGACAAACTTAAAGGGTTTTTGAATTTATTGGCCAAATTTTCTTACGCAGTTTTGATTTTTTTTTTCAAAGAAGAGGCCACGCATAAGATCTATATTAATTGATAGCTGGTATCAATACAAACAAGTTTTGTTCAATGCAAAATGTTCTGTAGTGTCACGTTTCCGAGATATGAGCTTTCAAAGTTGAAATCCAGTCACTGGTAGCATCTTCAGCCCAATTCTGACTTGGTCAGACACGCATGATATTTGTATTAATCGATGGCTGGTATCAATACAAAAAAGTTTTGTTTGAGACAAAATTATTTATAGAGTCAAGTTTCCGAAATATATGGCGTTGTGAAAGCTACCTTACACAACTTTGATAGCTTGAAGTTCGGAAACTTGACGCTAGATTTTGGCTCAGAAAATACTTGTGTAGGGTAATGCCAGCTAACGACTGATACACGTTTTATGCCTGTCTGATAAGTCAAAGTTGTGCTGAAGATACATGTATTATGCGTGCCTGATCAAATCTAAATTTTGCTGAAGATGCCATCAGTGAAAGGACGTAAACTTTGATAGCTCATATCTCGGAAATGTGACACTTGGGAACATCGCTTACAAAACTTATTTGTACTGATACCGGCTATCGATTAGTATAGGTCTTATGCGTGGCCGCTTCTTTGAAACAAAATCAAAATGGCGGAAGAAAATTCGGCCACGCTTCATACAAAAATGTTCCAAGTCCTTTATTTGACGTCGTTCGTCGCGGTGGTCTCTTAACACTCTCACCGCCACGCATGTATACAGTTTGCCAAAGCAGCAGGCCATGTGGGCGGCGCGCCGCCCATCCCATTTCTTTAGCGACCCGCCATGCTTCATTTGAGAGAACTTTTGCGGCACGCCAAGTGGCACGCTGGCAGGACACGCCATAATTATATTTTATCAGCGGGCCGTGTGGTCCGCTGTGACCCGACGAATTCAAATTGATTTTTTGGTTTTGGCTTGCCCGATACGGAGTCAAAACCAATTGTATCGAATAATGTATTCAAAAACCTACCTATGAAAAAAAAAACGAGGAAAATCGGACTCTATTGCCATGACCATTCAGTTGGTAATTAACTAAGAAAAACCAGTTTCCCAAGACGATATTTATTAATATTTTGCTCAAAAAATCAGCTTACAAAATTTAAAAAGAATCAAACATTGGATACATCAGACAAAAATATTACTTTAAATGAATTTCTGCGTAGCATTCCGTACAAACACTAGGTTGCGTTGGGCATTTCACACAGACAGTATTCACTTTCTTTGTCTTGTTCCTGGCTTCTACGGCTGGTAGACCCTGAGCTCGGTATCATATATATCATTATATCATTGTCAGAGGCTAACGAAGTTTCATCATCATAACTTGATTCAGATTGCGATGAACCCGGTGCATGCGATGGTAGATAGTCGGGATCGCTTTCGGAATCCGACATGTTGAACACGCGTAAGAAAAAGCGCGCGAAAACCCTTTAGCAGCAGGCTACGTGGGCGGCGCGCGGCCAACTGACCTAATATTTGATTTATTGACAGTTAGTAACGGACAAAAATGCAAAAGTTTTAGCGGTAAATTTTTGGTGCGCCGGCCGCCCACATGGCCTGCCGCAACAAATAAAAAAATCAGTAATAGCTTGCTGCACTAGAATTTACGTGGGCGGCCGGCGTACCACATGGCAGTGAGAGTGTTAAAAAGTTCAACCGCGCCGCACCTCCGCTGGCTCGCCGATTACGATGACGCGTGGGTCGGTCACGTCGCTTGCCTGCGTCTGCGTGTTTGTTGAGTGCGATTCCCAACACCGAATATGTTAGATGATATTTTTTTGGTATACGTATTTATATTTTTTTAATAAGGTTACTGACAAAGTTAAAGTATGTTTAACAAACTCTGTTACCACCTAGAGCGATGTAATATTCACACTACCTTCGACTTACCTACCCAAAATCTAGAACACACATCAAACCTAAATATCCACCCTCAACTAAAACTTCCCTCTCAAACTTAAGAGGAGGGTTATAAAGGCTTCAACTATTAACCTTGCAAACTTAACAGTATATGTTCGAACAACGAAGTAAATCTTACATAGCGAAGTCCGAAGAAAGTTGTTTTAAAACAAACTGCGAACAGGGGCATTAAATTTCAATCACAACACAATATGGCGACCTAGTTCCGGATACCGACTTTATCCGTAAAGTGGGTTATGGTTGTGCGATTAGTTGCTGCGATTGGTTGATTCATTTGGGAGGTGGGTGGTAGAAATGCGCATTATGTTTCTACCAACTTTGGATTGTCATAAAATGGGTATAAATTGTCATAATTCATATTTAGGGTTCTGAACTCGAAGGATAACCAACGAGACCTCCGTCCGCTGTTCGTCCGTCTGCCTGGCGGATTGTGTTTCATGATCTGCAGTAGGTAGACATTGAAAATTTTCACAGAATGTGTTTTGCTTTTGCCTACTACGAAGGTACCTACCATAATATTTCTGTGGTACCTACCCTTCACGCGAAAGTCCGACTATCACTTTGCCGGATTTTTTAGGAAAGTATATTTTAACTCTTGCCGTTAAGGTTCTTAATTTAAAGAGATAAGCTCAATTGATATAAACAAAGAATTATTGACTCCTTATCTTTCTATATAACGAAGATTTTCTCAATATTTTTTATTTACTTCATTTCTTGTTAAGGCCATCGAGTCTGCGGGCCCCTGTATTCCCAGAATCGAACTCTTATAAAGCTACCTTCGAAAAAGAATCTCTGCAGAAGATATTTTACCAAGAATCCGTCATGAAGTCGACTTTAACAAGTAAACTACTGTCATGCAGTAAGTGTTTCTTGGATGGAAAATATAACGTTTAAAAGTCGTAACAATAGTAGGAACTTTTTAATGAACAATTTTCTTGGAGCAAATTCATTTGAGACACCACGTTTTACAGTTTCTTCTTCAACAAAACTTAAAACGAGAAAAAAAATACTGGTTTACTCGTTTTAGGCTAGAATTCTTGTCGCACTGATGGGTGGTCGCTCACAGTCGTTCGCATACGAGAATACATTGTGTTATTTAAAGCACCATACTGCGAATCTCACGTCAGCGGCGACCGTACGCGACGGACCGTCGTCAGCGCGACAAGAATTCAGGCCTTATTAAGATGTGTAATTTTTTTTATTTAATATCATTACTAATATTATGAAGAAGAACGATTTTTTCGTTTGTTTGTTTGTACGGAACAAGGTTCGAAACTACTGGACCGATTTTAGTCATTTTTAGGGTTCCGTACCTCAAAAGATAAAAAAGGAACCCTTATAAGTCCACTTTCTGGTCCGTCTGTCTATCTGTCCGTCGGTCACCACCGATTTTCTCAGGAACGGGTGGACCTAGCAAGTTGATTCATCAATAGAAAGCTAAATTTTCAGGCTGTATTTTATTTTCAACATACGTGGGTGAAACCGTTGCTAGTTATTTATTACAAAAAAATATCGCAGAATTTTATGTCTTACCGTATACAGGCAGCTTTAAACTTGGTTCCGTTCGCTAGAATAGGTAATAAAGTTCGATATTAGTTTGAGAGTAGCGTTCAAAAGTGTCAAGTTAGTTTGGAACATGTTATTGTGGGCCTGACGTGGAGCGGGACTGACTTGTTGTCTGCTAATAGAACTTATGTAATGATGTGGAAAGTGCACGTTTTATTTTAGGTGCCATATCACTATCATCATCATTTCAGCCGAAAGACGTCCACTGCTGGACATAGGCCTCCCCCAAGTGTCGCCACATTGACTGGTCCCTTGCGACTCGCATCCAAAGGATTCCCGCAACCTTCACCAGGTCATCGGTCCACCCAGTGGGAGGTCTTCCAACGCATCGTCTTCCGGTTCGCGGTCGCCATCGACCATCCGTTCTGCGAGCAATGTGCCCTGCCCACTGCCACTTAAGTTTGGCAATTCTTCGGGCTACGTCGGTGACCTTGGTTCTCTTGCGGATGTCTTCATTTCTGATTCGATTACGCAAGGAAACTCCGAGCATAGCTGATTTTAGGTGTGGAGTTTAAAAATTATGCCTCGATGCTCTAGATGGGTTCAAATCCCAGGTAGAGCGAAGTGTTATTGAATTTTTTCGTAAGGAATTTCTCAGTAGCAGCAATGATGTCATTATTTGTGCCGGATTGATGGCAAAAGGCTTTCCCCTATGGGTCTTGAACATAACTGGATAAAGGTGGGTTGTACCTATTAGATACACTTCTGCCCAATCCTTTGGAGGATTACAGGCGTCATGTTTAAATATTGGTTAATTTATCTAAGGTATCTGCTTACTGTTGTAAATTGACGCGGACAACTCTTGAACGCCGTTTAAATGTGCTGATCGCGTTCAGTTTTATTTGGACACTAACTTTGGTTCTTAATAACCACATATTCCCCACCTATTCATTTTCAACCAATTCATTTAATAGCTCTAATTGTTAAACATTTGGTCCTGAACAAAACAATAGATTTTATACGACCAGACTAAATACCAATAAACATTATTGGTCACAAAACCCTTACGTTAGTGGACCTTTCAATAGTTGTTAATTGGGGTAGGTAACATGAGTGTTAAAAACAAATAAACGCATCGAATTGGAACCTTTTCTGCGAGTTTGGAAAGTCAACAAAAAACTTTTTTCACGTTCTCGAAACTATAAGGGCGTGAAGTACTCATGAAAATTAACAACTTTAAATATGGCACCGACCATGAAATCGCACAAAAAATGTCAGCATCAGCATCTCCGTACATTCTTATTGGTCGCGTAACTCGAAACAATGTAAACAGCATCTGAAAAATCAACCTGTATAAATGTTAAAGTAAGATGGTTTCTAGAAACGTCTTCACGGCTTAAGGCGCGTCCCCGAGCAAAAGCCGTTTTTTGTGCTTTTTTTGGAGCCAACTACTCTATAACCAAAAGAAATACCAAGTAATAACAAATACATTCAAATTCTACATATTCTTGACTGCAAAATGGTAGTTTTTTTTTAAGTCTCATAATATTTAATAAATCCATCCCTCACAATGAAACAAAAATGAGAAAAAAATATTTATAACATGCTTCTTCTCGTAAAGTTACCATTATTTTGATTTCCTTCTTATACTAATGGATAGGCAACTTAATAATGAACATAATGCTAGTTTTTTTTTTCTTAAAGACGGAAATTTGATTTTATAAATAATAAAAACCACTAATTTCGCACTATTCGACCCGCAGTGACTGACGTAAAAACCACTTCGTAGTGCAAGCTGATCAGAACTGTATTCTAACAGTGATTCAAACGAAGTTTGAATCACCACAAATAGAGTTGCTAATTTCGCTTGGGGTAGCGCCTTAAAGGATTTGTATGAAAGCATACGGATAAACCATGATCTGAGTTGACGACCCGAATGGCGTAATGGTAGTGACGCTGCCTTACGTTCTTAGGGTCCTTTTTTTTTTCGGATGGGAAATCATCAAATGACTTCTCCCACTCTGGGCGGAGCGGGAGGGAGTGTCAGACTTTTACTGACTAAAACCCATCCATGTTCCTTCCTCGCCCTTTACGTTCCGGGGCCGCGGTATCTCTTTCGAACAGTCCCGCAACCCCGGCAGGCTTCGGCCCTTGCGAGCCCCTTTCTTCTGCTGACATCTCTTTGAGGCGCGCGTGGAACACGAACGCGCCGTCGACACGGCCTGTCGTCACTAGACGGACGGACGGCTAGCTAGCCCATAGCTAACCGTCCACAGGCACGCATCTACGGTGGCCGGTGGCCCGCATCTACGGTGGCCGATAGCCACCACGTGGCCCCCGACGCCCGGTGCGTCACCCGCGGCGGCCGGAAAGAGAGGCTCTCTCCCTCTCTTGTTCCGCCACCTCCTTCGTCAGCATGACTGCTTCGCAGAAGGAGGTGACGGCTTCCCATTCCGTCTCGCTCCGGACCATGGATTGAACCAGGGCCGGACGCGAGAGGTCGCCGCCGCCGATCGCCGCTACGAGGACACGGCGGTGCTCCGCCCACGCAGGGCAGACTTCCACCGTGTGCTCCACCATGTCCTCCGGTCGATCCTCACAGTGGAAACACCCGGGCGTTTCCTCCCGCCCGATTCGGTGCATTTACCTCCCGAAACATCCGTGTCCGGTGAGGACCTGCGTCAGGCGGAAGGTGAGGGCGCCGTGGCGCCTCTCAAGCCACTCCTCAAAGAGGGGACTTACCGCCACTATCGTGGCGTGCCCTGCAGGGTTTGAATCCTGGTCGGAGCAAATGTTTGTGTGATGAGCATGGACATTTGTTTCCGAGTCATGGATGTTTATATGTATAATAAGAATGTATTTACAAACAAAAAAGTATATGTGCAGTATATCAACTATCTAGTGTCCACGACACAAGCTATGCTTAGTGTTGCCCTAGGTGGCGCTGTGTGTTAATGTCTAGCGATATTTATTTATTTTATTATTTATTTATTTAGTTAGAATCATCATCATAATCCTGCCCCTGTCCCAGTCTATTTGGGGTATCGGCGTATCACTTTTCTTCCTCCATTCTCCCTCTAAGACGTCACGGCACAATTTACTCCTTTCTCTTTCATATCATCCCTCATACAATCCTTCTTTTTTTCTTTCGCATTCTTCTCCCTCTCCATCCATAAACATTTATTTTCATCACTGTTTTAGTCACATGCGTTTTATCGCTCCTCATAACATGCACAATTTTAATGCTCCCCTCTCCATGCGATCGAAGCTGTGGGATCGAAGCTCTGTATGTTTCACATCTTGCTTTGTAAAATGATTATACTTTACCATCACCAGATCATTTAATTATCTTTGTTTTCTACCCCATCAACCCTCAACAGCCATGCACCGTATTAAACCCCTTTGTGTGACACCCATTATGGTTTTATTTTATCCACTTTTAAAATTTATGGACGCTGTCAATTTCTTAATTGTTGCTGGAATATCGCTCGGATCATTCTTGTGAAAGGAAAAATAACCATTGCAGTTTTTTAAAGGTTTTTGTATGAAAAAATTTGATTCTTTTAACTGGTGATCTAGTGGGCAACCTGATAATTTAATTGGTGGCAATCAGTACTTTTGGGGACTCATCATAATCTTCCATCTTTTGTCTGAGGTTACTTGGGGTCGGCGCAACACGTTTCTTCCTCCATTCTCCTCTCGCTATCATTTACTCCTTTTTCCTCCTCCTTTCATATCATTCCTCACACATTCCATCCATCGTTTCTTTGGTCTTCCTCTCCCTCTGCATCCAGGAACGTTTATGCTAATCACTATTTTAATCACATGCAATTGATCTCTCTTCATCACAGGAGGGACTGATTCATGTAATATTATCATTTTTTGTTTTTTTTTTGTTTTTATTGACATTTTTAGGGTTCCGTTTTTGCCATTTGGCTACGGAACCCTAAAAATGTTGTAGATTCGTCATGTCTGTCTGTCTGTGGGTTCCGTAGCCAAATGGCAAAAACGGAACCCTTATAGATTCGTCATGTCTGTCTGTCTGTCTGTATGGATGTCTGTCTGTCTGTCCGTCCGTATGTCACAGCAACTTTTTTCCGAAACTATAAGAACTATGCTGGTGAAACTTGGTAAGTAGATGTATTCTGTGAACCGCATTAAGATTTTTACACAGAAATAGAAAAAAGCAATAAATTTTGGGGGTTCCCCATACTTAGAACTGAAACTCAAACCCATACGTGTGAGGTATCTATGGATAGGTCTTCTAAAATGATGTTGAGGTTTCTAACATCATTTTTTTCTAAACTGAATAGTTTGCGCGAGAGACACTTCCAAAGTGGAAAAATGTGTGAAGTTACAGGGGGGGGGGCCTGTAACTTCTAAAATACGAGAATGATAAAACTAAAAAAAAAATGATATACATTACCATGTAAACTTCCACCGGAAATTGGTTTGAACGAGATCTAGTTAGTAGTTTTTTTTTTAATACGTCTTAAATCGTAAACAGTAATTTACCTTTCATTAAATCTGCTACGGAACCCTTCATGAGCGAGTCCGACTCTCACTTAGCGGCTTTTTTTATTTAAAAAGTTCTGATTATCAGCCTCATCTCATGTTACTAAATTATAAATGCGATAGTTTGTGCGGATCAAGAAATGGATGTTTGTTTTCACGCAAAAACTATAGGACGCATTTAAATGAAATTTTACCACACACAAAAAACACATAAAATACTTTTTATGTGTTTAGTACAATCTTGTAGGACAAATATCGAAATCCATGCGGTACATGCATAAGCTATGTTAGGTTTGAATAAATTAGGTTTGATTTTGAGTCCTAGAAATCGGCTACGACTTGGGAGTCTTCAACAGTGTCCATCATGTTCCTGTAACGTGACGAAAACAGAACACTCAGGACACGATGCACTTGATTATACAACCAAGACAGCAGATACAAAAATAATGGTAATTTGTAATCGGTGCTCTTCATCAAAAGATATAATTATGACTTTAAAGTTTTTAAGGAGAACTTATCATCATGATTTAAGGATTCATGCAATGACATCTATTGAACCAAAATGGTACTAATGAATAAAAATCACACGATAGAGAAGCAGAGAATAGTCAACATGACCCTGCTTTAAAAATCTACATAGCCGGTAGAGTCTCTGTTCGACCGCTTTCCATGCATTATGTTTTAGCAGTTTAACTTCGTGCTCTATAAATGGCGTTGTTCATTTGACTTCATTTTCTGAATCGCGGTGTTATGATTTTCCGTGAAAGAATGATACTGACATTCGCCCGTGTCAGATGGCTCATGTTTGGTTTTTTGGAAGAGGTTCGCAATTCAACGCCTGTTTTCTTTATGTAGGTGAGCAATACTCAAATGACCTGATGAAAGTTGCAAGAATCCGTTGGATGCGAGTCCCACGAGTCCGGTCAATGTGGCGACACTTGATGGGCCTATGTCCAGCAGTGGACGTCTTTCGGCTGAAATAATGATGAATGATGATAATTCAAATGGAGTAGGGCAGGACACCTAGCAAGGCGCGGTGCTGTCAGGTGGAGTAAAGCTGTGACCAAGTGGCGTTCTAGAAAACGAAACAGAGCTTTTGGAAGAGCCCTTATTTGGAAAAACATAAGTAGAATATTTGGCGATTAATGTAAACCTATTCGAGAAAAAATAAATTGTTACTTACTTGAATCTGTACTAATATTATAAAGCTGCAGAGTATGTTTGTTTGGTTGGTTGAACGCGCTAATTTTAGGAACTGTTGGTTCGTCTTACGCAGACGAAGTTGCGCGGGTCAGCTAGTTTATCTATAAAACTTTCAAAATCGGACAGTTAGACATTAATTTAATTCCATACAAACATTGTTGGCTTTGATATAGGAATATTAGCGGCAAAAAACGAAAACCCAATTTCAAAAGACTTTCATCCAAAGTAACTAATATACATATATATATACAATATATATATATTGTCGTAGGTAGGCTGTAAAAAAGATCATAATTTACTTTCACACAAACAAGTCTATATTTCTATATTATTTATCTCGTAAAGGCCATAAAAACGCGTCGCGCGGGAAATATCCTTCAATTAGACGGTACTTACTTATTTTATTTGAAGTAGTTGCCTTTTAAGGCGACTAGATGAGCTAAATTAGCAACTCTATTTGTGGTGTTTCAAATTTCGTTTGAAATGCTGTTAGAATAAAGTTCTAATCAGCTTGCACTACAAAGTGGTTGTTACGTCAGTCACTGCGGGCCAAATAGCGCGAAATGAGTGGTTTCGATCGATTTACAAAAAAACTATTGATTGGATTAAAAAACTAAAATATAGTATCATGCTAATACGAGTATATTGCTTGTCGAATTATTTGCCAAAAAATCAGAATGATCGCATGTATATTTGTACGTTTTTTTTTTTTATTGAAAGATATTTTTAGAGATAAGTTCGTGTTTTTTTTATCGAGTCAAATTAATTGTATTATGTTTTCAAAACACAATCATACTAGCATAATCCTGAAGAATATCATATATTTTTCTGGTCTTGTTTATAGCAGTGAATCTTATACTTTTTAACCGACTTCCAAAAAGGAGGAGGTTCTCTATTCGACTGTATGTATTTTTTTTTTTTTTTTTTTTTTTTTTTATGTATGTTACCCGATTACTCGAAGACGCCTAAACTGATTTGAAAAATTCTTTTTTTGTTTGAAAGGGTATACTTCCAAGTTGGTCCCATAGTCGCCAAGTCGGGATCTGATGATGGAATCTTGGCGAAATCGAGGGAACTCTTCAAATTTTATAGGATAACGTACAGCAATTCTTATATTTTCTACAACAAGTGAAGCATTTGCGTTTGATAAGAACCATTCTACCATCAGATCTGATGATGAAGCCAAGAGTCACGGAACTCCATAATGAGACAATGTATCCTAGTCGTGTTTGGGCTTGTTGTAATTGTAACGGTATGCACTTTCCATGTGAACCACTAAAAAGTGAAAAATAAAAACTTTTTTGCAAAAAATAAAACCGACTTCAAAAAGAAAAAGTGAAAAATAACTTTAGCTTCTGAAGTCGGTGACAAAAAAAAATAAATCAATCATACAAACGTCACCGACTTCAGAAGCTAAAGTTATTTTTCACTTTTTCTTTTTGAAGTCGGTTTTATTTTTTGCAAAAAAGTTTTTTAGTCATTATAAAACTCGCGTTTATCTCATGTAATCGCCCTATGTTGAGTGCCTTTGGCTATGATTTGGAATTTTAATACTAGTTTTTTAATCGCGGTTTTGCTCTCATTATTCACGAAATGTACTGACGGGATCATTTTAAATGTAGCTTGTGACACAAGGAGATAATGTAGCTTTCCGTTAGTGCAAGCATTTTTGCAATCGTTTCAGTTGTTTTGAAGATGACCCTGTAAGGATGATTTTTCCTTACTCACCGGCTAGGTGTCTCTGCGGCAAAGATGATGTGACTATGTGGGGTTGGCTTGATAGGTCATGGAATGAAAATTCAGAGAGCGGTCATAATAACTTTTAATGATAGTATAGGAACGACGACACATACAGTTCCTGCTTGCTGTTGCGGTTGAAAACACAATTTGATCTTGAAGACTTACTTTTGGGTGAGGTTAATATATTACCCAGACACGTTTCGCTACCAGTTTCAAAGCTTGTAGTGGATCCAGGCTCAATCGAACATCAATGACTCCAGAAGAAAGCGATGTGATCCGGAACCAGTTACGAGGTGTTGCTTTGTCGAGCGTCATTAATCCCAGTTGATGCAGACCGCAGTTTTTTTAGGGTTTTAACATAATTATGTACATAAAGATGACTATGTCATATTTTGTTGTTTGGAGCCCTGTACAGACAATAAAAACGAAATTGAAATCTCTTTCACTTGTTAAGTAAGAACGTGGCATAATGAAATTACATTTCAATACTCACAGCGTAGCCAATAGTCGTTGATTCATTTGGAAACCACACTGGCTCCGTTATTCATTAGTTTGCATGGTGTTGCGTGGTTATCTTTTAAGAAACTTAAGATAGCGTGCCCAGTCAAAGGTTATTTTAATTTTTGCTTCTGTTCCGTCGTGAGCTTGCTTGTCAAAAAGGAAGCTCCCAGAAGCCCTATCATTGCCATACCCTATACCGATTTATTGAGTGCATTTATTGGTATGGCCACATTGATATTATAAACGTAAATTATCAACCTGAGTCTTTCTTTCCTTAATCTTCCTTTAATTAGTCATCAACATTATTTGTATTATTTATTTATGTTTTAATGTTGATAAAAAAATAAAATTAATCCAATCAGTCATCTTGATTTCAGCGCCATCTATTGATCACAAGGCAAATCGGGAGCTTTCAAGGAACTAGATGCCGCTACCTACTTCAAACGGACTCATTAGATTTTTAATTGTTACACCCTTACGTAGATAGAAACTTACAAACAAAGACCTCTTAATAACATTATAATTAAGTATAGCATATATAATAAAGTATACTGGGTACTCTCCGCAATATTATCAGCAACATCGAAGCGCTGCTGGCCTTTCTCGGGGAGTTGGGATGGATCAAATGAATTTCCCACCCTTACGCAAAATAATATGCGCCTTGACGTGGAGTTGCGGACGACAGCCCGTTATATAATACAATAGACTAGGTTTTTTCTATGACTTCGCCGACGTGGAGGTCCAAAATTATCCTACAGCAATGTACTACAGTTAAAATACATGAAAGTCTGTTTAGCCGAATATTACAGACAAACAGAGTTACTTTTTTTTACTTTACTTATTTTTGCACGTCTTAATATTACTTGTAGGTATTTTTATTAGAACGAAATTGAAATATTTCTGTTGCGGTTCACGACCAATGCAAGAATAAATTCCGCTTCAGTGATTAAATTACACAAGCAGCAAGATTATTTACATAAACCTAACAGAAGAAGTAAGCAAGTGCTATTGTGTGTGTTTGTGTGTAGGGTATGTGATGCTCACTTCCAGTATCTCTAAAAGACACCTAAAATTTTGTCTATTAAAGGGTGCACAGATATATTATCTAATTATCCTCTCTAAACCCCCGCACAAGAAAAAAAAATCGTCACAGGCAGTCACTGGTCCAAAAAGTCCAACAACCAGTCTTACCAAAGTATTACCCAGTGCTGACTGGGGTATATGGAGCTCAGATAGGCAGTCGCTCCATGCAATAAACTGGTGTTCAGCTGCATCCCGTTAGACTGAAAGCTGAGCCCAACATAGTTGGGGAAAAGCGAAGCAGAAGATGAGAACAAGAAAATCCTTTAAAATAATTATTTTCCAAATTCAACAATCGAGATACACCCGATGATATAATTATTCCAATAAAACCACAAACTAACGTAAAATCTACACATAATTATACTATGATAACTGAATTCGCTTACCGAATGCGACTCACGTAGCGAAAGCGAATAATCGAGCAACCCGATTGATTATATCGGTACTAGACTCGGAAACTATTATCGTTGAGTGTACATTATCTGAAATTATGATATGCTCCCTTTTAAACATCAATTTATAAATAAATAAATAAAAATAAAATAAGCCTTCATTGCTCTTTTACAATAATTAAATTAAGATTAGTTACTGATTGATGATCGGCTTTCAAACAACAGCTTGTCTTGTCCTTCGACAAAGGCATCCTCCAAAGACTTCCACTTATCTCTGTCTCTTGCAATTCTAATATTATAAACAATTTATCTATACTTGAATCATTTTTTCATTGCGAGAATCCGGTGGATGCGAGTCGCAAGGGACCGGTCAATTTGGCGACACTTGGGGGAGGCCTATGTCCAGCATTGGGCGTCTGTCGGCTGAGATGATGATGATGAAATCATTGACTGCCTCGTTGGTCTAGTGTTCACAAGCACGACTGCTCTGCGACTGGTTCTGAGTTCGATTCCTGGGTCACGCAAAGTGTTATTGGGTTTTTCCATTAGGAATTTCTCAGCAGCATCCACGGAGTCTGGACTTGCGTCCGGTTGATGGCAATAGGCTCGCCCCTATTACATGGAACTTAAACATAACTGGTGAAATGTAGGTGTACCATTAGGCACACCTCTGCTTAATCCTTCGGGGATTACGAGCGTGATGTTATGTTATTTATGAACTATCTTGGAATGCAAAAGTAACTTCATCTGTCTGACTGATGGTTTGTCTATTTTTAACCTAGGTAGGCTAATTTAGAAGACAGTGAAATTCATTCTCTGGGACTTCGTCGAGCTTCATTGTCTCGGCACTTTTCTGGTGATCGCCACTGTTGATTCTGGATTTCAGGAGTTACAGTGGTTTGGGAATAGTGTGGCGGGCTTGTCCCATAAAAAAAAGGTAGGCTTAATAAAAAAAAAACATATGAAAACGGGTATTTATCGCGAATTTACCTTTAATTTAATCCCGACGTTTCGACCGGATTGCACCAGGCATGGTCGCGGGGAGACTGAAGTATTGAGGGTACCGCGACCGCAAAGTGAAGGCGTTTATTCAACTACCCTCCCTCCTTCTGATCATGAAAGTTTAAAAAAGGACAAAGGTAGGTTTGTTTTGGCTGCGGAATGTTCGAAAGAGATACCATGGCCCCGCAACATAAAGGGCGAGGTAGAAACATGGTAGGTTTTAGTCAGTAAAAGTCTGACACTCCCTCCCGCTCCGTCCAGAGTGGGAGAAGTCATTTGATGATTTCCTATCCGAAAAAAAAAGATAGGGTGGTTTTTGGACACAGCATGCCTGATGTGAAGGGATGATTCGATCTATCGTGGAACACGCTTGCTTAAAAGAAACCGATTCATTTTATACAAAATTTAGTCCGGCTGTTGTTTGAAAAAAGTTTTATTTCCTGTATGGGCCCTTCTTTAAGTAGTAAAATATATTTTATAATTTATATGAAAAGTAAAGTCAAACAGTATTTTTTTATTCTGTTGTTAAAAATTATCCGCCCAAAGCATCCCTGTGAAAACGTTACACAACAAGGTTAAAATTTTTCAAGTGCCTCAAATATTTAAAAATTGTTCTGTTAACTTTTTCTACACAGCTTTAAATAAACAAATGTTACTAAAAAACTAAAAAAAAAACAAAATACACACAATAGAAAAACAAACAATACATTTTTATAATGTAAATGATGTCCACCAAGAAAATGAGGGGTATAAGGCGCCTGTCCCACCGTTAGCGATAAGCGAGAAGAGGGTAGAACTAGCAACTATATTTGTTTGGCAGTTTTTTCGCTGACACAGTAATGAGAAAAGCCAGTAATCAACTATGGATTCCAATAATACAGGATAGAAGAAACAACGACGCAGAAACTGTTGCAAATGTTGTGTTCAGTACAAAATTTAGAACCATGTATAGAACGGAACTGCAGATTTTTTAAATAACCGATAAAAAAAAAACGGTTGGAATGATGTATTCAATACGTAATACCACGTACGTATATACTCTCGAACTATCCACGGAGGCCAATCTCAACTAAGATTAGCCAACGCATGTATAATGCACAAGTTTTCCTCTCATAATCTAATGGTGCCAAACCGCAATGCGACACGACCAGGCAGAGATCAAAACCAGCCCACCACACTATTCCCAAACCACTGCTACTCCTGAAAGCTAAAATGCTGCTGGCTGAATCAACAGTGCTAACCACCAGAAAAGCGCCGAGACAATAAAGGTCAACAAAGTCCCAGAGAAACAATTTAACTGTTTTGGATCCCACAACGAAATTTTTCAGAAATGAATAGTGGAGGAGTACGAAAAACATAATTTCCACTTCCCTTCCTTTTAGCAGAAGACAGAACATAAAAAGGACAATGGGCAAAAAGGGAAGCCAGAGGGAGGGGGGGCAGAGATCGGGCACAAGACCGACAGGCATTCCGAGTCATATGGATAAAACACCTCTAACTTCCATACTCCGAGCACCTACTGAGAAATTCGAAACCCTGGATCTCAAACGAAACAGTTTCCCGTATTATCTCGAGATCAATATTTCAGGATGGGCCTAATATTACATCATATTTTGATTTCAATGAAACATCAGTGTTTAAATAAATCGCCAGCAAAATAATGGACAAGTACCGCGTAGTGCAATAACAGGACCGTGGATCCTTTTTTACTGAAACGGACCTTTAATCTTTTGTACGTTGCTGAGTGAGACAATTTATAGTTGACAGGATTCGCCTCGTGAGCAGTAGGACAAGTGCCTGAGGAGGAATTCCTAGAGAAGTCACAAATAGGGGAGAAACAGGAAGTTGTCGCTCCCCCCCTTTCCTGTTGCTGGCTTTGCGTCGTGTGGAAATGGGTTTCCCCTTCAGTTTTTATAAGATGCTGTGATTTATACAAACGTGAGGATATGTTTGGTCTATGTTTATCTAGCTGCTGTGTGTCTGTAAACTGTTGTAGAAGCCTAGGTTTTTATTACAGCCATCTTTACTATTACATCATTACGTTTGTGCTCAGTTTATGGCAATAGGATAGATGACAAAGATAAAGAGAGATAAAGATAAAGATTCATTTATTTGCAAAAACATGTGTAGATAATATTCATGGAATGATGCTTATTATAGGTGTTACAGGATATTCTTTGGCACAACATGTTTGACCATGGCTGGTGTACAAATTAGGTCAGAAGACCATAAGATTTCAGAAAAACAAAGATACAAAGTCAATTAATTCTAAAAAATTAACATTATTAATATTGAATATGAAAAAAATTAAACAGTTTGTAAATATTCGTGCGATTCAAAAAAAAATAAAAAAATATAATTAGTTAGATTTTCAAAAAATATTTGAGCCTTTTTTTCTTTCGTTACGTAAACCAAAATTAACGAAGCTACGACGCTTTTAAAATTCTCAATACGTCACGCCTTGGTATCATTTTTAGTGAGTTCTGACGTCACAAGCCCCCCCTCCCGAGTTTTGATGCGTTTCATCTATGTCAAAATTCATTGATTCACAAAAACATCCATTATTTTCCAATGCCCTTACTGACGGACTAAATAGATTTGCAATTTTTTGATACTGTCATCATGATTATTGGCTCACGTTGTAACTCGTACATGTAACGCTCCAGTATTATATTGACCAACGCCAAGCCATGCCACGCCATTGTGTACACGGCACAGCCATGCCAAGCCAAGCCAAGCCATCGCCATTTGGAGCCAAAGTTGTCAAAGCGAGCGAATGACAGTGAAGGGCGGGAAACCATATATTTTTGACTAAGATTGAGCTGTGAAAGTGAAAAACTTTGTCGAAGATTTTATAACTGATTACTACTTTCTTAATTACTTTTATTTCTCTAAAATAAATAACCATTGTGAATATACAAGAAGAAAGTATTATTGCTCACTCGTTTCACTCAGAAGTGAGATATGAACAGTAATCACCCTACTACATCTGTTGGCCGTAGAGTCCGTCCGCCTGGCTGGAGTGAAGAAGAACAAGGCCATATGAGTGATGATGAAGAATTCCCGCCACCACCAGCTAGAAAACTGCTCAAAAGAATGCTGGAAAATGAAGTAGGTAGGGCGATACACGAACTCAACGACGAAACCTTGCCGCTCAACCATTTCAAGGGCCATCGTGCGGCGTCTCTTATCCCGGAATTTGACCCCGAAGGAGAAGATTGCACAGTGTCGGTATGGTTAAAGAAAATCGACCAGTTGGGAGATATACATGGGTGGAGCGACCAAGTGAAATCATTTCACCTTCAAGATAAACTACGTGGGCAAGCACGTAAGTGGTACAATAGACTTGATGAATATAACTATTCCTGGAACGAATGGAAATGCATGCTTTTAAGAGCATTTCCTAAACATCGTGACTTCAGTGCTTTGTTAGACGAAATGATGAACAGGAAGAAGTTACCCAACGAAACAATGACTAAATATTACCAGGATAAAATTGCTATGTGCTTTCGTTGTAACCTGTCTGATGATGCTAGTGTTTCGTGTATAATCAGAGGGTTACCGCCTTCATTACAAACAAACGCACGGGCTTTCAAATGCAAGCGCCCAGATGAACTGTACGAGTCATTTCTCTGTGCCATCGATGATTATCGTGTACCGACATTTGAAGTGCGTGACAAGCCGAACAAGGAAGCTAGGCAACTGCCGAATCCGGACAAGAAAGTGAACCCTGAGACCGACCCCTGTCCGCGTTGCAAGAAGACTGGCCACATCTTGCGGAATTGCTCATTACCTGATCAACGTATTTGTTTCAAGTGTGGTCAGCAAGGTCATATTGCCACGCGTTGTCCTGGCTCTTCAACTATACATGTTAAGTCGTCTGCCGAATCGAAGAGCAACGTCAAGGAAATTAAGCTAGTGCAAAATTACAATGATATTTACAAAAAGGTTGTGAAGGTAAATGGGATTTTTTTGAAATCTTACATTGATACAGGAAGCCAGGTAAATGTTATAAATGCACATATTGTTGGCCTTTTGGGACTCAAAGTTAAATCTACAAGCACCATTCTAAAGGGTTTTTCTGGTGGTTTACTTACAAGCCGCGGAGAAGTAGAATTTGACCTAGATATTGATGAAATTCACTTGAGATGTATTGCACATGTAACAGAGGCAGACATGCAGGACATTCATTTACTGATTGGTCAGCCAGTTATCAACGCTGATCGTGTGTCGCTGGAGGTGACTAAAAGAACTGTCACCTTAAGATTGGATCCTGACCCTTTTGCTGAACTTCAAGTAGTCCAAGATATTCAGAAATTCGACGTAGTGACATCGAGCAAAGAATCCTTGCCGCCCGGTGTCTCTATCATCAAAGTTCAAGTGCTGGGCAATGACGAGGAAGATGATGTCTGCACAGCACCGCGTCACTATGAACTGCAGGGAGTTTCCTACTCGTTACCGGCCACGTTACTTCGAGGTGGAGGTGGCTTCATGAAGATCATTAACACCGGCACCAAAGACATTGAGTGGGAAGCCGGCCAGATCCTCGCACGAGCAGACAGCTGCGACGAATCAGCGATCCAACCAAGCCAAGCCAAGCGGGTGAGTTCAGCCAAGCCATCACTATCTTTCTTGCCCGATAATTTGCCAAATAAACCAAATTATTTAGTCACTAATTCTTCTAATCCATGTGACCTTACCGTCCCGTATGCTTCGGTTTTAACAACGACTAAAATCAGTGATGATAGTATAGGCGGGTTACCTATATCTGAAATCAGTATGGGGAGTTTAAATGAAAATGAACGTGATAGTTTAGTACATTTATTATTACAATATAAACACACCTTTGCAATTAACACAAAAGATCTTGGTTGCACCAATTTGTTAAATATGAAAATAAAACTTAACACGCAGCAGCCAATATATCGTCAACCTTATAGGTTATCGCACACTGAACAACAAATAGTTAATTCTAAAGTTTGCGAGTTACTAGATGCCGGTATTATTAAAGAATCCGAGTCAGAATATGCCTCTCCAGTTATCTTGGTAAAAAAAAAGAACGGTGATAGTCGGTTATGTGTTGATTATCGTGCCCTTAACTCGATTACTATAAAAGATAGATATCCATTACCAAACATCGACGATCAGGTTTCCAAGTTAGCCGGTAAGAAATACTTTTCGAGCCTCGATATGGCTCAAGGTTACTACCAGCTGCGAGTCGCACCCGAAGACACACATAAAACTGCGTTTATAACACCTCAGGGTCATTATGAGTACATGCGCGTTCCGTTTGGTTTAGCAAATGCACCCTCAGTTTTCATGCGAATGATCAGTAAAATTGTTGATTCAATTCGTTCTCAAACGTCACAAACTCACAGTTCAACTGGTGAAATTCTTGCATTCTTAGATGATTTATTACTACCTTCGGACGATTTTAGTTCTGGTTTAAACATTTTAGAATCGGTGTTGCGAAAGTTTGATTCGGAAAATCTAAAATTAAATATGAAAAAGTGTTCTTTTTTACAAGAGAAAGTGATCTATTTAGGACATGAAATTTCGTATGAAGGTGTGCAACCGGCAGAGCCAAAATTAATTGCAGTTTCGCATTTTCCTACACCAAAAAATGTGCATGAGGTACGCCAATTTATAGGCCTTTGCAGTTACTTCCGAAAATTCATATATAATTTCGCGGTTATAGCTCGCCCTATAACAGAATTGACTAAGAAAAATGTACCGTGGTTATGGAGTGATAAACAGGTCGATAGTTTTAACGAGTTAAAAAAGTGTTTATGCTCTAAACCAGTGTTAGCTTTGTATGATCCTACATTAGATATAGAAATTCATACCGATGCATGCAAATTAGGAATAGCAGGAATTTTATTACAAAAGCAGTCTGACGGTACTTTGCGCCCCGTTATGTATTCTAGCCGTGTGACGTCTAAGGAGGAAACTATGTACCATAGCTACGAGTTAGAAACATTAGCAGTAGTGGAATCGTTGCGTAAATTTCGTGTGTACATAATAGGTAAACACGTGAAGGTAGTCACCGACTGTACCGCCGTCCGAGCCACTCTCACTAAACGCGATATTATACCGCGAATCGCGAGATGGTGGCTGTTAATTCAGGAATACGATATAAGTGTAGAATATAGGCCTGGTGAACGAATGAAACATGTCGATGCGTTAAGTAGGAATCCAATCGACGCTGTAAATATTAATCGTTTAGAAGTCACTGATTGGTTCTATACAGTTGAATATCAAGATGATAAATTAAAAAGTATTATTGACCAATTAAAAGCCGGGTCGACTGAGCGCGATATAACAAACAATTACGTGCTAATAGAGGATAGGTTGTATAGGAAGACGCTTAGTGGTAATCGACTTGTAGTGCCTGGGGCAGCTAGGTGGAAAATTCTTCAAATGCACCATGATGAAATAGGGCATGTGGGATTAAAACGATGCACAGACTTGATTAAAAGTGATTTTTGGTTCCCTAAAATGACACGGTTCATTCGTAAATACGTAACCTCTTGTTTAAATTGCGCCTATGCAAAGGGAGATCATGGCAGAAAAGAAGGCAAGTTACACCCGATTCCTAAGCCAAATGAACCGTTTAGAATGGTACATGTCGACCATTTAGGTCCGTTTTGTAGGACAAAGAAAGGTTATGAATATATGCTAGTCATTACTGACGCTTTTTCAAAATTTGTTATTGCAGAGTGTAGTCGATCAGTTAATTCTGTAGAAACTATTAGAATCCTCAAAAAAATGTTTTCCTTATTTGGTTATCCGGATAGAGTAGTAACTGACCATGGCAAGGCATTTACTAGTAGGTATTTTAAGAAATTTGCGTCAGATAAGCAATTTAGACATACGTTGAATGCAATTGCGTGTCCGCGTGCCAATGGGCAAGTTGAGCGCACTAATCGCACCATACTAAATGCCCTGCGCGCAACTGACCCTAGTGAGGCCGCTAATAGCTGGTCTAATCGTCTACCCGATGTGATTTGGGGTATAAATAATACTTTAAATGAGACTACCGGGTTTAAACCTTATGATTTAATGTTTGCGCGTAGTAGTAGGCCTGTGTGTGATGTAACCATCCCAGGCCGAATAACTGAACCAACCCAGGCCAAGCGTGGCAAGGCCAGTGCACGTATAAATAAAGCTAGCGCTAGGATGA
The DNA here is from genome assembly GCA_950022955.1 of Xestia ashworthii. Taxonomy (NCBI): domain Eukaryota; kingdom Metazoa; phylum Arthropoda; class Insecta; order Lepidoptera; family Noctuidae; genus Xestia; species Xestia ashworthii. Next base: position 8,400,633 of record OX465572.1, read on the forward strand.
AACATAATTTTGATAAGCGTCGCAAAAATTGTCATGTTTATAAGAAAGGAGAGTTGGTTTTATGGAGGCAAGCGCCTACTAGTACTGCTTCTAAAGTCAACACAAAGCTAGATGACTTGTATTCAGGCCCCTATATAATAACTAAAGTTGTTGGCAATGACAGATACAGGATCAGGAGTATTAAGGGTTTAAGGGGTTATAAAAACTTTACGGGGCTTGTTTCAGCAGACTCTCTGCGACCTTATCGTAGCATAGCTCATGTATCTGACAGTGCCAGCAGCTCTGATGACCAGCTGGAGACGGAAGACTTGGTTGATCTATTAGAAAGCTAATGAAAATTGTGTGCTCCATTGCGGGAGCAATTGTTACAGGATAGCCGACTGTAACGCTCCAGTATTATATTGACCAACGCCAAGCCATGCCACGCCATTGTGTACACGGCACAGCCATGCCAAGCCAAGCCAAGCCATCGCCATTTGGAGCCAAAGTTGTCAAAGCGAGCGAATGACAGTGAAGGGCGGGAAACCATATATTTTTGACTAAGATTGAGCTGTGAAAGTGAAAAACTTTGTCGAAGATTTTATAACTGATTACTACTTTCTTAATTACTTTTATTTCTCTAAAATAAATAACCATTGTGAATATACAAGAAGAAAGTATTATTGCTCACTCGTTTCATACATGAGACGTAAACATGACTGCTGTTATGATTCACTCTACGGGAAAAGTAGTCACGAATTTATTTGATACTAAGCTCTTTGATTAAAATCACTGCGACCACTTTAGTCCGCACAAATAAAAAATACTTTAATTAAAACTAGCTCGCCTGCGGTTTTGCTTACGTTATGCTCGGGAATTGTATAATACAGCTTAAAAAAATTAGAGATTATGTAGCTACCCATTATAATTGAGATTTTTGGAATCAGATCAGAAATTCCGAAGATTACCCCCTACATCTAAACTTACAAACTTTATATTAATGAGTCATCTACAAAGTATTGTGTAACTTTGTCAAATCTAAATTATTATGGTTTCTTTTTCTTCTTTTTCAACTTCTCGCTACCCAATGCAGAGTGTAAGTCTCTTCCAAATATCTCCACTTTTTATGGTTTTGTGTCATGGCTATCCAGTTTCTTCCGGCCACTTTAACACCACCCCACCACCACCTAGTCGGTTGTCTTCCCACATTCCTTCATCCCCATCTTCCATACAGTTTATGTAGTCGGCATATTATGACCCGCTCACTTCCACTTCCTTTTTGCTATCGCTTCCACTATGTCCGCAAATGATTCTACAAATTAGCAAATTCAAAACAAATCTTGACTGCATTTGAATTCTAATATTCCTACATCGTTAGACCCACGAATGAAACCACAAAATAACAAGATACAGGTACAAAATCATTTGTAAGCCAAACTAAATACCTAGTGAACGGTTTTAGTCCACAAATTAGTGCCTTACTACTCGCAACGAAGGCTTAAGTGGGCTTACAGATGAAATTTATTGATAAAAGGCTTTGCACGCTTGAAATGTGGGAATCTATACCGATAAAATGGTTTGTCTGTGCTTTTTTGGGATTTAAAACTATGTGAATTCGTTATTTTTTCGGTTGGTGACGTTATTTTTTGTATGGTAATCGGGTCGATATGGGGCGAAATTGGGGTATCAACGTTGCCATGGATAGCGCAATTTAAGTACAGAAGTAAACTGTGCGGTATATTTTTCTATAGAGAAAATGTTATGGAATCGGGATTTCGCTACACATCATCCTCAACTTTGCTATTAAAAATCAATTAAAACGAGAGCCATTCAATTTTGACAATTTGGGGTTATTCTGACCGTTAATATTCGGATCCATTCGAAATTGTAGGTTTTCTGTTAGGAATCAGGCACGGTGCCACACCACCATCTTCCAAATTCTGGGCTTCCTAATGGAAACAAGTGCGAGTCGGACTCGCCCATGAATGGTTCCGTAGCAGATTGAATGAAAGGTAAATTGCTGTTTACGATTCATGACGTATTAAAAAAAAAACTACTTGTTAGATCTCGTTCAAACCAATTTACGGTGGAAGTTTACATAGTAATGTACATCATATATTTTTTTTAGTTTTATCAGTCTCTTATTTTAGAAGTTACGGGGGGGGGCACTCATTTTTATGTCTCGCTCGCAAACTATTCAGTTTAGAAAAAAATGAAATTAGAAACCTAAATATCATTTTTGAAGACCTTTCCATAGATACCCTACACGTATGGGTTTGATGAAAAAAAATCTTTTGAGTTTCAGTTCTAAGTATGGGGAACCTCCGAAATGTATTGATTTTTTTTATTTTTGTGTGAAAATCTTATTGCGATTCACAGAATACACCTACTGACCAAGTTTCAACAGCATAGTTCTTATAGTTTCGGAAAAAAAGTGGCTGCGACATACGGACGGACAGACAGACAGAAAGACAGACCGACAAACAGACAGACAGACAGACATGACGAATCTATAAGGGTACCGTATTTGCCATTTGGCTACGGAACCCTAAAACAGTAACTCTTTTTCCGACAAAGAACTAAGCCTTGACTAGGACACTGAGCAGTCCAGGTAAATCCAAACCTGTTCAGGATGACATTCTGCCTAAAAAATACTGAAAAAGTAGCAAGTTAAAGAATGAATCATTTTCATCTGCTTAGGCCTTTCCCACCTATATTGGGATCGGCTTCCAGTCTAATTGGATGCAGCTGAATACCAGTATTTTACATAGAGCAACTGCCTGTCTGACCTCAACAACCCAGTTAGTACTGGGTATTACGATAGCCCTTGGTAAGCTGGTGGTCAGACTTTTGGACCACTGACTACTTCACGACTGTCAAAGAACTACCTACAATCAATAGGCTAAACCAACGGCCTAACGTGTTTTCCGAGGCACGGAGAAAAATAGGTATGTAATGGGTGGTCTCATATCTTCGGACCAACCTAGGCAATTGCGACTTTACCTGAAGAGCGACCAGAGCGGCTGTTGTTACTTAGCCACGAGCTCCACGAAATTAGAGAATGAATGTAGAACGAAAAACAACAAACTGTATATTCAACACGCACCCAGCAAAGCTGTGTTTTAATTTACCTTAAACTAAATTATTCATATCCCTTAATTATTCATTGCTCTTAGAATACCTTAGTCTCTTCCCACGTGTTGTTGCCGACGGTGCCGACAACCTGTCTACCTAAATGTTGATGAGCTTTACATTTTTTGTTATTAGCTCGGAGGATCAGCACCGGAACTTCTTCGAACCCTGAGGAATACTAATGTCATTATAGTCTCAGTTTTTAAGGCCTCGAACAATACTGAAAACATTACAGATGATCAACCATAATAAATTAACCTCATCACGAAGCCGTCAACCAAGCATTCTGAACATCAAACTATGTAATTTTACGCAAAAATAATTGCTGGAAAACGACTTTTTTTTGGGGTGAAAAATCATGTTTTGTGATAGAACTCAATGTAACGCTCTTAAAACATTGTGCTGATTGATGGATTGAATAGTATGGGATTGTAGATGTGTTTAAAGTAAAAATCTTACAAAAAAATAAAAAAATACTTGTCAAACAGTTGGAGCTTTGACCCCCAATATCTCCGTAACTAGAAGGTTCCCAGGTGCAGTGTAGAACAAAAAAATGGATATGTATAAGTCGGCTATTTCTGACTGTATTATACTTTAATAATGTGTTTGTGTGCTCCGCTACTAGAAATAGTCGTAGCTATGTATTTGTGACTGTATCTTGCTGAAAAACACATTATTGAAGCATAGTACAGTCAGAAATAGCCGAATTATACATCTCCACACTAAGCAACAAAGCTTGTGTCGTGGACACCAGATAGTTGACATACTACATATATACTTTTTGTTTGTAAACACATACTCAGATGTTGCAAAATTATTACAAAATGACTCCAAGCACAATCACGTTCGAAAGTAAGTCTTCTTCGTTAATGTAACCCTAATTGTAATATCAATGGTTTATAGTTAACACGGGAATTAATTCAGCGAGATTTAAACAGCAGTAATAAATGTACAAAACCAACCGTAATATTCAGGAAACAACAATAAATTCTAGAAAAAATATCTAGTTCCAATTTTTGTAACCAATGCCCGCAAAACTATACATTTAATTGTTGGAAATAAATGTTCGTTTAGTTCGTTTGTTGTTTTGGTAGAGCATGCCAAAAATTGTATTCGATTTATATTCTGGCTCGGAAATAATTTGAGTAATACCTACATTAGCAATTTGGTCTGTATCCGGCTGTTCTGTTAGGTTGGTTCAAATAGCCAGGTTTATCTGAAATCGACTAAAAGAATGATTGTTTTCATCATTATAAATTATATTGTTGAATGTTTAATGTATCTGTTGTTGTACCTATTTTGAATAGATAAAATTAATAGATTTACGGCCTCGTTGTTTTAAATGTAGTGGTCGCTAGCGCAACCGCTAAGCATTTTGATGTTTTGGGTTTGATTCGGGGCAAAGAGTGATTGGATTTTTCTAATAAGAATTTCTAAGTAGCAGCCACGGAGTTTGGACACGCGCCTGCTTGGTGGCAATAGGCTCGTCCCCTTTTTCATTGGACTTAAACGTAACTTAACACAACTTATCAGAAGGAAGACATTAAAACATTACCCTCCTCTGTAAAATAACAACACAACACTAAAAGTAAAAAAGTCAAAAAACCAATCTTTGAAAAAACCATATCTCATTACTTTTCCTTCACAGACGCGTAATTAAAACCACATTTACATACTTATTAAAAGCACACACGACAAAATTGTCGCACCCATTGCATGGCCACGAGCTTCGCGATCAAGCAACACTCATCTTGCGAAAACGACTGGAGATAAAACAAATAAGAACGGATGGGAGACGAAGCTGTAGAAGATACTAGATGTCTTCCCGTTCTTTTTCCGTCTTCTTTTCACACTGGAGTGACTTAAACAATACTTACTGCTTTATGACGTCGTTAAAATCCCATAGGACTCATCAAACTACCGCAACGTGTCTTGCAAAGCGACGACAAAACTCTTGCGAAGGAAACAATTGTTGCACGCGCATTTCTTTTAAACTTGCATCAAGCAACGCGCGTGTTTGCCTCATGTTTCTTTCGCGTGAGTACCGAAGCCAGCAATCTCTTAGTTTCTTCTTCAATTTATTTACTTCACAACCTTACTCGCAACATGCGCGACCCTTGAGCGTGTAGCGTCACCCGAGGCCGTGAAAGGGGACTTACAGGTGACTGTGTCGAAAGAGTTGTTAGCACAGCATGGACCTGACACCACAGTGATAAGGGTAGACACTCAATCCAGTTAATTTATATGTTTACTGGGCTCATGATTTGTATGAAGTTATTTTGGACTATGATATTATTGTTGGGTCTTACAATTGTGTGTTGGGCAAGGGGATTTTTGATATTTTTTTGAGGCAGCGGAAAATGAATTGTGTTTTCCTTGTCTGGGTCGGAAAGGGGACGGGTCATGTCAGGATTATCAACAACGTTCTGTTGTATGAAAACAACAATACTGCAATCACAGACGAATGTATACAGCCTGTTAGGTTAAACGAGGGACATATTGAGGGAAGGTATTCAGTATTCGATTCTCAATCCAAATATGTAAAAAAACCTATAACCTTAATTTTTGACATAATTGTCTAATTAAATACATTACTCATGGACACAGCGCGCAAGTAGGTATCACGCGGCAAAACACGTGCCGGTCCTGAGCTCCGTGCGCAAACTCCGCCCCTATCCTTTGTAATATCCCCGATGCACCGACAGGGCACATCCCCGCGCCACCCCGCGCTGACCTCAGTGTATGCGCGAGCGCCGTTACTTCCGCATGTCTAATATTGCGTTTCCGCGTATCGCATTTAACAAACAACCCCGCTTACTTCGCGACATTAAGAGTGTCCTGTAAACGTATTCTTGAAAAACCAAAAATTACGTCTTATCGTCATAACAGTGAAGAATATTGAGATTGTGGTTCGTGCGAGTGTTATCTAGTGATATTGTGCGAGGAACCGTTAATTATTATGCAAGGTGTCAATCAACGACTGCGAACATTCGGTCAGTACCTAGTTACCTAGATATTTGCCTGTCCAAAGCCAGATTTAAAGTATGAAGGGAAAATGGATTATACCTAGAAAGGTCATTGACCCGCACACATGTTCTGCGATAAGCGCATGGCGCACACGTTGTGAAACTTAGGCGAAGTTTTTGGTATAATAATAATAATAAATAATAATTAATAATTTCCTGTTCCGAATTTTAATATCTTATTTTACAAATTTATTCAGATAAGTAATAAGTAACAATAAATAATGATAAAGAAGAAAAAAAAAAAACAACCTCAAACACGTTGGACAATTAAATATCACAAAAATGGACCATAGCATGGAACTCATTACCACCACATAGAAATTGTCAAAATGTCACCTATGATAACAAGACACCGAGCCAAAATACAAAGCGAAGCACACCCACCATCTCCGGGCTCGTCGCTCAGCTCCGCCTCGCAGCCGCCGGTACGCGCCACACCCGTGCGCACCGTGTCACCGGTCGCTGCAGTTGCGTCGAGCTCGAGCGACGAGTTTTTCTCCCCGCCGTCGACACCACCACCACCACCATCACGAGGACGACGACGAGGAAGAGGACGGCCACCAGCGGGCTTGGGACCACGAGGCCAACAGGCCCCGAGCAGGGTCCCCGCTGCCGGTGGAAATGTGTCGCGCATGCGATGGACTCAGTCCATTAATGAAAACGTCATGCGCGCATATTATGGGGCTACTGAGGGGGGAAGCAACTTGACTGCGTACCGTGGTCGAATGCTCTCTCTGTTTCAGGTACTTGAACCGGCTGTCAACGTAGAGGCACAACGACTGTCGGATCAGGTGCGGGCCATCCAGCGTAACCATATGTTGGATGACACCGTACTTGATCGACTACGCTCCGAATCACGGAGTAACTTGGTTACGCCTGCTTCGCCAATGATCGCAGTACAGGAAAGTATTCCCAGTGCGCCGCCGCGATCCGACTGCGATGGTGAAGAGGATGGTGACGAAGTTACATCCGTGAGTACCCAATGCAACGCACAATTGAGGAGCGCTTTGGAGGCCGCGTTCCGGGAGTATCGTTCCACACCGCCTGAACTAAGGCCACGTTTGCCTCGTTTGCCTATGCATAAGAAAAACAAGGCACTGGTGTGTGCTCTAGATTCGCAGCTGTCAAATTGCTTTGACAGCAGCAAAGACCTCGCCGATACCCACTCAATATTGTACTGTGGAGCTGTAGCGGCATGTCGTGTAGCTCAAGTCAAATTCCCCAACAATGACAGAGCTACACGACCGAAATTAGCTGTTCCAGCTTGGCAGTGCAGGATTGAGCGACGTATCGGTGTGGCTAGGGCACTCATCGGCAAGTTAATCTGCTTCAGGGAGGGCAATACTCGCCCTAGAGTGATGCGCTTTGTGAGGCGGGCGTTCTCGGGAACTGATATTAGTTTTCGAGATTACTTGTCCCGCGTCACAGAGCGTATAGACTTCCTGAAGCAGAAAATCTGTGCATGGGCAAGCCGTATTCGTCGGTATAAGCGGCGAGTGGAGCGATATACTCAGAATCGCACATTCCAAAGTGATGAAAGGTGGGTATATAGGGCTTGGGAGCGACCGGACCAAGGTGCGACTGACACGCGTCTACCGGATGATGATGCCATGTGTTCATTCTGGCGCAGCATCTGGTCGGTGCCTGTCAGTCACACTGAGGGCGATTGGATCCGGAAGGTTGAACAAGTGTGTGATCAAATACCGGAAATGGGGGCAATCATCATCAGCCCCCAAGACGTAGCTTGTGCAGTCCGTCCGCTGCCTAACTGGAAATCTCCAGGGCCGGACGGACTGCACAACTTCTGGATCAAGTGGTTCCAAAGATCACACGCTCGCTTGGCGTCCCAGTTTCAATCAGCCTTAGAGTCAGGGTCGCTGCCCCAGTTCATGACGACAGGAATTACCCACCTGCTCCATAAATCAGGTAGTACTGCGGAGCCCAAAAATTATAGACCAATCACTTGTTTACCAACGGTCTATAAAGTTCTTACATCCATTTTGAGAGCAAAAATCAACAAACATATTGAGAGTAATTCTATCATGTCTGCCTCTCAGAATGGATGTAGGAACGGGTCCCGCGGTACTAAGGAGCTGCTCCTCATTGATATGGCCATTAGCCAACAGGTTCGCCGCTCCCGAAAGAATCTGTCTACATGTTGGATAGACTATAAGAAGGCCTATGATTCTGTGCCTCATACATGGCTCATTAGGGTGCTGGAGTTGTACAAAATAGATGCAACTCTACGCGTCTTCCTTGAGTCATGTATGGGGCAATGGAGAACGGTCCTTCGATATCCAGGATGTCAACAGATCCAGGGGAACGATGAACCTGTATGGATTAAACGGGGAATATTCCAGGGCGACAGTCTGAGTCCACTTTGGTTCTGTTTAGCCCTGAATCCTCTAAGCACATTGCTGGAGAATTCAGGACTAGGCTACCGGTTGAGGAAAGATGGTCAGGTTATATCTCACCTGCTTTACATGGATGATCTGAAACTCTTTGCCCCCAACAAATTGCAACTGATGGAGCTACTGAAAGTAACTGAAACTTTTAGTAACGCCATCAGGATGGAATTTGGTGTGGACAAATGTGCGGTCATGTATGTAAAGCGAGGGGAGATTATGGAATCCGAGGGACTTCAGCTCTCGGATTCCATACACCTAAGATCTCTTTCCTCATCCGAGAGCTATAAGTATTTGGGTATGTCGGAAGCGTTAGGCATTAACGTAACTGACATGAAGCAATCGTTGAGGGAGCGCTTCTTTGGTCGCCTGAAGAAGGTTTTAAATAGCCTTCTTTCAGGTGGAAACAAGGTGCGCTCCTTCAATGGTTGGGTCATGCCGGTTTTAATGTACTCTTTCGGCATACTCAAATGGACTCAGACGGAACTTGATGCCCTGGATAGGAGGGTACGTACACTGCTGACCGCAAATCGAATGCATCACCCACGGTCGTCGATGATGAGACTGTATATCCCTCGGAAGTGCGGGGGTCGAGGCTTCTTAAATGCTAAGAACCTGCACAACCGAGAGGTATGCAGTCTCAGGGAATATTTCCTGGAAGCCGACGTGGAGATGCACCGAGATGTGGTCTCAGTGGACAAGGGCCTCACCCCGCTCTCCCTGGCTAACGAGAACTGGCGCAAGCCTAAAGTATTAGACACTAATGACCGCAGGGAAGAATGGCAAGGCAAGGAGCTTCACGGACGCTTTTACCGGGCCCTACATGGCCCTGATGTAGACTTCTTAGCGTCCGTATCCTGGCTACGCTTTGGTGACCTCTTCGGGGAAACCGAAGGTTTTGTTTGTGCAATTATGGACGAAGTTATGATGACGAATAACTACCGCAAATACATTGTGAAGGACGGCACGGTTGACATATGTCGGGCATGCCACCGTCCGGGAGAGTCGATCCGACACATTATTTCTGGGTGTTCTAGTCTGGCTAACGGAGAGTACTTGCATAGACACAACCTTGTTGCCAGGATTATCCACCAGCAACTTGCTTTGAAATACAACCTTGTGGAGTCAGAAGTGCCATACTATAAGTATGCGCCCGACCCAGTTCTCGTAAATGGTAATATCACATTGTATTGGGACCGACCTATCACCACCGACAGGACTGTTATTGCCAATAGGCCTGACATTGTGGTGATAGATCGATTGGAGCGTCGCACAATGATTGTTGATATAACGGTCCCGCATGACGAGAACCTCGTGAAAGCAGAGCAAGATAAAAAAAACAAATATCTAGATCTGGCTCGCGAGGTTGTCGACATGTGGGATGTGAGTACAGCAGTCATTGTGCCGATAGTCGTGTCGGCCAATGGCTTAATAGCCAAGAGCCTCGACCAACATCTTAGGAGGCTCTCGCTTGGCAGCTGGATCAAGGGCTTGATTCAGAAAGCAGTACTTTTGGACACGGCGCGTATTGTTAGGAGGTTCCTCTCTCAAGAGCCCTGACCACCGGCAGCTCGGACCCTGTTCCCGGCGCTGGTGGACTACTATTTTTTTATATTTTTAAATGTTTTTTATATAATCTTATATTAGAATATTTAAAAATGTAAATTTATATGTAAATAACGGAATAAAGGAAATAAATAATAATATTCCACAACTATCACACAACGCCATCTAGTCCCAAGCTAAGCAGAGCTTGTGTTATGGGTACTAGACAACTGATAAACATACTTATATATTTCTAAATACATACATATTATAGATAAATTACACCCAGACACAGAACAAATGATCGTGCTCATCACACAAACATTTGTCCTGGGTGGGAATCGAACCCACGACCTCCGGCATAGCAGTCAGGGTCACTAACCACTAGACCAACAGGCCTGTCAATGGTATGGATCTATCTGTTATGTATTAGTGTTTTCTTTTTGTTCATATGTTTATTAGTATCATGTAAGCATAGACTATTGCGGGTTTGAATAAGTCCCTCGTTTAAACTAACATACTGTATAATGTATTTGCCAACTGTGGTTTTTAGAGTATTATTGCTCATTAATCCTTAGAATAGGCAGACCCTTTAACAAGCAGTTGGCTGCAATATCAGCCGAACGCACGAAAATCAGGAGACCTTCATTCAGAAAGCAATCCTTTCTATATACCTTTATACCTTTTGAAATGAAATCGTTTTATAATAAAAGAAGCAATATTGTATTTCGAAGAAAATCCTTAACGGAGTTTATTTTTTTATTAAGCTTTATTTTATCACTACAATTTCGTTTGTGTCTAATACTTAATGTGTTGAGTTATTTTTATTTATTTGTAAGTAATGTTAGTGTATGTACTTAACGTAAGATTAGTATTGTTAGGTGTAATGACCGCTTTTTGCATAATAGCACTTCCTCCTCTCCTACCAATCAAGTAATCCAATTCCTTATTGTGCACAAAATGAAAAATTTCACACAAATCGCAATAATATAGCATATTGTACAATCTAAAACTTGGTGACAGTAAATAATATGGGGTTGCACAGACGACAGACTTTTTGCGTGCGACGGAAAAAAACTTTGCGTAATTGATTGGTTTGACTACAATTTTGTCCACTTTAAGGCGATCAGTAGGGTTTCTTCCTTTATATCAGTAGATCCTTACAGTGGACAAAAAAGTATTCAAACTTATCAATCACGTAAAATTTGTCGCATAATTTTTGTTTGTCGCAGACTTGTACACACAAAAAGACTTGTCTGCGCTGCCCCTTAATAAAACATCAAAAAAATCAAAATGTCCCAAAAACGGACTAAAAAGAAACAAATAAACCGTCTTACAGCTCAACCCTTTAAAAAGGATTAATTTCAGGGCGGTAACGCACCCAATTTCCTTTCTGTCATGGCTGCTTCATTAAGTGAATAATTTATTGCTCTTTCAGGTATTATAGACCTGCACTGTTTACGGCTTGAGTATTTTGGGCATGATTTCTTTTAAAATGTTACATCTGAAAACGGACAAGTCATGTAACTTTTTCGTTTCATGTGCCAAAAGACTTGAAGCTAATAAATTCTCTCACGTGGATTTCTAAACCTTTTCATTTGAGTTTTTAAATATTTTTTTTTCTTTCTATTTTTATGTGTACGCACACAGTACACCCAAATTTCGCAAGTTATGTTTAAGTCATCATCATCATCATCATTTCAGCCGAAAGACGTCCACTGCTGGACATAAGCCTTCCCCAAGTGTCACCACATTGACCGGTCCCTTGCGACTCGCATCCAACGGATTCCCGCAACCTTCACCAGGTCATCGGTCCACCTAGTGGGAGGTCTTCCAACGCATCGTCTTCCGGTTCGCGGTCGCCACTCCAGAACTTTTCGGCCCCATGTTTAAGTCCTAAGTAACAAATCCAGACACCGTGTCTATTATTAAGAAATTCCTGATAGAAATATTATAACACTTTACCCGACCCGGATATCCAACCCAGAAATACATGGTCAGTAGTTGCGATTTAGACTACTAGACCAACGAAGCAGTATTTTACTCAGTAGTAATATAAACATCATCATCGTCAATTCAACCAAATAACGACTCTGCTGGACACAACTTCTGCTCGCGCCTTCAACATCGAAAATAATGCAACTTACTTACTTCTACTTCTTTTTTTCTAAATCCCATACAATCCCCCATTTTAAATAAAACCGATAGAATAGATTTATTTGAAAACAGAACCATTAAAAATCCCTGATCTCACTAACGATCTCATCTAATGAATCTCCAGGTAATCTGGTTCGATCTAAAAACTCAGTCGTGTAAAACGGGTAGTAACCTACTTAAACTAATGACCTGGGTTGTAACAAGTGAAAAACTTGAGCTCTGGTCACACTAAAGCGAATCCCACGCGAGAAGAGGGATAAAATTCCCTCAAATAAACAAATGATCTCCAACTAATTTTTAGAGACTGATCCGATTAATCGCGTGGCTTCATAATCATTACACCATTTGATGGGTATAGTGAAATCCCGTTTCTTATGCGGGATAAGCTCCAGTGTGGCTATAGCTTAACGTGAACTGAACTGAAGTGAACTGAGTGGAATCAGAACCAAGTAGAATCAGTTGAGATATCCCGACTAGTCGCATACACTCTAATTTGCCAATCGAGGGAAAAATTCACGAGGTTTTTTCATGTAAGAGAGAACCAAGATCGGTATTTTAGTTATTTTATACCAGTACTAGCTTATGCCCGCGGCTTTGCGGAGAAGTTTGTTAACTATCCCACAGAATCATAGTATCGTAATCATAGTAAGCTATCTGTATGACAAATTTCATTCAAATCCGTTGAACAGTTTTTACGTGAAAGAGTAACAAACAAACATCCATCCATTCATCCATCTACACAAACTTTCGCATTTATAATAGTAGGATTTATAAGTACAATTTTCAAGTAGGTAGTTGGTGGTGGGTGGTTGGTGTATAGAATGGTTAATTTGTGATTTAGGTGCTGCTTACTAATGTGTCAATTGTTCTGCCGATATATGGAAGAAAATGCAGAGTAAAAACATAATGACATTAAAAATCCGCCACAATAATTTACAGTATGTTAATGTGAGTATATTAATCCAGATATTGTTTCGGGAGATATAGAGAAGATAGCGGCAGATGGTCATAGCTTTAGTAAAAATATAAACAAATAATAACCTTACTGGGACAACAACGTTTACGCGCCTTTGTACAGTATACAAAACGGCAAACCCTCACAGGTGTTGCAATCATGAATTCCTGACAGAAATAAATTAACGCCACACATTTAAACACCCTCCTAATTTAAAATTAAATAGTCCATCAGTACAGAAATTACCACACGCACATCCATGCTAAAATTAACGACTCCTCGGAAATTGAACTCATCAGAATCCCAGCACATTTGCTCGTCGCTACATTTGGCATAACACCATCCAATACGTGGCTGGAATACTTACAGCTTTAGCAGAGCGATTCCGCTTTAACTTTTGACTCTACCTGTCGAATTGTAATGAAGCCTAATATCTACTTTCCAGTTGGATCAGTCGTAGAGTTTCAAATATGTTTGGTAATACGGTAAGTTTTTTATGGGGATCGATCCGTGAAGTTTGGGAGCCACTTATAAGGTTCAAAGAGTGTGGCTGGGTTGCTAAGAGGATTAAACAGTGTCTGTGAAGGACAAACTGAATCAATTTATTTGGTGTAACCTCGGCCGATTTTTTACCATCAAAGTGGTGTTTAGGTCTGTACTAGTATAAAATGGTTTGAGATCAAACCCATATATATGTCTTTAGGATTAGTCTTGAGTACCAGATTTTGCTAGAAGCTAAGCTCATAAAATTTCCTAGTCGTGCTGATGTATACGAGTAGACAAGTGGTACTTAAATGAGATAAAAAAAACTTATATGTAAAAAGCAATTCATATGAAAATATCGTTGTTCTTCAACAATAAATTATACCTATCCTGAAAAACCGTACTAGGTATTCTTTATCAGATGTTAAGTAGATTCTAGCTTGTTTAAATTGCAATCGTTTTCAAAGAACGTTTTTACAACTACTTCCAACTTCCATCATAAGATTTTCGCCAATTTATATCTGCGTTCGAAGTAGTAATGATCACTGATAGATAATTAAGCCTATTCCACACAGGTGAGTTTTAGCGTTTCAGCGTTTTCACGTTTCTGCCTCCCAATACAAAATGCGATATTGCAATACGAGTTCTTAAAACAATTGGTATTGGGACGCAGAAACATAAAAACGCGCCTGTGTGTGGAGCCACACACGCTTGGAGCCTTTATCTTGATATTTAGATTGTATGTGAAATTAATATCTTATTATCTAAATAATTTCGACATGACAAGCGATGGAAAGGATAAAATCTACACTTGTCACCTATTTGTTTTTTGATTAGTCTCTGTTGGCCCACTGGGCAAAAGCCTCACCCATTTCTGTCACCTATCGTTGTTGTCACTTTGTCTAGACCCTGATCTGGTGAAGGCCTGGGAGTCGCACGCAACTGGTCAATGTGGCGATAATTGGCCTATGTCCAGCAATGGACGTCTTTCGGCTGAAATGATGATGATGATGATGAACGATCTCTGGCTTTTACACCATTTTACTAACTCGTATTTACATACTGAAAACAAAATGCACAAGTAATTCAGTTCCCGTTTCAGTATTTTCAAACTAGCGGATCCAGCTACAATTAGGTCGGAATATTCAGCGTTTCATAGCTGAAGTAATGGAAATTTATCGTCCGGTTAAGACACGACTTGTTTTAATGTAAGGGTTGGTTGCGATAGTTGAATAATGTGCTTAGTAAGATTATAACGCTTGATGGAGAAAGTGGTGTTTTCTTATACTATAAAATGTGCAATAATGTTCTCGAAAACGGCTCTAACGATTTGGATGACAGGTGCAAATAGGGGTTCATGGGGGCGGAAAAACGATATGGCTTGGTCTCTCTGGGAAGTGGGTGTACTATTATAATTAGGAACACCTCTGTCCAACTCTTCGGAGACTACAAGCGAAAAAATAATCAGGTAACAAATACACACATCAAAAGTGTCTAGGGATCAACATGTATTTTTGCAATAACTTTTCTCCTGATTGATATTAATTAAAATTTTCTTTAAGAATTCATCAAATAAAGTGTTTTCGTTTGTCACAGTAACGATAAACCAAGTCACCTTTGCATTAATAAAGAAATTTGCCATTTTCCTAATAAAGGGATTTTTGACATTTGAACCACTAACATTAAAGTTCGAAAAAAAGACTGAAATAACAGTTTTCTTTAAAATTTTATTGGGTAACTTAAACAATTAATAATCCGTGTTTCTACCGCGAACATTAACAACACAAGAACATCGGTTTGGCATACTCAAAATGAGTTCATCCAAATCACGCTGTGGAATGGCCGCCCATGTTCGTTGCAACAACAAAAAAAGGTCTTCTTGCGGCTGGATACTTTCCATATTCGGCAGAGCTCTTCTCTGTAGCATATCCCATGCATGCTCAATCGGGTTCAAGTCTGGCGACTGAGCAGGCCAGGGCAGGACATTGATGTTAGCTGCGACGAGAGTCTGTCTTACAACTCTTGCGGTGTGCGGTCGTGCATTATCATGCATTAACTGAAATAAGGGACCGATTTGCACGTGTAGAGGAACGATGACGTCTTTTGATGTGTAATTATTGGTATATACAAGTTGTTCAGTTTAATGGTGTCTATCCCACCCTTGAATACGACTACATCTTTTCGATACACGCTGTACAATATACCTATATCAGGCCAATAGTTTAAGTGTGCACAAAAAAATATATGTTTGTCGCAGGGACATGACGTGCATAAAAACTTCAAAAACGTAAATAAACATACGAGGCCTACCAAATATTTAATTTATAAAAGCAACAGGACTGAAAAACAGGTAGCAGCTTGCACATCGTGAATGCGACAAGCAGGTTACTCAGCATGATGCTGTGCTACGGGAGGCCCACAGCACAGCGCTGATTTTCAATGGTCACTCGTGAAAAAACAAACGTACGAAAGCCAAGACAGCATAATCATCATCATCATCATCATCTGCATAGCTTTTTTCCTAACTATGTTGGGGTCGGCTTTCAGTCTAACCGGATGGAGCTGAATACTTGTGTTTTATATGGCGCGACTGCCTAGCTGACCTCCACAACTCAGTTAGTACTGGGTAATACGATACCCCTTGGTAAGACTGGTGTCAGACTTTTCGGGCCACTGACTACCTGTAACGACTGTCAAAGATGGACAAATGACAGCCGGGACCAACTATATAACGTGCTTTCCGATGCACGGAGGAAAAAATCATGACATACGCGTGCCCCGTGTTCGCACATGCCAAACCCCACCTCATTCATAGGATGCAGACCCTCCAAAACCGATTTTTACGAAAGGCCACGGGAGTCCCATGGTTCGTTAGGAATGAGCAACTTCATGTTGACCTCAAGATCCCCACCATTAAGCAGTGAACATGACTCACTAAGGGTTTTTTTCGATAGGGCCGAAAAACACCCTAACCCGTTAGTCGTTTCATCAGCTAGTTATGTCCCCTCCGCAATGTCTAAGATTCGCCGTCCTAGGTCCACGCTCCTCCAGCCCGATGACTCCACCACCCTCTTGCAGGAAAGTCGTAGGGAAACTGGTACTCTCAGAAAGCACAGAAAACGACACACATACAAACCATGAATCCGGTCTTGCCGCCGAGGCCCACCGCGACCTCCCAGTAATATCATTACTCCCCGACCCTTGCTCGACGAGCCAGCCCGCGACGCTGAGCAAACTTTAACGTTAATTTCCCAAAATAATATCACGACCCAGCCTGTCCCTTGCTGCCCTCCCGATAATGACGCACTAAGTCGAGGCCCGAACCCCACAGGGGGTGCCACTATAGTGATCATCATTTAAATGTAAATATTTTTAGTTTGTAAGCCCTGACTGGGGGCCTTAAAGTAATTTTTGGCCATCAAAGGATAGTTCGGTTAAGTAGTCAAGCAACCTTAGAGCGTTGCAACTACGAGTAAGTAGTAATTTCTAACAAAAAAAAAAAAAACACACGGAGGAAACTCACTCGTACACGGACAAACCTAAGCAAGCACGGCTTAAGAGGCCTGCGGAGCATGCGATTTTCATACAAACGTAATACCAAAATAATTTGTAAATCAAACATAATTATATTCTTAAGGTAGTGTGTAGGTATTTATTTTGATTGGATTACAGAATATATCTAAGGTTCCCAAACACATATTTTGAATGTACACCGATTTAAACAAGAGTTATAAGATAAATAAATTTTCCATAGAAATTTTAAAAACCTCTTAACTCGTCTTTATATCATTATCCTTTAAAAAATATTTGTTTGGGAACATACATATTCTATAATACAATCGAAATATACACACTACCTTCAGAATATGTTTGATTTTCATCTTGTTTTGGTATTACGTTTGTATGAAAAACGCATGCTCCGCCGGCCCCTTAACCTAAAAATCGACCCGAGTGGCTGTTACCATTTAGCCACGAGCTCTTTTTTCATTTCACACTTTGTATAATAATATTCAAAACCAAGAATGCTTAAATAGTTTATTAATGTCTATCATTCCAAATTACATCCGTGTTTTGCTCAGTATCATAAACTAGTGTTGACAAGAAAAAGTAAAGTATAATCTTTTGAAACAGCTTTAAAATAAAAATGAAGGTATTAAGTTAAAGGATTAGTGATGTGGCTTTATTGATTACTTTCACGTCAGTTGCCGACGCTGCAGTAATTATTTTCACTTAATCCACCAGTTTCTAGCTCGCAGAATGAAGGTTTTATTATTTTCTTTAATAACTGAGAAATGGAAGGGTGAACGTTTATTTATTAAGTTGTCTAATTGATGATACTTTGTAAGTGTTTATTGTACCTAAATTAAAAACAGGCGTCGTCGTTAATTCCTTGCAATTTTGCATTGCATTTTTTTGTGGCCACTAGGTACCTGTCTCTTCTTCTTCATTCGGTCCCTCAATACTGATGATCGTGGTCACTAGACTCCTTCAAGCGCACAATCTGCCGGTCCAAAGTTGCCATCACCACCTGCTGAAATTTGCTTGAGGACATAGCCTCTTTTACCTGGTCTGACCATCGTGTTCGCGACCGGCCTCGTGCTCGCTTGCCTTCCGTATTACCAACAATGACCAGCTTTTCAAGGCTATAATCTCCTCTCCGCATTATGTGGCCGAAATAGGACAAAATACCCTGTAGACAAACTGTAACTGAAACGCCTGTCAAAGATCTACAAATTACAGCCAGGAACAACTGCTTAACGTGCTTTCCGAGGCACAGAGGAAACTCGATATGTAAAGCCTTACTTATTTGCATGATGCCATTTTCTTGGTTATACAAATGCAATAATTGAATGCAAAATTTAAGCGCAATAATTGACCTCCGAGAATTACAAGCAACTGTTTACACGCGGATCTACTTAAAAACTTGAAAGCAAATATAATTATATTAGCAACAATCAACACACCATCACTCACTGCACTCATATTTGCAAATGAGGAGAGAATCCAATTGAATACAAAAATTGCATAATAAATTATTGTACATGCTGTTTATAACCAAGAACAGTTTTGAATGGTAAAATTGCTTGGCAGAGCAAGAATGTGACATGCTGTTTAAACGATGCCAGTCACTTATTGCTTCAATATTATTGTATGCAACAGGCGATAAGTTTGCATCGTGTAAATGGGCCTTTAGGGTCACCCATGCACAAACCTATCTAGGCAAGGACGATTTAACCTAAAGATCGATCCTCCCACTTGTTTAATATTTTTTTTTTCTTTCTTTATACTAAATTAATTTGTTGAAGAGTGAACCGTGAAACACAAGAACAATTTGAACACATCATACATACACCTACACCTTACACCGCACATAAAACACCAATGTTCTTTGATAAAAATGTTGCATAAAATTTTCCCTCCTCCCGATTATGCCTATGAGGGGTTTCTTTCACAGCCCCACAATGTGATGAAAAGTGACTCACAATAAGAGCCCTCAACCACCACTCCATGGTCTTTGTCTCACCATGTATTGTTCAGACGCCAAAGTCGGGTTTTTTAACACAATAGAAAAAAATGTAACTTAACCTTTTGCATGATCATGGTGTTGAGGAAATGCATTATTATTATATTGTGTTGGGTATTTGACACGTTTTTTTTGTCGTTATGGTATAGTATGTACTTGGATGTACGCAAATTTTTTTTTTTTGTGTATGTCGAACCGGAAATTTGGTGCGGTAGTTTTTAGAATTTGATGGGAAATGAATGCGGTTTTTAGAATTAGTAGAAGAACCTTTCAGTTGCAGGACCCTATTACTAAGACTCCACTGTCCATCTGTCTGTCTGCCACCGGGCTGTATCTCATGAACCGTGATGGCTAGACAGTCGAAATTTTCACAGATGATGTATTTCTGTTGCCGTTATAACAACAAACCATACATTTTGAGGTTAATGGGGGCTCCCCTACTTTGCGGTTTTCTATGTGAGCAGGCGCCTGTCTTTGCCCATTCTATAAAGCTTCTGCACTTATCTATCTAGCGGGTAACCGCAGACCACCGTGTGTGGTCGCTTCGCATCACTGGGCACCTGTGACGTCACTCGGTGATGTGCTCTGTCTGCCCAATCAATTCAGTCGGCTATCTATTGAAGTGAATTTTTGATTCAGGAGCTGTGTCTTCGGGTGATTGATGTAGGGAAATTGTTGATGGTAATTTGATGTGTGTGCTGGGTTGTTCAGTATGAAAATGATGTGCTTTTTTGTGTCAAAACCTAAATTCACTTCTAGCGACTTTTTGTTAAATGATGCCGTGACGTCTCACAGAAAGTTATGTCAAATTAAAGTTAGATCAACTGAACGTTATATAAAAAGAGCATTATAAGAATTTAAAATTATTTCAAATGAACGTTATACTAAATGTTATTAGAGCAAAAGAATTTTATATGACATTTTAACATTAGATCACATGAAATTAGGTTACTTGTTTTTATAGCATATGAAAATTATATGATGTGAACATTATTTCAAGTGAAAATAATTACTTTCTGTTATTGTGCCATATATTACACACCCCATATTTGTTGTATATTAACTAAGAGATTGCCAGTTATGCTTATCTGTTCGCTTTCATTAAGCCCCCTTTGATGGCTCTATACCGATTACAATTTACTCCTCTGATATCAGTATTTTCTCTAGAACCTTCCAGTATTTTCAAGACTCCACCACAAAGCATTTCAAAGACATGCGCGCCGTCCGCGGCAGGATAATTAACTCGCCTTAAGGTCAAAATACAAAAGGGTATTACATTTTCTCCAGTTAATTTCTGTTATGCAACGAACAAAGTTTCGATGGAGTCGCCTTTGATAAATAAAGTTGTTTTTTTTTGTTTTATTGCCAGTCTCAGTGCGACAAAAAGTGGGAAAGGTGTTTTTTATTTTATTTTTCAAGAAATTATGTGTTTATTCTTTTATCAGTAGGTACTGTTGTTTGAAATGGAGTATCGTTATGTACGTAGGCTACTTTTTACAAAATAATTGAGATAAACCCTTGGATTTGAGAAATCTGATTCAAATGGATAAGTAATTTTGACCAGTTAGACGAACATAAATTATTACCAAACCGCAAATATTGTTATACTAGTTTTAAGTTTTCATAATGTAACTGTTTACTGTTCCTTTTAATAAAAAAAAAAAATAAAAAAAATAAAATAAATGTACTGAACAGCTGTTTTTTTTCGCGATTTCGAGTTTGGTTCCATAGTAAAAGTTGTTGCTTATCATGAGCACAATCTCGTGTTTAAGTATCGTACACTAATTTCCAGTCACCCTGATACTATAATAAGGCCACTTGAAATAGCCACATGGTTTTATTTATAAAACTGACATTTATTAAACAAGTTTATTAAAAGGAAACCGACGATACTGCTTTATAAATTAGTACTTAAGACGACCTGGAACAACAGACTTAATGAGAAAAAATCTAGAATGTTCGGTCTCGACTTTGTGTAGATTTTTCTCGGAAAATTATAGGAACATTATTGTATAACAAGAAACAAACTAATGAGAGGATGTAAGAAGAATACGGCGTAGTTTGCAGAATAAAGTTGTTAGGTTCCTATTCAAAGAATATAGAATAGCCAAATAACTAGTCCAGATCATCATCATCGTCATCATTATTTCAGCTGAAAGACGTCCACTGCTGGACACAGGCCTCCCCCAAGTGTCGCCACATTGACCGGTTCCTTGCGACTCGCATCCAACGGATTGCCGCAACATTCACCAGGTCATCGGTCCACCTAATGGGAGGTCTTCCAACGCATCGTCTTCGGTTTCACGGTGCCACTCCAGAACTTTTCGGCTCCATCGGCCATCCGTTCTGCGAGCAATGTGACCTGCCCACTGCAACTTAAGTTTGGCAATTCTTCGGGCTACGTCGGTGACCTTGACCTTGACTAGTCCAGGTAATAAATAAAAATCCCATTAGTAGTACGAGAAAAGAGAGAAGCTTGTGGCTAAGTTATAACAGCCGCTCGGTTTGACCTTTTGGTAAAGCTGCGTTTGCCGAGGTTGGTCCGTGGATGGAAAACCACCAATTGCATACCAAGTTTTTTTGGTGCCTCGAAAAGCATGTTAAGCCATTGGTCGTGGCTGTCACTTGTAGATCTTTGATAGTCAAAACAGGTAGTCAGTGGTCTGAAAATAGGAAATAAACTGAGTTATCGATACGATAAGAAGAAATTGCCTCCTAAGTCTGACACCCAGTTTTACCAAGAGGTATTACCCAGTGCTAACTGGGTTGTGGACCATAGGCAGTCGCTCCATGTAAAACCGGCTTTCAGCTGTATCCGATTAGACTGGTAGCCGACCCCAACATAGTTGGGAATAGGTTGAATAATCTTATAACTGAGTGAATTTCTCAGGCGAAAAATTTACGCGTCTAGGCTGAAAACACAGTACTGCTTTACAGATAAAGCAATGATTTTTTTTCTTAGAATTAAAGTGGTGTGAATCTAAATGAAGACACTTTAATTATATTTGTAAGACTATTACTTTCTAAGAAAAACACCGGTAAATGACGAATTATCAATTTCTGTGTTCTGTCCACAATCACTTTCATACACAGCATTTACCTCTCAGGAAGATAATCTCCAACATATATAGGAAAAAGTATTTTGTTTGTGTTAAGTATTAATTGCCCTACAAGAAGCTACTTATTTTTTAATGTTTAGACTAATTGTTTATGAGTACATGTCGACGGTAGTTTTGTCCGCGCGAAATTACTAATTTCTATGGTCATTTTGTTTCGCCATCCTAAGCTTCCACCAATGAGTTTAAACGAACAATAAATTCCTGCCCGGCAAGAGACAGTCGTGTACTTACGTGCAGTGAGAATTGTAGCGCACCATATCGCCAGGTCTACCCTCCAAAAATTTTAGAACGTGATTTCGGTTTAATCGGAACAAAATTTTGCAATTTCGGTGATCAAGATTTAAAAGGATTTTTGCAAGAAATAAAGGTATCACTTTTAAGCATGCCAAGTAGCCTTTGGTACACATTTAAGATTATAGAAAACAATAGTCATAGCCTTGATAGTTTCTTGTAATTCTGAAAAAATAGCCACGTTTCCAATTTCCGTGGGCCAATTTCTGTGGTTTCCGTGGCATCTGGGTGCCCACGGAAATTACATGACTTCACAGAAATTGTACCAATCAATTATTGTATTAATGTTAATGAAGATTTTTGAAAAGAATCAATATTTGTTATGCCGAAATTACTTTGACAGAACTTCAGATTTGTCTGTCCCTCTCCATCGATCATCAGCCCTTTCCCAGTCCACTGCAACTGCTGGAATATGCATATCTAGTGCCAGGGTTAATAATTTTGTTGATATTGTGTCCCCTTGCAGTCGCTCTATGTAAAATATTGGCATTCAGCTGCATACGGTTAGACTGGAAGCCGAACGACGAGTTGATGATGATTGTGTCTCCTTGCCTGACACCCTTCTGTAGATGGAATTTCTCGAATATCTCGTGTAAGGAGACACAGGCAGTAGCGTTTTGATGGAGGTGATTTAGAAATTGTATGTACCCGTATTCTATGAAACACAAGTCTATCGAGTCAACTGCTTTCTCATAGTCGAAGTGGTTTCCTGTACTCGTTACATTTCTCTATGACTGTTTTAAGTGTTTGTAGGTGGTCATTGATACTGAAGCCTGAGCGAAATCCTGCCTGTTCTCTTGGTTGGAAAAGTTCTAGCCTCTTGGCGAGTCTGTTAACTATAACTCTCGAGAAGATAATTTATAAATATGTGACAAAAGGCTAATGAGTCTATAGTGCCAGCTTCTTGATATCCCCCTTTTCGTGGATCAGGGTGATTATTGCGTTGTGCCATGATGCAGGTACTTTACTTTCCAAAAGTGCATTTTGTGAATAATACTGCAAGCACATTGCTGACGACCTTTCTGTTGATTTTTATCGTCTTTGGTAACACGCCGTCTTCCCCTGGTGCTCGGAACCTATATTCTGGATTAGTAATCGGGGTTGCCCTCCACTCTTTTAAAGAGTTTCATAGTTCTCTTTGGTTATTGCAAGTAGCCTCTTTATTTGTGACTTCTCGGATATGGGGTATCCGTAGAGAAGCTTGAATATTTGTTTCCTGCCCTCGTTCAGCTTCAATTTAAGAACCCTTCGGCTGCTGTTCTTCTCGAACGCTTCCTGTATGAGGTTGGTGTTCTATTCAAGTCGTTCCGAGTCTGTTTACAGATGCACTACTGTAGGTCTCTGTATTCCTGACTATCCATGTTTCATAGTGACCCTCTTTGGTTCATCATCTTTATAGTGCCTGGTGTTAATTTAGTCGGCCTATTTGGTAGGACACTTGGGGTGATTTCGTCAAGGACGTGAGTTAATGCTGTTGTTAGTTGATAATTAATCTCATCTATGGTCATGGTGGCTAATCATTCGCAGTTGAGTTTTACATCGACAGCATTCTTATACAGATCTTCGTTAGCTTGCAGTATTTTGAGTTTGTTATCGATTGGAAGATGTTTCCTCACAACAAGATTCCTTCGCAATATTGGAAGCATTACATATATGTCTGCTCTTACCAAGCGATGATCGCTGCTTGTGGAGAACCTATTTATCACACGACGTCTTCGACCATAGGTTTATACTTTGTGATGATATAGTCATATTCATTCTTGTGTTCTGTTCTTGTTTTTTAAAGAAGGTGTTCATAGCGTATAGTGAGTTAGCTTCTAAAAAATTGAGGAACATTTGTCCTCGAGCATTTCTTGCCCATGGTTTCCTACCCATGCCACTGAATTCCCCAGCACTCCCTGTTAACCCTACCGCCTCGGTCCGGAACTGCTTATTTCGGTTTCCCTTTATTCGCAGCTATCCTGCATACATGATAAGTTCACTATCCGCCACCTGTGACCCGGTAGGTAGCTGACAGTTTTTACTAATTCACAATTTCAGTGCACATGCACAATTTCTGTGTCTCCAATACAATTTCGGTGGCAATAATAAAATTTCTGTGGCTCCCCAATTTCGGTGACCTAAATAACTCTCTAAGTAATGTAATTATGTAATCCCCATTTAGAAAATGTATATATAATGTGGTCATGTTGCGCCTTATTATTAAAGTTTTTTAAAAAACCTAAAAATTAAAATGTCCATGGAAATTAGGTAAAAAATCGAGTTGTTGAAATTGACTCAACTACATAAAGGGTGTAAAACACCTCTTAACAAAGCCGAAAGGCACTTTTTCTCCTCGTCATTCCGATCATTTTTTTGTTCTACACCATACCTGGGAACCTTTTAGTTACGGAGATATTGGGGGTCAAAGTTACAACTTTTTGACAAGTTTTAATTGTAAGATTTTTAAGTTATGGAATCAGGCGTTACTTTGCGGAAATCCATGGCATCGAATGCTATGAAAAATATTTAGTTTTAATACCGCTAGACAAACCGGTCGGTATTAAAACTAAATATTTTTCATAGCATTTGATGTAAGATTTTTACTAAAAGTAGCTCCACAAACCCCATACTATTGAATCCTTCCATAAGCACAATGTTTTGAGTGCGTTACATTTAGTTGTACCACAAAACATAATTTTTCACCCCAAAAAAAAAGTTGTTTCCCAGCAATAAGTAATTTTTGCGTAAAGTTACTCAGTTTGATGTACAGAATGCTTGGTTAACGGCTTCGTGATGAGGTGGTTTACACGGGTACGTATCATAATCCCGAAAGTTCATAATACCTATGATTGAAATACCGACGTCCAAAACATCGAAATTCAAAATACCGAAAGTTTTAAATACCGATAGTCGTTATATCGAAACACAAAATACCGATGTTCAAATGCCCGAAAGGACGAAATCCCTAATGGACGAAATACCGAATGGACGAAATCCCGAATGGACGAAATATCGATTGGATGAAATACCAATGGATGAAATCCCGAATCGACGAAATCCCGAATGAACGAAATACCGATGGATGAAATCCCGAATGGACGAAATCCCGAATGGACGAAAACTTTTATTTAATAGCCGTATTATATGCCCCTAAAAAGCGTAGTCGACGGAGCCCCGCTTCGCGGGGCCCCTATTTTCGAGTGCAGGGTTTAAAGGGAACCTAACTAACCTAACGGGGGGGTGCCCCAAGTCCCGATTATGGGGGCAGAGATACTTCCGTATGTTCAGTTGACAATAATTCGAGAGTTTACAATATCGCTAGAGAGTAACACGTTATATTGTAATATAACGTGTTTGACAATTTTACGGTGACATATATAAGCACAAATTTTGTGACAGAAATGAATCGCTGCAGAACCGACTCCACGTAGTCTTTTCTGCCCTACCCCTAGAGTGTAATTTAAGCCCGCGTAGGCGCGGAGGGGCGAGGCGGGCCGTGAGCTGAGGAGCAGGTGGCGCCGCGGCTGAGGCTGGCCGGCTTCAGCCGGCCAGCAAGCCGAAGCTTGCTTTGGCGAGTGTTAAAACCCTCTGCGACGATAAGCTCGCGTGTGACCGCCGGAGCCCCGCAGCGCTGGAGCCGTGACAGAAACCATGCCCGCTGCATGCTTGCTGCATGCTTGCTGCATGCTTGCTGCATGCTTGCTGCATGCTTGCTGCATGCTTGCTGTATGCTTGCTGCATGCCTGCTGCGTGGTTGCTGCATGCTTGCTGTATGATTGCTGCATGCTTGCTGCATGATTGCTGCATGCTTGCTGCATGCTTGTTGCATGGTTGTTTTCGGAAACGGATTTTAAATTTCGGGCAAATGAACTTTCGGGATTTCGAACTTCGGGATTTTAAACTGTCGGGCAAATGAACTTTCGGGTATTTGAACTACGGGATTTTAAACTTCGGGATTTTAAAGTTAGGGTTTATAAACTTCGGGATTTTAAACTTTCGGGCAAATGTACTTTCGGGATTTTAAACTTTCGGTCAAACAACCATTCGGCGTTTCAATTTTCGGGATTTCGTCCATCGGTATTTTAAAATTCGGTCTTTTAAAATTCGGGATTATGATACGTACCCGGTTTACACCCTGTATATTGAAATAATTTATTTCTTAGGCCATGCGTGAAAAGATACAGCTATTATAAGAAGATCTGTGTCTAAAACAAAGTCTCAGAAGCAAACCCCACAGAAGAAAGAGATGTTAATACATTAGAAGATTAAGAGAACCGAGATGAGGCATCTTGCGGTAGATGAACAAAAATGATGTGTAATTACAAAGCCACTGACAAAGCCGAGGCAGAGTACTGTGTACCAACACAGACTCATCTCGTTGTCATACAGGTTGGATTAGGAAATGTGTGGGGACGCGTTACGTTTTTAATTGTTTGTTTATTTTGATGTCTTGGCGTTAGGAGTTATCGGTTGTGTGCTGTGTATTTTTCGGATTCATTTTCGTATCAATAATAATCACTTGCTTCGGTAAACATCGTGAGGAAACCAGCATGTCTCAGGGATATTTCTTGATGGCATGTAAGGCCAAACCAGAGGCCCATAGGCGGTATAAAAACTGACAAGTTAAGTTGATTCAGTGTTTTTTTACTTTGGTGCCTATTGATTGTAAAAAGAGAATAGGTAAATATTGTTCAACGCGGCGTTTAAAAACTCACTACAAAAAATCCTATCTTGACCACTCCACACATTTCTTTAGCCTAGAAAACATTAACATTCACCAAATCCTAGTTGACGTCGCCTATTGCAATCGTTTGCATATGTTTAGCTAATTGTTACTCTGTGCTACACATACACAACCTCAGGTTGACTTCATGAGTGAGATAAATAGGTTTTGCAATTACGCATCCTGGGTTCAATTTGGGGCAGTGAATTATGATGGCGTATGATTTGTGTTCTGGTTCTTAGGATAAATAGGCACACATAGACGACCCGAATGGCGTAGTGGTTGGTGAGGCTACCATACGTTCTTAGAGTCCTGGGTTCGAATCCCGGTAGGAGCAAATGTTTGTGTGATGAGCATGGACATTTGTTTCCGAGTCATGGATGTTTATATGTATAAGAAGTATGTATTTACAAACAAAAAAGTATATATGTAGTTTATCAACTATCTGGCGCTGTGTGTTAATGTCCAGCGATATTAATTTATTTATTTGCATCTAGACTGAAAGCCTAAGGCCTGAATTCTTGTCGCGCTGACGCGTGACGGTCGGTCAGGTACGGTCGGCCGTGACGTCAGCGAGAACAAAATTCGGCAGTCGGTCGCGCTGACGTCAGCGTCGCAATGTGATGCTATATTTAGCATCCAAAAGTGAAGATGTTTAAAATAAGACAACGAGGTTCACAAAGTACTGAATACAACCGTTTATTCTAACTAGGAACAAAATATCAATTGCTGAAACTATCCTTAACCGCCACAAATCATAACGAATTCAATTAACACGTAATTGTTTAGAAAAGTAGCGAGTGAGTGCACAAAATAGGAAAATATAAATCTTACAGCCCTTTGAGCGATATTCCCGACAAGTCTCTCGCGACCAGAGACTAATGCAAGTTGTCTGCCACTCCTTTCCATAGAAGTGACCTGTGCTACGTACAACCTTATTTCTTCATAATACTACGCAAAACCTATTTTTTTCCTAACACTATATAGAACCCAATGTATACTAGAACGCCACCGACTGTGCGTGACCGAGCGTCAGCGCTACAAGAATTCAGGCCTTACAATCTTCGCTAGGTCAGACTGGACCAGGAACACGGAGTAAAAGGTATTGTGGGACAACCGTGCAGAGAGTAGTGTGGTTGCATGAGTTGATTGATTCAACACATGGATTCTCCGGAAGTGACGTCGCGGTGTTTCGTGGGTCCTTTGAAAGTCGAGGTTGCAAAACACATGTAAGTACATAGTTATATTACTTCAAACGGCTATTTGTTGAAATTTCTGATATTTATTAGTAACAGACCAAGCAACTGATTGTTCACTGTGAGGAATTGTGGTCTCTTAAGAATTCACGTCAACAATCGCAAGTTTAAACTCGGTACAAAAAGACTGTAGCGTACAAAAAGTAATACACCAAAATAGTCATAAAAAATAACAGCGTCATGTATGCCACAAAGGAAAAACAAACTATTAAAGTTATCCACGATACGATTATGCCCAACAAACACAACACAGGTTTGGTCGGAAGATCCTCCCTTTCAAAAGAGGATGAAGAATTTAACACCCTTTTTCTTTCGGTCTTCAAAGCCTTATAATTATGACAGTGAAACCAATTTGCAAATGCAATGAATAAAGGACATTCGGACTTCATATTTTATGCGAACTAAAAAGAAGAAACATCACTTTATCAAGAGGCCTCGTCAAACGACATGAGCATTTCTGAATACATTTATGTTTAGTGAACCAGATAGGTGCATGCTGGGACCGAAATCCGTTTTGGCGACTGTCCGAATTAGGCTTAAAATCGTAATAGTGCTAAGTGCATCTAGACAGTGTAGTATTTCCCTTAGGGAGTCTGATGTGCAGGACTAAAATTATACTCCCATTCTATGCTGTGTAAATAAAGCCCCTTTTAGTTGCTTATAAATGTTTTCCAAAGTGACTGGGAATCAAATATCATGTTAAAAATGATTTATTTAGTGCTCAGGAATAATAAAAATTTTCAAGGACTGTCTTTACAATACAGGGTGTTAGTGTGGACACCGTTATCCTTGAAACCAGGGGTTTGGTTTCATTAGTAGAACCTAAAATCAATGAAAAAAAGCAACCTTTTTTTTTGAAGAAAATCCACTATTTTCTTCAAGATCATTTCACCCTAATGCACTCGGAAACAGCTGACCGCCGACCGGGTCAACGACCGCGCCGCAGCCCGCGCGCCCGCGCAGCGATCGAGTGAACGGTGAGTCACGAGTACCTAGTCGGCCAGCTGTCGCCAAAGCGAATCCACGTCGCTCGTCGGAGCGCGCGCCGTGTGCCGAGTCCTAAGTTTCTCGCGCGTAAATTTAGTGCTATGTCTTACACAAGTGAACAGTGGACCGAAATAGTACGGCTTTACGCCATCGCGGGTGATAACTAACCTGTACGAGGCTCGTAGGATGTATGCAAACATCAGATTCTCGAGTACTCAACAACAATGTGTGAATTTTGAACAGTAGGTAAGTTAGTAGATATTCAATCTGTTTATGACGACCCACTGACCTCTGCGTAAATTTAATCGGTGATTTTTAACTGTACGTACATAAAATTGTGATGAACTTTTTAAATACGCCAAAATACCTACTCAGTAGTTTGGATTACTTTTCATTTTCTTTGTTGTCACATCAAAGTTACATTTAGACTCGTCACGCAACACGTAAGGTAGGTATTTTGCCAGGAAAAGTTGCATTTATCAGGTAATGTTACGAGAATTCTGTAAGTAGATAGATGCCTCGACGGGCGGGCAGCGATTACGTCACTCGTGTAGTCGGGCTAGCCATGATTTCGGGGACATCGTCGGATAATTTAATTTAATTTTTTTTTTAAGAAAATCCCTTATCCAGTTTTTTAACTCTGTCCTATATTTTTTTATTTATGTCAACTACCCGTGGTTTGAGTGACAACGGTGTTTACCCTTACACCCTGTATAGACGAGCTTAAGGTGAAGCAGACAAGCAAGCGTGAGTGTCTTGAGTTTGAACCCAAGACAGGCACTTCTGACTTCTACTTCGTAAGGAAATAAAACCAGCATGCGTGAGAGATATTTTTCGACGGCATGTAAAACCAAGTCAGAGGCCATGGAAGACATAAAAAACTAAAAAAAAAATACAGTCGAATTGAGAACATCCTCTTTTTGGAAGTCAGTTGAAAACACCAGGTTCGGCACTAACCACACGTAAAAGAAAAGAAGAAGTTAAAGCAGCAATGTCCGAGGTCTGTCCGTGGAATGGGTGACCATCCATTCCATAACGAGACTCCTCCGTGCCCCGGAAAGAACGTAATGTTCTTGGCTGGCATTTGTAAGTAAATCTTAACTAGTGTCTGGCGTATTCAAAAACCTGCAAGTGTGACAATCAGTCTTACAAAGGGATAACGTGTAACTGGGTGGTAAAAGGACATAACCTGACATATTCAATTCATAGTTATGAGAGCTGTGGTGATGAAATAAAATAATTGTTATAAAAGAATGATTTAAAACGCAAGCAGCGTGCCCAATAATATTTTCCTTGGCACCAATAAGTGATTTAGCACTTAAACTTATTAGTTTCATTTAGAAGCTGGTATCTAAACAATCACAGAAGTACAGGTCGACCTTCAATGTTAAGTAGCGCTTGCCAAGGTTGATACATGGATGGACTATTCATTATATGTACATCGAGAGTCGAGTAAAGACAATGGTCCCGGTTGTAATTATTTTGTGAAAAGAAGAAGAAGAAAGAAAGAAAAAATGTTTATTTGACGTCAGTCCATAAAGCGCACACACAATAATATTAAAAAAGTTACAACATAAAAGAGAAAATACATAGTATGTACTGTGTGCCTCACGGTTGCTCCAAAAAGGTCCATTTCAGCATTCATGCCAGACAGGTGATGCTGTCTGACGCTGGTCTTTCAATGAACCTTGAGGGGTTTAGTAACATACAGAAAACAGTTTCAAACATAATAAATAAGTAAATGGTTATACAATAAATAGATAGCGAGTTAGTTAATGATATGTGTACCCACGGAACAGTAATAACAGTGGAAGTAGCTTGAGAATAAACATTGTACCAGAACCGGTGTCGCCAAACTCATACATTTGCGATTTACTCTTACTACAATCCCAAAAATACGATTGGATAAAAATAAAATCGGGGCGTAAACGAAATGCAAAAAAAAATGTTATACGAAATGCAACTTTAATGTCAACAGCCTATAAATCAAATTGATAAAAACAAGAAATAACTACATCTTGGACTACCAAGTACCGCTACTCGTCGCTAGATGGTATTGTGTGTTGTGCGTTTAGTATGAACTGTAACTATATAAAAATAAGGGTGGTATTTTAATGGCGTATCACTGACACGTATGCAGGTTGCTACTCAAATAGTGATGTAACCTAATTCGATCGAAATAATATCGATAGTATGAAAACTTATCTAAAACATAATTATATGATGCAAAAAAATATTGTATGCGATAGTGTGATAGTATTAAAATAATGAAATCTTCAAATGAAGTCTTCAGGCTTAAAGGACAAATGTAATTGCACATCGTCAGCATAAATGTGATATTTGCATTTCTTCAGACACTTTATTATGTCTGCACAATATAAAATAAAAATAATCGGACCCAAGATAGATCCCTGAGGAACTCCTCTGTCTATTGAAGTAAGGACCGAAGTCAGAGTAGTACCGTCTGGCAACCGTAATTCCACGAGTTGTTTTCTATCACTGAGGTAACTATGGAACCACTGGATTGCATTGTCGTCAAAACCGTAGTATTTTAACTTGAATAATAACAGTGGGACATTAATGCAATCAAATGCACGGGAAAAATCAAGAAGCACCATAAGTGTACACAAATGCCCTTATCTTGGGCGGACAAAATGTTATCGGTAACGTCCAGCAACGCCTTAGAAGTACTGCGCTGTTTCCTGAAACCAGATTGCAGGTCGGGTAATATCCCGTTCTCTTCCAAAAATTTGGTCAATTGACGGGGTACTACCCTCTCCATTACCTTTGAAAGACAGGGCAGAACACTGACAGGCCTCAATTCTTTAACATCTATAGGGTTTGGATTCTTGGGTAGAGGTCTAACTGTTGCAATTTTCCATTGGTAGGGAAACTTTGCTGTCCTTATGGAGCAATTAATCATGTCAGTGATAGCTGCTAAGGTGTATGGCATAGTCAGGGTAAGCATGCTCAAGGTTATGTTGTCGCAACCTTCTGCATTTGATTTTAGGGCAGATAAAATGCGGGAGACATCATTTTGGTCTACCAGGCCAAGCATTAAAGTAGCTTCACTATGTCTGTTGGTTTCATAAAATGGTAAAAGTGAAGTGCTAGCTACTGGGTTTCCAGGGACAGTCAAATAAGTATTATTAATAACCTACTAACTAGGTTGTTGTTGTGGAGGTCAGATAGGGAGTTGCTCCATGTAAAATACTGGTATTTCGATTAGACGGAAACCAACCCTACAAATTGTTGATAATAGGGCAAATAAATCGAAGAAAAAGTTAAAATAAAAATCTGAATGAAAAGTTTTTCATTTATTGGAGCATAACGTTTTAAAACACGCTACATCAGATCAAAAATAAAATTAGAGTAGAACTTTTAGTAAAAAATATAGAGAGTATGAAAATAAATTCAATAACGAAATACCGTATGGCTTTATTTCATTTCAATATTTTGCTCATTCTTGCAGTAACTTACATAATTACAGTCAAGTGAATCGTAGTTTTGCATTGAAATGAAACGTAATAGTACATTGTAATACAAGGGGCTAAAATGACCCATTATAGACGAGGTAGTTTTACTACCGAGCTTTAGCGAGGTAGTTACATAGGAACCGAGTTATAGTGGGATTTTAGCGCCGTGTGTTACACCGTACTTTTCACTACAATTGCGAGAAAATAAAATAACCATATTTAATTTGATAGTTTATTTTATTAACAATTAAATGTACAATTCGTACTGTTGTCAAATTTTAATGAGATGTTTTTTCCCGGCAACATAATTTCAGTTCTCTGTGAAGACGAATATAATATTGTGTCGTCTATGGGGTGAACGTAGGAGATAAAAAGGAATCCTACTTATAATTCAAATAAATAGTACAGAAAAAATCATAAAATTTCGCGCCAATGCCTTTTTTTATTTCTTCTGTAGCTGGAATGCAACGCACACATCCTGCCAAAGAGTTGCGGTTGGCGCGTTTGGTTCCATTTTTAAAATAAAATGTTTTTTTTTTTAATGGAACAGTAATAACTCAATTCTTCATGAATTATGAGTAAAGACTTAAGTATGCGTTTTCGAACACCGACGACGAAAATTAAAAAAAAAAAACTTTTTTTCCCTAGGGCATTATATGCAATTTTACGGCCTCTCTGGTACGCTATTATGACGGTCTTTTCGAGCAAGAGGAGTGAAAAATGTTCTAGGAAATAAAAACAGGGTGTAAATACTCTCCAAGAAGCCGTCAACCAAACATTCTGTCCATCATAATAATGTAACTTTACGTAAAAAATGGTGCTGGGAACAGATTTTTTTTTGAGGTGAAAAATATCAGGTTTTACGGTAACTCTATCTCTATGTACCGTACTCAAAACATTGTGCCGATGGATGGATCGGAGGTCGTGGAGGTGTTTAAAGTGAGTAAAAAAAGAAGATTAAAAACATTGTATTTAAAACTAGTGGAAAAGTTGAAGCTTTGACCCCCAACTCCATAACTCTCGTTTCCATGTATGGTCTAGAACAAAAAAAATGATCGCAAAGACGAGGAAAACATGTGCGGCGGCTTCGTTAAGTTTCTTTTTAACCGACTTCTAAAAAAGGAGGAGGTTCTCAATTCGGATGTTTCAATATATTTTTTTTTTTTTTTTATGTTTGTTCGGACATACCTCCGCAGCTCCGTCGCTTGCCAACCGATTTGGAAAATTATTTTTTTGTTGGAAAGGGTATTCTTTCCAAATGGTCCCATAGCCACCAAGTCGGGATCTGATGATGGAATCTTGGCGAAATCGAGGGAACTCTTCAAATTTTATGTGAAAATATGTTGCGATTTTGGTATTTTCTACAACAAGTGAAGCATTTGCGTTTGATAAGAACCATTCTACCATCAGATCTGATGATGAAGCCATGAGTCACGGAACTCCATAATGAGTCGTGTTTGGGCTTGATGTAATTGTAACGGTATGCACTTTCCATGTATATCAAGCACATGAGAACCACTAAAAAGTGAAAAATAAAAACTTTTTTGCAGAAAATAAAACCGACTTCAAAAAAAAACAAAAAAGTGAAAAATAACTTTAGCTTCTGAAGTCGGTGACAAAAAAACTAAATCAATCAAACAAAGGTCACCGACTTCAGAAGCTAAAGTTATTTTTCACTTTTTTGTTTTTTTTTTTGAAGTCGGTTTTATTTTTTGCAAAAAAGTTTTTTTACACCTTATTAATGTAGAAGTATAAATAAAAATGTCTAACAGGATTGTACTAGGGCCGACCGTATACGTAACAACACAACACAAATTACTGACTATGCTTAGCCACTAAGCTGAAATGGCACTAGGTTGGCCATGTCTGCCGTAAGCGCGACGAGCTGTGTGCTGTAATAACCACAATGTGGAGCTCTGACACAGCCAGAAGGTGGAGTGGTGGACCTCACAGGAGATATCGAGACAAGCTGGACAGAACTAACGATACATGGTCCGCATGAGCCCTAGCCCGAAAGTTTTTCGTTTTTAGGGTCCCGTAGCCAAATGGCAAAAAACGGAACCCTTATGGATTCGTCATGTCTGTCTGTCTGTCCGTATCTCACAGTCACTTTTATCAGAAACTATAAGAACGATAAATAACAAATATATAAATATTTGCATCATTGGTTTTCATGTTTTTTTTTTAATATTTTGGTTTTTCTACTTACTTGTAATTTTTTTTCCAATACACTAGTGAGTTAGGGTAGTTGTATTTGGAAACAATCAGCCGTATATTTAGTTGTAGTTATTGTTATTTTCTCTTTAGATTATTGTTATACGTATTTATATATTTATCTATGAATATTCCAGCTGCCTCAAATGAAAGTTTTTTTCTTTTGTTTTTCCTCAACTTGTAGCTTTGTTAGTTCGGACAGTGAGCCTTCACTTCATACTTTGCATGACAATATTTCCTCTCTTTTTTATAACTATCCCAACAATCTGCATATATCCCATATTAATGCTCAGAGCGTCCCTGGTCACTATTCCGATCTTCTGGCATCCTTAAGCAGTGTTCATCTTGATGCACTCCTAATATCTGAGACTTTTCTCAAACCCTCTCTCTTTTCTGCGCACTACTCACTTCCTGGTTTTGTTCTGGTCAGAAATGACAGGATTGGCAAGGGTGGTGCCACCACCACCCTTATATCGGCGCGTAAGTAAATGGCAATACCACTATTGCCATTTACTTACGCGCCGATATACCGCACAAAATTGTAAATTCGTCTCCATCTCAGTATTGTGGGTCGGCTGAATCTTTGTTTGCTGTGTGTTTGTTTGTGTGTTTTTATTGCTTGCTGTGTTTAACTCCCCTAACCTTCACGTTTACTATTTTGACTCCTTAGAATCCTCGCTTAATAATCTTTGCCCATCATACGAGCATGTCATTTTAATGAGTGATTTTGACACATGTTTAATTAAAAATGACACACGTTCACATAAACTCCAGTCGCTTCTACCTCTTTCTGCGACCCATAACTTCCCAAATTGCACGCCTTCTCTTCTTGACCTAATGATCGTATCTTCACCTCACAATGTTGCTAAGTTTGGGCAGCTCACTGCAACCTTTTCGTATCATGACCTCATTTACCTTTCCTATCGTATACGACCTAAACGTATGCCTTAATTCTGTTTTCTTCGTAGCTTGAATAGCATAAACCTAGAGCCTCTGAAACGTGATGCTGGTGCTATAGATTGGAGTCATGTTATCGAAAGTGCCAGTATCGATGAAACGGTGAACAGCTTCA
Source organism: Xestia ashworthii (assembly GCA_950022955.1). NCBI lineage: Eukaryota > Metazoa > Arthropoda > Insecta > Lepidoptera > Noctuidae > Xestia > Xestia ashworthii. Next base: position 8,436,959 of record OX465572.1, read on the forward strand.
ATGCCATTGTGTTAGATCTTTACGATAAACATGCCCCACATCAGCGTATTAAAATTCAACCTGCTCCGTGGATGACTACTGAAATAAAAAAGCTATCGCTCGTAAGGATAAGGCGAAGAGTAGAATGATATAGGCGCAGACCCACGGAATTAATCTCGCTAACTTTAAAGCTTTGCGTAACCGCTGCAATCGTCTGTGTCGAGATGCCAAGAGACGCTATTTCCACGAATCTCTCGTTGATCGTAGCTCCTCTGATGTCTGGAAATTTTTAAAGTCTGTCGGTATCGGTAAATCTCCCACAACTACCTGCGAAGATGTCGACTTGTGCGCTCTTAACGGGCACTTTTCTTTTCCACTTGTTTCTCTGGACCCAACCGTCAAAGCTTCAACATTATCTGAGCTCTCCTATTTGCCGTTACCAAATTGTACACCTTTGAATTTTAATCATTCTGCCTTTCCTTTCCAAAGTTCTTGAACACATTGTTCATGGTCAAATTTCAAGATATCTATCGTCTAATGCTCTTATTTCCCCATTTCAATCTGGTTTCCACATTATAAAACATATGACAACCGGGTATTTATCGCGAATTTACCTTTAATTTTATCCCGACGTTTCGACCGGATTGCACCAGCCGTGGTCGCGGGGAGACTGAAGTATTGGAGGTACCGCGACAGCAAAGTGAAGGTGTTTTTTCAACTACCCTCACTCATCTTCATAAATGTTAATTAGGGCCGGTTCACACTAGGACAGCACACTACACTAACAGTGTCCGTACATTGAGGCGATTTCACTTGACGAGTACACTTAGTGATCACTGGATCACTAAGTGATAAAAAAGTGAAAAGTTGAAAAGAAAAGAAAAAAAAAAGTGAAAAGTGAAAAGTTTTAAGTGTGTAAAATTAAAGGTAAATTCGCGATAAATACCCGGATGTCATATGTTTTATAATGTGTTCTGATCGTGAAAGTTTAAAAAAGACAATCTGGTTTCCGTACTGGCCACAGTACTGTTACTGCACTCTTGAAGGTTACTGACGATATCCGCTGGGCTATGGACAATAAATCTGTGACTGTTTTAGTGTTAGTCACATTATCTAAAAATAATTAGAAAATCTAATTCTAAAGCACAGGATTACATACATATTTGATTACATACGGGACCGAAACGTGGTCGCTCACAATGGGCCTTATCAAAAGGCTTAAAGTCACCCAAAGGGCAATGGAGAGGGCTATGCTCGGAGTTTCCTTGCGTGATCGAATCAGAAATGAAGACATCCGCAAGAGAACCAAGGTCACCGACGTAGCCCGAAGAATTGCTAAAAGTAAGTGGCAGTGGGCAGGGCACATTGCTCGCAGAACGGATGGCCGTTGGGGCTGAAAAGTTCTGGAGTGGCGACCTCAAACCGGAAGACGATGCGTTGGAAGACCTCCCACTAGGTGGACCGATGACCTGGTGAAGGTTGCGGGAATCCGGTGGATGCGAGTCGCAAGGGATCGGTCAATGTGGCGACACTTGGGGGAGGCCTATGTCCAGCAGTTGGCGTCTTTCGGCTGAGATGATGATGATGATGATGATGAAAGCACAGGACACTCGATCAAAGTTTGTCCAAGCAAAACACTAAAAGAGATGGCCAATTTACTTAGGGCACTCTGCATAGCATCTAACAATTCATGTACATTAACGATTGTTGCTTTATTTTGAATTTAGTAAGCTCTAAAATTAACAGTAAAAGTTACATAATCCAGTAACTTCAGATTTCTTAGAAATTAACAAAAACAAGTCTTGGTTATGAACCTACGTGGGCTCATAACCAAGTAGTAGCCAGATTATTCTGCGTGGGCAGGGCCCGATTAACGGCCCGATTAACCCTTAGGCTAATAATAGGCTGCAGCCTAGGGCGCGCAGAAATCAAGTCTACGCATGCACTATTAATCTAGCATCGCCAGGCCCAGGCTGGCCATATGAGCACATCGGGCACATGCCCGATGGGCTGGATGCCTGATGGGCCGGTGTGGCCGATTGGCGATCGACTATTCTGGAACTCATATTTTTATGAAAAAGATCCAATCTCCTAATGACAATCGGGACTTCTCGCGAAAATAGCTAGAATATTAAGGAAAGTCATGTTATTAGCCGTGATTGTACTCCCCCGGCTCAGAATTTTTAATAGTTTAATTACATAAATTGTAACGTAAAGTAGAATTACTCTCAAACTGAAATATTTTAAGGCTTCTTTGTTTCTTTCTCGTGTGGTTAGTGCGTAGGTAACGTGTCAGAGTTTTTATGGCGCCCATGGGCATTTGACTTGGCTTGAAAAGGCCTTCGAGGAAATATCTCTCAGCCTAAAAATGATCGTACTACCACTAGAAACTTACACATTCTCTTTAAACCAACATGCGCGGTTTGTACTTTAAACACTACTATTATCACAAAGTTTATTCTGCCTCTGGATTGGCACTCCTATTGGATTTTCGAATGATCGACCGGTATAGACAGAGGCTGAAATAAATTAGGAACCTCTTGCCCCAAGGCCTTAATAGGCAATTTTGGCATGCATACACAAGGTTGCATAAAATAGAGCATGTGGACATTTTGATCTCAAATTACATAATTATTAATAACATCTGAATTTAAACGAGGCAACATGTCAAAATATTCGAGCTCGCTCTTGCAACCTGCTCTATCTTGGATCTTTACACTGTCTATTATAAGACGACCAAGTCACTCCAATAGGTCGAAACAATTCAAGCCTGTCCAAGACAAGGTGTCAATTTTTTTCGAGCCCGGTTTGATTTTCAGGCAACTTCGTCTTGAATCTTGGCTTTATCTGCAAGTCGACTAAATAACTCTTGTCTAAAAGGGTCGAAACGATTCTGTACTTGACCAAGGAGGGTGTTAAAATTTTCGAGCTCGCTTTGGTCGCTCCTTGAGCCTTACTTGTTTTAGGTTAAGTAACATCTATTTCTGAATAAAAAGGACTGAAGAAAAGCTAACTTTTCTGGAGGAGAGCTCAATTTTTAAAAACCTTTATAGGTACTTTTAAACCACGTTAAAATTTTCACACTAGTGAACAAAGTCAAAACTAATTAATATACTACTTTTTAGGCCGACCGTATCATAGGTACCTGGCGGGGGCGCGTTCTCATAATTAGCCTAGGGCGGTCAGAAGTCTTGATCAGTCGCTGGGCATGTGATGCGGAGGAATTAAGAATATGTCGTGAGAAAAGTTTTGAGTATGTATGTGGATGGGTATATGAGTAGAGGAAGATCAAAGAAACGATGGATGGACTGTGTTAAGAAGGATATGGTAAGAAAAGAAGTGTCTGATGAGATGACGAAAAAAAAGACGTATGGATGACATGCTGCGCCGACACAAAATGAGTTCGGATAAGATCAAGAGAATGATGATGATGTTTCTGTCACCGTAAAATTGTAAACCCGTTAGATTGTAATCTATCTATCTAGCGAGATTGTAAACTCTCGAAAGTTTGTCAACTGAACATCCTGCTTACAATTTAACGCATTCGTTTTCGTTAGATTGTAATCTATCGAAGTGAAACTGTAAGATTTTGAAATATTATGCGTTAAATTGTAAGCAAGATGTTCAGTTGACAATCTTTCGAGAGTTTACAATCTCGCTAGATGATAGATTACAATGTAACGGGTTTTACAATGTTAATGTAACATATAATAATATATTGTATTTTGCTATGTGCGGTGCCACAAAGTTTATTGGTGCTTGAACGATGTTGTCAGAGGGTAAATAATTAAGAAGTTGTATTAAAGGACAAGATTTAATAATTATTATTTATTTATTTATCAACTTATTTCATACCACACCACCACACACGAGTTACTGTTTTAAATTGAGAGGTTAAGTGATACAGGTGGCGGCTTTATTTGGTACTAAAGCCGCCAACTTAGTGTTACAGTACAACAAATCGAATGGCATAAAGGATGTAAAAAACCTTTTAACGAAGCTGAAAGGCACTTGAAAGGCACTTGTTCTCCTCGTCATTGCAAACATTTTTTTGTTCGACACCATACCTGCTAGTTATGGAGATATTGGGGCAAAGTTCCAACTTTTTGTTCCAACAAGTTTTTATTGTAAGATTTTACTTTATACACCTCCACAGTACTATTCGTTCCATCCATCAGCACAATGTTTTGAGTGCGTTACATTCTTTGATTCTTTTTTTTTATTCTTATTTTTCTTTCAGTTCTACCAATAAACATGATTTTTCACCCAAAAAACAGTATTTTCACATCATAAATTTTTGCGTTAAGTTACTTAGTTTGATGTACAAAACGTTTGGTTGACGGCTTCGTGATGAGGTTGTTTACACCCTGTATGTGTGGCAACGCCGTGTCTCAAAGAGATGCTCTAGAAGTACATACAATGACCTAATTGGTGAGATTTTCTATCCGTAAACTGTATAAAGATTATCAAAAATATAAAAAATAAAAGGTTAAAACTTATGTCGATGTCTCCTAGTGGAGTTTATATTATAACAGTAATCCTACAAAGCAGTCGCAGCGACGGCTTCACATGTTGTGCTTATTCTGAACAAGCACCTCTTCTTCAGAGAACAGTTGAAGCGCACGTCGACTTCGCTCCATTGCCCTCAGTAACTGATGTTAAATCTGTAAAGAACGTTTCAAATAATCAATTACTTAAGCAGATATGAGGTTAATGAGGCACATTGAAGCACGTAACATGAACGGGATACAAATATTTATCTACGGAACAGATATGGTTATGGACAGATTTAAATGGTTTTTACCTGCGTTTAAGAAGTCTTTCAAGAAAGAAACTGTTGATTGTGAGCATTTTATAAGAAAGTCAGGAACGTCACATCTTTCACCCTGATACCCTACTGTGCATTGACACACTGGGTTATTCTGCTCGCTCAGGGAACATACACCACCGTGTAAACAATAAGTCAGGCACGCGTTCACTTCGCAGCGTACTCCCTTGTAACCGGCATTACATCTGAAACAAGTTTGACTTTTATTATTAACGTTAGAATGATGAAGTGATGCCCTTTTCTTATGGCTTATATGCCAGAAACTACGGAACGAATAAGAAACCAAGTAACTTGTCGTTTATTGTCTTCAACTGCCTGCCTTTTCATAACTTTGGGGGTTAGCTTCCAGTCTAACCGAATACAGCTGAATACCAGTATTTTGCTAACCTCCACAACCTAGTTAGTACTGGGTAACCCCTTGGTAAGACTGGTTGTCGGACTTTCTATGCCACTGACTACATGTAGGTACCTAACGACTGTCAAAGTTTTTAAAATGACAGCAGGGTCCAGCGGCTTAATGTGCTTTCCGAGGCACGAATAAATGTCGGTATGTAATGGGTGGTCACCCATTCAAAGACCAATATAGGCAAGTACGGCTTAACGTAAAGATCGACCCGAGCGACTGTTATCATTTCGCTACCACCTCCTCTAACTTGTCGTTTATCCTGCGTCAAAACGAATCATAGTTACACAGAGCATGTTGAAGATTTAAAAATGTATTCATCTTGTGATGTTGTGTACCTATACAAGTACCATCAGCGCTGGAGCGCCTTTGTCTTATAACTAAACCGTAATTTAATGAGCATGTTTTATGTTAACTTATGAAGCAATAAACTATTTTGTATTTGTATTTGTATGTTGTACCTGCATTTAGGGTGCCCGTCAGCATTGACGCTACAGTTTCCTTCTAAACAATAATTATGACATACAGAGACATTGCACGTGTCACCGCTAACCCGAGATTCTGCACTAACTTTCGTTTCATTGACATGAAGCAAGCTTCCACCTGTAGATTCATTGAAGGAGTTGCTGTCGTTGGTCTCTGAGTAATTTGGTAGTAGACGCTTCAATGCTTTACAAAGAGGAATTCCCTGATGTTGTTCTTGAATGGCATAGTTAGCGGCTATATATATTCTGTAATCCCTAATGTCTGATGATTCGTCATGTAACGCAATTTGTTTTGGTTCCACATATGTGCCGAGCGGTATATTTTTTGGAATTTTCCAGAACTTGTTCCCTGAATGTGGTGGAAAAGATTCTATCCAGTAAATGTAATCGTTCGATATGGTTAATAATGGTGAGCCATATGACTTAGATTTTCCGTGATATTTGTATAATGTTCTTCTGTGTTTTCCATTCAAATCAGTACTACAAATAAAATATTGATTGGACTTTGGTTCAAACTCGAACCAATACATGTTTCGTGTCTGAGGGTCAATAGTCAATTCATATCTCCATTTATCACTTCTTTCTATAACTTTTTCTCTCCCGGAACCATTCAGTTGAGCCCTTTCCATACTGTGGTCGGGATAGTTGACCCAATAGATATACCTGTAATAATTAAAATTCTATTAAGTTTGGCTATGTTTACGCAAGCAATAGCTCAATCACAGATATGCGCAAAAGTATTGCAAATAATAATAACAATTATTATAGTTTAGCACATGTTTAAAAAAAAAATACTTTTAAAACCGGCCAAGTGTAAATTACGAACCCTCCACAGCTATCCACAGCAATATCTGAAAATTCGGTTGCGCTTCCCAAATCCATCACAAAATTTGCATCAACTTCGCGGTTGAATCCAGGTTTTATGAGATACGAATACATTTTAGAATCATTCGATACAAAATGATATAAGCCCGTAGGCGGGTCGTAAGTGCACATAATTAAGTTAGTGTTGTCTTGTTTCAAATCAAGTAATGTTTCAATTTTTTCGGTTGCTATGTCAAAACCAAGTAGAAAATTGGAACTGCTCCTAAGTAGAACACGGTTGTGGAATGGGTCGTAAGTTATCCCTTCAACAACAACATCAGTAAACGTCACAGAGTACGTAAATTTTCCTTCATTATAAAATTCTAGTCGATTCTTTGCGGCCACGACGATGTCTGAAACATAAGAAAGCATTCTAGGTTACGCTTTTAAATCTTCGCTTTCCTAGCCGTTCTTCTTTTTTCCATAAATTGTGTCTATCAATGTGTCACAAATGGCTTGCATACTCTCTAGCGTGCTTTGGACAGTGCACAATGATGTGACCTGCGATGGTCAGACTTCGGGAGTCCAGCGCCGGAAGTGCAACTAACCCTAAACGGCAGCGCGCCTCTCAAGAGGGACTACGGCTGCAGAAAGTATTCGGGTTCACATGTTAGGTGACTCTTGTACTCACCCCAGGAGAAGCAGTGCGCCAACCCCGCCTGCAGCGTCAACAACGCTAACACACACAACGTTCTATACATTTTATAGACCAGAATGATAAGTTTATTTCAACACAGTCAGATTTGCGTCTACACCCGGTGACCGCTCGTGAGATAGAAATGAAATAAGCTAGATCTCCGGAATTTTATTGTAAAACGGGACGGCGTAAAGAAACAGCGAATCAAGCGACAAAACTGAAAGAATTATTGATTTTAGATTACCCAAACTGTGAAACAGTTTTGTTTTAATTAAAAAAAAAACACTCGTATGTCCATAATTTGTCCATACTACAGAATGCCTTCAAAAGTCAAGCATAGCCAAGAGGAGGCATGAAGCCAAATGATTGGTTGAAACAAATTTTAAGTAATACTTGAGTGTTGTGTGATGGTCTGTTATACTCGTACGGGCCTCAGTTCCCTAAACAAGAGTTGAATCAAGCAAAATCTAAGAATTTCGTATGAATATGGAACAAGTAACACATAATGCGTTATAATGAACTCAATTATGGAATACTAGCGGACGTCACGCGGTTTTTTACCCGCGTAGTTCCCGTTCCCGTGGGAGTATGGGTATAAAATATAGCCTATACTACTCGCTGATAATGTAGCTACGTATCCATTGCTGAAAGAATTTTTCAAATCAGTCCTGAAGTTTTTAAGTTTATTCGTTAGTCCAGGGACTCAAACTGTAACCGAAATAATGTGTTTTTAACACTGTTTTGAAAACAGTTTCAACAGAAAAAACACTTATAGATGTAACAGATACAATAATGTTACCGAAACAAACTGTAACCTTTTATATGTGTTAATAAGTGTTAATATGTGTAACTGAAATAATCAGTTTTACAACAGACTGCGACTAGATTTCGGCTATCCAATGGCAACGCTGAGTTTACCTGTTATACACTTATTAACACTGTTGTGACACTGTTAAACCTTTTACATCTGTTACACATATATTATGTTACGGTTACACTTTTGTAAGTGTTTTGGGTTGACATTGAAAATACATTTATAAGTGTTACATATTTGATTCTGTTACCAATTCAACATGTAACACTTATAATTCTGTAAACTTCTATCATCTATCATGGGGTTTAGGTTTCCGCACTTAGTCCTTGAGGTGGACCATTGTGCGTGAGCCATGGTGGCCGGTTACTCCAACCAGCCCATCTCCTTCCTTCTGGAGATTAAACTTCCCGGTCTCCTCAGGACATCCGCAAGTGATCTTGTATATTCTGTTACCTTTAAGAAGGTGTTTTTAAGTCCCTGTATCGTTACATACATAAATACAAACATACAAATCTTTCCTTTCTATAATATTAGTGTATACAACGTGTAACAGAAAGGGTATAGTTGTCACCGTAAAATTGTCAAATACGTTATATTGTAATATCTCTAGCGATATTGTAAAGTCTCGAACTATTGTCAAATGAACATACTGCTTACAATAAAACGCATTATTTTTCGTGAAATGCATGCGATGGTAGTCAACTCACGCGGTGTGGAGAGAAGGAGGGGTCCCCCTTGCCCAGTGCTACCACTCTCATGAGCAAATACTGTACCATTCCTGAGAAATATCGATTAATGTAACCCAACCTTAAAACACTTAATATTCCCCTAAAAAGCGTAGTCGACGGAGCCCCGCTTCGCGGGGCCCCTATTTCCGGGTGCAGGGTTTAAAGGAACCTAACTTCCTAACTTCTTCTTCTAGACGTGCGATTTTGAAGCTGTTTTCGGCTTTTTTAGACAAAAATAGGCGTCCGCCTGTGTTCTGACCATAACGCGCGCACTTTACACCCGCGTCTGGACTTCATCCCTTATTTTCAGAGAAATCCCTTAAAATTAATTGTTTTTCCAAATTTTCTTCTACATTTTAAATTAGATTATAGTTGCAATAGTCCTCACCCTTCTTCCCTGAATTCTGGTCCACGTTCCGTGTCCCGGTCTCCAGGTTGTGGGGTGAAATTCCAAATTTTTTCTTTCGAAAACTGGTTTTTTGACCAAAAGTCAAAATTTTTGTTCGGCACCTACCACGTTTTATTCCATATATCGCTAGCCCGCGCGGAGACGCGTCTCTGGACACCTCGCACGCGCCCATAGCTCGAAAAAATTTTGCCCACCCGCCCGCCCTCTGGTATATAGGAAGGTAGACGTGGGATTTTCGGCAAAATTTTATTTTTCGGATTTTGTAAGGATTTGCTCTTGCAAGGGATTTTTATAGATTTTTAGGGATTTTTTACTTTTTTTTACCGTATTTGACTGAGTCTGCAAAGGCTCATACTAGCGTTGACTTATTTTAATAATTATTTAATATTGTATTTACTTTTTAACTGATTTATTATATTATTTTATTGTTTTCTGTGTACCCCCCTTTACAGGGACACAGTTAAGTCCAGAGTCCAACCCTTTAAGTCTCTCTTCCCGAGTAGATATCGCTCTGACTCCCTCTTTACAGGAGTCAGTTCTGATAACACCTGCGCTCGTACACTTGAATATGTTCCGCACCCCATCCAGCACCGTGAGGGCTCCAGGCTGTAGTGGCTCGCCGCGATCGGCGGAGAAAGCAATGCCTTCGCCTGCTGACGCAAGGAGGAGAATCTCCTTCGGAGACGAGATTCCTGTTGCGTCACAGGGGGGCCCTGCCACTCCGGGGACGCGCCGAGCTGCTATTGATGCCTCAAGACCGCTCAAAAAGCCTGAGGCGAAGTGCCGCAGTCGCATCGAGGAAGCGAGAGCTTGCCTAAATAAGGCGAAGCTTAATTTGGGCAACTCTCGCAACCTCAAGGCCGAGATAAAGACTGCGGTGCTCGAAGCCATAAACAGGCTTTATGAGCTGGTCAAGGAGTCCGAACGAGATAAGGCCCCTTCCGCACCCGTCGCCACGCCGGAACCCGCGCCCACTGTTGACCGTAGTCCCAATCCTATTTCCGCCGAGGTCCTTGCTGGCCAGACTGAGCTCCTAAACAGCCTAAAGGAGCACATCTCGGAGTTAAGAGACAACTCTGAGAAACTTGACGCACTCCGAGACAGTCTGGCCAGCAGAAAAGCGGTGGAGGAGACAACCTACGCGAGTATGACAGCCGTCAGTAAGAGCCACACCGGGGCACAGGCTCCGGAGCGAACGACGCTGCACTCCGTGGTTGTATCCTCCACTGAGGAGATGGATACGGGGGACCAAATCTTAGAAAGGGTGAGGAAAGCAGTGGACGCGAAGGAGGGATGGGTGCGCGTCGAAAGGGTCCGCAAGGCCAGGGACCAGAAGGTTATCATGGGGTGCGCAACGACGGAGGAGAGGCAAAAATTAAAAGCGCGATTGGAGAAGGCCGGGGAGAACCTCGTCGTCGAGGAAGTGAAGAATCGGAACCCGCTTCTGGTTCTTAGGGACGTGCTGTTAGTACACAGCGACGAAGAAGTGCTCAGAGCCCTTAGGAACCAGAACCAGGAGATCTTTCACGGCCTCGGTGACGAGGAACAAAAAGTCTCTGTTAAGTTCCGCAAAAAGTCTCGCAACCCGCACGTGAGCAGCATTGTGCTGAGCGTTACCCCAGCTATCTGGAGGAGGGCACTCGAAGGAGGCAAGCTCCGTATTGACCTCCAGAGAGTGCGCGTCGAGGATCAGACGCCTCTGGTGCAGTGCACCCGCTGTCTATCGTACGGCCACGGCAAGCGCCTGTGTACGGAGTCGGCCGACCTGTGCAGTCACTGTGGCGGTCCACATCTCAGAGTGGACTGCCCAGACAAGCACAGGGTCGAAGCAGCGGTATGCGTAAACTGCACCAGAGCCAAGCTGGGGGAGCACTCGCACAATGCGTTTAGTGATTTATGCCCAATACGTAGGAAGTGGGACGCACTCGCTAGAGCATCCATAGCATATTGCTAAAGTTGTCGATGCGCCCACTTCCACGTACACAGTGATGACCAGTCTGACACAACCAGATTGCAGACGCATTGAGCGAACCACTGGGGTTGGCTTAATGGAGAATGGTAATTGGAGTCACTTTCATAAGAAAGTGGCTGGAATTATACTGGACCGTGAGTCAGCTCTAGTGGAATCGTCAAGTTGTGTCAGACTGGGCGACGAATTCTGCCGTCGTCTTAAAAATTATTTATTTACGTTTTATTTAGGCCTCAAAGAAATTTACGAAAAAATTAAGAATAAAAATAGATATTAAAATAATATCCGATTATATAATAATCATATAGTTTAGGTATTATTAAAATAAGACTAAATTCAATTAAATAAGCGCAGAATTAAAATTGAAAAGGCATACTAATAGGGGTTAGCGAGAGAAAAACATGGGTTAATTAGTAAATTTAGGGAAACGTTTAGGAAATCGTAAAATTAGGTATTTAATTTTGAAAAACCATAATTGTTTTGTAGATAGTAGTATCATATAAAATACAGTGTAAGTATATCTAGTAAAAAGTTAACATAAAAATACAGAAACAAATTATAGTATGAACAAATGGAAACAGTAGCGGATCATAATAAAAGATAGAGTGTGGTCTCTTCGGCCTCCCATCAATCAGTCGCAAACAAGCAAAAACATCGATAAAAAGGGCTCTGATCCCCATGTCAGAGGGACACTGGCTAGGCAGGAGTGGTTTTTAGCCGGTTCGAGTCCGGCACTACCTCGACTGTCTCACAAGAGAAATTCCTGTGAGATAGTCGAGGTGTCCGCGGGGATTTCCCACTCCTGCCCAAACAAAAAAAAAAAATAAAAAAAAAAACCTAACGGGGGGGTGCCCCAAGTCCCGATTATGGGGGCAGAGATACTTCCGTATGTTCAGTTGACAATAATTCGAGATATTACAATATCGCTAGAGAGAAACACGTTATATTGTAATATAACGTGTTTGACAATTTTACGGTGACATAGTCATATGAAAGGGACAACCAAGAGGCTACAGACCTATTTCCAAGGGGCTACAGACCATCAAACTGAACAACTTTCTCCATGGAACCACCATCGTAATTGCGAAAAAAATTTCAACGGCCCTATACTAAATGTCAATACCTACTCGACCAAATGTATGAAACAGCTGATTATTTTTTTACTATTTCGATGGTGGTCCCATAGAGAAAGTTGTTCAGTTTGATGGTCTATAGCACACCCTTTCATATGACTATACCCTTTTTGTTACACGTTAAATTGTATAGATAGATTTCAATCAACAATTTTACACAATTCTGTAAAGGTCGCACCGGATTCGCCAACACAATTGGCATATCTAATTATAATTAAAATTTGATCTTGCATATCGTCGCCAACACGAGTATTCTAATACGATCTCTCTCAAAATTTCTGTGGAATGATTTGCTGTTATTGTAGTCGTTTGTTTACCTGTAATTCTGTATGTGGGATCCCTTCTTTTCGCATAATGTTCTTTGTCCTAATATACTTCGGCATAACGATTTTGGCACAATTTGTTTTGGCATAATAATGCTTCGGCATATTTTTTTTAGGCATACATTTTATGTTGGCATAATCATCTTAAAGACTAATTTGTTTTGGCATAAATTTAATTCGCATAACGTTAGTAGGCCTAATGACTATTAGCATAACGTTAGTAGGCATAATGGTACTCCCTTGATTTTCCTAATTTTTTTTGTCCGAAAATCATTATCCATAACACGTTTGCTATAAACTTCAGTAACTATAATGTTCAAAACACCGAAATTATGTTTTACATAACTAACTTTACTTCGAATACTATTTTGTCATGATATCGAATACTATTATAATTGAATCTCCTAATTTTACATGACATAAAGTCGTATGTCCTAAGTATTGTATCACATAATGTGTATGATTCCGAATGGTCATTTATAAACCTAACTTTTAGGGATTTTTTTAGGGACTAACAGTCGCTAAAAATCCCTAAAAGTTAGACTCCACGCAGTTTTGTCTGCCCTACCCCAAGAGTGTTATTTAAAATCGCGTAGGCGCGGAGGGGTGAGGCGGGCCGCGAGTTGAGGAGCAGGTGGTGAGCGTTAAACCCATCTGCGACGATAAGCTCGCGTGAGGCCGCCGGAGCCCCGCAGCGCCGGAGCCGTGACAGAAACCATGCCTGCTGCATGATGCTTGCTCGTTTGCATGCTACATGCTTGCTTGCATGCTGCACGCTTGCATGCATGCTTGCTTGCTGCATGCTTGCTTGTTGCATGCTTGCTTACTGCAAGCTTGCTTGCTTGCTGTATGCTTGCCGCATGCTTGCTGCATGATTGCTGCATGCTTGCTTGCATTACATGCTTGCTACATGCGTGCTGCATGCTTGCTGCATGCTTGCTTGCATTGCATGCTTGATTGCATTGCATGCTTGCTTGCATGGCATGCTTGCTTGCATTGCATGCTTGCTTGCTTCATGCTTGCTTGCTTCATGCTTGCTTGCTGTATGCTTGCCGCATGCTTGCTACATGCGTGCCGCATGCTTGCTGCATCCTTGTTTGTATTGCAGGTCAACGCCTACATATGATTAAACATTTACTTAGAATAGGACTTATGATTTTATTGAAAACGATTTTATGTCTTTTGTATATTATTGATTGTAATACTTATGACAAACGGATTTAGGGCTTATTATATTTAGGGATTTCACCTTTATGGCATATGATATTATGTGATTTAAAGTTCGGATAAATTATCATTCGGACGAATGATGATTATGACAAAAAAAATTATGTCATTTTAGATTATGGATTAAAAAGTTAGGTAATACGATAGAGAACCAGGCATAATGACTATTAGCATAATAATATTAAGGCATACAATTAAAATAAATAACAAAAACAATTTTCATGCAAATGATTTATTATACATAACATTATGTAATTTAAACGATTTTTCAATAGCGAGATAACTTTTATCTGAAGAATATATATTTTGATGTTGTGTAAAAATTTAATATGCTGTGCAACAAAAGTTAGTGACAGAACCGACTTGCTGCAAAACCGACTCCACGTAGTCTTGCTTGTCCTACCCCTAGAGTGTAATTTAAAATCGCGTAGGCGCGTAGTGGCGAGGCGGCCCGCGGGCTGAGGAGCAGGCGGCTGCGAGCGAGCCGCCGTGGCTGAGGCTGGCCGGCGAAGCCGGCCAACAAGCCGAAGCTGTGGTGGTGAGCGACAGCCGTCTGTGACGATTAGGACGCGTGGGGCCGCCGGAGGCCCGCAGCGCCGGAGCCGTGACAGAAACCCTGCCTGCTGCATGTTGCATGCTCGCTTGAATGCTGCATGCTGCATGCTTGCTTGTCTGCTGCATGCTTGCTTGTTTGCTGCATGCTTGCTTGCATGCTGTATGCTTGCTTGCATGCTGTATGCTTGCTTGTTTCATGCTTCCTACTAAGTTCCTACAGCGAAAAATAAACCCACAAAATTGTTCAATACGTTATATTATATAAATATGTTATATATTACCTGACACCACCGTCTACTTAGAAAAAAAAATTATATTCTACCTACAATATCAAGTGCCTACAAATTTCATTAGAGCAATATTGTATAAACGTGTATAGTGTCTAATATTCTAGGTGTTAATAATTATTTCATTGTTATACCTATAAAAATATGTTTTAATATCATTATGCGTAAATAAATTTATGCTTTAGGATATTAATGCTTAAAAAAGTTATGCTTTAGAGCTTTATGCTTTAGAATATTATGCTTAATCATTATTATGGTTGGAGAAATTATGCTTAAAAAATTATGCGTAAGCTGTTATGCGTAATTATATTATGCGAAAATATAATTATGCCAAACAAAATTATGCTAAGTTATATTAGGTCTTAAAATTTTATGCAAATGGATAGGGAACCTCTGTATGTATGTCCAAGTTACATAGTAATAGCTGTGATATAGTTATGTCCCTAGGGATATAGCTTCAAAATATTATATCCCAATGCTAATCCTATCTTCCGAAAGGAAATATAGCTTTATATTATTATTGCTTGTCGGTTTGTTTATTCCGGCTAATCTCTTATACGGCTAGACCGATTTTGACGACTTTAAACTTACAGATAGCTGATATTGTAGGGTATAGCTTAGGAAACGCAGCAGGGTCCGTGCAAGAAAAATAAAACCCATGATATTGTTAACAAAATCCGAATCAAATAGGGAATCAATATTTACATACTAATAATTGAAAGTTGCGGAGTACCTAATTACGTATGTAGATAAACAAATAATATTTATGACTGTGCGGACAACACAAAGTTTCAAAACTTTGAAGATAATTTTCTCTTTTTTGATAAATTCACATTTTAGTTGCTTGGTTCATTATTAAATTTGGTAACGCCATCCAATTATAAATAGCGATTTGGTAATTCATGTAACGATACAATTGCGGTTACCACATGCGCAGGACATGTGTGGCCCCAGCAACGTGCGAATCTGCGAGACCCGCGTAAACAAAGTAAATGATGGGTTACTTATTATTATTTTCTTAAAACCGTGTTGCTGGTATACCTATTTCAAAGGTTTTGTTGGTTCAAAACTTGACGTGTTGGTCACCCATACTAAGCACACAACAGTTGATACTTTTCAGAGCGCGATATTTACTTACTTAATCGGGTTTTAGTTATTAAACTATTACGGGCGGTTTATCGATAAAAATGTAGATCCCTGTCTCCTCCCTGGGTAGGGTTTCGTAGTAGCCCGTTATCACAATATAGAACGATTCTGTTTGCAACTACTTCATCTTAGCCGCTTTAATGAATATGTCACCGTAAAATTGTCAAACACGTTATCTATATAATTCTATATATATGTCACCGTAAAATTGTCAAACACGTTATATTACAATATAACGTTTGTCTCTCTAGCGATATTGTAAAGTCTCGAATTATTGTCAACTGAGCATGGAAGTATCTCTGCCCCCATATTTGGGACTTGGGGCACCCCCCGTTAGGTTAGTAAGGTTCCTTTAAACCCTGCACTTGGAAATAGGGGCCCCGCAAAGCGGGGCTCCGTCGACTACGCTTTTTAGGGGAATATAAAGTGTTATAAGGTTAGGTTATATTAATCGATATTTCTTAGGAATGGTACAGTATCTTTTCATGAGAGTGGTACCACTGGGCAAAGGGGACCCCTCTTTCCCTCCACTCCACGTGTGTTGAGTACCATCGCATGCATTTCACGAAAAACAATGCGTTTTATTGTAAGCAGTATGTTCGTTTGACAATAATTCGAGAGTTTACAATATCACTAGAGATATTACAATATAACGTTTTTGACAATTTTACGGTGACATATATATTAAGTAAAATTGTCAAAAACGTTATATTACAATATAAAGTGTTTCTCTCTAGCGATATTGTAAACTCTCGAATTATTATCAACTGAACATACGGAAGTATCTCTGCCCCCATAATCGGGACTTGGGGCACCCCCCTGTCAGTTATACGTAAGTAAGTAATAGAAAATGGACCTTAGTGCACAATGCGTAATTTAGGAACCTCACTTTTTCTGCATCTAATAGGGCTGGAGGAAACGCTCGGGTGTTTCCACTGCGAGAATCGACCGGAGGACACGGTGGAGCACACGGTGGAGGTCTGCCCCGCGTGGGCGGAGCAACGCCGTGTCCATGTAGCGGCGATCGGCAGTGGCGTCCTCTCGCGTCCGGCCCTGGTTCAATCCTTGGTCCGGAGCGAGACGGAATGGGCAGCAGTCACCTTCTTCTGTAAAGCAGTCATGCTGGCGAAGAAGGTGGCGGAACGCGAGGGAGAGAGCCTCTCTAAAGAGATACCGCGGCCCCGGAACGTTAAGGGCGAGGAAGGAACATGGATGGTTGTTAGTCAGTAAAAGTCTGCACTCGCCCTCCCGCTCCGCCCAGAGTGGAAGGGGTCATTTGACGATTTTCCATCCGAAAAAAAAGGTACACCTAACTTCGCGCCATTTCATTGTTAATAATCATCGTCATAATTAACAATTTCTATTTTATGGTATCAATATAAATTGAGGTATCAAATTAATTAGTTTTGAAGCAGGCTAACAGAGTCAACAAACAAAGGCTACTTGAAATTAATATTGCTTTGCCGACGTGCATTTAACATCTCTTTATTTATACATCCTGACATAGCGGCCCACAGCAAAGAGTACAAAGAGAACAGAGTCCTAACATCGTTACCTGTCGAACTACCTTTTTTTTTTTTTTTAGTATGGGAAATCATCAAATGACTTCTCCCACTCTGGGCGGAGCGGGAGGGAGTGTCAGACTTTTACTGACTAAAACCCATCCATGTTCCTTCCTCGCCCTTAATGTTCCAGGGCCGCGGTATCTCTTTCGAACAGGCCCGCAACCCCGGCAGACCTGTCGAACTACCTTGTAACCAGAATTTGCATAAGCTCAGCATGGGGACCAGGGTTCGATTCCCAGGTCGAGGAAAGTGTTATAAGATTTCTCAATCAGAATTTTTTCAGTAGCAGCCATTAAATGCACCCGGTTGATGGCAATAGGCTCGCCCCCTATTACTTGTGCATTGGACTTAAACAAAACTGGCGAAATGTGGGTGTACTATATTAGGTAAACCTCTGTCATACACTTTGGGGATAACAGGCGTGATGTTATTTGTTTAATAAATGGCTAAACAGAATGATTGATAATTTGATGGATTCCTTGAAATGGGTGATACTAGACCTAATTTGCAACAATTTGGACCCCAATGTCTTGAGGGCCGCACTGGGTTATTTGGGAGAATTGTGACTTTAAGGATTTCTGGTTTTCTACCTCCCCACCAAAAACTGCTGATTGTGAAAAATCTAATTCAAATTAAATTAAAATTTCTGATAGCTCATGAACGAATAACGAATACTTGGAATTACTCCTTCATTATTACCGCACCTGTTACCATTACAACAGACTCAGAAAATAAGTAAGTCAGAGGCGGGTTGCACTCGAGAGCTGTATGGTTTAGTTGCTTACCCCAGCCCCCGCACGGAGAAGCGATACGTAATGCGCAGGATTCGTGAACGCTAAGTAGAGCAATACAGTAAACCAACTTGAATTGATAAGTAGGCGTTCATTATATTTTTATTTTTCAAGAAAATATTGGATAGAAAAAGGTTATTAATAGGTTATAATAACAAAATTATGAAATGTGACTTCAACATTTAATTCAAAATAAAAAGCTCTATTTATAGATATAACTTTCATTTAAATTCATGATAGAACCTCTTAGGAGTAAACATTAAAAATTGCGATTTAGTTTACGTTTGTGTGTTTCTCGATTTACTTGACGTTCAATTTTTATATAGGGTGACTTCATACGCAAAATACGCGCTTTGACGTGGAGTTGCGGATATCAGCCCGTTGTACAATACAAATATATAATGATTTTATTTATAAAAAGTCGTTTTTAATTAGATTTTCAGACATGACAGCCATTGCCATTGCCAACCGGGCACAAATCTAAAATCCGTGGCTGCTACTAAGAAATTCCTGATAGAAAAAACCCAATCATAGTTTTCTCGCCCTTTTTTTTTTTTTTTTTTTTTTTTTTTTTTTTTTTTTTTAGGATGGGAAATCATCAAATGACTTCTCCCACTCTGGGCGGAGCGGGAGGGAGTGTCAGACTCTTACTGACTAAAACCCATCCATGTTCCTTCCTCGCCCTTTACGTTCCGGGGCCGCGGTATCTCTTTCGAACAGTCCCGCAACCCCGGCAGGCTTCGGCCCTTGCGGGCCCCTCTCTGCTGCTGACATCTCTTTGAGGCGCGCGTGGAACACGAACGCGCCGTCGACACGGCCTGTCGTCACTAGACGGACGGACGGCTAGCTAGCCCATAGCTAACCGTCCACAGGCCCGCATCTACGGTGGCCGGTAGCCACCACGTGGCCCCCGACGCCCGGTGCGTCTCCCGCGGCGGCCGGGAAGAGAGGCTCTCTCCCTCTCTTGTTCCGCCACCTCCTTCGCCAGCATGACTGCTTCGCAGAAGGAGGTGACGGCTTCCCATTCCGTCTCGCTCCGGACCATGGATTGAACCAGGGCCGGACGCGAGAGGTCGCCGCCGCCGATCGCCGCTACGAGGACACGGCGGTGCTCCGCCCACGCAGGGCAGACTTCCACCGTGTGCTCCACCGTGTCCTCCGGTCGATCCTCACAGTGGAAACACCCGGGCGTTTCCTCCCGCCCGATTCGGTGCAGGTACCTCCCGAAACATCCGTGTCCGGTGAGGACCTGCGTCAGGCGGAAGGTGAGGGCGCCGTGGCGCCTCTCAAGCCACTCCTCAAAGAGGGGACTTACCGCCACTATCGTGGCGTGCCCTGCACGGGGTTGCGACAGTCGCTCTCTCCATGTCGCCATGAGATCGCGCCGGAGGTCTGTCCGCTGAACGGCAATTTGCCGCGGCAGCGGAGTTTCCCCCCGGCGTAGTGCCTCCGCGCGCCATTCATGTAGGCGCGCGAGGACTATCGCCTCCAGATCCCATGGCGGCAATCCGGCAAGCAGGCCCGCCGCCTCGCGGGCGATCGTGCGGTATCCACGGACCATTCTCACGGCCACCACTTTCTGGGGCGAGTTCAGATAGTGGGCGGCTCGCCGCCTCAAAGAACGCGCCCACACTGGGGCCCCGTAAAGGGCCATGGACCGCACGACCCCCGCGTAGAGCCTGCGGCAGGAGGCGTTTGGCCCCCCAAGGTTGGGCAGGAGCCGCCTGAAGGCAGCGCCGGTCCGTTCCAGCCTGGGGGCCAAACGTCGGAAATGCTCCACGAAGTTCCACCGGCTGTCGAGGACGAGTCCTAGGTACTTCAACGTCGACTCGACGCCGACGGATACCCCTCCTACCGTCAGTGTGGATCCCGACGGTGGCGCGTTCCGAGGCCCATGAAAGCACATGGCCTCGGACTTGTGCAATGCCACCTCGAGACCCAGTTGCCGGATCCTCTCAACGACTATCGCAACCCCGCGTGTCATCACTTCGGCCGCCGCCTCGTGCGACCTCCCCTGTGCCAGCACCAGGGTGTCGTCTGCGTAGCAAACGACGCTGACACCACTAGGGAGGTCGGCGCGCAGCACCCAGTCGTAACCGATGTTCCACAGGGGCGGTCCCAGAACCGATCCCTGTGGGACACCGCACGACATCTCTCGCCGGTTCCAATCTCCGCAGCGACTGGGGTAGATGACGGCCCTGTCCGTCAGGTAGTCCCCGACCACACGACGGAGGTAGGTCGGCACCCGGTGATACCGGAGTGCCTCCCTGATGCAGCTCCAGGGCAGGGAGTTGAAGGCGTTGGCGATGTCGAGAGACACCGCCAAGACAACCCCGCCCCGGGATATCGCATCCCCCGTCGTGAGGGCTCTCACGCGCATGACTGCGTCCACAGTAGAGCGCCCCTTGCGGAAACCATACTGGTTCTCCGCAAGATTCGGCCCCATCCCCTCGAGGTGCTCGGCGAGGCGGTTTGCAATCACTCTCTCAAAGAGCTTGCCCACCTCGTCGAGCAGCACAATGGGCCGAAATGCGGACGGAGAGTCCGCAGGGCGCCCCGGCTTCTGGATGAGGACCAGTTTCCCCGTCTTCCAACTAAGCGGGAACTGGCCTCTCTCCAAGCATGCGCTTAAGAGCCCCCTCAGTCGGGGCCCGAGAGCCTCCGCATCCGAGGCCAGGACCCAGGCTTTGCCAGGCAAGCCATCGGGTCCCGGGGCGGTATTTTTGGCCTTGAGCCTACCTACCGCCACTCCTACCTACCGCCACTAGTTTTCTCGCCCTGGGAATCGAACTCAGGAACTCATGCTCAGTAGTCGTGCTTGCGACCACTAGACCGAGTAAGCAGTCAGAAAATAACCATTGTGATTATTTAGAGCTTGGTCTCCGTGTACTATGTTACGTCTGCCCCATCAGTGCGTGTACTTCTTCTACCCCTAGGGGAGTAATAAAACAGCAGTGCTTGGCCATTTCATATTTTAACTTTATAATGCAAATATGTTGTTTAGATGCTTAGTTTCGGATTTTTGTGGTTTAGCTTCACAATTTTAAGTAGAAAAGAATGTTTTTAGTCATTTTATGGGGTTTTTCTAAACAAAAATTAAGATTAATGTTGCGTCAGCTTTTTTTAAAGCCTGTGTCCAGCTGAGAACCACGGTAGCCTAAATAAATAATAGTAATCAGCATATTGTATCAACATTTCAGCCAAAACACTCCCACAGCTGGACATCACCCAGCCCCAAGTGTCGCCACATTGTCCGGTCCCACACGACTCGCATCCAGCGGATTTCCGCAACCTTCATCAGGTCATCAGTCCACCTAGTGCGAGGTCATCCAATGCAATGTCTTACGGTTCGCGGTCGCCACTCGATATTTTTTCGGCCCCATGGGCCATCCGTCCTGCGAGCAATGTGCCCTGGTTAGGCAATTCTAGGCATACTATATGATTCTTAAATAAACGGCGTCGTCTGTTTGCAATTGCTATTTTTTTAGAACTGCCGAAGGCCAATAGGCTTGTTAACTGAAAAAATCTAATTAGTCCGTCACTTAGATTATCAAAAAATATTTGACCCGTATTTTTTCTTTTGTCAGATAAACCAAAATTGACGAAGATACGACGCTTTTAAAATTCCCAATACGTCACTGTTCGGTATCATTCGTAGTGAGTACTGACGTCACGAGCCCCGACTCCCGAGTTTTTATGCGTTTTATCTTTGTCAGTATTCGTTGATTTACAAAAACAAAAAATACGTGTCCATTATTTTCCAATACTCTAACTGACGGACTAAATAGATTTGCAATTTATTGATGGTGGAAACAAGCCTATTGTATAGTGACTCGTTATTTGATAAGAAACATGCAGAGGAGTATAGTTATAGCTAAGTACACCCACAAAGAGGCTTGAATTAAACGGCTCTAATTTCCACCATTTCAGTCTTTTTTCAAAGTTGCGTTTACGAATACCAATATTAATCGGTACCTGGTATCAATTCCAACAAGTTTTGTATCACACAAAATGTTTTAAAGCGTCACGCGTCTGAGATATGCGTTATCAAAGTTAAAGTCAATTGATTGATAGGATCTTCTGCACAACTTCGGTTTGATTGACCGCATGCATTTTTTTTATTCGTATGGGAAATCATCACCACGCGGGGCAGACCTCCACCGTGTGCTCCACCGTGGCGCCTCTCAAGCCACTCCTCAAAGAGGGGACTTATCGCCACTATCGTGGCGTGCCCTGCACGGGGTTGCGACAGTCGCTCTGTCCATGTCACCATGAGATCGCGCCGGAGGTCTGTCCGCTGAGCGGCGATTTGCCGCGGCAGCGGAGTTTCCCCCCGGCGTAGTGCCTCCGCGCGCCATTCGTGTAGGCGCGCGAGGACTTTCGCCTCCAGATCCCATGGCGGCAATCCGGCAAGCAAACCGTGCATAAAACCTATATCAACCGATAGCTGGTATCATTACAAACAAGTTTTCATTGACAAAAAAATTTCTAAGTGTCACGTTTCCGAGGACCCCCAGAGAGTTCTAAAATACATTCATATTTTATCCTCAAACAAAACAAAAACAAAAATCTCGTAGTGATAATACTTTACTCAAGCAAAATATTACATAAAGTCACCTAAATAATTCTTTACTTTTTAAAGTCGTTTTAAAACGTAAATATTTCCTAACAAGGTGTATTTATTATTATAAATGTCTTTATACAACGTTTGCATTTTAGATGGCCCCGTTGAGTTTAGAAGTTTTATTTTTGTTTTTTGATACCCCTTTATAGAAAGGGGATGAAGCTTGATGGTGCTTATCGCATTCGCAGTTTTATTTTTGAAACTTAGGTTTCAATTTAAGGTACGAGTATTGCACATTCGATTTAAAGTCTATAATATTGAGAATGCTACGTCCCATCACTCTTTGGCAAACGTTGAGTTTGGTCTTTCAGAAATATTAAAAAAAAAAACTTTCGTTGTCATTGGTCAACAATGACTCTAAGACCGTTGCTAATGATGGTGATTGAACAAACTGTTCTAATCCTTTCATTTTCGATCGACCAATTCAGATATTTATTTTCACATTGATCATTTATTTTTAATTTTTTGTACAACTGAAAAACAAAATAACACCTATTTTGGTCAATTTTGACTAACGAGGGTATAATTAAAACACCCTGTAATAAGATTCGGTGCCAGGCGAGCAGAAAGTAGACAGAGAACTTAATGCTACTCCATTCATCGCTAACCTCTATCTGGATAACTGGCAATTTGAAATTTAAATCGGTCGTTCTGTTAAGCCGATGTGAAAGTTAGTCAGAAGGCGAAACGATAAATAGTGCGATGGATAAGAGATGTATTTTAATATTTTAATGACTCATATTCATTATTTGCTTGTGGGCTGTTGGTCCCGGCTGTTATTTGTATATCTTTGACAGTCGTTACAGGTCGTCGTGTGATAATGACTCATTTTAAAAGTATAGTTATTTACTATCATAAGGAGCCTCAAGCCTGGTGTGCATAGTATATAACAATATCTTGAAGGATGACGTGGCTCGGATGCTCCCCGACGCAAGTTTGCGATCCCGGCACACCGGTGTGGTTTTAGTTAGTACTTGTCTGACTTACTTCTGCAAGTTATTGAACCTGTGATGAAGGATTTCCCAGCAGGACTCGCCTTCTCAATTTGGGGTAATCCAGTTGTAGAAGACCAGCCAAACCGATTCACTATCGTAAGCAGAAACACTTCGTAGCGATCCGGCTCGAAGGACCAAAAATGTACGGTCAGTATACTTCTTTCTTCACTCTTACTCAATGGATGTAGAATGTGGAGCAGCTTGGGCGAGGGTTTAGCCCAGCTGTGGGCAGTGATAGGCTGATTTTATTGATATTTGGAATTTATAACACTTACTTAGGCGAATCACCTTTAGCGTAATTAAGCTGTCGAAGGGTCAGTACTCTTCGACAGCTTTTTGAAGTCTTCATCTGCCATTTTACCTACTATGAATGCTCTTGAATGTTCTGTACCGTAGCAGGACTTCTGGAATACCTGCGCTTTGCGTTAAATCGTCGACCAAAATCGTTCGCAATGATTTCCAGAGAAAAATCTCCAGACGTTGCATTTTCAACTTTAATCCTTGATCAATATGGTGTGTATTTGGATTGAATGAGGGTGCTATTGTGGAGTGTATGACAGATACACGGGTAGGCCGTTTGGTATCAATGTAGACATCCGTCATTGTTTTATCGTCGTTCAGCCTTTTCAGGCAATAAGGTGATTTGCATGCAGAAAATTTTGGGAAGTTTAATAACTTCAAAATGAGAATGCAATACTTTTTATTTTATTTTTTGGTTTAAGCAGTGAATTATTGTCAATGAAATAGAAACTCATCGAATAGGAATTATTCCTGACAAAAAAATATGATTCTGTTAGTTTTGGAAAATAATGGACACGTATGTTTTGTTTTTGTAAATGAATGAACATTGACAAAGATAAAACGCACCCAAACTTGGGAGTGGGGGTCGTGACGTCAGAATTATTGAGAATTTAAAAAGCGTCGTATCTTCGTCAATTTTGATTTAATGAAAACAAAAGAAAAAATACCCTATTTTGAGCTTTAACACCGTAGACTTTATCCAAATCCATTCCATCATTTTTGTGTAAAAGAGTAAAAAACATTAATCGATCTATTCATCCACCTGAGTTCGATTCGACAGTGAATCGTACCGTAAAAAGTGATTTTTCACCCCAAAAAAAGTCTTTTCCCGGCAGTAATTATTGTTTCGACTAACCTAGTTTGATGTAATGCTTGGTTGACGGCTTTGTGAATGGTCTGTTTGTTTACACCTTATATTATCAGGGTCATTTTCATTCATCATCATCATCATCACCGTTCTATCTATCTATCTATCTATCATGGGGGTTTAGGTTTCCGCACTTATTCCTTGAAATGGACCATTGTGCGTGAGCCATGACGGCCGATTACTCCAACCAGCCCACCTCCCTCCACCCTCCTAAGCAGATTATCCTTCCCGGTCTCCTCAGGACATCTGCAAGTGATCCTGGCGTTCCCAGGGTCTCCTCGCGAATCTTGGTAACGCCTGTGCACTCCAGGAGCACATGCGCTACCGTCTCCTCCACCTCCATGCTCACTCTGCACAGGGGATTGTCAGTGATACCTAGGGTGTGGAAGTGTTTGTTCAGCGAGCAGTGACCAGTGATGGTCCCCGCCACCAGATGCAGGCTATCTCTGTCCAGGCGCAGAAGGCGCCTGGTCAGCTTTGGATCCAAGGATAGCTTCCTTGGATTGCCTACAACCTGGTGTCGATGCCCAACATTTTTCTGCTTGTAATCGGGTGTGATCCTTTAACCAGTTCTTCAGCTGCTTGAAGGGAATGGGCACAATGGGTTCGGGTCCGTAGGGTTTTGTGCTGGATCCTCTTCTGGCAAGTTCGTCAGCCGCATCATTGCCGAGTGATCCACTGTGTCCTCTAATCCATTGCATCATCACCGTTAATTTTAGGTCGTTTGGAAACGAAAGCCATAAACTCATTTATTGACCTCGGGACGATAAGGACTGTAGTAAATATATATATATATTCTTTTTATTTTCTTTAAAACAATAACAAAAAAAAAATATATAAAAATTTACAAAAGATAATATTTACCTGAGTAAGTATAATATTTTTTTAGGTTATTTAAAAAAATAATTCCAATCGTTCCGAGTTCGATGATCGAGTTTATGTCTTTCGGCTCCAGAACGAACTAAAAAATAAGCATGTATAAATGCTAACCAGAACAGACCGGACAAGAAACATTAAGCTTCAAGTATCGTAACTGCCATTTCCCCTTTCACTAATTAATAGTACCTACTGATTATTCGGACGCCCATGCCTGTGAGAGTACTAAAGTGCTAAACAGCTACCGAGCGGCGGTGCTAATACCCAATAATACCCCACACAAAGGGAGGACTGCAGTGTATTTAACGGAAGCTTCAATCGAGGACGGGTGCATTTAGCTGATTGGGAAACATGTTTTAAAATAACGTGTGCTCTATAGGAGAAAAGTTATAACTTACGACGACACGGTAACTTACTGAAAACGTGTCACATCTACCAATCCACACAGGGCCCGCGTGGTGGGTGGCCATTCCCTCTCATGGAGAGGAGGTCTGTGTCCCAGCCGTGGGAACATTAATAGGCTAGTGATGATGATGATGATAACTTAAAACATCATACACATACGGGGTGGAAGGGCCACCGATGCGAAAACGGTTACCATTTATTTTAACCGTGTAGGTAATAATCGACGAAAAATTTCTTTGTGAGAGGGCTCAGAATGATGTACTGAATACGTGAAAACTGTTCCCGTATAAAAAACTCACGTTTTTTACCACGCGGGTCTAAGCCGAAAAAACCAAATATGTAAATACTTATTTAAATACCATAAAAGCCAATAATATTAATGATACTATTTTAGTTTAATATTTATTCATTTTTTCTTAACAAACAGCGCCTTCATCCTCCCTCCTATTAAAAATTAACTTTGCTGTGCCCGACAGGGTCCATAATTGATTCGATATTTTAACATACCAACTGTTACACATTATGGAACTCAATAGAGTATTGAGTATGGCTGACCTGGAAGTCTTTTAAAAGACTCCGAACCCAGGTTGGTTGCAACAAGGAAAACCTGTATAGGTGAAGGTTTGTTCATGACTCTGCTCTGGAGTGTAAATGTAGTACTGTTCCACCAACGATAAGGCACTTTATATCTTGTCCTGCGTGTCCTGTTTTTTGTTCACTACAGGAACTGATGGATGCAGCCGAAAGCGCCAAACTAGTAGGTCAGTTTTAGGCGGGCACAATTAAGATAGCCGTAGACACGTTAAGAAGAAGATTAGGAAACAATCAACATAGACCACCATTTCCCTAAAATGGCCAAAACCCGTTACAATTTACAACGCTATACGATAACAGTCTCCTATGTATTTCATTTTCGAATCAGAAGGATACTGTTTCCTCTAACTGATCCCTTAAACAATTAAATTTAACGGTTAGAACAATAACAGTTGGTATAATTTTAGGGTAAAACGGGTAGGGGGTAAGGGTCACATATTTTGGCATCCGTTGCCCCACTGTCTTAATAACGTTATGGGAAATTATAAGGGTGTTTGTTATGATCGTGGCCGTTCTATCAATGGGAATCATTATACGTAATGTCCTATGTTGCTCACGTAAGCATAAAAGCAGTATCTCAAACAAAACTAAAATTGCTGCTTTTTTACATCTGACCGCTTGCATATCAGATGGTTATTTAACCATAACAAACAGTTTAAATAGACGGTTATTTTGATTTTAGAATCAATAGTAGTTTATTGGGATAAAACATGACAAAAAATCAAGAAACAAATATAGGTAAGCCTGTACAGACTCAAAGCAGGGCAAAAAACCAAATAAAATTATGCATAATTTCAATTGTCGTCAGCGGTGTCTGCTTATCCTCATGGAAAAAAGCGTATGTGTATGCGAACTGAAAGAAAATGAAAAACGATATTTTCACAAATTCCTAGTTTTTTCAAAACATAGATTTGTTCAGTTACCGCTTCTTGGCTTAATAATAATAATAATATTTTTTTATATTTTTAAATGTTTTTTATATATTTTTTATATTAATATTTAAAAATGTAAAGAGTTTGTTTAAAATTGAATAAAGGAAATAATAATAATATCTTTATTTGTATAGAATGCAGGTGTTACAATAATGGTGTTAGTTTCAGATATATTCCCAGTACATTCTGCCTGTTGGCATACAAAAATATTACTACATTACAGAAACAGTACGAAACGGCTTACAGAAACAGTATGGCGGTAGAAAATTTTCTGCAATCCATTTTTATTTTACTGTTATTGCAGCTGGCAATATTTTTTTATATTACCGGACTGGTCGTTCTGACGATGCTTGGGGTAGGCTTATGTCCAGTATTGAACGGCATTTAACTGGTATTAAGAAGGTGTCATTACTTTTTCAGGTTTAATGTCCTATCTAAGAGAAGACATTCGCTAATTCTCCTCCTTAGCGACTTAAATTGCATTTGCTGATGGAGTTAAAAAGTCATCAAGTGCGAAGAGATTTTATTGTTGATTGAAAGACAACTGACAACAAAGACAACCAGTGTTACCAAGTGGTATCGTATTACCCAGTATTAACTGGGTTGTGGAGGTCAGATAGTCAGTCGCTCCATGTAAAATACTGGTATTCAGCTGCATCCGGTTAGACTGGAAGCCGACCCCAACATATTTGGAAAAGGCTAGGCAGATGATGATGATGCTGAAAGACAATTGCCGTGCTTCGAAAAGCACGTTAAGCCGTTGGTCCAAGATGTCAATTGTATTTGACAGTCGTTACAGTTTGTCCCGAAAGTTTCACAACCATTCATACCAAAGGACCCAGTACCAACTAGATTGTGGAAGTCAGTTTGGCAGTCGCTTCATGTAAAATACTGGTATTCAGCTGCATCCGGTTAGACTGGATGCCGACCCCAACTAGGTAGAAAGGACGATTTCCAATAAAAATAAATTACAAACAAAATCATCACGATCTTCCTGCTCTCGTCCCATGATACTTGAGGTCGGCGCAACACGTTATTTTCTTTGATCTCCTCTGTCAAACGTCACGCTATCATACTCGTACACTCCTTTATCTTGCATATCATTAAATAGGATTGATAACCATTTAGGGTTAAATTATCAACAAATATTTGTCCCGTATTTTTCCTTTTGTCACTATTTCTTTCCTTTTAATCAAAATTAACGAAGATACGTCGCTTTTAATATGCTCAATACATCAGCCTTGGTATAATTTTTAGCTAGTTCAGCGGGCCTAAAATGGCCGCTTTAGCAGAACATAATACGAATCACCTTAAAAAAATTAAATATCTAAAATGGACTTTATTGTTATGACCGCAAAGTCCACTTTTAGAATTTAATTTTTTTAACGTGATTCATTTAATGTTCTGCTAAAGTTGCCATTTTAGACCCCCTGACGTCACGAGCGCCCACTCCCGAGTTTTGATGCATTTTATATTTGTCAATAATACTTGATTTAAAAATAAAACAAAAAATAATTGTCCATTATTTTCCAATATTCTAACTGACGCACTAAATAGATTTGCAATTTTTTGATGTTATCGTCATACCTATTAGCCGAAACAAATAAAATATAGCAATTTGTTTTAAAGCGTTTATGCCTAAAATATCGCCTCGTAAGTTTCCAACTTGACAATGACAAAATATCACCCCCGATTGACTTTATAATTTACACCCCATCTAATCAGTTTAAATGGTCTGTCTGTCTGTCAATTGAATTAACTTAGAATATAAGCACAGTCCTTGAAGAATTCAAGTAAATACTATGGTTGGGAACATTCAATTTGTTAAATGTTTTTTTTTTAAAACGCACTGGTTTACTCGGTTACGTTTACAAAAATTTAAGGCTTCAGCGTAAAATTCCCATTTCGACAATCAAACAAAAGACGTGCAAAACAAGTGAAAAAGTGTGCCAACTCGTAACTATTTTAAAAGTAAAGACTTTCTGAACTTTTGGGTAGGTACAGTTAATTATTTTAATGTGATTTCTTTGGGACTTTGAACATTTCTTCTTATAAATAAATATGTATAACGTCACCACCATAGTTTACGTAGCCACCATAGTTTACGTCGTCACCATAGTTTACATCGACACCATAGTTTACGTCGCCACCATAGTTAACGTCTGCACCATAGTTTACGTCGCCGCAATAGTTTACTTCGCCACCATAGTTAACGTCGCCGCCTAAGTTTACGTCGCCACCATAGTTTACGTCGCCACCATAGCCTACGTCACCAACATAATTATCGTTGCCGCCATAGTTTACGTAGCCACCGTAGTTTACGTCGTCACCATAGTTTACGTCGCTACCATAGTTTACGTCGCCACCATAGTTTACGTCGCCACCATAGTTAACGTATCCACCATAGTTTACGTCGCCACAATAGTTTACTTCGCCACCATAGTTAACGTCGCCGTCTAAGTTTACGTCGCCACCATAGTTTACGTCGCCACCATAGTTTACGTCGCCACCATAGCCTAAGTCACCAACATAATTATCGTTGCCGCCATAGTTTACGTGGCCACCATAGTTTACGTCGTCACCATAGTTTACGTCGCCACAATAGTTTACGTCGCCGCCATAGTTTACGTGGGCCCAACGCCCGCGTGTTGTTAGTTTGACGTATCTGTGCATGTGTGTGTGTGTGTGTGTGTGTGGCATCGTATCTTCCAAACGGATGAACCGATTTTGTTTTTTTTTTTTGTTTGAAAGCTGAATATTAGTCGAGAGTGTTCCCTATGTTTGATCAAAATCAGTCCAAGATGGCCGCCGTCACAAAATGGCAGATTACATATTTTTTCACAATTACCTCAATAAAGGTATCAAATGAAATAGCTTGACTACTATGACTAAGAACTATGACTATGTACTATGATAAATTAAAAATCAAAGATGGCCGCCGAAATTAACGAATTATTTTCTATTTAACTTTTAGTACATTGTGTCGGGGGTTTTTTTTTTTTTTTTTAATTTAATTTGTTTTAAAATGACGTCAAAAGTGTAAGTCTTTCTTTTCTTCACGTGTGGTTAGTGCGTAGCCTGGTGTCACAGTTTTTAGCGCGTGTTTATTTGTTTAAAGTATTTGTAAAAACCTATTTGCAAAATAAACATAATTTATTTACGTAACCCGAAAAAAATGCACTTCCTTGTCGCTTTCATATTCATGTTTGTATCGCGCACTCTACCTCGTAAACTAATAAATTACACCTTGAATTAAAAATTACAAAAATTAACAAGAATTGAGTACAAGTATATTAATCCACTTAAGGCGGCCATATTTCTCTAAGAGTGATTTGTATAAACGCTCTTCGCACACCACTTGAAGGAATGCTAACATTAATACTAAAGCAAAAACGTGGTGAGTTCGAGAAATGTGTCGTTAGTCGCTACGATGGATATAATTTAGCAAAGAAATGGGATTGTATGATTTTTTACGCTAGTTTGACGTCGTGATTATGGGATGACATCCTACATCACATATGTGGGTCATCTCGCGATCATGGCGCTTGCAACAGCGTCGTGACATCGATCGGGAGCTCAGAATTACAGATATCCGTGATTATCTATGGAGTGTAAAAAACCTCTTAACGATGCCGAAAATCACCATTGTTCTTCCCGTCATTGCGATATTTTTTTGATCTACACCATACCTGGAGCCATCTAGGGAGATTTGAGCGGTCAAAGTTCTAACTTTTTGACAAGCATTTTTGAATGCAGGGTTCTAATGGAAGATTTTTAACCTAAACACCTCCGCGACCCCCATGCTATTCAATCCACTTAATCTTATCGGCATAATTTTTTGAGTGCGTTTTAGTGAGTTCTACCACAAAAAATGATCACCTCAAAAAATAAAGTCGTGTTCCAATAATATTTTTCGTGTA
Organism: Xestia ashworthii; assembly: GCA_950022955.1. Lineage (NCBI taxonomy): Eukaryota > Metazoa > Arthropoda > Insecta > Lepidoptera > Noctuidae > Xestia > Xestia ashworthii. Next base: position 8,468,616 of record OX465572.1, read on the forward strand.
AAGCTATTATAAGTTTTATGCACAGAATGCTTGGTAGATGGCTTCGTGATGAGTTTGTTTACACCCTGTATAAGTGACACAATATGTTTAATTTTCAACTGTGAAAGCTTAAAACAGTGTTTAACATAAACAATTCCCAAATAATTAATTGATATTGTATATATAAATCAAATATATAATATATAAATATATAATATTGTATTTTCCAATGTCAAGTACGCACTCCATCCGTTCTAAATACGTGTCTCCACCCCAAAAACCAACCAAGAATACCCTTTCAATTTCCCAAAAATATACCAATTAAATCAACCAAGTAATAACACAAAGAATCAATGTTTCCACCGCCCGACCTAAGCAGCTTTTAATAAAACGAAGCGAAAAACTGTTACATTTCAGATTTGAATAGAGACGTTCCCCCGTTTTGTGTGAAATCGATTAATTTTTATGCTTTTGTTTCTGAGAGCCATAACAGGGCATTAACGTCGGGTTTTTGAGTAAGAAAGCCTTCGTTTTGAAAGAAAGTGCGCCGTAGAATTTTATTCGTTGGAACGGAATAGAATTTTGGCCTGTTTGTGTAATTAGCTGTTAGAATTTAGTGGCGGTAATAGGTTGTTTTTTTCGGTAGAATTTTCTTCGAGGTTTTGTAGGGAGGTGATGTGGAAAGGTGTCTCTTAAAAATCTTTTTGCGGTTATTTCTTTTTGCGACTTATTTTCGCTTCCTCGGCTTTGATGTTGAGACTGTCGAATAATTACCTTGATAGTGTGTCATGAAAGGTCAAGTAACCAACTTAAATTGTTAATATATCGATGGTCTATTACTTGGTAGTTGGCAGTGATATTCTTACTAGAATATCTTTAGGGAGGACTTATCTAACTGTACACCATTTTACTTGATTCTCGATTTCTCTCACTCAGCACCTACTATAGCAACCTTATAGGATGGCTATTTTTCGAAATTCGTCATGCGATAATAGTAGTCCCATCTAACAGGTGTGACCCTATTGCCATCAATTGGGCACAAATCCAGACTCCGTGGCTGCTACTGAGAAATCCCTGATGAAAAAACCCAATAACACTTTGCCTGACTCGGGATTCAAACCCAGGACCAATGAGGCGGGTGGTAATGATAATAATGAGTCAAAAACAGAAAAATTAAGTTAGTTTAGGATATTGGCCTACTTTAGATCTGATTATACCTAATTTGGTTCTACCCTAACCCAAAGTTATTTTTGAATGGGCAGCCATTACGATCCCACTTAACACGTCAAGGTGCTAACCAAATTGGATTACAAGACCTAACCTTTCTAAATTAGGCACCGGCCTTTCATTCCTGCCGCAATTAGGACATACAGTGTGTGTACATAATATTGCTTGGAGAGTTTCCACGAAATAGCAATTATATCGTCGTGCTTAATTTGGTGTAGTATGAAAGTCAGAAGATTTATTAGGTGTTGGTCTATTTCACAGCGATTAGCGTTTAGCAAGACGTCCGAAGATTTCTTAGACAAACTTTTTACATTTTCTGCGTCTGCAAAAGATCACCTTCTGTGATTACCATGTAAAATTTTTAGTATTGATATAATGGGAGTAAAAGTACCCTCAACAAAGCTGAAAGACACTTGTTTTTCCCGTGATTACGATCATTATTTTTTTCCTAGAACATGTCAGCTTGGATCGTTCTAGTTAGAGATATTGGAGGTCAAAAAGCGTGGAATAATTTTGTATGAAGCGTGCCGCATTTTTTTCCGCCATTTTGATTTTTTTTTTTCAAAGTAGCGGCCACGCATAATACCTATATGTGGATAGCTGGCATCAAAACAAACAAGTTTTGTATGTGACAAAATGTCCTGAAGTGTCACATTTCCGAGATATGAGCTATCAAAGTTAAAGTTAATTCACTGATGGAATCTTCAGCACAGCTTTGATTTGATCAGACACGCGTAAAACGTGTATCAATCGATAGCTGGCATCAATACCAACAATTTTTTTCTGAGACAAAATGTTCTAAAGCGTCGAGTTTACAAGTCGTAAGACTTGTAAACTCGTAAAACGTGAATTTTCACCCCAAAAAAAAACATCTCCTAGCAATTATTTTACGTAGAGTTACTTAGTTTGATGTACAGAATGCTTGGGTGATGGCTTCGCGAAGGATACGTTGACATCTTGAAGAATCTTGTTGCATTTAAAAATGCTTAGCATTGTGACTCATAGCAGTTTCAGTCAGCTTCATCATCATCATCTCAGCTGAAAGACGTCCACTGCTGGACATATGCCTCCCCCAAGTGTCACCACATTGACCGGTCCCGTGCGACTCGCATCCAACGGATTCCCGCAACCTTCACTCGTTAATAAGAAGTAGGAAATTGTTCGAGTACCTTTCGGTCTGATTTGCGCATTCGTCCACAACCCGACTACGGACCCAGGTTGGTCCACAACAAGGAAAACCTGCTCAGGTGGAGATTCATTAATGACTGTGCCCTGAAGTGTAAATGTGGAGCTGTTCCACAAATGATAGGGCACTTCATATCGTGTCCTGCGTGTCCTGTTGTTTGTTCTCTGCAAGAAATGATGGACGCTACCGAAAACACCAAACTACATAGTTGCTCAGTTCTAGGACAAAATGAAAATTGCTATGGGTACGGTAAGAAAAAGACCATGACCATGTTTTTGGCTAATTCAGCACGCCAGTAGCCCAACCCAACTAAACTATCGACCGATATAAAGTCTACAGTCTGCCACTTAACTTTCTCCAGTCACCAACAAACTACTCAAGGAGGTTGCGTTCACGGGCTAAAGAGATCTAAAGCAGCGCAAGTTTATACAGTTTGCAAGCACTATAAGTTTGGCATTAACGCTACCTATTTTATCGCAAACTTGCCAAGTTATTAAATGCTAGTTAGCTAACAATGACATGGAGTAAATGACTTAATATGATTTTGTGGAGAATTGCTTGAGCCAGTCCTTCATAAATGAGGTTTTGGAACTAATATGTGTTGGTTTCTACTTCTTATTGGGTATTGTATTACTTTTGTGTTTAGATCGTTTGAGTTCTGTAGTTTCTAAATAAATACATATTAATATTTACGAGCGATAGACGGGACATTACGAAGAAAATCGTAATCTAGTACTCATTACTTTTTTGTAAAGAAGACGGGCCACAGCGCGAACAAAGTGTTGTCATTTTTTTTGCGTCTGCCCATGAAAAACATGTAAAAGTATAGAGTTTGAATTCCTGAACAGTTTTGTCTTCTGTTCTAAGTACTTTTATACGAAGTCAGGAATTTAAAATATTCCAGTTTGAATTTTTAGAGGTTATGCATGTCTTGTCAACAACAGACTAGTCGAAAAATAAATATAAAAATGCTTACTTTACACACACAGACCAAATAAGGGTTACCTTAGTAGCGTGTAAAATACGGATTCAAATATGTCTATTGTTTTAAAGTCACACATGGGTTTAAGTTTAATAGTCATTTTCTAACTTGATTAAATACTCTTTTCTGTAAACTGTACCACCGATTCCTCAAATAATTAATTGGCTTAAAGGACTTTGCATCCAGGCCAAAATCAATTTAAAAAAAAAAAAAAAAACAAATAATTAAAAAAACATTTTTCAATGTCAAATTGACAACTAGCATTTATTTACCGTGAAATAATTTGCTGTTTCTTCTCATAAACTATTAATTTTTCAACTGAAATCTTTATTTCAGACTTGGACTTTAGATTAATTCAGTTAATAAACAGCAACTTGTGTTTTGTTAATGAAGTACAATTTACCCGTGCCAGTTGGATTTCGTTTCATCATCATCATCATCATCATTTCAGCCGAAAGACGTACTTAGGCCATAGGCCTCCCCCCAGTGTCGCCACATTGACTGTGATTTCGTTTGGTGCTTGTTGATATCATTTCCATGAGAGGTTCAAATGATGATATATCCCAACCGAAGACAAAGAATCACAAAAAACCTGCCGACTGAGATCGGTCAGGACAAATCGACAGTCAGAATAATTTTAATATTGTTTTTATCTTCATAAAGGGTGTAAAACACCTCTTCACGAAGCCGAAAGGCACTTATTCTCCTCGTCATTGCGATCATTTTTTTGTTCTACACCATACCTGGGAACCTTCTAGTTACGGAGATATGAGGGGTCAAAGTTACAACTTGTTGACAATTTTTTTTTAATACAATTTTTTTTGTAAGATTTTGACTTTTAACACCTCCACAACCTCCGTACTATCTAATCCATCCATCAGCACAATGTTTTAAGTGCATTACATTGAGTTCTACCACAAAACGTGATTTATAACCTCAAAAAAAAAGTTGTTTCCCAGCAAAAAGTTTTGCGTAATGTTACTTAGTTTGATGTATAGAATGCTTGGTTAAGAGGCCCGCGGAGCGTCCGTCGTTCATACAAACGTAATACCAAAATAATTTGATAACCAAACATATTCTTAAGCTAGTGTTTATTTATTTGGATTGGATTACAGAATATCTATGTTCCCAAATATATATTTAAAAAAGACACAGATATGACGAGATATGAGGAATTTAAAATTTCTATAGAAAACTTATTTTTCTCATAATTCTTGTTTAAATCAGTATCCATTCAAAATATATGTTTGGGAACCTAGATATTCTGTAATCCAATCGAAATAAATCCACACTATCTTAAGAATATGTTTGATTTACAAATTATTTTGGTATTACGTTTGTATGAACCACGCACGCTCCGCCCCTTAACGGCTTTGTGATGAGGTGATTTACACCCTGTATATACGAGAGGGAAAAATCGGAAATCATTTTGAATGTGAACTTCCAACTTGCTACGTGCCATGATCTTGAGTAACGGAATGTGTGTAATATAATCATAATAAATAATTAATAAATTATAAGCCTCTCCTTTTCTGACTTATCTTTTTTGCGCCTACTAGAAGGCGATCCTATTGCCATAGACCGTGCGAGTACAATGCTCCAGGCTTCGGGGTACTAGTTTATCCTAGCCGGTATAGGTCACCGACAGAATCGGTACAAAAAATAGGTTGAAATGAATTAAATAATATCAGCAGTTAGCCTAACAAAAATGACAACGAAATTGTCATGGGTTTTTCGAAATTTTACTTAGAAAGCCCATGACACTAAATCTAGTTTGACAACGACTCCCGGGTAATTTAGTCCCGTCATTAATGGGGGAACACGAAAAATGGCGATGCTGTAATGCAAAAAATCCGGAAGTGCTAATAAAAAACGATTTTAAAGGAAACTAGTATGATTTCCTGAAAAAACCAACGCTTTTAAAGTCGTGTTAGTTACACTATTTATAACTTAAGAGCGGCTGAACCGATTTATCTGAAAATTGGTGGGGTGGTAGCTTAGAACCAGATAGAGAAGGACATACGATTTGTGTGAGGTTTTTTTTTTTACTTTTTAGTAGGTAGGTAGTGGGTACCTAGGTATTGTGTTGGTAGTGGGTAGGTAGTGGGTAGGTAGTATGTAGGTAGTAGGTCAATTCGAATTCAATATTCATAGTTGACAGGACGTCTGTCGGGTCATGTTGTTTGTTTGTAAGAAAAACCACTGCTGCATCTTCCAAAAAGTGGAGAAGATGGTTGCTGCAGTGATTGAAATTAGCCCACCGTGCAGCTGTAATCGGCGTTTTGTCAGCAATAGGCTTGTGTCCTAAAAAAATCTAATTAGTCCGTCAGTTAGATTATAAAAAATATTTGACCCGTATTTTTTCTTTTGTTACATAAACCAAAATTGACGAAGATACGACGCTTTTAAAATTCGCAATACGTCACGCCGTGCTTTAATTTTTAGTGCGTTGTGACGTCACGAGCCCCCACTCCCGAGTTTTGATGCGTTTTATCTTTGTCAGTACTCAGTGATTTACAAAAACAAAAAATACGTGTCCTATATATTCCAATACTCTAATTGACGGACTAATTAGTTTTGCAATTTATTGATGGTGGAAACTAGCCTATTACCCGGTTCTTTTCGATTTATATTGATTGAATTCGCATGCCACGTTTTCATACTAGAAATCGTTTCCTTTTTTTTTATTGCATCGTACGAGTAGCATGGTCATTTCGCGTTCCTCCAATAAAATAAAGTGACTAACTAAATATACTTCATCCAGGAGTCTTATCGAGAGGTTATGGGCGCTCTGACTGTTAAAAGTACAGCTTAGCCAAAAGTTATGTATTCAAGCCAGAAAGAAAAAAAATAAGCCATGTAAATGCAAATGCAAATATTGTCATCATAATTTTAGTCAATTTAGGTTTTAATTATAACGAGTTTTTTTCCAGATATCGATAGGCCTTAAGCTTGATTTGATAAATTTTAGTAAATTATATCGTTGGCATCTATCACGGTGACAATAACTAGACGCTTGATAATTTAGTCAGCAATTGCCTTGTCGGTGTTCCTTCGGTCCGTCCAGTGTCACACGTCAGGTAGCATTTGTGTGTTAAAATCAAAAATGTTCGGAGAAAACATTTTTGTTTGGAAATATTCTCCATGTCTGCTCCATAAGTCTTCTAAATCTTTGTGGTGAGCGAAGTTTCCTGTTTCCCAGCAATGGGAACATTATAGGCTATTATGCTGAGGTTATGAGCACATCAATTTTGTGTAGGATCGACTAATCTTAGGTTTAGAGCCCAAAAACACAGTATTTTTTTCAGTAGAAAAAAATCTTTTTACGAAAACAACTCAGTGAATCCAAATAAAACCACTATTCGCTTATCACTTCATAAGAAACAAACGCCCGAAGAGTCCCGAAATCATCTAGAACCACATTGCTATTTGTCATGCGACATCTGGCAAAAACCGGTTCACACCGTTCTCGGGTGGTTTCGGGAGGTGTTATACGGCAAAATGGCGGATATTTCTCCAGTTCAAAGTAGTAAGAACCGGTTTCGGAGGTACGGCCGTTTGTTTTTATTGGTCTGTAAGCACTTGTAAGTGATTTTTGATGGGTGAGAGGGAATACGTGAGAATTTTCGCAATGACCGGTCAGATTTCCGTGGATTGATTACGGTTTTATTGATTTTTTGGAGAATAGGGAACTGGTTTCGTATGTTTTTTTCGTTCGTGTTGTTACATCCAACTGCTACGGTTGCTGTATAATAATGATGTGCACCTACGTCAGAATTTTAATATTCGACCATTTTTCATAAAAGAATATATATTTTTTTAACTTTAAAGAACAATATTTATTTTATTTTAGCTTCATTACATTATTCCTATCCCAATAATTATGCGGACTAGTAATTTATTATGCATTTTGATTATGTGGGTGTTAAATGAAAGGGTTTGCTGGGAATAGTACTAAAAAATAAAATAACGTCACTGAAAATACTGTTTTTTTTAAACCATTATATTATTAAATAAACCCCTTGTTTTGTCCTAGACAAACTGACTTTTACTGGCGAAAACTATGAAAAACCAAAAAAAAAATAATGTAGGTACTAAATACTGCCAAAAACTTTGTAGCAATAGAAAATGCTTGAAAGCAATAGAGTAGAAGACAAAAAAAAACTCATTAATCCGTCAGTTAAATTATCAAAAAATATTTGACACGTATTTTTTCTTTTGTTACGTAAACCAAAATAGACGAAGATACGATTTCAAAATTCTTAACACGTCACGCCTTGGTATAATTTTTAGTGAAATCTGACGTCACGAGTTTAGGAGAATTTTATGTTTGTCAATATATTGATTTACAAAACCCAAAAAGACTTGTCCATTTTTGTCCATTTTTTTCCAGACGAAATAAATTTTCCTTTTTTTTATACTGTTGTCATGCCTAAAAACTTGTTAATACTTCTTTTTATAAAGGGTGTAAAACACCTCTTCACGAAGCCGAAAGGCACTTGTTCTCCCCATCATTGCGATATTTTTTTTTGTTTTATACCATACCTGGGAACCTTCTAGTTACGGAGATTTGGGGGGTCAAAGTTACAACTTTCTGACAAGTTTTTTTTTAAATACAGTTTTTTTTTGGAAGATGGTTACTTTTAACACCTCCACGACCCCCGTACTATTCAATTCATCCATCAGCACAATGTTTTATGTGCGTTACATTGAGTTCTACCACAAAACATACACATTGAGTTCTACACAACTCTTTGCGTAAAATTACTTAGTTTGATGTACAGAATGCTTGGTTAACGGCTTTGTGATGAGGTGGTTTACACCCTGTATGTAGATAATGAATGTATAGGTACTAGTACTACCAATGTGCAAAGGCAAACTCTACGTACAAAAGACTACAAAGAACTTCAATAAATACCATAAATCCGTATAAATTATTCCCTCTCGATTCCTGCATGAATTAAAACCATCACACAATTGTATTCGTTCCAGATAATATTTTAATCGCAGAATGATTCGGAAAATGACCCACTTTCGGAATAAAATCAAGCCAATACGTACAGTGATGAACGAAAATAAATGTACACACACTTCAACAAACTAAAAAGCGATGTTTGTATTTCAAGTTACGCAACTGAGAAATATTTTGAAAATGTACTATCAAGTGCAATAGTTTATAGTATTAACTGGGTTGTGGAGGTCAGATAGGCAGTCGCTCCATGTAAAATACTGGTATTCACCTGCATCCGGTTAGTTTGGAAGCCAACCCGAACATAGTTGGGGAAAGGCTAGGTAGATGATGTTGATGAAGTGCAATAGTTTCGATATGTGTAGGTACTGAATCTATATTGCTTTCCTTTTAATTTCACACAGTACCTTAACTCACAATCTGCCTTGCCTTTTCTCAACTATATTAAGCTCGGCTTGTCTTTTGGATGGAATTGAACAATTGGAGCGAATGCCTATTATATGGTTGAAAGCTATTTGGTTTACACTTTACAATGTAATTTGTTGGTTAAACTATACCAATTAGCTTGTTCGAACGGACTTCCATGGCCTAGTTACTAGGTAACATGAGACCCATTTGGTGAGATGAGAGACATTTGATTTCTTGTAACCACTGTCAAAGATCTACGGAACAAAGCCACAGTTTATTGAGCTTCCCAAGGCAAGGATGAACGCTTTGGTTGTCATCAAATTCTTCTCATCATTATCTTTCTGCATTTATCCCATTACTTGTGGTTGGCGCTATATGATTTTTCTTCCATTCTCCCTTGTCAACCGGTACTGGTCTTGCTACCGCCTTTACTCCTTTTTCTTTTATCCATCTTTTCTCAGTACCTCGTCTTCCTCTCCATCCAGCTACATTTATACTACATTACTCTTTTAGCCACATGCGATTCACCCTCCTCATCAAATTTTCATGCTGATGTAAACGATTTTGATGATGTAAACCAGCGCTGTGATGTGAGTCCCTATAGTACAGCATCATGCTGAGTGGTAATCTATTTGTCGCACTCACGATGTGCAAGCTGTCAACTATTTTTTTTGTTAATGTTCCGTTTTGTTATATTCTGAATTTTTTATTATATTTATTGTTTCTGTTTTTAAATTCGTATGCACGTCATCTATGTCCCTGCGATAAATAAAGTTTTTTTCTTTCTTTCCTTTATTTCCTTTCAATTTTCCTGTAACTGGCCCAACTATCAAACCTGCTCTAATATTTTAACGTGACTGTACTGTATTTTAATAAATTTTGCATTCGTAAATGCAAACTAGGTTTGTTTTGTTATTCTGATCAGATTGCGCAGATGTCGTCTGTCAACCGGACTGTTTTGTGTGTTCGGATGCGCTTCAAATATTTATGCATTGATTGACTAAATAAATATTGCGGTGGGGTTTGTGGTTACGGTTAGCTTGCCATGTTCGGATTGATGGCCGTTCGGTGAAAAATACTTTTCGTGGTAGGCTCTGGTCTCGATTATTTGACCAACAGACTGGCCGATTTGGGAGCCCACATTGGCCGTTGTATAAATAATCACCAAACGGGTTATCCTGGATCCATTTCAAACACGATTCCAATGTGGAAGGTATGCACCACCTCTTTTCCTGCCTATTCTGTACAACCATCTACTTCTTGAAGAACATAAAAGAGGTCAATTTTATAGATCTGACAGATAGTAGAAGGTAGGAAGAAGAAGAAGCATAGTCTATTATCTGGTTTAAAAATTAATCACGATACTCTATGCTTCCGAGATTTGAGTAATGTATCATTCAAATGAATTTATCTTGAGAATGAATTGAATAATTAATAATTTATTGTGATTACTTTGCTTTAGCAGAACATCGACTATTGATTGAGGAAAAAAATGTTAAAAAAATGAATTGGACTTACACAGGACAAACAATAAAACTAATATAAATTTAAAAAAAATGTAAACGAAAACGGGAAAAGCTGCGTCGTTCTGTCAGTGTCATTGCATTGCCAAAATCGTCGTGCACAGGTCCGTGTATCACTAGATCACAGACCATATATAGAGCTCACTAGAAAAACATTTATAAAATCCTGAAAATAGGTATAGGTACCACTCTATTCCTTTTGCCACCCAAATATAAAAAAAACGCGTGGGCTCTAAAAATACATGTCTATGATAAAATACTCACTGCTAAATGTTTTCCCATCCATCGAACATTATAACCTTTAAATTATCTTTTTTATTCCCACGTGCCTTTACTAAAAGTAATGTACAACGTTTTCATTTCAAATCGTATAGAGAAGTGTTATAAATTCTTTGAAGTACAACCCTAGATTTTCTTCATTTCACACCCACGGAAAATTGTAACCAATATAGAACTGCATTTTAGTTTCCTCCTAAACAAAGGTTTTCAACCATTCTTACCAATGAGTATCATATTCTCCAGTATTAGCTGGTTTGTGAAGGTCAGATAAGCAGTCGCTCCATATAAAATAATTTTGTCTGCTGCATCCGGTAGGATTGAAAGTCGGTAGCAGTCAGTAACATAGCTGGGAAAAGGCTTGGTAGTTTTTATATGGAGCGACTAACTTCCTGACCTCCACAACCCAGTTAGTACTAGGTAATACGATAGCTCTTTGGTAAGATTACTTGTCCGACTTTCGGGCCACTTGCATGTTAAAGATCAACCTGTAGATCTACAAATGATAGCCCGAGCAATCGGCGTAACGTATAGTCGTAGTGTAATGAATACTCGTCCATCCAGAGACCAACCAACCCTGAACCAGCGCAAAGATCGACCCGTGCGGCTATTATTATACCAACGAGCTCTTGCGATAATTAATTTTATCAACATAATATATTTATAAACGTCTGTGAGTGGGGCGGTAATGTACGAGGACTTTCCATTTCCAAAGAAACCATTTTTCCACCAACGCACTGTCAATTCGTATAAGGGTATGCGCGCACTACGAAAATAAATCGTTGCGAAGAAATTTCGTCAATCTGTGAACAATAGAAATGTACTACAATGCGCGCACTACGAAAAGAAATCGTTTGCGATTTGTTTTCGCACGTACGTATATTTTGTACCCTATGAAGCGGTACTGGTTTCGCGCATTGCGGAAAAAATCGCAAGCGCAGCGGTCAGTCGACTTGTGATCTTTGACGATGTCAGACAGATAATAAATCATAGTGCGCATTGGAATTATTGTCGTTTGCGGCTTTATTCCGCAGTTTAAAAGTCGCAACGATTTATTTTCGTAGTGCGCACATACCCTAAGAGTAGGAGTCGCACCTACGCTTGAGAAAATTTATAATATGAAGATATTTTTTTAGTTCTGAGCGTAAGTACAAAATAAATTTAATTTTCCCTTTCTTTGGGTGTCAAACCATTATTTAAATAAAATGAATACTCGCAAGTCGATGGAATGACTCCGACCTCGATTTGGCCTGGTGTAATAGAAAAGCATAAGAGTCCAGCTTAATTACCAGCTACATAGCGGAAGCAGCTGAATACCTCGGCACGGAGGAAACTCGGTATATGAGGGTGTTCACCCATCCACAGACCAACCTAGGCAAGCACGGCTTAACCTAAAGATCGGCCCGAGTGGCTAATATTATTTAGCCACGAGCTCTTTTCAATTAAACAGAATTGTATTCATTACAATTTATTACAAGTTTCTATGTTTATTTTAGTTCCATTGCATAAGTGTTTCATCTATTTTTTTATCATATAATATGGTTGCGCTCCGAGGAATGATTTAGTTGCGCTTAGATGGTTACGCTTAGAAATAAGTGCACTCTGAGGAATACCTCGGCTTTTCCAGCCTTTTTTTTTCTGATGGGAAATCATCAAATGACTCCTTTCACTCTGGGTGGAGCGGGAGGGAGTGTCAGACTTTTACTGATTAAAACCTATCAATGTTCCTTCCTCGCCCTTTATGTTCCAGGGCCGCGGTATCTCTTTCGAACAGTCCCACAGCCCCGGCAGGCTTCGGCCCTTGCGGACCCCTTCCTTTCTGCTGACATCTCTTTGCAGCGCGTGTGGAACACGAACGCCCCATTGACGGCCTGTCGTCATAAGACGGACGGACAGCGAGGTAGCCCATGGCTGAACGACCACAGGGGCCTGTGGTCGTTTGGTGCTTACGGTGGGCGGAGGCATTTCTTTCAATTCCGCGGCCCCGGAAGACACGTCTTGGGAACCTACATCAGTACTTATGTACAAAACAACAGTTATTTAACTCAATTCGTTTAACAAAATTCAAGCGTAAAATTGCAATACAAATATACAGTTTGCTTATCATTGTATCCGTTTAGTCAGATGTTCTTTCCGTTCAGATATGTATGCAAATCATTCGTTCATAACAAGGGACCTTCAATTCGTTCGTTCATTCAGTATGACGTACAAATATGCCCCTTTTATTGCATTAGCACAGATTTGCGTTCGTGTGTGGCTCTGAAATCAGCGATTTTAGGAAACGGCACTCAAACATAGAAAGTGGCAATAAGATTCAATTCCGGAAGTCGTAGACTTTTGCTTGTTGTGTGACGAAGTGAAGTCGTGACTTTTGTGTGCACGTTTTTAATTAAAGGTATTTTTATTCTTCATTTATTATATTTTTCTATTCTTTCATTTATTTATGCAAAAATGGGAAACAGTATTCTATAATTTAGCCAACTTTCATACCAATACAATTTATATGAGAGTAACTTTCAAATTATTTGTCTTCAAACTGTGTTTAGAAATCAAACAATATTACTTTGAGCGAAACTACTTCAATTTCAATAACTTGGACAATATCACGATATTATTCTTCAAAGGCCCAAAGTGTGGACAAACTTAAGATTGTAATAAATATTTCATTTGTCTGGACACGTGTAAAATTTGGACTCCCATCCAGGGCTTGAAGTGGAGAAAGCCAGGTTAAGTTATCTACGGATTTCATACAAGCCAATATGACGTGAGATCAGCTCAGCTGAGCATAATCAGCCTTTAATGTTCCCTGCTAGGACACAGACTATGAGAGATTATAGCGCGGATTGGTAGATGTCACATGTCTTCATTTTTTTAGTTCTAGGTGCTGGTTTCGTTACGATGCTTTCAATATTTTGAGAGCAGTGGTGGTGACATTACACAGAGTAATGAGCATGCCTGTGTTCGAACCCCCGACTTACTGCTCGGAAGTCTAGTCTTGAAGCTCCGATGTAGTGCGCAAATCGCCTAAGGGATGAGACACGCTAGACCGTGCTGGGTCCAAGCTGACAGTCGGCCGTAGCACAATCCATTGCCCGACTCGGTAGCGGCTCGGAAGCGCGAGTGTGTCCATACAAAATTGCACGTTCGACACTCGGCTTGGACCCAACACAGTCAAAGTCAAGCTTAATACGTTCTTACGTGCTTATTTTGTAAATGTGTTTTTCTTTTTGTATATTGGCACCTTGCTTTTTAACCTACTTCTAAAAAAGGAGGAGGTTCTCAATTCGGATGTTTCTATTTTCTTTTTTTTATGTTTGTTCGCGCATAACTCCGTCGTTTGCCAACCGATTTGAAAAAATATTTTTTTGTTGGAAAGGGTATCCTTTCCAAATGGTCCCGTAGTCACCAAGTCGGGATCTGATGATGGAATCTTGGCGAAATCGAGGGAACTCTTCAAATTTGATAGGATAACGTACAGCGATTTTGGTATTTTCAACAACAAGTGAAGCATTTGCGTTTGATAAGAACCATTCTACCATCACATCTGATGATGAAGCCAAGAGTCACGGAACTCAATAATGAGACAATATATCCTAGTCGTGTTTGGCCTCGTTGTAATTGTAACGGTATGCACTTTCCATGTGTACCAAGCACATGTAAACCACTAAAAAGTGAAAAATAAAAAAGTTTTGGAAAAAATAAAACCGACTTCAAAAAAAAACAAAAAAGTGAAAAATAACTAGCTTCTGAAGTCGGTGACAAAAAAAATAAATCAATCAAACAAAGGTCACCGACTTCAGAAGCTAAAGTTATTATTCACTTTTTTGTTTTTTTTTTTTGAAGTCGGTTTTATTTTTTGCAAAAAAGTTTTTTACTATAACATTTTGTTTTAACTATGTCATTTAAGTGTTTGTGCACTAAATAATTGATTTATCTATCTATCTTCTCGCTCCTTCTTAGTCCGATAGCAATGAGCTATTTTGATGCCATAAGTTTCAAAAAATCTAAAGTTGCTTATTTCTTGCCTGTGGATACAGTCGTACATAATATGAAGCTTAGTATTGCGTTTTGTGTCACATCTGACAATTGCATTTTTAGTAATTCGATGATTTGTGGTTGATTATTTTAATCAAATCAAAACTGGCAAAATTTATTTTAAGTTTTAAATAATTCTGATATCTAGGATAGCCTGCAAACCCAGTTTGTGTAATTTTCGTCCAGTGCAAAACTGTTTTTTTTTTTTCAGTAACCTAATAAGATTGCGTGGATAAAAAGGAAACAAATTATGAATGGTGTTTTGATCCACCATATCAAAAACACCTAACTCTAAAAACTAGTTTTTATTGTGAATTTTACAGGGTTTTGTAATAAGAAAAATAAAAAATCTCTACATATCGTGGTTGAATTCGGCACAAAAAATTTTGAATAACAGTAGGTACCCTAAAACGCGTAACACTTAGTTCACTGATTGTAAATAATTTGTAATATCTTTTAGAGCTAGTTGGGCGCCGTGTTAGGTACTGGTTAATTACAAGGATTCCCGTGGACAGAGATGACACAAAATATGTATATCATTCTATGTATATCAGTTACTACTTCGTTATTATAATGAAAGTAAAATCAACTAAAATTTTCTTTTCTCGTCTAATAGTGATCGAAAAGGCAAATAGTCAAATTTCTGCCTGCACAAGTACCTAAAATGACACAAATTAATCTAGTAGGTTGGGCAAATGGTCCGGAAACTATATGCGAAAAACAAACAACTATAATATTTTTGAAACCTCAAAACCTAGCGCTATCGGAGACTACCTACCGCGGTTTTTAGGGCCCAACTTTTAGACATAATAAAACAAATAGTCACGTTCTCAGGAAAGGATCACAACTGCGACAGGCGGTAATGACGCTCGGTTCCAAATGACATTACGTGCGTTACCGTGATTTATTTATGCGGGATGAGTTATGCTAACTGGGTTCGACAGTTATACAGAACTGTAGTAGAATTTTAGAGAGAAATTGGATAATACTGCACAAGGATATACAAGGTCTAAACATACTTTGACGAAGACCTCAACCAAGCATTATGTAAGTACATCAAACTAAATACCTAACCCTACACAATCTTTTTGCAGAGAATTTTTTTTTGGGTGAAAAATTACGTTTTTTGGTAGGACTCAATGTAACGCACTTAATTAATATTGTGCCTATGGATGGACATTAAAAACATGTATTTCAGAAAATGTGAAATAGTTAGAACTTTGACCCCCGAATAGTGCGAAATGAGTGTTTTCGATCGATTATATTGATTGGACTAAAAAATAAAACACTATGATGCTAATATGCTGCTTGTAGAATTATTTGCCAAAAAATCAGAATGATCGCAAGTATTTTAGTATGGTTTTTACTCGTTAAAAGAAACAGAGATAAGTACGATACACGAATAAGTAATTACAAACCTTGATATACCGGGAACTGCTACGAGCTACAAGGATTTCACGGCGCTTCAATGTTGCTGCCAGCTACCCTGCTTCACCGAGCCAGAGGGCGTCCCACTCAGAGACTTCAAGCATAGTCCGTCCCATAGCTCGCTGAGTGACCTTGAAACTCTATTGTAACAAAAATACGGCCGCGTTCAATTAAAATTAGTCGAAACGAAGTCGAAAGGCACTTACTCTCCCAGTCACTGCGATATTTATTTTGGTTGTAGACCATACCGAACCTTCTAGTTACGGACATGTTGGGGCGCAATGACTGTCGTAACAACCACTGTGTGGTGCAAGGTGATTAGAACTTTATTCTAACAGAATTTCAGACGAAGTTTGAACCACCACAAATAGTTGCTAATTTAGCTCATGTAGTCGCCTTTAATATCACGCCTGTAATTCACGGAGGATTAGGCGGACGTGTACCTAATAGTACACCATTTTTAACCCCCGACGCAAAAACGACGGGTAGTTATATGTTTGACGTGTCTGTGTGAGTGTGTCTGTCTGTGGCATCGTAGCTCCCGAATGGATGAACCGATTTTGATTTTATTTTTTGTTTGAAAGATGAATTGGTCGGGAGTGTTCTAAGCTATGTTTGATGAAAATCGGTCCATGATGGCCGCTGCCACAAAATGGCGGATTACATTTTTTCACAATTAGCTCTTTAGGGGTATCAAATAAAATAGCTTGACTAGGAGAATATTATAAACTGTGATAAATTTAAAATCCAAGATGGCCGCCGCCACAAAATGGCGATTTTTTATTTTATTTTGCAATTCCTTTCAATACTAAATGAAAGGGCTTGACTAGTACAATAATGTACTAATCTAATGTAATATTGAAAGGGAATAAGGAATACTTTAGCGATTAGCGAATTATTTTCTAACTTTTAGTACATCTTGGTTCGGGGGATTGTATTTTTTTTTTTTACTTCCTCGTTAATTATGTTTAAGTCCCAGAGTGGTCAAGCCTATTACCAGGCCCAAATTCAAACACCGTGGCCTGAGAAATTCCTGATGGAAAAACCCAATAACACTTTGCCCAACTCGGGAATCAACCCAAGACCTCATGATTAGCAGTCGCGCTTGCGACTACTAGACCAACGAGGTAGTCTTAAGCTTTAAGGTCCATGTTCACCAAAAAGATGACGGTCTGATTATCTGGAAACAGTTGTTTAAAACACATTTTTGTATGAGAACATGTGACAGTGACAGCTGTTTTTAGTTAATCAAACCGTCATCTTTTTGGTGAACATGTAGGTCCATGCAATTAAAATTCCGAGTACTTACAGATCAATTAGAATACGATTTCGAGTTCAAGGATCTCGGAAAATGATGACGTAACCGCGCTACCCCATCAATTTTCCGAAAGCCCGTATTCACTTTTAACAACCCTCATGGGGACGATTCTCTCAAACCACGCACACGCGTTTATATCTGTCTTGATTGTTACTCATTAACGAAGTTATTACTATAGACATATGAGTATTAAAGGCGCATACAGGAGCGAAACGCGAATTTTATAATGTCACTGCAATAAACAAAACCAGAAAAATATGTGTTACACTTCAGGATTTATGCAATGCGATATATATAATTAATTTTACTCAATAACAAAAAATCACGAAACTATCTCTAAAAAAATCTTTTAACGAGTAAAAACCATAATAAAACTACATGCGATCATTCTGTTTTTTTTTTTTCAGATAATTCTACAAGCAACATATTAGCATCATAGTGTTTTATTTTTTTAATCCAATCAATCGATTTTTTGTAAATCGGTCGAAACCACAAATTTCGCACTATTAGGCCCGCAGTGACTGACGTAACAACCACGTTGTAGTGCAAGCTGATTAGAATTTTATTCTTACAGTATTTCAAACGATGTTTGAACCACCATAAATAGAGTTGCTAATTTGGCTCATGTTGTCGCCTTAATATCTTGCTGTAACTTGATGGCATGAGCCTATAGTCATCTCGAACCCAAGGCACCTCTCATTTTTCGGTTTCATATGCGCATTGTAGATATCACTTACTTCGGTGAAGGAAAACATGTTGAGGAGACTAGCATGCCAGAGAAATATTTCTTGACGGTATGTAAAGTCAATGGAGACGTCCATGGCCCCCATAACAAAACTCTGAAACCAGGTTATGCACTAACCACACGATAAAGAAGACAAAATGCCCCAGCCAGCACTTTCTAGGCAAGTCTCGATCACAAGACCATTCTTCAGGCATTCATCATCTGCGTAGCCTTTTCCCAACTATGTTGGGGTCAGCTTCCAGTAAAACCAGATGCAGCTGGATACCAGAAATTTACACGAAGCGACTGCCTATCTGACCTACTCAGTCTGGGTAATACAATACCTCTTGGTAAGACTGGTTGTCAGACTTTTTGGGCCACTGACTACCTGTAACGACTGCCAAAGATGGACTAATGACAGCCGGAACCCACATCTTAACGTGCTTAAGTGGTTGTCACCCATCCACAGACCAACCTAGGCAAGCATGGCTTAACTTATAGATCGGCCCGAGTGGCGGTTATTATTTAGCCACGAGCTATTCAGGCATTGCGTAATGAAAGTTCTAATTTTAAATAACCGTAAATACTTACAATGCTTACATTGAAATGTAAACTCCAACTGTGTGCCGCTCGAAAGTAAAGGTATGATTTATATGAAATTTACGCACCTGACGTATGAAACGACACGTAGGCAAATAGTGCTGTTTGAACTTTTTCCCAGAATTCCCGGGGATATTGGTGCTGCAGAGGTGGAAATCCCGTGACGTCACTTGTAATTTTCTGAGCTGGTTTCTGGAAAACTGATATTAATCTTCGTATTAAGAATTTCTCAGTACCTAGCAGTCTAGATTTTTATTTTTATCTTTTATCGACATTCAAAAGTGCCGTAATGGTCTAGTTGAAATAAATGATTTGAGTTTGAGTTTGAGTTTGATTTGTGCCCGTTTGATGGCAAATACTCGCTCCCTAATACTTGAAACTCAAACATAACTGACGAAATGTGGATGTACTGTGTAACGTTACATTTTTCTGGACAGGAAAATGTAGGGTCGCATTGGAATACGTTTAAAAGAAGAATGGCAAGGGGGTAGACATTTATTAATCTAGGGAAGCCGAGGTAACATGGTGATAAGGGTCCAGATCCGAAGCTCGCAGCTGGCAGAAACCGCTCGCCGCAGTGACAGGCTCGCTCGCAGATGCCAATCTTGGAGGGTTTGAGGGTCGAGGCTCACCTGCTGTCAGTATCCAGGTTCTCAATAGTATGAGTAGCAGCAGTAGTAGTAGCAGCAGCAGCAGCAGCTGCAGTAGTAGTAGTAGCTTTTCATGAATGACAGGTCTTCAATATGACGCCAGGGCTAGATCTCGCCGACTTAATGCCCACATCAAATAGTTCAGAGAAATTTCCAGCTTGTTGCCGGCTCGAGGACCAAATGCAGACTGAATTTTCAGGCTTGGTTTCCCGTCATCATGCAATTATCATTTTTTATAATTTTCTAGAACATAGAAGAATAAAATGGTTACAAAGAAGGTCTAACATCAAATGTGTACAACCTACAACTCCTAGTTACAGCAATAAATTAAAAAGAAAACTAGGTTTGTCATTGTCATTGTCATTATCTGATCTGACATTACAAATAAACAAAGATTTAAAAGACTGAAATATACAGAAAGCTTTAAATAATACGAATTAAAAGGCGGAAAAGGCATGCTGAGCCTCCACATAAAGGTTAAGCAGTTATTCGAAAAGAACGTATGATAAAATTTTGGATTACAATAGTCAAAAACGTAAGTACAAAAACACAAACATTACAACTGTTAGGCACACCTCTGAGATCTTTTAGATCTTCTATGTTTTTGCTTTCATAGAGCTGGATTGTGTCATTTTTGGAAATTTTTCAAACCAAAATGATACTTGTTAGCGTAGACCGCCTAGCAAGTTGTTAGCGTATACGTTGCTGATGCACATCAGGCAGGCGCATTGTTGATGTTTTGGTTTTTGAAGTTGAGTACCCCACCCATCCTACGGGTATCCTACACAAAATCCAATACCGTTGAATAAACAATTTCGTATGCATAATTTATGTGTTCACTTTAAAACACGCTATTTTAAAATCGTACCTTTTACAGAGAAATACGAGTTTGTTGTCATAATATACAAATAATGTGCACTCATCAAAAAACGTTTGTGATCACTAGCATAAGCTGATATAATTTTTAAGTTGAACTTAATAAGGAAAATTCTTCGTTATGTATTTTCTTTAAATAGAAATACTCTGTTTGAAATAAAATCATAATGTTTTTGTAACAGGAATTAGATAGAAAGAAAAATACTGTTTAACCAAGCTATTATGAAACAACAATTTATTAATAAAAGGTTTATATTCAATATAATATAACTTCTCCCCTGGCTCGAACACATGCGAAGATCCTCCTGGGCATGCTGAGAATCAAGTTATCCAGCATTTCTTGGGGTAACCTATCCCATTCTTGAATAGCGGCTTCCTTGAGCTCTGGGGACGTGGCTGACGGTTCCAAACAGCTCGCTGAGCATCCCACGCGTGCTCTATTGGGTTTAAGTCATGCGAGCCGGCAGGTCAGTCTAACCCTGTGATGTCGTATTCTTGGAGAGCAGCATTGGCTCGTTGAGCTCGATGGGCGGGCGCATTATAATCGACCAGTACAAATTGGTGACCATGGTTTACTCAGAATAGTCTGACAATTCCATCAATAGCAACTACTATATACATGTCTGCTGTTATGAAGCCTCGATACGGGATCAAAAGCGTTCTAGCTCCAATCATAATACCACCCCAAAAGGACACCAATTTCCCGCCTTGCTGAACTATTCCAGTGGCAGTTCTTTGCTTTTCACGGTCTCCTGGTCTTCTCCAGACACGGACACGTCGGTTATCTGGATATGAGTACTGATTCGCGATTGGTCAACGAAGAGACAGTTTTGCCAAATGTTTTCTTTTTTATTTTGCCTTGAATGGGAATTCAGAGGAGCCAGCAAGCAATTTCGAATGGTCTGAGTGCTAACTTCAAGCCCAGAAGCGGCCCGAACTTCCGCTTTTATTTTAGTAGCGTCGATTTTTGGGTCACGGGCTGCCAGCAATATAAATAGCGCTTTTGGGCAGCAGTCAAAACAGTTGGACATCACGACACAAGATTGGAATAACAACTCTGCGTGCTATTTCTCTCGAGGTGTATCCTTCTTCAATCAAAGTTACTATTTTTGCTCGTAAATCTTCTGATAATCCTCTTGGCATTTTTTCAATCACAACTTTCCGCAAAAAAGTATTTTAAATCCGTTAAAATTGACTAAAACCAGATTTCTGAATGAGCGTAGGCTAGGACTGAAAGTCTTTTTGTATGGGAAAACAATTGAACTGTTTTATTGTTATAAGTTCGAAATCTATATTTTTAAATAAAGAGTCTAAAAGAAGAAGAAGTCATAATATAATCCACCGTAACAAAAAAGATTTATATTTTTCAAAGTGATCGCAAACTTTTTGATGTGTGTATTTAGCCCACAAATTACTGTCTCGTTTGTCTGCAAACAAGAGAGCCTTATACACCCGAGATTTGACCTTCAATTTGAACAAACTGGTAAATGTACGATTGGTGTGAACCAACATGATACCTAAACATAACTGGCCTAATGAGGCTGTAACACACACCTCTGCCTACCTCTTCAAGAATAGAGGCGTGGCTCATAATACTAGTTATTTCTAGGGCATAACATAAAACTTAATTGCTTCATCACAAAATGACAGACTCAACTAAACTCAACTATGTTCACTGCCATGCAAATTCCCGGGAATTTAAATTTGAATCCCGGGCGCGCTACAACACTACATACGCCGAAATACACGGTTCGAGTCTGTCGCAAAGCAGTGACCGTTAAATTAACCCTTTAACACTCGCGTCAGAATGACCCCGGGAACAGGGCTGGCGATATCCGGAATGACATTTAGTAATGACTTTAGGGTTCCAAAGTAATTAGGAAGGCTACTGTTTTTTACTCTGTGGTTGAAGTTTTACGTGTGTTTTGTAAAAGTTTTGGAAAATTTGGTTTTCTTTGGTTCAATTTAAGTCGATGTTTTAGTGACAATACTGTTAAGTGTTTTATAACAAATAAAATGCATTAGAATAACTAAAAAGTGGCATGACCACCGTAGAATCGAAAGAGAATCGATTAAATCTTTTGTTCATCTGTCATTTTGTCGATAAACAAATTATACATATTGCGGGCAGCAGTAGATAAGTTGTTAAGAGAAAATATTGAAACAAATCAATTATTTACTGCGAAAAAAACGCTTCTGAAATTGTGAAACATCGATAAAAATTCAATAAAAGTCGTATAAACTTGAAGTGATTCCATCAAATAAAATTATGGCGGAAATAACCACAAAATAATGATCCTAATACTTTACACGTGTAACCTTACAATTCATCTTCTTATTACTAATAAGCGATCCCACCAACTTTCCGCAAGGTATTACGACTTGTTGACAGACGTTTATTTATATAGGTATATTGTTTTTTTATAGGTCCTCTAAATGGTGTTGAAAATCACATCAAAAGCTGTTGCGGATTTTATAAAACAACACAGTCATACAGACAGACACTACAACTGTACTACAACTACAAGTTTAACTTTTAATACATCCACTTCCTTTACTTACTAATATTATAAATGCGAAAGTAGAATTATTAGTTAACTTTAAACTCCAAAGGTGTACAAAAACAGACATAGGTTGCATCCCGAAAAAAATAAAAACTAGATGTTCCGTCTTGCTCTGCATTCGAAGTGTTTAAAATCTGTTTATAAACTGTTTCCAGAGATGACGAAACTTTGTGAAACACTGTTTAAAACTGTGTTCATCAACAAATGTTGCGCAATGAAATACCCGGCCTAGTACTTACATCCTTACTTCCTTAACTTACTAATACTATAAATGCCAAAGTAGGTTTGTTTGTTATACTTTTTCACGCCTGAACGGATCATCCTGTTTCATATACTACGTTGTGTACAGAAACAGACAATTGTTTGAAAAGGTTTCTTGAAAACCTTTCATTCCGAAAAAATATAAACATACTTCTCCCGAAGATAACAACAATAGCGCTCTTGTATTTTTGAATATTTTTTTTAATTTTTTTATTATTATTATTGTTTTTATATAAGATAATTGATGGTGCCACGTATCTTTCGAATCATGATTGAATTATAATATGACAAGCATAGTACAACCTGAATTTATTGTGAAACTCTAAATTAATGCCAGCCAAAATGCTCGCAAAAGCTAGTAGGTTATAATGTTTTCTTGATTTTTAAGCTTTTCCTTATGTTCCAATAAGTGATATTACGCTTAAGAAATTCTTACTAGGCGTTTTCGTAATGATTCTGGAGTTACTCCAAAAAATAGGGGAGACGACAAAAAATAATAATTAATTATTCCGTCAGTTAGATAATCAACAAATATTTGACCAGTTTTTTTTTGTTATTTAAACCAAAATTGACGAAGATACGCAACGCTTTTAAAATTCTCAATACGTCACGCCTAAGTATAATTTTTAGCGAGTTATGACGTCACGAGCCCCCACTCCCGAGTTTTGATGCGTTTTATCTTTGTCAATATTCATTGATTTACAAAAACAAAAAATACGTGTCCGTTACTTTCCAATAATCTAACTGACGGACTAAATAGATTTACAATTTGACTGTGGTCATGCCTATTAGATGAGATGACCATTCCATAGTTCTAAGATCAATATACCTTTAACCCTAAACAACCACACTAGGTCAAAACATCCCGCCAACCCTACACGGCAATTACAGTATGGCCACGATGCTCGCTCTAATAAATACGCGAATTCAACGCACAAAAGGTCCCGGTTGCGTTTAATTAATTTTTGTTTTTTTTTTTTATTTTTTTTTGCGAAGTGAACCTTACCGAAATTACTGATGTTTACGTAATGATGACGCGTGGCAGTTAAGGGTTATGCTTTTATGACTGTATGGGGGTCGGTTTTTGAGGGTTAAGTGCTGGGGGTGAGTAACGGGTAGATTATGGTCCATGACGTCTACGGAAAGAAACTAGTGTATGTAAGTATATGGACACTCTTCCGTTTCAGGTTTAATAGTTACATTCATTGACCGTGACCTAGGAGCTCGTGGCTTAATAATATCAGCCGCTCGGGTCGATCTTTAGGTTAAGCCGTGCTTGCCTAGGTTGGTCTGTGGATGGGTGACCACCCTTACATACCGAGTTTCCTCCGTGCCTCGGAAAGCACGTTAAGCTGTTGGTCCCGGCTGTCATTTCTCCATCTTTGACAGTCGTTACAGGTAGTCAGTGGCCCCAAAAGTCTGACACCAGTCTAACCAAGTGGTATCGTATTTCCCAGTAATAAGGCGCTTAGACGAGCTAAATTAGCAACTCTATTTGTGGTGGTTCAAACTTCGTTTGAAATGCTGTTAGAATAAAGTTCTAATCAGCTTGCACTACAAAGTGGTTGTTACGTCAGCCACTGCTGGTCAAATAGCGCGAAATGAGTGGTTTCGATCGATTTACAAAAAAACTATTGATTGGATTAAAAAACTAAAACAGATCATGCTAATATATTGCTTGTAGAATTATTTGCCAAAAAATCAGAATGATCGCATGCATATTAGTATGTTTTTTATTGTTTGAAAGATATTTTTAGACGTAAGTTCGTGATTTCTTTTTATCGAGCCAAATTAATTGTATTATGTTTTCAAAACAGTATCATGCTAGCTTATATCCTGAAGAATATCATATATTTTTCTGGTGTTGTTTATACCAGTGAATCATATACTTTTAGTAATTATAAAACTCGCGTTTAGCTCGTTGTCGAGGTCAGATAGACAGTCGCTCCATGTAAAATACTGGTATTCAGCTGCATCCGGTTAGACTGGAAGCCGACCCCAACATAGTTGGAAAAGGCTAGGCAGATGATGATGAATCGACCGTGACCGCGGTTAGGACCAAAAGAGATTGGGCATTTTTTCAATGTCCAAGAATGAGCTTAGTACGTTCCATTAAGGCGATTACACGACCGAACCCACGACTTACTGAACGTAAGTCGTGGGTTCGGTGCCTGGGTAGGCAGGCGCATTACTTTGTGTAATTTACTACATCACCGCTGTTCTCAAAACGGTGAAGGAAAACATCGTGAGGAAACCGGCATGTCCTAGAACCATAAATTCGAAGACATGTGACATCTACCAATCCGCACTGGGCCCGCGTGGTGGATTATGTAGCCCATTCCCTCTCATAGAGAGGAGGCCTGTCCCAGGAGTGGGAACATTAATAGGCCGATGATGATGATGATGACATTGAGTTCTACCACAAACATGATTTTTCACCCCAAAAAAAAAGTACATTCCCAGCAATAATAAGCTTAGTTTGATGCACAGAATGCTTGGTTGACGGCTTCGTGATGAGGTGGTTTACACCCTGTATTCTATGTTTATAACGTAATTCAATTATTCACAGTAATACCGGTTTACAACCAAATGACAGTCACTATATAACTATCCCACAGCGCGTTTGTCAACAATTCGATAGTGGATCGATTGTCGCCTAATTAGACATGCGAAGGTATTGTAAACTGGCTATTTGATACCCTCTACCAAGGAATAAATAGCTACAGAAGTCCAACTAAATACAACGAACGAAAACGCATGGACAGCATTCTTCACGTGTTTCACGTACAGCGAGTGCAAGCGTACTCACGACTGTCATTTGTTTGAGATCTCCACGCACACATAGACGCTTCACGTACAGCGAGTGCAAGCGGACTCGTGACTGTCATGATCTCCACGCACACACATACACTTCACGTACAGCAAGTGCAAGCGCACTCGCGACTGTCATTTGTTTGAGATCTCCACGCACACATAGACATGCTTCACGTACAGCGAGTGCAAACGCTCCCCCACCCCGAATTCTATTTGATTATGATCGTAGTACGTACGCCTCCGGATGTTTTCGCTTGCTGTAAGGAGTCTAACTTCTGTGCTTTCCTGTTTTATACCATGTACTGTAATAGTCATGGTTGTAATTAGCGGTACGGTTTAATTTGCTGGCTCATTATTGATATGTGGGGTCTCATGTGAGCTGGTTGTAGCTGAATTAATCCTGCCTTTTATTAATAAAAACGCATCATATTTGCAGTCTACGCAGCATGTCTTCTTCTTTCGTACCTACATCTCTCGTTTTATCTAAAGTCACTAACATTTGTCTTCCCTTAATGGATTTATGATTTGTATGGATTTCGGCACAGCGGCGTCGGGGCAGTAAAATAAAAGCTTGACCCAAAAAGATCGAAATTGCCGTTGATGGATTTCTTGGTCAAGGAAGACTGCTGAACGGAACGTGTGCACCTCTAAAATGAGTATATTTTCAGACACTAGTTACAAGAGATCTTTCTAATGTAATATTCGGATTAGCGTATCAATGGCAAAAATGTCTAATAATATTAGATATTTTTACATAATTATTATGTTTGCCCGAGCTACGTAAAGTTCTGGAGTGCCGACCGTGAACCGGAAGACCTTGCGTTGGAAGACCTCCCACTAGGTTGTCCGATGAACTGGTGAAGATTGCGGGAATCCGCTGGATTTGAACATTTTTTGCTTCAAGGTATTTCTATTCATATTTTCTATTAAATTCAGTCGTAATTTTCCTACAGACGTCGTCATTCAACAAGTAAGGAAGTGATTTGTACCAGGAAACCCGCAGATGTCAACTTATGAGAAACAGGGGTCTCTCACTATTGTTGGTAACAATTGCCGAGTTTTTTCCGTTACATCTTGTGAATGATTTCCTTGATTTGTATGTGAATTTTCTGATTTGTCTTCAAAGATGGAAATAATAATTTAAAAAAGCTCGTGGCTAAACAATAATAGTCACTCGGGTCGATCTATGGGTTAACCCACGCTAACCTGGGTTGGCCTGTAGATGGGTGACCACACTGTACATACCAAGTTTCCTCCATGCCACGAAAAGCACGTAAAGCCTACCTACCTATTACTAACGGGGTTGTGGAGATCAGATTAATAAAATAAAATAAAAAACGCCTTTAATTTCACACCAAATAATTAACTAGTACCTTATTACAAATTATAAGTATCATAAAAGTTATAGTGTACAAATAATGTAATTAAAAATCAGAAAACTTATAAAAAGAAATCATCATGCATTGTAATGTACATTTCAAACAATTTTTAAATTATTTTTACTTTAATTATTATCGTATTATTATTATGATTGAATTGGA
Source organism: Xestia ashworthii (assembly GCA_950022955.1). Lineage (NCBI taxonomy): Eukaryota > Metazoa > Arthropoda > Insecta > Lepidoptera > Noctuidae > Xestia > Xestia ashworthii. The sequence goes on from OX465572.1 coordinate 8,495,977, forward strand.
ATTATTATTATTATTATTTTAATTAGCGTGAACCCCTCTATTTGATGGTAAGGGCCTCCTCCAAGAGGTCAGATAGGCAATAGCTTTTAATAGCTCTAGAAAACGACCCTTGCATCGTTCTACATATTCCTATTTAAGGACAAAGGACCATATTAGAAAGATTGTATTAAGGCGCTTAGACGAGCTAAATTAGCAACTCTATTTGTGGTGGTTCAAACTTCGTTTGAAATGCTGTTAGAATAAAGTTCTAATCAGCTTGCACTACAAAGTGGTTGTTATGTCAGCCACTGCGGGCCAAATAGCGCGAAATGAGTGGTTTCGATCTGTTTACAAAAAAACTATTGATTGGATTAAAAAACTAAAACAGTATCATGCTAATTTATTGCTTGTAGAATTATTTGCCAAAAAATCAGAATGATCGCATGCATATTAGTATATTTTTTATTGTTTGAAAGATATTTTTAGAGGTAAGTTCGTGATTTCTTTTTATCGAGCCAAATTAATTGTATTATGTTTTCAAAACAGTATCATGCTAGCATATATCCTGAAGAATATCATATATATTTCTGGTCTTGTTTATAGCAGTGAATCATATACTTTTAGTAATTGTAAAACTCGCGTTTAGCTCGTGTAATCGCCTTAATGGAACGTACTAAGCTCATTCTTGGACATTGAAAAAATGCCCAATCTCTTTTGGTCCTAACCGCGGTCACGGTCGATTCATCATCATCTGCCTAGCCTTTTCCAACTATGTTGGGGTCGGCTTCCAGTCTAACCGGATGCAGCTGAATACCAGTATTTTACATGGAGCGACTGTCTATCTGACCTCGACAACGAGCTAAACGCGAGTTTTATAATTACTAAAAGTATATGATTCACTGGTATAAACAACACCAGAAAAATATATGATATTCTTCAGGATATAAGCTAGCATGATACTGTTTTGAAAACATAATACAATTAATTTGGCTCGATAAAAAGAAATCACGAACTTACGTCTAAAAATATCTTTCAAACAATAAAAAACATACTAATATGCATGCGATCATTCTGATTTTTTGGCAAATAATTCTACAAGCAATATATTAGCATGATCTGTTTTAGTTTTTTAATCCAATCAATAGTTTTTTTGTAAATCGATCGAAACCACTCATTTCGCGCTATTTGACCAGCAGTGGCTGACGTAACAACCACTTTGTAGTGCAAGCTGATTAGAACTTTATTCTAACAGCATTTCAAACGAAGTTTGAACCACCACAAATAGAGTTGCTAATTTAGCTCGTCTAAGCGCCTTATTACTGGGAAATACGATACCACTTGGTAAGACTGGTGTCAGACTTTTGGGGCCACTGACTACCTGTAACGACTGTCAAAGATGGAGAAATGACAGCCGGGACCAACAGCTTAACGTGCTTTCCGAGGCACGGAGGAAACTCGGTATGTAAGGGTGGTCACCCATCCACAGACCAACCTAGGCAAGCACGGCTTAACCTAAAGATCGACCCGAGCGGCTGATATTATTAAGCCACGAGCTCCTAGGTCACGGTCAATGAATGTAACTATTAAACCTGAAACGGAAGAGTGTCCATATACTTACATACACTAGTTTCTTTCCGTAGACGTCATGGACCATAATCTACCCGTTACTCACCCCCAGCACTTAACCCTCAAAAACCGACCCCCATACAGTCATAAAAGCATAACCCTTAACTGCCACGCGTCATCATTACGTAAACATCAGTAATTTCGGTAAGGTTCACTTCGCAAAAAAAAATAAAAAAAAAAAACAAAAATTAATTAAACGCAACCGGGACCTTTTGTGCGTTGAATTCGCGTATTTATTAGAGCGAGCATCGTGGCCATACTGTAATTGCCGTGTAGGGTTGGCGGGATGTTTTGACCTAGTGTGGTTGTTTAGGGTTAAAGGTATATTGATCTTAGAACTATGGAATGGTCATCTCATCTAATAGGCATGACCACAGTCAAATTGTAAATCTATTTAGTCCGTCAGTTAGATTATTGGAAAGTAACGGACACGTATTTTTTGTTTTTGTAAATCAATGAATATTGACAAAGATAAAACGCATCAAAACTCGGGAGTGGGGGCTCGTGACGTCATAACTCGCTAAAAATTATACTTAGGCGTGACGTATTGAGAATTTTAAAAGCGTTGCGTATCTTCGTCAATTTTGGTTTAAATAACAAAAAAAAACTGGTCAAATATTTGTTGATTATCTAACTGACGGAATAATTAATTATTATTTTTTGTCGTCTCCCCTATTTTTTGGAGTAACTCCAGAATCATTACGAAAACGCCTAGTAAGAATTTCTTAAGCGTAATATCACTTATTGGAACATAAGGAAAAGCTTAAAAATCAAGAAAACATTATAACCTACTAGCTTTTGCGAGCATTTTGGCTGGCATTAATTTAGAGTTTCACAATAAATTCAGGTTGTACTATGCTTGTCATATTATAATTCAATCATGATTCGAAAGATACGTGGCACCATCAATTATCTTATATAAAAACAATAATAATAATAAAAAAATTAAAAAAAATATTCAAAAATACAAGAGCGCTATTGTTGTTATCTTCGGGAGAAGTATGTTTATATTTTTTCGGAATGAAAGGTTTTCAAGAAACCTTTTCAAACAATTGTCTGTTTCTGTACACAACGTAGTATATGAAACAGGATGATCCGTTCAGGCGTGAAAAAGTATAACAAACAAACCTACTTTGGCATTTATAGTATTAGTAAGTTAAGGAAGTAAGGATGTAAGTACTAGGCCGGGTATTTCATTGCGCAACATTTGTTGATGAACACAGTTTTAAACAGTGTTTCACAAAGTTTCGTCATCTCTGGAAACAGTTTATAAACAGATTTTAAACACTTCGAATGCAGAGCAAGACGGAACATCTAGTTTTTATTTTTTTCGGGATGCAACCTATGTCTGTTTTTGTACACCTTTGGAGTTTAAAGTTAACTAATAATTCTACTTTCGCATTTATAATATTAGTAAGTAAAGGAAGTGGATGTATTAAAAGTTAAACTTGTAGTTGTAGTACAGTTGTAGTGTCTGTCTGTATGACTGTGTTGTTTTATAAAATCCGCAACAGCTTTTGATGTGATTTTCAACACCATTTAGAGGACCTATAAAAAAACAATATACCTATATAAATAAACGTCTGTCAACAAGTCGTAATACCTTGCGGAAAGTTGGTGGGATCGCTTATTAGTAATAAGAAGATGAATTGTAAGGTTACTTACAATTCAGCTCATTCAAGCTTACTGAACGTAAGTCGGGGCCGCCACCACTGGGCCACCGCTGCTCTCCACCACTGGGCCACCGCTGCTCTCTGAACTCAATGTAACGCACTTAAAACATGGATGGACGGACAATAAAAATTTGTATTTAAAAAAAACTTGTCGAGAAGTTGGAACTTTGACCCGCAATATCTCTGTAACTAGAAGGTTCACAGGTACCCATATTTTTTCAATAAAATCTTACTTATTAATGGATTATATAGTTTTTTTGGTACTCTTGTCATGCATATTCTCTTATAAAAAATATTTTATTTCATCACCACTTTTCTCAAAACAAAGAAAGAATGCATTGTGACGAAACTAAAACAAATGTGATATCTATCAACCCGCACTGGGCTAGCGTGATGGATGTCAGCCCACATGTCTAAGCCTGTGTCGCAGCAGTGGGAACTTTAATGTCTGATAACATTTTAACAACTACTTGAATTCTAAACAAAACAACACTATCTAAACAAATGAAGATCGTCCAAACAAAAGTCCTTCTAATCCGTCTTACTTTAGTGAAATTCCGCGATATTTAATATCAATTAGTTAGACAGATAACAGTGTTAGCAGAACCATAAAAATCATGCCATGACGCGTCACCTAGACAGCTTTGTCGCATTTTTCAACCAAGCTAATGATTTCACTATCCATTGAAAAGTTAGAACGCCTAGCAAAAAAGTTAGAGCAAAGAAACGCAGCTGTGTAAAAAGTGACGTTGGAAAAAACTAAGATATTTCAAAAGGAATGTCAACACAATAGGCAGTTGGGAACGCGATGTGGTCACGCTATGCTCAATGTCCAAGGAACTTTCACCCTTAGGGGGTAACAAATAAACTCCAGATTCCGTTGAACACTTTCTCGATTAAAAGTCCTTTCAAATTCTTGGTTGGCTATCTAAACAATGACATCCAACTGTTATAATGACATATTACAGCGAATACAGTGCACGAACAGGAATCCTCAAAATAATTAACATTGATTTTTTTGCCTGATTGTATTTGAATTTTGAACAGGCGTTCGATTCGATATTCCTACTGGTTGATTACAAGTATGGTCGACCTCGTCGTCAATTTTGACGGAGATTGAAACAGGTAACCATTATCTTGCTTCTTTATCCTATGATTAGTGCCCAACTTGCTTTCATAGATACTAGAATGCCTCGTTAAAAATGCAAATAGCGTCAAATTAATGATGTTTGCTACTTGGTTTAATATCGCGAATGGCTCAGTTGACTGTCCTGAACTTCTGTCAAAATTAACGATGCGCACTAATCAGATGGGACTGCGACGGCGGCCACTTCTGCATGTACCTTATGCGAACACTAATTATAGGTGTAAAGCATACTTTCCGAGAGGCACCGGTATTGACCTATTCTGCACCAATGCAAGAACAGTAAGGAGACTCTTAGCGAAGCCATTTTTTGTACACGAGGCACCTGCTTAAAGTAATAATAATAGGATAAAATAAACGAACCTTGGTATTTGTAAATTATAATCTAATAGGTACGTCGAGCGCTCCAGCTTATCGCCCGTGTTTGCTTACATTCGCGTTCAGATGAGAGACACTATTAATTATTATTAGTAATAGATTTTGTAACTTTTGCTTTAGGGAACTATTACGTTGGTATTTATCTGTGGAGTGTTGTTATTAGTAATTTGAGTATATATTTTGTTATTATAATGTCATTAGTCTGTAAGCTTTCCTAAAATGTAAAAAAAAATAAAAATTAAAGATTGTAAGGATGAATAGATGGATGGACGGATGTTTGTTACTCTTTATGCAGATACTACTACAGAACGGATTTGGAACCAAATTCTTCGCGGGTGACGTTTAACTTTATGTTGGGCAATTTTTTTTAAGGTACACTTCTGCTTAACCCTTCAGGGATAAAAAGCGTGATATTATGCTGATTTACACGGGTAAAGTCACAGGTGAAGCTATCAAGCTAGTCATCACATTTCAGAGTCGGTTCCGAAACAGTAATAATGCAATATGATAAGAACATTGACCTCTTAGAGGTTTTCAGTTATTTCAATCATACCTTGTTTACAAGACAGATTGTTTGTCATATAGTTGTCAGACTTGTCTGACTCTTTGATTCAAAGTCTGCCACAGGTAGATTTACTTTGATTTTCATGACAACCGAGATCAAAAGTAAACCTATCTCAACTGGTCTTTCGAAGCACTGAAGGTTCTCCATTTGTTTTTTTTTATTGCAACATTATTATCCGGGTAGTCAGTGGCCCGAAAAGTCTGACAAACAGTCTTAGCAAGTGGTATTATATTACCCAGTATTAACTGGGTTGTGGAGGACAGATAGGCAGTCGCTCCATGTAAAATACTGGTATTCAGCTGCTTCCGGTTATACTGGAAGCCGACCCCAACAAAGGCACTTAGGCAGATGATGATGATGTGTAGTCGAGTCGATAGGAGTTATTTTAAACCGCAATTTTAAACTTTCTGCTTTATTTTCTCCAGTCACTCTTCTTTTTCGTGGAACCTGAGGCCATGTGCCCAGCCTGCGGCGATGCCATGTGAGATGCAACTTGGCCGTATGTCACTCCACTAGTCACGGTAAGTGACTCATGGCGTGCTTATGGCCTCAAATTCACCAAAGAGGAGACGAGAGCTCAGCGGAGAGAACTATAAGATTCAACCAACCACAGCAGGAGAGACGGGAAGATGACTTCGACCAATGTGACTGGTCAGTTTCCGCACGTCTCTGCTTGCTTTGGTGCAGACAGCCAGGTCTTAGACAGCTTCATTTATTTGTTTCTCAGCTGTCAATGTCGCCACACGCACTTTACATGTGCATTTGGCCATTAGAGACCATCACATCATCATCATCGACTTGATCACAACGAGGGCGTATCCAACAATTTAAATCTCTGTTGCAAAAAGAAAATTGGAATTCAAAGCAAAGAGTGAACACTGAAACAGTACGCTTCCTAAGCTCATGAGAAACTCTTGTCTCGAATTATAAACTTGTCTTGCAAGAAAAGCATGTAGGTAATTCTTTTGTGCAGAATTGCTTGTGGAGTGTGTTCTGAATATATTTTAAAGAGCAACATGTATAGGATCGATGAGTTATTTTTAACTTTCTGCTTTGTTTTCTCCAAGGAAATTGGCAGTTATTTTCTTATTAACAAGAACAACATACTGCAAATTAGCTGGTCAATAGATCGAAAATGCTACTATTACGCATAAGATCATGGTTTCGATTCTTAGGTTAAATAAACTATGGTTATTTGGCATATCCATGACGAATTGCTCAGTACGCAGCCCGGAGTCCAGTACCTAGCTGATGAATATAGACCCCCCTCCTTTCACATTGGAACTTAAATACTACAAAAATCATCATCTAGGTCTGCTTCTAGTCTAACCGGATGTCCCTGAATACCAGTATTTTACATGAGCGACTGCCTACTGACCTCCACAACCCAGTTAGTACTGGGTGATACGATACCCCTTGGTAAGACTGGTTGTCAGACTTTTTGGGCGGCTGACTACCTGTAACGACTGTCAAAGATCTACAAATGACAGCCGGGACCAACAGCTTAGCTTAACGTGCTCTTCGAGGCACGGAGGAAACTCGGTATGTCAGGGTGGTCAACCATCCACAGACCAACCTAGGCAAGCACGGCTTAACCTAAAGATGAGCTGTTATAATTTCAGGAGCTAATCTGTCTAAATGCAGGTATAATATCCAGGTACACCTTCGTTGCCCAGAAACTGATAATCACGTTGAACTTTCCGTACTTCTTATAAAAACTACTGATTCATTATTTTCCAGATTTATTATTTGTCACTAAAGGCGTGATTCCATTAGGCAAGTCTTGCATGCACGTATGACGTCACATTTGCTTACAAGTTGCTTGCATTGAAACATATCTTCGAGAGTGTGCAAATCGCACGCGGGTTTACTTGCATACAAGTGGAGATGTTCAACAATTGAGTAAGACATCGTGCGTCTGTATTTCATCATCATCGTTTTCATCATTTCAGCCGAAAGACGTCCACAGCTGGACATAGGCATCCCCCAAATGTCGCCACATTGACCGGTCCCGTGCGACTCGCATACAGCGGATTTCTGCAACCTTCACCAGGTCATCGCCGGTCCACCTAGTGGGAGGTCTCTCAAAGCAACGTTTTACGTTTTGCTACTCCAGAGCTTTTCGGCTTATCGGCCATCCGAAAAAAGATTAGGGTTGTGGTTCTGTGTAAGTCAGTTAGTTTGTTTTTCACTGTCTTTTTAACCACTGTCGAAAACAGAGAGGTGTTTTATGTTTCATGTGTGTATCTGGAGGTTCTGGGTTCAATTTTCAGGTTGGGCGAAGTGTTATTGGACTATTCTATCAGGATTTTATAGTAGCAGCTGCGGAAGCTGTAGCAGTCCCGGCTTTCACTTGTGGATCTTTGACAATCGTTACAGGTAGTCAGTCAGTGGCCGGAAGTCTGACAACTAGTCTTACCAATGGGTATCGTATTAGCCAGTATTAACTGGGTTGTGGAGGTCAGGTAGGTAGGGTAGGTTCAGCACCATCTGGCTAGACTGGAAACTGACCCGAAGATAGTTGAAAAAAGGCTAGGCAGGTGATGGAGATGTCACATAACTACTTCTACTTATCTCAGCATGAAGTTTTACCTAATTATTACATTGCATACCAACTCATTACCAACCAGTTTATTTATTACAATCACCAACAATGTCGCTGTATCCTCAAACAACAATGTTATAGGCGAATGAATATTTTAATTGAATTAACAACTTTGTTAAAATTCCGCATCGTCAAAAACATAAAGTTGAATAATTTATTGAATGGCTGCGTAGTGACTAAATTATCGTGACGGCAAAATGTTTATGCAGAAATGTCAAATATGTATAAGGTTCAGCGACTGAAATGCGTTTAAAAATACCCGTAACGAAGCCGAAAGGCACTTGTTTTTCCCCTCGTTGTTATTATTTTTCGTTGTTTTTATTTGTAGGGCCAATATAATATCTTAGATCACATTTGACACTTCATTAAAATACAACAACGTCACCTTTTATCGGCTGGTATTAAATAAATAAAATAAATATCGCTGGACATTACACACAGCGCCATCTAGTGCCACACTAAGCAAGGTTTGTGTCGTATAAAGTATTATTTATTTTTTAGCAGCTAGAACTGCACAATTGCTTAACTTTTTTCAATTACGAATACATATTTATTGTAATAATTGCAAAAATAAGTTACCTTTACGATGAACTGACAGATGTAAGATGTGATCAATTAAATTGGCCCTACTATAGTTATGGTGATATGGGGTCAAAGTCCCATCTTTTGCACAAGTTTGTAGTACAAGATTTTGTAACTGTACTGTGAATTCTTCCATGATCCTGTACTATTCCATTCATCCATCTTAACTAGCTTACATAATTTTGTAAGTTAGCTAGCAGACTGCCTCATCGACCTAGTAGTCGGAACCGCTACTGGCTGTGAATGAGGCCTTAGATTTGGTTTCCAGGTAGCACAAAGTGTTATTGGGTAGCAACCTAGTTTCTTGATTTATGCCCGGTTGATAACAGTCGAAAATCATCTTCATTTTATTTTCATATATTTTATTGGTTTTTATACAAAACGCTTTTACAATAGTTCTTATAAAGTTCTGAAACCACTCAAATATTAATTAATTGAAAAAAAAAAACCGATAAGCAAACCAAAACATCGAAAATATGAAAATCTGTTTTACTACGACCAATGACGTCTGTCAAAGACGTCAATCAAACATTTGGAAAAACCATGGAAAAACGATGAATAATGAGATGATTTAAAAAATGATCACGAGAGCTGCCTCCCGACGCGCACTTCTTCCATCCCCGGACTCGTCGCTCAGCTCCGCCTCGCCGCCACCGGACCCCGGATCACCAGTGTCACCGGTTGCGGCAGTTGCGTCGAGCTCGAGTGACGAATATTTCTCTCCGCCGACGTCGCCAACACCTGTACGTCGTGCGGGGAGAGGCCGGCCACCGAAGAGCTTGGGACTTAGGGGCCAACAGGCCCCGAGCCGGGTCCCCGCTACCGGTGGTTGTGTGCAGCGCATGAAATGGACTCAACTAATGAACGAGAACGTCATGCGCGCATACTACGGGTCTACAGAGGGGGGGACTAACCTCACTGCGTACCGTGTTAGGATGCTGTCTCTGTTTCAGGATCTTGAACCAACTGTCAACGCCTCAGCTCAACGACTGTCGGATCAAGTGCGGGTCATCCAACGCAATCACCTGTTGAACGACGACGCGCTTGATAGGCTGCGCTCAGAGGTACTGAGCAACCGTATCATCTTAACTCCGGCACAAACCGCGGTACAAGCCTCAGCTATTGCTGCAAACCCACCGCGGTCCAACCCTGCTGTTGTAGAGGAAGATGATAGGGTTGCCACGGTAAGTAGCCAGTGCAACGACCGATTGAGGAGCGCACTGGAGGATGCACTTCATGAGTATCGATCAACTGCTGCTGAACTTAGGCCCCGATTACCACGGTTACCCATGCATAAGAAAAATAGGGCGTTGGTGTGTGCCCTGGACTCGCAACTCAAGAATGTATTCGAGAGTAGCGAGGACCTCGTTGATACACACTCGATCCTGTTCTGCGGGGCTGTTGCGGCATGTCGTTTAGCTAATGTCAAGTTCCCGAATTGTGACTTAGCTACTCGACCAAAACCAGCCGTACCAGCCTGGCAACGCAGGATTGAGCGCCGTATCGACGGGGCCAGGGTACTCATCGGCAAACTACACTGCTTCAGGGAGGGCAATACACGACCACGTGTGATGCGTTTTGTGAGGCGGGCATTCTCGGGGACTGAAATCTGTCCTCAAGAATATATGTCCCGTGTCACAGAGCGCATCGACTTCCTGAAGCAGAAAGTTTATGCATGGGCTAGCCGTATTCGGCGGTATAAGCGGCGGGTTGATCGGTATTCGCAGAATCGCATGTTCCAGAGCGATGAAAGGTGGGTATACAGAGCTTGGGAGCGACCTGAGCAAAATATGACAGACGTGTGCCGCCCGGGTGATGCCGTCACGAGTTCCTTCTGGCGCAGCATCTGGTCAGTGCCCGTCTGTCATACTGAGGCTGATTGGATGCGCGATGTCGAGCGAGTGTGTGAACCTATTTCAGAAATGGCACCAATTCTAATAACACCCTTAGATATAGCCAGAGCAGTTTCGTCCGTTACCGAACTGGAAGTCACCAGGACCGGATGGACTGCACAATTTCTGGCTCAAGTGGCTTAGTAGTTCACACACTTGCCTGGCATCCCAATTCCAGTCATCCTTAGAGTCTGGGTCCCTACCACAGTTTCTAACAACAGGCGTTACCCACCTGCTCCATAAGTCAGGTAGCCCCGCGGAACCCAAGAACTACAGACCGATCACGTGTTTGTCGACGGTCTATAAACTTCTTACATCCATTTTGAGAACGAAAATTAATACACACATTGACAATAACTCTATTATGTCTGCCTCTCAAAATGGATGTAGGAATGGGTCCCGCGGTACTAAGGAGCTACTCCTCATCGACATGGCCATTAGCCAACAGGTCCGTCGATCCCGCAAGGATCTGTCAACATGCTGGATAGATTACAAGAAGGCCTACGACTCGGTGCCACATTCATGGCTCATGAGGGTGCTGGAGTTGTACAAGATCGATGCAACTCTACGCGCCTTCCTTGAGTCATGTATGGGGCAATGGAGGACGGTCCTTCGATATCCAGGATGTCGACAGATCCAGGGGAACGATGAACCTGTATGGATTAAACGGGGAATATTCCAGGGCGACAGCCTGAGTCCACTTTGGTTCTGTTTAGCCCTGAATCAGGTCATATCTCACCTGCTTTACATGGATGATCTGAAACTCTTTGCCCCCAACAAATTGCAACTGATGGAGCTACTAAAAGTAACTGAAACATTTAGTAACGCCATCAGGATGGAATTCGGTGTGGACAAATGTGCAGTCATGTATGTAAAGCGAGGGGAGATTATGGAATCCGAGGGACTTCAGCTCTCGGATTCCATACACCTAAGATCCCTTTCCTCATCCGAGAGCTATAAGTATTTGGGTATGTCGGAAGCGTTAGGCATTAACGTAACTGACATGAAGCAATCGTTGAGGGAGCGCTTCTTCGGTCGCCTAAAGAAGGTATTAAATAGCCTTCTTTCAGGTGGGAACAAGGTGCGCGCCTTCAACGGTTGGGTCATGCCGGTTTTAATGTACTCTTTCGGCATACTCAAATGGACTCAGACTGAACTTGACGCCCTGGATAGAAGAGTTCGTACACTGCTGACCGAAAACCGGATGCATCACCCACGGTCATCGATGATGAGACTGTACATCCCGCGGAAATGCGGGGGTCGAGGCTTTTTAAATGCGAAGACCCTCCACAACCGCGAGGTGTGCAGCCTCAGAGAATATTTTTTAAAAGTCGAGGTGGGTATGCATCAGGATGTGGTCACAGTGGACATGAGACTCACCCCGTTGTCCATGGCTAAAGAGAACTGGCGCAAACCTGTGGTACTTACTACTGATGACCGCAAGAAAGAATGGCAGGGCAAGGAGCTTCACGGGCGCTTCTACCGGGCTCTTCATGGGCCCGATGTAGATTTTCTAGCGTCCGTGTCCTGGCTACGTTTTGGCGACCTCTTTGGGGAAACTGAAGGTTTTGTCTGTGCGATTATGGACGAAGTTATGTTGACGAACAACTACCGGAAATATATTATGAGGGACGGGACGGTTGACGTGTGTCGGGCATGCCACCTTCCGGGTGAGTCCATCAGACATATTATTTCTGGTTGTTCTCGTCTGGCTAACGGCGAGTATTTGCACAGGCACAATCAAGTAGCCAGGATTATTCACCAGCAACTTGCCTTGAAATTTAATCTTGTGGAATCAGAGGTACCGTACTACAAGTATGTGCCCGACCCAGTTCTCGTGAAAGACCATGTTACGTTGTACTGGGATCAGTCTATCATTACTGACAGGACTATTGTCGCCAATAAGCCTGACATAGTGGTGATAGACCGATCAGCGCGCCGCGTAATGATAATCGATGTTACCATTCCGCATGACGAGAACCTCGTGAAAGCTGAGAAAGAGAAACAAATAAAATATCTCGACTTGGCACACGAGGTTCGCGACATGTGGAATATGAACTCGGTTATCATTGTGCCGATTGTCGTGACGGCCAATGGCTTGATAGCCAAGAGCCTCGACGAACATCTGTCGAAGCTTTCTTTAGGCGGTTGGATCAAGGGCCTGATTCAGAAGGCAGTACTCCTCGATACGGCTCGCATTGTGAGGAGGTTCCTGTCTCTGCAACCCTAACCACCGGTGACTTGGACCCTGCTCCCGACACCGGTGGATCCCTATTTTTTATATTTTTAAATGTTTTTATATGTTTTTTAAGAAATATTTAAAAATGTATGAAGTAAGATGCTAAGTAAATAAAGGAGAAAATAATAATAATAATAACTTTATTTTCTCACCACAATATACATTCATAATTTTACATTGGTCGGCCAGATTCGACAAAATATTCACAATTCATATAAGTATAATAATATATTGTGGGAGACTGGTGCCTAAGCTAGGCTCGTGGCCTGTATTTCAGGACACCAGGGTCCCACCCCTTCACATTTTCATTTCATAAATTATGTACTAGGCGCGCTGACAGAATGTATGGAATCATATAACATTTTTATAGTTTATTTAGTATGCTTAGAAAACTAGGAAAAGTATGCGAAACGAATGTTAGTAGATGCGTAGTGTGGGTGATTGTGTGGGTGTGTGAGTGTGTAGATGTGTGAGTGTGGGGGTGTGTGAGAGTGTTATTGTGTGTTTAGGGCATTTTAACTGAAAGTAATATAAAGCGTTTACAACTGTGAGGATCAACCGGAGGAGACGGTGGAGCACACGGTGGAAGTCTGCCCTGCGTGGGCGGAGCACCGCCGTGTCTTCGTAGCTGCGATCGGCGGCGACGACCTCTCGCGTCCGGCAGTGATTTAATCCATGGTCCAGAGCGAGAGGGAATGGGAAGCTGCCACCTCCTTCTGCGAAACAGTCGTGCTACCGAAGGAGGTGGCGGAACGTGAGAGGGAGAAAACCTCGCATCCCAGCTGCCGTGGGAGATGCCTCGGCCACCGTAGGCGCGGGCCTGTCGACGGCGAGTCCGTGTTCCATGCACGCCGCAAAGGCTTCGAAAGAGATAACCACGGCTCTGGAACATAAAGGGCTAAGAAAGAACATGGATGGATTTTAGTCAGTAAAAGTCTGCCACTCCTTTCCGCTCCACCCAGAACGGGAAATTTGATGATTTCCCATCCGAAAAAAGGTACTTTAGAGCGTGATGTTGTGTTTTTTATGTACTCAAAAATATCTCCAAAAATACATTTCTAATCAACTTAAATTTTATTCGTGAATATGTTTTACAAAATAAACAGAATCCTGCTACATGGTTAATTAACTCGGTGCTACAAATAAAGAAGCTAAAGATTTATACATGTTTGAGTATTTTTCGCTTGCGGCATTTTAGCACTAATAAATACACAAAGCCTAGCAATTGGGCAGTAAAATAAAATAAAAAGACCAGTAGTCATAAACTACTGCTCTATAAAAATTTAGGTTTTTTATTCTGAAACCGATCATAAAGCTTTAGAATGGTCACTGTGATATTATATTTTATAGAGGTTTAGACAGCAAAAAATTATATTAATTGGTATAGGTATTATTTGTAAAAGATTGTTATGTTTTACAAGGTGACCCACGCAACTTCGTCTGCCTCTCATGAGAGAAAAAGCTGACGCAAGGAATATTCTTTCCTCGTTTTTGCAATATTTTTCATTTATGCTCCGCTCCTATTGGTCGTAACGTAATGTTATATAAACTATAGCCATCCTTGACAAGTGGACTATTCAACACAAAAAGAATTTTCAATTCCAACCAGTAGTTCCTGAGATTAGTACATTCAACCAAACTCGTAAGCTTTGTAGTATTATTATAGATTTAAGGGAAGCGCTAGGGTTACCCTAGTAGCAATTGCCGTTGGCTTCCTTATGCCAACGGTTGGGAATGTATTGGCAGACGGTTAGTTGTTCCGCCAACCTAAACTTAAAATAGGCCCATTGTCATAAACATGCACTATTTGCCCAACGAATAGCCAACAAAGGGCCTTCTGTTACTATCCCTACTGTTGGGTGATTTTTGCAGGGATTTCAGTTATTATAACACCATTGGGCCAACTAACGACGGGCCTGCTGCATCTATTCCTACTGTTGGGAGATTTTTGTAGGGATTTAAATTACTAAAACAACATTGGGCCAACTAACGACGGGCCTGCTGCTTCTATTCCTACTGTTGGGAGTTTTTTGTAGGGATTTAAGTTATGATAACAACTTACATCGGTCCAACTTAAACCTTTCAATGGGCCTGTTAGGGATGATACGTATATACTGGTACACCCAGTATGAGCTTACTAGTACTCTCTTAACTCTTAGTAACTCTTAGATTTACGAAACATATTTTTTATATTTTTGTTTATATTTAAGATTTATGGTTTATATTGTAAACAAAGTGCATAATTGAAAATTAAGGATAATTTAAGAAGGACATTCCGTCACTAAATGTCCTTGGTGGGCGGTATGTTCATGCCGAAACCGTAATGATAATATCGTTAAGGTTCAAAAGTTGTACCCCAACCTCGATAGATGGCGTTGTAGTCCAATTAAAAGTCGCTATCGTTGTGTTACCACGATTTGGTTGGGTTCGAGTGAATTTTAGTAAATATAACACTCGCTTGGGCGCCGGACAAACACAAGTGGCGTACGGCGTATGGCGGTGGCGCCGATTAAGTGGCGCCGCTACTTGCTACTGCCTCGCCCCCCGCGTACCCGCACACGCGCCAGCGCCATACGCCACTTGTATATGACCCGCGCCTTAGATCAGAAAGCAATTTGGTTTTATTTCAACCCTATTAGTGTTCACACAAGGTTATTAGTTCAACACTACTAGCTCGGTAGTAAACATTGGTAGTAGTTGGTTGGTTGGTGGTAGGCAAATCCACGATGGCCCCATCGCAAGTTGGGCCTTCGTAGGCAAATCCACGTAGGCCATCAGTTTTGGGCCCAACCCGCAAACTGCCCGCCAATTGTATGCATTTGCCAACTAACCAGAGGTATGTGGCCCAACTAAATGCCAACAAAAAATGCTACTAGGGATACCTGCGAAATTTAAATAATCTAAGGCTTTTTCTGCAATTTACAGGCCAGTACCAGGTTGTATGTTGTTCAACTTAAAGCCTGGCACTGACGTGGTAACGACTGTCAAGGATCTGCAAAATGATAACAGCCAGGACCAATGGCTTAACGTGATTTCCTAGGTCTGGAGAAAACTCAGTATGTAATGCGTGGTCACTAATCCACGGACCATCCTAGGATGTGACGCGACTCGACTGACTGTAATTATTGACGACAGCTACTTATTAATAAAAACTTCTTCAGAATCTCAATTTTAAGGCTTCAAAAAAGCAAAGTTTTGACGTAAAAACAAAAATTATCATAAATGTATTCATACAATCTCACCCTTACATTAAGACATAAAAACAATTTTAAATGCCGAAATTAGACAAATGTAACACAGCGAAGTACACAGGCTTCAGAGAATAAATTACAAAACTTCTACAGAAGGGTAAACATCAAAAAGTTGAAAAGTTAAACGAATTACTTGAAGGTTTATTCTTGTGTTTGTTACTTGGCTCGGGTTAGGGATGTGTTTATGCCCTTTAGGGTTCAGCTGAGCCTGCAGAAAAGCTCCCAGTGGGTCACTAACTGCCATGACCTGGAAGACTCCAAACCGATTTCGAAGCTAGGTGATCCAATGCAGGTACAACTTGGTCCGGCACAGAATCAGAGCCAAAGCTGACTGTGCTTGTGAAGTCTCATCAGAAACCAAGACCTACCTCCTGACCTGCTTTTGGTGCAACTCCACCTGCATTTCAAAGGACATATCCGAAGTCAGTTCCAGCGCCGTCGATGTGGCTGATTTCTAGTCAAAACGCCATGAAGAAGAGGGTTCAGTAAAAAGCAAATAACCTGAAAATGTCAAAAATTCTGTCGGCTACTATCAACAAAAACTTTTAGTCAAAACTTTGGTTAAGTGCCTTGAGGGCGCTATGAAGCGACTTATCAAAATTTTATGGCAATATCAGGTAAGTCTTGTCCATTCAGCTACCGAGAAGCATCTTACGATGCACCTTTTCCGAGAAATCGGCCTTGAAATCCGCTCCTAAGAACACCCACTGGACAAAACCTTTTACAAATAGCAGATATATCTGATAGAATCTTTAGTATCACTGATCAGTCAGTTACAGAATGAAACCACTCCGTAATGCGATTGGATACTAGTTTATTACTGTAGTAAGAACAACATTATAATGGTACAGGCACGCACACACACAATTACACATCAATATCCTCTTGCGCCACTAAACACACCTTGATTTTACATACTAGTCATTATCGTTTATTCATTTACAGTTTGAAATATTTCAACATATAAAGAAACTTTAAAAATTTTAAAATAGTAGCCCATCAGTGCTGGGAACAGGGTCCAAGCTACCGGCGCTACAGAGAGAGGAACCTCCTAACAATACGAGCAGTGTCCACTGTCCAGGAGTACCACTTTCTGAATCAAGCCCTTCATCTAGCTGCCTAACGAGAGCCTCCTCAGCTATTGATCGAGGCTCTTGGAAATTAAGCCATGGGCTGATGCGAATATCGGCACACTGATCGCTGGGTCCCCTGGTGATTTATTATTTGAAACTTTTTATGTTAGGTCCTTAACGCCTTAGGCGTTTTTGAACAGCCTAATTTAAGAAAATTGAATTTATGAATTTCGCTTAGGTACCTAGATATTGCGATGCAATGAATTTTTAAACAAAATCAACCCCTGTCCTACCCCGGGGTGTTTCACCCTAAAATCAAAGCAAGAAAACTCCAACCAAATAGGGGTGCACAAAGGTAATAATTTTTCATCACAAGTAATTACGTACTTTTACAAGTGCCGTTACAATGATGGGGTTGCTATGAATGAGCCATTGATAAAGATAAGGGATAAGACAGGTGGAGTGTTGTTTTTTTTAATGAGAATTTAAAAAAATATTTTTGCAAAAAAAATCGACTTACCAAAAAAATACCAAAAAAGTCTAAAACCACTTTCCTTTCGGAAGTTGGTCACAAAAAAGCAAATGCTCGTTTGTTAATTTTACCTTTTAGTTTTTATGCACTTTTTATTATGAATCAATTTTACATTATAACTATTAAAAGTTATTTAGGGCCATCATGTACACATAGGCTAAGAAGAAAAAAACAACCACTGAATCGATTTTAATGAAATTTCGAGAAACCAATGAGGAAGTTTATACTTTCCTTTTCTTCACAAAAAAAAGGTTTTTTTTTTTAAATCGGTTCATAAATGACGGACAAAACAAACTTAAACAAAATGCAACCAAATTAAAAACTCCCCCTTTTTAGAAGTCGGCTAAAAAACTAGGCGACCAGATAAGGCCAAACGCTGTTGCTCGAATCAACGTAGTTTTAATCTCATTAATTCGTAATAGATGTCATGGCAGGCCACTTGTAGTATTACGTCGTCACAATATTGAAACTGGATATTCTTTACCTATATGCATTCATATGAAACATTCATTTTAATAAAAACTGAAACTAAAAATAAAAAGTATGTCCATGTAATAAAAACAGAAAATTTTGTCCGCATTGCTGTCAACGGAGAAAGTGTCCGAAAGCCTGGCAGCTTTATCATATTACATTTTACAGTTTCAATACTCAATACTTTTATTGCATTTGACATGTAGGTATTATTAGGTGGCTCCGTATCCATAGGTCACTGGTTCAAATCCGGCTCGAAGGACCAAAAGAAGTCCTACCGCTGAGGTGCAACGGGTACGGGAATTTTTATGTGTAATGTGGAATCTAAAACCCCGACATGTGTATTCACCAAGCAGCTCTAATAAACAAACATTAATTATAGTAATGCGCATGCAATAAGGTATAAACGCGAGTACTTGTGATCACAGGCGTTAGGATGAAATTGTCGAGTGAGCTCGTACAAAATAATGGTTTAAAGGGAATGTTGACCAATGGTTCATGGACCAATCGACTGTTGCTAAACCGTTTCAGACTCTATAGTTTAGGCCATATGGACCCTGTCGGGCACAGCAAAACAAGTCAGTTAGGAGAAAGGAAGCATTTGCAAGTGATATAACATTTGTTACTTTTGAACTATTGCAAAATCTAAAACAAAATCAAGTATTTACTACTATCCCAACTAGACTTAAAAAGACAATCCACAATCACTTTCTGTTTTAATCTACTGCCAGACCATAATAGATTTATATTGTTATAGAGTTTTAGGGTTACGTACCAAATATGGAATATTACGTGGGTGTTTCCCATTTATAAACAGCGTTTTAACGCAAATAGTATTACTGTGAGTCACACTTTTGGTTTTAAGTTTAGTGTAACACAATCATTTGTGCTAAAAGGTTCCGTAGGGCGTTGATTAATGTTGACTATTTGTTTTGAGTGTATGTGGGAATGTTGTAACATTTAAATGCTGAATAATGAGCTTAAAGTGTTTCCATTGCTGGGAATATGGCTTTTTTTTCTTTGGCAGAATGTGGGCCGTAATCCACCACGTGAGTCTCCTCCTTCCTTCTTCTCTTCATATGTAATGGGGGGTGAGCCTATTGCCATCAATTGGGCGCACTTCGTAAATGCTACTGAGACTGTCCTGATGGAAAAACCCAATAACACTATGCCCGGCCTGGGAACCGAACCCGGGACCTCATGCTCAGCAGTCACGCTTGGTCGCTTGGCGACCACTGGACCAACGTGATAGTCAAAAAAGCGGAAATTAACCATTTTGTTATTTTTGTTAGTATAGAATGTTTATTTTACTTTTTTCCTAGCCTGTTCTTTCACTCCTGCGTAAAGCATGAAGTATATAAAATAACAATATACAAATAACACTAAATCATCTTCCTATTACAGAAAAACTCGACAGAACAATAAATTAATAATTTAATAGAATTAATTCCTAGCGACATTCGTTTCATTTACGCAATCCGAAGCGAAACAATAGCTCTATAAACTCCATATAAGGGTTTATATTGCTTGTACGCATTCAATATTTCAAATTTGGAAACTAAGTTCGTTGCGCAAGCGGCGACGAATGTGGCGCCGCCGACGGCAATGTCGTCGACAAGATTTCGCGATAGGTTAGTGTGGATAAGCCTCTAATATTTACTTATATTAAAGCGGTACTTAATATTGGACAAGCTCCACAATTGTAGAGTGATATCTTACTACTTATAATAATATTTTAAAGAGCAATGATTTGTATTTTTGAATGTAACGAATAAACATAAAAACTACTGGACAGATTTCTAAAATTATTTCAGCAATGGATAGCTACATTATCAGCAAGTAACAAACGCTATATTTTTCCCGGTACTCCAACGGAAACGGGAATACCTACAATCTAAGAAATGTACCCGTATTAATTAGCCTCTGTTTTATTAAATAATGTGTCTGTCTTAGAAGCAGTAGTCTCACTCTTTATTACAATTATTACATAAATGCGAAACTTTGTGAGGATAAATGGAGGAATGAGTGTTTGTTGTAACAGATTCAGATAAAGATTAACAGTAATATCGCTTTTTTAGGCTATAATGTATAAAAATGTAGTGTAAAAAAACGCATGGAAGCCAAAGTAGTAAGCTGGTAGTGTAATAAGCCTTAAATCACATTAAAAATAATATTATTTTAACATCGTGTTATTTTAAAATTGGTAAACTGCATTAATAAATTTAAATGTAGATCACACAACATCCGAATAATCTCTTACAACAAAAAGTCTTATCCACACTAAACCGACTACAAACAAACAGTAAACTGACAGAGCCTTGTAAAATCTGCGTAGGAGTGCATATTCGGGTCGGCGCGTAGATCTCACTACCAAACTTACGGAACTGGCACACTAAAACTTATAAACATTAGTTTTAATTTGTAATAGCAGTTATAAGGGCTATTAAGAGGCTCTTGAAATTATTATGACTGCTGTGTTCTTTGAGAAACGAATCGATCTAAACACGACACCCTAATTGCGTAATAGGCCTAAAATATATACTTAGTCCGTCAGTAAGATCATCAAAAAATATGTGTCCCGTATTTTATTTCTGTTTTGTAACGTAAAGCAAAATTGACGAAGACACGACGCTTTTAAAATTCTCAACACGACACGCCAAGGTATAATTTTTAGCTAGTTCTGACATCAAGAGCCCTATACTCCCGAGTTTTGATGCGTTTTATCTTGGTAAATATTCATTGATTTACAAAATCAAAAAATTACGTGTCCATTATTTTCCAATACTCTAACTGACGGACTAAATAGCTTTGCAATTTTTTGATACTGTCGTCATGTTTATTCCCCGTTCCCACTATGTCGTGACGATTAATTTATCGTTGGTTTTTAGTTGGCAAAAGTCGCAGACGACAACAATCGTGTCGTCCTATATGTGAACACCTCTCCATTTAAATACACAAGTCACGACACTTAGAACTACACGATTACCTGTCGTCTCGACATAATATTGGGAACGATGCCTAATACATGGGTAGTTATAAGAAAGAACAGGGCTAAAAAATAGGCATTTGAAGAAGTTATTGCCGTCGCGCTGTGTCATGCTTGCCACCGTAGAGTGCGAACGGGACAGCTGCAGTTCAGACCGCTTAATGATATCACGAAAATTTCGTTTCGTATTCTCCTTTTTCCTCCTCGAAAACTGAGCCGATTCAAATAATTTTGCCGTTGTTTAGATCAATGGATTTTATGTTAAGAACTATCTAACTATCTGCAACTAAAAGTCCCGTCAAAATCGGTTTCGCCGTTTCGGAGACTAGCTTGAACAAACACACAGACATTCTTTTTTAAAGTACCGTAGGTACTATAGTACCTACGGTACTTTCATTAGAAATTACAAAAAAACACTTCAACTTTATTAATTTGTATTGACGGGGCAAAAATATTGCCCGTATCATGAATGAAAATTCGTATAGAAAGAAAATCCAATCCAATCAATTGCGGGACCTGAGACTGGAACTAAAAAAACACGTTCAATATAAAAATCATTATCATAAATAATACCAATCACAACTTTATCGATAACAATAAAACAATTTATCTTACCTCTCCAATAATCACAGAAGAACATTAATTACAACAAAATTTCTTACTTCAGAAGTATTTTATCATTTAACCTTTCTCGAATTGGACAAAAACTTCGAGCCAGAGTTCCCTTATCGATTCCAGTCACAGTCTAATACAGCTTTGTACAAAGATATTTACACTCTAGATGTGGTTTTAAGTTAACAAAAGGAAATTATGTTACGATGGATATAGGCTAGACCTCTCGCGTCCGGCCCTGGTTCAATCCATGGTCCGGAGCGAGACGGAATGGGAAGCCGTCACCTCCTTCTGCGAAGCAGTCATGCTAGCGAAGGAGGTGGCGGAACGCGAGAGGGAGAGAGCCTCTCGCCCCAGCCGCCGCGGGAGACGCACCGGGCGTCGGGGGCCTTATGGTGGCTACCGGCTACCGTAGACGTGGGCCTGTGGACGGTTAGCTATGGGCTAGCTAGCCGTCCGTCCGTCTAACGACGACAGGCCGTGTCGACGGCGCGTTCGTGTTCCACGCGCGCCTCAAAGAGATGTCCCCGAGGGAGGGGCTCGCAAGGGCCGAAGCCTGCCGGAGTTGCGGGCCTGTTCGAAAGAGATACCGCGGCCCCGGAACATGGATGGGTTTTAGTCAGTAAAAGTCTGATACTCCCTCCCGCTCCGCCCAGAATGGGAGAAGTTATCTGATGGTTTCCCATCCCAAAAAAAAATAAAAGGCTAGGTATAAAGGCTGATATGGCAGGAAATGAGGCGTAGACTGATAAAATGACGAATAATAGAGATTGTTGAAGAAGAAGACACCATACATGCTGCGCTGATCCTTAATGAATTGGGATTACTTTGAAAGCGTTCTGTCTTCTTCAATAGTAAGTCAAAAATATAATGGTAGCGCACCTATGCTGCCCTCTTGATCAAAAATGAATGTTAAAATCGGCCATAAAAGCTCATTATGTTTTGGAATATTATTATATATATACAGGGTGTTAACCACCTCATCACGAAGCCGTCAACCAAGCATTCTGTACACCAAATTAAGGTGTGCGGTGTACTCCCAGCGGAAAAGTGTCGAATTTCTTAATTTCTGCTATGCAGATAATTAGTGTATGATATGGTGTAAATGTGTATGGTAAACTTAAATTTGTGTATCCAACTATTCGGGAGATATTCAACAAAAACTGTTTCCGCTGGGAGTACGTACTCCTAGCGGAACTTTTTTTTTCCAATGGACGGACAAGAAAAAAATTACATACAATAATTAGTGTGCTAAGAGGAGTAAATGTGTATGCATAAATGAAATTTGTGTGCCATAAAACTGCGAAGTTGTTCAAGTTTCCGCTGCGGGAACGTTTGTCGATTTGCTGAAAAACATATAAAACGGCTTTGCACACAGTTGTAATTTTTCACACACGTTGATTTGAATTTGTGTATAATGTTTGTTGAAGCTGAATTTGAAAAAATCATACCGTTCAGTAGATATAAACGTAAAAGTAAATTAAGGTTATTTGGTCATAGAACCTAAAATAGGAATACTAGAGTTTAACTTGTAACGTTTACTTGTATCTTGTAAGCGTTTACAATGTCTTGCCAAGTTTCACTTATGTAATCTTAGTAATTAATGAGCAATGGCAGCATTTCTACCACGGGACCACTGCATTGTTTGACATCCGATTGTAGGACTTTTTAATAAAAAATCAAAATAAAACACATTCCAATATTCTGTGTATCAATACAACTCCTCCTATGTCAAATTTCAGCTCATTTCACAAGGTAATTAAAGAGATATAATATAAATACCAGAACAACCTCAGTTCACGGATAAACCGACCAAAATTGAATGGTTACTAAAAAGCGACCCTGCAGTATAAAGAGGTAACGTTCTTAAATTTCCAGTGTTGTTCCATTGTTGAAATTGGTACAGGTGGGCACACAATTTTTAAACAATTCACTAATAACTTTAGTGATAAAAATAGTAGGTCACTTGTTTTCTCTTAAACTTAATAACTTAGTATTATCTTAATAAGATAGTATTATCAGGTGAGACCTCCGGTTACCGGAAGAGACCCGGCGGGGGTCAACCAGCGACAGAGGTGTCGACTCCGACGCACCTACGGAGGATGAGTGGCTCCCGCCCGCCCCGCGCACCGGAAATAGCCAGCTGCGTTGCGGACGGAGAGCCGTTATGTGTGTACAGGCGGTAATTACTGTGTAAACACTGCCCGTGATTGCGTGGTTCGCGAGCCCGCTCGCGTCCATACGTGTGTCTACATGAATGTGTAGTGATGCATGTGTGGTTGTAGTTACGCGCCCTGCCTAAGTTAACTTAGCACAGGTCGCGCAGCTAGGGTGTGTGTTATCAATCAATCAATCAATCAATAATTTTATTATCAGGCATCTTAAGGCCCATAGATAAAATACACAAAGTAACAACATAAAAAATATACTAACACTTAAAAAAAAAATCTAACTTATAAGCTATGAACTATGACACACGAAGTGGCGGCGTCATGTTACGCTGTGCGGTGTCATGTAGCCTGCCGCGAAAACGTCGATAGACTACACCCTTCGGGATTCGTATAGAGGAGGCTCAGAAAAGTAAAAACCATTGTTTAAAGTTGCCCCCTTTGCCACCCTTCTCCGGGCCATTAGGCGGATCTCGGAAGTTAAGAGACTTGGATTTTTTTTTCAGATTCGTACTAGGGGGCCCCGAATCAGTAGAAATCGAAAACGGTTATTTTTTTTTTTTTTTATTTATTTGAATAAGTACAGCCACATCACATACATTTTACAAAGAAATTCACAATTTATGATAAAGCGGTCTGATGCACGTGACAATAAAGGCGTACATAACATTCACAATTCTTCGGCTCGATGATAAAACACAATTATTATTTAAGAAAACCTATATAATGAGAATTGAATTAAAAACTAACAATTCAAAATATTTGATAATTATATTACATTAGTATACAAAGAAATGCCAGATAAAAATTAGGATCAATGACAATATAATAGGATTGGCCAATTATTATTTATAAAAATAATTTAATAAAGTTGATTGAATATGTTACAATTAATAGCATATTAATTATATATATAAATATAATAAAAAAAAAAGATAAAAAAAAGATAACTTAAGGCACATATTTTAATTTTAATTTGTTTTTAAATATATGCAGCTTATCATGGAACACATCGAGGTCGGGTATCATTGTAAGAAGGGAGTGGTACTCATCCACAATTCTACGGAGGGGTGCTTGCAGTCCCAGGTTAGATTTTACAGATGGAGTATGGAAAATATATTTGAGTTTCCCTCGAGGATAGGTGCGAGGGATCTTTAAGGGTATATTCTCAAGGAAATGGCAACAATGGTACCGGCCGTTCATGACTTTGTGAAAGAAGCACATGTCTAGCAAGCGTCTACGTTCACGAAGAGAGCTCATTTGGAATTTCCCCAAGCGGACTCTGTATGGATTCCTATGTGAAAAACCGCTAGAGTTATAAGCCAGATGCCTAGTGAACGATCTTTGAATGCTTTCAATCCGCTGCGAATGAACAGCATAAAAAGGACTCCATACAACGCTGGCGAATTCAAGATGACTGCGCACCAAAGTATGATATAATAAGATTTTGGTGCGTTCTTGTGTAAATCCGCGCGCGTTTCGTTTTAAAAATCCGAGCATTTGAGCTGCTTTTGTGACCGACTTGTTGATGTGGGTAGTAAATTTTAGTTTACTGTCAACTATGACACCAAGATCTCGGATTTCGTTGACTTCTGACAATTTTGTACTATCAAGCTTGTATTCCGTAGCAAGTGGCTTCTTTTTCCTGCTAAATTTAATATGAAAGCATTTACTTGCATTAAGAGACATATCGTTGCTGCGACACCAATTTAAAATCGCGTCTAGGTCACTTTGCAACTGGTTAGAGTCAGTAACGGAATTTATAGTTTTGTATATCTTCAGGTCGTCAGCAAATAGAGACGCCCCACTATATTTTATTTTGTCCACTACATCGTTCACAAATATAAGGAAAAGAAGGGGTCCCAAGTGTGATCCCTGAGGAACACCGGTATTAGCCAGATAAGTGAACGAGTCAAATCCATTGACAGTCACTGACTGGGGGCGCCGAGTTAGATAAGACTCAAACCATTTCAAAAGCGCGCCGTCAACACCAAAGACCGATAGTTTCCTGAGAAGAATTGAATGGTTAACTCGATCAAAAGCACTACTGAAGTCTGTATAGATGGCGTCTACCTCCTTACCCGAGTCAACTTCATTACAAATATTTGAAATGTAAGGGACCAAATTAGTGAGGACTGAGCGACCACGTCTAAAACCGTGTTGTGCATCGGAGATGTTACTTTCTACGAGCCGAGAAATCACAGGATAAACAATCGATTCAAATAGTTTGGAGAAACAAGACAGAATGGAAATGGGACGGTAATTTTGAACGTCTGAATGCTCTCCCTTTTTGAAAACTGGCACGATGCGTGCTTTTTTCCAATCTGATGGAAAAGTGCCATCCGTTAATGAACGATTGAATATTAACGTCAGAGGCAGAGCTAATGCAGACCCACATCGTTTTATAAATACTGGTGGAATTGTATCTGGGCCGGTTCCCTTCGTCGAGTCGATTTTTTTTATCGCTTTAAACACTTCAAACTCTTCGATAGTAATTGAGCATAATATTTGCGGAGTCAATACATGAAATTGTGTACTAAACGCAGAGGTTTCTGTAGGCGTTGTGTTAGGCTCGTAGATTGAGGCAAAATGTTCCGCAAAAAGATTCACAATTTCAGGGCCTGTGTTTGCAACCTGATCTTTCAAATTCATACTTGCAGGTATTGACGACCCATCTCCTTTTTTATGTTTAATATAGCTCCAGAAGAGTTTAGGGTTCCTTGGGATATTGGTTTCTATTTTATTTTTATATTCAGACAAACATTTAGCATACATTGCATGACATCTTGAGCGGAGTAGGTGGTATTCAATTTCGTCTCTAGGGTTTTTATACTTTTTGAACTTTTTTCGAATTTTTTCCTTTTCCTGCAATAACTTGATAAAAGAACCACTAAACCATGGAGGAAACTTTGATTTATTGAGGGTTTGCTTGTTAGAGGTTAGAGATAGCCATTGGGTGTTTGAACAACATTATAGTTATATTAATAGTAAGCGTCGAAACCTGTCCGGTGGTGGTTCCCGTAGCGTAGGAATAAGGTCACAACAGCTTTCCGTAGGTCCTGAGTGGAGCGAAGGGGGGAGGTGGTGAGCGAAGCGAGCTGGCGACCTCCGTAGCGCAACGAAGGTTGAGTAGGTAAAGCGTAACTCAGGGGCAACGACGAGCAAACTTTAGAGTAATGTTTTTGTAATAGAAAAATGTCTAAGAATGTTGTTTTTTTTTTATTTTAGGACGAAAAATTTTGTCGAGGAACAATTTTTACCTTGAAAACACAGTTCCTAGACCTTTATGAACTTGAAGGGTTGACTTGATGATTTTGATAATAATAAGTTTGAAATTTGAATCACAATAGTTTTAAACTTAAAATCAGTCATTTTTGTAAATAAGCTAGGCTTAATTTTACCTTCTGTAATTTTACGAATTAGTTGAATAGGAGTTTCAATAATTTGATTTTTAAGTACCTAGGTGCAATTAAGGTAATTGGGTGTACATTATAAGTAATAGGGCAGACGATAAAAAAAATCTAAGTAGCCCGTCAGTTAGTTTAACAAAAAATATTTGACCAGCATTTTTTCTTTTGTTACGTGAATCAAAATTGACGAAGATACGACGCTTTTCAAATTCTCAAAACGTCACGCTTATGTATAATATATTAGGGTCTACTGACGTCATGAACCCCCACCTCCAAGTTTTGATGCGTTTTATCTTTGTCAATATTCATTGATTAACAAAAACAAAACATTCGGGTCCATTATTATTATTTATGTTTTTTTCATACTTCGTTAATATTATTGTTTTTTTTTATTTCAATGAGTTATTTTCAAATAAATATTTGTAAGTGTATATATTTAATGCAGTTTTATTCTCTACTAAACTATTGTCTACGCACCTGTACAAACAATTAAACACAATTGGGATATTATACTGGAAATTTAAGAACGTTACCTCTTTATACTGCAGGGCCGCTTTTTAGTAACCATTCAATTTCGGTCGGTTTATCCGTGAACTGAGGTTGTTCTGGTATTTATATTATATCTCTTTAATTACCTTGTGAAATGAGCTGAAATTTGACATAGGAGGAGTTGTATTGATACACAGAATATTGGAATGTGTTTTATTTTGATTTTTTATTAAAAAGTCCTACAATCGGATGTCAAACAATGCAGTGGTCCCGTGGTAGAAATGCTGCCATTGCTCATTAATTACTAAGATTACATAAGTGAAACTTGGCAAGACATTGTAAACGCTTACAAGATACAAGTAAACGTTACAAGTTAAACTCTAGTATTCCTATTTTAGGTTCTATGACCAAATAACCTTAATTTACTTTCACGTTTATATCTACTGAACGGTATGTTTTTTTCAAATTCAGCTTCAACAAACATTATACACAAATTCAAATCAACGTGTGTGAAAAATTACAACTGTGTGCAAAGCCGTTTTATATGTTTTTCAGCAAATCGACAAACGTTCCCGCAGCGGAAACTTGAACAACTTCGCAGTTTTATGGCACACAAATTTCATTTATGCATACACATTTACTCCTCGTAGCACACTAATTATTGTATGTAATTTTTTTCTTGTCCGTCCATTGGAAAAAAAAAGTTCCGCTAGGAGTACGTACTCCCAGCGGAAACAGTTTTTGTTGAATATCTCCCGAATAGTTGGATACACAAATTTAAGTTTACCATACACATTTACAACATATCATACACTAATTATCTGCATAGCAGAAATTAAGAAATTCGACACTTTTCCGCTGGGAGTACGCACACAAATTAAGTAACTTTACGCAAAAATTATAGCTGGGAAACAACTTTTTTTTGGGGTAAAAATTCACGTTTTGGGGTTTAACTCAATGTTACGCACTCAAAACATTGTGCTGATGGATGGATCTGATAGTACGGGGTTCGTGGAGTTATTTTAAAATCTTACAATATAAACTTGTATTTAAAAAAAAAAACTTGTCAAAAAGTTGTAGTTTTGTCCCCCAATATTTCAGTAACTAGAAGGTTCCCAGGTATGGTGTAGAACAAAAAAATGATCGGAATGACGAGGAGAACAAGACAAGTGTCTTTCGGCTTAGTTAAGAGGTGTTTTACACCCTTTATAAATATAGGATGTAAACAGACTCTTTACGAAACCATTAACCAAGTATTCTGTACATCAAACAAAGGAACCCTCCGCAAAATGATTGCCGGAAAATGAAACGCACACAAGTGAGCTGACTTTTTTTGGGATGTAAAACAACATTTTACGGTAAAACTGAATGTAACGCACTCAACACACTGTGCTGGTGGTCAGCACAATGTTTTCATCAGTCATTTTCTAGCAATATTTTTTTGATGGTGTAAAAATAAACTAAAAATATCAGTAACAATAGCATGTTTTAGTCAATGGTTTTGAAGACATACACACATCAAAAGTGTCTAGGGATCAAGCATTTTTATGCGGATTTCTTGAGATTGAGATGTGGTTTTGTGTGTTTTCTGATGAGTCTCGTTTTGGTATGAGACCGGATACAAGACGTATACGACACTGGAGAACCCCTGGACGCCAACAGTGATTAAAATCCTGCCAGGAAGTCCATCCTTATAGTGGTGGAACCATCATGGTATGGGCGGGTATTTGGATCGGCGGAAGAACTGAGTTGATTTGGATCAGAGGCAACCTCAACGCTCAAATTTATGCTGAGACGATTGTATCAGACGTCATCGTTCCTCTACAAGTGCAAATCGGTCCCTTATTTCAGTTAATGCATGATAATGCACGACCGCACACCGCAAGAGTTGTAAGACAGACTCTCGCCGCAGCTAACATCAATGTCCTGCCCTGGCCTGCTCAGTCGCCAGACTTGAACCCGATTGAGCATGCATGGGATATGCTACAGAGAAGAGCTCTGCCGAATATGGAGGGTATCCAGTCGCAAGAAGACCTTTTTTTGTTGTTGCAACGAACATGGGCGGCCATTCCACAGCGTGATTTGGATGAACTCATTTTGAGTATGCCAAACCGATGTTCTTGTGTTGTTAGTGTTCGCGGTAGAAACACGGATTATTAATTGTTTAAGTTACCCAATAGAATTTTAAAGAAAACTGTTATTTCAGTCTTTTTTTAGGGTTCCGTAGCCAAATGGCAAAAAACGGAACCCTTATAGTTTCGCCATGTCTGTCTGTCTGTCTGTCCGCGGATAATCTCAGTGACCGTTAGCACCAGAAAGCTGAAATTTGGTACCAATATGTATATCAATCATGCCGACAAAGTGCAAAAATAAAAATTTAAAAAAACATTTTTATTAGGGTACCTCCCCCAGACGTAAAGTGGGGAGCGATTTTTTTTTTAATTTTGACCCTGACGTGTGATATATTGTTGGATAGGTATTTAAAAATGAATAGGGGTTTTCTAAAATCATTTTTTGATAATATTAATATTTTAGGAAATAATCGCTCCGAAAGTCAAAAACAATGTGTCCCCCCCCCTCTAACTTTTGAACCATAAGTTTAAAAAATATGAAAAAAATCACAGAAGTAGACCTTTATATGAACTTTCTAGGAAAATTATTTTCAACTTGATGAGTTGAATAGTTTTTGAGTTATATAGCACTTTTTCAAAAAAACGCAAATGATAACTTTGTTTTTCATACAAATACTATGAAAAACAAAGTTATTTTTGCTGACGAAAAATGTTGGTATTTTTAATGGTCTGGGAAGCTACGGAACCCTACAGTGAGCGTGGCCCGACACGCTCTTGGCCGGTTTTTGAACTTTAATGTTAGTGGTTCAAATGTCAAAAATCCCTTTATTAGGAAAATGGCAAATTTCTTTATTAATGCAAAGGTGACTTGGTTTATCGTTACTGTGACAAACGAAAACACTTTATTTGATGAATCCTTACAGAAAATTTTAATTAATATCAATCAGGAGAAAAGTTATTGCAAAAATATATGTTGATCCCTAGACACTTTTGATGTGTGTAGTTAGCTACCACTTCGCTTCTCTCTACATCTTTGCCCCTGAATTTCCCAAACCTACACCGAACTGGGAACTTTTCTACTGAACTCCAATTAATTATATCGCGTAATGAGCGGGGCTCCACCAACTTGGTACGTGACTCTGGTCAATGCGTCTCTTTTCAGCCATGTTCGTTCTTGCAGCCATGTTTCTTCTTTTGAAACTCTGTCGAGAGTTGCTGAGTTATGTTTAGAGGGAACCCTGGTGGAACTAGGTTGTGCAAGTATCTTGGGAAAGAGAAATGTTGGTGGCGATTTTTACGATGTTCCGTTGTTTCTCAGTTGAATTGAAAGGAAGTCGTTCATCTTGGTATGGACATGTCTTGTAATGATAAAGTAAACGCATGTTGCTAAAAAAGTAATGGATATTAGGAAGAAGGAGGTCAAATAATAGATGAATGGATTATCTGAGGAATGACATAAAAGAGAAAGGAATAATTGTCGTCTCCTATAGAGAAGATCCGGCAAGAAATTCCATGGTTATTCATTTATAATAATTTGATTTTACAATATTATCCTAACAAAACTAGTATAAGTCGGTGCTTACTACACAAAAAACGTCAAACAAGATAAAAAGGGAACACGCATCTGGGAATCAAAGGGGTCCACGAAGTTTGGCACATTCACAAACAATCGTTAAGAAAAATAATTAATACATAGCTAATAAAATATTGTTTATAGACTAAAATAAACGTGCATCAATAAAATAGAATACTTATTGTAACTAAAACAATACAATTTCACAAAAACGAAGATACTTCTCGATACCCTACCAGGCAAACAGAAACATCGAAGAGAAAACAAACCATCCCTACACACAGAGGCATCGACATTTTTTAATTTAACTTTGCGCGCACCAGCAGGCTGAATTGCAACACATAAAGAATTGGAGCCAACAAGGAATTGGATTCTTCGTATCTTTGTACAGAATTTTTCATATTCGATCGCTGTAAAGGATTTTAATATTACTTGTATCGGTATTTTGTAGTTTGTGACATTTTTTTGTAGCTTGATGATTTTTGCAACGAAATTTCGTGTTTGATCTTTGTAAAAGTCTGTTCAATGTTTTATAATATATTATGACGGCTCATATAAAGTGGTCAGGTTCGGTTATACCAATATGGACAAATAGCGGACTATATGCGGGAACCGCACACTGACAACTACCTTTACATCATCAGGGGACGGTGTCCGCTGTCGGTCCGTAACAGTCCCGTACCTAATTGTAGTAACTCCCTCATTTGCGTGCCTACTGTCTATTTCACGCAAATGTGGGTGACAGGCAGTCTCCATGGCCGTTACTAAAAAAATCCTGAAGAAAAAACCCAATAATTCTTAACTCAACCTGAAAATCGATCCCAGGAGCCCATGGTCAGCAACAGCGCTTGCCGACCACTAGACAAACCAGACAGGCAAGCTGAATAATCATTTAATAATTTATGTATGAGGGTTACATCAAAATATCGATAAGCGGAACGCTACAAAATATACATCATCATCATCATTTCAGCCGAAAGATGGTCGTCATTCCAGAACTTTTCGGCCTAATCGGTCATCCGTTCTGCGAGCAATGTGCCCTGTCTACTGCCACTTAATTTTGGCAATTCTTCGTGTTACGTCGTTAACCTTGGTTCAAATCAAATCAAATCAAATCAAATCAAATCATAATTTATTTGTTAACAAAGGTAAATAAAGTACAGATCTTATGTTGATGAAAAGAGCGCCATGTTATGCCAGGAGGCGTACAAATATGTTGTGCTAATTAGCTTTGGATTAGAATTATCACTATAATATACAAACATTACAACAACATCATTACACAACAACATTACATTATGGTATTAAATTAAAAAAAATAAATTGAATAGGTACATATTAATTAGCATCGGATATAAATGAGGAATTATTAAAATGTCAAAAAAATAAAATAATAATAATCTATGTCAGAATAATACATGTCAATTACTGTCAAAATGTCAATTAGTCTCAATTTGTTAAACCTCAATATTTGTAATTCTAAATTAATTCGTCATTTAAATATTCGTCAACAGTATAACAGCATTTACCAATTAAAAACAATTTCATTTTTTTCTTAAATTGTGTAAAACCTAATTCTTTTATGGTATCTGGAATTTTATTATAAATGCGTGGAGCCATACCAAGGACACTTTTTGTTACTAATGCAGTTTTACATTTGCAATTACTTAAAGCATTTTTGTACTGACTACGAATTGGAACATTTCGTACCATTGTCATTTTTTCAAAAAGGTTGGGATTCGTTTTAACAAAGATACTAATTTCTAATATGTATAAAGCCGGTAACGTTAGCAGTTTTAACGATTTAAAGTACGGTGCACAGCTGTCATCTGTTTTCAGACCACACATGGCTCTTATGCACCTTTTTTGTGCCTTTTATAATAATTCTTTATCCGGGGAATTACCCCAAAAAATAATTCCGTATCGTAAGAGTGAGGCTACTAGCCCATGATAGGCAACAAGTAACGCGTCTATATTTACTTTCCTAGCCAATTGAAAGAGTGCATAGGCAGATTTATTAATTTTTTTACATAGCTGTTCTATTTGAGCTTTCCAGTTAAGGGTATTGTCAATATGGATACCTAAAAAAACGCTTACTTTTACTTCCTCTATTTCGTTGCCATTTGTAAGAGTTGGGTGCAAGATAGTAGCGACTTGTACCGTAGTTATGTAAATAAATTATATTGTATAATTACAGTTGTGATATTCATGATTGATTAAGATTTCCATTAAGGCGTCGATAGTTGCCTTTGCAACTGTAACAGTTGATTCAGATATGGAATTATGATTGTTGTACATAAGGTTACTCGTATACATACATACGCGAGGACGCGTAAGTTATGCGGATGGCCGAATGTTAGAATTGTCAGACTTTAATTGTAAATATGTCAAGATTTTAATTATGGTGTGTATTTTCTGTTAAAAGTTAACGACTGTCGTCTTATACCACGAGATGGCGTTACTTGTGATTTGTTTATGATTTACCAATTTAGTTAAATAGAATGTACATTAAAAGTTATGCTTTTATTATTTCTTGTAATTTTATATAGGTATTGTTAAATCGAATAGTTATAATTTAATGTTGATTTATTTGGAATCATATTGAAACGTTAAAAACTTAGTTATACTGTTTTACCGACCGAGTTGACGCGCTACATCGAATCCCCACTCTAGTCGGTTGCCGGTGTGGCGCGTTAGCTCGGAAGGCAGTCGGATGTTAACCGTGTGACAAGAAAGTTGGTAAAATAAAAGTACAGTGTGATTTAAAGTGAGTTTTATTGCAGTAGTCTAACATTTCAGAAGTGGGATGTAGTTAGTTGGTCATATCAGCTGATTACATCCAAGCCTGCAAAGTGTTGTGTATAAATAAGTTTGGCCGTTGTGAATTTAAATTACATGCAAGCCTACAAAGTGTAGTGTAAAAATAAGTTTTGCCGTTTTGAATTTAAATTACATCCAAGCCTACAAAGTGTAGTGTAAAAATAAGTTTTGTCGTTTTGAACTTAAATTACATCCAAGCCTACAAAGTGTAGTGTAAACATAAAGTTTTTTTTTTTCGGTTTGAATTTGAATAAAACCGTTATAAGATGAATCCATACAATGAGCGCCGCTTGCGGACGCCACTTACGGATCAAAAACGACATTCTGTAGTGGTGGAAACACAAACGCTAATCCACAATACACAACTAAATAATGAAGAAAACTGCAGCAGTGGGCCAGGATCACCAGTGTTGCCAAGTGGGCGTGCTAGCCATCGCGAGTGCAGTGGAAACAGTGCCAGCCGACGCAGATGTAGTCTGCGTACCAGTGGCCGCGCAGGTCAATGCGGGCTCAGTCGCAGTCGCAGTCGCAGTGGTAGACGCAGCCGGCGCACTAGTGGGCGTGCTAGCCAACGCGGGTGCAGTCGCAGACGTAGCAGTCGCGACCGAAATCGTAGTCGCAGTCGCAATCGCAGTCGCAGTCGCAGACACAGCCGGCGCAGTGGGAGACAACGCAATCGCAGGTGCAACCGGAGCAGTCGCAGTCGCAGTCGCAGTCGCAGTCGCAGTCGCAGCTCCCGACTGCGCAGTCGCAGACCACTCAACAGGAATCCTGAAGAGCGCGGTGAGTCCAATCCAACTTTTTATGTGCCTGCCCCGAATGATGCGGTTTCAGTCTCACAGCTTGTCCAAGCCTTGCAGGCCGTGAACAATAAAAATAACGGTTTAGAAAAACTGTCCAACCACAATACCATTCCTGAGTTTAACCCGGAACGCAAACAACAGACGATTGATATATGGTTGCATAAAGTAAACGAATGTGCTTTAATATATAATTGGTCAGACCAACAAACAGCTCATTTTGCCCTCCAAAAGCTACAGGGGGTTGCTCAAAAATGGTACGAGGGCTTGCCAACCGTTTTGTTTAGTTGGAACGAATGGCAAGAAAAACTTAAGTTAGCGTTCCCTAGTAATGAAAATTATGGTTGCTTACTTCAAACGATGCTATCCAAACGTGCTAAGTTTAACGATCCTCTGGAAGAATATTTTTATGAGAAAGTTGTGTTACTCAACCGATGTAGTATCGCAGACAAACGCGCGGTGGATTGCATTGTTCACGGGATTGACGACCGTAGTGTCAGACTAGGAGCTGAAGCCGCTCGTTTTGACACTCCGGATCAGCTTTTACCATATTTAAAAGCTGTTAAAACTAACATTCACCAGATTGACAAAAGGAAAACAAGGGTTTTTAACAATAATACGGACAGTACAGAAAAAGGGGAAAATAAAAACCGTATTATTAAATGTTTTAATTGTTTACAAGAGGGGCACTATAAGTCACAATGCACTAAACCACAGGTAAAGTGCACACGTTGTCTTAAGTTTGGCCATACCGTAGAGGGATGCAATGTACCCGTTACGTCTGCTTCAACTAATAGCAAGCCAGCAAAGTCTGTAATGTGTGTTGTCAGTTCCGCCGGTGATTCCACAAAATATTACAAACAAGGTTTCATTAACAACCATCCAGTTAATTGTTTTATCGATTTTGGTAGCTCCGCCACTATGATGAGCTTAGGTTGCGCTAAAAACATTTCCCTTGATTGGGTATCTAGCGAAAGTATGCCCGTGCTTAAAGGTTTTGGTGAGGCTATAGTTCGACCCTTAGGAAAATGTACCGCATCTGTTTCCGTTGATGGCGTTGTCGCAGAAGTAGAAATTCTTATTGTCCCTAACGAGGTTATGCGAGTGCCCGTTATTATAGGACAAACTTTTACAGAGCAACCTCATATAATTGTAGAGAAAGATAGTGCGAATCTGCTTTTTTCTAGTAATGATAGTGAGTCGGTGTTCAATAAGATCACACTTTTCGGTACCATGGATACTATGATTGATGGGTTGACTCCAGTTTACATTCACACGGACCCGACTTATAATGGGGATGTGTACATTCCCGGAAATAATCGCTATCAATTAGGCCGCGAACACTATCTAGTCCAAGGGCTATCCACTTGTGTGGATGGAAAAGGAGTTATCTTTATCAAAGGCAAGTCCGGCCAACCCTTTCTTTTAAGAAAGAATATCGTGGTAGCTAGAGGATTGAAGGCAAAAGAGGAAGGCTTAGCAAGTAATATAGCCGAAATTTGTAATGTAGAACTTAGTGAGCCTTTACGGCCAATAAACGAAGACGATATAATTAGTGATACAAACTTAGCCAAAGATAAACTTAAACAACTTTTACAATTATTAAATAAGTATAGAGAATGCTTCGCGTTTAGTTTAAAAGAGTTGGGTAAGACTGAACTTACAGAAATGTCCATAAATTTGACAGACAACGAACCGGTAGTGTACAGACCTTATAGACTGCCAATAGCTGAACGTACCAAAGTGCGAGAAATGATACAAGAGTTACTGGAGTGCGGTATTATTCGTCCATCTACCTCCTGCTATGCAAGCCCAATAGTACTTGTCAAAAAGAAGTCCGGTGAAACTCGGTTATGCATTGACTTCAGAGCGTTGAATCGTAAGACCATAAAAGAAAATTACCCGCTGCCCAGAATAGACGATCAACTCGATGACCTTGCGGGATACAACATTTATACTACTCTGGACCTGGCGTCCGGATATTATCAAATTTCAATTTCTGAAAATGATCGCCATAAAACTTCATTTGTAACGCCAGAAGGGCAATACGAATTTAATAGAATGCCTTTTGGGCTGGTTAATGCACCATCAACTTTTATGCGTACAATGCACCTAGTTCTAAATAATAACCGAGGTTTCCCATCGCGAGAAGAACAAAGTATCAACGCTAAAAGAATCGCATCTGCTTATATGGACGATATAATTGTACCTTCGGTAACGCTCGACGAGGGTTTTGACCGGTTAGAAAGAGTTCTGGGTTTGATAAAAGAAGCTAACTTGACCCTTAAACTGTCGAAGTGTTGTTTCTTTAAGACGACAGTAGATTATTTAGGGTTTGAATTAAGTGCAGAGGGTATTAGACCGGGAACGCGAAAAATTGAATCGCTTAGAGACTTTCCCCGACCTGTTAACCAGCACACTGTTAGGCAATTTATCGGATTGTGTAGTTTCTTCCGTCGATTTGTCAAAAATTTCGCTATGATAGCTAAGCCACTTACCAGTCTTTTAAAGAAAACGGCTGTGTGGGTTTGGGGCCAAGAACAAAACAAAGCTTTTCATGACCTAAAATCCGAATTAATGAAAAAACCGATTTTAGCGTTATACGACCCCAATGCGCCAACTGAACTCCATACAGATGCATGTAAAATAGGCATAGCCGGAATGCTTATGCAGCGTGATGACAATAGATTATTGAAACCGGTAGCATACTTCAGCCGCCAAACGACGACCGAGGAACAACATATGACTGCATATGAACTCGAAACTCTCGCTGTCGTTGCATCACTTCAACGGTTTCGCGTATATCTAATTGGCGTAGAGTTTAAAGTATTAACCGACTGCAATTCGTTAAGAGCAACCTTCCTTAAGCGCGATTTAATACCGCGTGTCGCTAGGTGGTGGATTTCTATGCAAGAGTTTAACTTTACTGTCGATTATAAGCCGGGAGCCTCAATGGCCCATGTAGACGCGTTGAGTCGGAACCCACCACCTACCGACATTCAAGCTGATAGTGACAGTGCCGACTGTTTTGTGATGGTAGTCGGTGAATCGGATTGGTTGGGTACCGTTCAATTGGCAGACTCGGAGATCCAAAGAAAAATCTCCGTTCTAAATGACCCGAAAGCAGATGATGTCATTGAGATTAAAAATAATTATATTGTACGCAATAGTAAATTATATAGGAAAACTTTAGATGGTGACAGATGGGTAGTCCCTAAGGGTGTACGCTGGCAAATTCTCAAACAATGCCATGATGATTTGGGCCACTTTGGATTTGATAAGACTTTGAGTAAGGTTAAAGAAACTTATTGGTTCGCTAAAATGAGACGCTTTGTAAAAAAGTATGTAGCTTCATGCCTCGAATGTTCTTACTCAAAATCTTCGTCAAAGAAAAGGCCACCGTTACATCCTATACCAAAAGATGAGAAACCATTTGTCACGGTCCACATCGACCATGTTGGCCCTTTTGTGAAAAGTTCAAAGGGGAACACACACTTGCTAGTCATCATAGATGCGTACACAAAGTTTATTGTTCTAAAACCGGTTCGAAGTACTAAGTCGTCAATAGTTATCGAGAAAATGCAAGATTATTTTAGTATATTTGGGCTACCAAAAAGAATTATATCCGACCGTGGCTCTTGTTTTACAAGTAGTAAATTTACCGGTTTTCTGGAAAAGCTAGGCATCAAGCACGTCTTAAACGCGGTAGCAACCCCACGCGCCAACGGGCAAGTCGAACGATACAACCGTACCTTGCTAGAAGCACTGACCGCTAAGTGCGTGGGTTTGGACGAAAGAAAATGGGACGTTAAGGTGCCCGAAATTCAGTTGGGCCTGAATAACACATTTAATAAAGGCATAGGTAAAACACCAGCCCAAGTTCTTTTTGGTACCAGCCTAACCGGAATGACGGAAGGTAGGATTAAAGCTTCTATTGATAGTAGTGAACCGTATTCAGAAGATAAAATTAAAGAAATACGAGAAGAAGCTAGTGAATATATTACTGCTTATCAAGAGAAGCAGAAAACATATTATGACAAAAAGTCTGCTAAACCTGTTGATTTTCACGTTGGTGATTTGGTCAGTGTTGAGCGTGAAATTGGTGCTACAGGGCAGAGTAAAAAGCTAATCCCAAAATATCGGGGTCCATATAAAATAGTAGAGGTTTTAGGTAATGACAGGTATCGCATTGAGGATACTCCGATTACTCGAAAGGGAAATCGGAAATATTCCGCGGTTATTGCCGTAGACAAAATGAAAGCGTGGGCCCACTATAACAGAATGGATTCAAGTTCGTCCTCGGCCAATGAAGAGGGTGACCAAATTGATTAAATAATAAAACTCCAATATCATTTATAGGGTTGTGAGACTGAAACTAATATGGCGTCCGCGGTAAAGGTACGCAATGCCAACATCAGCCTTTGAGTAAATGAATCATGGTGGTTTCAAGGTAGTAGCGACTTGTACCGCCCTAGTGGTTTCAAGGTAGTAGCGACTTGTACCACTAGTAGACTAAAATTTGGTGGTTTCAAGGTAGTAGCGACTTGTACCGCCCTAGTGATTTCAAGGTAGTAGCGACTTGTATCACTAGTAGTCATTGTAAAATTACAGTTGTAACATTTTTCGTGGATTAAAACACTTCATAATGCTTCTATAGTTTGTTTGGGCATAAGAACCATTCGCATACATGCGCGAGGACGCGTAAGTTACGTGGATGGCCGAATGTAAGAGTTGGGTGCAAGATAGTAGCGACTTGTACCGTAGTTATGTAAATAAATTATATTGTATAATTACAGTTGTGATATTCATGATTGATTAAGATATCCATTAAGGCGTCGATAGTTGCCTTTGCAACTGTAACAGTTGATTCAGATATGGAATTATGATTGTTGTACATAAGGTTACTCGTATACATACATACGCGAGGACGCGTAAGTTATGCGGATGGCCGAATGTTAGAATTGTCAGACTTTAATTGTAAATATGTCAAGATTTTAATTATGGTGTGTATTTTCTGTTAAAAGTTAACGACTGTCGTCTTATACCACGAGATGGCGTTACTTGTGATTTGTTTATGATTTACCAATTTAGTTAAATAGAATGTACATTAAAAGTTATGCTTTTATTATTTCTTGTAATTTTATATAGGTATTGTTAAATCGAATAGTTATAATTTAATGTTGATTTATTTGGAATCATATTGAAACGTTAAAAACTTAGTTATACTGTTTTACCGACCGCGTTGACGCGCTACATCGAATCCCCACTCTAGTCGGTTGCCGGTGTGGCGCGTTAGCTCGGAAGGCAGTCGGATGTTAACCGTGTGACAAGAAAGTTGGTAAAATAAAAGTACAGTGTGATTTAAAGTGAGTTTTATTGCAGTAGTCTAACACATTGTAATTGACACAAATTTTTGGAGCTTCAATTCTTTGGCGGAAATGCATTACTTTGGTTTTCTTGAGGTTGATTATTAAATTATTCATATTAAGCCAATTAATTATGTCAGTAAGAGTATTATTAATGTCAAATTGATAAGTATTTAAGTCTGTACATGTTACTACGGCAGTGCTATCGTCTGCAAACAAAATCATTTGTTGTTGTGTCACTTTTGGCAAATCATTTATGTAAATAAGTTCTCAATACACATCTCGTTTGGACTTTATAACTTCTGATATCCGCTTCAAAGCATTCACTATTTCTTTTCTCTTTCTCAACAATAATAAAACTCACACTTAAAACTTTTACAATGAACAGAAAAGATTTATATATGTTTGCGAAAGCCGAAATTATCCATTCTTCACTTTACTGGGTTAATCATTTTTGTTCTACATTAAACGATGCCCATTTCTTTTGTAGACTATAACAATAACATAACAAGACTTCTTACAATGGTCAATTAACTTTTACTGCCAAAAATGACGGCAACTGGTTACTTGGTTATTATATTTTTTCAACTACTGTTACAATCAGTAGCCTGGTGGAATGCGGTGCTGATGCAGGTCGAGTTGCTCAGAAATTTGATCAGACCTCGGTTTTGGGGTTCGACCT
This sequence comes from Xestia ashworthii, assembly GCA_950022955.1. Taxonomy (NCBI): domain Eukaryota; kingdom Metazoa; phylum Arthropoda; class Insecta; order Lepidoptera; family Noctuidae; genus Xestia; species Xestia ashworthii. Next base: position 8,536,965 of record OX465572.1, read on the forward strand.
ATAATACTGGTTTCCTCAAGATGTTTTCCTTCACCGAAGCAAGTGATTATTATACAATACGCACATGATTCCGCAAAACCAGAGGTGCGTGTCTTGGGTTTGAACCTTATGACTTGACAGTTCAACCACCAGTCTATTACTGGTTTAATGAAACTAAAGGATTTGAGTTAATCATTAATACGTAATCATTTTCAAATTCAACACGTCCTAACTTTCGTAATCACGTGTGCAAAACTAATCTCCTCAATCTGAACACGGGTTCTAAATGTATTAAAGCAGTTGATACACTCTGCCGTCCTTTAACTAGAATGCCGTTAACTGACATTTGGCATTTTCACTTTTTCTGAGAGCATATAAATCAGAAAAATAAGTTCTATCGATCCATCTATTTACAGTTTCAATAGCTTTTATGGTTTTCGAGATATGAAAAAAAGAAATGCCGTTAAAAGCACAAATCATATAGTAAACCTTCGCTAAAACGTAGTTATGTGACTTTGCCAAGCAAAAATGCGCCTAAAGTTACATAGCCATGGATTTTAACGATAATTTGCGATTTGTTACCTAGCTAAATTGTGGTTAAATCATTTGTCTATCCTATAGCGTGGTAAAAGTACTTTAGCGGCTTTTTAACTTGGCTTTTTTGATATTTGATGTATACAAATTCATATCTTTAAAGCCATTATATAAAAATCCTTTTCATAAATGCTGCAAAACACCCTTTGCAGCATTTAAGAATTTTATATAAAAATAATAATTTGGTAATTTACAATAGAATTCGTATAAAGCGGCAGTTATTTAACAATCCAGCAAAATATTTTAAATATTGCTCAAGACTAAATTGCAGCTATCCAACATAACTAATCTAAAATGCCGCTAAGTATTCTCGCGAGCATTGGGTGATTCTGATTGATACGCGAATATCAAACAACTCGCACTACTTGCCTGATTTAATTAAATTTGAAAGTTTGAATGAAACATTTGTCACAAAAAAATGTGACAGTACGGAATTAGAAACCAAGTCAAACCTTAATAATGTGTCAATCGACCTTAGTTGCAAAGAGGTTATGCCTATTGAAGAATCACCAGAACCCACAAATTTCGATAGTAACAATAAAATGAATAAGCTACCAAGTAACCCCACACAAGATATAAGTACCACATGCTATTACGATTCAGATGACTCAGTCCGAGATAAAGATTACAACCCATCTGAGTCTGATTCAAGTGACGATTCTATTTGTGAGGTAAAACGAAAAAAATCACTACGAAATAAGAAGACTGATTTGGCTCCGGGACGGGAACGGGCGGGGCTTTATAATAACATGGTTTCTGCAAATATTGCAAATAGAATAATTTTGCATAAATCGCGAAGGAGTTCATTTGATATAACTGTGCAACCTATTCAAAAGCCTAGTTGCAAACGTAGAAACACGATTGATGTTGCAATTTTCCAAATAGATACATCGCACAACTTGGAACAAGCGCCATCTTCGCAAAGAAAACGTAAAAAATATAACACATCTGCCCTTCAAAGAAAAATAGACGCAAAAAACAAAAAAAGTTTAGAACACTTAGTCCAACCGGGGTGTAACGAAAAATGTTTAAAAAAATGTACCACTCAATTATCACAAGAAGATCGAGAAGAAATCAACCGCAACTACTGGAAAATGAACTTCGTAGATCAACATTTGTTTGTGAACACACACACTGCAGTAGCACGACCTAAAAGAAAAATCACAACCGAACCAAAAAGGATGCCGAGAAGGACATTCTTTTTAAAAAAAATCGATGGCACGAAGGTAGAAGTCTGTAAAATATTTTTCTTAACCACTTTAGGCTACGTTAAAACAAATGACCGGATCCTTCAAGATAAACGAATAGACACCACATGTGATAAAAGAGGAAAACATACAAAAACTCCTGCATTTAATAGAGATATGTTAAAACAACATGTAGAATCATTTAAGGCGCTACCCCAGGCAAAAGCCGTTTTTTGTGCAGTTTTTTGGAGCCAACTCCTCTTTATCCAAAAGAAATACCAAGTAATAAAAATACATTAAATTTCTACATATTCTTAGACTGCAAAGTGGTAGTTTTATTTTTTATTTTAAGTCTCATAATGTGTAATAAATCCCCTCACAATGAAACCACAAAAATGAGAAAAAAATATTTATAACATGCTTCTTCTCGTAAAGTTAACATTATTTTGATTTGCTTCTTATACTAATGGATAGACAATTTAATAATGAACATAACGCTAGTTTTTTTTTTTTCAAAAGACGGAAATTTGATTTTATAAAGAATAAAAATCACTAATTTCGCACTATTCGACCCGCAGTGACTGACGTAAAAACCACTTTGTAGTGCAAGCTGATTAGAACTTTATTCTAATAGTATTTCAAACGAAGTTTGAATCACCACAAATAGAGTTGCTAATTTTGCCTGGGGTAGCGCCTTAATCCAATGGTACCTCACTATAGGCGAGAACATGCTCCATTGCGACGTTACCTGCCAAGCGATTTGAATGTGGTTCACATGCATAGAGATTTCCTTCAAAAATATCCAGATCAAAAAGTCAGCTACGAATTATACAGAAATCATTTAAGAAGTATGAATATATCTTTTGCCCGCCTCGGCAATGAAGAATGTGAAGTGTGCGAAGCCTACGATTTACATAAAAAAGAAACTTCTCACGATCAAACTGATGGTTGCGCTGTGTGTATGGACTGGATTAAGCATCACGAGAAATACTTAAAAGCGAGGCAGCTCTATGAAAATCACAAAAAATGCCACAAGATCATACTGCAATTTATTTCAGCGCTGATTTAGAGAAAGTGATTATGTTACCAAGATTGGAATCTTTCAAAGCTGCTATATTTTGCCAGCGTCTTGTAGCTTATAATCACACCTTCGCACCTCTGGGTAAAATAACATCGGAATCTAAGCCGCTAACTGTCTTATGGCATGATGCTCAAGCGGGACGGAGGCAAGAAAATATCATGACAGGATTTTATTATTTTCTTCTTCGACACCGAGATGTAACAAACATACATGTCTGGCTGGACAACTGCACCGCACAGAATAAAAATTGGTTACTATATTCATTGCTGGTGCACATGGTAAATGGTAGTGACATTAGTGCAGAACAAATTGTTCTGCACTATTTAGAGCCTGGCCATACGTTTATGAGCGCCGACCAAGTGCATCGCCAAGTAGAGCTCGCCATGAAGAAGAAGGGAAAACTCTACGACTTTACCGATTTTGAAGAAGCAGTGGCATCTATAAATAATTCAAAAGTTAACGTGAAATCTTTGGTCGCAGAAAACTTTCTGAGTGTACCAAATTATGTATCAGATAGAAGAATACAGAATTCTAATCCGAGAGCTTATTTAAAAAACATGACACAGGTTTGTTTTAGTCGGAATAATTATGATCTCATGTACAAAAACAATTTTGAAGAAGAATACACACTGGTGAGATTCATGAATGACAAATATTTAAAAAATCCAAAAGTGTTCAAGTTAGAATTTCGTACTAATCCAAAAGGTATAGATGTTGAGAGAAAAGCTGGCATTATTGAAAAATTATCCAACATAATACCACCACATAAATTGGTATTTTGGAACAATTTGCCAACCACTCAATCTAATGTTGAGGCAAGCACAAGTGGTGCTAAGAATAATAAAAAAGTCAATTAAAAGTACTGAGTAAATTTAAGTAACTGAAGACTGTTATTTTGATAATTATTTTATACCTTAACAATAAGTAAAAGTTCCTGATTTTTTTTCTTTTTATATATTTTAATAACTAGTGTAATTTAATTACTCTAGAATATAATTATAAGCATATTCCATAATAAGTGTTAAGACTTAAGTTGATAAGAGTTTTTGAAATAATATTGATCTCATTTTGATTTAATAAATAAACAAAGATTTTAAATAAAATGCTTGTTTTTATTTTTATATTTGACTTCAATTCATGTGATTCCCTATTTATATATAAAACGTAATGCATATCTAAAATGCCGTTATCATTAAACGTTTTGTACTTAGCCGCAATATAGCAGTTTAATAAATAAAAAAATGCTACGGCAGGAAAAAACATTAAGTTATTATTGAATTTTACTCGTCTTGATTGCCGTTAAGTGACTTAGCGGCAACATAGCATAGTTCGAGTCTACTTTTTGAAGCAATAATGCTAACCTATACTGACTTTAACACCCGTATTCCAAAAACTTGCTTAAGACCATTTTTTTGCTTGAAACGGTCTTTGTTGCCATGGTAACAAGGAAACCACTGCAGGCCACCGCCTCCGACACGCCTACAAAATTATGTTCATAGGGTGAGTACAGACTAGCTAAAACATGTATTTTCAACAAGTCATGAAGACACCAAGCTGCTTAACACTTTGTTAAAACTTGATTTAGGTACTACTTTTGCTTCATTCACGTTCATATATCTGGGAACACGCGGCGACACGCACGCAGGCCTCGAGCACTGCCACCTGACTTTTTTTAAGAAACCTTTAGGTACCAATAAAGTATGTCCTCCTACGTTCTCTTTCGGTTTTTTTTAGTCGCCTTTTACTCGTTCTATCAAGATGTCTAAACCATCTAAACATATTCTTTTATTTTATTGTCCTTTTACATCTTTTCAATCGCAAACTTGTAGTTTTATCATTATTCCTAAAATTATCAACCAATGTTACATCACACATTCTTGACGGAAACCAAAGGAATGTTACAAGTAAATACATTGAACACCGTGCCAAGCTTTCGTTTAAACATTACAATACGTTGAAATGCTCATATGAGTACTCACCTTAATCTACCTGCAAAACATGCTGCCCATATCAAACTCAAAATAAGTATGTTGCATGAAGGTTGCAAGCTGCTTTATATGCTAAAAATGTTTTAATAGAATACGTCACAATGCTAGAGATGTCATAAATTGATGTTCGATCGAATGCTCTTGGTTGACATCATCTGTCAAAGAACAAAATCATAAAACCGCATAAAACGGATTAACTTTCAAATAAATATTTTTTCATCATTCAAGAATCATTCTCAAGAATTTAAAATGGCCTCAAGGTTTGCTTTACCTCCGGAGAAAAATCCTGCTTACTGGAACTTGTGCGCAAGTACAAGCTCCATTTATGTACGACGTGGACGGGCAGCCCATCAGCAAAAAAAATGCTTGGGTTCGCCTGACCCAAGAATATAACTCCTATAATACGCGCAAGTACCGCGTAAGTACCAAATAACATGTAGGCTGTGAGTCCGAGGGCATGGAGTTTGAGGCACGGCCAAAAAATTTAAAAGGGAATGAGGAACGAGATCAAGAATCACATTTGCTAAAAGTGAAAAACTTAAAGCGGATTCAAGAACGAGAGGAAGAACTGCGCCAGATGAAAATGCAGGAGAGGAAGTGGCTATTAAAGGCAGCAGAGGAAGCCTACTAAAATGCAAAGCTGGACCGTTTAAGTGCCGCGCAGTTGCTTCAATTCAGTGAGGCTGCAAGGGAGGACGCCGAAAAAAATTAAAAATAAATTATTACACATTATGCAAGCCAATTGATTTTTATTATAAAAGTAGTATCACGTATATATAACAAATAAGTAAAATATCTACATTACACATTTAAAGACATAGAAAAACAAAGAAAATGATTTTTCATTTTCATTTAGTCCTACGTAAAATTAGATCCAGTCTATGGGTTAGTAAAACCCAACAACACTGCATGGCCTGGGAATCGAACCCATAACCTCACACTGTGCAGTTTATGACTAGTGGACCTACGAGACAGCAAAAATATAAATATAAACATCACACAATTATCAACATAAAAAACTGGAGCATACATACATACTTATTTAGAAAAATAGGGGTAAAATCCAAGGAAGTGCCAGATTTTCTATTTTTGCACCCTTGAAACCGCAATTTTTAATAAATTGTACCCTGCTGCCTCCAATCCGTCGCGGCTTCATGGTGGTCTCTCCAACCCAGCTGTGCTTTATGAGCTCACAGCTTCTGAGCTTTTCTTCGCCAGTTTGCTCTATTAGCAAGTTCCGGTCGTCCAGAGTTGAGCAAAGAATTCAGTCGGAAGATGAACCTTCTTCTGCTTGTCGTATCGATGTACTTCTATACTAACTTTGCAGTCCATAACACCCTTAATTGACTTTCACAAAATGGCATTCCAACTTTCACAATTCTTTGGGAATGTTTCTAAATCCTAAGCACTTTTTCAAAGAATTTTAACAAAGTGGCCCTCAATCCACACGCACATAGTTTGGCCCCAGTAGGTGGCCACGTTTATTGCAGTGGCAGAGGCGCTATTCAGGTCGTAACAAGTGCAGGTAAACGAACACCTTGGACACTTCAGCAGATAGCCCCGGCATAGTTTGGTTCGGACCGCCGCACTTGCACTCGGTATTGGAGGAACCAATAATACTCCATTTTGCCAAATATGTTTTGCAGCGGCCTACTTGTGTACGCAATCGATTCAGAGCTTTCCAAATAGGCCACTGCAGGTCACTGGTAAAGGGCGAGGAAGGAACAGGGATGGGTTTTCTTTGATTTCCCATGCGAAACAAAAAAAAATGTCTGTGATTTTTTAAGTTTTCCATAGTGTGAAGAGAACGATTTCAAAGAAAATCAAGGCACCACGGTTAGGCAAATAAATGGTAAGACCTGCTGTCTTGTACGGATCAAAATCATCATCATCATTCCAGCCGAAAGGAAAGACGTCCACCGCCGGACATAGGCCTCCCCCAAGTGTTGCCACATTGACCGGTGCCGTGCGACTCGCATCCAACGGATTCCCGTAACCTTTACCAGGTCATCGGATCACAATGTTTGGTTATAAAAAAAATGAAAGGCAATTTTATATGAAAATGCTCAGATGAATGGGGGATGTGTAGTGTCATGTGAATGGATGGAATAACAAAGTAATACAAAGAGGAAGACGTCTGAAAAGTTGTGGTAAGTCTATGGTTGTAATGGTATGAGTTCGTGATGCGGCTGAATGAGGAAAATGTTGTGAAGAAAGATTTAAGAGTAGGGGAAGACCAAAGAAACGATGGATGTACTCTGTCAAAAGAAATAGGATTAAAAAAATGGAAACATACTGCGCCGAGCCTAATTGCATTCGGATAACGGCAGCAGAATTATGTTGGACCACTCTGGGTTCTGGCGTCCGCATGTCTCCATTTACCATGATAGAAATATTGTGGAGTATGGCACAGGCACTAATGATATTCAAGGTGTTTGGTAATTTGTTTTGTAATTTTCTACTGAGACATGCAAATCGCCTTTTCCAGACCCCTTTGAATCGCTCAATTACGTTTCTTGTTTTTATGTGAGCCCTATTGTATTGTAACTCAGCTGGAGTCTGTGGATGAAGCATAGGCGTGAACATATACGATGTTTGGGCATAGCCGCTGTCCCCGATCAGTATGCAGTAGCTGGATTGTTGTCGGAATTGATAGTCCACGATCAGAACTACGCTAGCACTTTCAAATACCAAGGGTAAAAAAAAATTCTGCACGGTTTCCTTCTGAAACCGAAATCGTCTTTGGAACTGTTCGTTGTTGTAAAAGTCAAATGGGTTATCGGCATCGCGTAAATATCGTCGCTATAAATAATTATATGACGTATCGTTCGCATAATCGACATACTCCTCAAAATTCATCTTACTTTCGCCATTTCTAGACAATCTCAAGAAAATAATTATACAGACGTCAAACTTGAATTTCAGTAGGTACATAATATCACCCACAACGTAAGTTTCTCGATTTCAAGAATCTTCTGGCGCGGGGCAAACATCAAAACTAATGCAGCCATCTCTTTCTTTTCTAAATATTTCTTACAAAACAATTAACAAAAGGTTAACCATCAGCGCCCCCCTGTTGGCTTCATTCAAGTGTCAAAAGATTCTTGTACTACTGTACGTTGAATTTGACAGAAAAGTGGGCGGATATGTCAAATTATAAACAAACTTTAGCTGTCAATATCTCGAATGGGGTGGAAAGTAGGCGTGTCAAGACGGTTTTGAGTCAAGTCGAGGACTCTGCATACGGGTGTAACGGCTTTTAAGGTTATTTTTATTACGATATTTTTAAGTGTGGTATATAAGTACATTATTAGGTCATAACCAGTAGCAAAAATGCCGTTAAGGTATACATTACGGCATTATAGTCAGGATTTTAAGGCTAGATATTTTATAGATTACTTTAATATAATGATAAATATTTATTTTTTGAAATTTACTGAAACGTTATTGACTGACAGCTACACTGACTAAAACAGCTTTTTAAGATCTATTTTTTGGTATTTAAAAGTTTCGCGAGTGACTTCTCGTTAGAAAGTAGCATCCATTTTAAATTATTTTACCGTTTTTCGCGCGTATCTCAAAATGTGGTTTTGGTACTTAACGGCACTCTAGTTAAAGGACGGCAGCACTATAACATCCATAAATATTACCAAGAACAATGCAAGGTCAACCGTAAGTAGATCTTACTGTGTCTTCAGTTCAGTCGACATTGTTTCTTGTAGCCCTGCCGAGAAGTCATGATGAAGCTTAATAAAAAGATGAAATGGAGAAGGCAGAAACACTCGAACATTTATTATTGTGTTCCTTCAAAACGCCTCTGACTTTACTTCTGTATTGTTTTTTCTGGCGTTGCTTAAAAAGTCGCGAAGCTGAAGTAGGTCTGGAATGGCCACGTCCACCGCATGTTCAATGAGCTGTGTCCCGAAATAGCTACTTTCTGGAGCCCTGACACAGCCTCATACAAGATGGCAATGATTATGGACGAGCTGGACAAAATCAACGACCAGCTCGTGTAGCATGACCACCGTAGAAACGATTTTTTTTCGGTTAAAGAATCGATAAAATGACAGGTTTGTTTTGTTCATCTGTCATTTTGTCGATTCTTTTTTCGAAGAAACCCGTTTCTACGGTGGTCCTTGCTACGCGGTGGTCCACATTAGCCCTGGATAGAAACTACTGGAAGTCATGGGGAGAGGCCTTAGAGGGATGACGCAGGCTAACAGTTGCAGTATCAGTAGTAACCCTATGTTGCCAAAAGGTTCGTAGGTCCTTTCAAAGACTGTCTGTCTCACAAGTTTTTCTCACAGATCGATTAGTTTCCCAATTGCCTGTTGATCTTTTACGTAAGTAATACTTTCGAGTCTTGGATATCTATCGAAAAGCCAAATTCTGAAGTGTGCGCTAATCAATTAAAGTGTTTGATTTCACATTATTTTCTTTACTACTAATTGAGCAATTTTTGTATATTTTTTTTTATTGTAAGCACGATTTCAAAAACGGCTCTAACAATTTCGATGAAAGTTGCAATATTGGGGTTTAAAATCGATCTAGCTAAGTCTCATATCGAGAAAAAAAAATTGTCTCTATTTTTAACTGAGGCTGGACTCGCTCGCACATGTACTATAATATTATGTACCTTATATAAATACCGATAAAAGAGTCAGTCCAAATAACGCCACCGTCTTTTCGTGGGCTATATAATAGAATACCGCAGTTGAGTTACAAAAGTTCGATGGATTATGTGACAAAATGTTATGACAAGGAAGGCAGTGGACATTAAGATGACGGCTGACAAATATGTAAGGTTTGGAAACATATTTTTCTGACCACAAATAATTTACTGACCCAGATTGAGAGAGATTTATGGATGCTGGTAAAATGATTGTGATTTCTTACAATAAAGGAGGTACAATACCTCACTTTTTTTGGAGATCACTTGATATCGTTTGTGGGTAAATGATAACAGGCGCTCGGGTCGATCGTTAGGTTTAGCTGCGCTTGCCTATGTTGATCTGTGGATTGGTGACCACCCATTAGGTACACACCGAGTTTCCTGCGTGCCTCGGAAAACACGTGATGCCGTTGGTCCTGGCTGTCATTCGGAGATCTTTGAAAGTCGTAACAGGCAGTCAGTAGCCCGAAAGTCTGACAACCAGTCCTACCAAGGGTCCTCGTATTAGCCAGTACTAGCTGGGTTGTGGAGGTCAGATAAGCAGTCGCTTTATGTAAAATGCAGATAAAAATTAAAGCTGAATTGAGAACCCCGATTAGAAACTCCTTTTTAGAGGTCTATTAAAAACAGACACAAGTATGATAAGAGAAAACTTGATAATTATGATTTCAAATACCACGACATGGCATTACAAAGGCTGTAAAACACCTCTTCACAAAGCCGAAAGTTCACCTTGCGTAGGCAAAAACGGAACCCTCATAGATTCGTCATGTCGGTCTGTCTGTCTGTCCGTCCGTATGTCAGAAACTTTGTAAGTAGATGACTGTATTTTGTAAACCGCATTAAGATTTTCAGTCAAAAACAGAAAAAAAAAAACATAAATTTGAACTCAAAATTTTGTTTTTATCAAACCCTAAGGTCCATGTTCACCGAAAAGATAACCGTCTGTTTATCTAAAAACAGCTGTCAGTGTGACATGTTCCCATACAAAAATTCGTGCTAAACAGCTGTTTTAGATAATCAGACTGTCATCTTTTTGGTGAACATGGACCTAAGAGGTTTCTAATGTCATTATTTTTCTAAACTGAATAGTTTGCGCAAAAGACACTTCCAAAGTGGTAAAATGTGTCCCCCCCCCCCCCCCCCCGTTAACTTCTAAAATAAGAGATCGTAAACAGCAATTGGCGTGGCATTGGCGAGTTCGACTCGCACTTGGACACTTTTTTTGTTCTACACCATACCTGGGAACCTTCTAGTTACGAAGATATTGGGGGTCAAAGTTCCAACTTTCTGACATTTTTTTTTTTTCAATATTAGTTTTTATTATAAGATTTTTACTTTAAACACCTTAACGACCCCCGTGCTATTCAATCCATTCATCAGCACAATGTTTTAAGTGCGTTATATTGAATTCTGCCACAAAACATGATTTTTCACCCCAAAAAAAAGTCGTTTCCCACCAATAATTGTTGCATAAAGTTACTTAGTTTGATGTACAGAATGCTTGGTTGATGGCTTCGTGACGAGGTTGAGGCCTTGTGTAAATTCAAATAATACCACATCCAAACTTATCCCATTCGAAGTACAAACCGCTTAAAAAAGCTAGTAGAAGGTTCCATGCTCTGCTTGGTTTCGTGGGAGAAACAAAAGTGTACGGGTTGGGTAAATGCCATTATGTACGACATGCGGCTAGGGTTGCCCGTAAAGACTTGTTTTTAACAATGGCTGTGAGTGTTAAAAAATTGCGGCCAGTTATAGGATTGAGATTTTTTAAATACTAGGAATTTGTCTATTAGATACTTACATCTGATATGATTAAATATTAAAACAATTATAGTTTTCAATGATAAATGTATTGTAACTAATGATGAGTTATTAGGCATCATTATCCACCCACAGTAGTCCACTGCTAGACCTACACCTTCCCAATCGCACGCCACTCAACTCAACTTGATTCTCAGCAACTCTCATCAAGTTGCTACCAGCCACTCTGCGAAGATCGTCGCTCCACCGAGCCTGAGGACGTCCCACCTTACGTTTGCCGATTCGCGGTCTCGTCTCAAGAACACATCCACCCTAACGGTCCTGTTTTTTTAAACAGACATTTGTATTAATGTCACCGACAATTACAATAATAGTGGCTAAAAAAACAAGGCATGTGATGTGGAGGAATGAGGAACAGGTTCCGAGGAAAATTTTAAGTATGTATCTACATACTTAAAATATGGGTATAACAGTAAAGAAAGACCAAAACAACGATCTAAGGACTATGTCAAGGATAATATGGCAAAAAAAAAGATCTGGGGCCTAATTCTGCTATTTTAATAAATTCGTCACTCCAACACGATTCCATTCTCATCCCATTGTCATTTTGCTTAAAGTTCGTAATCTGCTAAATTCACAATGGTCGGTCAATGGTCTCGTAATAAAATTGTGTTTTAATGGCATTTTCGTATTGTCATTATTATAAAACCCTTAGTACAAATGGTTTTCGAAATCTACTACTAAATGTGAACATTTATTCATGCCAGATTTCATGTACGAGATTAATATTCTATGACATTTCTTTCAATGGAGTGTTAGTGGTTGTTCATTGAGAAGTCACAATGGCGCCATTATGATAGTAGAATTAACAAACTTGTCAAAATTTGACATAACTTGATCATTATGAAATCAATGATCGAATACTCTGACACTATTGTAATAGCAGAATCGAGGCCCTGAGCTCCAACCAAAATTAACCCTTTGGTTGTGACATCCCTAGACACAGTACAGTTAGCGATACGGAATGCGTCGCGTGTGCTCACCACGTTAGTCGCATCGGTGTAATTGAGGACGGCACTGTTATCATTTAGGACTTAACTCCGAAACATAGTGATAGTTAATTAGTTTTAACGTTAATGAGCAGTTTTTATTGGTGTTTTATCAATCCATTAGGTGCCGGATGAAATGGATTTAATTTGTAGTTTGTGATGCTAATTTTGGATAGTGATTAGGTGGGATTAAAAATGAAGCAAATGTATGGGATCGAATCGGTGTTTGTTTATCCAACGTGTTTTGTTTTTGTTATCCTATAATTCTTGGATTATTATATTCCAATAGCGGACGTCATGCGGTTTCACCCGCGTATGTTCCCGTTCCCGTAAGAGTACGGGGCCTATGTTACTCAGTACAGACGTGACTTCCTCAGGGTGAAAAAAAATCAAAATTGGTTGAGTAGTTTTAGAGTTAAATCGTAACAAACACACCAACAAACCAAAAATCTAATCTTTCCTGTGAGTAAAAATATTACAAAAACTCCTAGAATATGTTATCCAAAAATGCATAGTTTCGAAGATATCATCAATCATCTCGATGTGGGAGGTATCAAATTTCCATGAATAAATACGAGTTATTAATTTTCATTCTATGACTGGCATTTACATTTGAAGCTAAGAAAATGCGTGAACCCAGGATCTCACGCTGGGCAGCCTCGCTTGAGACTACTAGACCAACAACGCATGCCAAGTTACATAAAGGTTCAAACATAATGGTATATTATACCCTGAAAGGGGCAGACAAGCAGATCCCTTCGATTCCTTACATACAGGGTGTAAAACACCTCTTAACGAAAGCCGAATGCCACTTGTTCTCCCCGTCATTGCGATAATTTTTTTGTTCTACACCATACCTGGGAACGTTCTAGTTACGGAGATATTGGGGGTCAAATTTATAACTTTTTGACAAGTTGTTTTTTAAATACAAGTTTTTATTGCAAGGTTTTTACTTCACATACCTCCACGAACCCCGTACTATTCAATACATCCATCAGCACAATGTTTTGAGTGCGTTACATTGAGTTATACCCCAAAAAATGATTTTTGACCCCAAAAAAAAGTGGTTTCCCAGCGATAATTTCTGCGTAAAGTTACCTAGTTTGATGTACATAATGCTTGGTTGACGGCTTCGTGATGATGTGGTTTACACCCAGTATATTGTCACGTTATAATTCGGTATGTAAAGTAAAAATTAACCTACGCTGATTCCAAAACCATTTGGAGATTTTAGGGTCTTATGCCTTATTTTTCTATTTTTAGCTTTCTATATCACAAGATTGTGTTTATTTTCACAATAATACTTGTAATCATTTGACTTTCATTTGACCTCTAAATGACGTCATAACGTAGCCTGAATAGACTACTTCCTTCGTGCTTTTCAAGATAAATTTTAAAAAAATACTTTTGTTTGTCATACCGTCAGTGTCAAATCAAAACTGTCAATGCTAGTTACTGTGTTATTTATTTGAATGCATCGCGCGCTGATAATTTCGCGTTCAAATGATCTTCGCAACAAAAAAGACGACGCCCAGGCTTGTATTCCATATTTACTTCCTTGCACCACTTCTTTTTTAGCGTTTCTTTCACATTTACAAACAATTTGTGTCGGCTATTTTGTTGTAGTGTTTTTACATGACGGTACGAAGCATTTAGCACTAGTTGTTGATGACAGATTCATTGCACGGATACGCAGCACGGATAATGGATAGAAATTAAAATTAGCTAAAAATCGTAGGAAAAGAAACTCAAACAAAAAGTTCACATCACAGTCACGATCACAGCATTCACATTTCACAACAAAATAAAAACACGTATCTGTCAAGCGTCAACTGTCATCAATGTCAACTTTGAAGTTATTTAGTATTTTTTGTATGTACTGAAAACGTGGCAAAGACTTAAAGCTATTCAGGCTATGAAATTACGTCATCACGAATAATACCTTAAAAAATAATAAAAAAGAAACTGTAACTTTGAAAAAAAAAAGCTTAAAATTAGTTGCTTAAAATTAAATGTTTTACGAAATAAAAATGTAAAAAAAATACCTGAAAAATACTTTACATACCGAATTATATTTAAATCCATCAAGTATGAAGACAAAGATGAAAGTTGTATTAACACTACAGTAATTACTACAAAATTAAATGGTGAAAGCCTCCATCATAGTACCTCTACTATTATTTTGACTACACTTGTTTTTTATTAAAATGGTTGACTTAAAGTTGGTTGCGTAGAGTGCGAGCTAAGCTATGATATTGTTTTCTAGTAGGTATAGCACTGAAAGTCTTCAAGAGTGTGACCCTAGACATGATTTGATCTGATTTTTCGGATTCATGTGCGTATTGTATTATTATCACTTGCTGAGGTGAAGGAAAACATCGTGAGGAAACCAGCATGCCTGAGAAATATTTCTCGATAATGATAATGATAAATGATATTTATTCAGTAAGTAGGTTTTCTCAAACACTTTTACACGTCATGTTTTTAAACTAGATGGGGCCGGTGTTTCGTACCTGACTACTCTGAGAAGAAACAGCCGAAACAAACTCAGAGGTCATAGTCTCTTTTAAAGTCTAGACAATCTTGTTCAACTCACATGAGAACTATGCAGATTAGTGTCTGAGATGGTCTTTTGAAGAAAGAACCACACAGATTTGAGTGGACCTGTCCAGTCAGTGCAAGCATTTGTCAGTTATCGTGTAGCTCGACTTTTAACTCAAGGAGCTCAACGAAACGACGAACAATACCAAAGAAAGGACATTTGGGTAGGTCGCTTATAGTACTCAAACTGCCAGACAGTCGTGGGAAAAAAAAACAACAAAAAGTGACCCACAAGGTCCTCACATTCACAATAATAAAATAAAATAAATAATAATATTACAATTCAAATTCGAATGTCAATAAAAATACGAAATGTCAAACACACACATAAAATAAACAAAAATAAAGTAAAAAATAATAAAATACTGAACTAAGTATTCATGTCAAATCATTAAATGTCATGACAGTCACAAGTAAATATTCATGTCAAATAAACACACACATAAAAAATAAAAATAAGTAAAGTAAAAAAAAATAATAAAATACTGAACTAAGTATTCATGTCAAATCATTCAATGTCACAGTATATAAAATAAAGGAATCAATAATAAACAAGCGAAGCCCGAAATTTCAACATTCACAGAGCAAATTGGAGCAGCTTAATCCCAAGCCTTTTTATCTTCGAGATAGTGATTAACATGATAGAAGGCTTTCAGGCATAACTTCCGTTTTATAAACGATTTGAATTTATTTAGGCTTAGTGCTTGAATATGGCTCGGAAGTTTATTGTAAAAACGTATACATTGGCATTTGAACGTACCCCCTATTTTTTTGAGCCTCGTTGCAGGAATAATAAATTTGTGTTTGTTCCTCGTATTTATGTTGTGGATATCACTATATTTTTTAAACAAATTAATATTTTTGTGTGCGTACAAAAGGTTTTCATAAATAAACTGAGAGGGCACAGTAAGAATATTAATCTCTTTAAATTTTTCTCTGAGGGAGTATGGATGGCACATAAAGCCAAATCAGAAAGCCATGAGTGGATTCAAAACACCAAATACACGATAAGGAAGAAAGAAGTATAGTAAATTGATAAATAAAATAAAAATAAATAAATATCACTGGACATTACACACAGCGCCATCTAGTGCCACGCTAAGTAACTAGGCTTGTGTCTTAGATACTAGATAGTTGATATACTATACATATACTTTTTTTTTGTAAATAAGTATATACTTATTATACATATAAACATCCATAAATCAGAAACAAATGTCCATGCTCACCACACAAACATTTGCTCCTATCGTGATTCGAACCCGACACAGCGTTTCTCGTAACTCATGTTGGGCCTTGCCATAAATAAATATAATAAATAAATATCGCTGGACATTACACACAGCGCCATCTAGTGCCACACTAAGCAAGACTTGTGTCGTGGTCACCAGACAGTTGATATACTACATATATACTTTTTTGTTTGTAAATACATACTTATTATACATACACATAAACATCCATGACTCGGAAACAAATGTCCATGCTCACCACACAAACATTTGCTCCTATCGTGATTCCAACCCGAGACAGCGTTTCTCGTAACCCATGGCGGGCCTTGCCATGTTTACCTACGGGCAAGGCCCACCAGGCATAGCTAGTGCTACAATAAAACTTATAGCTCACACTATGCACATACTTTACTTTTAGCCCCAAGCTAGGCACGTGTTTGTTTAAAACATGTATGTATAACTCAATTCACATGTGTTATGTTTATGTCACGACGCATTACAAATTACTTTTCTACATCAAATAAAGTGTCGAATTAGTGTTTGATTAAATGTTAGAAAACATGTTTCAAACAGTTTCGCAACACTATTATACTTGTTGTAATTTTGTGCAGACATAATTTTGTCAAATTTTTCTTGGTCATCATTCCTGCATCCAGCTTTTATCCAAATTTTGCTGTTACTCTCCATTTTAGCAGGCACCTCTTATAGCCATGTTATTAATCCATTAAGAAGAAGACATGTCGTAATGACCTCAAATAAATTGGGATAAGAAAAGAAGAATGATAAGTAGGGATCTACTTAGTTAACGCACACCTATTCTCGACATACGTCACTGAAGAACTTGGAAGAAGAAGACATGCTGCGCCGACCCCAAATGAATTGGGATCATCATCATCATCAGCCTATTAATATTCCCACTGCTGGGATATAGGACTCCTCTCTATGAGAGGGAATGGGCTATAATCCACCACGCGGGCGGAATTGGAGAAGGGCAAGATAACGATATCGATGTTTCTGCATCCATATTACACAGTTTTGGCCTAGTAGGTAGACACGTTTGTTGCAGCAGCAGAGACGCTATTCAGGTCATCAAAAGTCCAGGTAAAGGGACACCTGGGACACTCCAGTAGATGGCGCATAGCGGCATGGTGCATCCGGAGCGCAGCACTCGCACTCAGCGTTGGAGGAACCAATAATATCCCATTTTGCCAGACTATGTTTGCAGCGTCCTACTTGGGTACGCCATCGATTCAGAGCTTCTTTCCAAATAGAGCTCTGATGGTCACTGCTGTGAGCCAGGAGTTCTTGGGGGATTCAAGAAGTCGTGAGGTTGTGGGCCTAACTTATTAAGTTATTCTAAAACGTGACGCTTTGCAACCTGGTCAAATTCAAGGACGTATCTATGTTTATGGTTCTCGACCCCAATCGATAATGAAATAGGCAGGTTTTTTTTTCTTATTTACGGAAATCGATAAGTGTAAACCACTCGTATTCAAACGCAGCCGATCAGTAACTGCAGCCCTATAACTGCACCTTCTCACACAAATAAACACACACAGCGACATGTCGCGCGGTGGATGATTCTGTATCTGAAGTCTATTTATCATTTGTCTTTTGTCACAATCTCCTAAATTTTGACTAGGATGCAAAACTACGTTGTTTAAATTAGATTCTACCTTGACATTGCCCCCAGGCACGGCACGTGTCATCATTTCTAAACCTACACATAACTCAATTGACACATGTCGTGTCGAAACTCGTTGTTTTTACAATTATACACACGATAATGTGCTTCTCGTGACTGCTGCAGTTAAAGGGTTAACTTGAAGAAATGTTACGAAACTAGTTCAGAAACTGTTATTTCAATGTCAATAAGGGTTGATTTGTTTAGGAAGAAATCGCAAACATCAACGTTTGCGATGGGGTTAGTAGGTTATAATAAAGGATATAGATAGACAACGTATTCCTCAGTAATACAATAGAGCCTGGATTTGGGTTCAGTTGATTGCAATATATCTTATCTTTGGTGTCCAGAAACTGGACTCATCATCAGCATTTCTGCCGAAAGACGTCTACTGCTGGTGATCTAAGGCCTTCCCCAAGTGTCGCAATATTGAGCCGTCCCGTGCGACTCGCATCCATCGGACAACTTCCAGGGGTTCATCAGGTCTGGACTTACGACATACGAATTGCCAATTATAATATTGCTCTTCCCCTGCCTATTACTCGTTTAAATACAGGCTTATTAGACCCATATGACAATACTGGTTTAATATCAAATTATAAAATATCACGTTTTATTTTCTGGTGTGAAAAATTGTGTTCCAGTTTTCATTTCTCGTTCCTAGAAAACACCCCATTCGTTATAAAAACCGAAATAGAGAAAAACGTTAATAAAAATATTTTAATACCCTTTTACACCGCGCTAACACGTAATACATAATTGTTTCATAGAATAAAATAAAATACACGAATACTTCCGTAACATTCAGGTCGTGAGTAAAACCAATAAACAGTTACCAGTCTAAAACTAAAACTGAAAAGTTGAAGTTAACACTCGAATTCGTCGGTTTGCTAACAAAAGTTGCTGATTGTCACACCGAAGCGTAACGATCCTAAAATGTTTTTATTTATTTTTATTATAAAAATGGACCTGCTCCTGATCTCGATCGCGTATGTTGGAAAGCGATGGATGAGGTCCATGATGGAACGAGCGTGCCCAGAAAATACCTGTTCACTTTTGCTTTGAAGATAGGCGGGTTATGTGGGTGAGAACATAGATGAAGGCAAGACAAGTTTTAAAGGCTCGGGTCAAAATTGAAAGTGAGGGGGGATGGTACTGCTGCGGGACTGTTCGAAAGAGATACCGCGGCCCCGGAACGTAAAGGGCGAGGAATGAACATGGATGGGTTTTAGTCAGTAAAAGTCTGACACTCCCTCCCGCTCCGCCCAGAGTGGGAGAAGTTATTTGATGATTTCCCATCCCGAAAAAAAAATAGGGGGATGGTACTAAACTCCATGGACACTCATTTAAATCAATATATTGTTACAAAATCTTGGTTACATCATTCATGTTGTGATTATACATATATGTGAGAACGATGTAGAAAGACGTGCACACTAAGAACGTCCAGAGAAAAGATTAAATCAACAATATAAAAAAAGAAGTTAAAATTAACCGTGGCAGCTCGTTCACGAACATGACGCATGTGTCGGCGCCATTCAACTCGACCATATTGAAGGGAGCCAAATGACCCGACACACACGCCACCATCAGCGAGACATTTGAGTGAGCATGACATTCTCTCAGCCGCCAAGGCATATTCAAGTCAAAAAGATATCCCGTAAGTGACAATATAAGTTTAGCATTACGTTTTGTATCAGATTAAATTGGAAGACGACCCAGCATGGTTGGGAAATGCTTCTTCTTATCGAATTGATGACTCGGATCAATCGCTGCTGATCAATTGCTGTCTCAATGCGAGTTTGGATCCCAAACACAGGATACCACACATTTTTTACTGCCAGTTGAGCACAACTAATTGCAACATCCAGGACTATACTGAGGCAAATGACAGTCGTCCAGGTTGCGATGTACTGGTCAGAAAATGCTATTTGACAAACGTCCTTAAGAAGGTCTGTAGACGGTGGGTTGGAACCCGTACCACAAATGAAGTAAAGTGGATGTTATGGTGCGATCACACCCTCCTTCGATTTGTCGCGGGTGATTAAACTGCCACTCTTTAAAATATAGTATAAAAGGTGTGAAAAGCCTCTTAGTGAAGCCAAAAAGCACTTGTTCTCCCGTCATTGCGATAGGTTTTTTGGTTCTATGCCTCTGGGAGCCTTCTAGTTACGGAGATATTCGGGATCAATGTTGTTTTGTCAATACATTTTTTTTATTGTTAGATTTTTACTTTAAGCACCTCCACAACCCTCTCGTACTATTTAGTCCATCCATCAGTACAATATTTTGAGTGCGGTACATTTGAGTTCTACCACAAAACATGATTTTTCACCCCAAAAAAAAAGTCGTTTCGCAGCAACATTTTTTACGTAAAGGTACTTAGTTTGATGCACAGAATGCTTGGTTGACGGCATCTCCGTGATGAGTCTGTTTACACCCTGTATAGAAAACCTATCATTTTCATTGATCGGGGTTTATGTATTTGAAGTGAGATGGCTGTTCGGTCAAGCAGCACAAACGTTACCGGCAAAGTGAAAAGCCGTACCGTTCGCGCCCACATAATGTGTCTGGAAGCCTTGACCCCTTTGAAAACATGACCTTGGCCTCATTCCTTTCTTCTTTGTCACATTTACAAAATAAAACGCATGCTCGTACTCTTGAACCCTTGCGAAAGTATCCTTGGCGGCGGTGGCCAATCTCAAAAGAGTACCTAAGAAGAAATATAATGGATAATAGTACGCGGAAACATGCGAGCTCTCTTTAGACTTTTACTATCGCCTCTGCCCAATGAGGTAGCAGTCTGATATGACCAGAGAGAGCAGGCGTTTACCATCGACTTCCAAACTCTTGACTCCTATTGACAGACTAATACAAAAACCCAATAACAGTGGAATCCTGATCTAGGAATCGCACCCAGAACCCCAAGATCACCGCAGTCACGAAATAATGTCTATACACAAAGTACTTTTCGTTACACCTCTGTATAATATGAAGTCAAAACTGCAAAACTGACGAAACTTTAAACGCTAGTGGTGAAGACTATATTTGCCTCGCTCGCTGGTACTCCCTAGTAACAAATTACACTATAAACAACGTAGTATTTAATTGGCCTACCTACCTACTTTATTGTTCGGATTAAACTTTAGATTTATAATAATGAAGATGTAGCTACTTTTCCTGTAAAGAACTAACTGCTTGGCCACAAAGTACATACTCAAGCGACATGAGTGTTGTGGCAGCGACTGCAGGGGTAATCAATTCAAAAAAAATGCAAGCAGGGAGCGGGCGCGGGTCGGGTGCGGGACGGGTCGGGAGTACGGTGGGTGTAATTCCTTGCATTTATATGAGCAACTTTTTTCGGATGGGAAATCAATAAATGACCCCCCCCCCCTCCCACGCTGGGTGAGTGTCAGACTTGTACTGACTAAAACCCATTCATGTTGCTTCAGCCCTTTCTGTTCCAGGGCTGCTATACTTCTTTCGAACAGTCCCGCAGCCCAGAACGACATCACACAGAGAGTGCGCGGGTTATAACCGCGCCCGTCACCCGCCACCGTGACAGCGCGCAGGCGGGCGGGGTGTACCTTGTTGTAGCGTTGCGTCGTAATACACGTATTCCCTGATATTAACCTGGACGCGGGCGCGAGTAGGGCTAAGTTCGAATCGATTTTGATTTTGAGAATACATATTTACAAAAAAATATCAGTTATGTCATCGATCTTGACGAAATTTATAGATTGTACTCGTAAACAGACGTTTTTTTTTCGAGCCTAGTGACAAAAACTATCCCAAAACTAACCGTTGCCAAAGCAATATTAAAGCTGCCACGATCAAGTAGCTCGCGCCCGACCCACTGCCGGACACGCGCCCGCGTTTTGTGTGCAGGCAAATAACAGCGCGTCTCAGGCGACGGACACGCTGCGC
Organism: Xestia ashworthii; assembly: GCA_950022955.1. Taxonomy (NCBI): domain Eukaryota; kingdom Metazoa; phylum Arthropoda; class Insecta; order Lepidoptera; family Noctuidae; genus Xestia; species Xestia ashworthii. The sequence continues at coordinate 8,558,723 of OX465572.1, forward strand.
TCGCTTTCTTTGTTTTTCGGGCTTTAGAGAAGGCCACGAGTCACCACGCTGCGACGTTACGTACTCACGGGAAGTAACAAATAAAACACGCGCGAGTCGCTTGAGGCAAGTCGGGCTTTATAATGTTGTTTTTAATTTTCCGTTTTCCTCCAAGCAACTTGAGACTTCTCAGAATCCGGTGGACTTTAGTACACGTGGAGCTTCTTGTAAAAAATTTCGTTCGAAAATAATCCATCGATACTTGGAATCCTAACAAAGGATCTTAGATAAAATGTAAGCAAAAAATCTGAATCTATTTTAAATTCCTAGACCAATATTAAAAAAATATGAGAGATATTACTGTAAGCTACTGATATCTCCCATATTTTCGCTTAAGGCGCCTATACGAGCTAAATTAGCAACTCTATTTGTGGTGGTTCAAACTTCGTTTGAAATGCTGTTAGAATAAAGTTCTAATCAGCTTGCACTACAAAGTGGTTGTTACGTCAGCCACTGCGGGCCAAATAGCGCGAAATGAGTGGTTTCGATCGATTTACAAAAAAACTATTGATTGGATTAAAAAACTAAAACAGTATCATGCTAATATATTGCTTGTAGAATTATTTGCCAAAAAATCAGAATGATCGCATGCATATTAGTATGTTTTCTATTGTTTGAAAGATATTTTTAGAGGTAAGTTCGTGATTTCTTTTTATCGAGCCAAATTAATTGTATTATGTTTTCAAAACAGTATCATGCTAGCATATATCCTGAAGAATATCATATATTTTTCTGTTCTTGTTTATAGCAGTGAATCATATACTTTTAGTAATTATAAAACACGCGTTTAGCTCGTGTAGTCGCCTTAAGGTATAAGAAAAATTGTACCGGACCGAGATGTCTCTATAAAAATTTTATATTAGAATTTTATTATTAAACTACCAGACAAAAACTATTATAGGAAAATGATTCGTCTGTGAGAGTTAAATTACAAAAGTCTGCGATATCACTGTTGATCTCAAAAATCTATCATCATCTGCGAAGCCTTTTCCCAACTATGTTGAGGTCGGCTTCCAGTCTAACCGGATGCAGCTGAAAGAAAGATTTGATTTTTTGTTTATTTGTGTGTTTGTTACGATTTAACTCAAGAACTACTCAACCGATTTTAAAAATTCTTTCACCATTAGAAAGCTACATCTTTACCGAGTAGCATATACTATAAATTATATTGGTATCGTGCAAATTAGCCAAACTATCTTAAGTTTCGTGGACGAAGTCGCGGGCGAAGTGGCTAGTTAAGTAAAATCACGCCTTTTTACCATACTTCGAGACAAAATATCATGTATTATACCATGTTCACAACATTTCATAATACCATGCTAAGATACTTTCATACTTTTTAGTAAAAGCGGCGAGACTTCTTAATCCCGGTATGTTCCCGTCTTATCGCATACTTAGGGAAGGCACTTAGTTTATATTGCTCATTAGTGAGCACATTGCCAGTTATTTTATGCATAAAACTACTGCTATAATAGTAGTTTTCTCGCGAATAGACTGGCGTTGTTGGTGTGATTTCGTTTTCGATGCTGTTTATAGGGTTCCGTAACCAAAGGGTAACTAAGGGACCCTATTACCAAGCCTCCGCTGTTTGTTCGTCCGTCTGTCTATCAGCAGGCTGTGTCTCATGGTACGTAATAGGTATAGACAGATGAAATTTTCACAGAATGTGTTTTAAAATTAAAGGTGCTACGATGCATGGTACGGAACCATTCACCAGTGAGTCCAACTCGCACTTGGAAGATTTTTGTATTTGAGTAGATCTTGATCTTAGGATCTGGTTAGCCTCTTCCCAACTATCTTGGGGTCGGTTTCCAGCCTAACTGGATGCAGCGAAATACCAGTAATTTAGATGGAACACTACCTATTTGACCTTCACAACACAGATAGTACTGAGTATTACGATACCGCTTGGAAAGTCCAACATTCTTAAGCACAGTGTAACCTTTTTTTTATTTTGGATGGGAAATCTTCAAATGACTCTTCCCGGTCTGGGCGGTGCGGAAGGGAGTGTAAATTTTTTCAGACTATAAAACCCATCCATGGTCCTTCCTCGCCCTTTATGTTCCCGGGGCCACGGTATCGCTTTCGAACCTAAACCTAGGAAGATACCTATTTCCAACAAGGACTTGCGACTGTCACAGAGAATATACTAACGGCCATCTTTGTATTGCTTTAAGTCTGTATCATCAATATTCTCATGTCGGTAGCTAATATTTTGTATTAGTGTACGCCCACCGGTAGCTAGAGATATTTATTATTACGGCTTCCTCTTATTCTTATCTTGATCGTTCAAAATGTATTTTTGAATCAAATTAATGATTTATTCTGTGAGCATTCTCATTTATGATCAATGTACCAACAATCATCATCATAATTATGTGTAAAAGTAAATTTTACAATTATATTGATCTCAATTATAAGGATAATAATGTTACTCTGATAAATGTGTAACATACACATACTGTAACATAATGTTTGTAAAAAATATCTTTGATTAACTACTTAAAATTATTAATCTTGTTTATTGCTGTGCCCTAACAGGGTCCATAATTACTCTTAGCTGTAAGCCCATTGTAACATCTTTTAAAACTTATGGTACGCAAAATAAAATGAATATGAATAAAATATGAATAAGTTGTATGTGTCTTTTCCTACATCCCTTTTTCGCATAATCATCTGCCTAGTCCTATGTTGGAGTCGGATTCCAGTCTAACCGGATGCAGCTGAATACCAGTATTTTACAAGGAGCGACTGCCTATCTGACCTCCACAATCCAGTAAGTACTGGGCAATATGATACCCCTTGGTAAGACTTGTTGTCAGACTTCCGGGACTGTCACAAATCTACTCATGACAGCCAGGACCAACGGCTGAACGTGCTTTCTGAGGCATAGAGGAAATTTGGTATGTAATGAAAGGTCGCCCATCCATGGACCAACCTACACTAGCGCAGCTTAACCTTAAGATCGACCGAAGCGAATCTTATTATTTAGCCATGAGCCTATCTTCTATATCTTTTTTCCCATGTCATTCAAAGATGAAAATATCATCTACGTCTCCCAAGTTTTTCTACCAATCGACAATCGAGAGTTTCCTACCACGTCCATCACCCGTGTACACAGTGGTGACTAATGGTCCAGTCGTGACGCTCGATACCATCGTTGTTTGTACAACATTTATCGATAGTTTGTATCTTTAGTACGGTGTGTTGTTAAGAAATCGACCTGTTTTGTTTTAGTTGTTTAGGTAATAAGTTTGCGTGAGGTGTTGTGTGGTCTATCTTAGAAATTCTATCAAAACTATCTTAGTAATTCTTAGTTAAGAGGTCCCTCTCGGAAATCTTATTCTTATTCTTTATTGCACACAAAATTAAAAGATATACACTCAAAATAACAATTCTTTTACCTTATTTTGAACACTAGATGTGTTCACGAAGGGCTATCCCACAAGGAGTGTGGAAGCCAGTTCCAAGGGCACACAGCACGTACCAACAATTTCACAACAGTTAATGAACCATCATACTGACTTGAGGAGTGGGGTGAGAAACGAAGGAGAAGAAATGATGATGAGCGACAAAGTTTACCTCTAGGAACAAGATACTTGTAGCGTTCCCGATGATACGAAAGAGCTTTAGGATTATGGAGATTAGAAAAGAGAAAAGAGAGAGTGTGTGAACAACTCGACGTATAACTTATTGAGATGTATGACAGAAGAAGACCCAATATAAAGTAAAAAAAAACGATGATGAAGGTGTGAAAGTGTTCAAAAGCCGGTTTAACACATCCAACAGAAAAAAATAACAAACCGAAAAGTCGAGATCGATGTCAATATGTTCAAAGTTACGAAGTAAAGTGTCGTATGTCCCGCGGTGACCGCAAATGAGGGGCAGACAGAAAATAAAAATAATTTGTCAAACTAGTCCGGCGAGTCGGCGGCTACCCGACCGCGGTTTACATGGAGCTGAGGAACATGGATGCGGTCAGCAAAGAAAGAAAGAAAAAACATTTTATTAGCCCGCACAAGACAAAACACATTTAAATTAACAGTATTTACAACTAATCAAAATTAAACATAGATTTAAAAAAATGAAAGGAAATGAAACTGGTCCTGCATGAGGCCAAAAGGCAAATCAGCACAGCAAAGAAAGTTGATAACGTCTTTGGAATGAATGTAGTACGAACTATGCACCTAATATGAACACTAAACTTAATAAAAGATGATACTGAAGATTCATTAAAGACTCTACCTTGGAGTGTCAATGTGGTGCTTTTTCACAAACGATGGGGCATTTAATATTGTGACCTGCGAGTCTTATTGTTTGTTCACTACAGGAACATGGACGCTACCGAAAGCGCCAAACTAGTTGCAAAATTTACATTGCGAAACGCTAACAAGAAGAAAAATTAAAAGATGGAGCAAAACTAATTTGTCGGATTCATTAAAACTGGGCGATACCAAAATTAATATCTAAATTCAATCAAAGGCAAACACATAGTTAGGACACAAGATTTAAGTATGGTTGGCAAGTGAAATCCAAAATGCTAGCAACATCTAAATAAATGCAATAAGCATAGGACGCCTTTAGATTCTAGAAGATGATGTTTTTAGGCTTAAATATAATGATTTTGAATCTGAAAGAACCGCAGCTAAGCTGCGTCTAATAATAACAGTATTTTGATGAAATAACAAAGATATTGTGGTCTCAAAAAACAATACCAAAAAAAAACAATGAATGGACTGTGTAAAGGATGATCTGGCTAATGAGATGGCGCTTAATCGAAGAAGTATGTTATAAGAAGACATGCTGCGCCATCCTCAAATGAATTGGAATAAGTGCAAGAGCATGATAAAGATGGTGATAGAAATCTCAAAAAGGAATCACAGGAACAAATTCTAACTCAAAATATCGCTTCCAAATTATTGATCAAGACATAAGTGATTCAGGTCTAAGCAGAAAAACACACTACCGTGTCCACACATTAGTTAATCAACGTAAATAGATGGTATCTTAGCACACAGTCCGTTAACGCGTATTAGACACTTGATCGATCTGCTGTGGCGCCCGAAACAACTTGTATGTCGATCACTACACACTTAAGGGGAATTGTAATACTCTTAGAAAAGGAGGCACTTGACTTGAGAATAAAGTCGATTGGTCGGTACTATTTTGGAAAAACACATTGCTTTTATTGGACTTATTTTCAAGTATTTATGCTTACTTGCAATTATGCAATCATCATCATAAATCAACCTGGATTCATCCACTGCTGGGTTTTGGGCTCCCTTTTTTTTCTGTCACATTTTCCGGTTCTATGCGTACCTTATCCAGGTTTTTCCCGTGATTTTGACGATATCGTCGACCCAACGAGCTTCAGGACAGCCCTGGTTTCTGTGGCTAACCTTGGCCACCACTTGTTCAATGCTGTCAAGTCATAGCAGACTTACATGCTGTAGGCGCCAATTGAACAGAAGTTACAGAAGATCGTTCAAACTGACAAAGCCAATTTTCCTCTCATCTGTTAACATCTAAGAACAAATAGTAGGAACCCGTTAGTACCAGATAAACGGAAGAAACAACTGATAGTAAAAATAGTGTCATTCAAAGATTATGAAATATTGCACTAGACAAGGCTACTACTCACTTCCAAAAGTCCCACCAGAGAGTTACTTCCTGAATCCGGACATATCACAAGAATAAGCCGACTTATGACACCTCAGTCGCCAGGGGATACTGCATTATGTTGCCTTTACAAGCCTTTATAGCACACAATTTCTGACACATGGGAAGCTACAGTCGTGAGAAATATTTTATTGTACAAACATCTGAGCATCGTTTGTGAAATTTGAAAGTACTTGGAATGCAATTTCATCATCATCATCATCTGCCTAGCCTTTTCCGAACTAAATTTGTTAACCCTTATAGTCTAACTGGATTCAGCGGAATACCAGTATTTTACATGGAGTGACTGGTGACCTGCACGCCACAACTCAGCACAGGGCAATACAATACTTAGTGCTAAGACTAGTCAGACTTTGGGGCCACTGACTAGCAGGTTACGATTGTCAAAGGTCTACAGATGACAAGCGGAACCAACGGCTTAACTTGCTTTCCGAGGCATGGAGGAAACTCATTATGTGTCACCCATCCTCGCATCAGCCTGGGCAAGCACGGCTTAAACAGTTGCTACTGGAGGCAAACGCAATACACTGTTTTGTTAGTTTATATACTCGTATTAGAATGTATTTATAGTGAACTCAGTTTGCATTTAATTTCTTCAGTAGATGATAATTATTAAATAAACTACGTGTTTATCTATCAGTCATGGACGGAAATACGTAATGACAGAAGACAGATGAATAGTAATCATGATATTTCAAACTGCCGGAAGCATACACCCTCTAGGCATACTGCGATTGAGTGTAGTACCCACCTGCCTATTAGAGCTGATATACTAAGATATCAGATCGGTACATAATATGTGTATTTATGATAATTGTGTCCATCCTAAGGCTATATAGCTTCTGCGTACATTAATCTGTCTGGAAGATTAAGCAGTTTAGGCTAGTGGTGTGATCCTCGGATTGCCATGCCAACTTTGTCTCAAGTTCGAACCCAAGAAACGCACCTCTAATTTTTCGGATTCATGTGCGTATTGTATAATCATTACTTGCTTCGGTGAATCACATTGTGAGGAAACCCACACGTCTGTGAGATATTTCTCGATGACGTGTAAAGCCTAGTCAGAAGCCCATGGAACGCTGGCCTGTGGACGGTGAGCTATGGGCTAGCTCGCCGTCCGTCCGTCTTATGACGACCGGCCGTGTAGACGACGCATTCGTGTTCCACGCGCGCCACAAAGAAATGTCAGCATAATGAAGGGGCCCGCATGGGCCGTAGCCTGCCGGGACTTGCGGGACTGTTTGAAAGAGATACCGTGGGCCCGGCACATAAAGGGCAAGGCCATGGATGAGTTTTAGTCAGTAAAAGAGACACTCCGTCCCGAGAGTACGCCCGAGAGTGGGAGTTATTTGATGATTTCCTTACTTATCATAGTACTTTTCATGATTTTAACGTTGCCCTACGAAATTTACTTCAGTCAAACAAACGGATCACTTCCCCTTAACGAAGAACTTGAGAAAATGGTCATTTAATCCGCTTAAGAAAGCATAAAGGAGAAACAATCTAACAGTAGATCGAAATCATTGATAAAGTTCTGGGTCCGGACATAATTTGTGACAAGTGACCCGTGTGGACACACTACAGTAAGTTCACCTGGGACTTCACGATTTGTATGACGTTTTACTACTTTAAGATTAGTTGGATAGACTGTTTAGACGTGTGGAGTGTTTAGGATAGTAGAAGATTAATTGTGGTGCACTGCAAAATTTTTCGTGGAAGAAATATTATTGGAATACTATAGTCCGCGCCATTAAAAGCTATAATTTTTGTAAACAAAGAATTTCTACCAAGATACGAAGCGACAAGTCAATCAACAAGAAATACTCCCAAATTCAATCAACTCAAATTATCATACGTGTAATACGAAACTAACGAGCAATTTCACTTGGTCGGGTTATATTTTGGCGGTATGAAGAGCTGTCTTCTAATGTTTTGTGGTACTGGAACGCATCTGACATCTTGGAACGTAAACTTTGGGCCGCCATTTTGAAGTAAGATCACGCTGACGCTGTCATTTTTTTATTTGAACCAAAGGTTGCGAACCCGAATGTGTGTTTACATTATTTATAGCTTCTCCTGGCGGAGACTATAACTTCTATAGTTATAAGTACTACTAGCTATAAAAATATTACTTCCACCAATTTCAAGGGTTTCAATTTTTTTTATACGGAAACCTAGTTCTGATTGTAGAATAAAACAGCTTTTGTAACTCCATCTATGATCTTGTCACAATTGGTCCAACCGTTTCGGAGATTAGCCGTTTGAACCGATTTTTTTTATTTTTTTGCAAGTTATCCTAATTATTTTTTCTAAAATACTAAATAAATGGAATGCAAATGGATTGTCAAAACATAGCCTAGAGCTAAAAACCTATTTAACTACTCAAAACATAGATATAATGCTTATCTCAGAGACTCATTTCACCTCAAAAAGCTTCTTCAGCTTACCAAACTACAATATCTATTACACAAACCACCCATCAGGTAAAGCACACGGCGGAACAGCAGTACTAGTCAAGCACAGCTTAAAACATTATGAATGCAACAAATACAATACAGAACACCTACAAGCTACTACAGTAATTCTTGAAGACAGCTTCAAACCGCTCACAGTGTCTGCAATATATTGCCCGCCAAAGCATCAAATCAAGAACGAACAATTCACGGATTTCTTCTCAACTCTGGGAAATAACTTTATAGCAGGTGGAGACTTCAATGCTAAGCACACGTCCTGGGGTTCACGATTGATAACAACTAGAGGCCGTGAACTCTACAGGACTATTGAGTCATTCAAGTTGAATGTTATATCTACGGGAGAACCAACATATTGGCCCACTGATAGAAATAAGATACCGGACCTGATTGACTTTGCTGTAGCTCTAGGTGTGAACACAGACAGGATCAAAGTGACTTCCAGTATGGATCTCTCATCTGACCATTCTCCAATACTCATCGAGCTATCGGACATTGCTACTCAAAAGGAGGAAAATTGCACCATACAAAATCGAAAAACCAATTGGGACTTATACAGACAGGAACTGGAAAATACACTTCCTACAAACATCCTGCTTAACTCAGAGGAAGATATAACAGATGCAGTTGAGCTCTTCACTCGTTGCATTCAATCTGCCGCTTGGATTGCAACTCCCACGGAACGGTCGCGTCAATGTAAGGCTGTCCCTCAAAAAATTAAAGATCTTATACAACACAAAAGAAATCTTAGAAAGCAGTGGCAGACACACCGATGTCCACAGTCTAAAAACAAACTAAACAACTTCACCAAACACCTGAAAAGAGTACTACACAAAAATAAAGACGACGAAACTCATAAGTATCTAATCAATCTATCACCGACAACAGCTACTAACTATTCCCTATGGAAATGTACATCCAAATTGAAACAGTCTGTTCGTGCCAATCCGCCAATAAAAAACAACCATGGAGAATGGTCAAGAAGTGACTCGGAGAAGGCAAAAACTTTCGCAACATACCTTCGCAAAGTTTTTACACCTAACAGTCGTGAGGTTGAAAATCAAGAAGAAAAATTCATACATGACTCTTTAAGCACAACACATCAGCTCGATCCACCTATTAAGCCATTCACTGTTGGTGAAGTAAGATACATGATTCACAAGAAACTAAACCCGAAAAAGGCACCAGGTTACGATCTCATAACTGGTAAATGCATTAAGGAACTACCGGACAATGCTATATCCTTTTTAACCCAGCTGTATAATGCTATGCTGAGAAGAAGTTACTTCCCACCACAGTGGAAGGTGGCCTCAATAATAATGATCCCTAAACCTGGGAAACCTCAAGAAGAAGTAACCTCATATAGACCTATAAGTCTCCTGCCAATTCTTTCAAAACTGTTTGAGAAACTGTTTTTACACAGGCTGCTACCCATTCTTGAGGAAAGAAAAATAATACCAGAACATCAATTTGGGTTCCGCGCAAAGCACTCCACAGTGGAGCAAGTGCACAGACTGGTTGAAAAAATACACAACACTCTTGAAGCTAAGCAGTACTGCTCTGCTGTATTCCTGGACGTAACTCAGGCATTTGACAGAGTATGGCATGAGGGCCTCCTGTATAAGGTAAAGACTCAATTACCGACCAGTTATTACACCCTAATAAAATCATACTTGGCAGACAGGCATTTCCTAGTAAAGCAGGGAAGTGAAGTAAGTGACCTGAACCCTATATTGTCAGGGGTACCACAAGGAAGTGTGCTTGGTCCTATCTTGTACCTGATATTTACGGCAGACCTATCAGTATCGAGCAGGACGACCACAACAATGGCGACCTATGCAGATGACACTGCAATAATGACATGCCACGAGGACCCATCAAAAGCGTCTGAACTCCTACAAGAAGACCTAAAACTTGTTGAACAATGGACAAAATTATGGCGTATTAAAATAAACGAATCAAAATCGGCACACGTAACTTTTACGCTTCGTCGGGGAGTTTGTCCACCTGTAACATTGAATGGCACTCAAATACCACAAACTGATGATACAAAATATCTGGGTATGCATATTGACAAAAGATTGACCTGGAGGAAACACATTTTTACCAAAAGAAAACAGCTTGGCCTACTGTTAAGACAGCTATACCCACTGCTAAGATACAAATCAAAACTAAATCTAGAGAACAAGCTGCTAATCGACAAATGTATACTTCAGCCAGTATGGACCTACGGCATACAACTTTGGGGGACTGCCTCAAAATCAAACTTGGGAATTCTCCAAAGGTTCCAGTCCAAAGTCTTGAGGCTAATTACAAAGGCCCCCTGGTACGTTACAAACAATATCCTGCACAGAGATCTCCAAGTCACTACAATCGAAGAAGAGGCGTTTAGGCAAACCAAAAGATATCAGTACAGACTAACCAAGCATCCTAACAACCTAGCAAGACTGCTTATGTCCAGGAAACCTCATGTGAGGCGACTGAAGAAAAGGATACCACAGGACACAATAACTTCAAGTTGAGCCTAAGAGAGGGTGCATCACTGGATGCATACCCGGCAAGTCTAACTGCGAGATATCCAAAGTACAGCTGATTGTCCTCAAACTGGGACAGATTGCAGTAAAAAAGGGGTTTATAAAAAAAAAAAAAAAAAAAAATGGATGATACTGATTGTGCAATAGTGGTAGCATATCATATTAATTGTAACATCTTTTAAAACTTATGGTACGCAAAATAAAATGAATAATTATTGAGTTCAATTTATCTTAAATTATTACATTAGTGTAAGCACATCAATAGGCAGGGAACATTATTAATTATAGTAACTATTAAAAAGTGTACATTTATTTAGTCCGTCAGCCATTATCGTCCAATACTTTAAGTATTGGACGATAATGGACACGTATTTTTTTGTTTTTGTAAATCAATGATAAAACGCATCAAGACTCGGGGCGCACATGACGTCATTTTAAAAGCGTCGTAGCTTCGTTAATTTTGATTTACGTAACAATAAACAAATACGAGTGAAATATTTTTTGATAATCTAACTGACGGACTAATTAGATTGAAAATATTTTCCTTGGATATTGGTATTAGTATTTTCCTAGAAAAATAAGCTTGAACCTTTCTGACAAAGTGAGAACCAGCTTAGAAGCCTTCTTTGTGATACATATAAAACTAAGGGACTATGGAATCTATTCTTTTGTTGACGCTCTTGAACACAAGATTGGGTACCTACCTAAATTGTTAAAGTTTAGTTCACATGCGTGTTCGTGAACTAAATGGGTATTCATAAATAGTCATCAAGTTTAAAAGATAAATTATCCGTCGAATACCTATCAAAAGATTAATAACAGTTTATAATCTTATTCAACCTTTGACAATCAGTTATTCTTTGGTAATACGTTATAACTTATTCAAGATTTATTTATATGTAAATAAAACTCATCTACTCAAATGATGGGTATAGGAGAAGGCGCATTTTTATCATCTTTACATACACGTTCTGTACATGCATAGTTACATACTGTAAATCAAATCTGAAATCAAATGAAAAATCAAAATAAAAGCTTTTTCAGAATGCATTAAGACAGCAAACAGCTCCTCTGTTTGCTGTCTTAATGCATTCTCGTGGCTAAATAATAACAGCTCGGGCCAATCTTAAAGTTAAACCGTGCTTCCCGTGGTTGGTCTGTGGATGGGTTACATACCGAGTTTCCTCCGTGGCTCGGAAAGGACGTTAAGCTGCCGAGTGTTGGTCCCGGCTGTCATTTGTCAAACGTAGTTGGGAAAAGGCTAATCAGATGATGATGCATACACCCAAGGGGAACACGACTTTTTCCTTGAAAGAGGTTATTAGTGGTCATTTGCAGCAAATTAAGCTCAGTTAACTAGGGGATCAAAATTGAATGGATACCGAGCTGTGTGTAATTTTTTTTATTTATTTTATTTTCTGACTTGTTAACAAGAATGATTAATTTTGAAGAAACTACTCCACTGAAAACATTTGATTGGTACTTTTCTAAAAGCTAAAAATCAAATATTATTCGTTTTGTGTTTTATCTGAAAAATGACGTAAATTATTCGATAAAAAAACTTTGTCAAGTAGCGTATTTATAAAATGAGTAAATTGGCTAATTGATTTCATAAAATTTTGGTTGTGAAAAAGCCGCTCGACTAAAACATGATAGTAAGCCCATCGGATCGAGCCGACAGAAAACCGAAATGTGTAGCATAGGCTAACTTTGGACTAGCTTAACTGTTCTTTGGTTCGAATGTGCCGACCCGGACAAAAGAAAAAACATCGAACTGCAAACTCAACATCAGTTCTTTGAAACATTTCAACAAACTCAAACACAAGAACTCTAAAAAACTTACTTAACATTTACGTATAAAATATGCTCCAAGTTTCAAAGAACAATAATTAAAATAGCGTTTTAGATGCCTCGGAGCCATTCAATTAATTACAGACTAACATACAAATCGTTAAGTTTCGTGTCGGATTCCGAAATGGATGAGAGTTAAATACTGGTCTAAGTTAACATTTTAATTGGTGTAGATATATTTGTTTTTTTGATCGTCGAACTTGGCTTTCGCACTGCCGTGTTTAGATTTGAGGTTGATAGGAATAGTATTTTATTTGTTTTTTTTTTTTTCTAGTTAAAATTTTGGTCCTTTTGTATTCACGTCACATCAAACTTGTAGTAAGTCAGTTATGTTTAAGACCTATGTAAGGCGACGTTCACACCAATGCGTATAATCAGCCGCCGACTGTGAGTATCCAGCACAAAATGTATGAAAGATTTATTTCAGCCGCCGACTGATTCGCTTTTGTTTTTCAAACATTTGCGAAATCGGCGGCCGACTATAATACGTTTGGTTTGAACACGGCCTAATAGGGGCGAGCCTAAAACCATCAGACGGGCATAAATCCAGACTCCTTAGTTGTTACTGAGAATTTCCTGATGGAGAAACCCAGTAATAATTTGCCCTACCCGAGAATGGAACCTAGGACAAGACCAGACCAACAAGGCAGTTTGTTTCCATGCCATAAGAAATCTATGGAGCACTGGTAACCCAATATTTATCAGTCCCAACTTACTGGAACTAAAAATTCGAAGACATGTTTTTGACATTCAATGACCCCCAATGGACACATTTGCAGATCAACGGCCTTTTCTCATGGAGAGGAGGGGTCAGCAGCAGGAACATTATTATAGGCTGAATAATTGATTTTGCATCATCATTTTCGTTTTTAGAATGTCGTTGTCTTCTGGTCTTTTGCTGCCATCTTCTTTTCTTTTCAGTGTCGCTGGCACGTCAATTTTTATATTTTGTTAGACCAGAACTTCGCCATTTTCACCGCGTCATCCGTGACAGCACAAAGGTTACTTCGGCTGCATGTTGTTGGGCTAAGAGGACAGTCATGACGCATTATGGAAAAAGACGTCATGGAAAATAGACTGAAAAATGGCGTAAAACTGGTATTATTGCATTGCAAGAGGCTTTTCCAGTAGGGACCTATGAAAAGCAAAGTTTATTGGTTTATCATCATCATCATAAATCAGCCGACAGACGTCCGCTCCTGGACATAGGCCTCCCCAAGTGTCAACACATTGACCGGTCCCGTGCGTCTTGCATCCAGCGGACCTTCACCAGTTCATCGGTCCATCAAGTGGGAGAAACAAAGTCTTCAGGTTCGCAGTTGCCACACCAGAACATTTAGCCCCATCGGCCGAAAAGATCATCAAAAATCATCGTAGATTGATTGATATATCAAACAAATCTCACAGGCAATTTCAATAAGTTCTTCTATAACCTAGATATATTATATTTGCTCTGTCTGTTTGATCATTTAGAAAAATATTACTTGACACAATCCAGAATCTTTGTGAATAATATATTATAGTGTTCCTTATTGGCTTAACTGTATGTGAATTTTATCTCATGAATTTATCTATTTTTTCGACTTTTACTTCATCAATCATTGTCTTTGTCTTATGTGTGAGAACGTTGTTGGTTTCCCATCTGTATAACTCCTTATATTTTATTGTTTGTAATATAATATATTGTGTAATTGTTGGTTCTTCCAAATAAATAAAAATAAAATAGCTCAGATGTCCACATATAATGCAACAGTTGATTCCGGCTAAGAAAGATAGGACCTCCAATCAGATAGTTTATTAAGATGGATGGAAAAAAATGGCTTATTGTCCTAAGTTCATATAATCTGAGATAAAGGTTGGAGGAGGACATAAATTGGTATAATTAAAAAGGGTCTAGTGACGAACACTTTGGGTTTCTGTACATCATGTGACGTTGCTAAAGACTAGACCATTTTTTTTCACCCACTACCATTAATATTTCTGGATATTTTGGTAGACGGAAAAAATACGACGAATGTGCGTACGATTTGCGAGATTGAAGAACAGAACATGTGGCTTCTCGTGTACGAGCACAAACTTTTAGGTCAATTCTTGATGAAAACATGAGTTGCATTATTGGCTTCCAAAAACTAACGTGCTTTTTACTTTGTGTAAATTTAATCTCGCCATCAGCATACAATTTTGAGTGCTACCAGTAAACTGCGATGTTTCACACCGAAAAAATTCGTTTTCCAGCAATCATGTTTGCGAAGTATTTCTTAGTTTGATGTACAGAATCCTTTATTAAAGGCCTCTTGAAAGGTCTGTAGCTAACACTTCGCTTTATCTCAAAAACCTAACCCATCAAGAGCAATTCCTCGGAACCGATGTAGCAGCAGGCTTTATACAGGGTGGAATTTTTCAATGCCACCTGGAAAGTACTCTAAATACTGTAGAAAGCTTATTTTATTCAAAGGAAACATTCTTTTATTTTTAAAAAGGAACAAATTTGCATTCACAGATTTGGGAAAATTTCCTTGCCACACTCGGGCATCGAACCCGTGACAGATCGACTAAAGTTCAAACAAACATGAGAAATTAAATAAAGGGAAAACCATGAAAACTAAAGAACTGTTATAAATTCAATGGGATACCTAAATTCAATAAGATAAAGCACTTTTGTTCATGGTTTACCTTTTATTTAATTTATCATGTTTGTTAGAGAGATTTCATCCATAGGTATAATTGCCCCTATCGATTGATGTAAAAAAAGTATAGGATGTTATTTTTAGGGTTCCGTAGCCAAATGGCAAAAACGGAACCCTTATGGATTCGTCATGTCTGTATGTCTGTCTGTCCGTCCATATGTCACAGCCACTTTTTTCCGAAACTATAAGACTTATGCTGTTGAAACTTGGTAAGTAGATGTATTTTGTGAACCGCATTAAGATTTTCACACAAAAATAGAAAAAAATAATAATACATTTTGGGGGTTCCCCATACTTAGAACTGAAACTCATTTTTTTTTATCAAACCCATACGTACGTGTGGGGTATCGATAGATAGGTCTTCAAAAATTATATTGAGGTTTCTAGTAGACTAGTAGGTATATTTTTTTTTAAACTGAATACATAGTTTGCGCGAGAGACACTTCCAAAGTGGTAAAATATGTATCTATCTCCAGTATTTCGAGTACTTTCCCTCCAGGTGCCATTGAAAATTTCTACCCTGTATACCAAAGCAATCAATCCTTTGCAACTAAACAAGGAACAGTAACTTATTCCTTCTTCTCTATTACCTCAATGTTGTGACAAGGTCTCCAGAGACAGTCCAACGTCACTCCTATCGAATGCCATGCTGTAATCTCAAGAGGTTTCCACAAAGAGCTCCGGTATTGTTTTCAATTGTTTTTATAGTAGTTCAATCAAGAGGGTGCTTTTTTTTTGTTTTGTTTTTTGGTGGAGTGCAGTTACTCTAGACGTTTTAATTATATTTTTGTTTGATTTGTTCGTAGGTTTAAATGCAATTTTGTTGTAAGTTTTTTTATCAATCTATACAGCTGTTATAACCGTTCAATGTTTTCTTAAATAATATAAAATCTAGAAGACGTTGCGTTTGAAGATCTCCCACTAGGTGGACCGATGACCTGGTGAAGGATGCGGGAATCCGCAAGATGGGAGCCACACGGAACCGGTCAATGTGGCGACACTTGGGGGAAGCCTACGTCCAGCAGTGGACGTCTTCCAGCTGAAATGATAATGTCAGACTCGCGCAGGAATGATTTCGTATCATCGCAATCGTAGTGGGAGCCCTCATCAATTACCTATATTTATTTGTTATAGTGGCAACAGAAATATACATTCTGTGAAAATTTCAACTGTCTGCCTATTATCATAAGATACTGCCCGCTCACAGACAGACAAACGGAAGGACAGCAGGGGCTTAGTAGTTAGGTCCCACTCGTTACGGAACCCTAAAAAGATCATTCGAACCTCATACTTATTAACTAGATGTAAAACAAGTTACATTAAATTAAAAAAATTAAAAAACCCCCGGCACCCTTTCATTTGATACCTATTGAGGGAGTTGTGAAAAAAAAATGTATTTCATCATTTGGTAGTGGCGGCCATCTTGGATTCGAAATGAATAATAAGGTATCGTATTCTACTAGTCAAGCCCTTTCATTTGATACCTATATTGAGGGAGTTGTTAAATAAATATGTTTTCCGCCATTTTGTGGCGGCAACCATCTTGAATTGATTTTTATCAAACATAGCTAAGAACACTCCCGATTAATTCACCTTTCAAACAAAATAAAATCAAAATCGGTTCATCCGTTCGGGAGCTACGATGCCATAGACACACACACACACACACACACACTCACACACTCACACACACACACACTTACACACACACACACACAGACACGGCAAACATATAACACCCCGTCGTTTTTGCGTCGGGGGTTAATAATTGAGCAACGATTGTACCTAATTATGTTTAATTGTTTTAGACACTTATTAAACTGTCTTCATTTTTTGCCGCAGTCAAGCCAAAATTAGATTTCAATCACAATAATAAAATCACGGTAAGCAAAATTCTTCTTCATTTCCTACTTACCCAATTCGAAAAACGGCTGGACGATAAGCAACGAACTTATTCCCAAAGCGAAAAAAAAGTGCCAAGCACCCAACTGGCAGTGTTCCAATTTCTGGCAATATTGCCAGCTAGGCGGCAAGCTTATCCTCTGTTTAAGGTAAATGCTAGCCTCTTGTCACGTCTAAACTCCGCTTTTGTGCTGAAATGGCAGACTTTGGTGGTTATTGGACTTTGTGGTTGCCAGGCTATGGTGTCAGCAAGCGTTTTGAGTATGATGTAATTACATTTTTGATGTAGATAACTCTCAACATGAATGATGTAACCAAGATTTTGTAACAATATTTTGATTTAAAAGAGTGTCCATGGAGTTTCTTGCCCGTTCTTCTCAATAGAGATCTACGCTAGGGAATGGGCAACTACAGTACTTTCACAGTTTTTATGTCTTGTGACTGGGACTGTAGCTACATTAAATGTTCATTTTTGTTTCGACAATTCAAAAGTAGTAACTGGCCTACTTGAAATAAATGCTTTGATTTTGATTTTGATAATTTGATTAATTTCGACAATTCAAGGCCCCGTTGCAATACCCGTTTTCATATGTTTTATAATGAATTCAAGGTTATTCCTCCGTAGCGTAAGATGGCTCCCAGATCACAGACCAGATCAGAGATGCTAGACGAATGGCATTAAAAAGGTGGTGGCTGAGTTTTGTTGGATATAATAATATTATTATCTTCAATTGTCTACTAAGGTTTACATAATTTTCGGCACCCTTTAACTTACGAATTTTTGGCATTTAGTCCATTGTTCTAAATCCCAAGCGAATTTCAAAAACGTAATCTAGTCGAATCATCTCACCAACAAACTATGTTCAAAAACTGACAAAACGTTTATTTGGTATAATAGTAACGCCACCTGTCTTTTGAGAACATTTTAATTCACTTTTTGACACCTTAAGGTTATTAAACTATGAAAGATACATGTATGTGATGCGAATGAATGAGGAAAATGTCGTGAAGGAAGTTTTTAATATGAATGTGGATGGGTATAAGGGTAGAGGAAAACAGAAAAAACCATGGATGGACATTGTAAAGGATGAAATAGTAAGAATTCGGGTGAGATGACGAGTAGCTGAGAAGTATGGAAAAGACACAAAAACATTTAGTAACATCTTCTGAAACTGACTAAAGGCCGTTTTACTTACTTAGGTATAACTGTCAGTTACTCTCGTAGCTATCGGTGTTTCTATATACAAAGTTAGTCCCATCCGCGTAACCTACCTGTCACATTTTTCATGAAAAAATCAAATACTTTTTTCTGTGACGTTTTGTTTCTATTAGTCGGTAAACTAAATGTCTAACAGACAGAGATAGCAACCTACTGATACCTGTTAGTAAGTTATTGAAAATAGCCGTAAAATGTCAGTAAATTACAGTCATTTTTGATAGATCGAAACTGACATTAGAATTCCCCCCCTTTCCCCTATGTTACCCTCTGTTACGATCATCAGTTTCACTAATACAACGCTTTATTACTCCAAATCACTCATTCAGTTCCGAGGCACCAAAATGATCACTTACACTAACATTATTGGGTACTACAGTGAGGTTAAGCTTACGCTAATGATAAATTCTTCTCACACACGATCGAAGCAAATTAAGGGAGTGGTCTTAGTGGGTGATAATGGTTTCATTATTGAATGTGAAAGGGAAATATGTTTGTCTATCTCATTGGCTTGTTGTAAAAGAAAAGAGATAAAATTTAATTAATTTTCAAAAAAATAATTTTGTTCATTTTTAACCCTCGACGCAAAAACGACGGGGTGTTATTAGCTTGACGTGGCTGAGTGTGTGTGTGTGTGTGTCTGTCTGTGGCATAATAGCTCTCGAACGGATGAACCGATTTTGATTTAGTTTTTTTTTGTTTGATAGGTGTATTAGTCAGGAATGTTCTTAGCTATGTTTGATAAAAATCAGTTCAAGATGGCCGCCACCACAAAATGGTGGATAACATATTTATTCAACAACTCCCTCAATGTGGGTATCAAATGAAAGGGTTTGACTGTAGAATACACAATATAATAACTATGATCAATTTCAAATCCAAGATGGCCGCCACCACGAAATGGCGAATTACACTTTTTTTCACAATTCCTTCAATATAGGTATCCCAAAAAAGGGCTTGACTAGTAAAACAATGTACACTTATAAGTAAATTGAAAGGGAATGAAGAATACTAACTAACGAACTGAGATGAGGAAAGTGGAGTGATGACTGGTACCTAGAACATAACGAATTATTTTTCATTCAACTTTTAGTACTTACATTATTTACTACATTAGGTCGGGGGTCGGGGTCGGGTTTTTTTTAATTTTTAATTTATTTTAATTTGTTAGATTAAGTGGACGGTCCGGCGGCGCAATTGGTGCAGTTTTTGCGCAATTCCCTGCTGCGGTGCGTCACGCAAAAAATGTGGTTCCCCTGCACTAGTTTTTAGTACATAGTTTAAGGTAAAGAATGCAATATTGACGGCTTCATGGAGTCTATAAACACCTTCCAAACGTCCACAAATTACCTTGCTACAATTTCCCCCGCTCCCGCTACCACTTGTCAATGAAGTCACATCCAAAAGCGATCACTTACAGAACACTTAAAATATATTAACGTTAATGCTCGGTTTAACTCGAGCAACTCAAATTGTGTACGGTCAACCGCACTTGGACTACGAAAACCTACCTTACTGCTTCGACATAAAGGCACTCCTACTAACGTCACCATAGACGTGCAGTTTATTGTAGTTTCGTATGCATTTAACAGCTATTCTCACGAACTATCCCCGATTTCCGGCCAGAGCGGTGTTAAATAAAGATTAATTACCGAGTAATTATTTAAATATTTATTTTGTTACTAAAAATAAATGTTTTAGGAACACCACACTGCGCTCCAGAATGCCAATGGCTAGCTTATAAAGCAGCGGTGGCAAAGTGGTGGCAGCCCCGACTTACGAACAGTAAGTCGTCGGTTCGAACCCAGGCAGGTGCATTACTTTGCTTAACTTATTTCATCACTACTGCTCTCAAAACGGTGAAGGAAAACATCGTGAGAAAACCGATAGGTACATCCTAGAACTAAAAATTCGAAGACATGTGCAACCGACGCCAAGCAATCCGCACCGGGCCCGCGTGGTGGACCATTGCCTCTCATAAAGAGGAGGCCTGTTTCCCAGCTCTGGGAACATTAATAGGCTGATGTTGATGATGAGACCATGTCTATCAGTACAGCTGTGGGCCAGAATATCGCAGGACTGGAGCCCTTTTTTTTTATTTTTTTAGGATGGGAAATCATCAAATGACTTCTCCCACTCTGGGCGGAGCGGGAGGGAGTGTCAGACTCTTACTGACTAAAACCCATCCATGTTCCTTCCTCGCCCTTTACGTTCCGGGGCCGCGGTATCTCTTTCGAACAGTCCCGCAACCCCGGCAGGCTTCGGCCCTTGCGGGCCCCTCTCTTCTGCTGACATCTCTTTGAGGCGCGCGTGGAACACGAACGCGCCGTCGACACGGCCTGTCGTCACTAGACGGACGGACGGCTAGCTAGCCCATAGCTAGCCGTCCACAGGCCCGCATCTACGGTGGCCGGTAGCCACCACGTGGCCCCCGACGCCCGGTGCGTCTCCCGCGGCGGCCGGGAAGAGAGGCTCTCTCCCTCTCTTGTTCCGCCACCTCCTTCGCCAGCATGACTGCTTCGCAGAAGGAGGTGACGGCTTCCCATTCCGTCTCGCTCCGGACCATGGATTGAACCAGGGCCGGACGCGAGAGGTCGCCGCCGCCGATCGCCGCTACAGGACTGGAGCCCTGAGACAGCTAGATGGGGTCTCAGTAGACCGAGGAGAAGATGGCGGAACATCTTGAATGCAGGCTTTCTCGCGAATTGATGAAAATAAGCACACCATCGTGAGAAGTGGAAGAATTTTTCTTCCACCTGTTTCTGTACACCTGACAAAGTATATATATATATGAAAAATTTCAGGATTATCGATTAACTGGTTTAAGAGTGAAAAAGTATAACAAACAAACTTACTTTTTAAGCATTTATAAGGGGTGTATAAAACCTCTTAAGGGGCCGGCGGAGCAAGCATATTTCATACAAACGTAATACCAAAATAATTTGTAAACCAAACATATTCTTAAGCTAGCGTGTATTTATTTCGATTGTATTACAGAATATCTATGTTCCCAAATATATTTTTTGAGAGGACAATGATACAAAGACGAGATATCCTAGGAATTTAAAATTTCCATAGAAAACTTATTTTTCGTATAACTCTTGTTAAAATAAGTATCCAATCAAAATATATTTGGGAACCTAGATATTCTGTAATTCAATCGAAATAAATACACACTACTTTAGGAATATGTTTAATTTACAAATTATTTTGGTATTACGTTTGTATGAAATACGCATGCTCCGCAGGCGTCTTAAGGCGACTACACGAGCTAAACGCGAGTTTTATAATTACTAAAAGTATATGATTCACTGCTATAAACAAGACCAGAAAAATATATGATATTCTTCAGGATATATGCTAGCATGATACTGTTTTGAAAACATAATACAATTAATTTGGCTCGATAAAAAGAAATCACGAACTTACCTCTAAAAATATCTTTCATACAGTAAAAAACATACTAATATGCATGCGATCATTCTGATTTTTTGGCAAATAATTCTACAAGCAATATATTAGCATGATACTGTTTTAGTTTTTTAATCCAATCAATAGTTTTTTTGTAAATCGATCAAAACCACTCATTACGCGCTATTTGGCCCGCAGTGGCTGACGTAACAACCACTTTGTAGTGCAAGCTGATAAGAATTTTATTTTAACAGCATTTCAAACGAAGTTTGAACCACCACAAATAGAGTTGCTAATTTAGCTCGTCTGAGCGCCTTAAAGGAGCCGAAAGATACTTGTTCTCCTCATCACCTTTTAGTTACGGAGATATGGGGTCAAATTTCCAACGTTTTGTCAATTTTTTTAGGTACGAGTTTTTAATCTAAGGTGTTTGCTCAAATCCACGAGCCCCGTACTATTCAATACCACCAGCAAAATGTTTTGAGTGCATTATATTGAGCTACCACAAAATATAGTTTTTCACCCAAAAAAAACGTTTCCCAGCAATAATTTTTGCTTAATTATTACTTTGTTTGATGTACAAAATACTTGGTTGACGGCTTCGTGATGAGTTTGTATACAGCCTGTATATTAGTTAGGATAGTTAGGAAGTTAGGATTACCATTGAACTTTAGTCATTTCAAACTGAAATACAAAGCTTTGTCGTCATTTCAATATCTAAACTACTCTCGTAACCTTTTCAGTTTCCCGAAAGGTCAGTTTTCCTTGTAACAAGCTGAAACATAATAACGAGAATTAATTCAATTTGCTAGACAGACGGACAGTTTCAGCTAAGAATGACTAGAAGTAACATAGTTGAAATATGACGTTGCAAGATCTGCATTCAACAGGTACGCCGAATTGTTAGGGAATGTAGGCCTTATTACGTGTTATTTGAAGGTATATTTCTGATTGGAGCTTGATTCGTCAAGCTCCAATCAAAAATATACCTAATATTTTTTAATATATATGTTAATAAAAATTACTTAACATCACGACCTTTAAAGGATTAGACATGTGTAATATATTCACATTTTGTCAGTTATGTTTAAGTCTCACGTATTAGGCTCGCCCCGCCTTTCGCCATCAACCGTCAAATCACTCGTAGCCGCTACTGAAAAATATATATCGGAAAAACCTAATAACACTTTGCCCGACCTGGGAATCGAACCCAGGAACTCATGCTCAGCAGTCGCGCTTGCAACCACTCGACCAACGAGGCAGCAACACAACTTCGAACAACAACTTAAATAGCAAAAACACAAGTTCAGAGCAACACGTAATACGAACTCTCACAGACCTTCTTGTTCGTTCTAATTTCGTCACTGCCTTGTTTTCGCAGAAATGAAAACACAGTAAAATAATGCTGCGTTTCTACCAAAGATTTACTAGGATGTCTAGCAAGAGATTTTGTGGCTAAATAATAACAGCCGCTCGGGTTGATCTTTAGGTTAAGTCACGCTTGCCTAAGTTGGTCTGTGGATGGATGACCACCCATTACATACCGATTTTCCTCCATGCCTTGGAAAGCACGTTAAGCAGTTATAGTCCTGACTGTCATTTGTAGATCTTTGACAGTCGTTACAGGTATGTAGTCAGTGGCGCGAGAAGTCTGAACTAACTGGGTTGTGGAGGTCAGATAGGCAGTCGCTCCATGTAAAACACTGGTATTCAGATGCGTCCGGTTACACTGGAAGCCGATCCCAATATAGTTAGGAGAAGGCTAGGCAGATGATGTGCAGCGAGAGATGGGCATAAAAGTAACCAATCACCTAGCTTAACTCAAAATGTGAATAAGAAGCTTTACTATTGACTAGTTCCACACACATCCCTCGCTACGCATACTTAATTCAGCTAGCAAGCGAGTGAGCTGGTGGGCGAAGCGAGGCGAGGTAAACTAATCAATTAAGCTAAGCTAAGCATAAGTCATAGGTCTGGAGTTCGAACCTAAGGCACGCACCTCTGATTTTTCGGATTAATTGTGCGTTCAGTATAATTATCATTTGCTTCGGTGAACGAAATATCATGAGGAAACCAGCATGTCTGAGATATATTTCTTGACACAAGTGCCTTTCGGCTTCGTGAAGAGGTGTTTAACACCCTTTATTTTATTTTATAACCTTATTACATTAACAATATTACTATTTTGTTTGAGATTGAGAGAGGGAGTTGCGTAAAGTACGTTTTGTAATTATTTATCATAAAGTATTTTACTACTATATGTTATTTAAGGTCGTCACGGCTAAATTAAGTAGGTTGAAAATGTACGTTTGGTATAGTTGTGTCATAAAAGCGGCTTACTTAGTTACTAGCTTCTGCCCGCGACTTCGTACGCGGATCCTGTTGCTTATGCCAGCGACAACGGGGTCGTCGAAGATCTGAAACGTCTGATGTCGAATTCTAAGAACCCGGGGACGGGAAAATAACGGATCTTTCCCACCTGAGCAACACATACCATTTGTTTCTTTTTGCCATTTAACAGCTTCACAAAAAGTACAATTTTTAGCCATACCTCCGATGGCGGAATATGTGGCGTATTCAATCATAGGAGACGTAAATGCACTCCGTGCCTTATCAACCCAAGGAAGGTCGCCATGCCCTTTTTTCGGTTGGGAAATAATCAAATAACTTCTCCAACTCTGGGCGGAGCGGAGTGTCAGATTTTTACTGACTAAAACCCATCCATGTTCCTTCCTCGCCCTTTACGTTCCAGGGCCACGGTATCTCTTTCGAACAGTCCCGCAGCCCCGGCAGGCTTCGACCTTTGCGGGCCCCTCCCTTTATGCTGACATCTCTTGAGGCGCACGTGGAACACGAACGCGCCGTCGACACGGCAGGTCGCCATGCCCTACGGCTATATCTTGAGACACATCCGATTTTTCAGATGATATCGACATTCTGTTCAGAGAATGTCGACGTCGATCAGAATTCAAACGTTCGTTCAATGAACGTGATCGCGCATCACGCATCACGTTCATCACTCGTTTCAAAAGACCTGTTAGTAGATGTGCGAACACGCTGAAAACTCAAGCCTGATTCTGTATCGGTAAACATTTCGGATTCGCTCACGATCAGCGGACAGTCGCGCATCACGTTCCGCACTTGTCTCTAAAGACCTAGAAGAAGCTATGCGTAGATACGCTGAGAACTCAAGCGCAATTCTCTATCCGTGAACGTCTCCGACTCGCGAGACAATGCGTGACGTTCACGATCAGCGGTCAGTCGCGCATCTATTCTTCACTGGTCTCTAGAGACCTGGATGTAGAAATACGCTGAGAACGCAGGCGTGCTTCGCGATCCGAAGAGGTTTCCACGGAGCAAGTTGCAGCCTGATGTTCTCGAACAGCATCAAGTCTCTCCTGACGCTCTTCGATAGATTCTTGGGATCTTATGATCCTCCATCTTTTAGCTCCTTTGGAACATTGGGAAAGATTTGACCTCTTTCTAGGCATGGTTATAGTTTTGTTGTGAAGATACCTGATCAATTGAAATCTAAGTAACTGCTCCCCTGCGTTACCGGGTAGGCTACCGAGTCACGAAGATAACTGGAAAAGGAAATTAATTCTACAACAGGTGTCCGAGATCTTCGATTTTTATAAGTCAACAGAGAGTGCTCATCAGATTGAACAACTTTTGCTAAGACGTCATTTATATATGTGTTATGGTGTAGCTGGGCTCTTGGAGTTCCACAACAGGTGTTCCAGATCTTCGATTTTTATAAACCAACAGAGAGTGCTCATAAAATTGAACAACTTTTGCTAAGACGTCATTCCTATATGTGTTATGGTGTAGCTGGGCTCTTGGAATTCCACATCAGATGTTCCAGATCTTCAAACTTATACTCTCAGCAGAAAATGCTCATCATGTAGAACAATTTTTGCTATGGTGGCATTTTTGTATCTCTTATAATTTAGCTGGTCTGTTGCGGTTCTGCATCAGGTGTTCAAGTTTCCAAGATAAATTATAGCCTCATAGCTTTTGCCCGCGACTTCATTCGCGTGAAGTTTTGATATCGCAACGCATCGCCTACTCAACGGAAGTTTAAACTGCTTTGTTCCCGCTTGCAACATTTCTTATTGCTGCTCCGCTCCTATTGGTCATAGCGTGATGTTATATAGCCTATAGCCTTCCTCGATACATGGACTATCTAACGCAAAAAGAATTTTTCAATTCGAGCCCGTAGTTCCGGAGATTAGCGCGTTCAACCAAACAAACAAACAAACAAACAAACAAACAAACAAACAAACAAACAAACAAACTCTTCTGCTTTATAATATTAGTATAGATAGAAAACTAATTGAATGGGTTTTAGTTATAAACGAGTGTGTTGTTTTCTATCTTTTTACTTATTACAAGGCCAGCAAATCATATTTTCATTCAATTTCATGTTTAGGTGCATATTCTAGAAAAAATAAATACATTATGCCATCTGTACTCTATCCATGACTTCAAATACTTGTGATCGAATCTGATACTTAAAGAATCTTCCTTCTAAAGTACCGAAAAGCAACACCCAAGAACAACCCTCACCTAAGGTGCTCATACTGCATAAACCTGAAAAACTTCGAAAAAAAACTGTGAAAATAAGAAAATATCATTGTTATTCTTTATTCAACTTCACACGAGCTCTCTGCCTCCACCCAAAAGCCGCGGCGACGTGATACGAATACGAAATAATAATTATTTACTTGCTTCTGAGGTAACCTTCGAGTAGGGTGACCATTTGAGTGAAGGTATTGGGATATGTGTGTAAAAATGGGATATTTGGACTAGATTATGCTTACTGTCTCCTTGACCTAGCAACTGCTGAGCAAGTCGGTCCGTTTTATTGGGTTTTTTCACCAGGATTTACTCAGTAAATATAAAAAAAAAAAAAAAAAAAAATCGAATAAATAATGTTATTATTATTATAATAGTAAGTTACACTGGAACTCATGTGTGCTCGGTTGATGGCAATAGGGTCGCCCCAATTACATGGGATTTAAATACTTTACTGGCAAAATATTTAGGTGTACACCTCTGCCTTACTATTTACGGATTACAGGCGTGATATTGGCATGTATGTGTGTTTTATACTTAAATTACGCGGGTATACATAAGTAAATATTGACCTTGAATTAGTTATATTTTATTCGATAGTTCTGTACACTGCAGTAAAAATCAGAAACTACTTACTCAGTACTGTTTTCTAAATTGCATGCAAATGTCTCAAACATAATTCGCCTGACCATCACAGCATAATCAGAGTTATCGGCATAAAACAATATTTATGAGATAATAATGATTTAAGAGAATCAACTAAAACCAAGTTTTGGCATGACGACGTGTGGACAACTCTTCTAAAAACCCTTTAACATGGCCACCCCATTTAAGGTGGGGGATGAATGTGTTCGTACGTATTCGGAATGTTACTAAGTTTTCTTTTTTTTTCATGAAAAAGATTTTAGGAAGGCTTATTGACCTCCTGTAAGGTCGCGAGAGACTCCATTATCCACATAATTTTATAAAGTGCTTCCTATAATATGGTATCTATTTGAGTGAGTATGTTTGAAGGCAGTATAATTTTTATCCTCAAAATATTGAAAAGAATATTTATTTTGGGAAAGAAATGTTGACATTGTCAGAAATAGAAAGGAGGTATGGGTTTTCGCGTCATCATCAAGATTTTTATCTATGGTTTCATTTATTTATTCATTTATCTATGGTTTCATATATTTGGTAGTGACGCTGCCTTACGTTCTTAGGGTCCTGGGTTCGAATCCCGGTAGGAGCAAATGTTTGTGTGATGAGCATGGACATTTGTTTCCGAGTCATGGATGTTTATATGTATAATAAGTATGTATTTACAAACAAAAAGTATATATGTAGCATATCAAATTCAAATTCAAAGAACACCGGCCCTACAATTGCTGATGAAATTATTAAGCGTCTACAAACGTCACCGTTATAGATACCGACGAAATAATTTACTAAGATTTATCAAATCAAGCTTAAGGCCTATCGAAGTCAGGAAAAAAAATCGTAATAATTAAAAGCTTGATTGACTAGAATAATGATGATAAGAAATAATCATGGCTTAGTTTTTTTCTTTCTGGCTTGACTTCATGACTTTTGGCTAAGCTAATCTTTAATAGTTAGAGAGCCCATGACACTCCCAGGCGAAATATAAATAATTCGTAACGTTATTAATAGGGGAACACGAAATGGCGATGCTACAATGCAAAAAGCCTGGCGAACAAAACGATTTCTAGTATGATATGACTCCCAAGTTTCGTAAAATTATTCATACGTGACCGTGGCACGCGTATTCAATCAGTATAAATCGAAAGGAACCGGGTGCTGTCAAAATGCCGAATCCAGCTGCGCGGAGGGCGACGTTCAATCGCTGCAGCAACCACTTTCTTCACTGTTTGGAAGATGCAGCAGTGGTTTTTCTTACAAAGAAATTGATGACATTTCAAATGAGCGGTGGTTTTTTCAGGAGGTCGATCATACTAGATACCTAAAAATAGTTTTTTTGATAGCGCCGCCAGGTGTTTTGCATTGTAGCATCGCCATTTTGTGTGACCCCATTATGAAAGAAATAATATTATAATATGTATCGAGATTCTTTTCAAACTAGGTCTAGTGTCATGGGCTCTCTAACTATAATGTCACCTCCAAACAAAAACCCATGACATTTATTTTGTCAACTGGCCTAATGAAATAATAGTATGTATGTAGTATAATAGGATGATATATCTTTAGAGGGAAACACTTTTTGTACTGATTCTGTAATTCTAGTATCCTGAAGCCTGGAACATTGTGCTCGTACGGTCTGTGGCAAGGCTCGCCTTCTACTAAAGTAATGTAGGTGATACTTACAAATGCAATGCTTAAGGAAGGCACACAAATAAGAAGTCAAGAAAGGAGATACTAATAATTTATTATTTATTTATTATGATTATATTACACACATTCCGTTACTCAAGATCGTGGCACGTAGCTACTTAGTTGGAAGTTCAATACAAAATGATTGCCTATTTTTCCCTCTCGTAAGTAGTTAAATACGGTAATATCCTGACTGGCGATTTGTCCTGACCGATCTCAGTCGGCAGGTTTCTTGTAACTCATTGGCTTCGGTTGGGATGTACTCGTACCATCATTTGAAAATCTCTAATGGAAATGATATCAACAAACACCAAACAAAATCCGAAGGCAACTCGTACTTCATTAATAAAACACAACTTGCTGTTCAATAACTGAATTAATCGAAGTCCAACTGAAGATCAAAATGAAGATTTCAGTTTAAAAAAAACAATAAATAAGAGATGAAATAGCGAATTATTTAATTTGACATTGAAATTGATTGAAATGAGTTGACAAATAAAATGCTTTTTTAATTATTTGAGGAATCAGTGGTATAGTTTACAGAAAGAAGTATATAATCAAGTTACAAAATGTCTATTAAAGTTAAACCACAGACGTATAAAGAGTAGCAGACCAAACATAAATTCCTAGTTATACCTATAATATATCCATCATTCTTTATCCTTGTTCTATCAAGCAAAAACTTAATAATGGCGTCTCGTTCTTTTACGTGTAGCCACACTGCCACACACATAGACAAATTTTGACATGAAGCCTGTTTTTCTGAGCCGCCATATTGATAAGCTTATAACCTATAAGAACACTCTACGGTGTCAATCACGTTATGTGAAAAAATATTAATTGTTTGTACCACTAAAGACTTGAAACACGTAAAATAAAATGGTGAAGTGCAGTGCGTACCGGTGTGACAGTGATAGCTCTAACAAAATACCTGGATTAAGCTGTCATCGGTAAGTTTTTATTTACGTTGTTGTAAACTGAAACAATTTGTCGATTTTTCGAAATTAATCAACCGTTTCGATGAAGTTTTATCGTTTTTATCGTAGCCCAATTACTGCCATGCAATTTGCCCACACGCTTACTTAGAATAAACCGTACAAAAATAATAAACAAACAAAATTGTCTTATATTTACTATTAATGACAGCTCAAGTACTTGTGGAATTAACCGGGGACGGATTTAGTATTGCGAAATGCTAAATCTAATAAATATTATTATGATTGTTTACATATTGGGTTAATGCATTTATTGTAGGTGCGTAGGCTTATTAATTACTACAAAGTCGAAAAATCCAACAGGCTTAATTTTTTATAACAATATGTAACGCCTACAATGTATCAGTTTATCACAATTCAATGTTGATATGAAATAGGCATAGGTCACACACATATTATAAGCTACTCATATTTCTTTGATATTTTGGTGCTGTAAATAAAAATAATAGTAATATTTTTTGTTCCAGGTTTCCAAAACATGAAAATTTAAAGAAAGCCTGGATTGATAACATGCAGCTCCAACCTAATCCTACTGGTGAACTCTGTTCGAAGCATTTTGAAGCACACTGATAGATGCCAGCGTCTTTCAAACAAGACTACGTCTATCAATTCCTACACTGTTTACCGAATTACCTCTGGCTATGCATGTATGTAATAGTATGCTACTAAAGTAACAAATTGTTTTATATTAAACTGGTCTTCATAATAATTTTGTTTGTCTTTTGTTTACAGGATAAGGAAAATGTTATTAACCTCCAAAAAACCTTGCCAATGAAACGAACTACTGCTGGGAAAATTGTTTCTGGTTCTCAAAGAAGTACCACAATTTAGCGGTGGGGGTATTTTGGACATGCATGTATGTTAAGCGATGTTTACAAGTTTTCTGTTACATAAATTTGAAAATTGTCTAAAAATATTAATATCCAAGCAAGCAATGTCGAAAAAATGTAACAAAAGGTGCGAATATTTTTGTGAATGAATTAATGCATGTAACTTGACTACTTTTGGGCATCAGGCGACGATGACGGATGAGAGCGTTCTGGAAAAATGTTATTGCGCGATTAGAGGAAATACATTCCGCACATTGCCAAATAAAAAATAATATAAACAACGTCTTTTTTTTAACCTTAGAAGAAATGCAGTCAATAAAACTTGTTTCCTTTTTGGGTCCTTATCCGGGGTTAAAGTATTAATGAATGCATTGAAACTTTGTATTCCCGTAGGCGTATCTATCATCATCATCATCTCAGCCGAAAGACGCCCACTGCTGGATATAGGCCTCCCCCAAGTATCTATACTAATAATATAATATTTCAGGTCGTTAACAGCAAATGGCACTGGGTATTCCGAACACTGCTAATTACTGTTATGGTGCTACTGCGTCTGTCAGTCTCCTGTATTAGTGTGGCGTCGCAACATTATTGATTTAATTGCGACCGTTACACAAGGTCACAGAGAATGCTTACCAACGTATATTACAAATGATAAAAGTTTGAAAATATGTAGGTACCTATAACGTCCTACAATACTTACTAATACCGGCCTTAGTCCGGCCCTGTTTAGACAATTTTTTCATATGTGTGTGTAATGACTTCACAAATTTTAGCTTATGTTTGGTCTGCTACTCTTTATACGTCTGTGAGTTAAACCCAGGGGTGACTTTTAAAATCAATAGATATATTTGATTCGCCATTGCGTATTTCACACGCTAATAAGGGATCTACCCTTACTTTGCGTGTGTGTGCTAAGTAAGTACTTATATTTACATTTATCTGATGTTGACTGCACATACATAACCTTTACAACTTCAAACTAAAATATCTTTAATTCCTGACTTCGTATAAAAGTATAACAGAAGACAAAATTGTTCAGGAATTCAAACTCTATACTTTTACATATTTCTCATGGGCAGACGCTAAAATAAAATTTCAACAAAAAATTGTTCGCGCTGTGGCCGGTGTTCTTTATTTATTTCGTGAACACGGGGTTGCGGGACTGTTCGAAAGAGATACCGCGGCCCCGGAACGTAAAGGGCGAGGAAGGAACATGGATGGGTTTTAGTCAGTAAGAGTCTGACACTCCCTCCCGCTCCGCCCAGAGTGGGAGAAGTCATTTGATGATTTCCCATCCTAAAAAAAAAAAAAAAAAAAAGGTTACATGCAGAAGATGTTATAATAAGTAAGATCCGAGCTGTGCCCCGCCAAATGGCATACAAAATATCAAAGGATCAGGATCATCATACAAAAAATCACCTTGTTTTTTTTTTTTTTTTACAAAATACATTACATTTAACAATTCAAAGGTAAAATCACAAATAATTATAGATCAAGTCAAAATTAGATCAACTATCTAGTGTCCACGACACAAGCTTTGCTTAGTGTGGCACTAGGTGGCGCTGTGTGTTAATGTCCAGCGATATTTATTTATTTATTTATTTCTAAACTAGCTAATGCCTGCGGCTTTGCCCGCGTATACTAAAACCTTCCTCGGGCACTACTCTATTTATTGGTGAAAACAGCATGATTTTCATGCTGGATGATTGCATGCGCTGCAGGAGTTTTTGAGTTTATCAGAACTGATATTGTATAACAGACATACGCGGCGGAGGACTTTGTTTAATAATATGTAGTGATGTAGTGACTTCTTA
This sequence comes from Xestia ashworthii, assembly GCA_950022955.1. Taxonomy (NCBI): domain Eukaryota; kingdom Metazoa; phylum Arthropoda; class Insecta; order Lepidoptera; family Noctuidae; genus Xestia; species Xestia ashworthii. The sequence goes on from OX465572.1 coordinate 8,591,064, forward strand.
TTATTTGTCGGTGAATGAAGAAATGATGGATGGACTGAGTGAAGGATGATATGGCTACAAAGGAGATGACTTATGAGATGGCGAATAAAGGGTGTAAAACACCTCTTCACGAAGCCGAAAGGCACTTGTTCTCCCCATCATTGCGATCATTTTTTTGTTTTACACCATACCTAGGAACCTTCTAGTTACGGAGATATGGGGGGTCAAAGTTACAACTTTTTGACAAGTTTTTTTTAAAACACAATTTTTTTTTGTAAGATTTTGACTTTTAGCACCTCCACGACATCCGTACTATTCAATCCATCTACCAGCACAATGTTTTAAGTGCGTTACATTGAGTTCTAACACAAAACATGATTTATAACCTCAACAAAAAAAGTTGTTTCCCACAATAATTTTTGCGTAAAGTTACTTAGTTTGATGTACAGAATGCTTGGTTAACGGCTTTGTGATGAGGTGGTTTACACCCTGTAGATAATAGAGAAGTAGGGAAGAAGACATGATGACCCAAAATTAATTGAGATAAGGACAGTCTTTTTTACTTACTAAAAACCATCCATGTTCCTTCCTCGCCCTTTACGTTCCGGGGCCACGGTATCTCTTTCGAACAGTCTCGCAGACCCGGTTATCTGTCAGCGTGTTGCTTGGTTTTAGCCAGTCCCACTAGGTGGACCTATGACCTGGTGAAGCTTGCGGGAATCCGTTGGATGCGAGTCGCACGGGACCGGTCAATGTGACACTTGGTCCGGCCTATGTCCAGCAGTGGACGACTTTCGGCTGAAATAAGGATGATGAGCTGTCAGCCTGAATGACATTAAACCACATTGACATTGACCCGAATGGCGTAGTGTTAGTGACGCTGCCTTACGTTCTTAGGGTCCTGGGTTCGAATCCCGGTAGGAGCAAATGTTTGTGTGATGAGCATGGACATTTGTTTCCGAGTCATGTATGTTTAGATGTATAATAAGTATGTATTTACAAACAAAAAAGTATATATGTAGTATATCAACTATCTAGTGTCCACGACACAAGCTTTGCTTAGTGTGGCACTAGGTGGCGCTGTGTGTTAATATCCAGCGATATTTATTTATTTATTTTATTTTGTTTATTAAAGCCTACATAGTCAGTACTGGGTAATACGATACCCCTTGGTAAAACTGGTTGTCAGACTTTCACATTAGCCTTGAGAATATTCAAAACACGTGTACCTACGCATACATTTATTATTTTACACCTTTCCAGGGACACCTAAATCCCAAATGAACGAGGAAATTACGTTAATAATCAAAGCCGACGTTCTCTTGCCTTCAAATGTCATAATTTTCAATATGGCCCTCGAAAATAAAGAAATAAAACATGTTCTGTTGAAATTATCTTCGTCTGCACGTTAGGGCGTGTCATTTGTATCTGACAAGCTAAGATTACCTGCGAAGTGAGTTTTATGTGTTCGGGCTCCGTTGGAAGTAATATTGTATGATGTTTGTATTTGGCGATGGGTTTGAGGAGTTAGGTTAAGATTTGGCTACTACTACTGCTATTGTTAGCCATGACTTCCAAATCTCTCGATCTGGCCATTGTGGACCACTGATACCACCTTCACTGGTTCGACTGTTCAGCTTGTCCCGCCATCTCCTGCGAGGTCTACCGCGTCGCCTTCTGGCAGTGTCGGAGCTCCACAGAGGTCGACGGGCATACGGCAGACGTGGCCAGCCTAATCCCACTTTACCTTAACAGCTTTTTAAGCAACATCATAATTTATCTTTTGGAGCGCCGTGTGTTATATATCTGTCACCGTAAAATTGTCAAACACGTTATATTACAAAATAACGTGTTGCTCTCTAGCGATATTGTAATATCTCGAATTATTGTAAACTGAACATACGGAAGTATCTCTGCCCCCATAACCAGGACTTGGGGCACCCCCCCGTTAGGTTAGTTAGGTTCCTTTAAACTCTGCACCCGGAAATAGGGGCCCCGCGAAGCGGGGCTCCGTCGACTACGCTTTTTAGGGGAATATGAAGTGTTTTAAGGTTATATTAATCGATATTTCTCAGGAATGGTACAGTATCTTTTCATGAGAGTGGTACCACTGGGCAAGGGGGACCCCTCCTTCTCTCCACACCGCGTGAGTTGACTACCATCGCATGCATTTCACGAAAAATAATGCGTTTTATTGTAAGCAGTATGTTCATTTGACAATAATTCGAGACTTTACAATATCGCTAGAGATATTACAATATAACGTATTTGACAATTTTACGGTGACATATCCATCATGATCGGTTAGTTTGACGCCTAGCATACTGCGCTCAATTGCATGTTGGCATTGCATCTTGAGCTTGGGCTTTTGAATGTTCGTCAAAGACTAAGTCTGGGTCGAAATGGGAAGAATGCACAAGTCTATTATTTTTCGCTTGAGAAGATTTTGCGATTTTATCTGGCCGCTGCTGTTTTGGCTGCTGAGATTCTCAAGTGGCGTAAATACGGTAATCTTATCTGTACAATAGCTTTGAGACATTTGGGATCGAAATACTCCAGACATGACAAAAAAAGAGGCAACTCTCTGGCTGACTCTTTTTTGGCCAAATAATTATTATTGCCATTTAACCTGGCAGTCACCATTTATCAGCCTCAAATGGCTAGGAATTTGTAAAACAAACTTAAAATACATCTCAATAATGAATACAATGAAATGGATACAAATAGTAGTTGGTCAAGAACTACTTGTGCTTGTATCCACTTCATTGCATTTCCTTTTGACGCAATCCAATAAACACTACTCCACCTAACTATCCACAACATAAGACCATCAATGCGTGCGTTGTAACCTTTTCCAAACCAAGGCGTGGCGGCAAAAAGACTCTATAATATCAACAACTTAGGTTCTACGCAGACAGTTAGCATAAATTAAGTAAGCAGGTCATCTAAAGGTGCTTGCAGGTGATTGGCTAGCCACCTTTCACTGATTGCACTAGTGCGAACTTTGGTCTAGATAGACCTTCACTGTACTTTATATTGGAAGGATCTGTAGGGTGTGGCTTGTACTTGCTCTTCAGTACATTTGAATGCAATAAACTGACCTTTTGAACAGTTTCGATGGTTGGGCTTAACAGTTTTGTTGAGCGTATCAATGGTGCCAAAGTTGCCCGAAATAATTGAATGTTGGACATTGTTGCAATACTTTGCATTTCTGTGAAATGAAAATCAAAACAAGCTGGTGTCTTAGCCTGAGCATATTCAACCTATAATGTTCCCATTGCTGGGACACAGGGAAATGGGCTATAATCCGCTACGCGAGCTCAATGCGAGTTGATATATGTCATAATTATGTCTGCGAATTTTTGGTTCTGGAATTTTATGTCCCTCACATCACCATCTCAGGTTCAGATGAAAATCAACGTCGGGCACTATCTGTTCAGTAGTTTGCTGAACTGCAGGCCCAATAATTGGCGTAGCCGTGAGAAACAGTTATTTTCTCTTTTAGGACCGAAATAACTGGAAGACATGGGGAGAGGTCCTTACACAGCAGTGGGTGGGATGCAGGTGAGTATCAGTATTTTTTATTGTGTGCATTTGTGGCAAGTCTTGTGCCAAATAAATACGTTTTTTCTCTTTGTATCTTTGAATACTCCACACACAAATCCTGATTGACCAAGAAGTGAATATGAAATACATAGATTCAGTACATAAATCATGCGGTGTCTGTGTTTGGGCGGCCCTCGCTGATTGCTGGCTACTAGCCTGGGTTCGGACGGCCTTCCGTTTTCAACTGGGCTGGAAGAGGGTGGAAGAGGCACGTGAGAAAAATAGTTTTTTTAATAGAAAGAGAAAGTAAGAAAGACAAAATGTTTATTTGACGTCAGTACAATAAGCACACTCACAATAATATTAAAAAAGTTACAAAAAAAAGGAGAAAATACATAGTATGTACTGTGTGCCTCACGGCTGCGCCGAAAAAGTTCATGCCAGACAGGTGATGCTGTCTGACGCTGGTCTTCCAATGAACAAGCATGAATAGCTTTTTATTTAGTTTTTACTTACTCATGATGATGCATGGAATGGTGAGGAATGATTTGAAAGAAAAAGGAGTACATGATAGTGTGACGGTTGACAGGGAAGAATCGAACAAAAAAACGTGTAGCGCCGACACCAAGCAACACGGGCCAAGGTCAGAAAGATGTGTACATTCTAGACTGGTGTGATCAAAATATTTGAACATATCGCTGCTGGAATTGGTGTCGAAAATTTTCACCACGGCAAAGTTTCTTGAAGTTATTATTGCTTTTTCAAATGAGTGTCAGTGTAATGAGTTTTTAGACAGATACCATCCAATTTTTCACAAGGTGCAATAATAATATGGCATATTTTGGCACTTCTTTAAACACAGTCGTCACACAAAAATGTAGAGATAACAGACAGATGTAATTGCTCAATCAGCTGGCCTCAGTTCTGGCTCTCGACTAATCAAACATTTTTTAAATGAAAACTTCTTTATGGAAGTTGAGCACTTTTTGGGTGAACAAAAATCATGGAACTCCCGCTATCGTCACCAAACGCCTTCATAGAACAGCTAGTCAAAATCAACCTTATACAATTAAGATAAAGTTTATTTTGAATTACTTAGTTTTCACTTCTATCGGCAGTCCTCGCATGTTTTTTTTTCTACCGAACCCATACCATTTGTCTGTTTTTGTTTACCTTACGCTGTTCCACTGCTGGGCAAAGTCTTCCTTCTGTCGTCATCCTTTTTTATCGCGCCATCTTGGACTGAACCAGCCATCATAGGCCTACTGCCAGAGTCTGTACTCGGGTAATCTATGGGTCAATTACACCAAAAGGTCGCTAGATGCCTGCGCCTCCAGTATAATAATGCCTTCAGGATGTTGTTGAGACTACCTCGCTTCTGCAGTGCGTCGGAAATGTTCGCGCTAGCTCGTACCGACGGGTTTCACGCGATAGTTCGCAAAAAAAGTGCCTCGATACTCAGGAGAGTGAGAGATAGTCGCAACAGCATCCTGAGAACTGTAGCGGACAGCTACAGCTCTCAAATTGTAAGATTTCTTATTGGTACTAACACTAGATAATAAGTTATTTAATATTATGTTACTAACACTCTATGGATCATTTTGTATGCGAAATAAAATAAATAATAATAATAAGTCTAACTTTGACCAAACCAAAGTCCACTCCACACTAACCGCGCTCTAACCACAGGTTACTTGTGTCAGGTAGGAGTAAAAAACAAAATAAAGTGGCGGTACAAATGAAAGGCCCCCGGATCGGGTTTGCGCCGTATTACGTTCATTACTACATATCTAACCTTGACTTTTACCGTATTAATTTCGTCTACACGTTACGATAAGGTTCTATTTTTAGATTTAGTCCCGGGATTTGGAGTTTTCATATTTTGTAGATTTGGGAACTTAAGAAGGTTTTTTGCATCAGTCATATAAATCAGTAGCAGACTGGAGTCTGAATCTGATGGCAAGGCTCGCTCCTTATTGCACGAAATTAAAAACAAATGGCAAATTTTGTGTTATCTGGGCGTGTTATTTAAAGTTTTCAAATCATCGGTGGTACGTTAGTACGTAGGTAATACCTTCATAGAATGATTATTTTCATTTTTTAGTTCACGCGAAGTAGGTACTAAATTATAAAATCATTCTATGGATTTCTCGGAGTTTTTTTTTTTTTTTTTTTTTTTTTTTTGGTTAGGGCATCTCGCAGTTCAGTCTACGAAGACTGGCTTCTGCTTAACCGGGCTAATCCTGTGGATGCCTTGAATTTAAGGCCTCCAGCCAGGGCAAAAATGACTAAAAACTAAGCGACAGCGCTCTAAGGGCACCCCCTGCGGGGTACGGACCTCGGCTTAGGGCGTCGCTGGGGGCAGCAAAGGGACAGGCTGGATCTGATTGTCTTTATTTAGGGACTGTTTTATTGCTAAAGGCTCAGCATCGCGGGCTGGCTCAGGCAAGGGTCGGGGAGGGATTGACTTGGGATTACGCGCCGGACCTCGGCGGCGAGGTCGGAAGGTCTTCGGTTTGTATTTGTACAATCTACGAACTGTACTGGTATCTTTCCTACTCTCTTGCAAGATAGTGATCGGATCGTGATTTCTCGGAGCTTGCGCGCGGACTATAAGTTCGGACACTCGCAGGCCACATAAGAGCGATGATCTTAACATGGCGACTGCAGTAGCAGCTGTATAAATATTGCCTATGAGTTGCACTGAACGGTCTGTACTCGCTGTCGAGGCCCGTCGAGACCTCCCGATCTATGCCCTCTCCGACCCTTGCGAGCCAGCCCGCGATGCGATCTAAATCAGCCCCTGAATAATGATATCATTCAGATTCAGCTCATCCTTAAACTTTCCTTTCCCAGTGACGCCCTTAGCCGTAGCTCGTACCTCTCAGGGGGTGTAGTCGCTTAGGTTGACAGTTTTTTGAAGTGAATCCTCTTTAGGTGCGTTGAGCACTTTTTGCGTGAACAAAAATCATGGAACTCGCGTGACCGCGACCTAACGCTACGTAGCACTCGTAGCCGATCCGTTACGGCGCACTACTTAGGCGTGTGCGGGGTACAACCCGTAGCAGATATAGATTACATCGTTTTCAGGTCCATCGGCATTACCCCAAGACTGCCCCGTATTTTTTTTGCCCTCACTCGAAACCTAACACTCAAGGTCCCCACATGATAGTTCGATTAAGCAGAGGACAACCTCCAAGATTTGACCTGCGAGATGCTCTATACAAAAAAAAGCAGTAATCTGTTAACGGATGATAACAGAAGTCAGAACAGTTAATTACAGTAAAAAGAATATTGAATTTGAGGGTGTGAACATGTACAATAGAATACCGATGGATATTAAAGAAGCTAAAAATTTGTCTTATTTAAAAAAAATGCTGAAATCATACATATTGAGCAAATAAAAACAAAAAAATAAAACTTTGTTGCCATGTATTGCCACATCTAGTACAACAACTTACTTTTAGTTTAGATCCGTGTTTGCTTGGTTGGTGAATAACCACTAAATAGATATGTGTTTTGTTGTTGTGATCGCTTACCCTCATATTTTCTTATTTTTTACAATGAACGTAGATTCTGTACGCTCATAAACATTGTTAAATTAAGTTTCTCAGTAAGTAAATTATTATTAATTCTTGATGAGGAATAATAAAGTTCTTAAACCAGAATAAAACACACACTAAAATACACGCAACACACGCGTAGTACACTTAAATAGCTGATATCACATTACGATAAAAGTCTGTGGCGTCTCATGTAGAAAATAAGACTGATTTTGCTATAGACGACCACTGCAGATAACTTAATCAAGCATAAAATGAATGCACGCAAGCAACATCAGATTGGAATGTTTTGGACTAGCGACGGCGGACCTCAAGAGTTAATCAGGGGTGTACCTAATGGGCTGCGGGACTGTTCGAAAGAGATACCGTGGCCCCGGAACGTAAAGGGCGAGGAAGGCATATGGATGGATTTTAGTCAGTAAAAGTCTGACACTCCCTCCCGCTCCGCCCAGAGTGGGAGAAGTCATTTGATGATGACCCACCCGAAAAAAAATAAAAAAGGGGTGTACCTAATAGTAAGCCCACATTTCGACAGTTGGGTTTAAGTCCCACGTAATAAGGGGCGAGCCTATTGCCATCAACTTTGCAAATTCATACTGAGAAATTTCTGAATTTCTGATGGAATTACCCAATGACACTTTGCACGACCTGAGAACCGAACTCAGGACCTCATCCTCAGCAGTCACGCCTACAACCACTAAACCAACGAAGCAGTCACTAATGAAAACTAACAGTTCATTAATTAGACTACCGTCACACTTATTTCCCGTTACGCAACCGGTTTTGTTATATTTTTTGTAGATAAGTATGAAGTGAGGTTAATTTATCGCACGACTAAGTAACGTGTTTGGAGCAGAAGGTTCGGTCTGATGGATGAAATTGAATTTGTTTCAATTTCGAACTCTTCAATGTGAATCGGTTTCTTCTACACAAGCATGCCCTAGGCCTATGTTCTTTCTGGAACTACTATGAAACATGGAGCTGGCTATAATCTACTACGTGGGTTGATAGATATCACATTTCTTTGAATCCCTTCTCGATGTGCATCTTCAGTGTTTTGAAAGCATTTCCAAATCCGAAAAGTATTTTGTAAAACTGTTATGCCTCTACATAAGAGTTTTACAAAATTCTTATCGGATTCAAACCTACGACAACGGCTGCTACTTTCCAAGAGGTCAATTACTTTTACATATATGGCCAAACTAACTGTCTTATGCTTCGGTTTCATGGAATTTGGATATTGTCTCACGGGATTATGAAATCATGATGTACGTAAGAAAAAATTTACATCTTTTTGGTAAAAGAGGTGACAGACACAATTATTACAATACTAGAAATAGGGACCACATCTTGCTACATTGTTCTCACATAATGTACCATCTCAACATGATTGATGTAAACAAGATTATGATTTAAAAGAGTGTCCATGGAGTTTTTTGCCCGTGCTTCTCCATAGAGATCTACGCTGGGGCATTCCCCAGCGTTCCTAGCGTAGATCTCTATGGAGATCAGGGCAACTACAGTACTTTCACAGTTTTTATGGCTTGTGACTGGGACAGTAGCTTGATTATTTTTTTTATCTTTGTTTAGACAGTTCAAAAGTACCTGTAACTGGCCTACTTGAAATAAATGCTTTGATTATGATCGCCGGGGTCGTGAATGGAGTTGTTTAAAAATCTTACATTAAAAACATGTACTTCTTTAAAAATCTCGTGCAAAAGTTGGAACTTTGACCCCCCAATATCCTCGTAACTAGAAGGTTCCCAGGTATGGTTTAGAACAAAAAAAAAAAGATCGCAAAGAGGGAAGGGCAAGTGCATTTTGACTTCGCTAAGGGTATTTGTACACCCTGCACGGACCCTCTAACAAATGGGATTAAGGATAGGAAGATGACAACAGATTTAAGAGAACCTGGATGCAAAGTGGAACTTCTGTACAGTATATTTTGAGTACAAAAGCCGACAATTGGGGCGTAATAAGAAGCTGTAGGTAGGTAAGTGGTGACAAAAATATTCTTTATTTGGTCGTCTTACCAATCTTCGCCATAATACAGACATCAGCCGACCTTAATCCAGCTGGGTATCTCCAAATAGAAGTGTAACTGCGTAATTATTTACTAGCGATAGTAATTTCGGAATGATAATGGTTTTGGATTGCTTTAGGTTATTTGCTGTTGTATTATTGTCAATGGTTTCTCTTGCGTATAGTAGAGAATATTCAATATTCAAAGCCAATAAAAGATTCGTCAAAATCGGTTTCTAGCCATTTTTGAGTTTGAGTTTGATTGAGTTATGCATTCAGTAAAAAGCTATTATTTTGTAATTTTAAACTAACAACTTAAACCTAACTATCTAGGCTCGATCCATTTCTCACAAAGATATTTAGCATAATATTTGTTAACTCAGACAGGCGCATTACTTTATGTATAACCCGATCACATTATCTCGAGACCTGGCGTCGATGACGTCACGTCGCGTCGGCGGCGGCGCTCTGATATGGTGCGCAAAACAAGCATCCTCTGGTAGGATATTATTATAAACAATAAGATTTCCAAAAAAACAAATATTGTGTTAATTAATTTAATGTAGGTAATATTATTATAATGATTCGCATTTCAGCGAGGTCTCGAGATAATGTGACCGGGTTGTAATTTATTTCATCGCCACTGCTCTCAAAACGGTGAAGGAAAACATCGTGAGGAAACCGGCATGTCCTAGAACCAAATTTCGAAGACATTTGTGTCATTTACCAATCCGCACTGGGCCCGCGAGGTGGATCCTATTCTATTCTATTCGCGCCCCTAATAAACAACATTCCAAAAATCATCTCGATTCGCTTTCCAACTAATAATAATCTCAAATTCTAAGCGTCCTTTACAGTATTTGATTATTAAAACAAGAATTTGTAACGAATTGAATAATTGTTACGTACACAGTGAAGTAAAGGAGATTAAAAAAAAATATTTCAATTTACCGATGTTTCCAGAGGATTACATCAAGAACAAAGATAGGAAAATATCCCCAGGAAACCAGTGCCTGAGAGATATTTCTCCAAGTTAGAAGCTCATGGGCCCATGCTTGCTAACGAATTAATTAATTTGATGGAACTAAATATTTGCAAAAAAGGAGTAAATTACATAATAGGTAGGTAACTAACTAAATAATTTATAAGTACACAAACAAGTTTCTAAACAACAAAAGCTATAGCACGAAAGACGACGAAGGCGGCTTCAGACTCTCTTCCGCGTAGAATCCAGTGATTACTAAGTGTACTCGTCAAGTGAAATCGCCTCAACATACGGACACTTGTATTGTGCTGTCCTAGTGTGAACCAGCCCTAATTAACATTAATTATGAAGATCAAGTGAGGGTAGTTGAATAAACGCCTTCGCTTTGCTGTCGCGGTCTTCCCGCGACTACGGCTGGTGCAATCCGGTCGAAACATCGGGCTTAAATTAAATAAATTGCTGGACATTAATACACAACGCCATCTAGTGCCACACTAAGCAAGGCTTGTGTCGTGGACACCAGATAGTTGAAATACTACATATAATTATACTTTTTGTTTGTAAATACATACTTATTATAGTAACTTAAAAAAAAGTAAGTAACTTAAAACTTAATTTAAACATCTCGGAAACAAATGTCCATACTCATCACACTAACATTTGCTCCTACCGGGATTCGAACCCAGGACCCTAAGAAAGTAAGGCAGCCTCACTACCACTACGCCATTTGGGTCGTCAAATTAAAGGTAAAGTTCGCGATAAATACCCTTTTCCATATGTTTTACAATCAATTCCATCTATAGGACGTCTAAGCGTAAAGTACTCCTCCACATAGTCAGGTAGATAAATAAAAAAAACTAACAATTCTGCTTACAAAGTGCACTTTTGCATCGGAAGTATTTCCAAAGGCACGAAATATTTTCACTCCGTAAAAGTAAACTGCGTGAAAAACGTAGATAGAGATCTTTAGGAAAAATAAATAAGTCAGCCAGTGTTGTCCGGTGGAGTCTAAAATATTTATTACTAGCGCCGCCTTTCGTTCATTTACATCTTTTTCAACACGGCAAAGGAACTTCGTTTTGAGGGTTCCGTACTAGAAGAATGTCAAAGGGACTATACTACTTAAGGTTCATGTTCACCGAAAAGATAACGGTCTGATTATCTAAAAAAACAGCTGTTTAAGGGACATTATCCCCTACAAAAATGTGTTTTAAACTGCTGTTTTTAGATTATCAGACCGTCATCCTTTTGGTGAACATGGACCTTAGGTTCCACTGTGTGTCCGTCTCTTCTGTCTGTCACAGGACTGTGTATCTTTTGAACTGTAATAGGTATACAGTTGAAATTTTCACAGAGTGTGTACTACTGTATCAGCTACTGTAACGCCGAAAAAAAAATAAGCAATTCAGTTAAACGGGGCCTAACACAAGAAACGTGTCTTAAAGTATTGCTTGATTTTGTTTCAACAGCATTTTTCTTGTTTTCTTATTAAAAAACGGGTTTAGTGAATTAATTCAAAGTAAGTAACACCGCAGCCGTAATTTTACATCACTTTTGTGTAGCGGTTCATACATAGAAGACAACTGTTTTACCTGACAAATTTCAACTGTGTGACGCCAATAGTCAATGAGTAAAAGGTTTGTGACATACGGACTGACAGAAAGACAGACACGAACAGGAGGAATCTATCTATAAGGTTTCCACTTTTTGCATTTGGCAACGAAACCAAACACGGGTTAAAAATCAAAATAAAAAACAAAATCAAAGCATTTATTTCAAGTAGGCCAGTTACAGGCACTTTTGAATTGTCGAAACAAAAATGAACATTTAATGTAGCTACAGTCCCAGTCACAAGACATAAAAACTGTGAAAGTACTGTAGTTGCCCATTCCCTAGCGTAGATCTCTATGGAGAAGAACGGGCAAGAAACTCCATGGACACTCTTTTAAACCAAAATATTGTTACAAAAACTTGGTTACATCATTCATGTTGAGATGGTATATTATGTGAGAACAACGTAGCAAGATGTGCACGTTAAAAGTGTCCATAGCAAAACAAAAATAAAATACAATTCAAAAACAAAATAAATTAATTCAAATAAACCATGGCCACTAAGATATGACCAGTCACAACTGACAGCGCCCGTTCACGAACATGACGCATGGATCAGCACCATTCAGCTCAACATTCCATCCATCAACCATGAAGGGAACTAAATGGTCCGACACACGTGCCACCATCAGCGAGACATTTGAGAGAGCATGACATACTCTCAACCGCCAGGGCACATTCAAGTCAAGAAAGTACATAGGTTTCTATTGAATGATAGCTTTCTAGTACAAGTACTCATACAATAAGGGATATGCGATTATACAACGTGTAACAAAAAGGGTATAATCATATGAAAGGGTGTGCTATAGACCATCAAACTGAACAACTTTCTCTATGGAACCACCATTGTAATCGTAAAAAGATAATCAGCTGTTTCATACATTTGGTCGAGGTATTGGAATTTAGTATGGGGCCGTTGAAAGTTTTTTCGCGATTACGATGGTGGTTCCATGGAGAAAGTTGTTCAGTTTGATGGTCTGTAGCACACCCTTTCATATGACTATACCCTTTCTGTTACACGTTGTATAATACTAAAGAGATTGAATCTATACAATGCAAAGATAGTTGTACAATCTTCAGCCAATCTTCAGCAGCTCCAACAATACCATTTAATGCTATCAATTTATGCGTCCCTGTCCTTGTGGAGCAAGACCAGCATTGAGCCAAGCATTTTTATCAGCGATATGATCGCTCAACTTGTAATATGCTTTCTGACAAAGTGTGCGTTTAATGCATGTTTAAAATTTCGTCTCATTCAGTTCAAGAATACTTTGTGGAATTTTATTATAGCATCTCAAACAGAAACCCCATGAAAGACAAGTCTACTTTAGCGAGTCTAAAGCCTCGCTGAAGTAATTGGTCCCTATTTCTAGTACTGTAATTATGTCTATCACCTCTTTTACCAAAAAGATGCAATTTTTTTCTAACGTACATTATGTTTTCGTAGATGTATTGACACTGTACCGTCATAATGCCAATATCCTTAAACAGTTCCCTTAGAGAATCGCGCCTACGAAGATTATATATGGCTTTGATGGCTCTTTTATGCAGAATAAATATAGACTCAATATCTGCAGCCCGTCCCCATAACAAAATATGGTAAGACATTATACTATTAAGTAACTAAAATAGACCAGTCTAGCGGTATCTACATCAGTAAATTGACGGATTTTTCTAATGGCATATGCTGCTGAACTTAGCCGCCCCGCAAGAAATGTTAAATGAGAACCCCATTGTAGCCTTGAATCAAGCGTAATCCCCAGGAAAACCGTTTTATCTACGAATTCAAGTTTCTCATTATTCAATAATATATCACAATCACTACCCTTAACATTCGGTAAAGCAAATCTTATGAATTTGGTTTTTTTTTAAATATTGTACTACGGTGGTACGAAACCCTTCGTGTGATATTCCGACTCGCTCTTGGCCGGTTTTTTAAACAACCGTCACACCGCTTTAACTTAGAGGTGGAACGTTTAAAAAAACACAAATTCTTCCTTTGGAAACTTTTCAAATAACCACGCTGTGTAAATGCCATTAGTATATTCCGGTGATGTTGGGGATCAACGTCTTTTTAGGACAGAGACGCATTTAGGTCAAAAACCAGCATTATGGCCCCGACTTTAGGACCCACTTTAGAAAACATTGGAGTTTTTTTTTTTCCCGTCGTTTTTCCTTTGTTAAGATGCCATTTGATGGCTGGTAGTTGAACGTGAAATTACTCGCTTTTCTATTTGAATTTTCTGCAAAGTTGGAAATAGTTGCACTTTAATTTTTTTTATATTGTCTCGTCAAGCTGCAAGCGAAAGAAATGGGTTCTTGGAAAATCTAGTGATCAGAATGAAAAGGTATTTTGTTTTCTCCGTATTCTTTTCTTGGCAGTTAATTTCTTCCACATAATTGGCTTTTCAGTACAGAAATTTCTTTCTGGCATCAACAAAAAGAAATATAGGTACAACCCTCAGATTGAAGTAGCTAAGCAAAACCAATTTACAAACGTCTTTGCACTCTTAAAAAGTTTTGCAGCTCTCGAGGCAAAACGAGTGCCTCCCTGGCAAAACGACCCGAAATTTGAGGGTCTAAAAGAAACTTAAATTGGACTTTGGTGAGGTTTTCCTGGTACTTTGAGTTTCTTAGGTAACTTCTCCTGAAATTAGATTTTCTTAATGTTGACCTTGATAGTTTTAATGGAATAATTGTATGTTCTTATTTTGTGTATTGATAAAAAGTACTACTAACTCTATCATAAGCAAAATATATAAATCGGAAGTTTTTTACTCAAGAAAATGCTGTTGGAAAAATTTCTTGAGCACCTTTTTTCAGTTTCGTCAAGTTGAAAGATGTTATGTGGATGTGAATTAACATAAGAATTATTTTTAATTAAGATTCAGAATCACCCTACAGAGTGTAAACAACCTCATCACTAAGCCATCAACATGCATTCTGTGCATCAAACTAAGTAATTTCACGGTGAAAAATCATGTTTTGTGGTAGAACTCAATGTTACGCACTGAAAACATGTTGACAGATGGATTGAATAGTACGGGACTCGTTTAAACTAAAAATCTTACAATAAAACTGGTATCTAAAAAACGTGTCAAAAAGTTGGAACTTTGAACCCCAATATTTCCGTTACTAGAAGGTCCCCAGGCCATACCTGGGGACCTTCTAGAACAGAAAATGATCGCAATGACGAAGATAACAGGTGCCTGCCTGCTGCAAAAACTACTGAACAGATCTAGATGAATTTTGACACACATATAGTTTATAACCTGATCAACACATAGCATACGTCATATCTCAATAGTGCGATCCCATGGGACAATTGCCGTGCTCCACGCGTACGAAGCCACGAACATAAGTAAGTTTTAATAAAATACCAAAAAAATAACAAACACCCGGCCACAATCTCCTTAGTTACCACATGACAATAAACGACGAAATTCCAATTTATATTAATGATATTTTTGCCATAAAACATAATA
The DNA here is from genome assembly GCA_950022955.1 of Xestia ashworthii. Lineage (NCBI taxonomy): Eukaryota > Metazoa > Arthropoda > Insecta > Lepidoptera > Noctuidae > Xestia > Xestia ashworthii. The sequence goes on from OX465572.1 coordinate 8,606,255, forward strand.
CGTCAGCCGCCATCTTTTAATTTAAATAACAAATAAGTACATTCGAATTATATTAATGGAGTGCCAGTATTTTGTAATAATAGTGCTTATTACACGTCGGTTTTTAATATTAATTGCTCTATTGAAAGGTGAGTGTTCATTAATAAGCGTTTTATTAATTAATTATTAAAATGCTTGTTGTGATCTCGATGTCTGCCAATAATTTGAGCGTTGTCGATGTAAACTACTCAATGAATCACGATTTTGTGATATTAATTTTGTTAATAGCAATTTATTTTTCTTTGTTGTGGGGACTGATTGGTTCTATTGCATGCATATTCGATGGCAAAAATGGGTTGAATTATAATGCGTTTTTTTTACCCAAAAAGATGACTTTATTTCTCCAAATCTATACTTCGAATTTATATTTGAAAATATTTTAAGAACCAATTTTATTTTATATCTATTTTATTTCAAAAGATGTTCTGAACCGAGAAACCTTTTTAATTTCGGGAAAAAAAATCAAACTTTGTTTCTTATGGTTCCGCACCCGAATAATAACTAACGGGCCTTCGCTGTCTGTCCGTCCGTCTGTATGTCTGTATGTCCGTCTGTCTCATGATTCGTAATAGAGGCAGACAGTTTAAATTTCACAGAATGTGTATTTCTGTCTACAATCTACGATAATGCGGAACCCGATGTTTTTCTTTTAATTTCAACCACTCGCTTTACTTTGGTTAAACGCAATAATTTTAGTCACACTTTACACCTAATTGGTCAAAGTCAACAATTACGTGGCCGATCAGTGGCTATTTAAATTAGTTTTGACTTTGCTTTTCTCTTTAGTGCGGTCGGGTTCACCCACGATGACCATTTAAAAAGTATACTTTTTACTTTTGCAAATACATAACATAATTTTTTTATACTTAGGAGTTTCCTCTCTCTGGAGCTCTGACCTTACCCTACCGTAGCTTGGACTCTGTTCCCGATACTGGTGGGCTACAACTTTTAAATTTTTGAAATTAACGTTTTAAAATGTAAATAAATTTGTTTATAAATGAATAAAGGGTTTTTTTTTATAAATAATTGATTCGATGGGAACAAAAAGGAAAGAATATTTAGTAAAAAATGTATCGCATCAAATAATTGATTCGATAGGAACATATGCCTGAATCGACTTCCACTTTGATCAACTGGTTGATTCGTTCAGTTGATGCGAGTGGAAAATCTGTTTTTTTTTTTTTTTTAAATAATGTCTCGCTTGTAATCCCGAAGGGCTGGGCAGAGGGGTACCAAATAGTACACTCACATTTTGACAGTCATTATTCAAGTCCCATGTCAATCCAATAGGAGGCGACTCTTTTGCCATCAACGGGGCGCAAACCCAGACTTCATTGCTGCCACTTAGAAATTCCTGATGAAAAAACCCAATAACACTGTGTAACACCTGGGAATCGAACCCAGGACCTCATGCTCAGCAGTCGCGTGCGACTACTAGACCAAAGAGGTAGTCTAATAAACTAATAACATGTAATGTAATTATAAGGCCTGAATTCTTGTCGCGCTGATGGTCGGTCGCGTATGGTCGGTCGTGACGTCAGCGAGAATAAAATGCGGCTGTCGGTCGCCGCTGACGTCAGCGTCGCAGTATGGTGCTTTATAGAACACAATGTACACTCGTGCGCGACCGACCGTCAGACTAAATGGGTTTTCTCGTCAAAGGTGTGTTATTATAATGTTTAGAGGTTAATTTTAAATAACACTTAACTAAAGGCAGACACAACATCGAGTATAATACTCCCAAAGTACAAAAAATGCATGAAAATAATATAGCCAGTTGTAATTTAAACACAGCACACATATTGTCATTAAAAATGTATATTATTTGTTTATTGCACACACATCAGTAGTAAAGAATTCCGTACTAATGACAGGCTACAGATACACAAACATACACAGCTTTATGGGATGAAAAAATTGATGCTAACTAAGGCCGACTGCATATGGCTGGATGCATAAGATAAATACCTTCAGATTTGATGTCATGAACTAGATTACTTTGATTGAACGAGAGTTTGGGTTATTCGTATGGGTTGGTTATAAATATATGTCTCATCCTGGTACAGTGCATAGTGTCAAGCTGTTGTGGGCGCAGAATGGGATACGGGGACTAGAGAAATAGCTCCTTTAACTTGTACACAGTTTATTGTTACAGAGTCAATTACTAACGCTACTGTAGTAACTAATTACTCTGAAGTTAATAGGGAAACACAGAGCAGTTCCCAGACCAGTATGTGTCGCGACCACGCCCGAACGTTGTTTTTTTAAGGGTAACACTGGTTCAGTGACTTGTCAAAATTTTGCTCCGTATTTTAAAATTAGTTTTAAATAATTTTCAATTGTTAAAACCTTGTACAATTGTAACTAATTATCAAATAAGTGTATAAATACCCAGGCTGACTGTTTTCATGCGAAAATACACGTAAAAAAACTTTTTTGCAAAAAATAAAACCGACTTCAAAAAGAAAAAGTGAAAAATAACTTTAGCTTCTGAAGTCGGTGACGTTTGTATGATTGATTTAATTTTTTTGTCACCGACTTCAGAAGCTAAAGTTATTTTTCACTTTTTCTTTTTGAAGTCGGTTTTATTTAAAAAAGTTTTTATTTTTTCCTTTTTAGTGGTTCACATGGAAAGTGCATACAGTTACAATTACAACAAGCCCAAACACGACTAGGATACATTGTCTCATTATGGAGTTCCGTGACTCTTGGCTTCATCATCAGATCTGATGGTAGAATGGTTCTTATCAAACGCAAATGCTTCACTTGTTGTAGAAAATATAAAAATTGCTGTACGTTATCCTATAAAATTTGAAGAGTTCCCTCGATTTCGCCAAGATTCCATCATCAGATCCCGACTTGGCGACTCTATGGGACCAACTTGGAAGTATACCCTTTCAAACAAAAAAATAATTTTTCTAATCGGTTTAGGCGTCTTCGAGTAATCGGGTACCTAACATACATAAAAAAAAAAAAAAAAAAAAAATACATACAGTCGAATAGAGAACCTCCTCCTTTTTGGAAGTCGGTTAAACATAGTGTGTTTGGTTGCCTACTTCAACCGGTAACCTATATCGCGAGCAGCTGATGTTCCTGTGAATCAATCAGGGGAGTGTATTTGTTTCTTCGATCATTCGAAAGAGCCGCAATGCGATCCTTAAAACAACAAATGGCGTAAAAGCCATTTTGGCCAAAATGACTTATAAATGCCATTTTGTTCAGTTTTTGAAGCTCTATCGATCTGTATATTTGAAATGTTCAAATTCGCAAAAAAATGGCTCTTACATCCAATATTTTTTAAGAAAAAATTCCAATAATTTTATGATTTGTGTCGTTATAACCAATATTAAAATCGAAAACTGCAAATTTGGGGCGTAAAAGACTTAATTTCTTAGTGATGTGGTTAATATTACATTTTACGATTATATCGAAGTAAATAATATCAAAGACAACTTGTTTTAAAATGCAAGACTTTCAAAAATAGGCTTTTACTACAATTTAATAGAATTAAGTTTTACAAATATAAAACGTTAATAATGTCGTAAAAGACAATATTTTATTATAATTGGCTTATACGTCAATTTTTTAGCGTAATAATTAAAACCGAGTGTTTATCTCTTGATCGTAAAAACCAAGACGGTAGGAAAATGGTTTTCAATGTCGATCCTTAAAACAACAAATGGCGTAAAAGCCAAAAAGCTACTTTTCAGGAGAGCCAAAAAACTAAAATGAGTAACTTTGTTTCCTCAATATCTCTCAAAGTAGTAAAGCTATAATAACCAATTAAAGTTGTATTTTCTTAGAATTTTCATGTGTATAATTATAAAAACCTAATATTGTAGGGCCTATGCTAGTTTCCGAGATAGCATGTCTTTTACTACAAAAAATTTTGCTCTAACTGGCCTTTACGCCGTGAATTTTATACTTTGCAAGTTAAACAGGTTATGCGCACTTGGAGTAAAAGACTTAGGGAACATCTATGTTTGGGTTTTTGAAGAAATAAAAGACAAATATAATTACCGAATGTATTAATTATTACAATAAATACAACACAAAATTTTGAAAAAGTACCAGTAAATCTAACATTTCGGATCAATGTAGTTATCTAAATTATGCCATGAACGCTATTTTTAGCGAAGAATGAATTGAGAAATTAAATTCAACATGAACATCAACATCAATTAAACAAACATCAACGAAATTGAAAAAAATCAACGAAAGTATTAAATATTGTAATAAAATAATACAAATTTTGAAAAAAATTAAAAGAAATAAGAAAATTTGAAATTTCGTATCAATTTACTTTCTAAATCGGTACTATAAATGCTATTTTTTAACGACGAAATAAAAAAAAATTGAACATCAACTATTAAAATTTGGATCGAACTTAATCAAACACTTTCACCTCGTACTGATGTTTACAAACAAATCAGTCTTAAATTTACCAATTACAGTTTTAATAACTAAATTGCGATTATTATTATTTTATATAAACTAACTAAAATACCACTATTATTAGAATCAGTCTAAATAATCAGTCCTTGCGGTAGAATTTTAATTAGTCTTAGAATGCAGTTGTACAAGAAAATTAAGTATTAATTACTTACTGCATAAAATATTTAAATAAATGAGTATTTTCTACCAAACTATCTGCTTAAAAGTAGTTAAAAATATAATAGGTAACAGAATTGTGGTACCTAATAGGTAACAAGTTTAATAATTAGTCGACATCATTATTTTCATCATTATCATCTTCTTCATCAGTTTCAATCAGAGTATCTTTCTTATCACCGATGTAAGGTAAGTCTAAGTAGTCTTTATGGAACCTCTTCGGTATTGTCCCATCTAGACATAATTTTTTCAAATCTTTATATACGCATAGCTACTTTCAAGAAAAAGCATCTTAATAAAATTGATATAAAGTATTCCATGAAAGAAGATGCCGTAGCCAGGACAGTTATTTTATTTGAGAAACCAACAAAGAAAGGGAAAGGAAAGGGAAAGGCCAAGAGAGCGTCCGAAGCTAAAAATGAAGACCAAACTTACTTGGAAGAATTAAATACCTTTACTTTGCCAAAAGCTTATTCAGAAAAAATACCAATTTCTGCTCTGAAATATAAAGATTTGAAAAAATTATGTCTAGATGGGACAATACCGAAGAGGTTCCATAAAGACTACTTAGACTTACCTTACATCGGTGATAAGAAAGATACTCTGATTGAAACTGATGAAGAAGATGATAATGATGAAAATAATGATGTCGACTAATTATTAAACTTGTTACCTATTAGGTACCACAATTCTGTTACCTATTATATTTTTAACTACTTTTAAGCAGATAGTTTGGTAGAAAATACTCATTTATTTAAATATTTTATGCAGTAAGTAATTAATACTTAATTTTCTTGTACAACTGCATTCTAAGACTAATTAAAATTCTACCGCAAGGACTGATTATTTAGACTGATTCTAATAATAGTGGTATTTTAGTTAGTTTATATAAAATAATAATAATCGCAATTTAGTTATTAAAACTGTAATTGGTAAATTTAAGACTGATTTGTTTGTAAACATCAGTACGAGGTGAAAGTGTTTGATTAAGTTCGATCCAAATTTTAATAGTTGATGTTCAATTTTTTTTTATTTCGTCGTTAAAAAATAGCATTTATAGTACTGATTTAGAAAGTAAATTGATACGAAATTTCAAATTTTCTTATTTCTTTTAATTTTTTTCAAAATTTGTATTATTTTATTACAATATTTAATACTTTCGTTGATTTTTTTCAATTTCGTTGATGTTTGTTTAATTGATGTTGATGTTCATGTTGAATTTAATTTCTCAATTCATTCTTCGCTAAAAATAGCGTTCATGGCATAATTTAGATAACTACATTGATCCGAAATGTTAGATTTACTGGTACTTTTTCAAAATTTTGTGTTGTATTTATTGCAATAATTAATACATTCGGTAATTATATTTGTCTTTTATTTCTTCAAAAACCCAAACATAGATGTTCCCTAAGTCTTTTACTCCAAGTGCGCATAACCTGTTTAACTTGCAAAGTATAAAATTCACGGCGTAAAGGCCAGTTAGAGCAAAATTTTTTGTAGTAAAAGACATGCTATCTCGGAAACTAGCATAGGCCCTACAATATTAGGTTTTTATAATTATACACATGAAAATTCTAAGAAAATACAACTTTAATTGGTTATTATAGCTTTACTACTTTGAGAGATATTGAGGAAACAAAGTTACTCATTTTAGTTTTTTGGCTCTCCTGAAAAGTAGCTTTTTGGCTTTTACGCCATTTGTTGTTTTAAGGATTGGTCTAGTAGTTGAAATAAATGATTTGAGTTTGAAAACGGTCAATGTCGAGCCATGGGGCTGAGGTTAGTATCGAACACCATACCTCTAGACTCGGCTCAACGCCAAACAAAGGCTGCTTGCAGACTTGTGTTTAATTTATAGTGCATACTCATCAGGATCCGACAAATATAACTTTCTTACGCACACCTGGAGCTAATTGTTTCGTGCCGGGATAAAAACAAAAACTATCTTATATGTTAATTCAGGTTATGAACTATCTGTGTCCCAAATTTCATCCGTTCTGTAGTTATTGCAATCCATCCATCCTTTTTGCATGTACATGTTGCATGCGAAATGACATATTGATCATCTTTACTAACTTCCCAGACGGTTGGCTTAACCTATCCTCAGTCATCCGAGCAAGCAAGTGCAACACAACCCAAATCGCATTACCAGCCATTTTCAAGCTACCCAACAATAATCTCTCTTCGACCATTCAATTATATTGTAACTTTGCCTCCACACGCGTTGGTCTAATGCCTACGAGTTCTGTCTATTGCCCCGTAACTAATTGCCCTGATGGAACCTTTGAGTGCCGCTGTATGTAATTATTTAGATTTTAGACCGCGCTGGCTGGATCGTGTGTGGTCTCATTCATTTTTTTTTGGATTGATAGTCTCCTATCAATTATGGAGTTTTATTCACCAAGTCTTACCAAGTAGTATCATATTTCCCAGGATTAACTGGGTTGTGGAGGTCAGATAGGCAGTCGCTTCATATAAAATACTACTATTCAGCTGCATCCGGTTAGACTGGAAGCCACCCCAACATAGTTGAGAAAAGGCTAGGCAGATGAAGTTTCATTAACACCATTCTTCTCCATGAGATCTATGGTATCCATTAACTGTTTTGTTTGTTTGGCTGGACTATAGGCAGCTTATTTGTGACCATGCGAAAGTACGTATCACGGGTGTCTATGTATTTGAAATATGTAAATGTTTTGAGTTTGAATCCAAAAACATGACATGCTTCACCGAAGCAAGTGATAATTATAAAATACGCACATGATTCCAAAAAATCAGAGGTGCATGCCTTGGGTTCGAACTTGAGACCTATGATACACCACTAGGCCTAATGAAACGATATTTGCACTATATTCTTCTACTTCTTGATGGTGCTACTGAATGTATTGTCCCAACACTTCGCCACTTTCACGTCGTTGAGGGCAAAAATCACTCCAACTGCAGCTTCTGTGGCACAGAGAGCGGGTACACAGATAAGGCATACTTTGCGATGCAGTTCCAATTCGGCCTTCTGAACCTTGCTAGAGCCAGACCTCATTGCTGATCTTATATTGATAACTCGTTCAAGTTCTCATTAGTGCGAACGTCACAGGCTGATTTCATATGTTGTTTCGTTGACTAGCAGTTGAGTTCAAAAAATCTGAATGCAATTTTTGCAAAAGCTTAAATTTTTCCACTCTCTCTTCTTCCTCTCTTCTTCAGCCCTTGGCCACCCAATATTGAGTGTAGGTCTTCTCTTCTTTTTTGGTGGTTTGTATCATGGTTAACCAGTTTCTTCCGGCAACTATTTAATGAGATCGTCTATCCACCTAGTCGGTTGTCTTCCCAAAGGAGATGTTCCAGAAATGTATGGAGCCTGGGCCAGCACTATGTACACTATAAATATTGCTGTATAATACAGTAAGCGTTTTTCATTGTTAATTTTCTTTAATTTCACTTCGTTTCCATGTAAATTCAAATGAGCTTGGTCAGAGAGAGCAACACAACATAAAATTAAACATGGTGAATCAGAGCAGCAGCAAACAATGTCATTTTGATAATGACATTTGATTGAACAGGTGGCGTACCATGACGTCATATAGCATGATTGTTTTAATCTTATTCCAGAGTGAGAAAGAGATGGCGCTAGACGTTCTCTATAGCTCCGTCTCTTTCCCACACTGGAATGACGTTAAAACAATCCTGCTCTAAGACGTCATGGTTACCCCGCAGGTCCAATCCAAACTCAAAGCAAAGACAGACGAAGATGTCACTTCTTAAAACTGTCAAAGTCGTCAAAGTTCTTGTCACACAATTACTGTCATGGCTGCCCTAAAATAGGGTTTTCTTTTTAAAAAACTTTATTTATGTATGCCTGTACCCCTCTTCAAATTATTTATTTATGAAATTCCCCTATTTTTTTCCTATTTATCCATGTAGTGTACCTACATAGTGGTGGCCCAAAATCAAACATCTCCTTTCTCCGTCCCGCCAGTAACTTTTCAACTTGATGACGCTAAATACATCAATTTGATCAAGACGTGTGCAACCAGCTTTACCGAGCGCCACTTTCAATTTAAAATGATCTGCGATCCGGCTGTAGTTTTTATTTTATGCGTATGAGCTTAAATTATAAATAGCTTTCATGCCAATCTAGGAATTTGGAAGTGATACTGTTTTTTATAATGTTGATGGTGTTTTGATGTAATATGACGTCATTATTGCATTCAATCAAGGAGCCAAGGTAAGGGATGTCGTTTTGTATGTTTCGGATAGTGATGTTCACAGCGTACCGGTGCGGTGGCGTGATGTTATGTTATGAACTGGTGTAAACAATAGACAGACAATAGATTTCAGCAATCCCAGTCCATTTGCTATCATTTATTGAGGAGTTCCGTTCCATATCTCCGAAGTTCGTGATCAGATCATGACAATATTTCTATGGGACCAACTTGGAAGTATACCCTTTCAAACAAAAAAAGAATTTTTCAAATCGGTTCAGGCGTCTTCGAGTAATCGGTGAACATAAATAAAAAAAAAAAAAATAGATACAGTCGAATAGAGAACCTCCTCTTTTTTGGAAGTCGGTTAAAAACAGCTGCACTGTGACATGTTCCCATACAAAATGTGTTGTAAACAGCTGTGTTTAGATAATCAGACCGTCATCCGTTTGGTCAACATGGACTTAGGTCCATGTTCAAATAACGGATGATGGTCTGATTAAGTGTAAGATATTCAATAGTTGTTCACTTCTGACACCTGATTTAATTACTTGGTGACACATCTTCCTCAATTAACAATACACAAGTTACATTAAATTAAAAAAGACACATGGGGTTATAATTTCAAGGAATTCCCGGTTTTTGGAGTTGGCTCTTTCATTTGATATCCATATTGAGGGATTTGTGAAAGAAAATGTTATTCACCATTTTGTGGTGGCGGCCATCTTGGATTTGAAATTTATTATAGCGTATAGTATTTTACTAGTCAAGCCCTTAATATTTAATACAAAAAAAAAAGCATTTAATACCCATAAAGAGGGAGTTGTTAAATAAATATGACGATAGGATATGATATAGACTGACGAGGCAATCAATTCCAATAAAAAAGGATAAAATTCACTCTCGTCACTCACTCAAAGGTCACATTGACAGTTTGATGTATCCTTCGTGTTTTACAATTCTTGCATTGCTTTGTTCTTTCTCCCGTCCTATGAATAGTCATAACGTGTGTGGCGTTTAGGGCATACTATAGAACAAGACTACTAGAACTATACCTTAAAACAAGACATAGGACGAACGTTACTGTTCGATCCCAATAAACGGCTATTGCACCGTTTGTGATTTAGCTACATATTTACGGTTATCAATTCCACTTAAGTGTGCTGTAAGACATTGCTGCTCGCCAAATTTCGTGATTCACCGGGTTAGAGGCAAAACCAACTACTTATCTCATTTTTTTTGCTTTTGTTCACCATTGGATAAAGAATTAAATACCGATTCAAATGGTATCCATCCATCCACAGCCCAAACTGCTGGGTATAGGCCTCTCTCTTCTAGTGCCAATTTCCGCGCCAGCCTCATCAGAACCCTCATGGTATATTAAAGTGAAAAATCACAATAGTTGGTTTTGCCTCTAACCCGCGATATAGGTATTCGTACCAAAACCTACAGGTTACTTCCGGTTGACCTAGAATTGTCAATTTTGTTAAATAAATTACACAAAGTAATGCGCCTGTCTGGGTTTGAACCCACGACTTACTATACGTAAGTCGGGGCCGCCACCACTGGGCCACCGAACACCTATCTAATGTAAAATATTGAATTGCATATTGTGTTGCAAATAATCCTATACCCAGCTTTATATGGTAAAAAAAACGAGTCTATCCATGCATAACACTCCGTAACCCGTTCATTCCATCCGTAAAATATTTGCCTTTGTTATGGTTCAAAAAAACAGCGGATACTCACAATTTTCAGATCAACCACAAAAAGAAAACATTTTAATACGTTTCCGATAAAATATTCATCGACAGGCCCCAATTATTTACACATTTATAACAAAAAATAGCACCCAATTGTAAGCTCTGGACGGCTGGAGGCAAAAAATCTTTAAAACAATACAAATACTGCAATCATCTGTTATTAAATCTCTGGGAGAAGTTACGGGCAGAATAAGATTAATAAATGTAATGTACTATTAACAAAATAGATTGGTATGCAGGCTACATCTCTTTTTGCTTTTTCCCCTAGGCAATCTAGCAATTTTTTTATCACTAAAATTTAAGTGTCTGTTTGATATTTCCAAATAACAGTTTTTTTTCTGAATGCAATTAATTGCAAGTATCAAGTTATATTCGGCATTTTAACAAAAAAAAACTTGTATCTGACGGTCTGCTTGTTTGTTCTAGCTAATCACCGAAATTTCTGGACTGATTTGATGGGATCTACTGACAGAAAGTTGATGTTATATCTTTACCCAATTAAGGCTACTTTTATTACAGAAAATGTTTAGGTTCCGTGCTAAAAAAAACGATGACATTCGGCGTATTCGCCGTGCACACGTTGCGAACTCGCGACGAGCTCACTGCGCACTTGACCCGCTATCCACTCGCTCGCAACTCGCTAGTGTGATAAGGTCCTAAAAATGAATGCGCAATTGCGCATCCTGTAAAATCTGATCGTTTTCCTTCAACAAACCAATTCCTTTTGCCTACCGTACTTTGGTTGAAAGAATTCAATTATTATCTTGTCACACTGTATGAAAGAGATGACGATTTATTATCCGATTCTGAATGAGGACATTCTGTGCTACCTGGAAAAATGTGGAGATTTTTTTCATACTATGATTACTACGCCTTGAGTTCTGACAAGAAGTACGGTGCTATAATCTCAATACATTTTGCTGTAATGTTTTTATATCTTTATCGTAAAAACCTGAATCCAGAGGACAAATGAAAAACGCTTTCAATTGGTTTTGTATTTAGCGTCTTTGAACTGGATTAATAACGTATTCACTTGATGCATTTCAACGTTTACGTGGATGTATAAAATGTTGTTAAAATGGTAGCAACTGAAAAAAAAATTGAGACTGATAAGCCAATTTTCCACAAAAAAGACGAGATTTCGAGTCAAATTAGCAACAACGGTAAAACAAAACTCACGATACGGAACATTATTTTAAAGGTTGCAAAAACCTTTCAAGCTAATTAGACAATTTATAATTAACTGATCAACTAGTTAGTTTTGACGTTCCCTGCAGAGATAACCGTTTAGAAACAAAAAAAATAGCAACTATAGATAGCTACCGTTTTATTTTGAATAGTACTTCGCCCGTGACTTCGTTCGTTAAATTATGATAGCTCAGCTAATTTTTATGATATAAATATGACCTTAAATTACTTCTTGATGATTTAGCTAACTATTGGTGAAAATAATTAAAATCGATCAAGTAGTTTCGGAGCTTTTTCGGTACAAACCAATAAACGAAATATTTCGTCTTTATAATATTGTATAGTTTATGCACCAAATATTTAGTGAAAAGATCATCCAAATGCTGATTTATTAATCGGTTTGTTACTAATTATAACATATTATATTGTTTTTCTAAAAATACCAATGAACGAAACGAAAAAGTCGTTTTTAATTAACCAATAATAACACTTTGACGTAAAGAAATAAGGTTGCGTTTCCAACAACACAATTATGACGTTAAAGTGTTTCGTTTTTTTTTGTGTCAGATTTTTAATCGACTTCCTTTTAAGTGATTGTCAGATCAAGCATCATTTATGATCAGATTAATGATATAAAATATCTATTGTTACAAGTAGTTACTACAAGTATTACTCTCGACTCGGCTTGTGTTAAATACTCTTTTATCGTCCTGAGATAATGGAACACCACTTTTTTAGTTTAATTGTGTGTGGTGCTTTATTGTTTTCTAAAGACTTTTGATTGATAATGGTCCTATGGTACCTACTAATTAGTTACCAGTTTAAAATGCCGACAGTGGTCAAAAGTCATCTTTTTACCACCTGGTGCGATATATAGAGGTTATGAAATGTTCAAATTATTTCTTGTCGTCACAGATATTATAACTGTCGTACTGTATGCATCTGAATGCTGGGTTGTGAAAAAGATGGTTATAAAGTAAAGAGATAAAGTAAGAAATGACTAGTATAATATAGAAAGTTTGAAAATGGCGCCTGTTACAGAAAAACTAAAAGGCAGTCAATTGTTTTGGTATGGACATCTAACGACGAGGGCTAAAAGAGAGACTAAAAGAGTGGTGGACATTAATGTTGATGGATGAAAAGGGAGAGGAAAGCCAACGAAAAGATGGATATATTGTGTTAGGAATGATATATTCCGTGACGTTTGATAGGGGAGAATGGAAGAAGAAAATGTGTTGCACCGACTCTAAACATAATGAGACAACGACAGGAAGGCACTTGTGGGCTTATATTATGACGGACGTAATCCAGTTTTGTACCTTGTGTTAATTTATGTCTTTAAAGAAGTAGGCAGAAGTGTCTTCGAGATGTTATCGTCATCAGCCTACAACAGTCCACAGCTGGGCGCCCATAGGCCTCTTCAATTGCACCCACACCGATTTCCAGTTGCTACCAGCCGCTCTGCGAAGATCGTCGCTTCACCGCACCGAGCCTGACAGCGTCCCAACTTACGCTTGCCAATTCGCGGTTTCCACAACTGACAGATATTATAATTGGTCCTAAAATGCTAGGAGAGTGTGCAAAAGTGTACAGACAGACAGGTAATCCAAATCACTTTAAACACAGTTTTACGATTTTTTTACATCTCGACTGTCTAATAGATCACTTATAATCAAATCAATCTTGTTCTTGTTGTGTGTCTGTTCGCAAAACGAACGATATTAAATGATATAGAGATAGTAATTATATGACAGCTTGATTTGCATACTAGTTATGTCCTGCGGTTTCGATTCCTGTGAGAGAGCACTTGTGTGGCCTAGAGATAATTGTTTTGGACCTGTGTGTTTATAAATAATTCAGAAGGATTGCTAGGGGCAAGTTTATGGTCAAATTGGTTCTATTTTATGAACCGGTAGTAGACTGTCATTTCTATCTTGTTCTTGTGGAGTCCGCTTCAAGCACAAACAAAAGTTATATGATTGGTCTCATGGGAATTATTTGATCGTAGAAATAACCTTATTAAGGTTCCCATTGCAGTTCGAAGTGCACAAATTGTAATTCTAGTGCACAGCTACTTGTGATTTCTGCACAAATTGAAGTTCGGGACTTGCAATTCATGCACAATTTGTAATTCGGAACTTGCAATTCATGCACAAGTTGTAATTCGAGACTTGCAATTCTTGCACAAATTACATTCGATGCTTATTCTGTGCGGGATAAATTACACAACTTAGAAAACAAAGGTCAGGCAGTCGGTCTACGTAAAACACTGATATTCAGTTGCATCCGGTAAGACTCGAAACCAGTCTAACCGGATAACCCTAACAAAGAAAAAGTCAAAATAGATGATGATAAACAGAAGTCATCGCGGTTAACCGGGTACCTAGAAGACAATATCAGCTGTGTGGAGTACTAACTGGGTTGTGAAGGTCAGATAGACAGTCGCTCAATATAAAATACTGGGTATTCAGTTGCATCTCAGTAGACTGGAAGCCAACCCCAACATAGTTGGGAAAAGGCTACGCTGATTATGAATCATCTGAGTGGTCTAGAATTATGAAACAAGCTGGTAACATTATCCCAGCAGTGGGATCATGCTGGCTTACAATATTGAAAAACAGCCATTTATCAAAAGACACGACCTTTACCAATAATAACACCGTAGACTCATATAATTAGCGCTATAGCGCAACTTTGGCATTTAATACTGGGTTGTACTGATAAAATTATTACTATACGCAGTGACAGGTTGAAAACCTTGTCCTAATAGTTCCCAGATATATAAATTATTAATCGGTTTGATATCCATACCGCTAGAACCTGTCTAACATCATAACAGTATGTAAATCTCAGGCATTAAACACTTTTTTAAAATTTCGTACCTCAAAAGGTAAAAAAGGAACCCGTATAAGTTCACTCTCTTGTCCGTCTGTCTGACCGTGTGTCACCACCAATTTTCTCAGACACGGGTGGACCTAGCAAGCTGATGAATTTATACTAGATACTGAGGTATATAGTCTTTAATAAATTCAGTCAACACGATAAAAGATTAAGGGCTTTAGATTTTCAAGAAAACTTGTAAGTACCTACCAAAATTTACCTTAATTTTAAACTTTTTTTTTATTTCTTGAATCTGAAATCCTTAAAAAAGTATGTTATTTAATAACAAAATACCTACAAGATTATACATAACCCTCGGTGCGCGAGTCCGACTTGCACTTGGCCACTTTTTTTCAAAGACAGATTGAGAAATTCAGTTTAGATATAAAAGAAAGACTGCTGATGAAATTTCTCGTCGACTGGCTGATACTTCGCGTGACCAGAGAGCCGTCTCTTTCTTTGGCCTAAGAATTAGCATTGTCATTCGTCGCGGCAATGAAAGAAAGAAAGAAAGAATGAAAAAGCATTTAGTAGCCCGTACAGGACACACATCATCACATCATCCCCGTAGCCCGTACAGGACAAAACACATAAAAATTAACATTATTTACAACTATTGAAAACTAAACATAGAAAAATTAAAATAAAAAGAAACGAAAGTTCCTGAACGAGGCCAAAAGGTCTCAGCATGGCCTGCTGCCTGTCATCTGGCCACGTTTCCGGAAGACAGCGATGTGGAGGAGTACTTAGATACTACGCCCTGTTCTATACTTAGTCCGTCTTATTATAAAAACTTCCGTAAGTACCAGGTTTAAACCAGAACTAAAAGGTCTTGGTTTAGTACGGTACTAACGTTAGTTCTTTCATTCGTATTACAAATCGAAGACCAACAAAGGACTAACTAGTACTAAAGAAAGTCTCTGGTCTTAACATTTTCCACAGATTATAAGCAACAAAATATTTAAACTGTTCATTCATTCGTTCATAGTTCTATGCGCCGTTCCTTTTTACAAAATGTTGTAACGTAAATAAATTAAAGTAACGTAAATAAAGTTTTGTTATTTATAGGTATTTAAATATTCCGACTTGTATTTTTTTTTTAATGCACGTTCATAATTCAATTGTTCTGGTTTGGAACAACTATCGAGCTAGCGCGTATAACGGTGTGAACTGGGCAGCGCGCGTAGTTCGAGTAAGATATCGAAATAAGTTACAAACTTAAAGGATGTCCTCGAGGATCGTGGGATAAATCATCACGTAGCAGATCGACAATCTTTTGGCCAAAACGTTTTGTAAATCTGTATTTAAGTACATCGAAAATCTTCGTCAGATAGGTAATTGAAATGGATTTCGTCGCTGACGAACTCGGTTGGGTCCCCGGGAACTCTCAAAAATACCCAACAGATCCAAATCTTCCAAATCAATTGTATCAATAATATCAATCCTATCAATAATATCCATTTTTGTTTAAATCACAAAAACTTTCCGAAAATTAACCTCAAAACTAAAAAAGGATTTGACGTTTGACAATTT
The DNA here is from genome assembly GCA_950022955.1 of Xestia ashworthii. Lineage (NCBI taxonomy): Eukaryota > Metazoa > Arthropoda > Insecta > Lepidoptera > Noctuidae > Xestia > Xestia ashworthii. The sequence goes on from OX465572.1 coordinate 8,622,468, forward strand.
AGTACCATAGTTAAACTAGGGGTCACGATGGTCTAACTTTGGTACCATAGATAGTTCTAGGACTAGCGATAAACTTCGTTTTGTAATAACGTTTTTTCAAGTTCATGGTTTAGACCTAGTACTAAACCCGGTATTATTTTTAAGACCACGTTTTGTAATAAGACGGTTTTAGTTTATTTAGTAAGTCCTTTGTTAATATTTAGTTTTAATAACCTTATCTCCTTTATGTTGCTTAAAAGTCAATTTATCAAATTACTAGCTGTTGCCCGCGACTTCGTCCGCGAAAACCACCCTTGTCACATAGGGGTATAAAAGTAGCCTTCGACTTGTTCTCTGACTTATCAAATATACAAAAAAAAAATGTTAAATCGGTGAAGTCGTTTCGGAGGACTTCGATAACAAACAATGTGACACGAGATTTTTATGTATTAGAAAGCTTTGTCTGCGGCTTTGCTCGCGTTGAATTTGGGGTAATTTTAATTAAAAAATGAGAAAATTTCATTGCGCAAATCAAAGAGTAAGTAAAATTCAAGATCCAGCAGACTTTTAAAGATATACATATCTGGGTTGCTCATAAATTCGTTGGTTTCAAAATCTTAAATTATTGTCTAGGATGGAATTACTATGGCCGGTAAATTACATAACGATACGTAGCTACGAAGACAAACAAAAATTAAAGAAAAATTGGATTTGTGTTGAGTGAAAACCATGAAAACGACACCCATGAAGGAAAAACGAAAAAAAATCCTACGTGCCTTCTTGGATTTTCATTTTGACCTCATTTTTGTTATCAACGACTCCGAAAACTACGCAAACGACACCCATGCCGGAAATATTTAAAAAAAACCCTAGACGGCATCTTGGATTTTCATTTTGACCTCATTTTCGATATCAGCGACCCCAAAAAACATGAAAACGACACACATGACGAAAAATTTACTTCAACGCCATTTCGATTTTCATTTCGATCTCATTTTTGTAATCAGTGACCTCAAAAACCATGTAAACGACACCCGAGATGGAAAAACAAATACGAGTACTTTTCCTCGGCGCTATCTTGTATTTATCAATAGGAGTACTCTTGTGAGGTTTCGAATGAAATAGTCTTACCAATCTTGTTTCCCCTTACAAACTTTTGAGGCCCGTTTCACCCCTTGGAGGGTGAATTTTGAAAAAAAAATTCTTAGTGCACCCCTAGACTACATAAGGAACCAATTTGCCAAATTTGGAATCCGTAGACCCAGCGGTTTGGGCTATGCGTTGATTTTTAGACTTTGTCACCCCATTTACCCCTCTTAGGGGTTGAATTTTAAAAAACCTGAAATTCCGTTTCTAGTCATTTATCAATAGGAGTACTCATGTGAAGTTTCGAATGAAATAGTCTAACTTATGTTGTTTCCCCATACAAACTTTGGAGGCCCGTTTCACCCCTCTTAGGGGTTGAATTTTGAAAAAACCTGAAACCCGTTTCTACTCATTTATCAATAGAAGTACTCTTGTGAAGTTTCGAATGAAATAGTCTAACTAATCTTGTTTCCCCATACAAACGTTGGAGGCCCGTTTCACCCCCTTAGAGGGTGAATTTTGAAAAATCCTTTCTTAATGCACCCCTAGACCACATAAGGAACCTTCACGACAAATTTGGAATCCGTAGACCCAGCGGTTTGGGCTGTGCGTTGATATATCACCAAGTCAGTCAGTCAGTCAGTCAGTTTACCATTTTATATATATTGATTTTTCTTAGTGCACCCCTAGACTACATAAGGAACCTACTTGCCAAATTTGAAATCTGTAGACCCAGCGGTTTGGGCTGTGCGTTGATTTTTAGACTTGGCACTCTATTTACCCCTCTTGGGGGTTGAATTTTGAAAAAAAAATTTGACCTGTTTCTTCTCATTTATCAATAGGAGTACTCTTGTGTAGTTTCGAATAAAATAGTCGAACCAATATTGTTTCCCCATACAAACTTTGGGGGCCCGTTTTACCCCCTAAGAGGGTGCATTTTGAAAAATCCTTTCTTAGTGCACCCCTAGACCACATAAGGAACCTTCATGCCAAATTTGGAATCTGTAGACCCAGCGGTTTGGGCTGTGCGTTGATTTTTAGACTTGGCACCCCATTTACCCCTCTTAGGGGTTGAATTTTGAAAAAAAATGAAACCTGTTTCTTCTCATTTATCAATAGGAGTACTCTTGTGAAGTTTCGAATAAAATAGTCTAACCAATATTGTTTCCCCATACAAACTTTGGGGGCCCGTTTTACCCCCTTAGAGGGTGCATTTTGAAAAATCCTTTCTTAGTGCACCTCTAGACCACATAAGGAACCTTCATGCCAAATTTGGAATCTGTAGACCCAGCGGTTTGGGCTGTGCTTTGATTTTTAGACTTGGCACCCCATTTACCCCTCTTAGGGGTTGAATTTTGAAAAAAAAATGAAACCTGTTTCTTCTCATTTATCAATAGGAGTACTCTTGTGAAGTTTCGAAAAAAATAGTCTAACAAATCCTGTTTCCCCATACAAACTTTGGGGGCCCGTTTTACCCCCTTAGAGGGTGAATTTTGAAAAATCCTTTCTTAGTGCACCCCTAGACCACATAAGGAACCTTCATGCCAAATTTGGAATCTGTAGACCCAGCGGTTTGGGCTGTGCTTTGATTTTTAGACTTGGCACCCCATTTACCCCTCTTAGGGGTTGAATTTTGAAAAAAAAAATGAAACCTGTTTCTTCTCATTTATCAATAGGAGTACTCTTGTGAAGTTTCGAATAAAATAGTCTAACAAATCCTGTTTCCCCATACAAACTTTGGGGGCCCGTTTTACCCCCTTAGAGGGTGAATTTTGAAAAATCCTTTCTTAGTGCACCCCTAGACCACATAAGGAACCTTCATGCCAAATTTGGAATCTGTAGACCCAGCGGTTTGGGCTGTGCGTTGATGGTCAGTGAGTGAGTCAGTCACTTTCTTCTTTTATATATATAGACTAGCTGTACCCGCGCGGTTTCACTCGCGTGTTTCATACGTTGATGTTTAAAACAGCAATAAAATACCATCCTGAAACACCTCAAACTCAAATGGGAATAGTTCTCCCGCTGCCATGACTTCACAGGCGGTTCCGTAGGTGCCATGGCAAGACATTTCAGTAACGTATTTACGCATCGAACAATAAACAGCTCTTGACCGCTCCTGGGTGAAAGGTTGAAACCTTTCCCAGTTGTAAGACACGTGGCGCACATTGCTGGCTCGAACACGTGGCCCAGACAGGCGCATTACTTTGTGTAATTTATTTCATCACCACTGCTCTCAAAACGGTGAAGGAAAACATCGTGAGGAAACGAAAGGAAAGGAAAGGCATGTCTTAGAACCAAAAATTCGAAGACATGTGACATCTGCCAAACCACACCGGGCCCGCATGGTGGATTTGCCCATACGCAAAATATGCGCTTTGAAATTTAAATTGGCCAACGGAATCAAAACATCAAAATGACCTTCATTGAAGTTTCATGAGAATCGGATTATTTTTACTCCCTGTTCGTCCATTGAAACACCTGGAACTCAAATGGCAATAATTCTCCCGCTGCCATGAGTGATGCACCAAATATGATAGAGATGAAAATAAGCATGCGCCATCGCCAGGAATATTTACTATTTGGTTAAGAATTTGCACTCCATTAGAAGTGATAATATTTTGATTATCCATTTAATTAAACAATGCTTACAACCAGTAAGTACCGGAAAAAACATTATTTGGAACGTAATTTTCTTTATAGCTATTTTTTTGCATCACCAGCCTAAACCAAAGATACAACTTTAAAATTAAAATACGATCGTAGGTATTCAAGGACACCTTTTCTAGTAAGAACGACTAATACTAAAAGACCTACTATTATAGTACTTAATACCAAAGTGTGAAATACACAATATGTAATTCGCGAAGCAATAGACATAACAAAATTCCAACCAGGCAATAGGTAAGAACACAATAAAATGATTATCCTCCAATTTAAAATTACTAATGCTACGGCCAGACTTGTAGGCGAAGATTCGAACGCACGCACGAACTTTGTCGCGACAAAATTGCCCTTTGATGTGCGGCAATTTACCGACAGCGGCGGGAAGGGCGTTCGTATTCGCGAAGATGATTCGCGATAGGACGAATTCTTTGGCCAGACGTGTCGCGACAATGCAAATCTTCGTGTTATCGCGATAGTGTAGCCCCAGCATAAGTGAAACATACCGAAACGAAGACAACCCAAACAACGATGATGTCAAATATTTCAAATCAAATTAGTAGTAACAGCAAAATATCGCAGAACAGAAATGAGCTTGAGCTTGAGCGTGTTTCGCTTAATTTCGTTTTTTGAAACGTTTTTTTCTTACCCTTCAACAGACGCCTGCGTACTGAAAAATACTGGCCACCTAGAAATTGGCATAAAACTTTAAAACGTTATAGAAACTCATTTCAATACCTTTCAGCAGACGGCTGCATATCACTGAAACATACTGGCCACCTAGAAATTACGCCCTCAATGAACTTCCAAATTCTTATTTCAAAATATGCATTAACGCACTGTCGTAAAATTCAATTTGGATCCATATCGGTTTCCGAATTCTCATTTCAATGTAAAGTATGCAATAACGCGTTGACGTAAGATTCAATTTGGATGTTTAACTTTTTTCATACAAACATTAAAAACCCTTTTTTGTACCCTTAAGGGCCGAATTTCGTAAAACCTTTTCTTAGTGAGCACCTAGAAGCCAAAAGGAACATTCAGGCTTTACATTCATATCTCTAACTTTAAAAACATAGGACTTTCATACAAACTTTGACACCCCTTTTCAACCCCTTGGGGTGCGAATTTTAAAAAATCCTTTCTTAACACGCGCCTGCACCCCCTAGAGAGTGCTTGTGCCAAATTTGAGTCCTTACGGCCCAGTAGTTTCCGAGATTTCGTGATGAGTGGTCAGTGAGTGGACTTCTCCTTTATATATATAGATTATTTGTAATCATAACATTAAATCAAACCACTTAGTTTCTTTTTTAATGATCTCTTATTGTTTTGATCATTTTTACGATCCACACAATGTATAATGGTTTATATTTCAAAACGTAATCGCTTCAAACGCATCGTTGTTTTCATGTCATCGCTACATTTCTTATGATTGAGATTTCTTTGTTCCGTGTTTATTATTCTATTAAATTGTAATTAGATTCCTCCTTTGGGATTTGATAGTCACATTGACAGATTTAAAATGTTATTAATAGTTTTGAAGACATTCGTAAGGCAAAGCATTATGTGACCCATTCAAAGACCAACTTATCTAAAGTAGTTAGTTCTAAAGTGGTAAGTAGTAGTGATGACACTTTTTACCACCATCATGCACAACTTCACGTCACTTTTTGCATACCCTGAGTATAAAAGATGTACTTAATCGGAGTGCCCGCATTTTCCGTACCGAGTTATCTATACTATCTATACTAATATTATAAAGCAGAAGAGTTTGTTTGTTTGTTTGTTTGTTTGTTTGTTTGTTTGTTTGGTTGAACGCGCTAATCTCCGGAACTACGGGCTCGAATTGAAAAATTCTTTTTGCGTTAGATAGTCCATGTATCGAGGAAGGCTATAGGCTATATAACATCACGCTATGACCAATAGGAGCGGAGCAGCAATAAGAAATGTTGCAAGCGGGAACAAAGCAGTTTAAACTTCCGTTGAGTAGGCGATGCGTTGCGATATCAAAACTTCACGCGAATGAAGTCGCGGGCAAAAGCTATGAGGCTATAATTTATCTTGGAAACTTGAACACCTGATGCAGAACCGCAACAGACCAGCTAAATTATAAGAGATACAAAAATGCCACCATAGCAAAAATTGTTCTACATGATGAGCATTTTCTGCTGAGAGTATAAGTTTGAAGATCTGGAACATCTGATGTGGAATTCCAAGAGCCCAGCTACACCATAACACATATAGGAATGACGTCTTAGCAAAAGTTGTTCAATTTTATGAGCACTCTCTGTTGGTTTATAAAAATCGAAGATCTGGAACACCTGTTGTGGAACTCCAAGAGCCCAGCTACACCATAACACATATATAAATGACGTCTTAGCAAAAGTTGTTCAATCTGATGAGCACTCTCTGTTGACTTATAAAAATCGAAGATCTCGGACACCTGTTGTAGAATTAATTTCCTTTTCCAGTTATCTTCGTGACTCGGTAGCCTACCCGGTAACGCAGGGGAGCAGTTACTTAGATTTCAATTGATCAGGTATCTTCACAACAAAACTATAACCATGCCTAGAAAGAGGTCAAATCTTTCCCAATGTTCCAAAGGAGCTAAAAGATGGAGGATCATAAGATCCCAAGAATCTATCGAAGAGCGTCAGGAGAGACTTGATGCTGTTCGAGAACATCAGGCTGCAACTTGCTCCGTGGAAACCTCTTCGGATCGCGAAGCACGCCTGCGTTCTCAGCGTATTTCTACATCCAGGTCTCTAGAGACCAGTGAAGAATAGATGCGCGACTGACCGCTGATCGTGAACGTCACGCATTGTCTCGCGAGTCGGAGACGTTCACGGATAGAGAATTGCGCTTGAGTTCTCAGCGTATCTACGCATAGCTTCTTCTAGGTCTTTAGAGACAAGTGCGGAACGTGATGCGCGACTGTCCGCTGATCGTGAGCGAATCCGAAATGTTTACCGATACAGAATCAGGCTTGAGTTTTCAGCGTGTTCGCACATCTACTAACAGGTCTTTTGAAACGAGTGATGAACGTGATGCGTGATGCGCGATCACGTTCATTGAACGAACGTTTGAATTCTGATCGACGTCGACATTCTCTGAACAGAATGTCGATATCATCTGAAAAATCGGATGTGTCTCAAGATATAGCCGTAGGGCATGGCGACCTGCCGTGTCGACGGCGCGTTCGTGTTCCACGTGCGCCTCAAGAGATGTCAGCATAAAGGGAGGGGCCCGCAAAGGTCGAAGCCTGCCGGGGCTGCGGGACTGTTCGAAAGAGATACCGTGGCCCTGGAACGTAAAGGGCGAGGAAGGAACATGGATGGGTTTTAGTCAGTAAAAATCTGACACTCCGCTCCGCCCAGAGTTGGAGAAGTTATTTGATTATTTCCCAACCGAAAAAAGGGCATGGCGACCTTCCTTGGGTTGATAAGGCACGGAGTGCATTTACGTCTCCTATGATTGAATACGCCACATATTCCGCCATCGGAGGTATGGCTAAAAATTGTACTTTTTGTGAAGCTGTTAAATGGCAAAAAGAAACAAATGGTATGTGTTGCTCAGGTGGGAAAGATCCGTTATTTTCCCGTCCCCGGGTTCTTAGAATTCGACATCAGACGTTTCAGATCTTCGACGACCCCGTTGTCGCTGGCATAAGCAACAGGATCCGCGTACGAAGTCGCGGGCAGAAGCTAGTATTCGTATAATTGAATATTGTTTTATTTTAGAATAGGCTTGTTAACTGAAAAAATCTAATGAGTCCGTCACTTAGATTATCAAAAAATATTTGACGCGTATTTTTCTTTTGTTACATAAACCAAAATTGACGAAGATACGACGCTTTTAAAATTCTCAATACGTCACTGTTTGGTATCATTTTTAGTGAGTTCTGACGTCACGAGCCCCCACTCCCGAGTTTTGATGCGTTTTATCTTTGTCAATATTCGTTGATTTACAAAAACAAAAAATACGAGTCCATTATTTTCCAATACTTTAACTGACGGACTAAATAGATTTGCAATTTATTGATGGTGGAAACTAGCCTATTGGTAAACTTTAAGAGCCGTGTTGTGTTAGTTTTTAATGAAATTTAATACAATGTAAACATTTTTGACCTGGAAATAAAACCCAAGACCCTACGCATAACAAATAGGTATGCATGAAAATGAATAAAAATAATACTGTAATAAGAAATACCTAAATAGGTTATCATTAAATAAATAATAACTCACGACGGCTTTAAAATTTACTGCCATATCGGATAATTATTATTGCTGGTTTAAGCTTAAATTTAACAATCACTAGGATGCTCACTCGATTTTCATTTTCCCTTTATTGGCCATACCTCATATAGGAAATTGCATCGGCAAAGCTATGTCCGTAGACGTTCTAAGGCGGATATTACATTACGGCTCCTTGAAATTTTGGGAGATTATTTGAAGGTAATAACGGTGTTTTGAAGAGAGCGACGAGAGATATTCCTTGAGTCAATGTTATACAGGGTGTAAACAAGAGGTATTCCTCAGAGCGCACCTATTTCTGCGCAACCATCTAAGCGCAACTAAATCAATCCTCGGAGCGCAACCATGATTACAAATAGAGTGGGTTCATTCATTATATCGATAAGACAGTTTTAAAGAATCATTCCCTCTGCGTCGAGTCCCTTAACGTCGACTACAACCTCATCATGAAGCCGTTAACCAAGCATTCTGTACATACCTAGACTAAGTAGCTTTACGCAACTTTATTGCTAGGAAATCACTTTGTTTTCAACCGACTTCTAAAAAGAGGAGGTTCTCAATTCGTCTGTATTTTTTTTGTGTTTGTTACCTCAGAACTTTCGACTGGGTGAACCGATTTTGATAATTCTTTTTTTATTTGAAAGCTAGTGCTTCCCGTTGGGTCCCATTTTAAGTTGTTGAAGATCTGATGCTGATCTTCGGGGATATAAATGGAACTCTTCAAAAATACACGGCAAAGCTGCAGTAATTGCTGCAATCGCTTGGTTGTTTATTGTTTATACAACATCATGACGTAACATCACGCCTGTATGCTCTAAGGGAGTACGCAGAAGTATACAATACACCCAGATTTCGACAGTTAGACGTGTAAAGTTCCATTCAATGGGATCCCGGAGAAATAGAGGTAACTCATTAACTTTATAGGCACACCAGATGCGGTTTGGGTAGTTTTAGGCAGAGTACTTCCTCGGAGTGATCCCATTTCGATTTGATAAAGATCTGGTGACTTCGGAAGATAGGCAACTGAACTCCTTAATAAATGATAGCAAATGTACTGGGATCGCTGAAGACTTACGTCTGTCTATTGTTTACACCAGTTCATAACAAAAAATCACACCCATACGCTGTGAAAGGGTAAGCACATGTGAACCACTAAAAAGTGAAAAATAATTTTTTTTTGCAAAAAATATAAACGACTTCACACAAAAAGTGAAAAATAACTTTAGCTTCAGAAGTCGGTGACAAAAAAACTAAATCAATCAAACAAAGGTCACCGACTTCTGAAGCTAAAGTTATTTTTCACTTTTTTGTGTGAAGTCGGTTATATTTTTTGCAAAAAAGTTTTTATTTGGGTGGAAAATCATGTTTTGTGGTAGAACTCAATGTAACGCACTCAAAACATTGTGCTGGTGGATGGATTGAACAGTAATGGGGTCGTGGAGGTGTTTAGCATAAAAATCTTGTAAGTATTAATACTTGTATTAACATGTCAAAAAGTTCAAACTTTGACCCCCAATATCTCCGACTAGAAGGTTCCCAGGTTTGGGTAGAACAAAAACATTAATACAATGACGGGGAAGTAACTTTCGGCTTCGTTGAGAGGTTTTTGCACTCTTTAGAACTGGCGAAGCGCATCTTTTATTCGGAACTCCTGGAAGGAAGACTGAAACGTGGTGGTCAGTTTTAACGTTTCAAGGATGTACAGAATAGACACTTCAAAAGATGATGAATTGACCCCTTAGTGTGGGGAAAGCAAACACGAAATCACTGTGATGATGGCATCATCAGCATCATGTAAATAGATCATTTTGTATCAGGGATTGTGGTGGCTAAAAATAAATAAAATAAATAAATAAATATTGCTGGACATGAACACACAGCGCCATATAGTGCCACACTAGGCAAGGCTTGTGTCGTGGACACCAGATAGTTGAAATACTACATAGTTACTTTTTGTTTGTAAATACATAGACTTATTATAAATATAAATATCCATGCTTCGGAAACAAATGTCCATGCTCATCACACAAACATTGCTCCTGCCGGGATTCGAACCCAGGACCCTAAGAACGTAAGGCAGCCTCACTACAACTACGCCATTCGGGTCATGTGGTAAACATCAAAACCTTTATCATCACTTGTGTAACTTTTTTCATACGGTGTTGGGGTTGGATTCTAGTCTAACCAGATGCTTATGCTTATGCTTAGAGCTTGACTCACGCTAGATCGTGTCGGGTCCGAGCCGAGTGTCGGCCATAGCACGGTCTAAGTTGCATCTGGTTAGACTGGAATCCAACCCCAATATAGTTAGGATACCAGTATTTTTAATGAAGCAACTGTCTATTTTCACCTTCACAACCATGTTACTGGGTAATATACCCTTTTATAAAACTGAAAAAATGAAAACTAAAGATAAGAATCATCAACTTCCTGCTAAGTTAAAGTTAAGAATGTTAATGCTTATTATTTACTTTACTACTTATATAACTAGGATGATGGCTAACATATTGTTTTTTTGAACATTGGTATGGATTTTCTTATAACGAGTTTACACAATATGAGATTTTCTCTTTCCAAGAAGAATATCTTACGTAAAAGCACTACGTAATATTTGGAACTTTTATTTCATCAAATAAGAGGAAAGACAGAACATACAAATACCAATTATTGTTTCGCTAAACCTAACAAACATACGTACTCAAATATAATATCTCTTTTGCCAAGTCACCGCTCTCAAGGTTAAAAGTTCAACATCCAAGGTCAAACAACATAAGGCAAATGTAACATATTACTTACAGTTGGTGTCACATGTTCAACATATAAATGAGGCATCTCTAACTTCCCCAACATAACTGAGAAGCACGCACATAAGTTTCTTGTTAGGGCCGTTGGATACGTAAAGCGTTACGATTGTTGTAAATAAATGGCTGGGTTATTGAGGAAACTTTGACTAGGAAGAAAACACTAAGACACAGTTTTAACTACGACAACAGCTCATGTTGTCGTAAAAACTTTCAGTCAACGTCGTAAAGTATATTATATACAGAACAGACTTGGGAAAGTGTCAAACGCCTTCAATTATTATCTCAGTTTATTCATTCTTTTGTAGAGCAGCGGTGACCCAGTGATGGCGGCCTCGACTGACGAACAGTAAATCGTGGGTTCGAACCCAGACAGGCGCATTATTGTGTGTAATTTATTTCATCACCACTACTCTCAAAACGGTTTGGTTTAGGTAGTTTAATCACCCACGGTTAATCGTCGAAGGGAGGGTATGATCGCGCCCCAACATCAATTTTACATCGTTTGTGGTACGAGTTCCAACCCACCATCTACAAGCGTTCATAAGACTAATATACGTAACAACCTGGACAGCTCTGTCATTTGCCTTGTTCAAGTCCTGGAGGGTTGAAGTCAAGTCCTAATTGTATCCTCATTAGTTTTCTATATTTGACGCATTTGTAACAATAGTGAGAAAATCGGCATGTCCTAGAACAAAAAAAATTAAAGATATGTGACATCTGTCAATCCGCACTGGGCCCTCGTGATGGATTATAACCTATTCCCTCTCATAGAGAGGTCTGTGTTCAGCAGTGGGAACATTAATAGATGATGATTATGATTCGTTCTTTCTTCTTTCTTTCTAATAACACCCGCTGTTCATCGATCTTCAGGTGATTTGTTGATCTTTGCCAGACAGTAGCCGAAAAGTCTGGCAACCAGTCTTTCCAAGCGGTATTATAAAACACTAACTGGGGTATGGAGGTCAGATTGTCAGTCACTGCATGTAAAATGGTACTAAGCTGCATCCGATTAGACTGGAAGGCAACGACGACATAGTTGGGAAAAGCCCACAAATATTGAAAGTGGTAAATAACTTGGTTTATAAAATGTCTTTTTAATGGGTCCACCGCACGATCTTCCTCTACCAAATGGAAAAAAAGGAGTTATGAGGTAATAAACATTTAAAAAAGTACTTACAGCCGAATTTAAAACCTTCTGCTTTTTAGAATTTGGTTAAGAATGGAATAATCACACTATGACAAAAAGAAAACATATTGTTCAGGACCAGTACAGTACGTACACAGACGGTAAAGATCGAGCAGCTTGCTACCAATTACGGTGATTACGACGCAGGTAACCCAAGACCGATTGTCTTGAATTCCACCTAATGAAGCCCATTTATTGGGTAAACGGTGCGTGTGTTGGGACACACAGGTTTGCTGGATTGGCAAATCAGTTTTATTTTTAGAGATTATCAAAAAACAAGTTCAGGAGTTTACTCTTTCTTTGAAATAGCACTTCATCCACGACTTCATCCGCAAAAATTGTGATTGCTCGGCTACTATGCAAGATTATAAATATTATTTATAGCTTTATAGCACCCACGAATAATGTATTGGTCCATCGGTGGAAAAATGCAAGAATTGAATAGTTTGTTCCGTAGATTACCCGATTACCCCTACATAAAAACTCACAAAAATAATTGTACCTCTTTATAAAATAAATATAGGTAAATCAACGTATTACTTACGGAGTTGTTATTTTGGCTTATTCGTCAACTGGCGACAGTGAATCAGCATGGCACCTTCCAATTATTATTTTTTTGTCGTCAACTCGCACGCACGTTATAAAGTACAGTCAAATAAAAACGGATTGAAACCAATATCTGAAAAAAAAAACAAGCTTTGCTCGTTTAAGAAATTACTAGATTATACATTTTCTAAGAAGTTTACTACGAAGCTGACTGTACATCTGACGTATATTACGTCAGATTCACAAGGTCGCGCGAGTTTACGACAATAAAAATTAAAATCGGAAGGTGCCAACTCGCGAGCACTTGCGAGATTCACAGTCGCCAGTTGATGAATAAGCCGTTATTTTTGTTATCAATTATTATTTTATTTAGAACATTAACATTGTAGGTACTCACATTAGGTACATTCCAAATAACTAAAACAAAGTAATTCCGCGTGTTAGCTGAAACAGCTAAGTTGGTAGTAGATATAATACCTACATATTATTATGACCATATTTGTCATAACGAATGGGACATTAAAGGGGGGGGCTTAAATTAAAGGTAAATTCGCGATAAATACCCGTTTTTATATGTTTTATGAAGATTCGATGAGTTGTGTAAGAATTTGACTGCCTATCTATAGGTAATGCAATAGAGTTAGGTTAGGTTAATAAAAAAAAAAAACATAATTAATAACAATTTTTTTTTTTATATTTTGAGCAGGTCTTATAAATTTCAAAAAATGCGTTTGATTTTATTTTTACAAAAAGAAATCTTAAAAACCTTCAAGTCAAATAAAAAAAAACAAAAATAAATGGTTTAAAAGATTTTCTTAAGCTACCCAACTCTTTCGACCGTGTGTCACCTAATTGAGAGTCACCGGTGAAAATCACAGTAACAATTGACGCGAAGCTTTATTTTCATTTTGGCACTCATTCTTCAAGGCCTGACTCAGTCCTTCAGTTTTATTGGAACAAAAATATTCTTTTGGAAAAATTGGTGAGCGCTGATTGGTTGGCTGAAACCAGGTGAGTTTGATCGCTCTTACGAAGTGTTTGGTCCTGTGTTCAATGTTTTTTTTTGTGTAAGATGTTAAGATTTTCTTTAAGTTAGAACTTTTACAGAATGAGTATTTCTGTTGCCACTGTAATAACAAATAAAAAAATTAAAAGAAGGCTGCTCTATTACGATGGTTCGTAACTCTTAATGCACCAATCCGACTCGCATTGACCGTATCTTTTACAAAATTTGCTTTTCCATAATTTCTGCTCACTACACTTGTAAAAAACATATTATGAAAAAAAAATGAAAAATAACTTTAGCTTCTGAAGTCTGTGACCTTTATTTGATTGATTTAATTTTTTGTCACCGACTTCGAAGTCGGTTTTATTTTTTGCAAAAAGTTTTTTTTTTTCACTTTTAAGTGGTTCACATGTGCTTGGTATACATAGAAAGTGCATACCGTTACAATTACAACAAATACATTGTCTCATTATGGAGTTCCGGTACCTGACTCTTGGATTCATCATCAGATCTGATGGTAGAATGGTTCTCATTGAACGCAAATGCTTCACTTGTTGTAGAAAATACCAAAATTGCTGTACGATAACGTACAGCAATTTTGGTATTTTTATAAAATTTAAAGAGTTCCCTCGATTTCGCCAAGATTCCATGATCAGATCCCGACTTGCTGACTATGGGACCATTTGGAAAGTATGTCCTTTCCAACAAAAAAAGATTTTTTAAAATCGGTTAGCAAGCGACGTAGTTTTGCGCGAAAAAGATAAAAAAAATAGAAACATCCGAATTGAGAACCTCTTTTTTTAGAAGTCGGTTAAAAAGTGTATTTTTCAAATAATCATCATAATCGTCTGTCCAGCCTTTTCCCATCTATGTTGGGGTCGGCTTCCAGTCTAACCGGATGCAGCTGAATACCAGTATTTTACATGGAGCGACTGCCTATCAGACCTCTACAACCCAGTAAATACTGGGTAATACGATACCACTTATATTTTCAAATAATATCCATCATAAAGTAGTATCCACTTTCCTCTAGGAGGTTTTTTCTATCGATCCCGTCACAAAAACCAAACACTATCTAGTATCCACGACCATTTCAACATTCCTATTTGTAAAAATATTCATAGCCAGCTCCCAGGCTTCAGGCACGTAAATAAACTCCAAACTGGGCCACTGATCTAATTCCAAATCTAAAACTATGTTACGCGTAACCGAATTTTCACAAACCTAGCCTGAAAAAGTTGTCTTTTTTTTTGTTAGTCCGGTCTAACATGTTTTTAAAGCTCGAAAACCGATTAATATAATTATATGCCAGACAAAATATTTTACAAACAGTATTAAAATAAAGATAGGGAGAAGCTAACTGGCCGTCGTCGGGCGAGGTCGTGTGTCTAGTGAGGTCCGCTTGCCCATCTGGTACAAAAAAAAAACGGACGCCGTAGCCGAGCCTCAACCGTAGAGCCCTTTTGAAGTGCCATTACTTAAAAAAATTTATGTCGATACTGGTTTGCTAGTATTGTATATACTTACCTACTATAAATACTAGCCGTGTTGAAATTTATAATCGCGAGTGTTTGTAAATAGTGAGATCTCCGAACCAAAAAGTGCAGTGACGTATCGTGAACTTAAATAAGATTAGCAAAATTATGGCTAAAACGTTTGCGTATCCAAATACAGTGTCACAGTGCAGTGCTAGGTTGTCCACGACACCTAAAATACCACCGTGAGCAGTGCGCAGAGATTGGCAGTGAAAAAGAATTTGCAGCGTCAGCTTCTGTAGCAGTGCAGCAGAAACTCGGTGAACTCGTTTAATTTATTGATCTTGACTGAACACAGATTAATTCTCAGCCAACCAGCAGTCACTTGTGTGTACAATTCTGAGGTTTCCCAGCTTACCTAGCTAGGAATACCTTTTATTTAAAGGCTATTGTGCATTATACATTCCTCTATTTATAAAACCAGGTTCCCACATAATCGATTCGCCTACCTACTATTAAAAGCGCGTGTTACCTATTTCTATGTTAAGAATCATAATAGTAATGCTTTGTAGAAAGTACACCTGATCATTTTTAAATATAAATTTGAAAAGTGGCCTGGCTTCAACTTTACTGGAATTGTAGCCAAAATTGTACACGTCTTTGCTAAACACACGAAAATTATCATATTGTGTAAATTAACACAAAATCAGGATTTCTGTTATATAACAGCTTCACTGAGAATAGCTCCTAAGACTTCAGTCTATGCACTTGCTTGCTACATCTGGTGGCCATAAAACTCTCAAGCAAAAAAGACGCAAGCCGAACTCTTAAAAAGTAAAAATTCGTTACGCCACAAAACAAAAGAACCGTCTGCTAAATTATTTTTATCTGCCTCATTCTGTGTCCCAACGAACACGTGGCACAAATAAATCTCTAAACTTGAAAGCGTTAACAAAAAAAACCCTGTACAATTGTCAGAACAATATAGCCCAACAGAAAAAAAAAGCCTGCTCTCTCCTATTACCTACGAAACGAAAAAAAATGTACAACCAGACCATTAACAAACTAACAAAGCGGCGTCTAAACAAAACAATGCGAGATTAATAAAAATCCTGCTAAAGTATCATTAGCTAATAAGCTCTTTTTACAGGTACGATAATAACATTTTCCGCAGGTTAAACCACCAAGGGTACCCACATTATAAAGAACCGCAAAAAAAGCAAAAACAGCAACACATATCAAATCTTACTGAAGCCACAACAACGATAACAAGAATGGAGCAGCATAATAGCAAACAGGATCCATTATCACCAAATATGGAAATAGTCCATCTGATCGGCGACAGAATTGCTTGTTTAGAGCCATAGCGCATCGAGTAAACGCCCTTTTTCCTGACGTTCGACCACCACACGATAAGAAGACACCTGGCCGAACATAGCACAAGCGCTCTCGGGAAACCTGCCTTCTACCGCGAACCAAAGAACAACAATACAAAGATGGCGTCTGGGTTGCTGAAGATATCATCAAGTAACGCGAGTTCTTGTAAGAAAAGACACGACCATAACCATTCAAATAACAAGAAGCAATACAAATGTCATGGCGGCAGAGAAATACAAATGTCATCCGATATGATCAACTGCATCAATGCAAAGCCTAAAGGGTCAAACATGATCATCCTAGGAGACTTTAATGCGCACATAAGAAAGCAAGACACGAACACCAATGGAAAAGAAACGACTAATAAAACTGGTGCCAACCTGCTGCACACAATATCGAATAACAATGGTGAAATCTTATTAGATACTAGCTGTGCCCGCGACTTCGTTCGCGTGGTTGTCGAGAACAAAACAACGTCGTTTAGATAAGAGTATATCACCTTTTTGATGATTTAGATAAGAGCGTTTGACAAAACTGGAGAATACCCAACCAACTATTATTTAGAATTATTTCTTGTCCACGGAATCTGACAGTAGCTGTGAAACCACCTTGTGACGGTGATCTTCGCCGGTATTGCGGATACCCATTTTCCCCAGCCATAGTTAGTTCTTTCAGTGCTCTGGGGTATTTTTTTGAGCATTGACCATCTTTCATGCACGGTGATTCCCTGTTTAAGACGCCACATGGCCCGTGAACCATATTTGTTTTTACTATGTCATGCAAAATCGGATCTGCATTATAGTCCGGAAATTCTGCACTTATGACACTGTCTATAGCATCGGGACGAATTTTTTCTTCCAGCCACAGAAGAATGTGCGCGTGGGGTAAACCACGCTTTTGCCACTCGACGCTATACATAAAACAAAGAGTTGAACTGAAAACTTTCTCCTTTGTAAGTAGATTAATCAAGACTTTGAGTTTTAAATGAACAATCCTAGCAATAATGTCATGTCTGTCGTATGACGCCTGTCCTGTGAGAAGTGCCTGGCAAATCTCCGTCCACTTTGGATTTGTTGTAGATGTTATAAAAAGGTCCGGCCGGCCGTATTTACGGACGTAACAAAAAGCATCTTGCGTTCGTTCGTGCATATACCGCGGACCGCCTGTGAAACTGGATGGCAAAATAACCAATCGACCCAAGTCTTCGACGTTATTATCTGATTGCATGGCGTCCCGCAAGTGCACGTATTCTTCAGCGCGTAACCGTCGCTGGTTAGTGCGAATATACCTACACTAAACGTTCAGTTTCTATTTTTGCGTACATGTCCACAATAAATTGGCTGAACAAACCACGAAATCGTTGCAAATATACGAAACTGTTTTGCCTTATTTGTAAAAGGTAGGAATAGTATTGTTGAGCAGATATTTTTTTTTTGATAATTAGTGACTCTCGTAGTAGGGTTCACTTGGTACAGCCCTAAATTGTACCCATCTTCACCATGACAATAAATTAGTGGATATTGCAGGGCGTCGTAAGCTCGGTGGGTTTCCAAAATGCGTTGAAGGCGATCGTCGCGTGTACGCAACACGATATCACGTCTCTCACACTCCTGGTCGACTAAAACAACTGCAACTTCATCTGCGACGGGTGCATTGTGTCTTCCACGGTGTTTACCCACAGGACGTCTATCGGCACTTATAACAATTTTGAAATCATTGCTGCCTTGTGGAATTGACTCCAATGCAGCTTTGAATTCACGAACGTACTGGTTAACGTGATGCAGCAATTCTTGAAGTTGACCCAAAAGCTCAGCATTGAGCTGGGGAAAATTGTGATTTCTAACATTGAGCTGTTGCGTGTAATCGGATACAAAATAAATTTGGAGAAATTTGGGTTCATTTTCTGGCAGCAAAGATCCAATAAGGTGATAAACTTGACCTTGTACTTTGAAGGTTGGCATGAACGGTCCTTCCGTTATTTGTTTTGCCCCAAAGGAAGTCATTTGGAAAGCACTGTTATATAAACGAATATTATCCAAAAAATGTTTCGACTGGGGATGATCGCCATTCAGGAGACTTTTAAGTAAGTGTGGTGGATCTTGGAAATTTGGAAGAACAATTTTTCCATTTGAGCAGCACATTCCATCTGTCTCTTTCCTCCATTTCAAAGCATGACAAAAATTACAAATTTCTCTCATGTCACCCACGAAAGTAAAGCCAGCATAATTAATTCTAGACGAATATGTGAACCCTGATTTTTCCCTATTGTCCCAAGGTAATAAAATATTTGCATCGTCATTTTCCATGGACTCATCAGCTCCGCTATTTGTTTCTCTATTCATATGGTATCGAGCTCGTTCTATTTCTAGGCGAGATTGACGTTGTTCTGCTGTTTCTGCTCGTCTTAGTTCATCTATTCTTTCCCTTTCAGATGCAAGATAACTTTCATTGTTTCTTTGTACACCTACATAGTTATGTCTAGCTATTTGTAATCGTTCTTCTCTTTGGGAGAGAGATTCAGACTCGCGCGAGAGAGCGTGTCGCTCTCGGTCAGATGACAGACGTGCTTGGCGTTCCTCGATACTCTCTTGAGAACGCAAAGTCGCGGTCCGAGTTCTTTGCGAACTTAAGCGCGACTCCCTTTCTGTGAAAGTCTCTGACTCGCGTGAGAGACTGGCGCTCCCGATCAGCAGACAGCCGAACTTCGCGTTCCTGGATATTCTCTTGAGAACGCAAAGTCGCGGTCCGAGTTCTTTGCGAACTTAAGCGCGACTCCCTTTCTGTGAATGTCTCTGACTCACGTGAGAGAGAGTGGCGCTCCCGATCAGCAGACAGCCGGTCTTCGCGTTCCTGGATACTCTCTTGAGACCGCAAAGTCGCGGTCCGTGTTCTTTGTGAACTTAAACGTGACTCCCTTTCGGTGAACGTTTCCAATTCACGTGAAAGAGCGATGTGCTCTCGGTTAGCAGATAACCGTGCTTCACGATCTTCTTCCGATTCCTGAGACCTACAAAGTCTCATCCTTTTCGCATTTCGGCTACGCAGCGAAAGGTTAGTTTTTTTTCTTTGAGGCATTTTCAAGGAAAATTAAAGCAATAAACAAAACCAACAACACTTATGACTGAATAGCCTACAAACTTAAAAGAACGGTGCGTCGAACAGTCTAGTGTGACACAACCACAGAACATATATACTCTAAAAGGAGGACACAACGTATCGTCTGTTCGTGGTCGTGACTCAACAAATTGGCAACACTAACTTACTGTATAACGATTGGCACTATTGGATTCAAACTACGAAGTAAATAAAATACAATCTTTACTTCATACTTCAAACCAATGACCAAAGTTGACCAAACGAAACCAATAAGATAAGCAAATACTTTTTTTTCGACCAATTTAGAAAATCGATAAACCAAGCAACCAAAGAACTTTTACGACACACGCAAAAACTTTTAAGACACCTAACGAAACCCAATTGGCCTAGTAAACACGGTGGACGTCATCCTCGCGCGGAAAATCTTAACACCGCGATTCAGAAAATGACGTCATTTGCACAACGCCATCTATCGGATTTAGATTTCAACTATCAACATTAGTTCTATTTTTAGTCTTAAGATGTCGTTGCAAGTACTATACTGAATTGCGTAACGTAATATTTTACTTCTTGAACTCACTAAATTAATCATATCTTTTGATAGTGTGAACCGATTTCGATGAAACAAAAACTAAGTTAAACCTCAAGTTGCGTATAATTTTTGTATATAAACATTGTCAGCATTGAATTCTTAGATTTTACGTGATGTGCGCACAAACAAACAGACAAACAGACAAAAATTTCAAAAATGATGGAAATGGGTTCTGTTACTTATCTTTTCACACGCTAGCTATTTTTTGTTTCAATTTCTTCAATGTACAAAAATTACTTTTCTACAGATTTATTATATGTATAGATAATAAAAAGAGAAAACCTTGGAATAGATACAACTGCGGACGAGCCAAATATATTTAACTACATAAAAAGCGAGTGGAGAAATAATATACCAGACCGTAAAGTAATTTTCGCGGATATTATTATTCTGAAACTCCAGAGGGAGAAAAGAAATCCAACACAGCATATGCTGAAACCCAACGAGAAACCAATGCACTAATCTGAGCTTGAATTCGACTACAGAAAATACAATTATAGCCGACTCCGAAAAATAAGAAGAATAAGAATAAGAAGAAGAATAAGAAAGAATATCAAACGGAAATTAAAAGCCAAAAATAAATAAATAATGAATCTACAAAACAAGCAAAATAACCAACTAGTCCCATGACATTCCCTTATAAATATCATGAAATCGGCAACAGCAAAAAAAATCTTATAAGCAGGCCAATCAGATCCAGAGAACATAGAATCGGGCTCGCGAAACCACAAAAAGCCAAGCTCATCAAAAATTGTTACCCTAGAGAAGTATTTGCAATCAAACAACTAAGCGTAGCAAGACACAATCCACAAAACACAAGAACAAAGAAGAAGCGGAAATGCGAAGTATTCTTTAGAAGCCTAAGCAGAACACATCCATCACAACGAATGAGAATCACATACGATTCTTACAGGAGACATAAAATGAACACGAAGCGCAACAACAAACAACACTTTATACCCATGTCAAGGTGGGAAGAAGAGATAAAAAAGCCAGCAGGCCTACGCATAGAACTCCTACCCAATAAGAACCCATCAGACGTAAAAGAAGAACTATCAGAAGAGGAAATAAGTGACATCATTAAAAACATGAGCACATGAACACTAGAAGAAGAAACAGAATGCCTTCATCTAGACCAAGACCATGAGATTCAACCCCCTATTATATTGTCATTTGCGGATGACGTGATAATAGCAACAAATAACCGTTACTGGAATCAGTCGGACTCCACATTGATGAAACGAAAACAAACCAGAGACGCACACATCCGATACCCGAAGCCTAATTAGAATTGGAGGAACCAGTATTCAACCGGTAGACGAAATCAAGTACCGAGGCACGTAAATAACATCGACACTTAACAGAAACAACACAGTCAACGCTAGATGCAAACAAGCGATGAGTAACTCTAAGGCCTTAACATCCTTCATAATAAACACAAAAATGAAGTGGAAAACCGCGCGGCTTATCTATAAAATGGACATAGAACCTGCAATGACTTACGGCCGCACTCACACAGGCAAACCGCTCGAAACTCAGAAGATACGAAAGACTCATTCTTAAAGATATGATAAAGAGTATGCAAAACCCTTCGTACAAAAAAACACGCGAATTTCTAATGGGAAAAACAAGAAACAGAAAAATTAAATGCCTACGGTTATGCTGCTTCGGGCACATCCTCCGGCGACCAAAGTCACACTAACTACACGCAGTAAAACGGCTAAAAGTTAGAAGACCAATATATAAACATGGAACGAGTCACTCCAACAAGACATGGAATATTTCAATATAAGCAAAGAAGAATGGATTCATCTACCAGCAGATAGAGAAAAATTCAGATCAGCAACCCAGGAAATCTACCAGCGAAACTGACAGCGACACAAATACTACTGACGATGAAACATAAACGCGAACATATAATTTCATCGCTAACACCAGAAACGAACATGCCTCTTCAATGCTAGAAGAGAACAATCAAACGAAGATCAAATCACCAATGCTCATTCCTATGGATTGTACCTGTCTTTACCACTATTCCTATATTGGCTCTAGGCTGCATAGTCGGTCGATTGTGCCCGACTGGCTGCGGTTGGTCGGGATTCCTCTCCCATCCCAGAGCATGTCTTTCCTTACAAAATCGTGCCCCCTGGTGTATCCGGCTTGTCCGGGTCAGGCTTGCTCCTGGCTGGGTGTGGTGCTCAATCATCATCAATCATCATCATCATCAACAGTATTAAAATAAAGATAGGCCATCATCATTTCAACAGAAAGACGTCCACTGTCAAGTGCTGGTTTTTGCCATAATTACCACGATTGGCAGGCGGATTGGCGATCGCAGTACGTTAGTTAGATAAGCACAAAGAACGCTGCTGCCCATGATGTGGCAAGTTCCTTAGTCGCCTCATACGACACCCGGGGGATTAGGGTGCTATTCTTTACATTTGACACCATTAAAGTACATGCACTGTTTTAGACTTTCACGGTTTTTTACGGGATTATATCCGTGATTTTCTTTTGTTTCGAGCACCCGATATTTCGACGTTGTTGCAAGCTGTATCGCGGGAATATTGAAGAGGTATGCGAGTGGGACAAAAAATGATTAATTATAAGTAGACAAATCTGTCTACCCTCTTTCTTAGTATTTTATTACGCGCACTACTAGATCTCGATTGTAACTCACGACAGACGCACTCACAGTACATCACTCGGTACATTATAATATATAGATATACTTTCTCAGTAACATCGATAATTGTCGCAAGAATACCTGGTGTTTATTAACATAACAAAACATCAAGCCTGAAATTCCCAAACACTTAGGCAGAGGTGTACTTACGAGTATGCTGCACTAATATTTCAGTAGTTTTAAATCCCTTCTAAAAGCCCATTGTCATCAAACGGACGATTTTTGGTCGCAACTTGCCTGATATGAAGCGAGGATGCAGCCTAGGTGCGCGCTTGCCTAGAAGAAACAACCGATTCACTGAAACTATGAAACCTACCCCCCCGACCCTTGTTTGAGTTAATCCGCAATGCTGATCCAGCAGTTATAATCTCACTCAGATCCAGTCTTGCAGCCGCTTGGGTCGATCTTCAGGTGAAGTCGCACTTACCTAGGTTAGTCCATGGATGGCTTACCGCTGGGGGTAAACTTAATTCACAACGAATTAAATAAAGAAAACAGTCTAATAATTAAGTCATTTTTTTTTCTTATTCTGTGGTAACAAAAAAAAAACAAATGAATTAATAACCACCTTTAGGAAGTCGGTTAAAAAAGGGGATTTTTTCCATACGGATATGCCAACCCATGATTGAATCATGAAGCTACTTTTAACCACAGCCATCTTCCCAAAGTCATGTTATTATTAAATATTATTAATTTTGAAACACTCGGTTTGAACCAAAGCAATTATTAATAATAAGAGTGTTATCTAGTGTCGGTATGCAGAGTGCTTACTTTATTATTTCCGTTGGCCCGCACCGGATGATACAGCGTTATATTTAGGGTTCCTTGTGTAATTGGTGCGATTGGTTATCACAAATAGTTTGATTAAACAAAAAAAAATGGTGTTTTTGTATGACAAGATGTTTGGACGTCAGATAGTCAGTCGCTTCATGTAAATGACTGGAAACTGACCCCAACATAGTTGAGAAAAGGCTCGGCAGATGATGATGACGTATGGACGAGGGAAAATCAATAGGTAAGAATTATTATTTATGGATAGTGGCATTCTGTATTTTTTGACCATCCCCTTGGGAAATAGGCTTATTCAAATTAAATAACCGCTACATTTTGTAAACCTACTTATTTTTTCTGTTTACGCTAACTTTCAAATATCGTGTTTTTATCTGAACATTGTGGATATTTGCATCTTGTAACCAAACACCCCATTAGTCGTATGTAATGCCTTCCATTACTACTTTGATCTTTTTTTACTCCAGTAGGACGGATCGAATGGATCGAATGGAAGGTAGGATATAGGCATATTTTAAGATAATATTTTCTCATTTTTTTTTGCTATGAGAACTACATATTATGTAGGTAGAAATTCTGTAATTATTCTTGAAAAAAAGTTTTGAAACTAAGCAGTTAATTTATATTTTCTTAGGACAGTTCTAATACGTTGTACGGAACCAAATAAAATATTCCCGGTTCACGTTTGTCACATTTTTTATAAATGATTAATATATCGATGTGTACCATCGCATGTTTTATATTTTCTGCATTTATAATCTAATTAAGCGTAAACGTATAACGTATATCATTAATATCACTAGCTAAGCTAAATAAATTAAATAACTATATTGCATTAAAACAAAAAAACTTGTTTAGAAGCGTATACTCAACGTATTTTTGTCTGAGCTGCAGTCAAAAGTGAACCATTAGTGAAGTAGAATAAGGTGACTTTTCCTCGATCAAGTTATAAAGCAGCTTAAATAGACGATGTCATATTAATGAATGTGGACCTGTCTTTATTAGATCTCATAAAAAACTTTTGCATACCAGACGTCCAGTACACGACACAAATGGCGCAGATGTAGTGAGGCTGCCTTACGTTCATAGGTGGGTTTGAATCCTGATAGGAGCAAATGTTTGTGTTATGAGCATGGACATTTATTTCCGAGTCATGGATGTTTTTATTTATAATAAGTATATATTTACAAACAAAAAGTATCTCATATATCAACTATTTGGTGTCCACGACACAAGCCTCGTTGCTTAATGTGGCACTAGATGGCGCTGTGTGTAGTTTCCAGCGACATTTTTTATTAATTTTATTTTATTTAGTCTCCTTTATTCATTTATTAGCAAATTCTACCCATTTTTTAATATTAATTTTTAAAAATGTATAAAAAACATTTAAAATTTATTTAGTACTAGCTGACCCGCGCAACTTCGTCTGCGAGTGAAGGTTAGTTTTTTTTTAATGTAAAGTACCCTATGTTACTTCTAATTCCTCCAAGAATATGTGTACAAAGTTTCATGATGATCGGTTGAGTAGTTTTCGCGTGAAAGCGTAACAAACAAACTTACATTCACATTTATAATATTAGTAGGGATTTATTACCTGCCTACTACCTATTGGTACGTAATGTCTTTACAGTAAGAGGCCAACTTATACTGGGCAGGTATGCTTGATATGTCGCCTGTCATAAATTATTACCTTAGCTGTATCCTCATTAGTTTTCTATTGACGTATTGATTTATGTTTTTGGAACATAAAGCAACTTAAGGCTGCAACATCGTAAGGAAAGAAGGAAACCGGCATGTCCTGGAATAAAAAAATCGAAGACATGTGACATCTACCAATCTGCACTGGGCCCGCGTGGTGGGTAATAGCCCACTCCCTCTCATAGAGAAGAGGCCGGTGTCCCAGCAGTGGGATTAATAGGCTTAATAAGCATGATGATGAAAATGATGGAGAGAGCGGTTGACTTAATATCTTTTCTTAGCTACATAGATCTGGTCATATAAAAAAACTTGTGGCTAAATAATTAACAGACGCACTGGTCGCTCTTCAAGGTTAAGCCGCGCTTGTATAGGTCGACACGCCAGACGCGGTCGGTCGGACTGCCTCGTTGGTCTAGTCAGCGTAAGCGCAAGTGCTTAGCATGAGGTCCTGAGTTCGAGGCCCGGGTCGTACAAAGTGTTATTTGGTGTTTCCATTTCTCAGTAGCAGCCATGGAGTCTGCATTTGCGCCTTGATGGCAATAGGCTCGTCCTCTATTATGCCTTGATGGCAATCGGCTCGTCCTCTATTACGCCTTGATGGCAATAGGCTCGTCCTCTATTACGCCTTGATGGCAATATAGGCTCGTCCTCTATTACGTACATGGGAATTTGAACATAACTGGCGAAATGCGGGTACACCCTCTGCCTAACCCTTCGTGGATTACAGGCGTGATGTTATGTTTATGAAAGTATTCTAGTACCTACATCTTGTACAGACGCCAGCACTTCAAGCTACCTGAAACTGACAAATTTACCCAATCAATCTTGAACCTAATGCTCTAGCTATAAAGTTGAAAATCTTTTAAAGAATTTTGACAAATTGTGTTAGCTTGATTGTGTTAGTATGTGTCTGTGTCCAGTGTCCTGAAAAAATCTAATTAGTCAGTCAGTGAGATTAGCAAAAAATATTTGATCCGTATTATTTCTTTCGTTAAACAAACCAAAATTGACGAAGATACGACGCTTATAAAAATCTCAATACGTCACGCCGATGGATAAATTTTAGTGAGTTCTGACGTCACGAGCCCCCACTTCCGAGGTTTGATGCGTTTTATCTATGCCAATATTCATTGATGTACCTACATATACAAAAAATACGTGGCCATTATTTTTCAATACTCGTAACTGACGGAATAAACAGATTTATTTATATTGTCGTCATGGCTAATATATTTCGAAGAACTTGTTTGTAAAATACAACCTAATTATCACAAAAAAACCCGAAAGCTTACCAAAATAATGAAAGCCTCTTGCGTGAAGATTGTTACTGAACAACAACAATAATTAAAACGAATCCACAACCACGGACTGATTAATTTATGAACGAAGCTTATTTTCACACATCCAATTATACCTACAGAACCCACATTACCAACTTAACCAAAAAAACAAAACTTAACTCTAAAATTTTTACACTGCATTTCAACAAAATTGGGACCACAATTCAGTATAAGCTATACTAATTACATTGCACCAGGAAATGAACGAAAAAATATTTATACTACCCGAAAACCTCTAATTACTGGGCCAAACACGTAGGAGGACAAATGTACACCATAATTTTTAGAAGTAACGATTGCAATTTGACATTTATTGTGGACATTATGGCGAACGATACTGGCCACAAATACGGTCCGCCATTTTGTGCACGAGGTGAATTCATAAAATGGCCGTTTGGTTGATGCGTTGACGGAATGCTGAGGTTTTTAATTTCATTAGATTTTTTATTTCCCCTATTTTTATGAGATTAAATATATCTGGCAAAATGTGGTTGCTTAATGTTTGACTGCGCTAAACATTTCTGACGTTACGGGTGTGATATGTTACATTACATTCCTGGTGGAAAAACCCAACAACACTTTGTCCGAATCGAGAATCGAACCTCATACTCGGCAGTCGCGCTTGCGACCACTCGACCAACAAGGAAGTTAATGTATATTTAGAAAGAAAAAAAAACATTTGTTAGCACGCCAGAACAAAACACACAAAAATAAAATGATCAAATTTTAAGAGTCCGTGCACGAAATTAACTCATTTTGAACATTTTTGATCACTACTTGTGGGAAAGGTAAGAAGAATATGAACCTTCTTTGTTGTTATTATAAGAGTCAGGTTCTTATTCTTGTCGACCGCTTGATTATTTTTTTTAAATAATGTATATATTAATGGCAATCACCCATATTCAAAACCCCTTTTCCGCAAAAGTAACGAGCGAGTGATGTTTGGGGTTCGCTGAACAAAGAACTACAAAATATTCTGAACATTAAAAAATATGAATGGCATCATTAAATGGTCTACTCGTAAACTAGTTGAAAACATTATTGATTTCAATACGAAATATAGCAGAAAAAAGACGTTGAAAAAACGTAATTTATGGAAAACTTCGGGACAAATAAGTATTTTTTTCTATACCTTAAAAACACTTTAAAGAAAATTAAAAAATTACTAATTAATCTCAAGGTAGCCCTTTAATAGAATCTGAATTTTAATTTATAAATAAACAATAACTTCATTTCGTAAATGATGGGCAAAGTGAGCTATATTATCGACCGCGCAATCCCGATCCCGTCAGTAACGACCGGGCTCTCCCAGCGTGAACACGTATCACTTTGGTTCGCAAGCGCTCGCAAGATAAACGTAAATATATTTCCCAGATATACGCCGACTACCACATTTTGATGTACTCTTATTAGTACTAGTATTTTTTTTATATTATTATTTTTTGACATTGGTTGTTTCTTAAGATTTTAAAGATTTATTTCGTCTTCATTATTAATATTATGTAGAGGTAAGATTCTTTGTTTGTACATCATATATGTTGTAACTTTGTAAGTGTATATAAAATTTGCGCAACTGCTGATCTGATTCCGAAAATTATTTTTTTTTCCAACGTGGGTGTCGTTTTCATGGTTTTTGGGGTCGCTGATTACGATAATGACGTCAAAATGAAAATCCAAGATGGCGCCCAGGAAAATTTAAGGTATTCCCGTCATGCGTGTCGTTTTCATGGTTTTTGGGGTCGTTGATTACGAAAATGAGGTCAAAATGAAAATCCAAGATGGCGCCCAGGAACATTTTAGGTTTCGCCGTCATGGCTGTCGTTTTCATGGATTTTGGGGTCGCTGATTACGAAAATGAAGACGAAATGAAAATCCAAGATGGCGCCTAGGAAAATTTTAAGTTTTTCCGTCATACGTGTCGTTTCCATGGATTTTGGGGTCGCTGATTACGAAAATGCAGACGAAATGAAAATCCAAGATGGCGCCCAGGAAAATTTTAAGTTTTTCCGTCATAGGTGTCGTTTCCATGGTTCTTGGAGTCGCTGATTATGAAAATAAGGTCAAAATGAAAATCCAAAATGGCGCCCAGGAAATTTTTAGGTTTTTCTTTCATGGGTGTCGTTTTCGTGGTATTTGGGCTCACTGATTACGAAAATGAGGTCAAAAAGAAAATCCAAGATGACGCCCAGGATTTTTTTTGGTTTTTCGGTCATGGGTGTCGTTTTCATGGTTTTTGGAGTCGCTGTTTTGTATTTTTTTATTTGTTTTTTCATTTATTTATATTTTCGTTATGAAAATATAAATAAATGAAAATACAAATTCAGTATCCTTGAAACCATTTTAACTTTTGTATACTAAAGATTGAATAACGAGCTGTACAGTTTGAACCATTTTTTAAATATATTTTAAACGTGCATCACCAACTGCTATCAACGCGTGCCTCATAACACGTTTGGCAGCAGTTGAAGTCTTAAAAAATCTTCGACTACGCTTGACGCTTTGCTCCATACTTGTTGAGAACACTAGCACCATAGATAATGCACTAACTACCATATACCTGTACAAATTTATTTTTCTTTGTTCCTAAGACAGAACCTGTTTGATTTGTTTTGTGATCTTCTAATAACTAAAGTGAATGTCAATTAATGTTTTTATCACGTCAAGTTTTTGTATCCAATATTGTTACCACGCCCGACAATGCAAAATAGTTAGTTTTGTACGGACTTTTCGATCAACCAACAGCAGTCAGTTATGACAATGTGGATGGTAATACCGTTTTCCAATACAGTTTTGCATACTGTATTCAGTGGTTTGTTTTACTATATCGCCGTGACATTTCGTGTAAATGTTTTTTACTACTGTTAAAGACCTATATTTAAAACTAGCACTCCGCCCGCGAAGTATGTTTGTAACATACAAATTTTATAATTTAGTGTAGCCAAAACGGCTTGGAATGGAATTACTCCAATTCATTTTTTTGTTTTGTTTTCCTTTTTTTAGTAACTATTCTGAGGTGTACGTCGAGTTGACAATACACTTGACATTGATGAATATATGTTTTTTTTTTATATTTACTGTTTTATAAAATGTTAAAATATCTAAATTATTCTAACGACGGCGACGAGGCCCTAAATCCACACCAGGGTGCAAATAGTGGCCATACTTAGAGTAGAACGTGAGTCGTTCAGTTGATTTAGTGTTTGAGTGATATTAAATTATAGATATAACTAGCTGACCCGCGCAACTTCGTCTGCGTAAGACGAACCAACAGTTCCTAAAATTAGCGCGTCCAACCAACAAAACAAACAAACTCTACAGCTTTATAGTATTAGTACAGATTCAAGTAAGTAACAATTAATTTTTTCTCGAATAGGTTTATATTAATCGCCAAAATATTCTACTTATGTTTTTCCAAATAAGGGCTCTTCCCTCGACTGCCTTGCGTTTCTATCCTTGGACACTCCATCAAGTGGCATGACATGAGCCGCGACACGTTAAAGCTGCTTTAAACTGTTGCGGACCTCTCGCATCTGCCTTCCTTCTCCAAAGTCAGACATTCGATGGTAGTCATACTCCAGGCAGGTCAACACAACACGATGTAGATGCTGTAAACTGTTGAAAACCTATTGCAAGTTCTTTTCGTCTCCATCATGAGACCTTCGATGACAGTAATACTCCAGCTATTTCTAAAGTTCTCATCAAGGTGCATTAAGTGAGCCCAATGACGATATAGCTGCTGTTAACTATAGAGGATCTCTTGAAACTGCCTTCAGTATCCATCGTTAGACCATCGATGACAGTCATACTCCAGCTAGGTTTGAAGTTCTCATCAAGGTGTATGAAATAAGCCTTAAACACGATAGAGCAGATTTGAAGTGTTGCGGACCTCTTGTGACTGCCTTTCGTCTCCATCGTTAGACCTTCGATGATACTCATACTCCAGCTAAGTCTAAAGTTTATATCAAGGTCCATGAAATGAGCCGACACACGATATAGCTGCTGTAAACTGTTTCGGACCTCTTGTGACTGTCTTCCGTCTCCATCGCTCGACCTTCGATCACAGTCAAACTTCAGCCAGGGCTAAAGTTGTCAAAAAAGTTTATGAAATAAGCCCCAACACGATCTTCTTCTTTATCGTGTGTTAGTGCCTAACCTGGTGTTAGAGTTGTTATGCCGCCCAAGGTCCTCTGTCTTGGCTTTACATGCCGTCGAGAAATAACTCTCAGGCATGCTGGTTTCCTCACAATGTTTCAGCAAGCGATGATTGTACAATACGCATATGAATCCGAAAAATCAAAAGTGCGTGACTTTGCTTCGAACACGACTATTTTCAATATAAAATGGGACAAACTTTGCGAAACACGCTTTTCAATAAAAAATAATCATGAAAACCGGACTTCTCTGGAAAAACTTATGCGTCATCATCATCATCATCATCCATAGTCCGACTTCACCCACTGCTGGGTACAGGCCTCTCTTTGTTTGTGCCAAGCTCCACGCTCTTGTGCCAGTCTCATCCAGGATATTCCCGCAATGACAACATTATCGTCTGCTTATCTCACCGCTCGCTGCACGACCAAAACTTCTATTTCCATTTCTAGAACGCCACTTGGTCACAGCTTTACTCAACCTGACATCATCGCGCCTTGCTAGGTGTCCTGCAAGTTAAGCTGCTAAAACATATGCATGGAAAGCGGTCGAACAGACACTCTACCGGCTATGTAGATTTAAAGCAGGGTCATGTTGACTATTCTCTTCTTCTCTATCTTGTGATTTTTATTCATTAGTACCGTTTTGGTTCAATAGATGTCATTTTATGTATCCTTAGATCATGATGATAAGTTCTCCTTAAGAACTTTAAAG
Source organism: Xestia ashworthii (assembly GCA_950022955.1). Taxonomy (NCBI): domain Eukaryota; kingdom Metazoa; phylum Arthropoda; class Insecta; order Lepidoptera; family Noctuidae; genus Xestia; species Xestia ashworthii. The sequence continues at coordinate 8,653,905 of OX465572.1, forward strand.
TCATATATCTTTTGATGAAGAGCACCGATTACAAAGAAACAAAAATCAAAACCTTCTCTAAGTTATGCACAATATTAATTTGTGCATTGAATCGAACCACATTGGTTTTATAATTTCCACGTGATGCTATAACAAAAGGGCTATGTCGAGACACACAAACACAGACGAAAATTTAAGAAATAGTAGAAAAAGGGTTCTGTGTGTGATTCTTTAACAGCTCAAGCGTCATGTTAACAGATTTATTATTTGAAATAAATGATTCCCAAACTGTCGTTAAAGTGTTAAAAAAAAGTATCTATAAAACAATGATTTGGAAATCATAAAGCTTTAAAAAAAAAATACTTTGTTACAAAAAGTGAAAACCGGGTGGGTTTAGAACGTGCGAACCAAAGTTACTATCGAAATCTTACAGCATTAAACAAAATCAAAAAGCTGTTCATGGAGAAAGGAGAACACGTACTTAAGGAAGGAAGGTAAGTATTGGGTTCCAAAGGTTTCGGCTTTCAAGAAAATAAACGCGAAATTGGGTTCTAAAATACAAAATTAAACCATTTTTATTTTGATTGTGATAAATATACTGTACGCACACATTCCTGATTTTATTTCTAAGCCTTTATAATTATGTATTTAAAATAATATCGTCTACAGGATCAAAATTGTTTAAGCGATCACTACGCCCGATCTTCACCCGTGTGTGCGTGTATCTGCATGAACAATGCACACAAACATAGAATTGCAACAAATTTGCCTAAACTCTAGCGAGTGAATTTTCTGCACGGACTCTTAATCTTTTGTTAATAAAAGTAAGCATTGAGAGAAAAATAATACTTAAATTAAAAAAAAAGAAACGAAATTGGTCCTGTACGAGGCCAAAAGGCTCCTATCTCAGCATGGTGCCGTAATATTAAAAAAAAAACGTCACAGCGCTGCGTCATATCTACCCAATTAACACGAGCCAATTTACGAGAATCTCACAAGGACTAAACACGATAGTACAAAATCGTTTTGCAACAGTAACTCGTAGGTACCTATATTAAAGTCCTTTCTAAGTGAAGGGATAAATTCTTAAAGGCCTCGCCTACTGGTCGGGTTATTCGGCACGTCTGCTTTGACATTGCAAATGTGTTGCTAAATCTAACCTGTTTATAGTGCGGGACAGAAATATTGGTCAAGAAAGAAAAAGCATTTTTGTTAGCCCGCCAGGACAAAACCCACGGCAATAAAATGCTTAAATTGAAATTATAACTTATAAAAGTAAACTTAAAGAGAAAAATAATAAATACAAATAAAAAAAAAAACTAAATTGGTCCTGTACAAGAAGAGGCCTCCTATCTCAGCATGTTGCTATCATATTAAAAAAAAAAACGCAAGTAGTTTATTTAATATAAAAAAAGTATCCGTACTTATCTAGAAGTACTGCCCTTGATAGGCCTAGGCTTATTTTTTACTATTAACTAGCGGACCCCCGCAAAATCGTCTGCGTCACATAAGAGAGAAAAGCTCACAAATGGATAAAATTTTCCCCGTTTTTGCAACTTTTTTCATTTATGGTCCGCGTTTTTGGTTGTAGCGTGATGTTAATAACCTATAACATTTATCGGTAAATGAAATATCCAACAAAAAGATTTTTTATACAATTCCAACCAGTAGTCTGAGATTAGCGCATTTAACAACCCTTCAGCTTTATATTAGTATTAAGGCTGATGCTCAAAGGTAGCCCGCGAAATTCAAATTTTCTTACGTTTTTTGCAATTTGCAGGGCAGTGCTAATTTGTATGTCAGCTGTAAGACGTCTGTAGTTACAGAATTATAATCATCAAATCATCAAAACAACCCTCCAAGTTCATAAGATTCGATGAACGAATTTTTCACGGTCAAAGTCGTTCCTCGACTCTTATGAACTTGAAAGGTGGTATTGATGATTTGATGATATGTTCAAAACGTAAGAAAATTTGAATTTGCGGGCCACCCTAACGCTTTCACCATATGGTTGTAATTTTTTGACGACCCGAATGGCGTAGTGGTAGTGAGACTGCCTTACGTTCTTATGGTCCTGGGTTCGAATCCCGGTAGGAGCAAATATTTGTGTGATGAGCATGGGCATTTGTTTCCGAGTCATGGATGTTTATAAAGGGTGTAAAACACCTCTTCACGAAGCCGAAAGGCACTTGTTCTCCCCATCATTGCGATAATTTTTTCGTTCTACACCATACCTGGGAACCTTCTAGTTACGGAGATATGGGGGGTCAAAGTTACAACTTTTTGACAAGTTTTTTTTTTAATACAAGTTTTATTTGTACTATTTTGACTTTTAACACCTCCAAGATCCCCGTACTATTCAATCCATCCATCAGCACAATGTTTAAAGTGCGTTACATTGAGTTCTACCACAAAACATGATTTATAACCTCAAAAAAAAAAGTTGTTTCCCAGCAATAATTTTTGCGTAAAGTTACTTAGTTTGATGCAGAATGCTTGGTGAACGGCTTTGTGATGAGGTGGTTTTCACCCTGTATGTATAATAAGTATGTACTTATTTACAAAAAAAAAAAGTAATATAATATGTAGTTTATCAACTATCTGGTGTCCACGACACAAGCCTTGCTTAGTGTGGCACTAGATGGCGCTGTGTGTTAATGTCCAGCGATATTTATTTATTTATTTTATTTTAATTTGTGAACGACATCAACGCCCTACCTTAGCAATGTTTGACGTCGCACTTATCATTTGATCTAAGCTTTAGTTAGATAAGCTAACGTTACTATCAACATAAACTCTACAATTTAGGTCTGTCTGTCAGTGTAAAGGTTTTTCTTGTCTAGACTGTGTGCTCTAAAACCACGCTAAAAGATTGGCTAGTCTCCGTATGTCACGATTTTTCGTTGCAAATAATGCAGTTACAGTTTTTGCTCTTTGGTTATACTAACAGAGAAAATGAGCAGTTCAAATTTAAGTAAAATTCATGCATTGCTACGTGAATGCACAGTTCAAAAAGCTTTACCAATAAAATGTTCCAAAAATAAAATTAAGTGACTGAACAAAAATTGGCACTGAAAAAAATTATCATAAATACTCGTAGTAATAAAATTTCTCTATTGGCATAAAAACAGGTTACAGAATAATGTAATAAACGTGGATCCAGAGCTAGCTTAAGTTTGTTTATTTGTACGAAAAAGAAACATTCGAATACGTAAAAAGCCACGTATTTCGATAAAGGAAAAAAATCGGTTTGAGCCGATACTTAATTTCATTTTAGCACCTACTATATTAAATATATTTTTTTTTAATTTTTTTTTTTGTATTCGAATGTTTAAAATATAAAATAATATGTATGTCAAATAAATAAAGGAATAATAATTATTACAGAAAATAACTATCAAAATAGTTTTGTTTACTGATGAAACAGATCATAATTTTTTACAAAAGATTTTTTTTTTCTTTTTCAAGCCCTGTTTTCCCATGCAAATGATGGTTCATTAATGCATAACCATTAACAAGTTACCCAGTAATAACAGTCAGCATTCTTACTGTTTAAGTCAGTGGGCTAGTATCTGCCTATCTAGAGTACTCACGATCGTGAGATTCACAATCACAATGGCAATCGCAATGAGGGCACTATTTATCTTCATGCCCTCTTTATGGTTACGATGTGAGCAGAATTCCTAGCGGTTTTGTCATCACAGTTAGATGAGTAGCGTTGTTTTAATGTGATTTGAATGTTGTAGTGTTGATTGTAGGTTTTTTTCTATTTGTTGACAAACGTCAAGTTAAATTAATGTTACGGAGTTAAAGTTTAAATAAAGAAATTACTACTATTTCAATCATTCCTTCAGAATTTAAAATGGATCTGTCGTGTTTAATAAATTAAAGTTTTCAATGAATATGATTTTATCACACAAACAATAAGTAAACTTGACAATCATAAGTAATATATCATCATTTAAATTACAAAAACATAAAATCGTGATCGCATCATTATACCAAAGAAATACATTGTACCTAACTGTTCCCATTACTTTTGTCCTGCAGTGTACAATGGCGTAGAAGCCGATATTATCGGTGAGTACCGAGTACCGAGATATTGCACTGTGGAGCATTTACACAGATTCTGCTTTGAGATATTGTATTCAAGATGCATAAGTGTATTATTCATTTATTGAACCAATTTAATTATTTGTAACTCTTTTAAAGTCGTTAGCTATGGTGTCCTATAGTAAGTGCCAGTTAAGATCGCATGAACCAAAACAGATGAACCATGTATCATTTTTCATTATAAAAATGTTAATGATTTGACTTATTTTTGGATAGGAAAGTTAAGAACTTTAATAAATGTACGAGTAGGTAGGTCAACGACCGCCATTGCGATCTTAACTGACATTGACACAAAGCCAGGCTTTGTGTATGTTTAAGTTATGAAAGCCTAGCCTTCCTAATACCCTTCCTATTTGCCTTTTTCCCCTTCTTCCCCCTTTTGGTGAGTATAGGAAATAAGGCTAACAGGAAGGAATTACAGGGTAATCACCAAAGTGTTTAGCAGAGGTGTACCTGTCACCGTAAAATTGTCAAACACGTTAGATTTTAAAATAACTAGAGAGATTGTAAACTCTCGAAATATCGTCAAACGAATATACTGCTTACAATAAAACGCATTATTTTTTAGTACATTGTAATCTATCGAAGTGAAACCGTAATACTTATTATGAAATGCATGCGATGGAAGTCAATTGGCGGAGAGAGGGTACCACTCTCATGAAAAGATAATGTACCATTCCTGAGAAATACCGATTAATATAACCTAACCTCAAAACACTTTATATTACCCTAAAAAGCGTACTCGACGGAGCCCCGCTACGCGAGGCCATTTCTGAGTGCAGGATTTAAAGGAACCTAACTAACCTAACGTGAGGGTGCCCCAAGTCCCGATTATGGGGGCAGAGATACTTCCGTCGCATGCATTTCACAATATTACGGTTTCACTTCAATAGATTACAATCTATAGAATAATAATGGGTTAAATTGTAAGCAGTATGTGCAGTTGACAATATTTCGAGAGTTTAGAAACTCGCTAGAGAGATTACAATATAACGTGTTTGACCATTTTACGGTGACATACCCAGCAATACACCCACATTTTGCAATTTATGTTTAAATAGCCATTCCACCAATACATACCATCAATATATTGCTAATCTAATTAGTCCGTCAGATAGAGCATTGGAAAATAAATGGACACATAAATTTTGTTGTTGTAAATCAATGAATACTGACAAAGATAAAACGCATTAAAACTCGGGAGTGGAGGCTCGTGATGTCACAACGCACTAAAAACTATAGCTCGGCTTAACGTATTGCGAATTTTAAAAGCGCCGTATCTTCGTCAATTAGAATAGAATAGAATAGAATACTGTTTATTCCATAAAAAATATAGATACCATTATTTTAACATTTTACAAGATGTGACACAATCTTATCGCTAAAAGCAATCTTATAAAGTCAACCAATTTTGGTTTACGAAACAAAAGAAGAAATACGGGTCAAATATTTTTTGATAATCTAACTGACGGACTTATTAGATTCATGGGTAATAGGGGCGAGCCAACTACCAAGTACAGACGACAGGACATCAAGCTACTACAATATTGCATTTTTTTTTTAAAGATTTTCAACTTTATCGATATAGCATTAGGTTAAAGATTGATTGGGTAAATTTGTCAGTTTCAGGTAGCTTGAAGTGCTGGCGTCTGGTACAAGATGTAGGTACTCGAATACTTTCATAACCATAACATCACGACTGTAATCAGCAAACGGTTCGGCAGACGAGTATCTAATAATACACCCATATTTTGCCAGTTATGTTTGAATTAGGATATGACACACACACATAGGGGCGAGTCAACTATACCAACCACATAGACACTTTAGGTTACTACAGAGAAATTACAGAAAACAAATTGAACCACGATCTTTTCCCGTCGTACCGTATGCACCATTGACCTGCACCGTTTATGGTGCAGATGAGACAAATTAGTTTCGTTTGCACCATTAATATTAATACAACTTACTTCACCCTACTTTCCTTGTCATCGTAAAATAATGACTTTCGACTTTCCGGTAAAAATGTACTTAAATGTGACGGCACACGAGTTTTAGATGCACTGTATACTTGTATAGTCTTCATTTTCTGTTTATGTGAAAAAATAAAAAAATGGTGTCCTATTTTTTTTTTTGCTATCTACCCTATTCTTATTTTACCGTCTTGAGCAAGCGTAGAGATCATTGCTCGTGCCTTTTCTATTGAGAAGAGGCCTTTGCTCAGCAGTGGGACAGTAATAGGCTGGTTTTATATTTTAATTTTATTTTGTGGTACCTATTCTGTTCTCATGTAACTTTTGTTGTAGGTACGTAAATGAAACTGTGGTTAATTAAAATTAAAATTGTGAGGAACATTTACTATAAAATATTCCGTATATTTTGCCTTCCATGAGAAAAAGCTTAGCTAGCCCATTACATTTGTGTGTAAGCAAGAACTTAGAAAATTTAATTACTAGTTTACTGTTCGCAATTATAAAACTTAATTGTTCCATGTAAACAATACTATTACAAATTACGTTATTACAAATTGTTGCTCAAAATCTCAGCATTAAAAAACGAAAGTTTAAATGAAAGAGAAAGCTCTTTCATTGCACCAACTATCTTTAAGTAAGATGTTACCCTTATCTCGGCCTCAAGTGTAGTAGCGATAGTATCAGTAACAAGGTGTATGTCACCGTAAAATTGTCAAATACGTTATATTGTAATATCTCTAGCGATATTGTAAAATCTCGAAATATTGTCAAATGAACATACTGCTTACAACAAAACTCATTATTTTCGTGAAATGCATGCGATGGTAGTCAACTCACGCGGTGTGGAGAGAAGGAGGGGTCCCCCTTGCCCAGTGGTACCACTCTCATGAAAAGATACTGTACCATTCCTGAGAAATATCGTTTAATATAACCTAACCTTAAAACACTTTATATATTCCCCTAAAAAGCGTAGTCGACGGAGCCCTGCTTCGCGGGGCCCCTATTTCCGAGTGCAGGGTTTAAAAGAACCTAACTAACCTAACGGGGGGGTGCCCCAAGTCCCGATTATGGGGAGCAGAGATACTTCCGTATGTTCAGTTGACAATAAATCGAGATATTACAATATCGCTAGAGAGAAACACGTTATATTGTAATATAACGTGTTTGACAATTTTACGGTGACATACCTATACACTGTAGGACATTCAAACAGATTAAGATTTACTATAGCCCGCGCCACGAGAAGCCACAATTTTTGTAAACAAAGATTTTCTACCAAGATACGTAGCGACTATTCAATCAACAAGAAATACTCCCAAATTCAATAAACTTATATTATTATTATCATACGTTTAATACGAAACTAACGAGCAATTTCACTTGGTCGGGTTATATTTTGGCAATGTAAAGCCCTGTCGTTTAATGTTTTGTGGTACTGGAACGCATCTGACATCATGGAACGTAAACATTTGGGCCGCCAGTTTGAAGTAAGATCACGTTGACGCTGTAATTTTTAGGGTTCCGTAGCCAAATGGCAAAAAACGGAACCCTTATAGTTTCGCCATGTCTGTCTGTCTGTCTGTCCGCGGATAATCTCAGTGACCGTTAGCACCAGAAAGCTGAAATTTGGTACCAATATGTATATCAATCATGCCGACAAAGTGCAAAAATAAAAATTTAAAAAAACATTTTTATTAGGGTACCTCCCCCAGACGTAAAGTGGGGAGCGATTTTTTTTTTAATTTTGACCCTGACGTGTGATATATTGTTGGATAGGTATTTAAAAATGAATAGGGGTTTTCTAAAATCATTTTTTGATAATATTAATATTTTAGGAAATAATCGCTCCGAAAGTCAAAAACAATGTGTCCCCCCCCCTCTAACTTTTGAACCATAAGTTTAAAAAATATGAAAAAAATCACAGAAGTAGACCTTTATATGAACTTTCTAGGAAAATTATTTTCAACTTGATGAGTTGAATAGTTTTTGAGTTATATAGCACTTTTTCAAAAAAACGCAAATGATAACTTTGTTTTTCATACAAATACTATGAAAAACAAAGTTATTTTTGCTGACGAAAAATGTTGGTATGTTTAATGGTCTGGGAAGCTACGGAACCCTACAGTGAGCGTGGCCCGACACGCTCTTGGCCGGTTTTTTGAATTTGATCCAGAGGTTGCCAACCCGAATGTGTGTTTTCAAAATTCATAGCTTCTCGTGGCAGGGACTATATAAATATACGGTCGCTTATAAAGATTTTTCATAAAATAACATCACGCCTGTAATCTCCGCAGGTTTAGGCAGAGGTGTACCTAATAGGACACCCAAATTTCGCCAGTTTTGTTTATGTCCCGAAAATAAATAACAGACACCACTTGACTAGACCTTGTAACATTAGTTATCTGCCAGTAAAGTGCCGTCATAATCAGTTCAGCTATTTCGGAGATTAGCCGGAAAAAACGGACAATCAAATTGTTTTTGTTAGTGTCGTATACGTTTTGGTATATACAGTAAAAAAAAAACAGTAAACAGTTTCGTAGGTAAACTGTTATTATTTTGATATACACCGTTATTTTTCAGTCGTTTTAATCTTGAAAAAACATATCGGCTGCTTCATACATTAATCACGTAACTCAAAAAAATGTAAGAAGTGCAGGAGCTGATATTATTTCGAGATTACATAGTCCGGTACCCTTGTAAAAGTTGTTGATTTTCATGAGTACTATCCGCCCTTAAAGTAATTAAAACGACTAAAAACTAACGTTGTATTAAGCAGAAACTTTAATTTCATTTATTTGTAGACATGTATAATGTAATATTTATTGGAAAGCTTACAAAAATTACCAAAACATGATGTACCTATCTGCGTTCGTTTTGCACATTCGGTTGATTCAAAGAAACACACACACAATGGTTAACGGAAATGCGTCAATGTGTGGGGGTTCACAACTTCACATAAGCAGGCGAATGTAAGAAGCGTGTAGCTTAGGGAAGCTATCATAAGATGTTTTAGAAGATAAAAATACTAGTAAGTAGTACTTTTCCCAACTATGTTGGGGTCAGCTTCCAGTCTAACTGGATGCAACTCAATACCAGTATTCCATGGAGCGACTGCATATCTGACCTCCAAAACCCAGTAAGTACTGGGAAATACGATATCTCTAGGTAAAACTGTTTGTTAGATTTATTTTTACTGGCAAAGATCTACAAATGACAGCCGGGACCAACGGCTTAACGTGCTTTCCGAGGTACAGAGGAAACTCGGTGTGTAAGCACCTATCCACAGACCAACCTAAGCAAGCACGGCTTAACCTAAAGATCGACCCGAGCGGCTGTTATTATTGGGCCACGAGTTCCTCAGTATAATAGAGCTAAATGATCTTTACGAAAAGAAAAATATTGCTACCATAATGATTAACCCCTCATTGTGAAATGTGTTTTTCTGTTTCACACCATAAAATAATATTTTCTATTAAATTCGCAGTACAAAATGTCGTTAAGCCTTTAAAATTATTAAAAAGACGTGTTTTATGGAAAACCAGAATACTTCATTATTCTACTAGCCGATGCCCGCGGCTTCGCCCGCCTGAAATTATACAGTATGTTAGTTTAAACGAGGGACCTATTCAAACCCGCAATAGTCCATACTTACATGATACTTATAAACATATGAACAAAAAGAAAACACTAATACATAACAGATAGATCCATACCAAAAACTTCGCCTAAGTTTCGCAACGTGTGCGCCATGCGCTTATCGCAGAACATGTGTGCGGGTCAATGATCTTTCTAGGTATAATCCATTTTCCCTTCATACTTTAAATCTGGCTTTTGACAGGCAAATATCTAGGTAACTACGTACTGACCGAATGTTCGCAGTCGTTGATTGACACCTTGCATAATAATTAATGGTTCCTCGCACAATATCACAAGATAACACTTAAGTACGAACCGTATAATAGTTTTATGTTAGAATATGTATTAGTTTATTGTTTTTGTTGTTTTGTTATTTGTGTATTTTATCTATGGGCCTTAGTTGCCTGACAATAAAATGATTATTATTATTATTATTATTATCTCCTTTATTCGTTGTATATCTTACTTGATACATTTTTAAATATTCTTAAAAAAACATATAAAAACATTTAAAAATATAAAAAATAGGGATCCGCCGGTGTCGGGAGCAGGGTCCAAGTCACCGGTGGTTAGGGTTGCAGAGACAGGAACCTCCTCACAATGCGAGCCGTATCGAGGAGAACTGCCTTCTGAATCAGGCCCTTGATCCAACCGCCTAAAGAGAGCTTCGACAGATGTTCGTCGAGGCTCTTGGCTATCAGGCCATTGGCCGTCACGACAATCGGCACAATGATAACCGAGTTCATATTCCACATGTCGCGAACCTCGTGTGCCAAGTCGAGATACTTCATTTGTTTCTCTTTCTCAGCTTTCACGAGGTTCTCGTCATGAGGGATAGTAACATCGATTATCATTACGCGGCGCGCTGATCGGTCTACCACCACTATGTCAGGCTTATTGGCAACAATAGTCCTGTCAGTAATGATAGACTGATCCCAGTACAGCGTGACATGGTCTTTCACAAGAACTGGGTCGGGCACATACTTGTAGTACGGTACCTCAGATTCCACAAGCTTAAATTTCAAGGCAAGTTGCTGGTGAATAATTCTGGCTACTTGGTTGTGCCTGTGCAAGTACTCGCCGTTAGCCAGACGAGAACAACCAGAAATAATATGTCTGATGGACTCACCCGGACAGTGGCATGCCCGACACACGTCAACCGTCCCGTCCTTCATAATATATTTCCGGTAGTTGTTCGTTAACATAACTTCGTCCATAATCGCACAGACAAAACCTTCAGTTTCCCCGAAGAGGTCACCAAAACGTAGCCAGGACACGGACGCTAGAAAATCTACATCGGGCCCATGAAGAGCCCGGTAGAAGCGCCCGTGAAGCTCCTTGCCCTGCCATTCTTTCTTGCGGCCATCGGTAGTAAGTACCACAGGTTTGCGCCAGTTCTCTTTAGCCATGGACAACGGGGTGAGTCCCTTGTCCACTGCGACCACATCTCGGTGCATCCCCACGTCGGCTTTTAGAAAATATTCTCTGAGGCTGCACACCTCGCGGTTATGGAGGGTCTTCGCATTTAAAAAGCCTCGACCCCCGCACTTCCGCGGGATGTACAGTCTCATCACTGACGATCGTGGGTGATGCATCCGGTTTTCGGTCAGCAGTGTACGAACTCTTCTATCCAAGGCGTCGAGTTCGGTCTGTGTCCATTTGAGTATGCCGAAAGAGTACATTAAAACCGGCATGACCCAACCGTTGAAGGCGCGCACCTTGTTCCCACCTGAAAGAAGGCTATTTAATACCTTCTTTAGGCGACCGAAGAAGCGCTCCTTCAACGATTGTTTCATGTCAGTTACGTTAATGCCTAACGCTTCCGACATACCCAAATATTTATAGCTCTCGGATGAGGAAAGGGATCTTAGGTGTATGGAATCCGAGAGTTGAAGTCCCTCGGATCCCATAATCTTCCCTCGCTTTACATACATGACTGCACATTTGTCCACACCAAATTCCATCCCGATGGCGCTACTAAAAGTTTCGGTTACTTTCAGTAGCTCCATCAGTTGCAATTTGTTGGGGGCAAAGAGTTTCAGATCATCCATGTAAAGCAGGTGAGATATAACCTGACCATCTTTCCTCAACCGGTAGCCTAGCCCTGAATTCTCCAGCAATGTGCTTACAGGATTCAGGGCTAAACAGAACCAAAGGGGACTCAGACTGTCGCCCTGGAATATTCCCCGTTTAATCCAAACAGGTTCATCGTTTCCCTGGATCTGTCGACATCCTGGATATCGAAGGACCGTCCTCCATTGCCCCATACATGACTCAAGGAAGGTGCGTAGAGTTGCATCTATCTTGTACAACTCCAGCACCCTCTTGAGCCATGAATGTGGCACCGAGTCGTAGGCCTTCTTATAATCTATCCAGCATGTTGACAGATCCTTGCGGGTTCGACGGACCCGTTGGCTAATGGCCATGTCGATGAGGAGTAGCTCCTTAGTACCACGGGACCCATTCCTACATCCATTTTGAGAGGCAGACATAATTGAGTTACTGTCAACGTGAGTATTAATTTTCGTTCTCAAAATGGATGTAAGAAGTTTATAGACCGTCGACAAACACGTGATCGGTCTGTAGTTCTTGGGTTCCGCGGGACTTCCTGACTTATGGAGCAGGTGGGTTATACCTGTTGTTAAAAACTGTGGTAAGGACCCAGACTCTAAGGATGACTGGAATTGGGATGCCAGGCAAGTGTGTGAACTACTAAACCACTTGAGCCAGAAGTTATGCAGTCCGTCCGGTCCCGTTGATTTCCAATTCGGTAACGGACGAACTGCTCTGGCTATATCCAGTGGCGTTATTAAAATTGGTTCCATTGTGGGAATAGGTTCACACACTCGCTCAACATCACGCATCCAGTCAGCCTCAGAATGACAAACGGGCACCGACCAGATGCTGCGCCAGAAGGAACTCGTGGCGGCATCATCCGGGCGGCACACGTCCGTCATATTTTGCTGAGGTCGCTCCCAAGCTCTGTATACCCACCTTTCATCGCTCTGGAAGATGCGATTCTGCGAGTACCGATCAACCCGCCGCTTATACCGCCGTATACGGCTCGCCCATGCATAAACTTTCTGCTTCAGGAAGTCGATGCGCTCTGTGACACGGGACATGTATTCTTGAGGACTGATTTCAGTCCCCGAGAATGCCCGCCTCACAAAACGCATCACACGTGGTCGTGTATTGCCCTCCCTGAAGCAGTGTAGTTTGCCGATGAGTACCCTGGCCCCATCGATACGGCGCTCAATCCTGCGTTGCCAGGCTGGTACGGCTGGTTTTGGTCGAGTAGCTAAGTCACAATTTGGGAACTTGACATTAGCTAAACGACATGCCGCAACAGCCCCGCAAAACAGGATCGAGTGTGTATCAACGAGGTCCTCGCTACTCTCGAATACATTCTTGAGTTGTGAGTCCAGGGCACACACCAACGCCCTATTTTTTTTATGCATGGGTAACCGTGGTAATCGGGGCCTAAGTTCAGCAGAAGTTGATCGATACTCATGAAGTGCATCCTCCAGTGCGCTCCTCAATCGATCGTTGCACTGGCTACTTACCGTGGCAACCCTATCATCTTCCTCTACAACAGCAGGGTTGGATCGCGGTGGGTTTGCATCAATAGATGAGGCTTGTACCGCGGTTTGTGCCGGAGTTAAGATGATACGGTTGCTCAGTACCTCTGAGCGCAGCCTATCAAGCGCGGCGCCGTCCAACAGGTGATTGCGTTGGATGACCCGCACTTGATCCGATAGTCGCTGAGCTGAGGCGTTGACAGTTGGTTCAAGATCCTGAAACAGAGACAGCATCCTAACACGGTACGCAGTGAGGTTAGTCCCCCCCTCTGTAGACCCGTAGTATGCGCGCATGACGTTCTCGTTCATTAGTTGAGTCCATTTCATGCGCTGCACACAACCACCGGTAGCGGGGACCCGGCTCGGGGCCTGTTGGCCCCTAAGTCCCAAGCCCTTCGGTGGCCGGCCTCTCCCCGCACGACGTACAGGTGTTGGCGACGTCGGCGGAGAGAAATATTCGTCACTCGAGCTCGACGCAACTGCCGCAACCGGTGACACTGGTGATCCGGGGTCCGGTGGCGGCGAGGCGGAGCTGAGCGACGAGTCCGGGGATGGAATAAGTGCGCGTCGGGAGGCAGCTCTCGTAATCATTTTGTTTAAATATCATCTCATCAATCTTCGTTTTTCCAAATGTTTGAGTATTGACGTCTTTGACAGACGTCATGGGTCGTAGTGAAACAGATTTTCATCTTTTCAATGTTTTGGTTTGCTTTCCGGTTTTTTTTTCAATTAATTAATATTTGAGTGGTTTCAAAACTTTATTAGAACTATTGTAAAAGCGCTTTGTATAAAAACCAATAAATTATATGAAAATAAAATGAAGATGATATTTTTGAGCGATAAGCTCACGATGTTGCCAGTTATTATAATCCCAATAAATTCTTCACTGGAAGACGTAATTTAGCGCAATATTAGACAGACATGCGGAAGTAACGGCGCTCGCGCATACATTGAGGTCAGCGCGGGGATGTGCCCTGTCGGTGCATCGGGGATATTACAAAGGAAAGGGGCGGAGTTTGCGCACGGAGCTCAGGACCGGCACGTGTTTTGCAGCATGACACCTACTTACGCCCTCAGTGTCCATGAGTAATGTATTTAATTAGACAATAATGTCAAAAATTAAGGTTATAGGTTTTTTACTTATTTGGATTGAGAATCGAATACTGAATACCTTCCCTCAATATGTCCCTCGTTTAACCTAACACGCTGTATACAAAAACCTCAAAAACCTTCATCTTGAATCACTCTATCTATTAAAAAAAAACCCGCATCAAAATCCGGTGCGTAGTTTTAAAGATCGAAGCATACATATGGACAGACAGACGCGCGGGAGACTTTGTTTTATAATATGTAGTTGATGATGATGAATTGCATCGTGTTAAGTTGAGCTATAAACCCAACAAGTAATCAAGGCAAGTACAATATTAAGTAACTCAAGAAATTACTTGCAAATTAAGGTATTATCACCGTTATTCTCTTGCCCTTCTCCCAATTCATTTGGGGTTCATCGAAGCATGTCTACTTCTTCTATACTTGATACTTTTCTATTACTCGTCATCTCATCAGACACCGTTTTTTCTTGCCATAACATCCTTTACACAGTCCATCCATCGAATCTTTAGTCTACTCTTATTATAAGGTGTTAAAAAATTAACTGCAAGATACTTGAGGAGTTGTTTGGAATCACAAATAAAAAATAATCACAAAAAACTTCTATATAAGGAACGATCCGTTTCAAAGATATTATGCAATATTTTCACTGCGCACAAAATTATCGAATATGCGCACTTGACTGTACTGTGACGGCACCGTGCAGGGCGCCGCGCGCGTGTTCGTTCACCCCTGCGACAGCGCAAACGTAGACAGCTGATTCTAACTTTCCCATCACATTTTCAGCAGACTTTGGACTGGCAATTTTTTTTTATGTAAGAACTAAAAATGCATAAAAATGTTAATTTTTTGGAATATGTTTGTTTTTTGATACCAAGTACGTACACGAAATTCTTGCAGTTAATTTTTTAACACCTTATATACCCATGCACATTCAAACTCAAAACTTCCCTCTTATATCTCCTCACTCCTCTGCATCACATGCTCTGACCACGTCAACCGATCATCATCTGCTTAGCCTATTCTCAACTGTGTTGGGTTCGGCATCCAGCTACATACGAGCGTATACTAATATTTTACATAGAGCGAATGCATTTCTGACTTCCACAACCAAATTAGTAATACTGGGTAATACGATACCCCTTGGTAATAGACTGGTTGTCAGAATTTTAGGGCCACTGACAACCTGTAACAACTGTCAAATATCTACACAGCTGGGACCGACAAAAACTCGGTATGTAATGGGTGGTCACCCATCTATGAACCAACCTAGGAATGCACGGCGCAAACTAAAGATCGACTCAAGTAGCTGTTTATAGCCACGAGCTCTTCAAATTCTTCAATTCTTACATCACTGCTTGTCGTAATTTTTTTTTTGCATCACACATTTTATATGAAGTACCGATACAAATCACAAAATTACCGAAAAAAAGACAAACAATGCATTCTACCAACACAAATTAATCAATCAATTGATTCGCAAAAACCGTCGCGACATGGCGTGACCAAGAGATAATCTACAGTATATTTATATCTTGAACAAAAACTGGAATTCTATCGAGTACCAATTCAAGTCATACCACATAAGCACAATGACAGAAAGAGATAGATAAAGAAAGATATACAGGAGTGAGCGAGACAGATGAAGTCGCGTGGCTCAAACAGGATAAGTCTAGGTTTGTCATGTTTTTATGACAGAACTTGCTTTGAACACCTGATGAATAGCTACGGCTTTGTAGCGGGAGAGGTTTCTGCACGGTTGTTTTCGATTATGGGGTAGGTAGAAATCTTGGTAAAGCAACAGGTGCGGCAGTCGGTATTGTGATTTAGATAACACCTTTTTTTTCAAATTTTGTCCTATAAAAGATTTTCTGAATGAAACAATTTATTGAAGTTGTAAGGAAACTGACACGTTTTGAAATAATTATGAAGAAATATCGAAGGAAAAAAACTTACAAATTATAGAGTTTTTAGCAGAAACAGAAATCACAGACTTTGAAAATTTCAACTGTCTGCCTATTACGAGTCATGAGATATAGCCCGCTGACAGACTGACAGACGAATAGCAATGGCAATAATACGGTTAATAGTGTCCTTCGGTTACGGAACCCTAAAAACCTCCAAACGCACATAAATCCTCCATAAGATATTAATCCAAATTAAAAACGAAAAAGTAACAAAAATTGCGCGAAAATAAAATACGGTCCACCCAAATTACTTTCTCTATAGGAAGGAAATAACCAATATGCAACAAGAAGAATGAATTCGAAAAAAATATACATTTTCTGTAACTAGCTGTGGTGGGGTGAGAGAATAAAAGGAAAATCTCACAAAATCCAGCTTCCGTATACTTTGTCAACCCTCAGCATGGAGTTTAATCGGGAACGTAATTCACCAACTTTTTTTGTACGGAGATGTCCTCGTGTGCACAATGTTAAACAAAAACTGTCGTCGCTTGTGCAATTACGAATCCTCAGATTCCTTGGACACGTTGCCCGTAACAATGATTCCATGGAACGTTTGGTAATCCAGGGTAGAGTAGAGTCGAGACAGCCGTGACCAACGGTTTAACGTGCTTTCCGAAACACGGAGGAAACTGGGTATCTAATGGGTGATCACCTATCCACGCACCAACCTAGACAAGCACGGCTTAACCTAAATATCGAACCGAGTGGCTGTTTTTAATTAGTCACGAGCTTGTCTTGACCTTCAATTGTTTATAAGTCATTGGTCTCAAGTTCGAACCCGAGACACGCACTTCTGATTTTTCAGATTCATGTGCGTAGTGTTCTATAATTATCACTTGCTTTGGTGAAAGAAAATAGCGCAAGGAAACCAGCATGCCTGAGAGATTTTCTCGATGACATGTAAAACCAAGTCAAAATTGGGCGCGGCCTAAAAACTTTGACATCAGGTTAAGGCACTAACCACACGGTAAAGCAGAAGAATTTTAGTGTATACAGGGTGTAAACCACCTCATCACATAGCCGTTAACCAAGCATTCTGTACATCAAACTAAGTAACTTTACGCAAAAAATATTGCTGGGAAACAACTTTTTTTTTGAGGTTATAAATAATGTTTTGTGGTAGAACTCAATGTAATGCTCTTAAAACATTGTGCTGATAGATGGATTGAAAAGTACGGTCGTGGAGGTGTTAAAAGTTAAAATCTTACAAAAAAACTTGTGAGTATTTAAAAAAACTTGTCAAAAAGTTATAACTTTGACCCCCCATAATCTCCGTAACCAGAAGGTTCCCAGGTATGGTGTAGAACTAAAAAATGATACCAATTATGGGGAAAACAAGTGCCTTTCGGCTTCGTGAAGAGGTGTTTTACACCCTTTATTTACCTAAATAAGAAAGTTTAGAGGTTCTATCAAATTTTCATCTCTCACGACTCACCGACGTCGCTTGGACGTTGTCAGTGATCAACAGCGTTCCACAAAATGTTGTTGATCGATGCACCACTACAAATGCAATTCGACAAATGACAGCCGAGACCAACAGCTTAACGTGCTTTCCGAGGCACGGACGAAACCCGGTGTGTAAGGGTGGTCACCCTTCAACCATACACACACCTACCTAGGTAAGAACGACCCCAGCGGCTGTTTCAATTTAGCCACGAGTTCCTCCTACCGACTACCAGACTAGTATTAATAGTAGATTAATTATAGTCACAGATTTTGCCATAAAATGTTGTTAGAGGCACAAGGGTGATTGGGGCAAATTTCTGTCTGTACATTCATCCAATCCCAAATTTCTTGACCTTCAATTGGATAAATGTCATTGGTCTCGAGTTCGAACGCGAGAGACGCACCTCTGATTTTTCGGATTCATGTGCGTATTGTATTATAATTATCACTTGCTTCGGTGAAGGAAAAAATCGTAAAAAAACCAGCATGTCTGACAACCAGTCTTACCAAAGAGTATTGTATTACCCAGCACTAACTGGGTTGTGGAGGACCTCTACAACCCAGTTAGTGCTGGGTAATACACAGTAGCAGTAGTAGTAGTAGCAGTGGTAGTAGTAGTAGCAGTGGTAGTAGTAGTAGCAGTGGTAGTATAGTAGTGGGCAGTATTTGACCTGGAGCGACTGCCAATCTGGTCACATTGGCAGTCGCTCCATGTCAAATACTGGTATTGGTATAATAGCTGCATCCAGTTAGACTGGAAGCCGACCCCAACATAATATGTAGTTGGGAAAAGTCTAGGCAGATAATGATGTTAAGCCAAGTCAAAGGTCCTTGGGCAGCTTAAAAACTCTGACACCAGGTTTAGGCACGACGAGATAAGGAAAAAGAATTTTTCATCCCCCCATCTCGGAAAGAGTATTTTTGCTCTTCGATATCTGAGTGCAAAAGCCGTTTTTATCGTCATGAGGGTAAATAAATTTGAATTTAGAACATCGTGTGCACTAAGCATGTGCATTCAAAAAATCATTAAACCTATTTACTTCTACCTCTATGGTGCCGAATTTATCATATTTTTTTTTTAATGTGTTAAGAACTCGGACTCAGAACCTTCTTGGTGTACTTTTTTTAAATGTTTTGCGCGCGCCATTTTCTCTTCAGGTCATCGTGCATCGGTCATATTGTTAACACCTTAGGTTAAAAACAAGGAATCCAACTTGAAAACAAGTGAAAAACCTAAAATGACCTCTCATTATCTAGCGACGAGGAAGTTTATTTGACGCCAACAGAATTAACCGAATTTGTTAATAATGCGCAATTTTTTTTTGCGTTTATCCATTTCCTCGCTGAGGCGGGATGAAAAGTTACGTGTTGCACTCGAGTACAAAGATTTTTCACCTCGAGCTCTTCTGATTCCCTCGCTAACGCTCAAGATTCTAAGTTTTGAATCACTCGCTTCGCTCGTGACTCAATTTTAGAATCTTTCGCTTGCTCGGTCATCAAAATTGAGCACGCGGTTAAAAAACCACTTTGCACTCTTGTATAAGCAATAACTATTGTTGTACACCCAAATAATAAAGTCGAAAGGTTCCATCAAATTGTCATCTCTCACGACTTTGGACGTTGTCAGTGAGCAACAGCGTTCTACAAAAAGTTGTTGATCGATGTACCAACACAAATGCATTTCGACAAAAAACGAGAAAATACTAGCAACATTTCCCGTTTACGTATCTCCGATCCCAACTCACAAACTAATCCGCGAAACGTATCGTTACAATAATGGTTCCAGTACACAAACCAATTCGATTGAAAATATCGTGTCTGACCAACTGCTCTTATATTTTATTCAACGCCCGAACCCGATCTGTACCAGAATATTTTCAAGCCGATTGTTGGCCAAAAAAAAAACAAAAAAAAAAACTTCCGACTTATATTATCTGCATCCATTTTTTTTTGTCCAAAACAGATTTAAGTTATCCAGTCGTTCATACTTAACTTCTCATTTCTACAAGAAATGGCGCAGACGAAAAAAGTTCATAGATTCTTTAAGAAAAATTGCCAGTAGAATCAAATGAACGAACTGAACTAGAATACTCTGTGGTCAATGTAAAGGAAAAATTTCTTATTCGGAACGCGCACGTTGATAGTACGGTGGTTCTACCTCGTTTTTGAGGCTCTGCAGTGATGCGAAACAGAGACAGAGATATACGACTACGCTTTGACAGAGCGAGACAGAGGTATTATTGCACCGGTAGTGAGGAGTGAAAGAGATCAATAATGAGACGCACGAGGAGTTGAAAAGGGATTTCAGATTAAGGTCGTTGTCGAGTCAAAGAACAGGTTAGTGGGAAAATTTGTGGATGCGTGGTTGGGTAGATTATTGCAGGCTTTTTGGGTTTACTCAGTGAGGACATAGAAGCTTTTCCAAACATTTTGTACTTTATTCAGATAAACATGTTTCATTGTTTTATACTTTTTGCGGGCCATTTGATTATTCAACCGGATTAGCATATTATTTTATTCTTGTTTACTGTTACAATTATAGTAAACATTGCTTTAAATTTCTATCGGCATTGTGATCCAAACCAGTATGACACATTAATTTCATTTCAATTACAAATACAGTTCACTTTTACTGCACTCATTTTAACACTATTTATATCATTACGCACCTAGAGCTTTATCATATTTCAAGATGTTTTTAATATTCATATCTCTATTTCTAAATCTCGATACCAAAGCATGAATTCATGAAAGCATTGTTCGATTGTATCGGAATTACAAACTTACGACAAATTTTCTTCGTACTTCTTAGTTCCCTTAGTTCGATACAATATCCAAAATTCGCACAACAAAGCAATTTTTCACTTTTCAAGCAACTTTCACGTCATAGGCAGAAAGCAGTATCCGCATCTCCCCGACGCCTATTCTTTGGTGCTCAGCCTGGCCGGGCGAGCGCAGCTTTACTTACACCCTCAGTCACTAGCTGAACGTCGCGAGTGTCAGTACGTTCCGTCGCCCCAGCGCCCGTCATTACGCGGCATTTTGAAAAAACGAACATTAAAAAAAAATATTCCTAAAAACAAAAACAATTCAGTGTTTTTTCTGTGAGTGCCAGTGCAAAAAAAACAACTGATTTTTTTAGTCTGTGGTGGATGATTGTTTTCGTGGATTTCTTTTAGTGTAGTGCCGTTTTCAGATGTTGGATTTTTAATGTGAAAGATTACAGGATTACCTAGTAATGAACGTTTTTTTCCGTGATAACGAAGCCGAAGGTTAGTGGACTATTATTTTTTGTTAAAATAGTCGTTTTTGCACGTGATTCTTGCGTGTTTGTCGTGAATGACTGGTTTATTTTTGTTATGAAAAAAAATTGTGTTGACGATGCAGTGTTTTTGGACGATATGTCAGAAAAAAATACGCGTTCCCATAAAATGCCGGGAGCTTTTTTCGGGTAGTAACTTTCGCGCTACGGGTTTTTTATATCTGTTTTATTTCAGTATTAAAATACAAATGTTGACTGTTCCTGCTAGAGTTTCGCACAAAAAACCACTTAAAGGTTCTAGGTATTTCAAAATATATGAGAAATATTTGCTAAGCTTTTCCGCACGCGTTTTCCGAGACGAAATTCCCGAAGGCTTTAACGTTTTCCTGTAACAATATTATGAAGAGAAACTAGAGGGTTTATATTTTTGTATTAAATTAGTTAACTCTGAAAGGAATAAACCGATTTTGTTTATTCTTTTGTTGGTTGAAACCAACAGACGTAGCAACCATGTTTGATTCTAATTGGTAACATTTCGACTGAAAAACCATGAAAAAAACCGTGTTCAACTTCCTAAGTAGGAAGCCTCAACATGAAACCAAAGCTCACGCACATTAATGTTGAACATTAGTAACACTGTACCAACATATTCCCGCGATGTTCAACATAAAATTATTACGTTCAAAACTCATTAACATAATCATAACATTGAAGTTATTGTGTCAAAACACTGTCTTGGCGTAAGGAAATTATCTTTTGTATACACACGCCGTTAATTTTACGGGTACAAGCAATGTTTTTAGTGTAATTCTTGGTACTTAGAACGTTGATGGTATGTTATTAGAAAAGTAATCGATAGTAATTTTGTTTCACGAATCATTATTTCGACTTCTGTCTGTCAGTTAGTACGGAGTAGCTTTTTTTATTTATATTTCATTTATTGGCATTAATGATAGTTTTTTTTTAAAAGCGGTTTTATTTTCAATAAAAGCCGGTAATTAGGTGGAATTTTTCATGGGGTTCATTGATATCGAGCTACGAGTACCTGACACCATTAGTAGGTAGGATCACTAATTCATTTGGAAGGCATGGTTATAATGATTTTACCTGTATAACATCACGACCGTGTTCCCTAGAGGAGCCGGCAGAAGTTCATGAGCAAACCTGCATTTACCTACGTGAGATGTAAGCCAAATCTTATTTAATGTTATAAATGCGAATGTTTGTGAGGATGGAACGATTTTTGTTAGGCTTTTACGCGAAAACTACTGTACGGATTTGGATGAAATTTAGCAGATAATATAGTTTATAACCTGGAATTACATATAGTACTTTTTTCATGATAGTATGATCCCGTGGGACAGTTACTGAACATCATATTGGTTGCTAAATTATTTACTTTTGCCTTTGTAAATTATTATTCTTATTATTTAAATTCATATCTTTATGTTTTTCTTTTTGTAAAATTACTTTGAAATGTTTTCTTAAGACAATACAATTTAAAAATTTAAATTGTTGGTACACCAAGTAACTTAAAGCTTTGGAAGAGTGAAATGACTTAACACAGGCAATTTTTATCTAACTAGGTCACTTCAAACACTAGATGTAGTACCTACATAACTTAATTGTGAAAGATAATACATTATTTTGTATTTGTATCACGCGAGCGAAACTTCAGGCAACAGCTAGTTGAGCATTTTATAATCAACTAAGCACTTGAACAGATGTTTAAACGAAGAAGTAAAAGGAGTAGGTATTGTAGAAAGGAGGAAGGAGGAGGAGAGAAGTATCGAAGAAGAAGAGATGCTACGCTGACCTGAAATAAATAGGGATAAGGGCAGTAGAATTACAATGACGCAGTAACGATTATAGCATTGGGTGTTAAGTATTTTTCGTCTATTTCTATGGATAAAAGGCATTCGTTTATGAATGCATAATCTACGTCTACATCTACACATCTTACACTAATATTAGAAAGAGGAATAAGTTGTTTTTTTGTTACGAGTTAACTCAAGAACTACACAAACGGTTTAAAAAAATCTCTCACCAATAGAAAGCTACATCTTTACAGAGTAACATAGGCGACGAAGTCACGAGCGGAGTGCTAGCTAATTAGACAAATGGTACTTTGTATGTGCCAATCAATTTATGGAACTCGCCTTTGATGGTATTGGCGTATGTTAGTATTAGAGTCAAGAAAGACCAAAAGAAACCATGAATGGACTGAGCAAAATATGATTATGTGAAGAAAGGAAGTATTTGATGAGATGAAGATCATTAGAGAAGTATGGAACAAAAAGGCATGCTGCACCCACCCCGAATAAATTGGAATAAGGGTAAGAAAATGGATTATGGTGTTCATGATTTCCCACCAGGCAGTGGTAAAGGTTGATTTAAATTGATTTGATTGGACACTCAGAGAGACACGCGAGAGCAGCGGTGGCCCAGTGGTGGCGGTCGTAAGTCGTGGGTTCGAACCCAGGCATTACTTTGTGTAATTTATTCCATCGCTACTGCTCTCAAAACGGTGAAGGAAAACATCGTGAGGAAACCGGCATGTCCTAGAACCAAAAAATTCGAAGACGTGACATCTACCAATCCGCACTGGGCCCGTTTGGTGGATTATAGCCCATTCCCTCTCATAGACAGGAGGCCTGTCCCAGCAGTGGGAATATTAAAGGCTGTTGATGATGATGATGATGATTGGACACTACCGCATTATCTAGCACTTTTAAGAACTACGAAGAGATCTTATCCTACTACAATATGTTTTAACATGGCTTAACCTATTACCCTCGTTTTAAATAGCCTTTAATCCCCTCCAAACCTCACCACACAAAAAACAAAACTTCAAAACTAATAATTATTCATTTAAAAACATGAAACGAAAAATCTAAATTATAATTACCCCCACTAAGTACGAAAGGGAACTATAAACACAGTACTTTGTACTTTGAGGGGTGGATTATCCACCATACCCCTGTACACCCCCTAGCACCTAATTCAGAGAAGTGTCACGAATGGTGACGTCAGCTGACGTCAGGTATAATGTGGAGCGATGTTGAAATAGCTGGCTTATTGTTCATTTTATATTTTTGCTGAAAAGGGAGCAATTTGGTATAAAGATTGTAGGTGTTTTAGTACAGGTTTTGTTGCTGATTTTGCTTTGATTGAATTCGCAGCTGACCTGCTCGTTATTCTAGTGACTGCTGAGCATAAAGTTCTGGGTTTGGTTCTCAGGTCGGGCAAAGTGTTATTGGGTTTTTCGATCAAGAATTCCTCAGTAGCAGTCACGGAGTCTGAATCTGAATCCAGTTGTTGGCAATAAGCTCGCTCCCTATCAGATAGGACTTAAACATAAGGTTACCGACGTAGCCCAAAGGTTTGCCAAACTTAAGTGGCAGTGGGCAGGGCACATTGCTCGCAGAACAGATGGCCAATGGGGCTGAAAAGTTCTGGAGTGTCGACCGCAAACCAGAAGACGTTGGGTTGGAAAGCCTCCCACTAGGTGGACCGACAACCTGGTGAAGGTTGCGGGAATCCGTTGGATGCGAGTCGCACGGGACCGGTCAATGTGGCGATACTTGGGGGAGGCCTATGTGCAGCAGTGGACGTTTTTCGGCTGACATGATGATGAAACATAACTGGCGAAAGAAAATCTTGGTTTTTTCTATAAAAAAGATAGGTAGCTATTAAATGTGGGATAATGATAGCATAGGTGTGTCTTTTATCACGATTATGTACATTTAGCGTCATTGTAATGTTTCTACGCGATGTGACAACAAAGTATGGCCTTTTTGCGTGTTTGTCACTGCCCGCGCCATGAGAAACACTGTAATACTATTCTAGTTTAACTTAATACTCGGCTACGGCTCGTTTTTATCAATGAATTTTAAATTTATTATAATAAATGATACCTCTGAAACTATAAGTACCTATACTTATACCTTTTTGGACCATAAATTGTATTTAACCATAGAGTTATGGGATATCAAATAAAATACGTTGTATAATCAGCAACTACTTACACTTTACTTCAATTTTCTCATCAACATAAAACGGCGATATGGAACTAACAGCTTTTTCCTAGAATCTAGCATAATTATAACAAGCTTTTTAGCCTTTTAGCCAGCTAATTTATGGGGGCATTGTAAGCGAATATTTGGAGGTAACATTCAAAGGGGCTATATTGTTCAGAATTCAATAGATTTTGGAAGTCCGCCATCAATTATTTTGGAGGTCAATGTAGTAATAGTCGTGAATCACAATTAAATTAGTAATAGAAGCGGGACAGAAGGGTTTAATTGTTCATGGGTTACGCAACTTCTTTATTCATTTACTTGGGGAAACCGCACCTTATAAGTATAATTTAGTAACCCCTTTCAATGATATCTATCAACAAATAATTTGAAAACCCAAATAATTATGAGATTTCATGAATAGTTTTTCATATAATATACAGTACTATATGTATAGACCACCGGTATTGGAAACGGGGTACCGACGGTCACGGCTCCTGAGAAAAGACCCTAACAATATGAGCCGTGTCCAGGTGTACCGCATATGAATCAAGCCATTGATCCAACTGCCTAACGAGAGCCTCCTCAGGTATTGATCGAGACTCTTGGGAATTAAGCCATTGGCTGATACGACTATCGGCACAATGATTGCTCAAAACTGTATCTGCTGATCCCTCGACATTACAAACACCCGCACTCCGCTGTCGATTTAGTGTTTTTCGAAAGAGTGTGTTGTCGAAGTATGTTTTGTCGAAGTAATGAGTAGTCGAACTGTTATTCGAAATTAACTCCCGCCATAATGCACAACCCAGTCTGTCATTTCATATAATTTAATATACCTAAATAATAATATTCTGTTAAAATTCCAGTGCCTTATGTCATGTGCACTATCAATAAAAAAAACGCAAAAACAGACGTAGCCATAGGGCAAGCGATCTTAAAACGGCTCTTGACTGAAACCCTCAAACGCTGCGTTACATTTGATCGAGTCTGCTCTCAAACCAGTCGACTTAGAATAAAAACAAACAAACTTCGGACTCGGACACACCTGTTGGTCAATTATCCCAGGGCACAAAAACTCGCTCCCTGTTTTAATAGAAGGAGGGTTACTAAGGTTTCGAGTTGGGTAACTGGGTGACTGTGGATTGGTTTTCACTTTATGCTTAAAACAGATTGTTACGTTTTAAATTACGTGATGTTTTTAATTGGTAATGTAATTTTTTGTTTTCTCTAGGTCTTTGTTTTGATAAGGTCTAAATTTAACGTCAACTTTATAATTTTGTAGATCAGCTAAGTGGTTGAATTTTTTAATAAGTAACAATAATAATCCAAAATTATTTTTTACGAGGTATCTTTTATTAATATTAAGAATAAGAGATATAAAATAAAATAAAATGAGTTAAGATATCTCAGACTTTTCATATAAAATT
Organism: Xestia ashworthii; assembly: GCA_950022955.1. Classification (NCBI taxonomy): domain Eukaryota; kingdom Metazoa; phylum Arthropoda; class Insecta; order Lepidoptera; family Noctuidae; genus Xestia; species Xestia ashworthii. Next base: position 8,680,418 of record OX465572.1, read on the forward strand.
CTGTCAGTAATTTTGTAAATTGGATGAGATAAAAGCAAAACATTGTTTCAGTAATCTTAGACTTGACATTCAACACGGTTGTCAAAAATTTCAGATTGTGTATTTATTTAGGGATGAAAAACAGCAGTACAAAAACATCCATAACAAGTATAATGGCACTTAATGCACTACCATTACCATTTTCCACTGATCGCTAGCTTATGAGTAACAGTTACGCTACGTGAGTTAAAAAAAAGGTTCTACAAGAAAGAGATACTCACAAAAAAATTTAGGCCTAAATAAAATTGTCAAAACATACCTAATCGAGAATCGAATAATAACGGTTGAACTGAAGTGATAACCAAGTGAGTTTTATATGGTATCCCACAATGCCATTGTCAGGTGCCTTCAAGGGTTGCTTTTAGACGATCAAGATCAGTTACTGTATCAGATACTTTGTATAAAACTTTGTTTTTATAGTGCTTCAACATTCACGTGAGTGTTAAGTTCGCAGTTTTTTGCGGAAGTTTTGCTTAAAAGGAAAGTTTTAAATGAAATGTAGCGCATTGATTTTTATTGTTGAATTTGGGGCGTTTTAAGGAAGATTGGACAAAATCAGTAATAGTGTATTTGTTAAAACATGTATTTGGTTTAAAAACAATGTTAACGCCTTGAATTTAAAATACTTATTTCCTTGGAAATGGGTGACTAATTTGATAACATAACATCACAAATATCACGCCTTTTATCACTGGAAGGTTAGGCAGTAGTGTACCTTATCGTACACCCACATTTCGACAGTTATATTTAAGTTCCATGTCACAGGAGCGAGCTTAATTGCCATCAACCGTTCGCAATTCCAGACTATAATAATATAGATGATTTTTTTTTTAAACTTCTGTTCTAAAACTACGAGTATGATATGTAGCTAAAGTAAAATATTATTTGAGAGTTTTCACAATCTTCTTATTCAACCATTCAATTATCGCCTCATTGTCTTGTACAACAAGATTCAAACTTAACTAATTTATCAAACAAAACTGCAAAGTAATTAAATCAAATTGCTGACCTCAGGAACAATTTTCTACTGGCGATAACAAACCGTTTTTATCATAAATCATTTCAACAGGTAATCGACGCAATGTAATATTATAGCGTTCTAACATCTATTGTGTTACGTAGACCATAACAATTTACCTCCCTTAAAGCCTATAAGCCTTATCAGAAATGAGACTTTATACCGTCTATGGAACCCGATACGTGGCTTATCAGTCACGTAAACCACTTAACCAGTCGATAAACGAATTTAATATTTATTTAGAAGAGGTTAAAGTTCAGAATCATTATGCAGAGATTTGAAATTTAATTAGCGAACGATTTGCAACTTTCTTGTGGCGAGTTTAAGTTGTAAATCAATTTGAACGAGCTCCGACGTTCCTTTGTTTCGAATTCTCACGGAAAATTGATATTTTGTGTTTGATAATACGTATAGTAAATGTCAGATCCTTATTAGTAATCACTTAAAATTAAACAGAAACCTGGATTTAGGTCCATGTTCACCGAAAATATAACGGTCTGATTACCTAAAAACAGCTGTCACCGTGACATGTTCACATACTAAAATGTGTTTTAAACAGCTGTTTTCGATAATCAGACCATCATATTTTTGGTGAACATGGACCTTATGCACAGCTGATGGCAATGGCTCGCTCCAATTACATAGGACTTAAACGTAACTAACGAAATGTATGTACATACTATTGGGTACACCTCTGCCTAACTATTATCCCCGATCACTATCCTCGACTACTATTCTCGACCACCATCCTCAACCACTATCCTCGACCACCATCCTCAACCACTATCCTCGACCACAGTCAGCCATCACAATAAAGCCATAAATACTTCAGTATTTCTACATAAATCAGGCTAGTCAAAGACAAAGCCTTCCTCACGTCACTGACCACTATCCTCGACTACTATGCTCGACTACTATCCTTGACCACTATCATCGACCACTATCCTCTTCCACTATCTATCCTGAACCACTATCCTCGACCACAGTCATCCATCAAATAAAACCATAAAACACTACATCACTTTTCTAATGAAATTGAAGGTGTGGAGCTACATAGGAAATTGCTCATGCATTCTACTACTTACTCGACGTGCACCCACGCAAATTCTACGAATCGTTTGTGGTTGATAGGCGAGCTACCCACGTGTTCTAGCGGTGTTTCTTAGTATTTAAACTGCTTTTTTAAATGTTAGAACCCTTTGAGGATTGCAAAAAATATTTGTGATATTTTACATTTTTCTCTCAACATGTTGCATAAAGTTTTGGCTTAGGCTTTAGGCCTGAATTCTTCTCGTGCTGGTCGCGTACGAGTACAGATGGCAGCCGCGGCGACTGACAACCGAATTTTGTTCTCGCTGACGTCACGACCGACTGACGCGACCGACCGTTAGCATGCCAAAATTCAGACCATATAGTCGGCCTCCTACCTGACACTTACCCTCCATGGGAATGCGTTTGTGGCTTACCCGTCAACACTCGGTTGACCCAATGAAGATGGAGAAAAGGCCAGAGAAATGATGTATGGATTGTTTGAGGAATTATTACGTGAAAGAGAAAGGAGTAACTGACAGGGGAGAATGTAAGAACAACACGTGTTGCGCTGACCCCAAATAGTTTTTTTTTTTTTTTTATTTATTTATGAATTTAGAATGGAACAAGGGCAGGAAGATCATGATTATTTTGATGTAGATTTTGTTTTCTATGGGATTTCTATGTTGGTCTGAATTTTTAGTTCTAAACCCGCTACCATGTTTGTAGTCCCCGAAGACTGTCTCGTTGGTCTAGTGGTCGTAACCGCGACAGCTGAGCATGAGTTTCTGGGTTCAATTCCCGGCCAGGGCAAATTGGTATTGATTTTTGCCGTCAGGAATTTATCAGCAGCGGCCGCGGGAAATGACAATAAGGTTATTTTCTTTACTTGTCTATTTAATATTTAATCCAAGCAGAAATAATTCCTTGATATTAACTAAAGTCATACCATACGGATGCTGACTACTCAGCCTAATAATACCGATCATATTATCGTTTTCCACTCATCCGAAAATATATCATTATCTGAATTGGCTTTTACGGGCGTAAACACTTCTGGCTTAGCACTTAGGCGAAGCTGATGTCTGATGTATGATGGATGAATGTGGATCTGTTAGCTGAGTATAGAGCGATGATAGCATAAAGGTATTTGAATGGTGATTCAAATGTTTTACTTCAAATACATGTTAAGGCGCCTATACGAGTTAAATTAGCAACTCTATTTGTGGTGGTTCAAACTTCGTTTGAAATGCTGTTAGAATAAAGTTCTAATCAGCTTGCACTACAAAGTGGTTGTTACGTCAGCCACTGCGGGCCAAATAGCGCGAAATGAGTGGTTTCGATCGATTTACAAAAAAACTATTGATTGGATTAAAAAACTAAAACAGTATCATGCTAATATATTGCTTGTAAAATTATTTGCCAAAAAATCAGAATGATCGCATGCATATTAGTATGTTTTTTATTGTTTGAAAGATATTTTTAGAGGTAAGTTCGTGATTTCTTTTTATCGAGCCAAATTAATTGTATTATGTTTTCAAAACAGTATCATGCTAGCATATATCCTGAAGAATATCACATATTTTTCTGGTCTTGTTTATAGCAGTGAATCATATACTTTTAGTAATTATAAAACTCGCGTTTAGCTCGTGTAGTCGCCTTAACCATGCTGAAATGAGATAACTATGAGAGAGGGACCTTTTGGCCTCGTACAGGATCAACCTCGTTTGGTTTTTTTTTATGTTTCCTTTTTTTATGTAATACTGTTTTATAGTAAATTTAACCAGTTTTTGTTCCTGTGCGTGATTCTTAGATTCTTTCTTTCTTTAACTTGCTTTGTGTTGGTTTCTTTGTCAATCGCGTACAGGGAATGGTGGAATTGTTTTCAGAGGGTTCTTGTTTTTGTTGTTCTTGTCTAGATTATGTATGGGTACTTATTTTTCCTTGCTTTTTTATGAACCCAAATCCAGTTTTTACAGCTTTTTTGCTTAATTCCAACCAGTAACAGTCTACCCTCAGTGTCTATAAGAATTTATGAAGCTTTCTTTGAAAAACTTATTCAAAATGAGCCAAAATCAAGTTATTTGAACCTACTTAACACAATACCTCCATTCGATATTCGTATGTCGTTTGCTTACGGATCTCGAAGACCGTTAGAGATCGCGCGATGGTCTGGTCCGCCCACGAGTCCCATGGCCTCGTCAACGAGTGAATGTACGGTGAAGGCATTAGCGGACGATGTAGCGGGCGCGGTAGCGGAAGCGATTCAATGGGTATAGTATTGGAAAATGCTCTACTGACATCGACACTGAAGTGTGTTTTGTCTGCCTCGAGATCAGTAGACGTAAGTCGTGGATGTTTGAGTTTCTGTGGGAATATGAACGAATGATGATTTTTGGATTGCAATTTATGGGGCATTTAATGTAAATTTTAGATAGTCATATTTTCTTTACAAGTTGAGTCAACAGTCAACACTAGACCTTGCTTTTATGAGTAAAAAAAGAGGTCATGAGGAAGAAACAAGAGGAATACATTTGAATGGAGAATTGCAGCCACCGTTCCCTCTCTCAAGTGCCTGCGTTTGATAGATATCAGCGAGTTAGTAATCCGCGCCCGCCACACCACCCGCTTGTGCTCTTCACCATGGATGAGCCCTATAACTTTCGGGTCAGACCGTGAAAAAGATTGTGGTCTTGCAAAATGTTGGGCGTTTTCTTTTTTTATGATTCTGTTATATAATTTGGGTTCAAAGAGGTGGGATTTGGATCTTTGGTTGTTGGGTAAAAAAATTGCAGGTAGATAGGTAACAAAGGTTTTTTTTATAGACGTGCAGATGTGTGGTTTTGTCTGTTTTATGATGTGTTATTTATTTATGGCGTATCTTCTAATCTAACTATCATTAACAAAAGAGATCTGTTTTATATTACTCTGTGGCTATTACTGAGAAATTCCTGATGGAAAAACCCAGTAACACTTTGCCCGACCTGGGAATCGATCAAAGCACCTCATGCTCAGCAGTCGCACTTGGCGACCAACGAGGAATTTTACTATTAATATTTTCCTTACTGACTCAATCAAACAAACCGTTCGTTCAAATCACGAGAAATCTTTCCCAGAATTACTAGGAAATCAGGTGTAGATTTTATTCATTAATAAGTGTCTTTATTTCATCCTGCCCTCGCCCTTTTCCCATGTTGCTTAGAGTCAGCGCAATACGTTTCTTTCCTTCGTATTCCCTGTCAATCGTTACGCTATCATTTACTCCTTTTGCCTTTATACCATTCCTCACACTATCGATCTTTTCTTTGATCTTCCACTCACTCTCTATCTTACTCTCATCATCATCATCTGCCTAGCCTTTTCCCAACTATGTTGGGGTCGGCTTCCAGACTAACCGGATGCAGCTGAATACGAGTATTTTACATGGAGCGACTGCCTATCTGACCTCCACAACCCAGTTAATACTGGGAAATACGATACAACTTGGTAAAACTGGTGTCAGACTTTTGGGGCCACTGACTACCTGTAACGACTGTCAAAGATGGACAAATGACAGCCGGGACCAAATGGAGGCTTAACGTGCTTTCCGAGGCATGGAGGAAACTCGGTATGTAAGGGTGGTCACCCATCCACAGACCAACCGAGGCAAGCATGGCTTAACCTAAAGATCGACCCGAGTGGCTGACATTTTTAGCCACGAGCTCCTATATCTTACTCTCTAAAAACATTATATTCATCACTCTTACAGTCACATGTGATTCGTCCCTCCTTATCATAATTATGCCCGTACCACGACGGTCAATTTCCTCTATTTGCGTGTCAATTATCTTAGCATATCAGGTAGCAAGGTAATAAGCATCTTAATAGGCTTCCAATAGAACTTGTATTAAGTAGGCTAATTTTGAATGCACTTACGTAGACCACATTGTTGGCCCATAAATCGAAGTTGTTAAAGGTACTTTCTAGCACCTACTTTTGCACTTTCTATTGAAGCTCATTACAAGGTATTTCATGCAAGTACTTCGCACCTTGTAAGGTAAAAATAATTAGGCTGGTCACCGCAAATGTTGCTCACAAATTGACTTCCAATACTTGGTCAATGGTGATTGATGAGAATTAGGTAAAGCTGATTGGTCGTTTCATTTTATTGTGCATTTTTTTGTGACTGAAAGCATTGGAAATAGTCAATGGGCATTACTGGAATTGAATAAATGATAATTGCTCGGTAATGTGGTAAATGTGGCTTATTTAAAATACTGTGTTGTCTAGAGATTACCGATAGTCACAGATGCATGTAGATGCATGGAGAAGAAGACCAAAGAAACGATGGATGGACTCTGTAAAGGATGATATGGCTAGAAAGGAGACGACAGCAGAGATGACGTGTAATAGAAAAGTATGGAGAAGAAGACATGCTGCTCCGACCCCGAATAAATTGGGATAAGGACAAGGGAATTATGTATGATATTATGATGACCAATCATAAACAAAAACATGCTTTGTGACAGGTGTTGTCCTGGTGAAGGTCGCTGGAATCCGTTTGATGCGAGTCGCACGGGACCGGTCAATGTGGCGAAACTTGGGGGAGGTCTATGTCTAGCAGTGGACGTCTTTCGGCTGAAATGATGATGATGATGATGACAGTTATGAAGCAATTATTGCATTATTTATTCATTAACTAGATTTGACCGATCACAATTTTTTCTTCGTTAATTTTTAGTTACTTTGCTGCTTCCTATCTCGTGGGTCTAGTTGTCCTGCCCGCGTAGCATAACCACCGGAGATACGAAAGAGACTCGACAAATATTTTGTTCATCTGTCATTGAATCGACAAAATGACAGATGAACGAAAGGTTTGTCTTTTTTAAACTTTCACGATCAGAACACATTATAAAACCCCCGCGACCACGGCTGGTGCAATCCGGTCGAAACGTCGGGCTTAAATTAAAGGTAAATTCGCGATAAATACCCGTTCTCATATGTTTTAGAACGAAAGGTTTGTCGATTCTCTGTCGTGTCTACGGTGGTCATGCTATGCGGGCAGGGTTCGATTCCCAAGTCGGGCAAAGTGTTATTAGTTTTTTTCATCTGGAATTTCTCAGTAGCAGCTACAGAGTTTGGATTTGTGCCCGATTGATGGCAATAGGCACGCTCCTTGTTACATGGGACTTAACTAGAGTGCTGATGATGTTGTTCTTTCACTCTATATAAGTATAGTAGTCTACGATACTTTATTTCGTGACTGAACTTTAAATTGTACGGAACATCAAACTTCAATTCGTACTTCATCAGTCCAAAAATAAACTTCGCATGCATTTTAAACCCATGACTAATCTAATGTCTTATGCAAATCTTTAACCTGCGCTAAACATGTACAATATAAAACTTTTAAACTTAATATTATAATTTTAGGACATTAATTCAATGATATATTGTTTTTAAAAGTTAAAATGACTATCAAACAGACAGGCACTCATAATTTATTGATAATAAATCAATATCGCCCACGACATAGTTTTATGGGGTCACATATTGTAAAATGCAGATTATAGATGTTGTTACAACCGATTTCTTCTATAATACCTTTTAAATAAGTTTAGAATGGGTTCAAACAAGATATTAAGAATTTAGAAGTTGGAAGGAGAAAATAAAACAATATTCTTGGATATTTTGCTTATTTTGCTCTCAAAACAGTGAAAACATAGTGAAGAAACAGCACATCCTAGAACCAAATAATCGAAGACATGTGACATCTACCAACCCGCTTGTAGCACATTCCCGCTCATTGAGAGGCCTGTGTCCCAGCAGTGGGATTATGTTTTCCTTTTTTCACTATGGCTTTAGCTGGTTTGATGATAATGTTAGAATTAATCATTATCTTATTACCTTGCGCAACCCCTTATTTATTCTATGTAAAACCGCTGCCGACTGTTTTCTTCAATACAAGTATTCTAATAGTCTATTAGCAAAAGGGCTTGTGAAAGAATTTTCGTAATCGGATCAGAAATTCCAACGATTACCCCGTACATACAAACTGACAAACTAAGTTTACTTCTTTATAATATTAGTATAGAAGTACAGGAAGTTGTTTACATAACTATAGTCCTTTGGATCTATTGATCTTCTGGTTTCTGAGTTTAACAAACTCATTATCATACTTAGCTCTATTCATTGCATTTTTTTCCAACGCTAAGTTGCCGTGTACGCAACAGTGTGCAAACCGTGTACTCAAAGCTATTTGCCAAACACAAGCCAAACCACTTCATAGTAATCTTCAACTAACTTTTTACCATCATCATAATTATCTCCCGAACCATAATTGACAATGTCCGTTCTATTATCAAAGTTTTTGTCAACAAACATTTAAAAAGTAACGGTTTAACTAAAAAATGAGATATCCACGTAACGAGGTCTGTGTTATTATAATAGTACCTACATAATTACTTTTTGCACATAAATACTTGGGAAACATACAATGGACTTTACACTTTCTGCAAATGAATGTCGAAACAGACAGCCTAGTAAATGAGGTTTTTACTTTGACTGAAGCAAAACGAGAGACGTGTATTTGACAGTTTTTCTTTGGGCTATAGTTATTCCCGGCCTGTTGCAAACGCTTTTATTTATTGCGCTTTGAGCGAGATCGTGTTCTTAATAGAATGTGCAGTATCATTAATAGGATAGACAGAAGAAACATTTTTTTTCTTTAAAAGAAGTTTACATTCATGCTCTTTTTCACGCTAAGTTTTTTTTCCTGCAATGCGTCCATCGTCACCTTGGTAGTCTTTTTCTCTAAAAACGTTTTCTTCAAAACGGTGTCTTTCAAAACTATTACTGCTTTTCATTTTTTTAATTTGCTCATAGCACAGAGCTAGCGTTCTTCCACGTAGACAAGCCATGGTGTCTCCATCAAAATTGCGCACTCGACTTTTCGATGTTTGTCACTTCTATGTTGTTTTGTGGAATAAACAAGCGTCATCATCATCATTCTAGCCGAAAGGCATCCACTGCTGAACATAGGCCTCCCCCAAGTGTCGCCACATTGTCCGTTCCGTGCGACTCGCATCCAGCGGATTCTTGCAACCTTCACCAGGTCATCAGTCCACCTAGTGGGAGGTCTTCCAACGCAATGTCTGTCGGTTCGCGGAAACAAGCGTAAACATCCAAAACTAATGCCATCAGTTCTATAACTTCATCTCTTACGAGTTGATTTATGACATTTTATTTGATTGACCCATCCTCTTTGTAAAATAATATTCATCTTGTTCTTTTTATAATATTCAATTCATTCACCATTCACATACATTTTTTTCTAGTTTTTGTAAAACATTTATGAATGAAATAACCACAAATCTCTATGTTGACGTCTCAAATCTGTCCATGAATGATTCAGTCACATTTTATTGTTGAAAAATGTAAATTTTATTACAAACGGACAGCCGATGCAAAAGTGAAAACTAAAAGACAGTAAATTCAAGATTTATTGGAATCCATTTCACATTGTAATTTTAAATCTTGACAGTTTATAAATGCGTGCGGATAAAAGGGTTCCATCACTCTAATAGAGACAGGGACAAATACATTTATTCAAGACATACTAAATACACAGATAGAGAGATTTGCAATGATGATTAAAGAGAATATCATCATCTGCCAAGCCTTTTCCCAACAATGTTGGGATCGGCTCCTAGTCTAACCGCATGCAGCTGAATACCAGTATTTTACATGGAGCGACTAAGATGAATTAAGAGAATAGTACTGCAGTAATTAATTCCCAGGTCAGACACTGGTGTCGATTCTGTTGTGCACAAACTAAATTTAATTTAGGCTATTGCTATCTTTTACCAAAAGACAGTGCGAGAAAAGGACGGCTATTGCTATGAACCAAGTTAGAGATGTCAAACTAGTTTAAATGCCTTGCGCTTCACCTTGTTTTTAGTCGACATGTTTCTACGTGCATCCTTCATTTGCGTGGAAATATTAGTTCCTATTAAAGTCAGCTCTAACTTAACGCTATTACTAATTATGATAGCAATAGCCTAAATTCAAATTAAGTTTAGTTTGTGCACAACAGAATCGACACCAATGTGTTATTGGGTTTTTTCATCAAGAATTCCTCAGTAGCAGCCATGGAGTTTGGATTTACGCCCGGTTGATGGCAATAGGCAAAGAATAATTAATGATAGCGTGACGAATGACAGGGGAGAATGGAAGAAATAAAACAGATGTTGTACTGACCCCAAATAACATGAAACAAGGGCAGGAAGATGATGATGATGGCAATAGGCTCGCTCCTATTACATGAGACTTAAACATAACTGGCGAAATGTGGGTGTACTATTAGACACACCTCTACCTAACCCTTCGGGGATTACAAGCATGATATTATGTTTTGCAGTAATAAAACATTTTTCAGATTTTTGCTTGCATTGACATTAAAATAACGAGGGTTTCGGTATCCAAACTAGGAAGTTCCAAGCCCTAAGTGACATGAAATAAATACAAACATCTGTGTGAGAAACTGTGTGTGGGTGGGATATTGGTGTGTGCGTGTATTACTGTGAGGGGGTATGCCGGCACGGTGGAAGTCTGCCCTGCGTGGGCGGAACACCGCCGTGTCCTCGTAGCGGCGATCGGCGGCGGCGACCTCTCGCGTCCGGCCCTGGTTCAATCCATGGTCCGGAGCGAGACGGAATGGGAAGCCGTGACCTCCTTCTGCGAAGCAGTCATGCTAGCGAAGGAGGTGGCGGAACGAGAGAGGGAGAGATCCTCTCTTCCCGGCCGATGCGGGAGACGCACCGGGCGTCGGGGGCCACGTGGTGGCTACCGGCCACCGTAGACGCGGGCCTGTGGACGGTTGTCTATGGGCTAGCTAGCCGTCCGTCCGTCTAGTGACGACAGGCCGTGTCGACGGCGCGTTCGTGTTCCACGCGCGCCTCAAAGAGATGTCAGCATATGAGAGGGGCCCGCAAGGGCCGAAGCCTGCCGGGGTTGCGGGACTGTTCGAAAGAGATACCGTGGCCCCGGAACGTAAAGGGCGATGAAGGAACATGGATGGGTTTTAGTCTGTAAAAGTCTGACACTCCCTCCCGCTCCGCCCAGAGTGGGAGAAGTCATTTGATGATTTCCCATCCTAAAAAAAAAAAAGTGGGTATGGCCGGGGCTGCGGGACTGTTCGAAAGAGATACCGTGGCCCCGGAACGTAAAGGGCGAGGAAGGAACATGGATGGGTTTTAGTCAGTAAAAGTCTAACACTCCCTCCCGCTCCGCCCAGAGTGGGAGAAGTCATTTGATGATTTCTCTTCCGAAAAAAATAAAGGGGGTGAGTTGTGTGTGTATGTGTGAGAGTGAGTGAGGGGGTGAGTGTGTGGGTTATGTATCCCCAAAAATTACATGCTATGTCACAAGGTCCAAAATCACTAGGGAGATGTAAATCCAGATATTCTCCTAAATCTTTAAAGAAATTGATAGCCTGTGAATTTCTGAAACCAACTTTCCCGGATACGTTAAGATAGTATAAAAAACTTAATTTCCACTTCTCAAAGGGTACCGAAAACCCTACATTTCTTTACGATACCGTCACAGATAGTTTTAAGGAAACCTTGGACATTTACTGGCCATATACATGATTTACCGCAAACCGTTTCGGGAAATATACAACCCATATAAAAATATACTAACATAAAAAGTATAAAACATTATTTACGAGATCTTTTTGCGGTACAAAAAAGGAAGGTATCCACGTATTGTTGGAAAGCAATAAAGTCGAAAACTGTGTAAAATTACTTTTTATCGGTTTCGTTTTTTTTTTTAAAGTTGTTTTAACGGCTTTTTAAGCCGGAAACGTAAGATTTCGGGGTATATAGCGAGAATTATTTAACAGTTACACGAAAACTGATATTTATATTGTTTTTGGAAGGTGAAGGTGAAGGAAGGTGACCAGGTGTATTATTTACTACACGGATTTTTTTTTTATTTTTATTTATTAAGCATACATTACTGCCAACTGGAAAATAATAACAGGGTTTTATGACACACCTTTGTTTATGTTAAAGTGCAAATAATAAATGTTATATCGAAATTTGTAGGATTTATTTACAAGCGGTTGACATTTAAGTATTAATTGAACTATATTTATCATTGATGGTAAAAAAATAAAAATGATTACCTTTAATAATTGTACAAAAAATACTTATCTAAGGACTATGTTATGCAGCTTTACAACTATGGAAAGAGTGTTTACGATGAGCTCTGGCACCCAATGTAAGATTTAACTTGTGTTTAGGGTGCCAGATAAGACAAATCGAATGTTAGTTTTTGAGGTAGTCAATCGCACTGTGGAGCTAATTACAGTGATTGTTTATTTTTAGTTGTTTACGTTTTGCGGATAAAACAGGGACTAATTCCTATGCAATCACACTCATTCACTTGTCTTATCATGTTTGGGTGAGCCCAATCAAAATTTTTTTTTTTCATTCAACATCAAAAGTGTATTTGATTTCGTGCATTTAGATTTCATTTAAATTAATAATTGGTTTATCAGTTAAATTTCCTACACATAAAAATTAAAATATTTCCGTACCACAAGACCAAAATAATTTATAATATAATCAAATTAGAAAACCGATACGTGGTCGCTGAGATACTAGTCTAGTGGCAGAGCGAGATGGCGACCAAGCGACCACAAACTGGCTGCAGAGGCTGCGACCGGTCATACATCCGCCCCATACACCTGTCGCGAACGGCGCCTATACAATATACAAGGTTCGCGGCAGAAGGTGAAGTTTGTACGAGAATTTCCATTTTTTTTTTGGGACAAGCCCGCCACACACGCCCAAACCACTGTAACTCCTGAAAGCCAGAATCAACAGTGGCGACCACCAGAAAAGCGCCGAGACAATGAAGCTCGACGAAGTCCCAGAGAATGAATTTAACTGTCATTTGACTAAGGAGTAGGAAAAAAAAAAAAAACAGCATTTCCAATTATTTAAGTTTGGCAAGGAAATGCATCTCAATCTTCTTCTTTATCGTGTGGTTAGTACCTTACCTGGTGTCAGAGTTTTTATGCCACCCCGGGCCTCTGACTGTGCTTTACATGCCGTCGAGAAAAATGTCTCAGACATGCTGGTTTCCTCACGTTGTTTTCTTTCACCAAAGAATGTGATAGTTATACAATACGCATCTGAATTCGAAAATAAGAGGTGCTTGTCTTGGGTTCGAACTTGAGACCTATGACTTGACAGTCTAAGGGTCACGCCACTAGGCTGTGTTGAGTTGTTTTGCATTAATAACACAATTACAATTTCATGTTGTATTACAATAGGATTTTCAAATGAAAGGACAACCATAGTGTGGCAGATTTGGATTAATACTGTCATAAATACAAATTTATTACCGCTGTCACTTGTCATCAGTTCACTTTTTCTTTATTTTCAATATCTTCCACTATCCGTGTATTTGTTTACTCCAAGCGAAAATCTTTAGACTTTTGCTAACTGTACACATATTTGTGCTAATGACAGTATCTACTCCAAAACTACAGTTTTGGCTTATTCAGTACACTATAGTGAAAAATTATATTGAATTGAGCCCACTTCACTCGCATCCCAAGAGATTATCGTTCGCAATCAACTTACCCCAAAAAATGATGATCGCAATAAATTGAAAATGAAATAATGATAACAAGATCACCTTAAACAATATTCCGTAACGTTATTTGTGTACGTACGTTATAGCATTTTATCGAGTTTCATGGCTTACTAACATCGGAGAATATTATCAGATAATCGAATCGGGCGACAAACGCCGCGCATTTTTTCTCACACGCGATCATAACTAATTTAATATTTTTTCGTACACATACTCGTTGAACTTATAGACTGTAATATTGGCTTTTAACATGTATAATAACCCATAATATTCAATTAGACCCTATTATTTTGACGTCGCTGAAAATATAATGAGTTGTAAAGCGAAAAAGGCGCGGTTTAAACTTTAATGTTGGGAATAAACTACAATTAATAAAAAAATCCGGTCAAGTGCGAGTTGGACTCGCGCATGATTTATTTTATATTTTTTTGTTATAGCGGCAACAAAAATACATTTTCTGTGAAACTTTTTCTACGATTATCTAAGGTTCCTAAAGTTATAAATTTACTCTGAAATACATTCACGACCCGTATAATATTGAACACATACACCAGCACAGTGTATTGAGTGAATTTCATTGAGTTTTATCATTTTTTAAACAGGATTATTCACACCAAAAAGGAGTCAGTAATATTTTTTCATGTAGGATTACTAAACTCTGAAATGTAATCAATTTATTAAAAACTTAAAACATATATAATTATAAATTAAAATAAACTAAATTAACTTAAACTATAAACTAGGATTACTTAGTTTGATGTATACAGAATGTTTGACGGCTTTGTGAAGGATCCGTTGACACCATGTATTATCAAAAATAAAACTGGAACTTCTGTACATTTTTCTGTATAGTGGCCGGATGCAGTTACCTTTATTTTGTTTAGTTACATACTTGTGACGCCTCGTTGCTTGGCTACCATCGACGTGGCTCCAAATGGACTTGCATCTTGCATAGACTTCATCTCTGGTTAATAAGATCGTAGTATTTTATGGACGCAGGAGAATTTACTGGGGATTTAAAGACAAGTATGGCTCTTTAAGAGCACTTTTATAGTGTTGAGGGTTAAATTAAATGGTAGGTCATGGTAGTGTATTGGGATATTTGGGTAATTTTATGATTGTTGAGTTAAATTAAGAGTACCTACTATCGACATGCTGTGACAATAACATCACGGCTGTAATCCCCAGAAGGCTAGGCAGAAGTCTACCTAATAGTACACCCAAATTTCACCAGTTATGTTTAAGTGCCATGTAATAGTGGGTGAGCCTATTGCCATCAAACGGACGCTATTCTAGACTCCGTGACCGATACTCGGAAATTCCGGGTGGGAAAAACGGAACAACATTCTGCCCGACCTGAGAATTGAACCCAGAGCTAGGGGAAGGAGTAATTCAGCAACTCGTCCCACATGCCCACGGCCCAAAGGTGTTTGAGAATGAAAAAATGTGAATAAATGTTCGATTCTCTTTTGTTCTCTCGTGCCGAGGGTACGAATGGTTACAATGTCATACTCAAATCTTTAGTGCATTCCATATGTATTACATAGATGGTGTTATCAAAATAATATAAAATCAATATGGACCCTGTCGGGCACAGAAACATTAGGAGAGAGGAAGAGGGTTAAGTAGCAATTCAATAATATTACTATAAGTTATTAGATGCATTTAAATTATGAAGAATAATGTATTAAATATTTTTAAATTATTAGGTATGGGTATTGTCAAGCGGTTTGTCAACTCTTCAATGTGATCCAAAGGCTGTCTGTTTTGGCTAAAGGATCACCACTGCCACATTTGCCACGTTGAATGGCAAGCAGTCTTCTACCATTGATAAAAATGCAGGCGATTTAACAAAAATAATCATGTGGATTCTAGTGTTACCTACCTACCCACTGTCAGACCGCAAACGCAGCAGCTTACTTTTCTCTATCGTATTTAGAACAATATTTTTTTTTTAAACAGCATAAACTGTCTTTATTTTTCTTTATCTTATTTTCCTAATGCGACAGCAAAGAACTTATATTAATAACCTAAACTATATATACTTATAACCAAATTACAAAAAAAAAAATATTATAAAACAATGACAATGAAAAACAATGTGTTATAGAGGTAATTTTAAGTTAGTTGACAATTATTACTTACTAATTTTTTGCATCAACTGGAGATCTTTTCTTTTATTTGACCCTTAAAGGGTCATAAGATCACATCGTTTAAAAAAGAAGTAAAGTTATTTACTATTATGAAGCTATCAATAGAATGTCTGTATCATATGATTATAACATAAAAACTTGTAAGCGTCAAGATTTCTTATTTATTTTGACACAAAGTAAAAAATATTCCCAAAGACCATGAAAAGATCATATTTTAAAATCAAACACATAAATATAAAATATTGCCATGTTTGAACAATAGTATTAAAATAAATATTCCCAACGTCTGAGGCGACGCATCGAAAAATGCGAAAAATAAAGAAAAATACATAAAAAGAAAAACCAGTTGAGTCCCCGCAAGTACTTTACGCGTGGCGACATTATCTTGACATAGAACGTCGTATACACAGTTTTCCTTTCACCCCAAATTGGCACTTACTTCCAAAGAATAAAATCCAAAACGGCTTTTAGGATACCCAAGCGTTCGCGTGGCCGCCGACCGTGCATACGATTTCTGAAACGACGCAAGCGTCACGATGCCTTTGATCAAAACAGCACTTTGGCGTATGAGGATTAGGTTGAATGTTTATTGAAATGTTCTTTGGTAGTTTATAGCCTGCAATGTTTTGCGACGTCTCAACCCGACATTTAGCTACCAGTTTTGTTCGTAGTGCGTTAAAACTTACGACTAGGAGGAACACAGAAGTACCATAAAGAGAGATTGAAGTTATGCGCGCAGTTGAAGCTCAGTTTCCTCAGAAATGAGCGAAGTGGAGAGGAACTGTTGGAGAATCAACCTATTGCAATCAGATTCTGAAATGTTCACTGCTGGGTCACGGGATTTCTGTCCAAGAGAGAGTGTGGGCTGTAATGAAGCTCGTGGGCCCAATGCGGGTTGTATGTTTTGAATTTTTGTTTCTGGGATATGCTGGTTTACTCGTGATGTTTTCCATTACCATGTTGCGAGCACTGATGGTGGACTAAATCTAAGTAATGCCTATATTGGTTTGTAATTTAAAAGTCAGGAGCGGTCCCTCACCGCTGCACAGTGGTCCCGCGCCCTAAGAGAGGCGGACATAGGGTTTCGAGAAGGTAATAACCGTCGGTATGAATACTAATTTTTATTTTTATGCTCTTTTGTAATACTTTATGTTACAATAAAATAAAAAATACCAGATTACTGTTAAAAATATAATGTTAATCGAAAAAAATATGCATTTATTATACTTAGCAAAATACATACTACATTAAAAGTAAATTATTGGAATTTAATAACTAATTAACTTAAATATTTACACTTTTGTATTAAAAATAAAGTAAACACCTAAAAATTACTTATCTACAAACACAAAAATGGACAAAAAATATATCACTTACATATTAATAGTTTTACATATTAGGTTCTAAATATCTAATGTAACGTCAATCTATTGTTTATTATATACACATTTGTACACTGACAACAAAAACACCTCTTTTGATCGAATAGACTTCTTCTTCCGTGGTAACCTTCTTAAACCAGAAATATGAGGATCCGAATTAAGAAGAAGTCTATGTATCAGGTCGGTGTTTGTAACAACCCGTGACATTGTCCTCGTGTTGTCACGCCTAAACTGTTTAACCAACTTATTACAAGATTCGGCGGCTTCTTCCGAAAGCTCACCTGTTGACAATAATGAGTGGTCAATTACTTCCGACCCATGAATGAGGATCTTTTGTTCAGAAGAGGGCAAGTTGTACCATGGATAGCGATCGCGGAACTGTCTACTTTACTTAACTCTACAAGCCTGCGGCGTTTTAATCTCTTGCAGCAATCTTCGAAATCCTTCCTGAGCTGATGCTGTTGAGTGCTCGTCGAAGGCTCTGCTGCTGGCCGTTAAGCTTCGGTGCTCCTTGCTGCAGCACAAGTTGGCAGAACGCAAACTTCAATTTCGTTCAGCCAGTCTCCGTAGAGACCATGTGTGAATATTTGCGAGAGACTTGCTTCCATATAGCTCCAAATCTTGTACAAAGATTAGAAACTCTTTTTTCCAAGTCATTCGTAATCAAGTTCTCAACATCAGGCAGCAACTGCATCAGGGCTGGAAAAACTCGACCCGACCGCTCAATTTTGGATTTGCTGTCCTTAATAGAGTGCCAAGTATCTAGTGCAAGCATTCTTTCGAAAGAACACTCAATACTAGTACCTAAAACAAAACAAGAAAACACTTAAATGCGGATCAAACTACAATACATATTTCGTAGCAAGTGCTACGCGCCCAGGCACGCAGCGTAGACCCTGGGTGCACCTTACCGCTGCAACACACTGCAAATACAAGTTTAAAAACCTAATAGTAGAGACTTTAAGCTACATTTTAATACCAAACTCAATGGCACCAGTATACACGAACATAAGTAAAAGTTTCGACGTAAAAAAAAATACAGAAATCAATTTGTAAGAAATGTAGCGGCGTAGCACTCTATTTAAAAAAAAATGGTTGATTGAAAACACAAAATAGTAAAGTAAAATTATAATACATACCTGTAACTTGAATGTCCATTGCAAAATAACAGGTCACAGATAAGTGCGAACTTGAACACAAGCGTCGCGTCTTGGGCTAATTAGCGTGGTGAAAACACGGTTGATGACTAGTTAGATGCATTCACTTCCGATGCTAAAAAAGGAATGTTGCGAACAATTGATTGCGAAACCTTTTATACCATCAGGTAGTATGACAAGTAGTGGGTACCTGAGCCAGATATCGAGGCTTAGCTCAGCCATTGACATCCGAGCCCTATGTCCTTCTACGGAACCACTGTGCGCTGCTTCCAATCAACCTATCACTTTGCTTAAATCCACATCACATCTTTTGTAATTGGTTGAAATAACATATCTCCACTCGATGTTGGCTCAAATATGTAGTTAGGAAACTATTAATGCCACCACGACTGTGGAAGGGAAATGATCATCTGCATCTGCCGAGCCTGTTCCAACCATGTTGGTGTCGGCTTCCAGTCTAACCGGATGAAGCTAAATACAATTTTTTACATGAAGCGATCTGCCTATATGACCTCCACAACCCTGTTAGTATTGGGTAATACAATATCCTTTGGTAAAATTGGTTGTCAGACACTCCGGTTCGGGTGTTGACTACCTAACAGAGGCCCTACTCCCTAACGCTTCGTCCGTATATTCGGATCTATCCGTCTCTCTCGCGCACGTCTGCAGATGAGTGCGAGTGAGAGAGGCGGATAGATCCAAATATACGGACGAATCGTTAGGGAGTAGGGCCTCAGATGTCAAAGATCCACAAATGACAGCCGGAACCAACGGCTGTTTAAGGGAAGTAGGAACAGATAAAATGCTTTTGAACTGATCCCTATTCGATTGCTATTCCACAGATAAAAAGTACCACTTTCTTTATCTCTTCGTGTGCGGTCGGTACCGATCATTACTCAGATAAACTTTCAATTAAGAGACCTTTTATGGAACTGCACTTTATTCAAATTAACGTCTCTTGTTAACCATACACTTTGGAGTAACATATTATGAGGATAACAAACTTCTCTTTTTTTTTTAGTTTTACAAGGGAGAATATTAAAAAATGCTACGAAGTACGTTGTCGGTTTCCTTATTATAAAGGAAATAATTAATGTAAGTGAAGATATAATTTATAGCAAGGTGAAATCAAATTAACTTGTGAAACTCCTTATTTAAACAGTATAAAATGAAAAATTATTGTGTATTTGTGTAAACTTCACAGAAGTTAAGGGTTTGTTGCAAAAAAATACATATATCAAAAATGTTTTTAACATTACAAGCGGCTGCTGACTCAAAAGAAAAACATTTAAAAAAAAAACAAAATGAATGTGGTACCATTAATTTTGCATTTTTTTTGGAAATTCTTATTGATCTTGACAATAATTTCAATCACAGGAAATGACAACTAAAATGGTCGTTGGTACCTAGGTTAGTTCTCTCTCCATGATTTCTGGAAACAATCATGTTTCTTGCGTTACTCTTTTTTTTTTTTATTTGAATAGCGCAGATATAGTAAATAACTAAACGATATTGCCAACTCTCAAATAATAGGCCAAAATGATTGTCGAAATCGAATAACATTCAAATAAAGAAGATAAGCTAATTCAAATGACGTTTTGAGTAGGAGTACCAACCTATCCATCCATCTTGTTTTGAGTAAATTGATCTACTTATTACATCATAGCCGCACCCTTTTATCAACCGACTTCCAAAAAGAGGAGGTTATCAATTCGTCTGTATGTTTTTTTTTTTTTTTTCTTTTTTTTGTGTTTGTTACCTCATAACTTTCGACTGCGTGAACCGATTTTGATGATTCTTTTTTTATTTGAAAGCTGGTGCTTCCCATGTGGTCCCATTTTAATTTGCTGAAGATCTGATGCTGGTCTTCGGAGATACACAATGGAACTCTTCAAAAATGTACGGCAAATCTGCAGTGATTGCTATTATCGCTTGTAGGTTTATTGTTTATACAACATCATGACGTAATATCACGCCTGTATGCTCTGAGGGGGTACGCAGATGTGTACAATACACCCAGATTTCGACAGTGTTTGTTACCTCAGTACTTTCGACTGGGTGAACCGATTTTGATGATTCTTTTTTAATTTGAAAGCTGGTGCTTCCCGTGTGGTTACATTTTAATTTGCTGAAGATCTGATTCGGATCTTCGGAGATATACAATGGAACTCTTCAAATATACACGGCAAATCTGCAGTAACTGCTGCAATCGCTTGAATGTTTATTGTTTATACAACATCATGACGTAACATCACGCCTGTATGCTCTGAGGGGGTACGCAGATGTGTACAATATTCCCAGATTTCGACAGTTAGGTGTATTAAGTTCCATTTATTGGGCATAAGTTTTTTATTTTATTTTATTGGCAAGGGCACTTCAAGGGTAGTTTGATGAGAATTTGGTTAGGTTCTGATCATGGGATCCATGACAAAGGAACGGAACTCTTCAATTCTTAGAAGCAAATTACCGATTCTCGGCCAAATCTTTTAAAGGCTATCCGGATATTTGAGTCACGTACCATAACGTCGTTATTAACCGACTTCATAAAGGAGGAGGTTCTCAATTCAATGTTCCCCGATTACTCGAAGATGACTGGACCGAATTTGTTTTTTAATTGTTTGAAAGGGTATACTTCCCAGAAGGTCCCATAATCGTCAATCCTGATAATGGGATCCTGGAGAAATAGAGAGAACTCTTCAAATTTTATAGGCACACCAGAAGCGATTTGGGTAGTTTTTGAAAGAGTAGTTTCTCGGAGTGATCCCATTTAAATTTGGTAAAGATCTGATGAAGAACTTCGGAGAAAGGCAACGGAACTCCTCATTAAATGTAGCAAATGTGTGTCTCTTACTGGGATTGCTGAAATCTCATGTCTGTCTATTGTTTACACCAGTTCATAACAAAAAATCACGCTGGTACGCTGTGAAAGGGTATGCACATATTGTGAACCACTAAAAAGTGAAAAATAAAAACTTTTTTGCAAAAAATAAAACCGACTTCACACAAAAAAGTGAAAAATAACTTTAGCTTCTGAAGTCGGTGACAAAAAAATTAAATCAATCAAACAAAGGTCACCGACTTCAGAAGCTAAAGTTATTTTTCACTTTTTTGTGTGAAGTCGGTTTTATTTTTTGCAAAAAAGTTTTTGAAATTTTAAAAGATAATAATTGTAATAAAACACAACATCTTAATACCCGAACCTAAACCCGTTATGTAGACATGTTACATCTGAAGAGGCAATTTTTTTTTCTTTTCGGATGGGAAATCATCGAATGACCTCTCTCGCTCTGGCGGAGCGGAAGGGAGTGTCAGACTTTTACTGACTAAAACCCATCCATGTTCCATTTCAGCTCTTTGTGTAGGTACCAGGGTCCGGTATCTCTTTCGAACAGTCCCGCAGCGGTCGGCCCTTGCTTTTTTGCTGACATCTCTTTGAGGCGCACGCGGAACACAAACGCGCCATCGACACGGCCTGTCGTCATAAGACGGACGCACGGCGAGCTAGTCGATTTGAAAGCCATCTGAAGAGGGCAAGCCTATTGGTATTAACCGGACACATAATTAATCCAGATCTGCTAAAAAAACCAAAATCGTGTTGCTGAACCTGGGAATCCAACCCGACTTCTTTGATAGTAGGTAGTAGCGCTTATATTGCCATGAGATACTGATACTGTTGCCCTGCGTCATCCCACTGCTGGGCAAAGGCCTCTCCCCATTACTTGCAGTTGTTTCTATTCAGGGCTCATGTGGACCATGTGTCGTTGGTTTTGTCCAGCACGTCCCGCCAACCTTTAACGAGGTCTGCCGCGACGCTATGTGGCCCACTGCTCATTGGGCATGCGGCAAACGTGGCGTGTCCCGTCCCACTTCATCTTACCAGCTGTGCCTGAGGCGCACCTATGACTGGTTAATTACAGGAGACACGTTAATAAAATTCAGTCTTGATATTTCAATTGCCGTGGTCCGGCTGGCTTGAGGGGATCGGGAGTCTTCTGATATGCTGTATGCGCTATCTCCAACTGATCACAACCCAACTAACTGATGAGAATGCGTAAGAATACTACCCGTGCGGCGTGGCTGCCGCCCTTTTATATTGTGCGACTCTCCGTTCCTCCCCTCGAGCCTGCCTTACCCCGCTTGTCTTTATTTGTAACAACCTTAGATCTACGTACACGTGTGCGGCGTGGGAATTTCTCGCCGTCGGCAACTGAGTATAATAAATGCATAAACGTTTATTACCTTAAACTAGTCGGCGAACATTAAGCATTGTTTACTTTGTCGGTGTATCGGTACATCAAAATCTATTCAAACTATTATTTAAGAACTATTTGTTAATCTGTTTGTACATTTGTTTCGTGTGAATATCTGCCACAGCTGTGTTTCTCAGAACCTTAAACTAGCACATAACAATACAACCAAAATTTCTAAACATAACTAAGTAATCGAACCTTAACTATTATTAATATTAATTCGCCGTCCTGCACATCACTCCCGCCGTGGAACGCTCCTTCCTACGTTCCACTCCCTGGTCGTGCAGGTCTTCGTCCGTCGTTGGCAGGATCGCGAGCTTCTTGGTCGGCCGGCGCAGTACTCCGCCCTTGGTCTGGACGTCCACCACTCTCGTAACTCCGTCGGGCCCGGGGTATTTGGCGATGACTTTTCCCATGGGCCATGTGTTGCGTGGGAGATTGCCATCGGCGATGAGTACGATGTCGCCGATTTCTATGGGACGGCCACGGCTGTAAGGCTCCCGCCGGTCTTGGAGCATGGGTAGGTACTCGCGGACCCAGCGATTCCAGAAGTGGTCTGCGAGGCGTTGACTGGTTCTCCACGTCGCTCGGCTCGTCAGGTCCTTGTCGTTGAAGGTGCCGGGCGATTGCACTCGGCCGGAACCACCGAGGATGAAATGATTTGGGGTTATCGCCTCGGGGTCGTCGGGGTCGACAGATACGTGTGTGAGTGGCCGGCTGTTCACGATGTTTTCTGCCTCGGCCAGGGTTGTCGCGAAGACTTCTTCTGTCGGGTGGCGCTCTTTCAACACGGTGTACAATGTGTCTTTCACCGCTCGTACCATTCGTTCCCAAGCCCCGCCCATAAACGGGGCGGAGGGGGGAATGAAGCGCCAACTGATTTTCCTCCGCGCCGCCTCGTCCCGCATTGCTGCGTCGGGCGCCTCACGTAATATCTTGTCGGCCGCATGAAAGTTGGTCCCGTTGTCGGACCATATCTCTGTAGGTGTCCCCCGCCGCGCGATCATTCGCCGTAACGCCATAACTGCCGACTCGCCACTGAGACTTGGCACTATCTCCATGTGTATAGCGCGGGTAGTGAGACACGTGAACAGCGCTATGTATCTCTTTTGTGTGCCGCGCCCCACGGTGACTGTCGCAGGACCCCAGAAGTCCAAGCCCGTGTAGGTATAGGGCCTCTCGTGGTGCGCGAGGCGGCAGTGGGGTAAATCTCCCGTTGGTGGTACAGACGGCTTCGACTTTCTTATGCGGCAGGGTTGGCAGCGATGGATAATCATCCGGGTGACCGTACGTAGTCGTAACACGACGTATTGTTGTTTGCACTCGTTCGTGGTAGCTTCGACGCCGCTGTGGTTGAGCTGCCGATGTACATAGTCGATGTATAGGCGGACGGCGGGGTGATCGCCGTCCAACACCGGCGGTCGTTTCTGCAGTGTGTCCACGTCGGTCGTAGCATTTATTCGCGGTTTCAATGTTATTACGCCATTAACCAACTCGATGGCGTAAAGGCGTAAGCGACTATGGGACGCCGGCGGCTTGCCTTGCGATAGTCGTTGCATTTCTTCGGCGAAGCTATCGCGTTGACTTTCGCGAATGATTATTCTTTCGGCTTCTATGATGTGTCGCGCGTCGAGAGTTCTGTACTTGTCGCTGATGCGTCCGACACGTCTAGGCTCTGTAGGCGGGGTGCGGGGCTTCGTTTTATTCCACTGCGGGTCCTTTTCGGCGTTCTTTTTTGTGCGTTTGTAGTGCGTACGGGCGTGGAGAGAGCGACATAGTTCTATAAATTGTAGAACACGGGCTATCGTGCGTACCAGTCGCTCCCATCTCGAGAACTTGTCGGCGGCGGGCAACCACGGTGCGTGTGTTATTTTGTTGCACGCCTCGGGCACTTGTTTCTTTTCCTCGCCGGTTAACTGCACGTTTTGTTGTGACGGCTCGACGGGCCATGACGCGGGATCTTCGTATAGGAACTCGGGCCCGGTGTACCAGCGGTGGTGGCTGTCGAAGTCGTGCGGTAGGTCGCGGGTAGGTATATCCGCGGGATTGTCTCGGGTAGGTACCCACCGCCACTCGTTAACTGTAGTTGTTTCTTCTATAGCGGCGATGCGGTGTGCGACGAAGGGCTTGAATGAACGGGCGCCCGTGCGTATACAGGCGAGTACGGTGCGGCTGTCCGACCAATATATTTTACGGTCGGGGTTGAAGTCGTGTTCCTCGATGACCGTTGCTGCCATTCGCGCTCCCATAGCCGCGGCCTGAAGTTCAAGGCGCGGGACTGAGGTCACTTTAAGGGGGGCGACTTTAGCCTTTGCCGTTGCTAGTGACACGTGGACTCGACCGTCTTGAGTTACAGTGCGCCAGTATATGGCGCAGACGTACGCGGCTAGCGAGGCGTCGACAAAGGTGTGTAGTTCTCGGGTCGCAGCGTCGCTGTAGTGAGGGTAACAGCGAGGTATCGCGATGTCTCGCAGGGCTCGTAGCTGCTGTGTCCATAAGGTCCATTGTTGCGCGAGGTCAGCATCGATCGGCGTATCCCACTCGGTACCGCGGCGCCACACTTCCTGTAGTATTTTCTTGGCTTGCACCGTCACAGGCGAGGCGAGACCGAGGGTGTCGAACACTGACATCATCACTTTTAGGACGAGGCGTTTGGTGGGTTTTTTGTCTTCTAGCACGTCCGGCGGCAGGCGGCTGAGGTCGAGGTTGAAGGCAATCTCGTCGGTCGCCGGTACCCACACTTGTCCAAGTACTCGTTCACATGTTTTTTCGCCTCGTTCTAGGTCAACATGTTGGCGGTCGGCGGGGGAAGCGGAGGGCGCCACGTTTTCGTCCGCGACCTCGCGTAGTACTTCCGGCGAGTTAGAGGCCCATTTTCTCAAATTGTAGTGCGCGCGTCTCTGTATGTCGCGCACTTGTGTCGCTATTTTGATGGCCTCTTCTATGGTCGGGAAGCTCTGTAGATAGTCGTCCACATAATGGTTTCGTACTATGGCGTCGGCGGCTTCCGGGTGGGTGTCGCGATGTCGCTCGGCATTTACGTTCTTTACGTATATGGCGGCGGCCGGGCTGCACGTCGCGCCGAATATTAAAGAGCTCATGCGCCACTCCTGCGGCGGTCTGTCGTCGCGGCGGTCGCCGCGCCACAGGTAGCGCAGTGCATCGCGATGTTCCGGCTTCACTTTCACGTTCATGAACATCGCTTCGATATCGGCGGTCACGGCGATCTCGTGTTGGCGAAAACGCATTAATATGCCGGGTAGCGATTGAAGTAGGTCGGGGCCCGACAATAGCTTGTCGTTGAGTGACACGCCCTTGGTGCGCGCTGCAGCATCATGTACCAGGCGAACGCGGTCCTTTTTCATAACGTTCAGCACGGGGAAATGGGGCAGGTACCACGTGATTACGTCGGCTCGGCGCGGCGGGGCAGGCTGGGCATAGCCGCGCTCGATTAACTTGTTCATTTCTTCGTTATATCGTTTTTTCAGCTCGGAGTTGCGATCGAGCTTCTTTTCTAAGCCGTGCAGGCGTTTCAAGGCGTTGTCGTAGTTTTCCGGCATCTTATCGTTCTTGTTTTTCCAAAGAAGCGGCACTTGATAATGGCCGTCTTCGGTGGTCGTCGTTTCTCGTTGTAGCTGTGTGAGGGCGCGCTCTTCCGGGTCCGACTTGGGGCGTTTGGGCTCGAGCATGAGGTTTTCTAGTGCGAAGTACTCTCGTAATTGGACGTCGACGCGTTCTTCACTCGTGGGCTCCTCAGATACGATGTGGTAGCTGGCGGCGGTCTTAATCGGCCCTCCATGCGCGTGAGAGTGTGCGCCATGGAGTACCCACCCTAGCGGCAACCGGCTCGCTATGGGTTGGTTGTTGTCACCGCGCCGCACCTCTTCTGGGATTAGTAGTTGCCAGTTGTCTTGCCCCAGTAGGATGCCTGGCTCCTCTGCATCGTATTTCAACAAGTGCTCGATGTCCCGTAAGTGTGCGCACGCCTTTATGTCTTCATCGCTGACCGTCTGTGGCGAGAGGCGGAGGTCCGGGATAGTGCGGGCGTGAATTCGGACTGCCTCGCCCTGTCCCCGTATTTGTAGCGAGACGCGACGGCTTCTTGTGGCGTTAAGTTTCTCATTCGTTATCGCTTCAATTTGCAGTGGCTTGGTGGGCCCTTCTAGTCCGGCGCGGCGGGCGATATCTTCAGACAGGAGCGTGACTGTGCTCCCGTCGTCGATGAGCGCGGACGTAGACACTTCACCTTTTGGGCCCGTTATTGTCACTGGCATAATCTTGAGAAAGGCGCGGGACTGCCTCCGTGTCCATGTGGAGGCGACGGCTTCACTCGCGGCGGCGGGCTCACTTCTTTTGTTGTGGAGTAACTTGTGATGGAAGTACTCGCACCCGTCTTGTTCACATCTTATGCGCTTGCAATGGTGCGTCTTCGATCTGTATTTGAGGCACCGGAAACACATCCGCTTTTCTTTAGCAATATTCCAGCGCTCGTCGACTTCAGCAGCGGTGAACTTCGGGCACTTTACTATGTTATGTTCCCCGCTGTTGCAACAGGAACACTTGCTAATTGGCTTTTCTATGGCGGCGTTTGTTTTGTGCGTACGCCGTGTGTTGGCGGGCGTATCGGTGGCTTCAGGCTGGGCGTAGGCGGCGCAGTATTGAGCTTCGCGCTGAAGGAAAGTCGAAATCTTGATCAACTCGGGCTCGTCTGTGGTCGATATTGCGGCGAAGTCAAACCATCGGTAGCGCTGCACCGGCGTAAGCTTGTCCAATATAGCCATTGTAGTCTCGGGGCTATATAGGTATTGTGCGCGGTTGAGGGCGCGCAGGGTCGCTATTGTATTTGCGACGCGGCATGAGAACTCGCAGAGGTCGCGCGCGCCGTCCGTGAGGCGTGGGAGGGCGCGCAGGCGTTCTAGTTCGGCGAGTGCGATCGAGTCCGGCCTACCGAATCGTGTCTCGAGCGTTTTCATAATCTCGGCGGCCGGTGCTTGATAAATAAGTAGATTCTCGACGGCTTCTTTCGCCCTCCCTTTGAGGGCTCTTCGTAGGCGGCCGACGTTCTCGCTCTCTGTGAATCTACTATGAGATTCGTCATATGTCGCTTTAAACGCTAGCCACTCTTGCTGTGACCCTCCGTAGGCGGGAAGCTCGGCGGTGAGACGGGGGGCGTTGACGGCGCGGGCGGCGGCGGCAATGGCGGTGGCTAGTTCGGTGATGTCCACTAGGGAGCTCCTCTTCACCAAGGAGGCATCCGCAACGGCAGGCGCGGGGGTGAAGACGGGGGCGGCGGCGTTTAGTGGGACATCGGACGCACGCGCATGCGCCGCGGCAGCGGCGGGGGCATTGACGGTTGCGGTGCGCGGGGGTAGCTCCACTGCAACGCTCGGCAGCGGCGGCGCGAGGAGCTCGGCAGGGGTGCTCGTCGTCGGCGGTGAGGGGGGCTTCGCCTCGCCGCTCGGCAGCGGCGGCGGGGCTGAGGGTCCTGGTGCGACGTAGTGCTCTGCAAAGTGGGGCGCCTGGGTAATTGCGAGGTCTTCGCGTTGGCTTGATTCTAACCAGTCGCCATTCTTGTCGTCTAGCTGTGTTGTGGAGAGCACGGTGGCATCGTCGCTGTCCTCTTCGGCCTCGATTTCGTCGAGGCGAGCTTGGGCAAGTTCAAGCTTGATTCTTAACATCTCTTGTTTGGCTTTGGCGATGCGGTAGGCACGTCGGCTTGAGGTAGTTCTCACGGACTTCGTTGACGGCGGTGCGGGGGGGCGAGGGGTAGACGGCGTGTCTGTTGACTCCGGAGAATGTGGCTGTGTCGTCTCCGAAGTCAATGTCTGGTTCGTCCCGTTGTCCGCTGTGGCTGTCGCTGATGAGGATCCTCCTTCGGTTGTGGTGCCCTCCGCTTCAATGATTAGTTGGGCTGGGGTGTGGCCCTTCCCGTTCGATCTTGTAACTGGTGCCATTATCTTTCTTGAATTTTCTTTCTTCAATTCGAGTCTCCTTTCTTCAGGCTTCTATCCGGCTTCGAAGGACCAACATGTGCCTGAGGCGCACCTATGACTGGTTAATTACAGGAGACACGTTAATAAAATTCAGTCTTGATATTTCAATTGCCGTGGTCCGGCTGGCTTGAGGGGATCGGGAGTCTTCTGATATGCTGTATGCGCTATCTCCAACTGATCACAACCCAACTAACTGATGAGAATGCGTAAGAATACTACCCGTGCGGCGTGGCTGCCGCCCTTTTATATTGTGCGACTCTCCGTTCCTCCCCTCGAGCCTGCCTTACCCCGCTTGTCTTTATTTGTAACAACCTTAGATCTACGTACACGTGTGCGGCGTGGGAATTTCTCGCCGTCGGCAACTGAGTATAATAAATGCATAAACGTTTATTACCTTAAACTAGTCGGCGAACATTAAGCATTGTTTACTTTGTCGGTGTATCGGTACATCAAAATCTATTCAAACTATTATTTAAGAACTATTTGTTAATCTGTTTGTACATTTGTTTCGTGTGAATATCTGCCACAGCTGTGTTTCTCAGAACCTTAAACTAGCACATAACAATACAACCAAAATTTCTAAACATAACTAAGTAATCGAACCTTAACTATTATTAATATTAATTCGCCGTCCTGCACACCAGCTATTTGAGCACCATAATTAAAAACACAAACAATGCAGTAATTTGCGTTTTGGAGTGCAGTGTGGAATTGCGTACATGGCCGGTTAGTTTGACGTCTAGAATGCTGTGCTCCAATTCCCGTTGGTAAACCTTGAGTTTGGACTTGAATGTTTGTCAAGACCAAGTCTGGTATCCATGGGACATGGGAATGCACCATGTTCTTGATTTTTGACACTAGTGACAAGAGATAGCTTCCTCTAGATAAATTCCTTCATGGACCAGAAGCTCTTTATAGGATATTTTTTGTACAAAGTGGAAGACGGTCAGTGAACTTGGTAATACCTACGTGCAAAATGTGTCGAATTCGTAACTGGTCCTTTTATTCGAAATTCAAAAATGAAGCTTACCACAAAACCCAACGGCTATCGATCTTAGTAATCTCAGTACATTTTTATATCTTTTTATTTATACTTTATAAACTTGAAAGTGCAAAAATCGTAAATTAAACACACGCGATACAATGGTTTATTTGTTAAACAGGTTTCTGATTCGTCACTTTAACAAAAAAAACGTTGTAAAGGTAGATCTGAGATTATGGATCGGGTTCCGTGGAATTTATATTTGCTAAAAAGACGACAGTGAAATCTGAGCTATTGTTTAAGCTTTTCAGCTTTGAGTGTATATTGAGCGGGTTTTGATTTAAAAACTACTCTTTTGAAACCTAAATGCGATTCAGAATCGACTGTTCTGGTACATGTGATGTCATTATCATTCTTTTGCCTTTATCCCAATTCATTATGTGTTAACTTTACATACTTCTCTTTTACTCGATATCTCATCAGGGACCTCTTTTCATGCAATTTCATCCTTTACACATTTCATCCATCATGACTTGGTCTTTTAAAAATAATTCAACTTTGGTGGCATTTTAAAAATGTCTTTTTTAGCCTGCGTCTACCCACTTCAGGGCAAAAGCCTCCGTTTTGGTTTTCCCATTTTTTTCTGCCATTGGCTAGTGCGAATTGCGAAACAATTCCCCTCATATTATCACAGTACAATAATAATTAATCAATTAGTGCTTTACAAAATGAATTACTAAAAGTCGTTGAGATCATACCACAAAACGACTTTCTGCGCAACTGCGGAACCCTAAAATAAAAAAGCTAAACCACAGCCAGTCAAGCAGGTGTCAAGTGTGAACAGAATCATAAAAAAAAACACTTCGTACATAACTCAGCGATTACAACGATTTACGTTTCTTAGAATTTGCCTTTTTTTGCACAAAATAACGATTGATTGGTTATGTCAAGGGAGCTAAGCTTTATTGTAAAAAATAAATCATCTGCGTAGCCTTTTCCCAACTATGTTGGGGTCGGCTTCCAGTCTAACCGGATGCAGCTGAATACCAGTATTTTACATGGAGCGACTGCCTATTTGACCTCCACAACCCAGTTAATACTGGGTAATACGATACCACTTGGTAAGACTGGTTGTCAGAATTTTTGGGCCACTGACAACCTGTAACGTTTTGCCAAAGATGGACAAATGACAGCCGGGACCAACTGCTTAACGTGCTTTCCGAGGCTCGGACGGAACTCGGTATGTAAGGACCTATCCACAGACCAACCTAGGCAAGCACGGCTTAACCTAAAGATCGGTCCGAACGGCTGTTATTATTTAGCCACGAGCTCCTCCTTCTCCTATTGTAAGAAATGAATAGAACTGATAATTGGGTAGGTTTTAGCTTTTGTTGTGATGGATTTAGTCTTGTAAGTAGATATCAACGTACTATTACTATTGTTGTTGTTGTTGTATTACTATTGTTGTTGTTTTTGTTGTGTATTGTGTTGTTGTTGTGTTGTTGTTGTTGTTGTGTATTGTGTTGTTGTCTTGTTGTGCTATTGCTGGGATTTCGGAATTTATAGACTTTGTTGAAGGATTTGAATTTAGTAGGTACTTAAGGGCCCGGTATACCAAAAGTTGGCAACGTCGCAAATAGCTGTCAACTATTTACATGTTTTAATTAATTTGTCAATTTTACTGTTTGAAAATAAGAAATATGGCTCTGTAGTGCACTAAAAAATTGAATATGAATTGCAATTAAAACCCTAAATTTGATGTTGTAAACGTTTCAGGTGTAAAAAAGGCATTTGGCAAGTTCCCAAATACTTTTTTTTTTGCATCTAAAACTATGTATTCGGTATTACGATATTAATTATTGCATTTCCTAATTAATTTTTAGTCCACTACAGAGCCATGATGCTGCGCCGACCCCAAATAAATTGCTACTTTACTATTAACTCATTTATTTCAGATCATTAAAATCCATAAAATACAAGCAAATTACAAAAAATTAAATTAAAATCATTAAGTAAAATAACATAAAAATTAAAACATAAATCACATTAAATTAAATAAAAATTGAATTAGTAAAATTACATAAAAATTAAATCATAAATTAAGTACCTACACAAAATTAAATTAAAATCAATTAGTAAGATAACATCAAAATTAAAACAAAAACAAAAGTATGTTACCAAGTATAAGACATAAACATAAACAAGCAAAGACCAGGGGGTCTAAAATGGCCGCTTTAGCAGAATCGTATCAGTGAGCCCCTAAACTATGCGCATCCATTTATTCTGGATAGGACAATCCGTGCGAGACACAATCATCTGCAGGATGCCGTTGCCACTGCCTCGCACACGTTGTGACAAGGAAGCTACCCTTTACACTTTACCTAGTAAATTAAGCCTAAAAGAAACAAACACACATGTAAGAAAATACACCTAATGTATTGAAACACTTTGTCTTGTTTAAAAGGTAACTAAAACATTGCGGTTCCAAAGACCAAAATATTTGTCTAAATTATTTACTTTTCCTTGTTACCACCGTACCTACACCCGACGACGTAATTAATTAACTATAGTAAACATCAACTTTATACGGCAAAAACGTTTGTACTGAAAACAGTTTTCAACAGAAAATAAAGTCTAATTAATGACAAGGGAAAATATTCGTAACACGACTTTAACAAATACGTAAATTTTGTTTCATTACCATAATAATTGGTAATTTGTTTTGAAGTTAATTTAATGGCTATTAGGGAACGGGTATTCTGGACAGATATTAAGTATGTTTGTCTATGAGAATAGGCTTAGTACCTCTGGGTGTCGTAATGTGGAAATAACTGATTGCGACTCGTCAGGCTATGCACGACAAAATTTTGTCGTACATTATCGAAGCCGAAAGGCACTGGTTCTCCTTGTCATTGCGATCATGTTTTTGTTCTACACCATACCTGGGAACCTTCTAGTTACGGAGACATTGGGGTTCAAAGTTAGTTAAACGTTATAGATTTATCACAATTTTTCCTGTATTTGAGTGTTTGAACTTTCTCGGACTTATTTTGATTTTAATTTTGTTGCCATACCTAAACCATATAATCAACCATAATCATACTTAATTTGGATGTGTGATTATGGTTTAGTTATGGCCACAAAATTAAAAAAAATATGCCCGAAAAAGTTTGATTATTTCTCTTGGGAGTGTTCTAAATAAATATACCTCTTTTAAGCTTCACGATACCCCCGCACTATTCAATACATTCATCAGCACAATGCTTTGATTGCGTTACATTGAGCCCTACCGAAAAACGTGTTTGTTCACGCCAAAGAAAAGCAACCCAGCAACAATTTGCTTAACTAAGTGAGTATAGAAATACATTCACACAACATAAAAAGCAGAGATTAAAATCAGATATTAACGTTCTGCCGAAACAAAAGCTTCATAATTTTAAAGTAAAAATACCCTCATTTAGACGACTTTTCTTAATACATTTCAAGCGAATGACAAAAAAATTATCTGCTTCGGTATTCTGACGTCAAGCCTGACCACTGGGGACCATAGGCTATTTAAGCGTAAGCGAGAGGCTATATAATTTATTAGCCTCTATACGGGAGTGGGTGTTTTGTCGTGTTTCCTCAGATTTTATTACATTTTAATTGCATCCGTGATAGAGTTTAGATTTATTTTAAATGGCAAAGTTTATATAATAATATATTAACGAAAAAGTATGTAATCCGTTGTTGTTTGTAATTTCTAGCAAATATGTACCTACACTTCCAAAACAGAGATTTAGCGCGATTTTTCCACTGAAAAACCAAACTCAATAAAGCTATGCTGACATTTTAATATTGACAAAACAAGGCCCGTGTTATCAATATCAAAGCCATTTTTTTAAACAGAATTTTGATACTATTGTCAGTGTTGTATTGTACAAGGGGATGGTGTCCGCAACTCCACGTCAAAGCGCGTATTTTGCTTATGGCCTATAATCTACCACGCGGGCCCAGTGCGGGTTGGTAGATGTCACATGTCTTCGAATTTTTAATTCTAGGACATGCCGGTTTCCTCACGATGTTTTCCTGCACCGTTTTGAGAGCAGTTGTGCAAATTAATGCGCCTGTCTGGGTTCGAACCCACGACTTACTTTGTATCGAAAGTCCACTAAAAACTTCATTGAGTTCTATAGAGTCCGTAGATGTAAAAAGCGTTTTTGGCCACACAAAAGTCATACCTAGGTAGTAATTATTAATACTACTACTATATTTTTCATTCGTCCATCTATTACCTACATGTTTTAGAATGATTGCTCCTCAGTCTTTTTTAATTGTGATTCTAAATGATTGATAAAATATTATGTCATGTATATTTCTGTCAACTAAAAATCATCAATTCCTCGCTAACAGACCGAACAGAACTTAACATCAATACGACTATTTAATTTGGTAGCTAACGTGATTCTAATGTCAAAACTTTGTTGGCGCCTCGTGTATAAATTATACAAAAACACATTAGGTTCATATTGTACGAGTTTATAGGTTATTTTTAAAGTAGGCTATGAAATATCGATACAGTTTTGTCAAATGTTGAAATTGTGTTGAAACCATCACGATTCCATCATTAACGAACAATTAGGGATTGTTTGAGGCACTAATTAGTCGGAGTAAGCAAGTTGGTGCTTTATGTTTAGGTCCGTGTTCACCGAAAAGGTAACGGTCTGATTATCTAACAAGTGAAATAAAATTTAAAAAACCCCCGAAACAATATACTAAAACTGAAATAGAAAATAATTCGTTAGTTTTGTGGTGGCGGCCATCTTGGACTGATTTTTATCAAACATAGCTAAGAATACTCCCGACTGATTTACCTTTCAAACAAAAAAAAAAACAAAATCAAAATCGGTTCATCCGTTCGGGCGCTACGATGCCACAGACAAACACACACAGACACGTCAAACTTAGAACACCCCGTCGTTTTTGCGTCGGGGGTTAAAAGCAGCTGCTGTCACTGTGACATATTCCCATACAAATGTGTTTTAAATTAGAATAGAATACTCTTTATTATGTACACCATAAAAAATTGAAATACAAAAAATTTAAACATTTTACAAGGGGTGACACAATGGGCGGTCTTATCGCTAAAAGCGATCTTTTCTCTCTCTTTTCTTTCTTTTTCTTTTCTTTTAACTGTTTTTGGATAATCAGACCGTCATCTTCTTGGTGAACGAGGACCTTAGTGTATCGGTGTCAATCTAAATTTAATCAGCTCTGTCCCTTTCCCATTTTTTCTGACACTCTTCCCGTTTCTGTGTGTCCTTTATCCAGGTGCTTCACGCGTTTGTCGTCGACCCAACGAGCTTTAGGACGGCCCTGGTTTCTTTGACCTAACCTTAGCCACCACTCAGTCAAATCCTTGCTCCATGAGATATCTCCACGTCTAGCCAGATGTCCTGCCCCAGGACCACTTAGGGCGCACCGCCCGGTTCCCGACTTTCGTCAATAATTGCTAAACCAATATTGTGTAAAATTTCAAAGATTTGTATTATTATTTTTCCTCGTTTATGGCATATCTTTATGTGTTATATGATTATCGCATTTAAATAAAGATGAATACATAAAAAACCATCTTTTAATTTGTGAGTCGGTCTCGTTTTTTTACAATTTTATTAATTTTGTACTCGGAGGTCAACCAACTTTTATATATTTATGTTATAGTGTTGTTTGTAATAAATTAATATTATTATTCATTAATAAAATGCCTATCTATCGATCGGCGCCATTCATTGCAGTTATTTATTAGGAGGTTCGTATTTATATTTGACATTTACTGGCAAATATTTAGATTTATGACGCGTTTTCATCGATTTTTATTTTGTATTTTTTGAGAAATCAACCTTCACTACACTTTATAAAATTATAGACAGATTTTGTCGGTACAGATAAGTGCTAAAGATTTACATGTTTATCATTGATTTCATTCACATCAGTAAATCAACGATCATTCGTTTTTTTTTCAGTCTATGGCTGGATATAAGAGCAACTAAATGTCAGTGTAGCACGAGTACCCCTGCCAAACCCGGGGGGATTACAGGCGTAATGTTTATAATGGCTATTGAGAATTATCTATGGCTATGCTCGATTGATTGGCCTGGTTTTGCCTACAGATATGGAGGGATGTGAAAATTTTATTTTCCTACTCCTCAGCTATACTTTTATGATTGAAAGATCCAAGAAGATGGATCCAAGACTGTAAAATTG
The DNA here is from genome assembly GCA_950022955.1 of Xestia ashworthii. NCBI lineage: Eukaryota > Metazoa > Arthropoda > Insecta > Lepidoptera > Noctuidae > Xestia > Xestia ashworthii. Next base: position 8,716,313 of record OX465572.1, read on the forward strand.
TATCTCTGGGACTTCATCGAGCTTCATTGTCTCGGTGCCTTTTAGGTGATTACCACTGTTGATTCTGGCTTACAGAAGTTACAGTGGTTTGGGAATAGTGTGACAGGATTGTTAGATTCTCCAACTTCCGCAATAAGTTAAAACTAAGTACAAACAGACAAACCAATTACTCCTATTACAAAGATAAGATATGCAAATAGGAAGGATGTAAATTAGAAATGAAGGAAATCAAAAAAACATTTAATAGATGCACTATCATTTCCTGTGTGTCACAAAAATGTAGATTGAGGTCTTAAAAACTGTATTTGAGCCGCAAAATAACTGGTTTTGTGCCTAGAATTGTTAGTTAGTCATCATCTCATCGTACTGTTTCTATGAACTTTTTATGGTAATAAGTGGCGACATCTATCCGGTCTGGAATTAATAAGACTGGTTAGGAATTGAGTATTTTGTAGACTGGTTGAGCTCCTTGAGTTATAAGTCGAGCTACACGATTACTGACAAATGCTTGCACCGACTGGACAGTGCCATTCAAATCTGTGTAGTTCTTTCTTCAAAAGACTATCTCAGACACTAAAATGCATAGTCTTCATGTGAATTGACCTAGATTATGTCTGGAACTTCAAAGAAATTAAGATGCTCAGGTCTTAGTTGATTTTGGCTGTTTCTGCTCAGAGTAATCAGGTACAAAACACCGGCCCCATCTAGTTTGTGTTTCCAGAAACCTATTTGCAAAATAAACATCACTTATTGTAGTTATGGAAAAAAGTTTAGCAACCCGAAAATAATAAACTACCAAAGCAACCCGAAAGTAAATGTAGTAATAATATGTAGTATATCAACTGTCTGGTGACCACGACGCAAGCCTTGCTTAGTGTGGCACTAGATGGCGCTGTGTGTAATGTCCAGCGATAATATATATATTTTTTTATTATATTTCATCAGGTTTCATAGTCAAAAGCTCGAAAGTCAGACACCCCGACTTACCAAGGAGTACCGTGTCACCACCTAGCACGCGACTTCGACCACAAAAATTTTAATATCTCAGCTAATATGCACGACATACGAGTAAATATACTTTACAGCCTATAGCACCCACGAATAATGTAGCTTTTTGCCAGTGAAAGAATTTTAGAATTGGACTATTAATTCCGGAAATGACTCCTACATCCAAGCTTAAAAACAAATTATACCTCTTTATAATATTAGAAAAAATGATAATGATAAAAAATGATTAGCAAATTATAACTTTCTTGTTTATTTTACAAAACTACAAGGCTAATAACCGTTATCTGTAGGTACTTAATTTTCCTGTGTTGTACAAATTAATATCCCGTGATAAAACATAAAAAATTAACAGCTAACTAGGTAATTATAATAATTAGCAAAGGCGTTATAGATTTAATTAGCCAATGTCACTAAACCAGATCATAACAATTTGTATCCAAAATCTTTAACGGTGCTTAGCCTTATTTTAACTAATCATTATTAAAAATGGGAAAGTAAGTTTGTTTGTTACTTTTTCACGCCTAAGTCACTGAACCGTCATCCTGAATTTTTGCATCAGGTGTACAGAAACCGATACCTTTTATCTCGAAAAAAGTACTGTTCCGAAAACCGCAGTATTTTCCTTATCTATACTTAATATTATAAAGCAGAAGACTTGGTTTGTTTGTTTGGTTGACCGCGCTAATCTCAGGAACTACCGGCTTGAAATGAAAAAATATTTTTGCGTTGGATAGTCAATTTATCAAGGAAGGCTATAGGCTATATAACATCACGCTATGACCAATAGGAGCGGAGCAGCAATAAGAAATGTTGCAAGCGGGAAAAAAGCTTCCGTTGAGCAGGCGATGCGTTGCGATATCAAAATTTCACGCGAACGAAGTTGCGGGCAGAAGCTAGTGATAATAGATGGCGCCACGTGTCTTTCGAATCATGATTTAAATCAAGAATTATGTTTTTTTTTGTTTTTAATCATTTTAGTAAAGAAACTTTAGTCAACATACTTTACTCAACCCGAATTTATCGTTAAATTCTAAATTAACGCGAGCAAAGCCGCGGGCAATAGCTAGTAAGAAAAATAATTATTACTACGAAATAATCTATTTCTAGGATGTTCTGACAACATTATTAATAATTAACAACTGAGGAAGTTATTGCTAAAACAGCTCATTAAAGAGCCTCGTAAACGTTTGGTATTTCCTGTAAATAGGGAGAACTGGCTAAGCGCGAGTCGATTTATTCACGTACGGTTCCGTAGATCATGACAAGGTTGGTAATCTCGTTTTCGCTGAGACGTTTTTTTTTTAAATGTTACAGCACCATGCAGCTGCTGAGATTAATGCCTTTTGGTCTCGTACAGGACAATTTTTTTTTTTTTTTATTATTTTATTACTTTTCTTACTATTTTTACGTTTTATTAGTTAAACTTAGTCATAATTTAACCGTTTTTTTTTTTGTGTTTTGTTCTGTCGGGCTAATAAATGCTTTTTCTTTCTTTTTTTCTTTGTAATCTCCTGGAATATTCACCGTTCAATACAATTTTTTTGATGTTCTGTTGTGATTAAAGAAATTGAATCCATTGATCTAATTGTAGAAACTACAGATAATAATGAAGTCTCTAAGTGCTCGGCGGAAATCACCGTAAACCGGACGCATCTGGCAGTGTCAATATATTTTTCAATCTTCTTGCCAACACATTAAAAATCGTACTCGGACTATAAGAAAAAAATTGTATCTATTATTTTAACACACCTGATATATGTATCAATTGGGCGTCGGCACAAGTTAGCAGGTATGCATACGTTCACAGTAATCAGAAAATAGTAACGTCGGGCGGACATACTTCGTAGTTAACAGTCACAATAATTGCTTACTTGTAGACTAAGATCCCCCAGATAACGACAAAATTGCAAAGTTTTGATCGCTAATTACATAAGGAACGCAAGTCTCCACATCCAAGATACGATTCTCGCAAGCATCGTCATTGTAACCGATTAAAAAAAACGATTAAAACAAAATCGCAAATAAACATCTTGTTTGCGATTTTGTCGTTATCTGTGTCGGCCGGCGCTGGATTCTTGGACTACATGTAAGCAATTATTGTCACTGTTAACTAAGAAATACGGAACCCTAAAAAATAAAAAAAAATAACTTGTTCACATAGGTATATAGCTATACCTCTTCATCAACGTCGGATGAAAGTGTTAAACCATTTAATTCTACAGTACAAAACTGGTTTAAGATTTTAAGTAATTAATTGAGTAATTTTAATTGGAACTATCTCAATGGTATGGGAATATAAAACGGAGTATTCCAAATCAGATGCTCATCCTGTTTCTTAAGTACACAGTGAATTACGGAAATGAATATTTCTTTTGAGATTACGAGCAATCTGTTGGCTATTACTTTTATTATCTGCCCAGCCTTTTCCCAACTAAGTTGGGTCGGCTTCTAGCCTAACTGGATGCAGCTGAAAACCACATGGAGCAACTGCCTATCTGACCTCCATAACCCAGTTAGTACTGGGTAGTACGATACTCTTGGTAAGACTGGTTGTCAGATTTTCAGGCCATTGACTACTTGTAACGACTGTCAAAGGTCCACAAATGGTAGCTGGTTCAAACGGCTTAGCGTCCTTTCCGATGCATGGAAGATGGCACAGAGGACTCTGTTTGTAATGAGACGGACCTACCTAGACCTACCCAGGCAAACACGGCGCAAGTGCAACCTATCCATAACTTTACAACCGAATAACTGGGAAATACGCGACCCCACTTTTTTTTTTTTAGTATTATGTTCCGGGGCCGCGGTATCTCTTTCGAACAGGCCCGCAACCCCGGGTACGCGACCCCCCTTGGTAAGATATTAGTAAGTTAGTGTATAAGTCACAGAAACTAATGTAAACTGTACCTAAATAGCTTTTACTTCTACTTACCCCACAGCAGAACCAATCAGGATAGCAGGCAATTTACAAAACAAATATATCATGTAGCGTGTTTAATTCATTCGTATCATTTTTTACGCCCAAAAAACACGAGAAGAACTTCCACCTGTCAATTGATACGCCTGACATTTCCTGACACCAGTATTACCAAGCTTATGTACAACCCAAGCAACCTATCAAAGCCTTTAACACAGCTTCATAAAGCTCACAATTGGACAACAACATACTTTTTGAGCTGCAGTAAAACTTGTGTAATAAATCGAAATTGAATATTTCGCTGTCAAAAAGTTTCGTTGTTTTTTTTTTAATAATGACTGCGAGGGAAAGCTTAAGCCATGCGAATCGATGCCGAATTTTATTAAACCTTCTTGTGTATTTTGTAGTACGTGACTTGTTAAGTTATATCTCGAGAAAAATAAGGTCAATCCCGGATAAGACAACTGAAAAGTTTTACAATGTAGCGGCAGCCATGTTGGATGATTTTCTTTAGCGTTATCATTTACTTCCTTGGTCTAGTGGTCGCAAGCACGACTGCTGAGCATGAGGTCCTGGGCTCGATTCCCGGACAAAGTGTTACTGGGTTATTCCAGTAAGAATTTCTCAGGAGCAGCCACGAAGACTGGAATTACGCCCAGTTGATGTGCAATAGGATCGCCCTCCGGCTAGCGGACTGGCGAAACGTGGGTGTACTACGAGTATTAGGGGCCACTCTGCCTAACTCTGCAGATTATACAAGCGTGATGTTATGTTATGTAAAAATAAAGTCGATAATAGCGAGACGGCTAGCAGTATGAAAGCAGGGCAGTGGGGCTTTTCCCATGAGCAAAGGGTAGAAAAATTATGATGATAAGTTTAAATTTGTGGGTACAGTCATCAGTATATCATCAATGGAGCCATATTGATTTTGAGCTTTCCGAACGAAGTTTCAAAAGAATAAGAGGCCAGCTTATACTGGTTTTGTTACAACTGACGTGCATTCTAAAAAAGAAGGTTGACTTGTTTTTTTTCTTCTCTAATTCTATACTAATGTATTATTGTAAGTTTACACCGAATAAGCTCCGAAAAAACTTAATCGATTTTAACCATGTTTTCACCAATAGAAAGCTAAATTATCAGAAAGTAACATAGGCTACAAAGAATCAGCTTGCTATCCAACGTGGCAATGCTGCCAGCCTTCTGGGCACTTTTCCTTTTGACAGCGATGTGGACGAATTTTTCGACGCCCTGTAACCCTTTTTGATACCTACACATATCTTATTACTATTACATAGTTATAGTGTGTAAATAACGTAAATAATTAGTCTGACACAGGCTGTTATTTTTTTTGTATATGATAAAAATAAGCAAGTTATCACAGTTTTTGCGAGCGAAGTCGCGAAGTTTAAGTAAGTATTTATTGTTTTATTTTTCTACCTACAAGCGTGTGGGGATATCACAGTAAGCATATCAGATTGTATGCCCAGTGGCTATGAAATAAAATATTTTTGCAAATAAAGTAATGGCATGCGTGAGACTATCAAATTACTTTGGTTTATAATTATTACAATCTGCACATCGTGTAATTCTGCCAGTTCTTAACACAAGGGGGCCTAAAATGGTCGCTTTAACAAAATAATTATTAATTAAATAATCTATATTATGTAATAATTTTTCATCGGTAATTTAAAAAAAAGGCCAGGCAGGCTCAAGAAACGTTTTTTTTCAGATGGGATATCATCAAATGACTTGTCCCACATCTCTTTCGAACAGTCCCTCAGCCCAGGCAGGGGGCCCAAGAAACGCTGACGTGACGATTTGGACTCGTTCAGACTGATTGGACAGAGGAGTTCAAAAAAATAAAAAAAATAAAAAATCAAAAATCATTTATTTCTTAAACATAAGTCAACAAAAATAGTGATTGGAGCCTCCCTTTAAGCAAGAAATGCCTGTATTGAGAGACTCCGCTCTTTCAAACCAAAACCAAATTTACTATTATTATCCTAAAACATACAGTATTAGTGTTAGTGTGTGTGTGTATATATATATATGTGTGTGTGTGTGTGTGTGTGTGTGTGTGTAGTTGTGAGTGTTTACGAATGTGTGAGCAGGTTTGTGTGTGTGTTTAATAAGTGTGTACTTAAACTATTGCACTCCATTGCATGCATCCATTTATGATGATAGAAACAAGCATCATGACACAAGTGTTAACAGTGCTTCTGTTTCATCATAGCTTAACGGTTTTATCCAATTAATCAAAGTTAGAGATGAGGGTGCCTTTATTAAAACAAATAATTTGATTTTGATATCACAAGATCCGTTATTTGTGTTCACAAAATTAATATTATTAGTAAAAATACAGAACTTCTTATCTACCTTATCTTTAGCCCAGTTGGGACCGAATAGGTTAATTTTAAAAAAAAAACGCGTGTTTTGTACAAAACTGCAACCAGTATTAATAGTGTACACGGTCAAAATGTAAAGAATAGCAGATTTTTTAAAATTACCGATGGAAAAATTATATTTTCAAAACGTGGTAACCGTTTGTACGTCGGTGTTCCTCCAGCCTGTATACGCAATAAACACATGGGTTTGTTGCCAAGCAATAAAAATAATGAAAAGTCATAAGTTCTCATCACTTTTCGATTGACGTGTTACAATATTTTGACGGGTACTCGCCACTGTGAATGTTCCAATCAATATGTTAATGAAATGAACGACTTATGACTTACTGATAGATGTACAGACGTTAGAACAAAAAGCAATGAATCTTGAACTTAATGGTTTTGCGATAAAGTTGAAAATCTATTAAAGAAATTTGACAGATAGTAGTGGCTTGAAATGTTAGTGTTGTCTACGAAGTTTTTATACGGATTCTCTGGATGTAATTGAAAATATGTGGTAGGTAGTTTTTGTGATGATGGGTTGGTTTAAATTGAAACTTTTGAGAGGTTTGACCCTACGACTTTATTATCAAATTTATCTAGCAACTGTTTGGGTACCTAAGTGACCATTTATAGATCTTAACAATCATTACGAGTATTTAGAAACGTGAATGAAAGTCTGACTAAGGCTTCGTTTTCAAACGCGGCCTTGTGGATGGTGAGCAATGGGCTAGTTCGCCGTCCGGCCGTCTTATGACGACAGGCTATGTCGGCGAGCCGCGTGTTTGTGTTCCACGCGCGCCTCAAAGAGATATAAGAAACAGGAAGGGGTCCACAAGGTCAGATGCCTGGCGAAGCTGCGGGACTGTTCGAGAGAGATACCGTGGCCCTGGAACACAAAGGGCTAAGAAGGCACATGGACGGGTTTTGTCTGACACTCAAAGCCGACCTCAATAGTTAGAAAAGGCTAGTAGAGGCAGATGATGATGATGACTTTTGATAGTTCGCGGTACGGCTCGCTCGCAAAGATCTATACTAGTAAAGATCGATGAAATATGAGAGAATAACAATTGTACAAATGAACAGTAGGCATAAATCTCAACATTCTCAACGCTAATTACCTTATTTCAAAGCCGATTTGAATAAATCATAAAAACCATGAACGAACAGGTTTGACAGAACGATTTGAACATAAATAATACATCAAATCTACGCGTAGTTGGAAGTTGTTGACTGCAATAAATCAATATAGAATTTTAATTAACAACATAGCTGTTTATCATTCTGTATCGTAAGTTATAGCTGGTGTTTTCTGACAGAAATGGGTCAGTTCTAAGGCACAAAAATAATTCATGCTAGTATAAAAATATTACTTAGTCGGAAAATGAAAAGATGTTACTACAACCACCTCATAAAGTGAATATAAAATAATTATGTTCCAACTTCTTTTATAGTGTGTGTACCTGTGAGCCGCAACTGAAAACGCGATGAAAGTGACATTTTAGACAAACAAAATTTATAAAGAAAAAGCCAAGTGCGAGTCGGATTCGGGCATGAAGAGTTCCGCACAATCGTAGTAGGAGAGCCTCCCTTTAATAATTAATTTATTTTTCGTTTTATTGTGGCAACAGAAATCAGAAATAGACATTCTGTGAAAATTTCAACTGTGTACCTATTACGGATCATGACAGAGAAGCGGAGGCTTAGTAATAGGGTACCATTAGTTATAACCATATAAATATAAAAAGCAGGAGAAGTGGCAAGGGGGTGTGTCGGTGTCCGCGCGACAGGCACAAGACCTCTCTCTACCCTGACCTCTTGTGCCAATCATAAGCAAATGGCAATACTATTTTGCAATAAATACATTGCTCCTCAACCACTACCTAAGTTTGTCGTTTGTGTACTTCGTTCTGATTTAAGAAATGCGGGTGTGTGCGCGACTGCGTATCTATTGTTTTTACTGAATAGGCTTGTGTCCTAAAAAAATCTAATTAGTCCGTCAGTTAGATTATAAAAAAATATTTGACCCGTATTTTTTCTTTTGTTACATAAACCAAAATTGACGAAGAGACGACGCTTTTAAAATTCGCAATACGTCACGCCGTGCTATAGTTTTTAGTGCGTTCGCGTTGTGACGTCACGAGCCTCCACTCCCGAGTTTTGATGCGTTTTATCTTTGTCAGTACTCAGTGATTTACAAAAACAAAAAATACGTGTCCGTTATTTTCCAATACTCTAACTGACGGACTAATTAGTTTTGCAATTTATTGATGGTGGAAACTAGCCTATTGCATGTGTAGTAGTTGCCGTGTGGTAGGGATAAAGTGGAGACACAGGGTTCCGATACATTTTCGTCTAACGGGCATATCTCCTTCTTTAGTATATCTATGGTTATAACCCTTTTGGTGCAGAACATTAAAAACTGTCGTGCCAACGATTTGAAGACGGAGCAAAGTACACTGAGGCCTCGACTATCCACTCGGAGTAGAAATTCAGTTACTTGCAAGCAAGCAGAAATGGTTTCCATGAAAAATCGTGACGTTTAAATTAACTATGTTGCGGTGGTATGAGTGCATTTTACTAGAGTCACAGTAAAAACATAACCAGTAGGTCAGCTTCAAAGAAACGCCCGAAACGCTAACGTAATTAACGCCCCCCGCCCCACCCGTAACGATACTTCAAGGTGCAAGAAGACTCGCCTGCCGGGGCTGCGGGACTGTTCGAAGAGATACCGTGGCCCCGGAACATAAAGGGCGAGGAAGGAACATGGATGGGTTTGACTCAGTAAAAGTCTAACACTCCCTCCCGCTTCGCCCAAAGTGGGAGAAGTAATTTGATGATTCCCAGCCCAAATACAAAAAAGGTCGGGCATAGCGTTATTAGGTTTTTGGATCAGGAATTTCTTAGTAACAGCTACGGAGTCTGGATTCTCACCCAGTTGCTGGCAATCGACTCGCTCCCTATCACATGGGACTTAAACATAACTGGCGAAATGTGGGTGTATTGTTAGGTACATTTCTGTTTATCCCTTCAAGGATTACAGGCGTAATGTTATGAGGTAATTATATCTTCAAAAAAACTTCACAACGAACTTAAAAACAACCCCATCTCCATCACCCACTAACTTTTAACAATTTTTAAAGCATCACTCTTCCTCAAGTAAAAATTAACGAACTTGAATTTTAAAGTTTCGTAAAGTAAAAATATTCATAACGAGGCAGGCTTTGAATAAAACACAACAGGGGAAACGACCCCTAAAGTAACTTGAAGAGATCAACCCTTAATATTTTGACTCGAGTTTGTGATATGCGATGTATTTTTACTTTTTTGTATCGCGTTTTACTTTTTCCACAGAATCTTCGGGATTTTTTACTGTATGGTTCCAATTTTCTGATAAAATAATATGTTGTATTGTTTTGATACGGCTATAATGATTATCCAGTGAGTGAAGTTGCCATCTGAGGTGTGACAACCTACTATTGAGATAGAAAAAACACACGTCACATACGCTCGTTGACTGACACTTTCGTTTGCATAAGCTTCTGAATATAACCATTAGGTCCAAGTGAAATGATATGACGTTCTGTTCCTTGCAGTAGTACCGAGATCAGCGCCATCTATCCAGCGACTAGGGAAGAGTTGAAAAAAAAATCCCTCATTTACACTGTTTACATAAAATATTTTTTTGCGACGTCGTAGTTAGTAGTTAATCACTTTTTTATGCTTAAGAAACGAGTTTTTCCGTACCAGTTTATCTGGTGTGGTTTCAGACTTCACGAAGGCAAATTCCCACTATATAGCTTTTTTTTTCAGTAGGCATGAATGTCCCACTGCTGGGTATATGCCTCCTCATGTCTTTTAAGGTACCTTCTTTTGCCTTATAATTACGTTGCAAAAATATTTCATGTACTTAAGTTATTAATGTTTTTTCTTAATTTTTTTTTTTTTAATATTTTTTTAATGGTTTTTAATAATGATTTGAATGATATTTTTATCAATTGTATGTTTCAATTGTGTTTTTCTTGTTTAAGTGTATTTTCGCCTGCAATAATACACAATTTATTTTATTTTATTGATTGTAACATTTAAACACTGTTTTAAGCTTTTAAGGTTTGAAACAAAACTTATATACTGTCACTTACGGGGTGACTGACTGTCATCCCGCGATCATGGCGCTTGCAACAGCGGCAGCGTCGCAATTTCGGGAGCTCAAAATTATAAACTATCACGGAAGATATCCCGCACAGAAGTTTTAGTAACATTAAAGTATTTACTTCCAAAGTAACCTAATCTGCATCCTTCATCGTTATCTTTTCCCAAAAATATCCAGCCATATTAAATCTTTGACTACAACAAAACCTCAAAACCAGGGGTGAGCAACAAAATTGACCCTACTTAATGAGATTTTCCCTAGCGTCCTCTTGACTAACACATCGATGTTCAGTACTAAAGTAAACATTGCATAGTCGAATCGAGTGGAACTAATCGACTAAATCGATTGTTTACTCGATTAGAAAAGGGCCGTGAAGGGTTATTTTTTCGAGTTTTCTATTTAATTGATTTTGCTTTACGTTGATCGCTTTGTTTAATGTTTCTTTGTCTGGGTCAAGTTGGATGGGAGTTAAGGTTTTAATTAGTCTGGGAATTTAATGAGTCAGCGTTATCCTTTGATTCGAAAGTCCAATGTAAAAGCATGAAGTAAATATAGAGGACAATACGTCCTCTTGTACCCAATTACGGGGCCGTGGAGGTTAGAGGTCAGATAGGCAGTCACTTCAAGTAAATTAATAAGGTTAAGTTGCGTTTTCGTCTTGTTAGGGCGTCTGGTAACTAATGAAGTTCTATTAGACGAAACTAGACTTTCTTAAGTGCTTTGAACATAAACAAAACTACCAACGCTCATAAAATTCACATTCGCACCCATCTCGAAGCTCGCTTATTTGCCTTCTCACCAAGATTTATTTAGTTGGCAGTTCCACAAAACAAATTATACAGAAGGTCAGCTCCGTGCAACGAACAAAACCACTCTTGTGACTGTCATTTGTTTGAGATCTCCACGCACACATAGACACGCTCCACATTCAGCGAGTGCAAGCGTACTCGCGACTGTCATTTGATTGAGATCTCCACGCACACATTGAAACACTTCACGTGCAGCTAGTGCAAGTGCACTCGCGACTATCATTTGTTTGAGATCTCCAAACACACATAGATACGCTTCACGTACAGCGAGTGCAAGCGCACTCACTACTGTCATTTGTTTGAGATCTCCACGCACAGTGTCATTTGTTTGAATTAGCTGTACGTATGCGTCTTTATGCGTCCGCCTATTATCTCCCGTTGTATAGAGTCGACCTTCTTACTAAGATTTATTGGGATGGTAGCGCCGACTTATGACAGTGGCGGCAACAGGTGCCACCTCATTAGCGATGCTGTGCTAATTACACGTGAGATATGAGTCATGTCTGTGTTTTTCTTTAGTCTGTGAACGGCTTTGTAGTCTGTGAAAATGTTTAGATCTTCTTATGTACCTACCTAGGACGACGTTTTTTATTGTGGTACAGAACTCAAAACAAAAAATTGTTTGTTGGATGTTATAACCTCAACTGATTTTCACAAAGAGATTTAGATAAAAACCAATATAATGTTGAGCTAAAGTATACGAAGCCGAATAGCGTATGAAATCTTTTTGGCTTTGAACGCTTTTGCAAAGAACTATTTCTATCTGATTGAAATAACGAACTACTACTTCTTAGTTAGAATTCTGTTTCTGTAAAGTAACCGAAAGAACCTGAATAGTCATAACTCAAAACCGCCAAAAATGGAGAGATTTGGAAGAGACCTACCACTCAGCATTAGGTGACCAAAGGTAAAAGAGAAGAAGATTATTCTCTGTCATACAGGCCGTTAATTTGAAGACCCAGAAATTTAAATTGCAAATCTCGGTCAGTGTGAATCATCATAGATTACCTTTTAACCGAGTATGATATTCTCACCCATTGATTAACCTACCGGATGAACAAAAAAAAAAGTAATAATATTTAACACGCACACAGAATCGGCACCCTTTCTGTAAAAAAGAAAGAGTAAGCAATAAAATCGAATACGTTTCCCTTTTTTTTTCTTTCCAGCCAGCCACATCGTTAAGTTGCCCACTTTATGCAAAGTTCACCTCTGAGGTACTGATATCATCACGGAAATTGTATACTGGATACTCACCTTTATGGTATGAGTAACAAAATCTATATTGGTGTGAGATTTATCTCCGATCGTAGTCAGTTGTTTTCGGAGAGTACGATTAAACGGATGCTCTGGACATCCGTTCTCAGAAGGATTGAAACGGTAAAAAAACTGTTGAGACTTATGGATAGGTAGTTTAAAAAGCATGTTGGTGAATCTATATTTATTTTTTGTACGTTTCACGGGTACATAATTATTTTTCGCTATGACAAATTTTATGATTTTTAAATCACGTTGCCTTTAATGTTAAAACAATTAGAATAAAGTTTTTATGGTAGTCGTACCATTTGCTTGACAAGTTGTCAAGTGTTTATGCATGTAGCATTTTCACACAGTGTTTTATTAGCTGGCATTTATTGCAAACCTTTCAACGTATTTAATTAATATTTTTATTACTTACCTTTTTTATCACAGTTGGCTGGCTGTTATTGTCCGATTAAACTATACTTTAATTTAGAAAATAAAACAAAAATAAAGAAAATGAAGTGCTTGGTTAAACTTGAGTCTCGCTAGACCACATCGAGCGTAGAGCGTACAATTTAGTATGAACACTCACGCTTCCGAGCCACTGCCGAGCAACGGACAATGTATTGTGCTATCGGCTGACATTTGCCTCGGACCCGGCATGGTCTAGCGTGCGTCCTTTACTCGTCAAACTTTCTAACCGTGTGTCACTCAACTTCACATTTATCCCTTCAAAAACAAGGTAACAGTAATAAGATGATTGTTTTAACAATAGGTTTTTGTTTTAATAGCTCAAAACCCGCTTCCATATGGCTCGGAAAACAAATAATTGGAATCAAATTGTGGAATATAATTGGTTTAATAATCCGTACTTATTTTAGGGTTACAAAATAAATTCTCGGTCATTGAAATTATCGTTGGTTCATGTGAATGAATCATACGGACCTGTTTTTTCGTTTTCGTGAATGAGAATATAAGGACATGCAATCATAATAATACATAATTATATTGTGTATAATATTATGTACTTATAATAATTATACGTCTTACTCTTGGCGGATTTAAATGACCTGAAATTATTGCTAAAAATCAAAATGCTTTTTTGGAGCTATCTTGGGCTCTGAGTAATTTTATCAGTGTTGTGAGTTACTAATTTCAAACTTTGAATAAATCTCTAGAGAAAAGAATGTACATGGTTGATGATGTGTGAACGGTGGAAGGACTGTGATGAACGATTATGATGATGATATCGCTCGAAAGGGCCCACCACAAGGTACCCATGAAATGACGACTTACACAGAACTACGGAGGAAGATAGCCATACATTCTGCTTCTACCCTAAAGAAACTGGAATAAAAACGGAGGAAAACGATTGATCCTGCCGGGGTTGCCCTGCCGGGGTTGCGGGCCTGTTCGAAAGAGATACCGCGGCCCCGGAACATAAAGGGCGAGGGAGGAACATGGATGGATTTTAGTCAGTAAAAGTCTGACACTCCCTCCCGCTCCGCCCAGAGTGGGAGAAGTTATTTGATGATTTCCCATCCTAAAAAAAAAAGGAAAACGATTGATGCCTCTTGTTAAGACTACTATTGTCAGACCTTCCGGCTTCTGACTACCTGTAACGACTATCAAAGACCTACTAATGACATCCAGGACCACAGCGGCGTGATATTTTTTAGAGACACACAAGGGTGAAAAGGATAATTTTATTTAGCTATTGCCCGCGGCTTCGCTCGCTTTAGTTTAAAATTTGACAATCAATTCAGGTCTAATAATATAATTCAATCATGTTTCGAAAGACAAGTGACGCCATCTATGATCATCAAGAGAACGTGATTATTGTTTTTCTAGTGAACAGTACTTTTTTTTTGTCAACGTGTTTGTAAAGTTTCAAGATGATCAGTTCAGTGGTTCAGACACACAAACAAACACACTTACATTCGCATTTATAATATTAGGTATGAATATGGAAGTATGGATTACAAAGCATCAATCTTATGATTGAAATGTTTAAACATAATATGAAATGTGTCACCCTAATGCTTCAAGCATTTAGCGGTCATGACTCATAAACATATGAAGCGAATTGTTTTTACTTTTTATTATAATGCCAGACACATGTTAATTCTTTGAAAAATGTGACAAACGACTGCTGATGTTTTTATAATTGTGTGTCGGCGAACTACATATTACAAACAGTTCAACTTTAAAGTTCAACATTGGTGTCAATTCTGTTGTGCATAAACTAAACTTAATTTAGGCTATTGCTATCTTTTTCTCTGTAATAACATGAGAAGGAGACGGACGTAATTTAGACCTGTCAAATTGAATTGGAACTAATATTTCCATACAAATGAAGGGTGCACGTGAAAACATGTCGACTAAAAACACGGTGAAGAGCAAGGCATAAACTATGTAGTTTGACATCTCTGACTTAGTTCATAGCTATAGCCGTCCTTTTCGCGCACTGCCTTTCAGTACCTAAAATCAAAATCAAAGCATTTATTTCAAGTAGGCCACACAGGCACTTTTGAATTGTCGAAACAAAGATGAAAATTAAATGTAGCTACCAGTCCCAGTCACAAGACATTAAAACTGTGAAAGTACTGTAGTTGTCCATTCCCTAGCGTAGATCTCTATGGAGAAGAATGGGCAAGAAACTCCATGGTTACTCTTTTAAATCTAAATTTTGTTACAAAATCTTGGTTACATCATTCATGTTGAGATGGTATACTATTAGAAGATAGCAATAGCCTAAATTAAGTTTAGTTTGTGCACAACAGAATCGACACCAACATCATCATTATCTTACCCTTAATTATATCAGTTAATTTGGGGCCGGCTCAGCAAGCCTTCACCTTCCATACATCTGTATTACTCTTCATCTCATCAGAAACCTCTTTTCGTGTCATAACATCCTTCCATAATCTGTAAAGTAAGCAGCAGTTAGTTATATGCCACCTGTAACTTAAATGCCAGTGGAAATTCTCTTTTATTTGCTGAACTGTAGGTCCTATTGTAAACTCACGCGACCAACTGCGAATGGGACTAACTGCGAATGGGACCGGCTGCGAATAGGAACAACTGCAAATAGGATGATTTGTGAACGCGAGTCGAAGTGCGCATAACCCGTACGCTGTAATTACATCTTATTGTTTGTAAAATAAAAAATATTCTTTGCGCTATTGGGTAGCTAACCAGTATTCACAACGGCCACACTAAACCATATAATTTCCAATTTATTGTAACAAGTTGTAATTATATGATAATCATAAAGAGAACACCCAAAGGTCGCGGTAATAGTGATCTATATGGATCTAGGGATGTCGGTAGGGTGAAAAAGATATATCGATGCATTGGATCATCGATGTTTAAAAAAACCAATAAAATATTGGAATTTTGTAAGGATATAAGTAGTTAGACGCGTGTAGCGTAAGTGTTCTCTTTGATACGGATCGAGTTTATCCAGTCAAGATAGCTATACAAATATAATCATTCGATACGTTGCTTTATTACGTTTTATGTACTTAAGTATTTGGTCATCATCATCTTCATGCCCTTGTCCCATGTTATTTGAGGTCGAAGCAGCATGCTTTTTTCTTTATTCTTTCTATCAATCGTCATACTATTATTATTTTATCTCCTGCCATTCACACAATCAATCCATCTTTTCTTTGGTCTTTCTCTCCCTCTCAATCTATCTACATTATTTATATTCATTACTTATTATTTGGTATCAACAAATTAAAGCCGATAAGATTTCAATTCAGAATAAGTAGGTAGAATATGTCAGATTAGTTCATATAAAACGATGTACAGGGTGTCAACCACCTCCTCACGAAGCTATCAACCAAGCATTTTATACATTAAACTAAGTGACTTGACGCAAAAAATATTGCTGGGAAACGACTTTTTTATTGGGATGAAATATCATGTGTTTTGTGGTAACTCACAGGTATCAATATTTTAAGTGTAATGCACTTAAAACATTGTGATGATGGGTGTATTGAATAGTATGGGGGTCGTAAAGGTGTTCAAAATAAAAATCTTACAATAACTGGTACCTATTAAAAAGAAAAAAAACTTGTCAAAAGGTTGGAACTTTGACCCCCAATATGTCCGTAATTGGAAGAATCCCAGGTATAGTGTAGAACAAAAAAAAAATATCGCAATGACGGGGAAAATAAGTGCTGTTCAGCTTCGTAAAGAAGTTTTGTACACTATTTAGATGTCATTAAAGATATACCGAAACATTGAAATAAAAATATCGATACATCGAATAAAAAATATACAAACCAAGCCATACCTTTATGGATCAGCAGTAACTATACTCGTAGTATTCAACTCAACAACATGTAATTAGTGTTTTAGTTTTATTTTCTAATGATGGGGTTTTTGATGAATTTTTGATGTATTCTGTTACTGAGTGACAGTAATGACTATTGTTAATGATCTATGGAAGATTTTTGTTCCGTCTATGCATAATCGTTACTGAAAGCAATAAAAGTGTGTTTATTTTAAAATGCGATCAATGTTTTCTTCAGTGCCAATCAATGGGTTTCGCAGAAGTAAACATACTTAATAGAAAAAAGTTAAGACGAAACTCTGCAAACAGAGAAGTGAGGCCGGTTTCGTTAACATGTGTGCATTTACTGAGACGTAGTTTAATTGTAGTTTGATGTAAATGTGTGCGTGTGAGAATGAATGCACAGGGCGTATTTTATTTGTTTGGTCTGAGCTTATTAGTAATCGCCAGATTCAGAACAACAAGTTACTACAAAATTTCAAATTTTCTCATTCGGTTTTAAACTTAACCAACAACAAATGGTTTAAAATCAGTTGGAGATATTTGTCAGTTTGTGGTAATTTGATGTTTTGGCGACTGTACAGTCGCCAAAACATCAAATTGACTGTACATCCAAATTTCGCCAGGTAAGTCCCATGAACAGTGAGGCGAGCCTAATGCCAATATTGCGATCAGCCGAGTAGGTACAAATCCAGACTTCGTCGCTGATACTGAAAATATTTTGGTGGGAAAACCAACTATATGGGAATCGAAACAGAGTCCTCATGCTCAGCACACACTAACAACCACGAGTACATCGATTTAAATTTTTTGTGATGTATAGTCTCGTCTTCTAGTTTTCTTTTTTCGATGTTTGTTTATTGTAATGTCTGTCTTCTAGTGAAATCTGCTGCACTCTGAATTCCGTTTTTTAACTTGTACAGCTCCTTATGTAAAACGCCAATTTCATAACCTTTTACTTCAAAATAATCTCTGTTTGGAGTAGAGTTTAGCAGCTAATCTTTTAAGATTTGATACGGACCAAACACAATCTGATTTTCAAAATACAGTCATTTATTTCCGTACTATTACCGTTACTTTATTTATTTGTAAAATATATAAACTATAGTGTAAATAGCAAAAAAGTTAAATACCTTTAGCAGATATTCATTTATTTATTTTTCTGTTACGCCTGACATTCAGCATAAATCGTTAAAACCAATTGTATGCCTTTCTGGTTTCAATACCTATTTCATTATTTATTGATAAATGGAGTTTATCCACTTTTAAAAGCTACTCTTTGTGTAAAGAAAAGGAAATTAGTTACACATGATGAGGTTTTTACTTTTTTCCACACCGTTGCTTGTAATTTGGTTATTTTTTGTATCATTGAAGCCGTAACACACGTATCAAATAAATCTCAAAAAGTAACAAACAAACAAAAGCTAAAAAAGTATCCTATTTATTCTCAAGCACTCCCTAAAAAACTTGATCATGTCGAAACTTGTATCTATCGTTACCCAGAATGCAGTCCATTTCCGGACAGCCAATAGCGACTCGGAGTTTAAATTTAGAACCATGTCTATATTCGAACCTGGAATGGCGTCTTCCCCACTGCTATCTGTTTAGAAATTAAGGTTCCATTTTGAAAAACATTCTTGTGAACGTTCCAATTTAGGCATTCATGAATTAACTGAATGTCGCCATTGAATATTCTGAATTCAAAATTATCTAAAGCTTTCAGTTTGCTCACACCATTTGCAGTTAATGTCTTAATATATTTTTCTCCTCACTTTGCTTTATGTGCGTTTTAAAGTCTTAAGAGCGATTTAAATTTTCGATATGCGTTTAACTTGTTGTCGAAGGTTCAATTTGGGTGGAAGAATGTTAATTGAAGTTGATTTTAATGCCGTTTAAGATATGTAGTCTGTTTAAGGAAACTTGTACTATTGAGTTTTATTTATGTTTTATTTTTTTAGATTTGGGTGAATTAATTGTGTGTAAATTCTCGGCAGTGGTAAATAATTATGTATTTATTTAGACACTTCAACTCTCCAACGCTTTTTTAGTGTTTTGATTTTATTAAATTGTGATTTTTTTTTAATTCGCTGTTTCCGATTAGAGTGAAAGCCAACCCCAATCCCCAACTACAGAACAGGCTCGTCAGATAGTGT
This sequence comes from Xestia ashworthii, assembly GCA_950022955.1. Classification (NCBI taxonomy): domain Eukaryota; kingdom Metazoa; phylum Arthropoda; class Insecta; order Lepidoptera; family Noctuidae; genus Xestia; species Xestia ashworthii. The sequence continues at coordinate 8,735,285 of OX465572.1, forward strand.
CAAGTGATTATGAGTTTTTTCATAAATAATTCATAATTATGCCTTTGTTACTTAAAATTTATTTTTGTACCTACCCATTATACAATGAAACATTACCCATCCATGCCTCTAATCACAACCAACTGTAGAAACATGTACCCGAACTTTCTTCATATATCCCGTCGGCATTAACTTCTATTTTTAGTTCAAGAACAACAGAAACAATTAATTAATTACCTACTCGACCGGAGATCACTGGATTGTGGCACCCTCTATGAGTCAGTTCCGTGCCAGACTGAGCTTTCGAGGGGGTAGGTTAAAAATACCCGGCGGTAAGCTAAATATTCAAATGCCGGGACAGTCGTGTCGCGTGGCACGGGTTGACTGGTCACACGGCGGTTTCAGGTCTGCAGTTGCGGGGTTAGGTTTCGTGTTTTAGAAAACAATATTGTGAAATAGTGGCTGTGATATTTTGTGTTGGTTTGGTAAGTTCGTGTGTGTGTGTGTGTATTGTTGCTCTTTTAGCGACTTTTTCGCCATTATTTAACAGTAAAAATATGCAAAAGAAAAGATCACATTCTTTAAAACTATTTAAAAAGCCATATAAGGCGACTACATGAGCTAAATTAGCAACTCTATTTGTGGTATTTCAAACTTCGTCTGAAACACTGTTTGAATAAAGTTCTAATCAGCTTGCTCTACAAAGTGGTTGTTACGAGTATGTCAGTCACTGTGGGCCGAACAGTGGGAAATGAGTAGTTTCGATCGATTTACAAAAAAACTATGTATTGGACCAAAAAAATAAAACACTATGATGCTAATATGTTGCTTGTAGAATTATTTTCCAAAAAATTAGAATGATCGCATGTATGTACGGTTTTTACTCGAATAGTCTTTACAGAATATTAACTGTATTATGTTTTCAAAACATAGCATATATCCTGAAAAATAGCATAATTTTTTCTGGCTTTCAGGCATTAAAAAACTCGTTTTTGTATCTGCCATGCATGCGTATAGAGTGACTGCTGTAAAATTATACCTACCGGAATAGTTATTAACATTTTATTTGATAGGTACTAATTATCACATTTAAACAAGTAACCAGAAAATTTAAAACTTATAAAAATGGAGATTATAATCCCAAAATGGTGTTCGATTTCAACTCATTCATAATTTATTACTTAAACTTAAAAACCGAATTAAAAGTCGGTTAACTATACTAAAATCTCTTTATCAACATACTTAAAACTCACTAAAAACTTAATACGGTACACGTGGTACCGTGAGACTTAAACCAATCGAAGAATATGATAGAAATTAGTTTAAATCGCTATCTATGCCATCCATTTCAATTTCCTTATCAGCAATAAATTTAAATGTTCACGTTATTCGTTGAAATAACCTTCTTAAGTTTAGAGATACTGATGATTCGGTAACTAATTAGGTAGTGGTATCTGAAACATTAGTTTTTATTGAAACGGTAGATGTTTCGTTTGGCCATAGAGTAGATTTGTTCAGAGGGCCAGAAGTTATTGCATAGAATCAAGTTCTTCTAACAGACTTTGACCAGAGTGATGAATGTAAATGTAGATGGTTAGAGAGGGAGAGGGAGACTAAGGAAACGATAGATGGATTGTGTGACAGATAAAATGAAAGAAGAAGGAGTAAATGTTAGCGTGACAGAGTAGAATGGAAGGAAAAAACGTGTTTCACATACCCCAAGTAACATGGGAGTAGGTCAGAAAGATGATGGTGATGAAGTTCTTCTTACAAACATAAATGTGTTGCTACTACCTATCTGGAGAAGTTGTTCCGCCACTTCTCCCCACCCAAGGATGGTGGCAAAGGTTGTGGTCTGCCTAATTTGCATAAAAGCTCTTAATTTTGATTTTTGAGCGGACATAGACAAGTGAGCTTCTTTGTCATTCGTATTTCCAGAACTACTTGACACAAACATTTAGGTACGAGTAGCTTATTCTTTCAACCGCCGGTGGGGCGCGCGACACCCCAGTTTCAAAATCTAATGTGGGTAGGTGAGTGCAAGCGCACTCAATCAATCAAGAAACTCACCTTTGGACACAGACCTGTCACTTGCGACTGTCAACTGTTTGAGTACTCTTACGCACACGTAGACGCGACTGTCATTTGTTTGAGATCACCGAACGCGTGTGTGGCCTTTATGTCGACCTTCTGCATTCATCTTCTCTGTGGCTTGATAACTAATAGGGATATAACGTAATGATAGGGAATGATATGCAAATGTGTAGAGATATGACTTCAGTTGAGTTATCAGTGTTGCATCGGGTCGAATCGGATGTGTGGTTGGCTATGATTCTGTTAAAGTTAAACTGGTTATGTCGGTTTCAATTTAGGATGATCTGTAAGAATCGAAACTCGGTTAATTGACGAAGCATTGGGTTCTCGTGACAAAATCGTGTTTTTCAGTACGTTTTGTTATCTTTGACGACCTGTCAATCGTTTACAAGTGTTCTTATTCTCAAAGAGTACCTAGAGTATGTAAAGTGTGTCTGAATAGATTGCTTCATTGCGATATTTTTCTTGTTCAACCAAAAAAAATGATCGCAATGAAGTATGTAAGTAAGGCTGACCACCTTTTCTTTTAAATATGTATAGTCTTTAATGTTATAAAGTTAATATAAATACCTCTACGATCTCCAATACTACGCAATGCTTGCTCAGCACAATGTTTTTACTGCGTTACATTGAGTCCTACCGAGAATCGAGACTTTTCAACCCAAAAAAAAAACGTTGATTCCCAGCATTTATTTCTGCGTAGTTATTTAGTTTTATTGGCAGAATGCTTGGTTGGCTTCTTCGGGAAGAATCCGTTTACAACATGTTTCAATTTAGATTGCTGGAAAATTAATTTCTAAAACAATTTGATGGAAATCGTGTTTGGTAGGAAACATTAAATTACTCTACTTTTGCCGAGAACATTATATTACTTACTACCTATCCATTTTCCCACAGAAACCTCTATCTTCGTTTATAATTAAAAGATGAAACATTAAAACTAAAATTAAGAGCTTCATAAAATGAAATTCTACAAAGCAACTACTAATTCTAATTGATAAAAACATCAATTTTAATTTCAATAAACAATGTTTTCAATTTCAATAAACATTAAAAGCGGTAACAAATTAATTGAACCAGTGTTAACAAAACTAAAATTATTAGTTTTGTATTTTTGAATATTGAAAGCACATATTTTGAGTTATTTATAAGTAATTCGATCCCATTAATTATTTTTGTAGATGAGTTTATTATTAATGCATCTATGGGAATGAAAAAAGTGCCTAACTACAATATTCTCACAATTCCAGACATTGAATTAACTTTTTATCACGCCTGGTGATCCCCAAAGGATTGAGTAATTTCGCAAGTTATAAGGGGGCTAGCCAATAGCCATTATCATTTAGGCAATTTAAGGCATTTAAACTGTCATTGGGTACGAAACTATCATTCGACTCGAATGGCGTAGAGGTAGTGAGGCTGCCTTTTTTTTTTTTTTAGGATGGGAAATCATCAAATGACTTCTCCCACTCTGGGCGGAGCGGGAGGGAGTGTCAGACTCTTACTGACAAAAACCCATCCATGTTCCTTCCTCGCCCTTTATGTTCCGGGGCCGCGGTATCTCTTTCGAGTAGGCCCGCAACCCCGGCAGGCTTCGGCCCTTGCGGGCCCCTCCCCTTATGCTGACATCTCTTTGAGGCGCGCGTGGAACACGAACGCGCCGTCGACACGGCCTGTCGTCATTAGACGGACGGACGGCTAGCTAGCCCATAGCTAACCGTCCACAGGCCCGCATCTACGGTGGCCGGTAGCCACCACGTGGCCCCCGACGACGCCCGGTGCGTCTCCCGCGGCGGCCGGGAAGAGAGGCTCTCTCCCTCTCTCGTTCCGCCACCTCCTTCGCCAGCATGACTGCTTCGCAGAAGGAGGTGACGGGTAGTGAGGCTGCCTTACGTTCATAGGGAGCAAATGTTTGTGTGATGAACATGGACATTTGTTTCCGAGTCATAGATGTTTATATGTATAATAAGTATGTATTTACAAACAAAAAAGTATAAATGTAGTATATCAACTATCTGGTGTCCACGACACAAGCATTGCTGAGTGTGGCTTTATATGGCGCTGTGTGTTAATTAATTATTTATCAAGCTGAATGGTTGGTCATTCACAAAATTTCATTGAAATATATTGAGTGGTTTTGGAGATTAGCTTCTACGAACCTATACATGATTTGTATGCTTACGTAAGTTGATCAAGGCTTTCAAACTTTACAAGCTGTAAAACCACAAAGTATGCCCTAGGGAAAATATTAATCGACTAGAATGTTCCCATCTCCCTGCGACATGCAAATATCACTAAAATATCGATAATAACACCATTACTGATACCGAGCCCCATGGGAATCAGAGCAAAACGACATAATTATGCATAAATCTAGACATTATTCTGGCCTAGTCTAGTTATTAAGTCTAATACTGATTAGTTTAGACTAGAAACTAATAACTTTGGACCGGTTTTTAGTTTGAACTGTAGCAATGACAATTTGCATGTTCTAGTTTTTATTTTTATTTTGTAACATGTTTCTAGTGAGAATTTGTTTTACTAGCCAGACGTTGCATGCTAAGTCTTAATGCAATGTCTGGCTAGTTTGTTGCAACCGTGTATTTTTTCCAAGATTTTTTTCTATATAAAAAGAGGATTTAACATAAAGTTCCCCTTTTCCCTTGACTGTTTCTTTGGTCTAGTAGCTGCAATTGCGACTACTGAGCATGAAGTCCTCGGTTTCATTCCGAGGTTGAGAAAATAAGCAAGAGGGTATAAAGCTCTCTTTTCCTGTGCCAATCTCCATCCCCAGCCTCATCCAGGTTTTTCCCCCGACGGCAACTATGTCGCCTACCCATCTCGCCGCCAGACGACCTACGTTCCTTTTGCCAGTTCTTGGACGCCATTCGGTGACAGCTTTGGTCCACCTGTCATCATAGCGTCTTGCTAGGTGTCCTGCCCAACTCCATTTGAGTTCCGTAACGCGATTTCCAATATCAACATTTTTTTTGCGTTAGTATTGCCTTACCAGTAGACAATAACACACATGAAATACTGACAAAGCTCTTCTAAGAAATTGTTTTCGGTACACATTCATAATTTATATCCGTTACAGTCAATACAATTTAAATTAGCCGTCTCGACTGTCGATCTGTCAGATTAATAAACCAATCGTATATTTCACGTCCAAATGTTCTCGTTTTGACTCCTTTTTACTATGTAATAGTTTTAAAATAGCAGGCCTTTTAAGCTACATTAATAGTGCATGACTATCGGCCTCTGAATGCCTGAATTCAGTTGGCTGATCAGTGAATGCGGAATGGTTATTTTTAAGATCATAATGACAGATTTCAGCTATCTGTTAGAAGGACTGTATTTTTGACGGTAATTGAGTGCGTTGAATATTTTCATGTGTTGTGAATTTTCACGTTGTGTCGGGCTTAGTCATCATCAGCCTATTAACGTTCCCACTGCTGGGACACAGGCCTTCTCTCTATGAAAGCGAATGGGCTATAAACCACCACGCGGGCCCAGTGCAGGTTGGTAGATGTCGCAAATATCTTCGAATGTTTAGGACATGCCGGTTTCCTCACGATGTGTACCTTCACCGTTTGGAGAGCAGTGGTGATGATATAAATTACACAAAGTAATGCGCCTGTCTGGGTTCGAACCCAAGACTTACTGTTCGTAAGTCGGGGTCGCCACCACTGGGCCATCACTGCCCGCTCCGGGCTAAAAGTAGAATAGAAAAAACATGGATGGATTCTGATTGTTAGAAAATGAGAGAATGGAAGAAATAAGAAAGAAAAAGTATTTATTAGCCCGCACAAGACAAAACACATCAAAGTTAACAGTATTTAAAACTAGTAAAAATTAAACATAAAAAAAATATAAAATAGCGAAACTCGTCCTATAAGAGGCCAAAAGGCTCCTATCTTAGCATGGTGCTGTAACATTAAAAAACGTCACAGCGCTGATATTCTGATGAAAACATGTTGCGCCTATCCGAAGTTGAATGGAGCAAGGGCGGAAAGATGACGATATCGGGCTAATAGATAATATAATATATAATAGCTAATTCACACTATGACTGAGATAATTCAAATACTATGGGTTACAGCCCAGATTGTCCTAGACAACGGAGCCATCCGTTTTCTTTGTAAAAATAGAAATATGATGAAAGTTGCAATGTTTGCCAAAGATACCTTTACCGCTCTGAAAATAAGGTTAATTTCTACTTCTTAATACGAGTACTTAAGATAAAGTAAAGAGTTATTGCAAATAGATTAACTTTGTAGGTGTTAAGTGATACTAACTGTGGTTACGGAGGTCAGATAGGCTGTCGCTCCATCTAAAATGCTGGAATTCAGCTGAATCCATTTAGACTGGAAGCTGACCCTAACATAGTTGGGAAAAGGCTGGGCAGATGATGTAGGCGTTAAGTGATACACCATTCTCGCATAGATAGTACTTAAAGTAACCGTATTCCTGCCTAGATAGTTTTGTGCTTAAATTATTGTAATACTTCCAGAATATTGGGGCTGTAGCTGGCAGTAAATATTTATACAGTATTTAAATTTTATGAATACTGCACATCCTTACTTCACAACGTTTTGAGCGAAATTAAAACTTACTACCAAGAATTTAAAGTTACTTTCACTTTGTACATAAAATGTCTGTGTATTTTATAACTTCTTGTTCGTAATATGCAAATTGATTAAACTGTACAACATACAAATTAAAGAAAACAACTTACAACATCACAGCGCGTGTTAACAATAGAAATTATTAACAAAACCATTTTCTTTCTTTCCTTTTTCAATCTTTCTGCAGTTGGCTAACTGAAGAGGAATGAGTTTTTATCACGAAAACTTTCTATTAAAATAAAAAATATTAGTTTTGAAAGTGCTACCGATGCCTAGAACAATTCTTGCTCCAGTCTCGGGCGTTAGTCAGAACTTTATGCTTTCTTGGTAATTTATTATTTTAAGTCTTCGTGCAAGCTAAGGCTACGAACAGACATCGGTGAGCGCGTGTTTTGCTTAAGTTTTGACGTTGTTGCAAGATTTTCTATTATAGAGTACTAGAACTTTGCCCGTGACTTTGTTCGCAAAAATTGTTATTGCTCGGTTAATATGCGTGATATAAATACAGGGTGAAATTGAATAGATGCGACAAATTTAAATATACAATAATACGTGTTGTCAAGAAAATGTATAAAATATCAAATGTAAAATTGTAATGAACGAAGGAAGGGTAGTGGGCGGCGCGCGGTCGCCGGGAAGGGATGTCAGCGCTGGCGCACATGCGAGGTTTGGCAATGTCGCGCGATACTTACATTAGAAACTAGGCTAAATTAGGTAAATGACCGCTATGAACGCGAATACCGATAATTCGTACTTAAATAAAGATAATAACATCAATGGACCTTTTGAAAACGATAATCGCGTAATTTTTTTTAACGATTTAGATAGTAGAAAAAACAGTTTATAATTACTATGTTACTGTAACTGATGCTCCCATTTCATTTTGTCGCATTTATTCAAAGTCACCCTGTATAGGGTAAATGGAACCCGCCATAAATTTCGCATATAGAGGAGGAGGTAATTTGCTAATTATTGGCTTAGTTGAGTTTTTTTTTTAATCCCTTCTGTCTTTTTAACCCCATGGAAGTTGAAGTTCCAATGTATGTTTATTACCAATGTTTAAAAAAAATTAAAAAAAAAAAACTAACAAATAATAATAAAAAGTTTGGAAAAATCTCAATAAAATATAAATATTGATGTATCTTGCTATGGCGGGTTCAAACCAAATCATCCTGTAATTTATAGCTTAAAGCACCCACGAATAATGTAGCTTTCTGCCAATGAACTCTTTCTCTCGAGTCTCGACGAGTCGAGGGTGTTGGCATTCCTTATTTTCTGCTTACCCTATGGTACAAGGCGGAGTTTATTATGATTTACGAACGTAAAAAGCCTTATAGGCACAAATTCTTAACTTTGTACGCCAATCTACCGTGATTTTTAAAGAAACAACGTAAATAACTTAAATTATACTGAAAAATATGAAAACATTTCATTTAGTGCTGAAGCAATACTTACCAAAGAAAACTCACATTATTTTATATTGCTATATCAATGGGTTTCACAAAACTAGGTCAAATGTGCAACGTTGCAAGAATTTAAAGTACGTACAATAATTTCGAGAACAAAATGGCGAAGTTCTTTTTAGGGTTCCGTAGCCAAATGGCAAAAAACGAAACCCTTATAGTTTCGCCATGTCTGTCTGTCTGTCTGTCTGTCTGTCTGTCTGTCTGTCTGTCCGCGGATAATCTCAGTGACCGTTAGCACCAGGAAGCTGAAATTTGGTACCAATATGTATATCAATCATGCCGACAAAGTGCAAAAATAAAAATTTAAAAAAACATTTTTATTAGGGTACCTCCCCCAGACGTAAAGTGGGGAGCGATTTTTTTTTTAATTTTGACCCTGACGTGTGATATATTGTTGGATAGGTATTTAAAAATGAATAGGGGTTTTCTAAAATCATTTTTTGATAATATTAATATTTTAGGAAATAATCGCTCCGAAAGTCAAAAACAATGTGTCCCCCCCCCTCTAACTTTTGAACCATAAGTTTAAAAAATATGAAAAAAATCACAGAAGTAGACCTTTATATGAACTTTCTAGGAAAATTATTTTCAACTTGATGAGTTGAATAGTTTTTGAGTTATATAGCACTTTTTCAAAAAAACGCAAATGATAACTTTGTTTTTCATACAAATACTATGAAAAACAAAGTTATTTTTGCTGACGAAAAATGTTGGTATTTTTAATGGTCTGGGAAGCTACGGAACCCTACAGTGAGCGTGGCCCGACACGCTCTTGGCCGGTTTTTTTTCATTGTCTCGATGAACATTTTAAAACAAAATAGCGGTTTTTATATTTTTGTTAATATTTTGATAACCTTTTCTATCAGTTTTATCAGTAAGCGCATTGTCAAAAGCTTAGTGTCATCATATAGTACACTCCATCACCAAAATACTTTCATCAACAAGCATTAAAATAATTAACTCTGTCATTTCTATTTGTTTCAGATACGACACATCAGCGGCCGCTTTTAAAACTCGAAATACAGTAAATCATACGACTAAAAAGCATCCAAAAATAAAGAGCTATGGCATTCACACCAAAACCGTGTGTTTCAAAAATAGAACGTTTGTGCAGGGGAAACTGAAGCTTCCGTTAAAATGTGAATGCCTAAAAATAAAACCCGGATATCCTTGTTATGGTGGCAGACGGATAATAACACTGAGTGTAGTGTGGTTAAAATGATGTTGAAAGTTAGTTTTAGAGTTAGACTCACTAGTAGGGGAGTATCACCATTGTTTCTGTTGTTACGGACCCAGAGTGTGAAAGTGATTGCGTTTTGTACAGTGTTAATTGGTGTTTTTGGTGTGTGCGGGGGATATCAGGAGCAGAAGTTTGCCATGGAGCCTCAGGATCAGGTAATCTTTTGTTTTATTTTGACTTATCTTTATGACTTTGAATCAGCACTAAGCGCAGGCTACACCGCGAGCTAGCAAGCGTGCGAGCGAGCTAAGCGGACATCGTTTGGCTTCTTTTCATATTTCGGTTCAAACCGAAATCACTATCATTAATCACTATCAAAAGTGCTCAACCGAAGTATGAAAAGGAGAGAAACGATGCTCGCTCGGCTTGCTCGCTTTTACGGCTGAACAACACTATATTGAAATTTTATCCTTACATTTGTTGCAAACGAACAGTTTTAAAAACATCTAGCAACTAACCCTATGTATTTTTTTTAAACTAACTGCACACCTAAATCCATTTCAAATAGATTGAGTACAGTTACATATTATCCTCATAGACAAGCTGTTCACCAAAAACACCAACCACCAATTGAAGAAATTATTCACAAAACCACTCTTTAAATAACATAAAATAACAGAAAACAAAGCTCATAAACAATTGAAATCAGCTCATGTCCTTTTTTTAAATCCAAAATCCTTAACCTACACTTCAACTTACGGGATATCTTCTGTGATTATTGTTTTTTTTCGGAACAGCATCTCGCAGTTCAACCTAGAGAGACTGTCGTCTGCTTGACCGTACTTTTAAATTTCGACGCTGTTGAAAGCGTAACGATCGCGGTATGTGACAAAATGATACTATACAACTGACACAACATAAATTAATACTGAATATTCCGTTTTCAGTGTTAATGATAATGTTAGTGACCGTGTCATGCCGGGGCTGCGGGACTGTTCGAAAAAGATACCGCGGCCCTGGAACATAAAGGGCGAGGAAGGAACATGGATGGGTTTTAGTCAGTAAAAGTCTGACACTCCCTCCGCCCAGAGCGGGATGAGTCATTTGATGATTTCCAATCCGAAAAAAAAGAGGACATGTAAATTTTAAAAACTTATTTATGACAATTAAGTTAAGTTTTAAACCGTGAAAGCTTAAAACTGTGTCTAAATATCCGTGTCCTCAATCCCATGATAAAGGCCAAGATTAAGACCACACCAGTAGCGACACGGATGCAATGAAAACAGGAAATGGGGTGAAAATTACCGTCGCCACTCTGAAATGGACACATGTCATTAGTTGCTAACCAAATGTAGGAAGGAAGAGGCGGAAAGGGAATTTCGAACGTTTGTGGACGTTTTTTTGGTGAAATAGTCAAAGACTAAGGAGTTTTTGTGTAAAAAAACACTTCCATTCAAGAATAAACGAAAGATCATTGATGGCAATTTTATCGGCAGTTTTAAATGCTTTTTCGTGAACACTGAAATACAGCTTTGCAAATGCAATTCCGCTGCGTAATAAATTATTTGTGAATTTATGCTTTTTCTGCTCACTTTCGATTCATCTAGTTATTGTTGTTTTTTCCCAACTATGTTGGGGTCGGCTTACAGTCTAACCGGATGCACCTGAATACCAGTATTTAACATGGACTGCCTGTCTGATCTCCACAACCCAGTTAGCACAGGGTAATGCGATATCCCTTGGTAAGACTGGTTGTCAGACTTTTTAAAAATGTACTACAGCCTAGTTAATAAATTACCTCACTATTGAATTACTTTGATTGGATACTAAAACAACATAAAACACTATCAAAGAAACAGAATTAGATTACTTCAAAATAAGATACGAAACGATCGAGCTCCCAAGTTTAATTTGGACGAAAAATCCCTTGAGACTAATCCTAGACCTCCAAATTCCAAGAACCTATCTATCTTAGCCAATATAACTTAGACTAGCAATCTATTTAATTGTTGCATCGAATAAAACATTTATTAGGTTAGTTTGTGAGTTAGGGCCAAAGGCGAGCCTTTCAACTAGCTTAAATTAATTTGGTCCGAAATAAATTTAAGTTCATTTGCCTGAAAATTTATGTTCTTAATCATGTTTAGTGACTTAGGTTAAACATTTGATTAACTATCCAGTATCAAGTTAGTTTGTTTTTAAGGCGTGGTAATTTTTTAGGCAGTGACGTCATTAGAATTCTATCAGATTGAAGTTGTGAATCGTTTCAGATATCTCAGCTTCATCATAATTTGCAGGTATTATAAAATCTTCTTAGAGTTCATAATTAAGATTAAAGGCATGCATTGCATAGAATTATACAGGGTGAAATTGAATAGATGCGACAAATTTAAATATACAATAATACGTGTTGTCAAGAAAATGTATAAAATATCAAATGTAAAATTGTAATGAACGAAGGAAGGGTAATGGGCGGCGCGCGGTCGCCGGGAAGGGATGTCAGCGCTGGCGCACATGCGAGGTTTGGCAACGTCGCGCGATACTTACATTAGAAACTAGGCTAAATTAGGTAAATGACCGCTATGAACGGGAATACCGATGATTCGTACTTAAATAAAGATAATAACATCAATGGACCTTTTCAAAACGATAATCGCGTAATTTTTTTTAACGATTTAGATAGTAGAAAAAACAGTTTATAATTACTATGTTACTGTAACTGAAGCTCCCATTTCATTTTGTCGCATTTATTCAAATTCACCCTGTATTATGAGCGAGTAACATTGTCTATATTTTATCCCCGCAATCCCAACGGAACAGGAACTACGTGGATGAAATAGAAACAAGTAACAACAAGTAATAACAAGTAAAATTAAAAATTAAAAAACTCCCGACCCATAATAATGTAATATAAGTTAAATGAAAAATAATTTAGTAGGAAATGGTGTCGATTCTGTTGTGCACAAACTAAACTTAATTTAGGCTAATGCTATCTTTTTCTCTGTAATAAAATGAGAAGGAGACGGACGTAATTTAGACCTGTCAAATTTAATTGGAACTAATATTTCCATACAAATGAAGGGTGCACGTGAAAACATGTCGACTAAAAACACGGTGAAGCGCAAGGCATAAACTAGTTTGACATTTCTAACTTAGTGCATAGCTATAGCCGTCCTTTTCTCGCACTGCCTTTTAGTAAAAGATAGCAATAGTCTATATTACGTTTAGTTTGTGCACAACAGAATCGACACCACTATCTACATTTTTTTAGTTTCGTTAGTATATTCTTAATTCAAGTGTACATTGCTCCATTAGTCACGCCCTTTTATTTGATACCCATATTCAAGGAATTGTGAAGAAAAAATGTAATTCACCATTCAAATAAAAGTAGACAAAATCAAAATCAGTTCATCTGTTTGAGAGCTACGATGCCATAGACAGACACACACAAACAAACACGTGGAACTTATAACACCCCGTTGTTTTTGCGTCGGGTGTTAAAAAGATTTCACGCTACAATTTTACAGTTCTATTCTTTAATCGGAGTAGAAGTTACAGTGTAGGACTTTCCCAACATTTTGAGATTATTCAAGACATTTTCTGCCCGTATAATAAAACAATACCTTTGTTCGTTAACCAACAGACGGCAGTAGTTGGATCTCGTGTGACGTTACCATGCCGAGTGGAGAACAAAGCGGGGCAGCTGCAATGGACGAAGGACGACTTCGGTCTTGGCCTTCATCGAGAACTGAGCGGCTACGACAGGTACAAGATGATTGGGAGCGATGAAGAAGGTAATTTTGAGTTTATTTGTTCTTTACCATTTTCTAGATAATTGGGAATTGTTAAAATTAAAACTAAGTTATAAAATACGTTCAGTGAAAGTTACTTAAGAGGGCTATCACAATCAATTTAGATGTGTGATTATGATTTAGATATATCGCCAAAAAAATAAACAAAAATAAGCCCAAGAAAGTTTTTTATTATTTACTACTCCCGAGAGAAATAATCTAAATAAACATCACAATTGTTCTTGTAAAAAAAAAAAACTTCTTGAAAATTTGTGATAGCCCTCTTAAGATGTTACAATAGTCAGCTATAAGTGGTTCTACGTTCATACGAAGAAAAATAAAATAAACGTACTCGTAACTCCCACTAAGTTAAAATAATGTGCTTGAATCACATGTGGCTGATATCTTTTATAAATGATCTTTCTATTTGTGAAGCCGAAAATCATAATCATTATAGACTTACCACGAGAGAAGTATCGTATCTCATAAAATTTCATTAATTCCAACATACAAGACTCTTAGATAAAAGGGCGGGTGTAGCCATCAACATAAATCGTAAACAAAAGATTCTACAGAATAGTAACCCTTTAATGGACAAAGTGTCGCCAAGATCAGTTTGTTGTGAACAAAAGCCATTAACGCCACCACAAACTGCTGCTAGCCGCAACTGTTTGTGGCTTTTTGCAGTTGCAACTCGTTAACCCACAACTGATGTTCCATGGGAAAACATTATGTGTCCAGAGCTGAAAGACAAATCTTTTGAGCACATAAAACAGGCTGACTGAGTGATAGACTATGTAAAGCCTAAACCACCGAAGAATAAAACACTGCTGGATTTATTGAGGATCAATTCCTGAGGGGTGCTAAAGTTTATATACGGACAAATTCACAGGCTACGGCTGGTTCAAAATTGATAGTAGATTCCGAATATTCAATTCTGTTTAATAATACTGCAATAACGTCAAGTTCTATAGGAGAATTCATCTCTTCTATAGCAAAAGCTAAACATTTCGTCAGGTTGAATTCCAAGTGAATTATCCGCAGCTTTCCAAGCCAATCGAAGAGCCATTTGAATTCAGCCATTTTGCTCGCTCGGATTCTAAAGCATCTGAGAGACCTAAGATATTATTCGTTGACGCTGCATTCAGTTTGATTTAACTATCTATTGATCTATTCTATTCGTTTGTTGAATGGTAATGCTGTGTGCTAGAATTTTAAATAGATATTCGTTTCTTTGATTGAATGTGAATCGTTTTGATGAACGATCGGACATAAACTCGTAAATATGCTTTAAGATATTCAACCTTGTAGCTTTCTTGTTTTAATTTCGATCATAATTTTAACGCGGGCTGATACAAAAACCTAGCTAAAGTAAAACCTATAAAATCTACCTTCCCTAAAGATTTTATTACTCTTTTGCTGTATTAGATTTTACTCATAACTTTTAAGGAACAAATCCCTCAGCCGCTATAAAATTAGAAAAATATGAAAGTACCTATAAAACATCAAACGCCCTTAATTCTAATTTTTAATTAAAGCGTAATATAATTACTAACTTAGCACTACCCATATTATGGAGGTCTGTTTCTTATAAACCTTCTTTACGTACACAATCTCCTTTATTCACGCTCTTAACTTAATTAATGTGAATATTATCTTCAAGGAAACCTTTTTTGCTTTCGTAAACATGTCTTGTAAGGAGCGGTAATAACTCATACTTATTAGGGGTCCGTGGATTAACGTTAAACTCGCCGTCTTCATGATTATGTTCTGTCTCGTTATTCGACATTTTATTATGACGTGTCTAGAAAATTTTAGGTTTCAGAAATCTTGATATATTTATTGTTTGATGTGAGACGGTAATACCGATAAGCTTGATTCGTTTACTTTAAAGTAAAGTTAATTTTCATCAATAAGTAACGTTACAATTGTTGTGATTTCGGTAAGCCATAAATTAAGCTTTTACGTTTCATTCAAGGCAGTTCCATTTCAGATTGAGGAAATTGGAATATTGTAAACACGAAGTAAGGTTAAAATAGTTCATTCATAAATTTTAAAACAGTTAAGTAAAATCAAAAAACAGGTGTACTTTATTTTTATTCTTGATTTATTCATAATCGAGAGAGATTAAGAAATAAGACCGGGTTTTTCTATAACGATTAATATAAATTCGCGGTTTTGAGCTCATCAGGTGAAAATTGAAGTATGTATTTACAAACAAAAAAGTATATATGTAGTATATCAACTATCTGGTGTCCACGACACAAGCCTTGCTTAGTGTGGCACTAGATGGCGCTGTGTGTTAATGTCCAGCGATATTTATTTATTTAATTTCACTATTTTTCTAAAGAGTCAACTTATCATGTTAATGTCTAATTCTGATTCTATTGGTAAGGACATATTATTACTGTTAATAACTCGCAATAAACTGAAGCAATAATTTACTTTATCCTAGAATATATTTCATATAAAATTATTTATTATTAACAACATACTTACTAAACCCAAGGTCTCTCATCTGACCTTTATTATTTAGGTACTGTCATAATCATATATTATTAATATCTGTATAATAATTCATAGTTACTATTGTCCTGAACATTTCTACACGTTCATGTACTTAATATTACAAAATAATGGGACGTCCTTAGAATCACCTTTCCATGAAATACAACATCTGAAAGAATATGTAATTTGACCTTTTATCCTCTATTCTTTGCAATGGTATTAATATTTGAGTAAACGTGATTTTATTCGTGTTTAATATTAGTAATTTCAGTTGTTCGTTCTGAAAAAAATTGTATTCAAAGGAATGTTATTTTGTGAACGACAGTCAGTTATACATTATTCTAGTTGTTTTGTCATTGTATTACGAAATTGTTCTAGTTATTGTTGTCTTCACCATTATTTTAAGCATTGTTTTTATCTTCGGGAATGAATTGGAAAATAACCTCGCAGAAAATGACGAGTACGATAAAATCAACGACTAGTGGTCCACATTGGCCCTGGATCGAAGGATTTCAAAGTCACAGGGCCTTTGCCCTGCAGTGAAATGAGATAGGCTGACAGTAATAGAAAATTTGAAGTTTTTTTACTCAGTCGCACTAAAACTGCTGAAGTTATACTACTATCGTAAAGAGGAAAGATTAGATTTTTTGTTAGGGATGTATGTTTGTTACGATTTAATTCTAAAACAGATCAGATAAACAAAGAACTTTTTTCTTTCACCATTAAAAGGCCACATCTTTACTGAGTAACAAAGACTATATTTTATCCATGTACTCCCACGGGATCAGGAACTACGGGAACTGGCAGTGAAACCGCATGACGTATGTTAGTGAAAAATAAAATGGAGTAGCAGACAGCTAAACCATGTCTTGCATCAAAAGAAAGTATACTTATAATCCGTGTCCACAAAATAGGTCGTACTTTTATACTGTACTGACAATGTCACAGTATTACGGCAGTACAGTACACTATCTTTATAGAAATACACCGCTTTACTGCCCACAGAATACACGCACGAATGAGCTTTCTGAATTCAATGCACGTGTCACTGGAAGACATTGTAAGTACTACAGAACATTGTCTTATACGTATTGTGGTAATGTACGGTAGTTGACCACTGTATGTCTTACTGTATCTACTATTATCGTTTATTCAATCACTTGTTTACTAGCTGCGGCTACGGCTTCGCCCGCACGCTTGACAAATTCCCTTCATCTGTGGACCCCGATCGAATCAGTCTGAAGCGATTGTTTAGCTAATGTGTCTATTTCACTAACAGTTAATGAATGATATAATTATAAACCTTTCTCGAGAATCACTCTGTCCAATGGTGAAAACAGCATGAAAATCGGTGCAATAGTTTTGAGTTTATCGCAATAGACAGACGTGGCGGAGGTTTTATAATATGTTTTATTCATTCACTAACAGATTGTCTTAAAGACAGACGATTGTCGTCAGACTGTCTCGTTAGTCTAGTGATCGGAAATGCGACTGCTGAGCGTGATGTCCTGTGTTCGGTTCCCAGGTTGGGCAAAGTGTTATTGGGTTTTTGCCATCAGGAATTTCTCAGTAGCTGCCACGGAGTCTAGATTTGTGAACCGTTGATGGCAATAGGTCAAACTAGCTGTGGTTAAGACTCCAGAGAAGGCGCCTAGAAAGCATAGTGAAGCATCTGCCCGCGTAGCATGACCACCGTAGACACGAAAGAGAATCGACAAATCTTTTGTTCATCTGTCATTGAATCGACAAAGTGACAGACGAACAAAAGATTTGTCGACACTTTTTCGTGTCTACGGTAGTCATCTATTGATAAGTTTTCAGTACGTCATATTATAATCCTCGATTCTCCTAGGCCGAAGAACAATCTTAAAACCAAGACGATATAGGTTGTGTCTCATGAGATGACAGCAGTAGAGAAATATGAAAGAAGAAACGGCCAAGAGCGTGTCGGGCCACGCTCACTGTAGGGTTCCGTAGCTTCCCAGACCATTAAAAATACCAACATTTTTCGTCAGCAAAAATAACTTTGTTTTTCATAGTATTTGTATGAAAAACAAAGTTATCATTTGCGTTTTTTTGAAAAAGTGCTATATAACTCAAAAACTATTCAACTCATCAAGTTGAAAATAATTTTCCTAGAAAGTTCATATAAAGGTCTACTTCTGTGATTTTTTTCATATTTTTTAAACTTATGGTTCAAAAGTTAGAGGGGGGGGGGACACATTGTTTTTGACTTTCGGAGCGATTATTTCCTAAAATATTAATATTATCAAAAAATGATTTTAGAAAACCCCTATTCATTTTTAAATACCTATCCAACAATATATCACACGTCAGGTTCAAAATTAAAAAAAAAATCGCTCCCCACTTTACGTCTGGGGGAGGTACCCTAATAAAAATGTTTTTTTAAATTTTTATTTTTGCACTTTGTCGGCATGATTGATATACATATTGGTACCAAATTTCAGCTTTCTGGTGCTAACGGTCACTGAGATTATCCGCGGACAGACAGACAGACAGACATGGCGAAACTATAAGGGTTCCGTTTTTTGCCATTTGGCTACGGAACCCTAAAAACTATAATGCGCCGACTCCGAATGAATTGGGATGAGTGCAAGAGAATGAAGATGAGGATAAAGACGGGCCCTCTAAATGCAAAGTCTCCTTGACAAGTGTAGCATATCGACGAAAATTTCCTTTTTCACAATTTCATTGATCCATTTCATTAGTATTTTACTAATTAGTTCTTCTATCCACAGGTGACTACTCCTTGGACATCAGGGATGTAACGTTGGATGACGACGCTAAATATCAGTGCCAAGTCAGCTCTGGGATTAAAGGTATGCATTTAAATGTTGATTGTTACTTGTATTTTATTTCAATGTAATATCAATAGAACTGTCTATTGTTATACTGGACTACTTTGTCTAGTGGTCGTAAGCACGACTGAGCATGAGGTCCTGAGTTTGACTCCTGGGTTGGGAACAGTGTTATTAGTTTTTTCCATTAGGTTTTCTCAGTTGCAGCCAAGGAGGCTATAAAGGGTGTAAAACACCTCTTAACGCATACGAAAGGCACTTGTTTTCCTTGTCATTCTGAAAAATTTTTTGTTCTACACCATACCTTCTAGTTACGGAGATATTGGGGGTCAAAGTTGCAAGATTTTGACAATTTATTTTATAAACAACTTTTTATCTCATTATTTTTAAATATCTCTGCGACCCCCATACTATTCAATTCATCCATCCGCACAATGTTTTGAGTGCTTTACATTGAGTTATACCACAAAACGTGATTTTTCACCCAAAAAAAGTCGTTTCCCAGCAATAATTTTTGCATAAAGTTTATAATGTTATAATATAATATAAAGTTTATAATATAAAAGTTTTTAAAAATATTTGATTATGAAATTGTAACGGATTATTTTCGAGCCGTTTGGGGTTGAAACTCTAGGACCGTTGGGTCCGAGTGCTCACAGCCTTTTCAAGGAAATTTCAAAACGCTTAGTTGACACTTCCCGTGACCCTAGGGCTAGCTTTTACCTCGGCCAAAGGCTTAGCGTTGCCATACAGCGCGGTAACGCTGCCAGTCTCTTGGGGACATTACCAGTTGACAGCGTAGAGGAGTTTTTTGACGCCATTTTTTAAGTTTTTAGTTTAAGTTAGTTAGTTTAGTTAATTTTAGCAAATTGTAAATAATGTACATTTATATTGCCTATTAAATATTTACCCAATAAAAAAAAAAGGATTGAAATTCTATATTTTTAGAATTAAACTAAAACTTGAACTATTATACCGTGGCAACGAAATTACTTTAATACATCACTGATTTTTACGTAAATGCAAGACAAAAATTCAATCCTTCATGATCATCTTCTTGATTGATTTCCCAGTATCAAAATTAAAACACTCACAAACCACTCAAAATACAAGAACAAAGCTATAATTACTAAAACAAGCACTACTTAAACCCCCAATACTACACTTAACAAGAAAAACCAACATAATGCCGAAAATAAATTGAACTTTCGAATAATATCCCTAATTTTGGATAAAGTGATCTTCCAAGAACTTCGGTGTAATTGGCAATAATAAATCAATGCTCGACACACAGAATTACGATACGGTAGCGTACAAACAGATGCTTGTTAAGAGCATACTGAGCATGCAAAGAAAAAATGAATTCTCGGGATCAAGTCCTAAGAGGATAGCGAAAATGTTATGGGAATAAAATTGAACAGGATGATGTTGGATTGATTGGTTTGATGGTATCCCCGGTAACCTTACTAGAGGTCTAGTAGGCCATCGCATTCGTGGTTTGGATCCATTAAGACTGAAAGCCGACCCTGGCACGGTTGGGAAAAGACTTCGCAAATTTTTTATACCCATCATGAGCTCTCTGCTTAGCCTTTTCTCAAAATTTTTGGGGTCGGCTTCCAGTCTTACCGGATGCAGCTGAATACCAGTATTTTACATGGAGCGATTGTCTGTTTGACCTCCACAAACCAGTTAGTATACTTTACTGGGTAACTCTGCAATCCTTGCTTGGTAGGACTATAGCTGTAAGACATTCGAGCCATTGACTATGTGGAACGACTGTCGAAAATCTACAAATGAGGCGGGACAAATGTGAAATGATGTTCACCCATCCATAGACCGACCTTGACAAGAGAAGGTTAAGTTTGAAGATCGACACGTGCGGCTGTTGTTATTTAGCTACACACGGGCTCTTCTAACCGCGCGTCAGTACGAATGATAAAGCTTTATTGTAAAGGTTGACATTCAAGACTGACTTTTTTTTTCCTGATGTTTATAGAAACATTTGAATCGAAACGCAATTAGTTAAGGCTGCAATTTCCTGGTTGTAGTCTTTTGCAACCAGTATTTTTTTTTTCATGAGAACCCTAAGAACCATTACAGTTATGGGCAATCGAAGCAGCATTCAACATCATGGGATAATCAGGGATGAATAAAATATTAAACGCTATCCTAATCTACTTCACTACAGAAATGGGGAAGTTAGGAGAACGTTTCCGTTATAAAGAAGATGTAGTCCTATTCATTACGTAGTCAATTGCCCGTTTGCGTAAAATTACGATATCTTCAGGAAAGCAGGAAGTTAACAACGATTTGTTAACTTAATTTGGTACATCAGTACATAAGTCAGGTTGATTATATACCCTGGTCTTAAATGATATTGACCACCCTCCAATCTTTGAATCGGTTACGATTCTACGACACATTTTGTCCATTCCAAGGAAGACATTCTTCATATCTTGTCATCTGTTTCTGAACGAATGTTTCTACGTTTTTATGACTTTCTTTGGAGCCACTAATGGGGTAGTATGGTTCTATTTTCTTTAATGTAATGTTTACTTCGGTAAATTAGTCAAGATCAAGTCTTAATTGTCATGCAAAGTTTTCTTGGGCTTGTCACGGTGACGACGCCCAACTTTGTACATCTATAGTGTGCCGATCCAGGCCTATTTGTCCTGATCCATCCTACAGGTGTAGCCCCATTCCAACCACACAGTCTTATCGTTATCATGAGAAACATGTTACTACTACTCTAATATAAATATCACTTGCTTCGATGATGGAAAACATTGTGAGATAACCAGCATGCCTGAGAAATATTTCTCGACTGCATGTAAAGCCAAGTCAGAGGTCTATGGGCGGCAAAATAGAAAAGAAAGAAAGAAGAAGAATTCGATTATCCATTACAGCTTTAGGAAACAATATCTAGACAAAATCAATCGCACTTACTAAAATAGAAAAAGCTGAGACATTAATTCTTTGGAATTGTACTCGTGCTTTCCGGTTGGAAGACTGCCAACCCCGTAATTGAAAAAGAGCGCGAAGATAAGTGAGGCTAGTACTTGACATAAAGTAACAGATAAATACGACAATTTGGCATCGTAAGAGTCTCTAGAACAATTTGGTTTTATAATCAAAATTGTAGGAGTACACAGCAAAGTGGTGAAATGTTCGTGTTTGTGTTTTAAAGGTTTCAATTTTGTTAGAGTTGAGACAAATTTATGTTTTTACAGCATTGGACCTTTTATTTACTATTACAACCCATTCTAACGTCAAAATTTCTTACACTTGCTTCCATAATATGAAGTTTTTCTCCATCTGAAATATTTTCTTCCATTTACGGCACAACAGAAACGGACACGAACATCATACAACAAAGACATACGTGTCCGTTTGTGTGACCGAGTTATTCCCTCTAGTGGTGCGACGGATTATGATGCGGTTTTCACCAGCATCCTAAGCACCATCTGGTTTTATTCCAACTATGTCGGAGTTGGCTTCCAGTCTAACCGGATGCAGCTGAATACCAGTATTTTACATGGAGTGACTTCAGTAGTCACTCACGTGAGGCAGTCGCCTATCTGACCTCCACAACCCAGTTAATATTGGCTAGTACGATTTCACTGGCTAAGACTGGTTGTCAGACATTTTGGGCTACTGACTACCTGTAACGACTGTCAAAGATACACTACAAATGACAGCCGAGACCAACGCTTTAACGTGCATTCCAAGGCACAGAGGAAACACGGTATGTGAGGGTGGTCATCCATCCACAGACCAACCCAGGCAAGCACGGCTTAACCTAAAGATTGACCCGAGCGGCTGTTATTATTTAGCCACGAGCTGGGATCCTTATAAATACATATGTCGTAGATTGATGGCGCCGTAGTGCAACAAGCAGCGCCATCTAACGATTAAGTTTTGTGAATTATTAATATCAATACCGATAATGCAAGCGCGCTGTACCGCTTGGACACGATCGTCGATAGAGGGGAGGCAGCGAGGGGTGGAGAATGGACCGAGCGTAGTTACAGTCGAGCTCCGACAGCCTTGGCAGACGCTCAGTACCAACGCACGTGTTTGTTTCTCGTACCTATCGTAAAACCGTTGGTTTGAATAAAGTTATTTAAATTATCTTTTGTTCGAATGCCCGCCTCAATGCCCACATATATTTGAAACTATGTCGGATCGTGAAGAAGACCCGATACTTCGCATCTCGGCCACCCTTGATGCCACACATACATTATGTGAAATCTCAATGAAAACTGTGCAAAATATATAATTATTTAAAGTCAAGATAGAAGTTCTGAAGCACAATTAAAATACAATAGGTCAGCTTTATAGCATTGGACAGTTTATGCCACCGCCCATTGTCCAGAATAATTTGAATATATTATTACGTTAACATAGTAACAGAGCACTATACTGCACAAACTCCCAAAGGTCAGCCAAACAAAGTTGTGGACAAAAGCCTGGATATGCATATACAAGGTGGATTTTTTCAATGCCACCTGGAGGGAAACTACTCGAAATACTGGAGATAGCAAATTTTACTCAAAGGAAACATTCCTTTACTTTTATAAAGAAACAAATCTGCATTCACAGATTTTTGAAAATTCGCTTGCCTCACTTGGGAATCAAACCGACTAAAGTTCGAAAAAATACCATCCTGTACTTTTCTTTACAACAATTTATAGGGGCAATCATATGGATCAAAAATCTCTTTAACAAATTAAATGAAGGGAAAACCATGAAATCTAAAGAACAGTTTTAAATTCAATGGGATAAATTCAATAAGATAAAGCACGTTTATTCATAGTTTTCCTTTCATTTAATTTATCATGTTTGTTAGAGAGATTTGATCCATATGATTAATCTTATCAATTGATGTCAAAAAGGTACAGAACGTTATTTTTTCAAACTATAGTCGATCCAGCCCGGGTTCGATGCCCGAATGTGGCAAGCGAATTTTTAAAAATCTGTGAATGCAGATTTGCTATCTCCAGTATTTAGAGTACTTTGCCTTCAGATGGCATTGTAAAATTCCACCCTGTATATTTGTCTTCTCATGTACCTATTTTATGGACTAACAGTGTACCATACATTATCGCCTCTTGTAAGAATTTATTACCACTAAATGAGATGGTACACCTATCTCCTTATAGATTGAAGTTATCGATTTTGATTACAAGCGCGGCTTTGCTATCATTAGATGAGTTAAACTGGTACCACTTATAACCAGACATGGCAATGTAAGATTAAAGACCCATAATTGATAATCCTTTAACTGTGGGAAAAAAAGAAATTGACTTATTCTCTGATGTGAATAATTATTTTATGTTGATTCCCACAATATGCTTGGAAATTAATAGATAATACAAGTACTTACTAAACTATACCCTCAAAGAAAGACAAATCACTTGAAGTCGATCATAATGAACTATAACCAATTCAATAATTATTTAGTCAAATCCCACTTCAGATCGAGATCACTTCGATGCGTTTCCATTGACAAATAATCGACTAATTTAACCTCTTCGTACCTTTTTTTTAAAAGATCCATCAAAAGAAATAAATTGAGCAGCTGTTACATAATAAATCGCTTTTCGCTTATTCTTTGTACCAAAGATAATTCTTTCGAGCCAAGTAACTATTGTTTTCGTACTTGAGCTGGAGCCCGCGAAATTGTGTTTGCTTTTAATAAATTGAAAATCTTGACTCGTATTTTATTCTTGGCCTGTTTTGAGGCCTTCGTCTCTCGATTTTTCTCCCTATTTTATATAATACCTATATTTTTAGGAGCTTGTAATCCACCCTGATGGATTTTGAAAGTTTGCTTCGTGAGGGAAAAGTCTGATTGTTTCTTTCTCAGCTGGGTAACATCAATTGGCGGAGTAAGTTTTATGTCGTTGTATAAATCATTTACCACCGAACCGATGGTGTTGACTTGTGTCTTTTTGTTATACGATCCTTGAGGAGCTCGTGGCTAATAATATCAGCCACTCGGCTCGATCTTTAGGTTAAGCCGTGCTTGCCTAGGTTGGTCTGTGGATGGGTGACCACCCTTACATACCGAGTTTCCTCTGTGCCTCGGAAAGCACGTTAAGCCGTTGGTCCCGGCTGTCATTTGTCCATCTTTGACAGTTGTTACAGGTAGTCAGTGGCCCCAAAAGTCTGACACCAGTTTCACCAAGTGGTATCGTATTTCCCAGTATTAACTGGGTTGTGGAGGTCAGATAGACAGTCGCTACATGTAAAATACTGGTATTCAGCTGCATCCGGTTAGACTGGAAGCCGACCCCAACATAGTTGGGAAAAGGCTAGGCAGGATGATGATGATGATGATCCTTGAAATGTATTTTTAGGAATCTAAGTCATCTTTTACTTTACCAATTGTTTATTACACGATTGGTTGACTATCAAAATTATTAGTATTAACTTCATCACTCTACACATACTCGTACTCAATTCACTATTAATCAAAGTATCCTAAATCACTACTTCCATCTAGTCTGTCAACAATATTATCCCTAACCAATCACAGCCCAGTACTTTGGTGGAACTTGTCAATACGTCCATCTCTTCGACAAGAACCTGCTCAATTGTATTAGTGAATGCTGACAGTACCTGTTCGATGTGACGTATTAGTCCTATGCCCGCTTGTCACTGTCAGTCAAGCCTAGGTGTAGTGAGTTCGGCATTGTTTGATATTGACGTATTTGGTTGCCGGTATATCAAGAGTTGGCGAAAGAGCTTTTCAACGTAGTTTCTGCTCTATTAGTTTCGATTGCAGATTTCTGCTTGAGGTCTTTGTCTGGTGTTGCAGTATCATTGCTTGTTGAAAATGATTATATTGATAAGCTGGTGTTATTATCTTCATTGAGTTAATTGAAATTGCTAACCTACGAAGTAATAGGTATCTAAGCATTGAAAGCGTTTTAGCATTCAGATTAATATAATTTCCGCAAACCAATTTGGTTCATTCCATGGGTCATTTCTCAACAATTTCTATTATTTAATGCAAATTCCGGTTTTGTGGTCAACCTAAATAAGTAACTAATTCATCCACAACCCGTTTCGTTTCGCGTCCATTTTTGTTTTGTAATTTTTCATAACGCTTAATTTACATTTCTCGCCGCAAAGATCTTTTATTTCCTGGCTTTGATATAAAATTTACTTTTGAAAGAATATTATTGAGATAAAATAGACTAATTCAATGTTAAATCAGGTTGTTGTAGCAAATTGACTTTTTGACAAGATTAGACTACTTTCGGATATCTAATGAAATTCATCAATTAATATCTCTCATATCGACACCCAATATGAATAACATTGTAACTCAGTATGACATGGTTTTCAATACAGCTATTTTAAATTTTTTGCAAAGTTTATTATTTATTTGCAGCTGCAGGCTTAAGTTGTTCTGTACTATTGTGAGTTTCATTATTTTAATTTTAATTGCTCTTTCAGATGGTTTAGAAGCCGTTTTGATAAAACCACTGCAAGTATGATTTTTGCAATGTTACAATGTACAGATTTTAAGCATTATTAAAATGAAAAGCATTGTAACTACAGTTACAATGCTTTTCAATGAAGTTATAAATACATTTGAAAGCTTTTTTGTATGAATATTATTGTATCTTATTGTACGATTACGAATTATACTGATCTTTGGTGAATATGATTGTAAGCAACAATTACAATGTGTATCAATGTTACATTTGGTTGAAAAGACATGGTAAGTACATGGAGGAGTTAATAAAACTCGCTTTATAATCATTATTTTAATTCACATTAGAGGCTGCCAGTACTGGCGCTGGCGCCGTCACAGGCGCTACCTGTGCCGCTGCCTTGCCCTTCCCGTTTTCGGGCCGCCTTCTTCGTCGTAGCCGGCGCCGCCGCCTGTTTGGCCGGAGCCAGCTTTACAGAGGGCGGGGGAGGCACTTCAACTCCCTGCCCTGGAGCTGCATCAGGGAGGCACTCCGGTATCACCGGGTGCCGACCGACCTCCGTCGTGTAATCGGGGACTACCTGACGGACAGGGCCGTCATCTACCCCAGTCGCTGCGGAGATTGGAACCGGCGAGAGATGTCATGCGGTGTCCCACAGGGATCGGTTCTGGGACCGCCCCTGTGGAACATCGGTTACGACTGGGTGCTGCGCGCCGACCTCCCTAGTGGTGTCAGCGTTGTTTGCTACGCAGACGACACCCTGGTGCTGGCACAGGGAAGGTCGCACGAGGCGGCGGCCGAAGTGATGACACGCGGGGTTGCGATAGTTGTTGAGAGGATCCGGCAACTGGGTCTCGAGGTGGCATTGCACAAGTCCGAGGCCATGTGTTTTCATGGGCCTCGGAACGCGCCACAGTCGGGATCCACACTGACGGTAGGAGAGGTATCCATCGGCGTCGGGTCGACGTTGAAGTACCTAGGACTCGTCCTCGACAGCCGGTGGAACTTCGTGGAGCATTTCCGACGTTTAGCCCCCAGGCTGGAACGGACCGGGGCTGCCTTCAGGCGGCTCCTGCCCAACCTTGGGGGGCCAAACGCCTCCTGCCGCAGGCTCTATGCGGGGGTCGTGCGGTCCATGGCCCTCTACGGGGCCCCAGTGTGGGCGCGTTCCTTGAAGCGGCGTGCCGCTCATTATCTGAACGCGCCCCAAAAAGTGGTGGCCGTAAGGATGGTCCATGGGTACTGCACGATCTCCCGCGAGGCGGCGGGCCTGCTTGCCGGATTGCCGCTATGGGATCTGGAGGCGATAGTCCTCGCGCGCCTACACGAATGGCGCGGGCGCGCGGAGGTACTACGCCGGGGGGAAACTCCGCTGCCTCGGCAAATTGCCGCTCAGCGGACTGACCTCCGGCGCGATCTCATGGCGACATGGAGAGAGCGACTGTCGCAACCCCGCGCAGGGCACGCCACGATAGTGGCGGTAAGTCCCCTCTTTGAGGAGTGGCTAGAGAGGCGCCAGGGCGTCCTCACCTTCCGCCTGACGCAGGTCCTCACCGGACACGGATGTTTCGGGAGGTACCTGCACCGAATTGGGCGGGAGGAAACGCCCGGGTGTCTCCACTGCGAGGATCGACCAGAGGACACACTGGAGCACACGGTGGAGGTCTGCCCTGCGTGGGCGGAGCACCGCCGTGTCCTCGTAGCGGCGATCGGCGGCGGCGACCTCTCGCGTCCGGCCCTGGTTCAATCCATGGTCCGGAGCGAGACGGAATGGGAAGCCGTCACCTCCTTCTGCGAAGCAGTCATGCTAGCGAAGGAGGTGGCGGAACGAGAGAGGGAGAGAGCCTCTCTTCCCGGCCGCCGCGGGAGACGCACCGGGCGTCGGGGGCCACGTGGTGGCTACCGGCCACCGTAGATGCGGGCCTGTGGACGGCTAGCTATGGGCGAGCTGGCCGTCCGTCCGTCTAATGACGACAGGCCGTGTCGACGGCGCGTTCGTGTTCCACGCGCGCCTCAAAGAGATGTCAGCATAAGGGGAGGGGCCCGCAAGGGCCGAAGCCTGCCGGGGTTGCGGGCCTATTCGAAAGAGATACCGCGGCCCCGGAACATAAAGGGCGAAGAGGGAACATGGATGAATTATCAGACGAATATCTACCATATTCGTCTGATAATTCATCAGCTGAAAAATCACCATCATTATCTTTTTCTGAACAGGCATAAAGAATAGGACGATTACGTCTTAGTTTTCTTTTAAAGCTTATTAAGTCGGCACCTACAAAAAAGGATCGCTAGAGTAGGATATTACAATTATGAGTTATTACTAGATACATATTTTAATGTAGGTTTTAACAATTTTAACAGCAATAAAACCAACCGTTATATTATTCAAATTGATCTCTGTTGCGTTTCTTAGAGATATCCGTTTGATTTGAAGTCTCGTCATTTGGAGTATCCGTACTATCTGTGTATCAAATAAGTAATCATAAACTAATTGAATGCTCAATATTTATTACGTTTAGGAGCCCAACTTGAGCTACAACTAGCGAAGTGCCAAAAGTAGGTAAACATAAAATGATCAAAACAATTGAAACTTTAAAGGTTTTCTAGAACACAATGGCGCGTAATATCTATGTCTATTACTTACCTATAGATTCCACGACTGGGACATCTTTTTTGTAAAGGAGATTCACCATAAACCTCCCACGAGATACCATTTTGCAATAAATAATTCACCCACAAACGGTCACTGGCACTGGAGCACAACGTCAACTGAGCAGAAATCGGACAGTAATGGCGGTTATGTTTACGAATAAAAACATTTCTCGTTAACAATAACATTGGATATGCTGCTACTATTATATTCAAATGACGAACTAAAAACCTATTCTCGATGTCAACACAGCATCTTTCGTTACAATGATAACATTTAAAATAAGTGTTTAGATTTTAGAAGAAAAACATTGTAATTAAAAATTACACTATGGTTATAAAATAAGTAGTCCAAAATTTAAAATGAATAACATTGTATGTCAATTTGCAATGAGTTTATCACAAAGAAACCCTTGTTGAGCAAACTTTTGTGTATTGTAACTTTATTTACAAGTATACTTCAATAGAAACAGTGTACATTTTGAATTACAATGAAATGAATCCATTTCACATAAGTAGTTCTTATCGTCATAGAAATACGGTTCAAAGACAGAAATCAAGCTCTGTTCTTGCTTAATTCAAATTACATAAAATTGTACAAACGTGTAACTAAAGTTACAATGTTATTCATATTGGGTGTCGATATGTACTATAGGAACTTTAATTGTTACTTGGCCGTACTCTGTTTCAAGCAAACTGCATGGCACACAAATAAAATATATGTACCAACATTCTTTCAAAACTCATTAAAGTACAGTACCCAAGCTTGTTACAAGTAGTATTGGTGACATTGACGACACTCCCTAAAATCCCTAACAAACCCTGTTTCCGAATATTATGTATTGCTCAACGTATTGGCAAAAAGCAATTCTTACTTTATTATTACTTCCTCTCCCTGACTAATTTTCTCGCCCCACAAGGATAACTTACAAATTATCCGCTCCCACTTAAACGAAACGTTCAACTTCGTATTGCTTATTTCCTCAACGATAACATCTCGACGCTTATTATCTCCAATACGCTTAACCCTACCGTTAAAGTCATCCAAATTAATTTCTCTAGCATCATCCTAAGATATAAATACGAATTTATAATAAGCTATCTCAGAAATTTCAAGAGCTTCGATCCCTTTAGCCTCTTGGGCGAGACTCTATTCAAACGAAAAGGTCTATAATATTAATTTACATTGCCCTTTGTATAGAACGTACCTAACCTTTGATAAATTTCGCCTTTCCTTTGAAATGTCTCTGTTAGTATTCTTATCTCGTCCAAAGCGGGCTCTTATGGGCTATTCAGCTTTTGTTTCAAGATTTAGATTCTGTATTTCTTTAGTAATCTTATACATTAGTTATCCATGATCCTTGTGGATTCATCTGGTGTGGATTTAATTACTTTTAAGGGTTTTTATGTTAGTTTTCAGTATTTAATACCTCTAAAAGGGTTTATTACCTAGAAACTCCATCTAGGTTTACATAAAAGTTTAATTTTCGTACAATAAATTTTGGGGAATGTACAACGTGGTTATTATTTTACTGAAATGTGAGTGGAGAAATAAAAATATACAGAAGCAAAACACGTGCTAGTGAAAATCTCTCTACCTCATTTAATTAGAAACATTATGAGATTCCTATTTTCTATTTGCGTTTCATTTTAATCTGCATAGACACTAAGTTAGAGTTTGAAGCGATAATACGCAGAGTTTCAAGGAATTATCGTGTTTATTAGAATTGTTCTCGTCGGGAACAAATCCTGTATCTTCGTAATAAGCTCGGTGTTTAGAGAAGTTGGATTTAGATTAAAATAAATTAAACCGCGAACAATTCTTGGTACATTTTGTTCTGCTTTTATCTTTTAAGCCCTAAGGCGTTTGTCACTGTTTGTACTTGTGTTAATTATGTTTTCATGTGTGATGCTTGTGGTTTTGTGTTTTTCGGGCGGAACGGAATTTTAGCATTTAGAAGTAAAACCTAAAATGAATACTCCAAATCTTTGTACAGCGATTTCTCATAACAATGGCATAGAAGAGTAAGTTTGAGCTACCATATGTCGACTGAAACGCTTTTTTAACCGATAAATCTTGAAAAGTTTGAAGAAAAGTAACACAGTAATGTATTTCTTCGTCACTTCTTAACTACTTCGAACCAAATGTACCGCAATCTACGCATACAACACCAGAACCAATATAATAATTCCGCCCAACAAACAAGAACAAGGAAAAGACAAAAACAAATAGACACAATAAAGAAACGATACGCCATATTTTTCCGCAAGGACCAACAACCGGCCCCTCAGAGCCTCAAATTAATTCCATCACCAGAAAACTTCGGAAAAAAGGACCAAGATTTACATGAAACTAACTACAGTAACTTTGTTTTTTATCAGGCAAAGTAACAATGGACAACAGTCTTGCGGCTAAATTGTACAACTTTGCACTATTTAACTTTACAAACTTCGCCCGGGTTTGTAAGAAACTATTGTTGGGGACAAGCCATTGTCTCTGAGACCTCCTGTTGTACTAAATTGTGATCCGCGGTTCCATGGGTCCGACCACGAATCGCAAACTTCCTTCATGTCATATTGCTGGATTTAATTTCGTTTCTATTGGACTTATGAGGGGTTAGCCAACATCATTTAACCCTAGAACCGTACCCATAATAGACTTTCAGTAACAGTACCCTGGGGTACTGGAGTACCCCGGTAAATAAAACAGTGTTTTCACATAAGAAGAAACATTTATTAATAATTAACTTACTTAGACTTTTAGGGTACTAATTTCAGCCTTACATAATTATAATTAGATGTAAATAAAAGGAACTTTTCTTAACAATTTTGGCAAATTTTTGTTTGGTGCTCTAAACGCATATAACTTTTATATTTGTCACATCGAGTGTGTGATTGACGGTCTTTTGACCTGCGACAAAATAAACATATCCCAAATTTTGAATCTAAAGGGGTTGCAGCATCAGAAGACCGTTTCTTTTCTAATATACCGCCAATACTTATTTGGATATGCATTGGCAAAGTTTTGTATGAAAATCTGTCTTCCAAATAAGGTTTTATAAGGTAAATACTAAGTTTTGAGATAAGTTCTAAAACTATAATCACTTTTTCTTCATCATGAGAGTCCAGAAGAAGGATTTGAATATCATTTTCTAATGGATTTTGACGTAAAGCCATCTAAAAAGAATTCTTCAAATTACATACAATGAAACACAAGACAACAAAAATGTCTAAATATAGTAAATATTAAGTACCTACACATTGTTTTTGAACTAAGTTATGTCGAAGGTATTATGCAAATGAAAAATATGTATCAAACAAAAAAATAATATTTAGTATTTTGTGAAAACATTTACAAAATAGTGATGAACAAAATTACCTTAACAGTACCCAGGGGTACTGGAGTACCCCAAGCACGCCTAACCACGACCACACGCTAATAGAACTTACGCCTGGCCCATGCTTCGACGCAACCCCCTACCCCGCGCAAATACACGGCAGCGCGAAGAGATCCGTTGTTAAACGTAAAAGTAATCGCAACTTTCCAAAACAAATTATCATTTGTACCCCAGGGTACGGTTCTAGGGTTAAATACACCTCCACAACCCAGTTAGTACTGGCCTTTGGTATGACTAGTTGTCAGAATTTCGAGTCACTGACTACCTTTAACGACGAAAATCTACGAATGGAAGCCGGGAATAACGGCTTTACTTCTTTTCTAAAGCTAATTAAATGAACCTATTTGTAGCCAACAAGTCTCCGACAAATTGACCTAGCAATTTTCAATGATATTTATTGGTGTGAATTAGAGTGGGAGGTGTTTTCAATATTACATCAACAATTTGCGCAAAATAACTTAAACAAGTTGCTAGAGAAAGATAACAAAGAAGTAACATTCATTGTTAAGTAAAACTGTTATTGTATTGTCTGCTTTATAAATGCCAAGGTAAAGTTATAAATAGTTTTGATATTTTACCTAAAACTGTTTTTTGTTTCAAGATAATGAATATTTAGCAAAACTTTCATGATTAACGACCGTCTGAAGGCAATTATAAACTTTAATGATTTTAATAGTGTTAGTTTCTTAACAATGTTTGGTGTAAATTAAACGATTCGTTTACCAAATCGTGGCTAATAGAGATTTTGATGTCATATTAGAGGTGTTTTATAACCCGGGGCTGCGGGACTGTTCGAAAGAGATACCGCGGCCCCAGAACATAAAGGGCGAGGAAGGAACATGGATGGATTTTAGTCAGTAAAAGTATGACACTCCTTCCCGCTCTGCCCAACGTGGGAGAAGTTATTTGATGATTTCCCGTCCGAAAATAAATATATAAATAATGGGTGTTTTATAAAGAGTAGCCATAGAATTATTTGTATGGCAAAATGATATTGTAATGGGTCTTTGCCTAACTTTTCGGTGAAAACAAGCATGATATAACGTTTGTGCGAAGTGATATTTGGCTTACAAATAACTAATACTCGTATAAGCTTCACACACACATCACACCACTAACTCCACTCTTTATTTAATTTTGTTTTACTGTTAATTTAAACAGACTTTTTCTTTCCTTCTTTAATATTTGAATTCATATAGTAAGCTGTACAGGGTGTAAACCACCTCATCACGGTACTGTCAACCAAACATTCTGTACATCAAACTAAGTAACTTTACGCAGAAATTATTGCTGGGAAAAGACTGTTTTTGGGGTAAAAAATCATATTTTGTGGTAGAACTCAATGTAACGCACTTAAAACATTGTGCTGATGGATGGATTGATTAGTACGGGGGTCGTAGAGTTCTTTAAAGTAAAAAGCTTTCAGTAAAAACTTGTATATAAAAAAAAAGTTGGAACTGTGACCCCCAATGTCTCCGTAACAAGAAGGTTCCCAGGTATGGAACAAAAAAATGATAGCAATGATGGGGAGAACAAGTACCTTTCGGCTTCGCTATGAGGTATCTTACACCCTTTATTGAATGCACAATTTGTAATGGGTCTGAAGGGTCAAAGCGTATACTCTATCTAGCCTTCGAGACCAAAATCAATGGTGCAAGGGATAGCTACATACGGCGACACATCAACCTATCCTTTTCCAGTACAACCTGGCCTTGTTTTGTATGGATTTGCCGTACAATGAGGGATACGTACAGACTGATTTTGTATAGCTTGATTGGTCGTCGTGTGTACAAAACACTCACTTTTTAATCCAATACAATTATAAAACATCTACCTATAAACATTGTCCATGAACCTACATACGCGCATCAATCCATAAAATTGTGTCCACCCCAATCTAAAATGCCGATCGATAACCTATAACCCCTCACAACTTTACAGCTCTCATGAAACAAAATTACCCGCCATTTTAATCCCCTCACAATTTTATAACTGGTAATATTTTCCCCGATACACGTTCTCGATACTGAGTAATATTATAAAACAGTTTGACAGAGTGCTTCGTTGGTTTAGTGGTAGCAAGTACGACTGCTGAGCATGAACTTTTGGGTACGATTCCTAAGTCGGGGAAGTTGTGATTTAGTTTTTCTATCAGGATTATGTCACGAGGTCTAAATTTACGGCAATAAGCTCGCCCCTAATACACGGGACTCAAACATAAGTGGCAAAATGTGGATGTATATCAAGTATTGATATACTTCCAAGCTATCCAAAACTGTCAATTTTTCCCAATTGAACATGAACCTTATTCTATTGTAATAAACATGGAAAACGATCACAGAGAATGAGACTCGGAGAAGCTTAGATGAAAGTATTTACAGTCCCTAAAGTTTCGGTTCCAGAGTAGGTGCATCTCTCGGACCAGCCTTCATTCTGAATCGGGAAATGATCAAGATTTTGTGCCCTCTGTACCTACATCTCTGGCTGAATTTTTCAGGGATTGATGTTATATCTCCACACAATTTTATAACTCACAATATTTTCCCCGATACCCGTTTCCGATACTGAGTAATATTTTAAAACTGTTTGACAGGAGAGCCGCCGATTCGATCGCGGTACGCACGGCTTACAGTGTTGGTGCCACCGGAACCGCCTCGCATCGTTGAAGGCAATTTCTTTTCGACAATAGAGGACAGGAATATCAAATTGGAGTGTGTGTCTGTTGGTGGGAAACCGCCTGCTGAGGTAAGCATTGATTTCTGTATTTTTGTGTGCTTCTGTGTGTCTGAAAGTGGTAGTGAATGGTTTTGGGTACCTATCTAAAAGAGGATTGTTTTGTGCATCATGATCAAATTATTTGTGAAAGAATTGCTTTTTGATAAAATACGTTTTTTTTTGTTGCTCTTCTGAATTCATTTATGTGATAATATAGGTTCACCAACAGCTCCTGTGAACAGCATTAAGGCATACGTAGGTTTAACAGTCTTGGAATTACACAGTCGCCAATTACAGGTTGACCAGCATTCACCAAAATATGATTACGGAAAAAAGTGAGAGTGCAGTGTGTTTAACGATGCGCAAGTTTTTCCTTTTATCTCTCTGAAAATATTTTATTTAAACCGTAAAGGAACACCTCTAAGTTTGTTTAAAATATAAACTTTCATTTTAACGTAAATGAAAAAATGGACGGGTCAATTAAATTAGCAATAACACACTTTATAGGCACAAATTTAACAACACTTTTAAATTGAATTTCGCTTTAAAACCTTCATAACTAAAGAAACTAATGGATGTCATTATGAATGTTTTTACAGCAATATTTTCTTAGTTGTCACCCTATTTCTGAGCCCTTGACAATATTAATTAATCAATGTCACTACTTAAATGGAGTTTTACAGGCTTGCCTACTACCTCGACCTTTTTATATTTTTCTCATTTTTCTTCATATTTCACGCACTTTCCAAAGATCTATTTCTTTCTATTAAAAAGCTTTTAAAATATATTGTAATGGAATCTTTTGGTTTTTTAATGTACTAAATTTATGGTTTACGCCGCCATTCAGTCAGTTTTTTGAAAGTCATTAATCTACTTAATGTTATTTTCTAGGTTATTGAAGAAGTTTAACTTAGGTCTAAAAGCTTTGGTATTGATCTTCTTCGTGTCAATAAGTTTTTGGCATGATAGGCTGAAAACTTGGTCTAACAATATTATTTTCAGCCAAGCTCAGTAAATCTTTATTTTCTAGTTTAGACTTAAGTGTTTTCTTTTAACTCTTTATTACATGTTCGCTTCTTTTAATTTTTGTTCTTCTATAAGCTCGACATTACCCGAGGAGCTAAATAATAACAGCTGCTCGGAACGATCTTCAAGTTAAGCCGCGCTTATCTAGGTTGAACTGTGGATGGGTGACCACCCATTACATACCGGGTTCCATCCATGCCTTAGAACTTTAAGCCGTTATTCCGGCTGCCATTTGTAGACCTTTGACAGTCGTTACAGGTAGTCAGTGGTCCGAAAGTCTGACAACCAGTCTTACCAAGGGGTATACGGTGGGGTACATACCGGTTTTACGTAAATCTCTATTAGCCGTTTATTTCATTTCTTGCAGTATCATCATCGATGTTTAGCACAACCAAACCAAAATAAAATCTAACTATCCACTTAATATTCCCAATATACAGCCATCGCAAGAACTACTGACCTATTTACCCGACAAGTGAGAAATATGAGAGGTACGTGTGTTGAGAGTATTCCGGAAGTATGAAGCATGATCTCCAACATGGGAACATGAGGAATCGAAAACAATTTGTGAGCGAGCGGGAACTTTTTGTAATAAAATTCATATTGCATAGTCTTCTGCGGATAAGGAGCTATAGTACAGTTTTGCGATGATGTTACATTTTTCTTTTGGATAGGATACTATCTCGGTTATATGATCCTGTGGGACAGTTACCGAACGCGACTCGGGCGAAGCCGCGATCATAAGCTAGTGCAATATAAATGAAAACTTAACACCGCGTCTCTTTAGAGATACGCTTAGATATAAAAGTATTATAATAAAGTCTTACATTTACAC
This sequence comes from Xestia ashworthii, assembly GCA_950022955.1. Lineage (NCBI taxonomy): Eukaryota > Metazoa > Arthropoda > Insecta > Lepidoptera > Noctuidae > Xestia > Xestia ashworthii. The sequence continues at coordinate 8,771,821 of OX465572.1, forward strand.
AAAACGAAACTTTTAGTCCGATTGGCTGCTGTTAATCAAATTAACCAATCATGGTAGTTAACGCGCTTGGCAATTTCTCAGTTAATATTTGTATTGATTTTCGTCCCAGGAACCGGGTGTAAATCTAATATAATAGAAGGAAATCAGCTGTTGCCAGTAACCCTCTGGAGGCAAACAGACTTCGGGCTGCTACCGAGAAATTATTAATAGAAACTCAATAGCACTGTTATGGATCAAATTTAGACGTAGCAACCACGCTCAGTCAACTTTCCTTTCAAGACATGGTTCCATCTCCAATCCATCATCATCAATGACGATTTCAAATCATTTGATCTGCTGCCTCAACCCAGTTAGTGCTGGGTAATACGAAAAAACCCTATGATAAGACTGGTTATCACACTTTCTGTCAAAGATCTTTAATAGAAAGCGGGGCCCAAAAGCTTCACGTGTTTTCTGAATCGCAGAAGAACCTTGGTATGTAATGAAGATCATTCATCCACGGACCTACTTTGGTACTCGTGACTTGAAACCTTAAGATCGACATGTGCTGCTGTTATTATTATTAAACAAGAGACCACGAACCTCTTTTTTTTTAAATTACAAAGTATAACCGGCCTATGTCCCAGGCCTGTGGCCCAGGTCTTTAAGACTAGGACACGCGCAATGACTGACAAATCTTAATTCACCACTGAGGTCCAGTGCGGGTTTGGGGATATCACAGTCATGTCTTCAAATTTCTTATTTCTATATGTTGGGTTTCACGATATTCCTCCACCATTTTGAGAGTAAGAAATAATCAACACGTCTGTCTGGTTTAGAATCTATTGAAACCTTTCGTCTAATTTAAAACTAAGTAATACGCTCCCAAATCATTTTGCTGCCCTTGTCTTATTCTACTTGGGGTTCTTGCAACACGTTTTCTTCTTTCATTGTCCCCTGTCAGCTGGCATCATTTACTTCTTTCTCTTTCATAATACGCTCCAAAAATGCATGTCCAATATCCTTTGTATATGTCACCGTAAAATTGACAAACACCTTAGATTGTAATCTCTCTAGCGATATTGTAAACTCTCGAAATATTGTCAACTGAACATACGGTAGTATCTCTGCCCCCATAATCGGGACTTGGGGCCCGTTAGATTAGTTCGGTTCCTTTAAACTTATTTCAAGTGGTGTTAGCTTCGATGTAAATTAATAGAAGAATCTGCTTCATTAATAAATGGAATTGAAATTCGCACGAAATTGATAGCGAATTTCACTTTGTTTTTCAACATGATTAGTGTATTAATTAGAGACCATTGGTCATTAGTATTGGAGAGAGTGCTTGAAAATAATTGGTTCTAGGGTCAATCTAGATTCATGAAGTACTTGAGTGCATTTATTCTTTCATTGTTCTTGAATTTAGGCTTATTAGTGAGAGTAACTAACCGAGTAATGAAAAAAAAATTGGTCCTCCTTTGCAAAATAAAATTAAACCTAATGGTTTCTGGCCCTTTGTTCCAAAACTCGAAAAACTTCCAAACATAAAAAGTAAACGCTTTAATAAACCGTGTAATAATCCTCAAAACTAATTTCACTCTCATTCCAAACCTAACCAAGAAATTAAGGCATGCGGAACGAAAAATTCAAAATTGTCACATTCCATATAAACAAATCCTGTGAGACCCCGTCTGTCCAATTTATTTAGCTCTGTGTCAATTTGTTTGTCCCGGTATTAAGCAAGAGAATATTCCATTTAAGCTTTTCAAGTAGAGTGAATAGGTATACCTCCCTTGGGCCCCTCGCACAATTAGGAGTTAAATTGAAAATGATGTTGCGTCTATATTGTGGTCCCTCAGAGGCTGCAGCGTTTTGATTGCACAAATATTTCATAATAAAGGATAAGGATTGGCTCAAGTAATATCTCTGATGAACTTGGGATTTGAGGAGATGCGGAAATTATTTGCTAAGGGTTTTAATCTTCTTGCATAATAAATGTGTGTTTGCGTATTTTTGGTGGAGTGAATTTTGTTGGCGTGTTTCTTCTTGATTAAAATTAGGATGGGAATTTGAATTTTGACTTTGGTATGGTATTGAGCATAAAATAATGAGAAAAGTTGGGTGTTTGAAAGAGGTAGAACAAACAGAGGTAGTGCAAGATGCATAGATTTTGTTAGTTAGTATTTAAGGGTTGGACATAGTCAACGACCAGTGGTCCACATTAGCGCTGGATAAAAACAACTGGAAGTCTTGAGGCAGGCTAACAGTATCAGTATTGACTTTGGTAATTATGTGGGTGAAATGGAATCAAGCTCTAAGATGCTAGTTTAGTAAAAAAAAAATGTTAATGCAAGAAAAAGAAGAGAGACAAGATATAATTGAAGGAACAAAATCGACTTCAAGAAACACAAAAAAAGTTGAAAATAACTTTAGCTTCAGAAGTCGGTGACCTATGTTTAATTCATTTACATACTTGGTTTTTTTGTCACTGACTTCTGAATGAATGAACTTGATGATTATGGGATCACTTGGGAAGTAGGTATACCCTTTCAAACAAAAGAATAATAATTCAAATCGGTCCAGCCATCTTTGAGTAATCGGGGAACAAACATAAAAATAATAAAAAAAGGTTCCGATAGATTGAAAACCTCCTCCTTTTTGAAATCGGTTAAAAAGAGAAGAACTATAAAACAATTTTTAACTTAAAAACTTATTTTAATAACAAAAGACCCGTAAAAGAGGAACTAGCTCGTACAAAATTGTCTCTAGTTCTCGTTATAAAGTTAGACAAGGTCCCATAATCCCATATTTTTCTTTTGTAATACCAATGTGCGCGACATTCTCAAAGAACTATTTTGCATTTATATAGTTCTCATCTTCACACGGCTGGTGGCTTGAATACTTAGTAACTATGCTCTTCCTTTGTTTTATACTAGCTTTTGACCATTTGCTCCCGTTATGCTCTGATATTATTCTATAGGAACACCTTATCATCATCTTCCTGCCCTTTCCCCATTTTATTTGGGGTCTGCGCAGTACGTTTTCTTCTTCCATTCTTCATTATGATACTCTGGTATAATGTAACTTCCCATTGGTGAAAGAATTTTCGGATTAGTTGTTCTGAAGATGACTAAAATCCAAACATAAAGCCTAAAATCATAAATAAAAACGAATTTCTACTTTGTTGCGAGCAGTTTTGAATATGACGATAGGAGTAGAGAAAGACCAAAGAAACGATGGAAGGACTGTGTGAAGGATGCTAAGGCTAGAAAGGGGGTGACTGCTGAGATGGAGAGTAATGGAAAAGTATGGAATACCTGCTGTGCGGACCCCAAAAGAATTGGGATAAGAACAGAAGAATTATGATGAAATTATTAAAAATAAATATGTGAATAATATCCTTTGTTTTAGATTACGTGGGTAGACAGCAACGCTGGTGTTTTAACGCAAGGAGTCACGTACACTGTTGAACCGATGCCCGATGGTCAGAGATTTACAGCTAGGTAAGTTGTTGATTTGTTTAAAATTTCAATTTAGCGTAATCCGCGAAGAAATTCCAGGATTCAGCATCGCCCTTCCGCCCGAAAAAGTATGCAATGCAAAGTATTCATGCAATTAGAAGAATTCCAGACTGGTTCACTAGGTCTTACGTTCTAAGAGACCTAACAAATCATGTAATGCATACTACACAGTCATGTTAGAGTCGGCAATCACGAGATTCAGCTTTTATTTGTACTTTGATGCCAATAGACTTGCTCTGTATTACATGGCACTTAAATATAACTGGCAAAATGCGGGTGTACTATTAGTTACATCTTTGCCTAACCTTTGGCATATTTTGTCATCTGGATGTGCCAAATCGTGCGGAATCATTCCGATCCGGACATATGCCCAACCTATGTTTATTCTTTACCAGAGACCAACCAACCTATCATATCTAATCACAGCTTTTGATCCACCAGGTCAATTATAAAGATGACTCCGAAGCAAGAACACCACAACCAGACTTTCACGTGTCAAGCACAGAACACAGCTGACAGAGCGTACAGAGCTGCAAGCATACAAATAGAGGTGAGTCTGATAGCATTAACAATTGCACGTACATATCGATGATGGAGATTTGAAATGTCGTAAAGGAATTCGAGTGTGCTGTTGGGCTTTAGGAGCCAAGCCGAACGATCCAACAGCATTTAGAATTCGCAATGATTTTTATTCTAGATGAGATCTTCACAAGTGTCAACCATTTCAAAACTATCGAAGAAGTAAAAATGAGTTATGTAGAAGAAATTAAACATACTTGTAAAAAGACCTTCTCAGCCATTTATTTAGAACGTTAAGCATTTTAACTGCATCCGGTTAGACTGGAAGCCGACCCCAACATAGTTGGGAAAAGGCTAGGCAGATGATGATGATGATATTAATCATTTTAACATGATATGGCTAGAAAGAACTGTTGAGATGACGAGTAATACAAAAGTATGGGAGTAGAAGGCATGCTGTTCTGATCCTAAATAAACCGGGATAAGAGCAGTAGAATTATGATGAAGATGAAGCATTTATCAGAGAGCTCAGACTGCTGGCAATCACTTTATGCTAAAGCAAATAAATTTGTTTTATATTATCTTCGGCGTAAGTTTAAATACATTTTCCATTTTTTCGTCATTGTTTTCGGTGACAGAATGTCAGTTTAGCTAGGGCCTTGCTGATTGGATGAGCACATTATTTTTTTCTTTTAGAGTAATTAAAAAAAACATAGTTTCCAAAAACTCGTTGAAAAAAAAACATTGCGTCACATCACACACGCTCGTTGACTGAGACTTTCGTTTGCGCAAGCTGAAATGATGTGACGTTCCGTTCCTTGCAGTAACTTACCAAGTTCAGCGCCATCTATCCAGCGCCTAGGGAAGAGTTTAAAAAGAAAATCCCTCAATAAGTCACATTGTTTTTTTTTCGATATGGCATCTCGCAGTTTAACCTAGAGAGGTTGTAGTCTGCTTAACCGGACTATAAGTAATATTGGTAATGTGAAAGAATTTCACTGCTAGAATTTCAACAATGTTTTTTTATCTCCAAAGCTGCCAAATATTACCCAAAAATTAACACAAATCCTTAATGAAACTTCTTTGGCACCCTATTACACAAATAAACTCCCTCAGAACACAATAACAAAACGAAAACCAGAGCAGACCCGAAAAATATTGACAAAAGTGACCGGACACCGAGTCGGATGGGCGATACGTGTCGCCATTTGCAATAGCGGGAGAGATTTAGCAGTGACAGAGGCAAGCGCAGTAAATATGGCCACACTCCCAGAATACAAAATCAAGTTAGAAATATGAAAATTGTTTCTGAAACGCTGTCGTATTTTTACGGCTTATATATTTATGACACTAGAATTAGGGGACGATGTTCGTTGAATGGCATTTGCATTGTAAATTTGGCGACCTGCGAATGAAAGTGATGTAGCTAATTAATTAAAGGGAGTGCTGGAAGAATTTTGTTAAGAGGTCCTTGGTGCTTGGATGACGAGTTAACAAGCGGAGTTCATTAATATAATAAAGCCTTTTTGGATATCCAAGAAGGTTTTGTATTTGTTCTAAGCGACCTTTTCTAAATGTTAAGTGGACACAATTTCTGGACTAGTTACCTTGTAATTTAGTTTTTCTTTTTTGTGAAATCTTATTTTGATTTGTATAGCTGTATAATCTGGATCTAATCTTCTGACAAATAGTAACAAGGTGACATAATAACAATAAAATACTGCTTTTAGAAAGAAAATTTTTATCGATCAGTTAAGCCATAGTTATGATGCTATGCCATCAATGATCAGTTTAGTGGACATAAATGTGTCTGTCTATGTGTTCTGGCCAATTTTAGAAACGGCTCGACCGATTTTGGCGTGATTTTAGCTGTTGTTTATTATCAGATCTGATGTTATTTAGTATAATTTATGCTGTTATTTTATAAAACAGGATAAGGATGCACAAAAAAAACCTATAAAATTGTTACCAAAATCCGATTCAAAGAAGGAAGTAAAACTTTAAGGGGCCGGCGGAGCATGCGTATTTCATACAAACGTAATACCAAAATAATTTGTAAATCAAACATATTCATAAGGTAGTGTGTATTTGTTTCGATTGTATTACAGAATATCTATGTTCCCAAATAAACATTTTTAATGGACACTGATTGAAACAAGAGTTATGACGAATTTAAAATTTCTATAGAAAACTTATTTTTCTCATAACTCTTGTTTAAGTCAGTTTCCATTCAAAATATATAAGTGATCTTTATTTTCAAAAATCCAAATACAATTTGACCATCTCAATCAAAATTAAAAAACGCCGCCATCAAAGTGCACTATGCATTATTTAAATAAATTCACGTGGACGAATGTCGCGGGGAACAGTTCCATATAAAATCCTCTTTCTCCTAATTAGGTATATACGTACTTAGCGAACCTACATCGGATCCCTGCTTAGTGTAGTAACCGTGATCTCTTTACGTATTCCAGCCATGTTCGACATTTCGAGAAAAACCCGCGGTTTTCGACCAAAGAGCTAAGAAATGGTTCGACTAAACAAAAAGACCTTGTGCTGATAAATATTTGTTGCGTGGTTTAAATTTTTTGCAAAGTGTGTTGTTGGTTAGGCTCGTTGGTGGCCGCAACCACGACTGCTGAGCAAGAAGTCCTAGTCCCATCCCGGTCGGGCAATTTGGTATTGGGTTTTTCCATCAGGAATTTCCCAGTAGCAGCCACGAAGCCTGTATTTGTGCCCGGATGATGGCAATAGGTTCGTCCCTATCGCATGGGACTTAAACATGACTGCCAAAATGTGGGTGTACTATTAACTACCCCTTGTGCCTAACTATGTCTTTTTGTTTCATGTTTTTCTGTTAGACAGTGTAACGACAGAATTATGTTTTTAATTTATGTCTACCGTTAAACGTATTTGGAGAATTGTGGTGCATCACCATCATCATTCATCATCATCATCATCAGCCTTTAACGTTCCCACTGCTGGGACAGGCCTCTTCTCTATGAGAGGGAATAGGCTATCCACCACGCAGGCCCAGTGCGTATTGGTAGATGTCACATGTCTTCGAATTTTTGGTTCTAAGACATGCCGGTTTCCTCACGATGTTTTCCTTCACTATTTTGAGAGCAGTGGTGATGGTATAAATTACACAAAGTAATGCGCCTGCCTGGGTTTGAACCCACGACTTACTGCTCGTAAGTCGGGACCGCCACCACTGGGCCACCGCTGCTCTCACCATCATCATTATAATGATAATAATAATCCACAGCTCGACTTCACCCACTGCTAGATATAGGGCTCTCTTTGCTTGTGCTATAGGTATTCTTTTCTTTTCTTATCAAATGACTCCTCCCGCTGTGGGCGGAGCGGGAGGGAGTATCAGACTTTTATTGACAAAAACCCATCCATGTTCCTTCCTCGCCTTTTATGTTCCGGGGCCACGGTATCTCTTTCGAACAGTCCCGCAGCCCCGGTGTGCCAAGCTATACGCTCTTGTGCCAGCCTCATTGAGAATATCCCCACAATAGGGATGATTCATGACAAAAATAGATATGATTCTGTTTAGTGTGTCAATTAGATTATCGAAAAAGATTGGATGCGTGTTTTTTTGTTTTATCAAATTAATCAAAATGGACGAAGATAAAACGCGTCAAAGATGGAAAAGGAGGCTTGTGTCGTCAATTTCCGGTAAAAAATGTACCTACTCAAATGTGACGTTGTTTTCGACGGACTGTATCGTCTTAATTTTTTGTTTACGTGAAAAAAGAAAAAAATATGTGAATTTTTTTTTTGCTTGTCTACTACCCTATTGCAACACTGTCGTCTGCCCTTCTCTCGTATATTGTGATACAACTGGTTTTTAATTGAAATAAATTTATTGTTGGAACTTTTCTATTTTCAAGTAAATCAATTTTATGTTTGATCAATCATTTCCTGATATTGAAATTACCGTCAACAAAGCAAAAATTTGCCTATTTCGCTGCTAAAAAAATAATCTAAAACACAAGTATCTAAACTATTATATCCTTTCTATAAACATCCCCCTCTAAACTTCCCCTAGCTCTGCAAAGCAATCGGCAGCCCCTCAGCATGGGATCTCATAAAATATTGAGATAAAATTCCAGTCGTAGCTATTTGCTATCTTCAACCCCTAGTAAACTTTTAGGCCGGTGTATTTGTTTTCTCTTATAAAAATATTGCTATCTGCAAAGAAATTGTTTGCGGATATTGTTGGATCGATTTTTGAGAAGCAATCGTGAGAATGATTGTGAAGATCTATTTGATGAGATGTTTTTCTGTTTTTTGTGTTTCGTATTCTAATATCGGTGATCGTCTCTTTATCTTTCTTTCTTAGGTTTTGGGTTAGTATTTGGATGATTTGTAAAAGTATTAAAAATGGCTGGTTTTCAGCTTTATCCAGTTGAGGCTGACGCCACGTTGTAATATTTCTCTTTTACTAAAATATACTGATATAATATACAATTACACATGTACATACTAGCTTTAGCCCGCGGTTTCACTCGCAGTATTTCAGAATTTGGCAATTGATTCAGATTGTACTCTACTTGTAAAGTTTCTATAATAATACAATTCAATCATGATACGAAAGACCCATGGCGCCATCTAATAATTATCATAAGAACATTCATCCTATCGGGAGCTACGATGCCTCAAACAGACACAGACACACACAGACACACGGCCAAACTTATAGCACCCCGTCGTTTTTGCGTCAGGGATTAAAAATATTGATCCATATCAACAACTACAAAGGAATACTCTGCACGTGAGTGCTACGCAAGAATAATTATTCTATATTATAGTCTTTTTCTTTTCCTCATTACTCAATATTACACAATCTCTTTAAGAACGTTCTCTACTATATCTTTTATCAACAACGAACCGATCAAAATAACTACTACTCAATATTTTTATATCCCAAATACTCCATCTCACAATAAGGAAGCATTAAGATATTTCATCACTAGTTACTGTATATTCAGTGGTCCAGAAAAATGCTTACATTGATGCCTATAAACATTTATTAGAGATATAGTCACTAGTCGGGAAAGCCGACTATCCGGCCATTTTGTAGTCGGTTAGTTGGCGACTAGTCGGTAAATAGGACCGATTAAAGTAACTTTGTAACCTATACTGTTAAACATTTTTTTCTTTACAATCAGCCTCACAGGTTGTTTTATAATTTCGGAATTGGAATGATTCCTCTGGAAGTCAATAAATGCACCCTAAAATCAAGAGGAATTTAATGTTGACTTTTAACAAAAAACACAAATTCTAAGACCCCACAGGCGTCGTTTGTATTAATAGATTACTACTCGTAGCTTATTTTCGCGGGTTTGCCCGCGTCGAGTTCCATAATTGCCCCACGGGACCTTACTATCGGGATAAAAAGTATCCTTTGTGTTAACCCAAGTTTTAAACTACCTATGTGCCAAATGTCATCCAAATTAATTCAGTAGTTTTTGCGTGAAAGAGTACTAAACATCCGTCCATCCATCCTTATAAACATTTTAGGACTAAATAGGAACGACTCAGCAATAGACACGAGAAAAACCGCGAGTCGCCACGAACATTGCCAGTGCCACCCAAATTCCACGTAAAGAAATGATCACTTATATGGTCGACTAGTTGGTCGTTTTACAATCAACTAGTTGATCAGTCGGCTAGTCGGCCAAATTCATAGTCGACCCATCTCTTTTATATCTACATTTATCAAATGTAACGTTCTTATGTACCGATGTAAAAATTATTGTCGTCCCCAAAAGTCAGTAGGAAATTACTATTCCGGTCGCGTATAGAGAGAAACTGGATGTGGTATTAATATTAATATGTTTCTCCCTTTAATATAAACGTTTCGTTTATTGTTTTACTTGGATATTGAAGTCTGGATGTGGTTGCGTTTATTTAGTTTGCTTTAATTTAATGGAAAGGTAAAATTGAGGTTAAAGAAAATATTGATTGAGGTTTTCGTTTAGTGAAAATACACTTCGAATTACGACCTCCAATATCACCCATCCTATTATAATAATATCATAGCTGCTATCCCCAAAGGGTTACGCAAGGGTGTATTTACAGCCCACCTATATTTCGCCAGTTTAAGTCATTTAATTTTTAGTCAAGTTGTGCCAAAAAGCAGCCTATGAATATTGTCGCTCCACTGAGCCTGAAAGCACCTTTACGTTTACCGTTTTGCGGTCTCCACTCAAAAACACGTCTACCTCAAGGATCATCGATTTTACGGCTACAATGGCCGGCCTATTGCCATTTTAGCTTAATTTATTCTATAACTCGTCTTCAACGTAATAAATCATGAACTCAAACACCCATTCCTCCCGAAAAAATAAAATCAACAGTGCCAAAAATAGTACTTTGACACCCAAGTGCTTTCCATCCAAAACTGCGCTCACAAACAGCCAATTCCTACACCCACAAACCACTTCTATTTCTTCTAACCCCAGACCGTTGTTATGAGGAGAAAAGGCCGATATGTTTATCATATATTTTTTCGTTGGTCATAAAATAAAACCCCTTTTTACGGGCAACCCAATTACTTTTTACGATCTGATGTGCCATGATATCGCTATGATACTGAGATACTTGCCATTTGTACATGTTATACGGTTGTGACCGTTTTTCTTTTTTAATGGTGGCGAATATAAATTTTCATGGCGTCTCCTACTTTTTTCGGATTGAAACTTGTAGGTCAAATTTATGGGATCTTTATGGGAATCGATGTTTATGGGCTTAGGAGGATATTGTGGTTCGATAATTTAGGAAGTGAATTGTGTAAGATATATATTTCGGAGATTAAAAATGATAAAAGTTCTTTGGCTGGGTATAGGGACGGTGTAATTTATTTGAAAGCTTGTATAACTATTCGATACAATACAGCTTACTATAGATATTTATTTGATGTACTTAGTTGATATTTTTTAGATAAATAATAACCATCTAAAATGTGAAACGATAAAAACCGATTTGAACTTAGGTACATTCATAGAAAGGAGTAGAGAAGAAACAACCAAAAAAACGAAAGAAGATCGATTTCTCTACATTTTTCAGTCAAATAGGTAATTATTGAATTGACAATCATATACCTAATATACAAGTATGATTAACTATGATTAAAAAAAACTGGCCAACATCATAATGATGAAGAATTCTGAAGATAAATCAAACTTGTCAATCATTTCTGACTACAATAGTACACTACTGGACATACGCCTCTCCCAAGCACGACACCACCCTGTTCTCTATGAAAATGGACCAAACCACTGTCATCATCATCTACCTACCTACCCTTGTCCAATTTTATTTGGGTTCAGTGCAACACATTTTCTTCTTCTATTCTCCCCACTCAGACGTCGCGACATCATTTTGCTCCTTTCTCTTTCATATCACTCCTCACACAATTCACCTATCTTTTCTTTGGCTTTTCTCTCCCTGTTCATTCATCAACATTTTATATCCGTCACTCTTTGTATTTCACCGCTCCTCATTACAAGTCCTTACCAAGACAAACAACAAATTAAAGCATTACTAAATAAAATACATCATTACCAAGAAAACAAAGAACAGCACAGGAACAAAAATGCAGTTCTCATTTATACACTAACGGCAAAACAACCGCTGATAATACAACAGCTATTAAAAATGCACAAAAACTCCTCGTGCATAATTCAGAATATTTTTGTGCGTTTACTCCATATTTTTTACCCTGTATTCATTAATTACACCTGCAGGAACAGTTTTTAGTACTTTCTAGGTGCAATGAATCATTTTTATTGTCTCTAGTTTGTTTTCAACCGGCAATAAGTTTTTCCTGGTTCTTTTTAATATATTGCATTTAGTTTTTTTTACGCTTTCTTTGAAAGGATATATTAGAAAATGTATCGTTTTGTTTTCGTAATTACATCCAGGTGTACGTTTAATGGAGTACTTTTGTCAAAGGACAATTTGAATTATGTTCGTGTTGTTTTGTTTTCAATTTCGACTGTCTTGGTATGGGCATGTGATGAGGAGGGATGACTCACATTATGAATAAAAGAGTAATGAATATAAACTTTGGCGGATCGAGAGAGAGAGAGAGAGAGGGGGATCAAAGATAAGATGGATGGATTGTATGAGGAATGATATGATGGAAAAAGAAGTAAATGACTATGAATAGCGCGACGATTGGCAGGGGAGAATGGAAGAAAAAGACCTGATGCCAAATAACATGAGACAAGGGTAGGAAGATGAAGATGATGATTAGTGTGTCGATTTATTCGAGTCCCGTGATTATGAAGTTCTTAACTTATATTGTCACTTACGGGATATCTTCCGTGATTATTTATTGTTTTGAGCTCCCGATATTTCGACGCTGTTGCAAGCGCCATGATCGCGGGTTGAACAATAAATAATCACGGAAGATATCCCGTAAGTGACAATATAAGTTTAGTTTTAAACCGTGAAAGCCTAAAACAGTGTATGAAGTTCTTGCTCTTAGAGTAGTAATGTTATGATAGGCTGCATACGCTGTTTTTCTTGTATCACCATTTTATTAGTACAACCATTTTGTGAATAAATCAAACCGTGTTTCCAACTATTGGTAAGATGGCTAAATTTTTTTTAGAAAAAAAATCTTCTTTGATACTTTCTGAGGTATTTATTAAAGAAAAGATTGTGATAACCACGTTTGAACGAGCTCACTGGACAATTTTATGCTGACGCCCGCGTACTCTTTTTCATAATCCAGTTCCGTGCCGATTAAAAGATTATCTATTTGCCAATGTAGATCGTCAACAGTTTTCCAGAGCGCCTGTATAATCTGCAGTTTGTCTTGTAGTTCCCATTTTTCAGAGATAGTGTTAATTTCAACACCTCGTACGACTCTTGAAAAGGCTCGAAAGTTTGTTCGTTGCTGATTAGTCAGCTCATCAGTTTTGGACAACATACATTTCTCCTCCGTGCTGTCATTGTGTTGTTCGTCACTTTGACTACTTGTACCTTGTTTAGCCATGGCTTCGGTTGGTGTTATGTCTATATTCAGCAGAGCACATGTAGCTGTGTAGAGCTCTTTCACGGAGGGGTAAGCACCAGACTGAAAGTACTCGTGTTTGTTATCACAAAGCACTTTTAATTTTATGTGATTGTTTACGAACTCATCCCACAATTCTTCAAGGGTCACTAGGGTTCTTGTGTACTCGGCAGTTTTCCGAATTGTAGAATCTGTCTTGATGTTTGTAGAAATATTCTGTACAGTTTCAGCAATGATTTGTTGACGTTGTAGTAGCCCTTCCATTGTAGATGTGTTGAAGAAACTAGTTGTCTGTTGTAATCACTGTCACCGATAGAAGATGCCTTGTGACTGTGACTGTAGCTTTGATTTAGTTTTGTATTTTTGACATTCAAAAGTGCCGTAATGGTCTAATTGAAATAAATGATTTGAGTTTGAGTTTGAGTTTGAAGAAGATGTTGTGGACTTGTGCGTCCACTGGTTCTGTTAGTTCCGCGTAAGCAGATGCCTCATCAATATGTGCGCCCTTTCAACTTGACTGGTGAGACCCGCTTGTGGGAGGCCAGCCGAGCCGATTCGCTATTGATGAAGACACCTTCTCTTACACTTCACGTCTCGAAGGACCAAAAATATGTGGAGTCCTACCGCTGAGGTGCGATATGTGCCGGGAATTCTTATGTGTAATGAAAACACCAACATGTGTTTTCACCAAGCAGCTTTATTGAACTAACCTTTATTACAGTAATGTGCATGCAATAAGGTATAAACGTAAGTTCGCGTGCGTCAGCACAAAATTGTTGAGTGAGCTCGTATAACGTTGATTCACGTTAAAGCCTCCTTATATAACAGAATTTAACTAGACTGCAATCATTTCTTTAAGACAAAAATATGTTACCTTTTTCTTTTAGAAGAATAGTGTTACAAATGTTTCTATAACTTTGAACATAATGAACACATTTACCAGGGAGAATGGGCGAGACTTTACAAGAGCTTCAATTTTCTCATTCCTTGTAGTTGATTCATAGAACATGCAAGTAACTGCAACCATTTTGTTTGATTGCCTCATTGCACTTGTTGTACAAAGGAGATGGGTTCAGAAGTTTCGCGCCATACAACTAGCAAAACCACACTACCTACTGTTTCCACAAAGTTCTCGCCGTTGAAATTAAAATAGCCGGACGGGTAGTTCTTCAAGGTTAAGCACCTTTTGATAAGTCAGTCCTTGGATTGGTCTCTAATATATCAAGATCTCTCTGTGACTCGAAAAGCACGTAAAGCAATTAATGCCAGCGGTCATTCCTGGATGATCTCAGTCGTTATGGGTCGAAGAAGCCCGTATGGCCCCATAAGGATTAGTAATAACGTGTTTGTCAGACAGAGAGTCAGTGTCGCTCTTTTAAAAGTACTGTTATTCAGCTGCAACTGGACTGGACTAGACTGTAAGCCGACTTAAGCATAGACGGTAAAAGGCTAAACAGATGATGACATGGAAACGCTTCGTGTATAGCGAGTGAGTAGCGAGTAGACTCGCTTCACGTACACGTGCGTGGCCCACCGCGGTGCATGGAGAGGCGACAAACGTGTTTTTATCAAGACTACGTGTATAGCGTGTACCGCATGCTCAACAGCTATGTGAGCATGTAATAATGACGTCAATTCATGTACAGTGGTTTTGAGTGGACACAATCGCATATTATATTTTCTTGCTAAACGGGGCACGGATAGGCTACGCACGTAACACACGTGCGTAGCCTATCCGTGCGCCGCGGTGGATATGCGACTTAAAGTGCAAGCCAAACCAATAGCTAGCAAGCGAGCCAGCATACCTCGTTTTGGCTGTTTCGGTAGTTCGCGATGTGAACCAAAGTATGAAAAAAAAAGAGGTAAAACGATGCCTCGCCTGGCTCGCTCGCTCGTTCGCTAGCTGGTGGTTTGGCCTGCGATTTAAGGGTCTACCTCACGCCAGTGACTATGAGCGAGTGAGCAATAGCGTCTGCCCGTGCGTGAGAGTGGTCAGCGATACACTGCCGCCCATCGCCTACGAACACCAAGATTATTCGAAAAAAAAAACAACTAACCCAACCTACGACTAATCCTAACTGGATGAATAATATTAATGTTATTCATCCAGTCAGGTTAATATTTTCATATTTTACATGATGGTGGCCGTTGCTTGTCAAACTTTTTACGAAATTTATTATGGTTTGTATTTTATTATTCTAAGTCTAATATAACTCAAATAAAATGAAAATTAGACCGTCATTTATACTTGTCCTTGCGATTTAATTGAATGCAATAAAGTGCAAGTACTTAATCATGTATCGGATGGTCAAAATATCAAGATCAAAGTGTGAAATATTTTTTCAGAATTTAAATCAGAGCTGTCTATGAATAGGACACAGTAAAAAACGAATAACGTCCTGACAATCCTCTTAATATGCGTGCGCCTGTTTTAAGTTCGTTGCATGAAACTAACCTTCTGTACAAATTTATTTCGAGTGGCGAGTTTCCAAAGACAGTATCATGTGGTCCTTTGTTCTATTCCTTATTTGGGTTCAGTGATCTTTGCCTTTTCTGTAAGGTCATTTTTAGACTGTTAGTACTAGAGTAGCGTTTGGTATCGAGGGCAATATGGTAATTTGGCTTGGACTTGCGTAATACTGTCGTTAAGTGAATGTCAGAATGGAACAGGGATGGCGAACCTTATTACAGCTACTTTTATAAACCTTAATATGTATACTAGGAGATCGTGGCAAAATAATAACAACCGCTCGGGTCATCTTTAGGTTAAGCAGTACTTGCCTAGGTTTGTCTGAGGATGGGTTACATATCGAGTTTCCTCCGTGCCTCGGAAAGCAATCTTGGTTGTCATTTGTACATCTTTGACAGTCGTTACAGGTAGTCAGTGGCCCAAAACGTCTGACAACCAGTCTTACCAGGGGGTATCGTATTATCCAGTATTACTGGGTTGTGGAGATCGGATAGGTAGTCGCTTCGTATAGAATACTGGTCATCTGGTTAGACTGGAAGCCGACCCTAACATAGTTTGGAAAAGATTAGGCAGATGTTGATGTTCTAAAAAATGGTCATTTCCTAAAATTCTGAATTCCTATTTCAGTTTTATACGCACATAGAAACAGTTCCGTGGTCAAACTTTGACCTTTGTAGTGCGAAGTTTAGAATAGAATAAGAGGCCAACTTACACTAGTTTTGCTATCATTGACTTTACTCGACGTTTGTTATAAATTCACCGACTTTCTCTCTAATCATCTATTGTGTAGTTCTTAAAACACATTAATTGCTTGAATCTCTAAAGTCTTATAAACAATCTCTTGAAAAGTTTTATCATCGAGACTTAGAAAATCTTCGTTTAGTGTCTAAGTACTAGCTAACAATATTCAGTAATTGTTCATTGTTAGTTTTAATTTGTTTCTTTAATAGAATTTGAACAATTAGGTTTGAAAGTTCTCTTCAGATTGTTCTATTTTGAAATGTTAATAGTTTTCTTTTGTTTAGCAGAATAATATTGAATAGATGAAACTTGATCATCTTTTATTATATTTTTTATTTATTTAACTAGTTGTTATCTGCGAAATTTTTGTCTTCGTATTTTTTTTAAGTATTAATTCCTTTGAATTATTACATTTTTTACAGTATTCGATTACAAGCGTAATCCCCGATATATATATAGTACAGCCATATTTTGCCCATAAGTCCCATGTAATAGAGAGCGAGCCTATTGCCATCAACCGGGCTCAGATTTAGACTCCGTGTCTAGTACTGAGAAATTCCTAATGAAAAACCCAATAAAACTTTACCCGCTCGGGGAATCAAACCCAGGACCATGTTTAGCAGTTGCGCTTACGACCACTCGACCAACGAGGCAGTTCAGTACAGTACAGTATTCTATAAAGCTTAACTAAAAAGTAGTAGGGTTGCGAGTACTATGCACTAGACCTTTCTGAAGAACCTCATCTGTATTTTTATTGGTTACGAAGGAAGATACAGGTCTAGTAGGATAATTAAATACGGACTCCCACAAGGCAGTGTGTTGGGACCTACACTATTCCTGACTTATATAAATGATTTGCCTAGAGCAGCGGTACTCTAAGTGTGTTCCGCGGAACCCTAGGGTTCCGCGATACCCCTGTAGGGGTTCCGCAAGAATTTAGAAAAAAAAATCAAAACACCTCTCTCTGGTCGAACGTTTTGACTCCGCCCGCCGCGCTTATACTTGTGAGCGCGCAGTCCGTTTGATAAAAGCGGCCTCTGAATTAGACGCTATAGTTGTGAACAAGCGACTTTCGGTCTATCTTCAATACATAAAGTTGAGATTGTTTAGAAATCATTTTTTGTATTTCTATTTCCGCTTTTTGTTTATCAAAGGCGCCGACTCGAGTATTTTTGAGAATGTTCGAGATCGAGTCTAGGACTAAGTATAAAAGCGGCGATCGCGCGTCGCCTGTGGGCGGGGGCCCCTCTCCCGGTAGGGCGCAGCCCTAGCCGCCTGGCTGGTCATCACCGCTGGGTTTCACCCGGGGCACCGGGAGTTCCACCTGGCGGTGACAGACCGCCGAGGCGGCGTGAAGATACGGTTAACACCAAGGCGCCCTCTACCTACACAATTTGACACTAACTCACAGGCGAGCGGCTATGCGCGCTCGCCATTGGCCGAGGCCTAGATGGCCAATCAAATCGAAGGTGCCCGTACGTCTACGGGCACTTAGTGAAACCGCGGGACCAAGGACTCAGTCCAAAACCCGCCAGCCGCGCCCCCCTGCGGGGGCGCAGCGACTTCCAACGTGGCGCCTCGTCAGTCAGTTGACGATTAGCGTTGTTCCAGGCCTTTAACAAAATAACTGCCTTCAAAAGAAAATTAGATTTTTGGATTATTTGCGTTGGTAAGAGAGAAATAGAAAGCTTTACGTTATCGCTAACAAACTCACTGTTTGTTAGCGATAACGACTCAGAAATGTTTCAAGATGATGTACGTGTTTGAAAAATTGGTCCAATATCTCACGTCGATGCGCGCATCTTTTGAAAAGTATTTTCCCGAAGATCAGGATACAAAAATGAAGCTGAATTCATGGATTCATAATCCTTTCTTACCCAACTTGCAAAAGCCCGAAAGTATGTCAAACGAGACTATGAATCTCTTTTAGAAATGTCATCAGACACAAGTATGGAGTCACTGTTCAAAACGACGCCTCTCAACGAGTTTTGGTGCAGAATCCGTGATGAACATCCAATGCTTGGCAAAATGGCTCTGAATATTCTTCTCCCGTTCCCAACAACATATTGTGCGAAACAGGATTCTCAACCTATGCAGCCACGAAAACAAAATATCGCAATAGACTGGACGCCGAACCTGATATGATACTTCAACTGTCTTCTATCAAACCTGATATAAACCAATTGATGAAAAATAAAAAACACTTTCATACCTCCCATTAGTTAAAATTATTTCTTTTTTAATATCTTCTATTATTGTACCCGCCATGTGGTAAAGTAAGTAATAGTTAGTAACTGTTACAGTGTACTTTTATTATGCTTATTAAAAAAGAATACACTTTTAAAAACTATTGGTTTATTGTAGGGTTCCGTCAAGTATTTTGCTTGTCAAAAGGGTTCCGTCACCAAAAAAGTTTGAGAACCGCTGGCCTAGAGAAATAAAGCATCCGATGGTATTATTTTCTGATACCATCGGATGCTTTACACAGTAGTAATAAAATGTGACGATTTTAAGACATAAGAAGCAGAGACAATTTTCTTTTTTAATTTTTATTACAATAACCCTATTGTAATAAAAATTCGACAAAAATATTTAATTTGTCCGTCGAGTAGATTTCCAAAAAAAATATTGGACTCATATTTCTGCTTTTTTCACGTAGACAAAAATTGAAGACACAGTACACAAGTACAACTCGTGTGACGTCACATTTCGGTACATTTTTTACCGGAAACTGACGTCAAAAGGCCCCCTCTCCTAGTCTTTGATGCGTCTTATCTTCTTCTTTTATTATTTATTTGATAAAACATAAAACATGTCGTATCCAATATGTTCCAATAATCTAACTGAATGACGGATTAAACAGTCATTTTTTTTTTAGTCAGTTTTCATCCCTAAACCGAATTATCAATTAAATCGGTAAAAAAAAGATTAAAAAACCATTACCAAATTTTAACGATACGCCAAACTGTTGTTTGATTTGAAATCGATAATGTACAGACCAGCCCATACAGCTACAGTTACTGCAATCTGCCTAATTCCTTCAATAAAATTTCAACTTTATCACTAAAGAATTAGGTTCAAGATTGATTGGGAAAATTTGTCAGTTTCGGGTAGCTCATACTTGACCTACTTTTGATATTCATTTGATAGCCTTTCCCATTATAAAATTATTGTTAAGTGACAGTTTGATAAACACATACAATAAAATAGCGGTCTCAAATGGCAGTATTTATGTTCCTAAAATAAATTAAATATTACGTCATTTATTGGGGATTGAATAGTTGTAAAAGTAACCATATCGAAGCTGAAAGGCAATTATTAATCTTCCCGTCTTTGCATTTTTTGTTCTGTATCACGCTTAGGAACGTTTTAGTTACGGAAATCTATATTGGGAGTCACAATTCCAACTTTCTAACAAGATTTTTCATTGATGTTATGACTGTCTAAATATTTCCACGACCCCCGTACTTTTCAATGAGTCTATTAGCACAATGTTTTGAGTGCGTTAAGTTGAGTTCTACCGTAAAACATGACTTTTCCACCCAAAAATAAGTCGATTCTTAGCAATAAATTGCGTGGAGTTACTTGGTTTGATGATCAAAATGCTTGGTTGGCAGCTTCGTGAAAAGTCCCTATACATCATGGATATCCAAAAATTTCGGCTCATAGTAATCACTGCAAAAAATAATCTCAAAATCACTAACAAAATCACTGCAAAAAAAAAGAATCTCTAAAACACATGCGGATCGTTCCACGCGTCGAACCAACCTACTTGAGCCTTTATTAAAAAAAGATATTAACGACACTTCCTTTATACCAAATTCCTTTCCACAAAATAGATTGGAAGCCTTTTCACGTCGTTAAAAGAGTGGGAAGTAATATTGACCCACCACGAAATAGATAGCAGTATAGAAGTTCGGCTCAGTTCATTGAGCGAAAACACGAGCACACATGGACGCGCTTCACGTACAGTGAGTGCAAGCGCACACACGACTGTCATTTGTTTGAGATCTCCACGCACACATAGACACGCTTCACGTACAGCGAGTGCAAGTGAACTCACGACTAACGTTTGTTGGAGATCTCCATGCACATAATGACACGCTTCACGTGCAGTGAGTGCAAGCGTACACACGACTGTCATTTGTTTGAGATCTCCACGCACACATAGACACGCTTCACGTACAGCGAGTGCCAGCGCACTCGCGGCTATCATTTGTTGGAGATCTCCACGCACACAAAGACACGCTTCACGCGACTATCATTTGTTGGAGATCTCCATGCACACAATGACACGCTTTACGTACAGCGAGTTCATGTGCACTCGCGACTATCATAAGTTAGAGATATCCACGCACACATAGACACGCTTCACGTACAGCGAGTGCAAGTGCACTCACGACTGTCATTTGTTTGAGATCTCCACGCACACATAGACACGTTTCACGTACAGCGAGTGGAAGCGCACTCGCGACTGCAAGCGCACGTTTGACTGCCACTTGTTGAAGATCTCCATGCACACATAGACACGCTTCTTTTGTGTATTTGTTTTTAATTTGGCTGCTATTTGTTTGAGATCACCGTACGCCTGATTTCGCTCATTGTATTCAGTTAACCTTATGTAGTGGTTGGATGGTTATGGTGGTTTCTACACCGATAATTATTAGTTATTAATATTTCTGTTTGTCAACAGGTAAAATATGCTCCTAAAGTGAAGATGTTCATCAAATCTGGTGCAAATGGGAAAATTCCAGAAGGAGATGACGTCGTTATAGGTAAAATTGATTTATGATTTCTACTAGCAACGTGGACTTCAACAATTGTCCCGTGGGATCTTACTACTGGGATAAAAGGTGTTCTGAGTGTTCATCTAGGCTATTGACTATCTGTGTGCTAAATTTGCATCCAAATCCGGTCAGTAATTTTTGCGTAAAGTAATAACAAACATCCAGACATTCATACATCCTCATAATCTTTCGCATTTATATTATTAAATAAGATAAGTGGAACGTAGGCACGTGACAATCAATCATACATTCAGGGACTTTTTAAGTGCCTTTTTGAATGACCCTAAACTATACATACTTACTTCAATTTAATCACTTGATTATTGTAATGGAAAGCCATTAAAAGTGCTTCATCAATTATTGTCAAAGACTACATAATTCGACATTAAATAAATATTAAATTGTCTTTTTTAAACTTTCACGATCAGAACCATTTTATTTTGTTTTAAAATTAAGTATACTTAATACACTTCTCATCAAAAAATTCGAAACACTTTCGTTTTTATTGTTTTTGTCCTAATTTTTTACAAAAGAGAATTCATTCCATGAAAAAAAAAACATTATTGTGTAGCTGGCAGTTTGGTCATTACAGTAAGAAGAAAAAAATCAAAATTCGAAATTAGAATTTCATTTGTTTATCCTATAAATGAAATTAATTACTGTTTTGAGACATATGTGTATTTAGGGTTGGAGTACGTTTCTCGTTTAAAAACTAAAAATTAGCGCTTGTCTTTAAACTTTTTGTTTCTTATTTCATTTACTGTGACTTTGGGACGTCTGAAAAAACTTTTTTTTCTAAAACATATGGATACTTCGCCCGCAGAAGCCGCCCAAGTGGTGGCATTGCTGGATTCTGGACTTAGTCAGCGTGTTGTGGCTGCAAGATTGCATCTAAGCTTATCATCTGTTCATAGAGTCTACAAACGCTATCGGGAGACTGGTTCGTTCACGCGCCGTTCAGGATCTGGCAGGAACCGGGTCACTTCTGAGCGAGATGATCGATTTATTGTAACAACTTCTTTACGAAATCGACGCCTTAACGCTTTTCAACTACAGCAGCAGCTTCGCGTTGTACGAAGAGTAGCTGTAAGTGACTCTACAATAAGAAGAAGGTTGAAGGAACGCGGATTGGCACCGCATAAGCCAGCGAATGGGCCGAAATTAACTGCAGACCATCGAAGAGCGCGCCTTAACTTTGCACGCGAGCACCTAACTTGGTCATACCTTCAGTGGAGCAAAGTACTGTTTTCTGATGAGTGTAAAATTATGCTGTATGGTAACGACGGAAGGAACAAGGTCTACAGAAGAGATGGAGAACGCTTTGCATAATGCTGCATTGAAGAAAAGGTCAGCTATGGTGGCGGTTCGTGGACGGTTTGGGGAGGAATCAGCGCCGACGATAAGACAGAACTTGCCTTTGTGTCTGGGCCACGGCTGCCTGCACTAAACTCTCATCGGTACATCGAACAGTGTCTTGAACCTCATGTGATGCCCTATGCACATTTTATTGGCAACGACTTCGTATTCATGCACGACAATGCTAGAGCTCACACCGCGGGCGTCGTACGAGATTATCTTACCGAAGTCGGTATCTCCATTATGGTATGGCCAGCAAGAAGCCCGGACATGAATCCCATTGAACATCTATGGGATGAATTAAAGAGACGAATTCGAGCAAGAGATCCAGCCCCAGAAACACTTAGCCAGCTGCAAAATGCAATCCAAGAGGAATGGGATAATATACCACAACATGTGATCGTGACTCTCATCCGATCGATGAAGAACCGTATGGAAGAAGTAATAAGAGCTCGCGGAGGGAATACAAGTTATTAAATAAACGTTTCTTACATTTTTTTTTCATTTACGCGTGTTGTTTTACCCATTTCCTTCATATTCCATACAGGGTAAAAATTACTCATTATACAAAATACGAAACCTATGAAGACTTAATTTGAATTTAGAACATTAACATTAGG
Source organism: Xestia ashworthii (assembly GCA_950022955.1). Lineage (NCBI taxonomy): Eukaryota > Metazoa > Arthropoda > Insecta > Lepidoptera > Noctuidae > Xestia > Xestia ashworthii. Next base: position 8,794,854 of record OX465572.1, read on the forward strand.
ATTTAAAAACCTCATACTACTCACTATTAAATGACATTTTACATTTATTCCAAAATATACACATTTTTCTGATAATCCTTATCAAATCATAAACTGCGAGGTGTTTCGATTTTTTTGATGAGAAGTGTATTTTAAATGCAAAGTTTGTGGGATGATGATGAATGGATGGATGTTTGTTACTTTTGCACGCAAAAACTACTGCCCGGATTTGGATGAACTTTGGCACACAGATAGTTTATAACCTGGATTAACACATAGGATACTTTTTATTCCGGTAGCACGATTCCGTGGGACCATTACGGAACTCCAGGCGGGTGAAGTCGCGGGCATAAGCTAGTTTTTTCATATTTATTGAGTCGCTAATTACAGCATATTTTAATATCAAATATTATTTCAACAGCTTGCAGAGCCGATGCAAACCCATCCAACCTAACGTACAAGTGGTTCTTGAATGAAAAACTCATCGAGGGAAATACTACTGAATTGGTAAATAATATGAACCATAAATACTTATGTATTATGTAGGTAAATATAACAGTAAATATACAAGCATACAAGACTGCCTCGTTGGTCGAGTGGTCGCAACGACTGCTGAGCATGAGGTTCTGGGTTCGATTCCCGGGTCAGGCAAAGTGTTATTGGGTATTTCAATTGATAATCTCACCGTAGCAGCTCCAGAGGCTAGGTGTGTGCCCGGTTGATAGTAATAAGCTCGCCGTTTACATGGGACTTTATACATAATTGGCGAAATGCGGGTGTCCCTGCTATTAGGTACACCTTTGCTTAACCCTTTGGGAGATTACATGCGAAATGTTATGTTAAATAAAACATATGCATGAAATAGTAATCTAAACTAAGTATCTAGTTACTAGATGATGAAGGAAAACATAAGGAACATAATATTATAGAAATGCGAGAATGCTAGAGAATGGCGATGACAAAAATAGCGCTATAATTCAATTAATTATTCCAACAGAAAATATACAACATTACAAGAAAATACCATGACGCAACAATCAAATGCATTGTCTTCAATGACGTCGGAAACAGCGAAGAAATAGAGACGCTTGAAATTACATGTAAGTAGAAACAGTTTCAGAAATACTTTTGACTACAAGACAATATCATGTCTTGAAGACGAGATTTTTCTTGGAAGTAGTTTCTGTCAAAGAGGTGAGTGACGATGCGGATAAATTGCTTGCTCGTCACATATATAAATGATTTAACTATAAAATAGTTTACTGCAAGTTTTTGACTAGTTTTTAGGGATCCGGACAAAAGATAAAAAACGGAACCCTTATAGATTCACTCGTGCGTCTGTCTGTCTGTTCGGCCATCAGTTACAGCCAATTTGCTCTAATTTGATTATATTCATGAAAGAAGACGAAAATTACCCATTCCCTCCCCTGATCTCCTAAACTTCTGAATCTAAAATTAAAAAAAAAATACAAAATATGGTTCATTGCCTGTGAAAATCTATAACAATTTTATCAATTGAAAATTCTCCGTTCACTTACGGAAAATTTGACTTTGGCATTGTACGGAACCCTCTTCACGCGAGTTCAGCTCGCACTTTTTTTTAATTCAAGTTTTCAATGATGTAACTTTAAACACCTCCACGACCCCCGTTCTATTCAATGCAATGCAATCCATCAGCACAATGTTTTGATTGCGTTACATTGAGTTCTACCATAAAACGTGATGATTCACTCCAAAAAAAAGTCTTTTTCCAGCAATAAACTGTGTTAGACTTAGTTTGATGTACAGAATGCTTGGTTGACGGCTTCATGAACGGTCTGATTGCACCTCATATAACCAATTCGTCTTTTTAGATGCACCAACATTCAGAAACCTGCCGAAAGACGTGGAAGCTGAAGTTGGTACCACCGTCACTCTCAGTTGTGATGTCGATGGTTACCCCCCACCGGAGATCAGGTGGCTGCATCATGAAGAAGACCAGATGATTGTGAGTATAATTACTGTTATCTAGCCTGTATCATCCCACTGCTGGGGCCTTTCCTCATGCATGACTTCCAAATTCTTAGATCTAGGGCCAATGAGGACCACTGGTTGTTCGTTTTCTCCAGCTCGTCTCTCTATCTTCTGCGAGGTCTAGCGTGTTGCCATCTGGCTGTGTCAGGGCTCCTCTAATATATAATTTTTTAACAATATCAGTCTCCTGCTCTTACCTTATAAGCCCTATCATATTTGCTTGGCTTAGGGTTAGAGCATTTCGTCTTATTCTTTCATTTAGAAAACATCTCTGTGTGACACCACGCAGCGCAGCTGCATGACGCCGTCTTCTCGTGCGTAATAGTTTATTAATGTTTAGTGGTTTTTAACCGACTTCCAAAAAGGAGGAGGTTCTCTATTCGACTGTATGTATTTTTTATTTTTTTTTTTTTTTTTTTTTTTATGTATGTTACCCGATTACTCGAAGACGCCTAAACCGATTTGAAAAATTCTTTTTATGTTTGAAAGGGTATACTTCCAAGTTGGTCCCATAGTCGCCAAGTCGGGATCTGATGATGGAATCTTGGCGAAATCGAGGGAACTCTTCAAATTTTATAGGATAACGTACAGCAATTTTTATATTTTCTACAACAAGTGAAGCATTTGCGTTTGATAAGAACCATTCTACCATCAGATCTGATGATGAAGCCAAGAGTCACGGAACTCCATAATGAGACAATGTATCCTAGTCGTGTTTGGGCTTGTTGTAATTGTAACGGTATGCACTTTCCATGTGAACCACTAAAAAGTGAAAAATAAAAACTTTTTTGCAAAAAATAAAACCGACTTCAAAAAGAAAAAGTGAAAAATAACTTTAGCTTCTGAAGTCGGTGACAAAAAAATTAAATCAATCATACAAACGTCACCGACTTCAGAAGCTAAAGTTATTTTTCACTTTTTCTTTTTGAAGTCGGTTTTATTTTTTGCAAAAAAGTTTTTAAAAATATGTATGTTAGTGTGTAAGGTACCTATATTATGTGATATGGGTCTTTTGTTACCTGAATTAAATGATATATTATTATTATTTCCTTTATTCATTATTAGACATATTTCTTACATTTTAAAATATTTATTTATAAAACTAAATAAAAAAAAATATAAAAAAACAGTAGCCCACTAGCGCTGGGGACAGGGTCCGACCTGCTGGTGGTCAGGGCTCTTGAGAGAGGAACCTCCTAACAATACGACGACCTAGGATACCATAAGCCCAAAGCAATATGACTCAAGATTCAATAGACATTGTACTGGATCAGTCTTAACTGTAGTGTTCACCTGCATAATAAAGTTATTCTTATTTTTAGCAGAATCATTATGAAACTAAATAAATCTTGAAAGCCACCAATGGGCGTTTTTCATTACATTTTTCCAGAGAGATTCTATTTTTAGCATTTTCCTTCGACGTGCTCACTTCGACATTTCTCGGGACTTATTTGATACCTTCTGAAGCTCGAAATTGATTCATTGTGTGGGTTTCCGACCCGGAATCATTAGTGTTTTTTTAGAAATGAAATGTGACCTCGTCCGTCACATAATTATTTCAAGTGACTCCTGAACTTGGGTTATCGTTGTTGATTCGCGGATTTGTACCTTTTTGGTTCTTCAAAAAGGAAACAGTCGTCTACAAAAAAATAGTTAAGGACTATGACTGACTAGGATTGGTACATTTTTCTTGGGACAAACCTGCCACACTGTTCCCAAACCACTGTAACTCCTGGAAGCCAGAATCAACAGTGGTGACCAACAAAAGCGCCGAGACAGTGAAGCTCGGCGAAGTCCCAGAAAAAGAATTTGACAGTCTTGTATCCCGCAAATTAAATGTAGGTGTGTACAAGTGTTGTTCCATGTACATGTATGACATGGCCTAGCTTGGTTTAGATTTCCCAAACAATGAGAGATCCGCATGACCTGGTTTTGTAGAGCTTGATTTGTCGCTGTGCAAACGTACCTGTCCAACCATTTTGGGAAATAAGATCGTGCAGAGTATTATTCTAGAACCAAAATACAGTATGAACTACAGGCCAAAAACGCACGAACCAACAAAAGAATTCTCAATTAGAAGCGTAACAAATGTCCAAAAATAACCGACGCAACGAAACCCGTATAAAGTCAGTTGGTCATGAGTAATTATGTAACGTACTGTATACAAAAGTTTTGCGTGAAATCGATGACCAAAGCGATGTTGTGGACAATTTTATACCGAAAGTTTCACCGTTAGTTTGTGGATTATTGGTTATGTGGTATTTGGGTTTTCGCTGTGGTGTTGAATAATGATTGTTCAACGAGGTGTTATAATATCTTGCACATTTTCACTTGCATTGACTTTCGGTTCATTGTTAGACTTCCCCTGACTGCCTTTTTCCGTTTATTGCCCGTAGTACCACTAATGTTACGGGATTTATAATTTGGTACATCATCATCATCATTTCAGCCGAAAGACGTCCACTGCTGGACATAGGCCACCCCCAAGTGTCGTCACATTGACCGGTCCCGTGCGACATAAGACAACATAATCTCGACATTGAAAACCTTATAACTCAAAACCATAATCTCAATACTTTAAAATATGAGACGTTTAATAGATTAACAAGTTATCGAAACTAGATTGTTTAGTGATACTACGGGATTTTTTTTACCAGTAAACGCTTTTTTCTTCTACTTCTTATAAATTTTTTCCTCTCTATCCATTTATTCATTTTCATCATTCTTTTAGTCTTACTATTGTGGTTATCTGTCTGACTCTGTTCCCTATTACTAAATGACTGTTGTTTGCGTTGATAGGTGGATATCTTATAAATTAATGTACAATAGTAGTATTATCTGCTACTAAACTTCACTTTGCTGGGTCTACTTTGTTCAAATTTTACAAAATGGCAACGTTCGCTTTTTATAACATCTTCTTTAGTTCAACAGTCAGTTTAAACACAGGAATTTAAAAACTAGTTAGTCACAGTGCTCCAAGGCATACACCAAGAACTGCGTTACTAATTACATATTTTTAACGACTCAAACATAACAGGTTTCACTAGAAGCAATGCCATACAATGTATTCTTAGTATTTTGTTAATGTCAGTCCTACCAACTTCTTCGAGGCACATTTTATCTTCACTTCATATTTAATTGGCAATCTTCTATACCATACCATGCTTTGGATCCTTGTATTAGGTTTGCCAAATATCTTCTTTATCTGGCTTTCATATCAAAATCAGGTCTGTCTACCGCTTAAGACCCACTGCTCCTTGTCCAATTGCTCTAAATGGCATTCATTTGCCCTTTTCTCTAACCAGTCAGGGTTGACACAGTGTATTGCTTCTTCCAGTTTTCTCTATTAGTCATCATTTCTACTGAGAAATGAAGCATTACTACTCTGACAGTAATCACTTAACCTATAGTTTTTTTCCTCATTGTCATTTCTCCCTAATTGGTTGAATGATACACAAAAATCTATTTCAGTTACGGATTTTGTTATATCAATATCTCTACCATATTCAATTATATCTCCAATATTAGGTGGAACTGTACCAGTATCAATATCGTGTCCTAATTGTTTGGCTCTACCAAAAGTTATTTCATTTGTGGTATTTACTTTGTGTACACGAATATTGGAATTGCTTTGTCCGTTAGAATTTTGGTCGTAAAAATCTGGAGTGTTTTTTTTGTGAAGAGCTTTTAGTAAAACATGTTCTTTTTTATTGTTATAACTAATTTTTTTTTTTAAATTCATTAGTACTTTTCCCATGCATACAAATTGGTTTCAAAATTATAGGCAGACATATTTTACAGATCTGTTTTCCAAGAAGTGTGGGTAGCCGAAAACTAAACGTTTCGTTCCAAAAATATATTATTATATATTTCGTCCACAAAATTCGAAACTACCCCGGGGCAATCTCATTACTTACTATACTACACATAGCTTTGACTGTGGGCGTCACGGCCGCAGCTTTATTACAAACTTGTCATATCTCTGAGAGAATTGTACTAACAAGGCATGAGATAGCCCTGTTTGTCTGAATTTAGGTCTCGTTGTGAGTTTGGAATTTTAATTTTCTTTTGTTTTAAGTGTTTTGTGTTGTACTATATAGTATAACTAAAATAATCCTATATTGTTGACCTTTACCTTCTTCAAAAGTCTTAAAGAAGAATGGTACAGTATAGTGCCACAAAATATTAAATAGAAAAAAAAAATTACTGATCCGTAGTACGTCAGTTCGAACCGTGCTGCAATTCGATAAACACCCGTAAAGGGTGTAAAAAAACTCTTATGAAGCACAAGAAAAGGCACAAGTTCTCCTCATCATTGCAATTATTTTTTTCTTGAACACCATACCTGGGAACCTTATAGTTTCGGAGATATTGGGGGTCAAAGTTCCAACATTTTTACAAGTTTAATGTCATTCCCCAGCAATAACTTTTGCGTAGGTTTACTTAGGTCCATGTTCACAGAAAAGATAACGGTATGATTATCTAAAAACAGCTGTCACTGTGACATGTTCCCATACAAAAATGTGATTTAAACAGCTGTTTTAGATAATCAGACCGTCATCTTTTTGTGAACATGGACCTTAGTTTAATATACAGAATGCTTGGTTAACGGGTTCATGAAGAGTCTGTTCACACCTTGTATATGAAAAATCTAATAATTTCTGGCCCATTTTTTGGTTTTGTCTGGCTTCCAGGGCCTCTTTTAAAGCTCGATAAAACCTGTGCGAAAAAAATGTGCATACGGCTCTGGAAATTGACACTGGCAAACACTTGAACGGTAGCGCCTACCTCCAGATTGGTAGGGTACCTTTGGTCCGTATCGGATTTCAAACCTTTTTCTGTGTTACTGATAATCATGTGTGGGACTTCCTAGTTCTACGTGTAAGCTTATGTACCTAAAGTATTAACAAAAATATTTTGTCCACAGCGAGTCGGAAGAACAGCAAATCTGACTCTAACATTAGACACACATACTTCTGGCCGTTATCTTTGCAAAGCTAGCGTCGATGGATACACTGAAATAGAGGCTGAAGCTTCAGTTTTTATCAAAGGTAAGTGAAACCTTGAGTTAAATTGAATAAGGTCTAGATTCATATTTAATTATAGCCTGGCGAAGGCGACATCCAGAATCTTAGTTCTGAAATTGATTTATGATTATGTTATAATCGACGTCATGATTTGTTTTGGCACCCTCATGTTGAATAGAACGTTACGGTCGAACGTAAGGGTATATTTTTGCCTGAAGATTTATTTGACTAACAGTTGCAACCTTAGCGAAGTTTCAACTTACTTGGTGTTTTTGTAAAAGTAAAGAATTACAAAGAGGTCAATATAATCCTCATACAATTGTTGAAAAACTACTACAAAATCTGATTATAGATTAGGTCAATAACTTCGATAGCAAGTCCTAAATTCTAACAATATTTCAAACACGAACAAAACAGTTATTTCAGGTGAAGCATGTCTATTCCTAGTTTTATACTTCGATAAAATAACACATTTCGAGAGTCATGACTTTCTCGAAACAAAAAACAAGGCACTACTGTTGCGAATCGCAAACTTCCAAAGAAAAGTCAATGTCATACTCAGAATTAAAGCAACTAAAGGAATCGGAATCAAATTATACGTATCAGACACTACCTATTAGCTGAAACGTGACTCACATACGTTCTATGCAATGGAAATAATTGATAAGCTACTTTAATTTGTCGTGTTATGGATATTTTAAACAACTGTCAAAGTTGTGATATAATGCGTGTAACAGAGGTAACTGATCATATTAGAACCGTGTTACTAATTATTAAGCTGAACCAGATTCTCCATGGAACCAACAACGTAGGTAATCGCGAAATTGATAATGAGCTATTCCAAAAGTCCTAAACTTAAGGTTGGCCATCGTGCTATAGAGCGCAGTTACTTAGGTGTAAAATTAACAGTTCGTGTTTGAAACTGCAGTGCGCTCCAATAGCAAATCGTTGACGTGGCTCGAAAAGCTGCCCAAACTCAATTGAGACAGAGCATGTCTGTCGCATACCAAACGAGCTGTCAACGCGTAAAGCTCAGGATTGGTGCCCTGAAACACAGGGTCGCGACAGACCAAGAAGATGGCGAGACGAACTCGATGTCTTCCTTGAGGGTTGGAAATAAGTAGCACAAAATCTTGACCTTTGGAAGGAATGGAGAATTTTTCCATTGCTGCAGCAATGGAAAAAAATGGGTAGCTATAGTAATTACATCCTAAACAAAAGTTCAATACCCATTCCACTTAAAAGTATTTCCGATACCCGAAGTACGAGTATACTGACTTAAGTCTGTAGTCAATTCGTATAATAAAAATTAATTTCCCAAAAATTACTTAAGTAATAAACTTAACATATTCCAAAAAGTGTATAAATTCTTGTTAACGCTACTTAATTTTCCTACAAATCTATAATTGGATGTTTCTATAGAAGTTTCGTTTCGTACGAAACGCTTTCTTTCATAAAAAATAAATGAATTCCACCCCTGGGCTCGTACGTTGAATAGCTCACACATTTCTAATGAAGGACCCTACTATTTTCCTTCGCTGTAATTAATTATTTTATTTGGGATTCATATTTATGCAAAGATCAAAGATCTATTAATGTAATTAGGTTGTGTGCTTTTATTTTTAAAGTATGTCGAAAAATATGGTTAGTGTTTTTTTTACTGAGAATAATAAGACTAATAAAAGTCTGAAAACGTCAAATCACATTGATCAAGGTGATCAATTCTTTTGCTTTTGCTTATAAAGCTGGTTACCAAGAAAATATGAAAAACTTTTCATAAACGAAGCTAATAAATAAAATTCAGTCACATAATAAGAAAATTATGAAATGGAAATTAGACATGTATGTGAAGTTTGATTACTAAATTAACATGACTTTAATCTTTCTAAGAGTTTAGGTTGTACAGTTTCTCTAATTGGATAACAATAATAAGAACATAGCAATTACAATTTTAATAATTCATCTGATTATAATCATAGGCATATGAGCTAAATTCTCATTTATATATTCAAGCTTCATTTTCAGATAATTATACCTTGGTACTAATTTCATTAACACAAAATTTTGGAATTTCCAACAATTTTCTTTACAATTAATTTAACGAAATTTAGGTCTAATTATCTTACTACATGAGGTATTTTACACCGAAGCCTAGCGAGGCCGGAATTCTAAATAAAATATGAAATGATTTTCAGGCCTCGTTTACCAAAATAGGTAACACTATCTCAAAATTTAATGAATCTTTTAAATCTAAGTTATTGGTTTTGTTCATTAATTTTCAGTTAACGATTTGATATTGAATTAATATGACGTCTTTACAAGGGTATCGATGATAAGTATGTCCGAAATTTTGATAAACATTTTAGTATTTTTGGTACTTATTAAATTTGTGTCAGAACATTTACTTTTAGGAAGGAGAGTGGCAGATTTCGATCTATTAAATTATTTCCAACAAATGATTTCAGACAAACTTTTGACCGTGGCCATTGCCATAATATAGAACTTACAAATTATTCAACGGGTACTACTGGTATCAAAAAAGAATCATATATATTGTTGACCAAATCCATTCAGCTATTAGAGCGTGAAAAGATGACGGAAAAACAGACAAAATTGTTCCCACTTGAAATATGTATAGCATGGGTCTATAGTAGAGATAGCATGTTCTATACCTAACTGCATAAAGTATACTGCATTTAACCCACCTGCATAGACACATTTCTTCTAAAACTATCATAACACAAAATTAGCGGTTTTGAGATTTACTTTATGGATCTTTTGACATTTACATTTTAAGGATCTTTGTTTATAGACAAAAAAAAACTGAGGCTTGTTCAGTGAAATGCCTTTTTTTTTCAAATATAGTGCAAATGAAATTAAAAGTATAACGTACGCTAGACCGTCCCGGGTCCGAGCCGAGTGTCGACCGTGCAATTTTGTATGACAACCCTCTTTAATTCGGTAGCAGCTCAGAAGCATGAGTGTGAAATGCATGAGACGGAAGTATCTCTGCCCCCTTATACGGCACTTGGGGCATCCCCACGTTAGGTTAGTTAGGTTCCTTCAAACCCTGCAGAGAGAAATAGGAGCCCCGTTATTGCACGGTCGATACTCGGGTTGGACCCGGCACGGTCTAGCGTGCCTCATCAGGTATGTATTATCTTAACACCGAATATTTCTGTGTTATGACAGTTGTTTAGAGGACTGATGACTGGCGATATTTTAAAACTTTTTTCATTCGAAAATCAGTACCCTTAGTAAGGGCTTTGCGACGTAAATGGGATGGTATGCGAATGTTAGCTACTCGTACCCCAAGCAAGGTGAATAAGAAGTTTCATACAACGCGTTCGTCGTCGTTTCCACAACGCCGGGTTTTCACTCTTTGTATATCGTTACTGTCGTGTAGATGAATATATTGTCTAACTGAAATGTTACGGAATGGCTCAGCTTGAAGTAACTTCTATTGTACGTGGAATGTGTTAATGTATATTTATGAAAATAGTACCGTGTTTAGAGGGGCCTAAATTTGAGGACACGTGAGAATTTCTTAGGGTGTTTGTTATTTCAAAGTTACTTTTCATCGCCTTCTTCAACATCTCAGACAACATTTGGATTTTTGCTATTCGTCATTAGATCCTCAACCTTAGAAACTTTAGCCCTTATTATGAAGGGGCTTGTGAATTTACGTAATTAGTTTGAAGTGGTATCTACAACGCCACATACCAACTACGCATCATACATGACGCCACGCAAAATGTTGACGTCAAGCCAAGTTTTTCGCGGAGGTTGGATATGGAAACCGACATTAACCGACGAGTAGTAACCTTCTAGATACAACATTCGTCTAGTTAGGTGATCCTACCATCCTATTCCTAATATCTTTCTATATACAGGGTGTTAACAACCTCAACACGAAGCCGTCAACGAAACCTTTTGTAAGTACATCAAACTAAGTAACTTTAAGCGAAGGTGAGGGAAACGACTTTGTTTTTGGGATCAATAAATCAGTTTTTGATGTAAAAATCCTAAATTAAAAAGTTAGAACTTTGACCCCCAATATCTCCGTAACAAGAAGGTTCCCAGGTATGGTGTGAACAAAAAAAATATCACAATGGCGGGAGAAACAAGTGCCCTTCGGCTATTTTTAAACTTTTTATATTTTTCATACGGAAAAAGAAACGGCAGAAAATTAAGTTGTTTACACGAGTAATCCTTCAAAAAAATCATCGTTCTCAATTTATTTGGAGTTGACGCAGCATGTCTTCTTATTCCATGCTTTTCCATTGATCTTCATCTCATCAGACACCTCCTTTCTTGCCATATCATCCTTAACAGTCTTACTAATCTTACTAAAATGCGAAAATTAATAAAGTCCTAGTTCTAAACACTTAAAAAGCAACTCCATCAAACTTATGAGGCATTTCAAGTAACTAGAGTGCTTCTTAATAACAAGGCTTGAACCAAATAACCGACCATTCAGAGTACAACAATACTAGGCGAACAAAAGCAGATATTTTGAAGTCATGCAGGTCGACCTTAGGCCTGCCGCGCACTGGCCGACTACGTTTGCTTTTTTTTTGTGAATGGCATCTCGCAGTTCGACCTAGGAGGTGGCCGTCTGTTTATCAGGACTATCTTGGTGCTGTGAGTGGGCCTCCAGCCAGTGCGAAAAACTTACAAACCAAGCGACTGCACGCTAAGGGGTACGGACCTCGGCTTAAGGCGTCACAGGGGGAGGAAAAGGACATGCTGGAATTGAATGGTACGGTCGCACTACTATAGTCGCCGTGATAATGAAAAAAGTAGCAGTGACCACAGGTTTACCAAAATTACTAAGACTTTTGTCGATGTGACCCGTAGTTTTAGTCACAGCAATCATTGTTCTACATCTAACCTAAGCCTTCGAAAGAAAGTTATCTGTTGTTGGTCTCAACTGTCATTTGTAGATCTTTGAAGAGAAGAAAGTCTGACAACCAGTCTAACCAAATGCTAAGACTCAATTACTGAGCTATAGATGTCAGATTAACAGGAGCTCCATATATGCTATCTGCAGTTAGTTTGGAAGCCGACTTTAGCATATAATGCGGTACGAGTAGACCATCTAGTCTAGCCTCTTCAAAACTACGTGATGATGGAAAAATGTAAGTTGCTGTAATCAAAATCGAGTCGCCAGTGTGTTAGGTCTCTTAGATGGAACAATTTATAATTTTAATCACAGGTGTAAGTAGGGCAGGTCTTAACTAGGTTAGTTACAAAGGGGTTGGTTCCTAACCCTGAAACGCTTGCTAGCTATTCAAACTAAACTTGATAATATACATATTCAACCCTCCGTAGGTAAATATAGACCTCTATTTTGAATGGAAGGTAAATAGTGTATTCTAGAACAAATTAGACAGGTGATATATTCATTGTATTGATAACGCCAGTCGATTAGGTGGATGACCTAATTTGATGTCATAGTTGGACAGTTCATTAATACATTTGAGTTAATATCCTAATGAGAATACAATTTCGATATTGATCATATTTGAATACTGGATGAAAGATAGCCCTGTAACTTAAAAGAGAAAAATATGCTGTTTAAAAATACGCTTTGTGCAAACAGATTTATAGTCGTTTTCACAACGCCCCCTCCTAAAAAGCACATGATTGCATTTTCAGTTCATTCCAAGGTCAGTTTTTTGTTTTTCTATCCTAAATGGTATCCCACTGCAGGGTTCTGCGATCTCAGACCAGGTTAGCCTTGTAAACATGATCAAATCTTCATTCCACCTGCGCTGCGGTCGACCTCGATAGCGCTGTTCAGCATGAGAGTTGAAACTCCAATAATGCAGACATATTTAGTGGTCCAACAATCCAGACATATTTAGTGGTGTAACTTATTTTAATGCACACTGGTAAAAGAGTCGTTTTAGACAAACATCTTTGAACAAGCAAGCAAGATGTCTTGTGTCTTAAAAGCCATAACTTGTTAGTCATGTTAAGCCTAAAGCAACTCTACGCCAACCATATATGGTATAGTAGCAACGTACGGTCATTAAAGTGAACATTATGACCACACGCGTCGTTTATGACATGTATATGACCATATATGTTATGAGCTCAATTTGTAATTAATGCTCCAACTACTAACTAATGTAGCTCTTGAAATCTTGATTAAGTCGGCCAGAAATAATTACGAATAAATAATAAATAAAAACTTTATTATGATCCCAAAATATATTTTAATCTAAGGTCTGTTGAGCTTTTACCTATAAATTAATACGTCGTTGGTTCGAACACAGGCACTTTATATTGTGTGATTTATTGCATTTCCTCTGTTTCTAAAATGGAAAACATCATGGGAACACCAGCATGTTCTATGACTAAAATATCGTGACGTGCAGAAGCCGACCAATCACATTCATTAAAATCTACATCGCGTCTCTCGTCCCTCTTGTGATTGGTGGAATCTAGCACATCTCCGTACAGAGGTAGGTATTAATCTAAAGTCTAAACACCCGTATTATCATCATACTATTGACTTCCTTGAACTTTAGTCAAATGAACTCCTCCAATTCCGATCCGTAGTCGCTCTAAAGAGAGCCTGAGTCCCTAGGAATAATTAAGCCAACAAGAGGAACGTTATAGACTACTAATGCTTATGCTAGTGACTATTGATTTTCATTTTAACCCATAAACTAATATTTGTGTTCTTTTCAGGACCACCGAAGATAATTTCGAACCAGACTCAATTTGGGAACCAAGGAGATACGGTGAACATAGAATGTGCAGCTTTTGCAGTACCCAGGATTGACAATATCATTTGGACCTTCGATGGAATTGAAATTGATGCCATACATGATCAGGTACCTATTGAATTCACATTCGTAAACTCACGGAATTTTCCCAGGGTAGGCAGATACAATGAACTTCTGTTTCTGTGTCCACGTTTATACATTGAATTAAATAAATATTTATTACAAAAACTTCTTCGTAGATCTAGTGGTGGCAAGCACGACTGCTGAGTATGAGGAACGAATCCATTGGGGTTTGATTCCTGGGTTGGGCATAATGACATTGGGTTATTCCATCAGACATTTCTCAGTTATAGTTTTCATTTGCGCCCGGTTGATGGCAATAGGCTCGCCTTTATTATATAACTGGCAAAATGTGGGTATACTATTAGGACACCTCTTTCGGGGATTTCAGGCGAGATATAGTGACAAGTGTTCCAATAAATGGTTAAAATAGGTAAAAATAACATCTCTCATGACAATTACAAGATCAGAAAAGACAATAATGAAGTAACATTTGATGGCAACGAAATATTTCGTAATAATAATATTGCAATCAAAATAATTGGGGATATCGAAAATCCATGTCATTGAATACAATTGCTCCTCGCGGTAATGATGAAAGGTGTCGCTCATTATAAACGAACAAACCTTGTTGTAAAGTATGACGCCAATTTCAATCTACAAAAGAAACAGTCATTGTACAGAAGCAAAATAAAGCCTTAGCGTTAAAGTTCAAAGTTGATTGGAAAAAATTGTCAGTTTAAAGAAGCTGTATGAAGAGTCAAGGACTTAAATTGTTAAGACACTCACTACTTTCCAACTTTGCACTTTTATACTTTCACGAGTACGAATATTACCGACTAAACCCAATTTGCATTACACGACTAATATACGAATAGTGGTAAGTGGCTCATCAATTAAAGTCTGTCGACTGTACATTTAAACAAATTCCACCAACTATATTCCTTATAGCCTGTTTTGTATTTGACTCTTGAGCAACGACCTTCCTCTCCTTTTTCCACTCCCTCTCCCCTTCTTTTCTACAGTCTCTGTTATTATCGGCCAGTCCTTATGGTTCATCATCATCATAATCGTTCTGCCTTTGTCCTATTTTATTTTTGGTCGGCGCAACGTTTCCTTCTCCCATTCTTTTTAGTAGGAGTTCACTAACTATAATTTATTTTATTAATCATTTTCTACCCAGGACTACGCATTTCTCGAGGAGCTCCAAGCCGGTGGTGTAGTGAACTCTACGCTCATCATCCGAGAGAGTCAGTCTAAACACTTTGGGGTCTACAAGTGCAATGTCTCTAACGACTATGGAAGCGACACTATGGAAATTGTGTTACGGCCTAACAGTAAGTTTCTCTTTGTTTAAACTTAAAATCATAGCTAATAAAGCATATATTATATCACAGTTTCAGACTGATTTACGGGCATTTAACTTCTAAATTGTTTGGTTGGCCGTACTTTCTCAAAATATAACTTTGTTTTTTTTTCTTGTGGTCCCAAAATACCACTCAAAAATATATTTAGGGGGAATCCGGGACCGCGGTCCTGGTCCCGAATGCCTTCCGACCCATTCCGACGAGTCCGCCAAAAACAAAAATACAATCGAACATAAAACTTCCTCCATTTTTGAAGACGATTCAAAAGTGACGACTTAAATCGCAACTTGCGCCTATACGATCTTATACCCGAAATGCTCATACGAATCCTACGTGTGGCATAAAACGATCGTATATATACGCTCTAAAAATGCGCGTTATCTGGAACCACCTAATCTTTGGTTTGATCTGCCGCTTATTTAGCGCTAAGACAAAATTGGTGGCATTCTAGCCTTTTGTTGTCAGGCATGGAACATAATCATTTCCAGCGCAATTCCAACATGTTTTAGTATTAAATTTTGATTTGTAGACAAATCATGTTTCGTAACTGTATGGGTTATTAGATATTATTCCAGGATTGACACGTGTTCTTAAAATGTTCCGTAACTTTTATAAGAAACTTTGTCTTTGTCTTCCATTTTGTATCGACGACAATGAAAAGGACAATTGACAATGAGTACTAACCTTTTAAGTGTGTGAATCAAGGACTTACTTGTAATACGTCAGTCGATTTGACTTTAAGGATTGTATTTAACTGCGTTATTTTAAAATATGTTCTAGTATTTATGAGGGATTATTTTACTATCAAAAATGACATTAGCTTTTACCGTACTTTGCAGTGCTTGTTTCCATTATTTTTCATATCATCTTTATACATTAAGCACTCATCAAAAACGGTATTTGTATCTTCATATTTAAGGTTTAGAATACTCCCTGCATCTTAGTTTCCTATTTCATTCTTCGTCTTCTTAATAATTTTGTTTTTTATGACACACTTATCTAATACTATAAAGAAAGTAATATTAGGAAGTGAAAAAAAAATCTTGTTTCTATTTGGTCTTAAAAGATGATGGGGGCCGTCATTACAACCATTGTTTTTTATTAAGTATTTTATGACAGCTACTTTACGAGTTTCGAGTTTACGACTGTTCGCCGAGGAAATTGAAAGAAAAGGATAATCTTCTGTTTGATGGCCTTTAAATAGCTGTAATTTGCTTTGAAAATTAACGTAATAGTTTTTGTGTCGATAAATATTTTGTGATCGGACTCGATAAGAGTTTGAGGGTTAAGTTTGTTTATAATGTCTTGATATCATTTACATTATAAGTGATTAGATGTGAGAGAATCGAAGATTAAACTATTTCTTATTTTGTATTTTAATGTATTTGGAGAACAGCACCTAGAGACTAATTAACGAAAAAAATTCCAATGTATTTTTTCTCTAGTTGTATAGTTTTTGGTTTAGTTGGTTAATTTTTTGACTATCCTAATGGAAAATTTAAAAGTTCATTTTAGAGAACTATTATTTGAAGTAGGTACACAAATAATAGAAAAAAATCAGTAATACTTACGAAACAGTCGTCGGTCTAGTGGTCGCAAGTACGACGGCTGAGAATGTGGTCCAGGGTACGATTCCCGGGGTCGGGCAAAATATAATTGGGTTTTTCCATCAGGAATTTCCCAGTAGCAACCATGGAGTCTGGATTCGTGCCCGATTGATGGCAATAGGCTCGCTCCCTATTACATGACACTTAAACATAACTGGCGAAATGTGGGTGTCTATTAGGTACACTTCTGTCTAACCCCTTGGGGATTACAAGCGTGATGTTATATTATATTTTAATACCTACGAAAATATTTCTAAAATCTATTCTCCGCAAAGCAGCTCGTCTATTTCAGTTGCTATAAGCACATAACAAAAGAGATTGTTATCTAACGATCGAAATAGTGAATAACTCTATATCTGCCTGTCATTCATTCGAAAATTCGTTAAAAGCCGCCATCCCATCGCTCGATAGGACATCACTATTATTCTCTCGGCTGACAGAACCGCTATTACAGTTCCAATGGCCGTGCATTATCGTAAATGTATCGCCATTTTGACTTTATAACCCTCACATAACTATAGATCATCCATCTCCGGTCTCTTAACAAAATTCTCTTATATTTTTTCCGAAAATGTTTACGCTAGATTGGTTTCGGGCTTTTGTGTTTCGTTCGAGGGTCTGAGACTCAAATTTTGTCTAAGACTAGAGAAAATAAAATCTAGCTTGATGGATGCTGGATTTTTAGGGTCACTTTTCGTATTTTTGGGTGATCCAATCTTTGCAAAATGAGGGGTATAACTCAACGTTCAAAACTAATGACTGGATCGAGGTCTTGAACACTTGTCAGATGAATAGGAGTCTCACCCCTTGCTCTAATATAAGCGACTACATAATCGTCGCGATCATTTGATGGAAAACAACGCGATTGATGCGTTCGCCGAATAAAATGAACGGGGGATTCCTTGTATCAGGACACGACCTTAGTTTTAAATCTCTTATGATAGTACAGTATAAAAAACACCCATACACTGCTTCATTGGTCTAGATGGCTGTAAGCGACCACGACCACGAGGTCCTAGGTTTAATTCCCAGGTTACGAAAAGTGTTATTAGATATTTGAGCTATGTCTCAGAGCAGCCGCCAAGTCTGGTTTACTTACCCTACTAACAAAATGTTTTTTTTTTTCTGTTTTTGTTCTAGAAACATTCCCGCTCCTCCTAATCCTATTTGGAGTGACGTCAGGCACAATCATGGTAGGTGCAGTGATCATGCTTGTGATATTATGTCAAAGAAAACAGAGGAAGAACAAACAAACTCAGGTGGCAGAGAAACCTGACGTTACTGTAACTGCAGAAGAATTGTACAAAGAAAATGATAGAAATTCCAATATTAGTGATTTGAAGCTTGAATTGAGGCAGGCGAATGGAAGTTGTGAAATTGTAAGTATACATTTTATTTCAAACTATAGTCCGCGCCATGAGAAGCTATATTTTTATAAACAAAGAATTTCTACCAAGATACGTAGCGACAATTCAATCAAAAAGAAATACTCCCAAATTCAATCTACTTATATTATCATACGTGTCATACGAAACTAACGAGCAATTTTACTTGGTCGGGTTATATTTTGGCAATATGAAGAGCTTTCGTCTAATGTTTTGTGGTAATGAAACGCATCTGAAGTCTTAGAAAAACATTTGGGCCACCATTTTGAAGTGAGATCATGCTAACGCTGTCAATTTTGAATTGATCCAAAGGTTGCGAACCCGAATGTGTGTTTACAAAATTCATAGCTTCTTGTGGCGGGGAATATAGCTCTTACTTGGGGCTTCGCTCCTTTTATGTACGGAAATTAACCCAACTGTGACACTTGGGAATAATAGAGCTTTTTGTTAGTGACAGCATTTTTAAATCGCATCGTCATCATCATTTCAGCTAAAAGACGTCCACTGCTGGCCATAGGCCTCCCCTAAATCGCCACATTGACCAGTCCAGTGAGACTCGCAACCAGCGGATTCCCGCAACCTTCACCAGGTCATCGGTCTACCTAGTGAGAGGTCTTTTAACGCAACGTCTTCCGGTTCGCGGCCGCCACTCCAAAACTTTTCGGCCATCCGTTCTGCGAGCAATGTGCCCTGCCCACTGCCACTTCAGTTTGACAATTCTTCGGGCTACGTCCGATCAGCAGTGCAAGTAGTTTTTGACTCCACAAAAATTCGTTTTATCCAGAATAACTGTCAAAATTATCTTATAGAGTCCAATCGAGTCCTACGTACTTGCACTGCAGTTGTAAAGGAAAAAAGGGGTTTATAAATTGAAGGGCAAGAGAATGATGATGACGATGATGTCATTCTTAAACGATAGTAACGTTATTTCAACATTCATAATTGTAGCTTCTATAATGGTTAGATTCAAAACCGCTCATCTATAATTACGTAACTTAATTACTGAAAATTTGACGCCTACGCTAGTGGAGACGTTTAGAGGTCAGGTGATATTGTACGTGATGTCCCTAAAAGGTCAATTGAAACGTTTGCGGTTTTTGTGTGAAGTTAGAACACTTTAAAGGGTGTAAACAACCTCATCAACTTTACGCAAAAATTATTGCTGGGAAACGACTTTTTTTTTAGTTGAAAAATCATGTTTTGTGATGGAACTCAATGTAACGCACTCAAAACATTGAGCTGATAGATGGATTGAATAAAACGGGGGTCGTGGAGGTGTGTATGGTGCAGAATAAAAAATGATCACAATGATGGGGAGAACATGTGACTTTCGGCTTCGTTAAGAGGTGTTTCTCACCCTTTATTAAGCCTATAAACTTTAGAACTCGTAGCTAAATAATTAAAGCCGCTTGGGTCAATCTTATGGCTAAGCCGCGCTTGCCTAGGTTGGTTTGTAGATGGGTGACCACCTATTACATACCGAGTTTCCTCCGTGCCTCGACAAGCACGTTAAGTCATCGGTTCCGGCCGTCATTTGTAGATCTTTAACGGTCGTTACAAGTAGTTAATGGCCCGAAAGGCTGCCAACCAGTCTTACCAATGGGTATCATATAGTTGGTACTCACTGGGTTGTGGAAGTCAGACAGGCAGTCACTCCATGTAAAATACTGGTATTCAGCTGCATTCGGTTGGACTAGAAGCCGACCGTAACAGTTAGGAAAAGGCTAGGCACATGATGATTAGCCTATTAACTTTAGAGAAACACACATGACCTACGTTTTGTAACGCGAAGGCTTCAAATAATGATTCTTACCAAAAACATTATAATTGTCTTGAAAATGCTTTAGTAATTTGATCTTGCCATTTTGATTCTAAGGCCGCGATCTTTCAACGTCGCGTAGCATCGGTTGTGGCTAAATGAAACATGTTACACGTGTTGTCTCTTTCTTATATTTGTGTTTTTAGCCAAAGTACTAAGTAATGTTAAAATATGTCGGCTTTAGTTACTTCAAAACCGTCATTTTCAAACTTACTGTTCGGTTTGGTTAGGTTGCTATCTCTGTCTGTTTGATATTTTGCGAACAGATGTTTTTGTCTTTATTATAGGAGCTTCAGATAGGATATTTCAAGCTAACTTCGTCTATAGAAAAACCGATAGCTACAGAAGTAGGCAGATTAAACGACAGTGTACAAGTATTATATCAACTGTCTGGTGACCACGACACAAGCCTTGCTTAGTATGGCACTAGATGGTGCTGTGTGTAATGCCCAGCAATATTTATTTATTTACAGTAATACGTAATTAAGTTATAGAAAATGGACTTACATTGGTACGGTGCCTACTAATAGAAAAAAAATCTTTGAAACCCCAAGTTACTCCAATTTGTTCTTAACAAATTCATGATTGAGCCATATCTATTAATCATTCATATCATTCGCTGAGCTCCATAAATAACATCAATTTATTTTTTTCTAGGACTATTCAAACACTGGATCGGATAGCACATTATGTTCGAACGCCAAACTTGGTAGCGGTATACCGCTCGCCGGTACAGTCCCTCTATCATCTATAAACCAGAATAACACATATCAGCCGTATAGATATAGCAACGACTACACGGATCCCGCGTACGCTGATTGTTATAAGGTAATGGAATTTGTAATGTGTCTATCAATATTCTATTCCTTATCTTGTATGATCTTGGGAGAATTTGGTTTGATGAAGCTGTGTGTTTTTTATGTGAAGGATCGTTTTTCTTACGTTTTGTGTTATTAAGACTATTTTAGTAAATTGTCTCTGCTTCACTTTTGTAGTTTACTCTTTATTCTATAATGGCCAGTAATTTTGTAACTTTACTTTTGTCGTTAACCATTTTTTGCTTTACGGTACTTCTGTTATCGTTCGTTAACTTAAGTTACTTTGTCACATCAATTGATTTGGGCCTAGAGCCTATACAAGTGATAAACTCTTTCAAAGTGTGTTTTATTTCTACGACGTCTTACAACAGAATATTATCATAAGCTTTACTGTCGCTTATCATGTCAATTCAATAGATGTTTGACGTCACTCTAATAATTCAATAGAAAGTCACACTGGTAAGGCCCTGGATACCTTTGTATTTTTTTTTTACTACTATTCAAATCAGTATCATCATTCCTGCCCTTGTCTCATTCTATTTGCAACATTTTTTCCTCTTCCACTCTTCTCTGTCAGACGTCACGGCATCATTTACTCCTTTCTCTTTCGTATTATTTCTCACACAATCTTTCCATCTGTGTTTTGGCCTTCCTCTCCCTCTCCATCCATTAACATATCAAATTCTGTTTTCATATTTTTATTAGTTATAAGTTTTGGTGAATCTTCTTCAATTTCGTTTTTTATTTTTAGGTTAACGGCTTCAGCAATGGTTACCAAACTTACGTGCATTATGGTCACGACTATACCCCAGGGTCTTTGAGGGTCCAGTCACCTACCATGAGCAGTGATAAACTTACGCCTAATAGGTACGATTACATTGTATATTTTAGCTAGTAATGGAGAAACAATTCACTGGAAATACAGGGAAGTGTATAGGAACCGACTGTTTCACTTCTTGGTAAAGATATCTTAACGAAGAAGTTTTTTTTTCCTTGTGAAGAACAAGGAAAAAAAAACTCATTTTCAATTCATTGTTACTCCATTATTTCTTCCTAGATTGATAAAACGTTTAATTTAAGTTTATAAGTTCCATGTTCACTGAAAAGATAACGGTCTGATTATCCAAGAACAACTGTTTAAGGGACTGTTCCCCTACAAAAATGTTAAACAGCTTGGTGATTGTATTAAGGTTCACTATTGCTTGTTCGGGTTTTGATAAATGAAATACGTGGTGTCTGTATGCAAGTATATTTGCGACTAGCTTAAATTACTATAAGAAATGTTTTTAAAGGCGGCATGTGGTATACATATAGCTAAGTATGTGGATATGTGACTTGCGTAGCTACGAAGACAATTCTCAATCTAACATACCGCCCACCAAAAGGACTTAAGTACTTTTACAATCACAATTAAGTTCTAACAAATTATCATCTACAAAATCAAGTATCTAACTCCAAATTGACAGTTTATAGCCCTAAATATTACAATTGTAAATTAATTGTTAATGAAAATCTAACTATGCTTACTAAAATAATTTACAATATCTCAATAATTCAAGAGAAGCTAAGTGGAATCAACGGGCAATGCACATAATTTAGTAATAGTTCTCTTTGTTATACAACCTCCACTTTTCACACTATACACCCTTGTGTTACCATCCGTGCCTGGATGTTTATCTGTAATTCGTCCTAAGGACCATTTGCTGGGTGGTTGATTTTCAGTCTTGATCAACACAATATCCCCTATTGCAAATTCCTTCTGTTTCTTAATCCATTTAGGACGCTGCTGAAGTCTGGTCAAATATTCCTCTTGCCAGCGTCGCCAAAAGTCTTGAAGAACCTTTTGTGTATGTTGCCAACGTGACAAATTATGAACCTTCACAGCTTGCAGATCAGGCGAGGGTACCACAATTGGTGGTTCTCCAATTAAAAAATGGCCAGGAGTCAATACATCTAAGTTTTCTATGTCAGTGTTATCTACTGGGCACAACGGGCGTGAATTCAGACATGCTTCTATCTGGCATAATATTGTGGTCATTTCCTCGAACGTCAGGTGAGTTGAAATAACACGTTTCAGGTGGTACTTTATCGACTTCACGCCTGCTTCCCACAATCCTCCAAAGTTTGGACTATATGCTGGGATAAAGTGAAATTGTGTTCCATCTGTTGCTAGCGTGGATGAAATTTCGCCTGTCATCTGTGCTTCACTCCACAATTTATGAAGTTCTCTGTTTGCACCCACGAAGTTTTTCCCATTATCACACCATAGGTGGCCACATTTACCCCTTCTGGCAACAAAACGTCGAAAGGCTGCTATAAATGCCTCTGAAGTGAGGTCTCCAACAAGCTCTATGTGGATTGCTTTAGTGGACATACATATGAAAATAGCCACATATGTCTTTTTGATTTTGTTGCCTCTTCCTTTGGATATCAGTGTTTGAAACGGTCCTGCGAAATCTACACCGCTATGCAGAAACGGTCTCGTCGGTGTTACTCTTTCCACCGGTAAGTCGCCCATTATTTGTCCTTTCGTTGTTGCATTCATTCGAGCACACTTCATGCATTTGTGAATATGTTTCTTCACCAGTGATTTAGCTCTTATAACCCAGTATTTAAAACGTAAGTGACATAACATTAACTGTACTCCTCCATGAAGTGTTTTCTCATGTGCTTCAGCAATGATTAACTGTATCAGTGTATTTTTATTTCCCAAGATCACAGGATTCTTCTTATCATCAGGTAAGTTAGCATGTCTTAAGCGACCGCCCACCCTGAGTACATTTTTCTCGTCTAAGTATGGATTTAGGCATCGTAGCTGACTTCTTTTCTTAACTTGTTTCCCTATTTTTATTCTATCTATCTCTTCTTTAAATTCTTCCTCTTGAGTCTTTTTAATGCAGATCCGTAGAGTATCTTCTAATTCTTGCGTTGTTAAACTCTGATTTTCATTGGTTATATTCTTTTTATAGTTCAGAAATCTTCTACAGTAAGTAATCGCTTTTATTAAATCAGTTAATTTTTCAAAATTTTCAAATTGTGATATTAATGTTGTTTCAGGTTCTATACTCCGTTCTGTGTTCAGGTAAGTATTGATTTTAGTTTTCTTCATTTCCAAGTCTGTTTCTGTTATTTCATGTTTAATATTTATTTTTGTTTCAGATAGCCAGCCCGGTCCGTGCCACCATAAGTTACATTTCTTCAAGTCGGATAACAACATTCCTCTAGATGCCACATCAGCGGGATTTTCGTGTGACTGAACATGGAACCAATGCTTGTTATTTATGTTTTCAACAATTTCGACCACACGGTTTGCAACGAAGGGTTTCCACCTGTTAGGTTCACCACTAAGCCATGCGATAACAATTGAAGAGTCAGTCCATGCGTACATTCCTGTTGTCGGTATCCTCATTGATTGTCCAACTTGTTTCATTAACTTTGAAAGAAGTAGGGCACCACAAAGTTCTAGACGAGGTAACGAAATGGTCTTCAGTGGTGCTACTCTGGTTCTGGCAGCTATCAGTTTTGTTTTAATCTTGCTGTCTGGAGTTTCAATTCTAATATAGACTGCCGCTGCATAAGCACGCATTGAAGCATCGCTGAATCCGTGAATTTGTATTTTGTCGTTGTTAACAGTCATCGTACCAAGCCATCTTTCTATTTGTATTTCAGTTATGTTAACGAGGTCTGATCTTATTTCTCTCCATTCTTGTTCTAGTGTGTTACTAACTTGTTCATCCCAGTTAACCTTTTCAAGCCAGAGCTTTTGTATTAATATTTTAGCCATAACAGTACTCGGTGCTATCCAACCAAGGGGATCAAACACTCTTTGTATATCAGACAATATGTTTCGCTTTGTTATGGACTCGGTTATGGGTGTAAATCTAAGATTGTATTGAAACTTGTCTGTTTTTAAATTCCATTCAATTCCTAATGCTTTGAGAGTACCATCGAGGTTTAAATCAATATGTGCCTTTGCAGATCTTTTATCCTCTTCTATATACTTCATTAAATCGATACTATTGGATGCCCATTTCGTAAGCTGAAAACCGCCTCTTTTTAGTGTGTCTGATAATTCTTTAGAAAGTGTCATAGCTTCAGCTACTGAATCTGTGCCAGATAAAAGATCATCCATGTAAAAATCCTCGTTTATAGTTTGTGCAACACGAATATTACTCTTTGCTTCGTCTTTGGCTACCTGTTGGAGCGTTCTAACGGCCAAATATGGTGCAGACGCTGTACCAAAGGTGACTCTGAGCAATCGGTATTCTTCCAAGGTATCAGATTCCTGCTGCCTCCACAGGATTCGCTGATATTCTGCATCTTCTTTGGTTACTAATACTTGGAGGAACATTTGTTTTATATCTGCCATAAAACAGACTTGTTTCATGCGCCATCTCATCAAAATGTTTCTCAAGTCTTCTTGCAGCTGAGGACCCACACGTAACTCATCGTTCAACGAAACGTTATTTGATCCTCTACACGACGCATCAAATACAACGCGTGTTCGCGTGGACTCTTGGTCAGATCGGACAACAGCGTGGTGAGGTAAGTAGACAGCTCTTTTATCCTTTTCCTTATCAGATACTTTCTCGAGGTATCCTTGTTCTTTATACTCATTAATAACTTTACTATATTCTTTTTGCAGGTCTGGCGATTTCCTGAACTTCTTTTCTAATTGTGTAAATCTATGTGTTGCTATCGATTTAGTGTTACCGTCTGGTGATTGTGGACTGTATGTATTAAATGGTAATTTAACAATGTATCTTCCATCTTCATTTCTAGTAGTTGTCTTTTCGTATACTTCTTCACACAGTTGTTCTTCCTTTGTTAAGTGTCTTTTAGTGTCTACGTCAATTTCCCATATTGATTTCAACATGTCTTCAACGTCAACTGAATGATGCATGACAACATACTGGTTTTGTTTTGTTGTATTAACTTCTCCGAAAAGAATCCAACCCAGGCTGGTTTCCTGAGCGCTTGGTGTGCCTGGCGGACCTTTGATTAGGTTGTTTTGCAGAATTTCGGCATATTCTTTCACACCCAAGAGCAGATCTATAGACCCTGGCTTGAAGTAAGTTGGATCAGCCAGGTTGAGGTCTTGAATGTGTGCCCATTCTTGTTTATTAATTGTTTTGGTGGGTATCTTTGTGGTCAGTTGCTTGGACATCACGTATGCCTTGATCGGTAAACAATAGTTTCGGTCTAATCGTGATCGTATTTGTAGCTGTACCACGTGTTTTATATCAGTCTTCTGAGATCCCACCCCTATAATGCTTGCCTTTACAGGTTGTCGTTCGAGCTTCAACAATTGAGTCGCATTTTCGCTAATAAAAGCTGCCTCGGAACCTTGATCTATCAGCGCCCGCAGTAAAATGGTGTTACCTTGCTCGCTTGTTGCTTCCACTACTGCCGTTGCTAAAAGTGCTGCTACTCTCTTCTTAGTACTGAAATGCGACGCTATCATTGTATTGACTTGTAATGCTTGCTCTTCTTCTACATGTGCTACAGCTGGAGGTGAGGTGACCGATGATTCTCCATGCTGCTTGGTCTTGTTTTCATGTAAAAGGGAATGATGGCGCCTCTTACAAATACGACAAGATACTGGCACTTTACACTTAAATGCTGAGTGTCCTGGTACTAAGCAGTTAAAACATAATTGTTTGTTTTTCACAAATTCTCTTCTTTCAGTAGGTTCCTTCTTGCCAAATTCCTTGCAATGACTTAAACTGTGACTTTCTTTACACATCACACAAACTTTCTCCGTAACTGGTGCGGCAACATGACATGAACGCTCCTTTATTGTTTTATTGTCCTTTGATGTACTATTCTGATTTCAAAAGTAAGCGTTTGTTGCCGTATCTCTTTTTCAAAATATCCCATGCATTAACATAATTGTTATCGGTTACCTGTATATGCTTCAATAGTGATTCGGCTTCTTGAGTAACACTAGTCTTCAAATAATGAAGCTTCTGGACATCGCGAAGCGAAGTGTTATTGTGCACCAACGAGATAAACAAATCTTGAAAAGCTTGCCATGATTCATAATTACCGGAAAACTTCGGTATCTCGATCCTCGGCAGGTGCACGAGGTTATTTTGTGGATTCACGCCGTCAAAACTACTATTTGGTGATCTTGATTCCACCACTGATTGTTCAGATAACGAAATAACCATGTCCTTTAAGTCACCTTGAAGCACGTTAAACAAATCTTCATAAATAAAAAATTCCTCATTCAAAAAATATGGCAATGTTCCTTTTTGTTCCTTTGGCGTTATTTTTACCAAGTCTTTATGCGCACATTTGAACGTATTCCAATAATCTTCAATGATTTTCATACGTGCCTCAATATATCCTCTTGTTAGGCGTGCTTTAGGACATTTCTTAAGGTTTGTTTGTGTTTTACGTAATAGGTTTGCAGTATCTTCTAACACGGAGAGAAGTTTCTGTTGTTCTTCAGTCGTATTCATTTTTCACATAAACAAGCTTGAATGCTGCTGATACCCGATGTATTAGTCGTCACTTAATTATTACTACAAGTCTTCGTAGTAAACAACTTGCTAATTCTCGGAATCCGATGAGCACAAAAAAAAAAGGTCGGCTTATCGCTACTGTGGAATGTGGGCCTTTTGTTCTCTCGTTAAGCGTCCGTACTGGATGGATCCGGCTCGATTGCGACCATATGGTGATTGTATTAAGGTTCACTATTGCTTGTTCGGGTTTTGATAAATGAAATACGTGGTGTCTGTATGCAAGTATATTTGCGACTAGCTTAAATTACTATAAGAAATGTTTTTAAAGGCGGCATGTGGTATACATATAGCTAAGTATGTGGATATGTGACTTGCGTAGCTACGAAGACAATTCTCAATCTAACACAGCTTATGTTTAAAACAGCTGTTATTAGATAGTCAGACCGTCATCTTTTTGGCGAATATGGACCTAGTCTCACTGAGTAACTGTCTGTTTGTTAAGTACACGTATCTATGGTTTCCAAGTGTTGGGATGGTTATGTGTATTTCATAATCATCATCATCATCAGCCTATAATGATCCCACTGCTGGGAGACGGCCTCCTCTCAATGAGAGGGAATGGGCTATAATCTACCACGCGGGCCCAGTGCGGATTAGTAGATGTCACATGTCTTCGAATTTTTGGTTCTAGGACATGCTGGTTTCCTCACGATGTTTTCCTTCACCGTTTTAAGAGCAGCGGTGATGAAATAAACTACACAAAGTAATGCGCCTGTCTGGGTTCGAACCCACGACTTACTGTTCGTAAGTCGGGGCCGCCACCACTGGGCCACCGCTGCTCTATGTGTATTCATTTTAGTGTAAATTTTGTGAGTGTGAATTTCTCAGTAGCAGACACGGAGTCTAGAATTGCGCCTGGTAGATGTCAATAGGCTCGCCGTCTATCACATAGGACTTAAACATAACTGGCGAAATGTGGGTGTACTATTAGGTACGCTTCTGCCTAATCTTTCAGGGATTACAGGCGTGATGCTATGTTATCTTTCATGTATGTTTTGACGTTGAAACTGTTTTGATTTACGTCCAGCATAATTTTAACGACTTCTTCTTTTGATTATCTATCCTACCCATTTTATTGTAGCCCACAGAAAATCCTGCAGATTATTTAAGTACCAATACCTTTTTTTTTTAGGTGAGAAACCATCAAATGACCCCCTCCCACTCTGGGCGGAGCGGGAGGGAGTGTCAGACTTTTATTGACTAAAAACCATCCATTTTCCTTCCTCGCCCTTTACGTTCCGGGGCCGCGGTAGGTATATCTTTCGAACAGTCCCGCAGCCCCGACAGTGGTGATAAACTTATGATTTGTCCTGCAGATTATCTAAGTACCAATACCTAACCTGTTATTGTAACAGGTCAGTAAACGGCAGTCTACCGCGTAGTGTGGACACGCCATCGACAGTGCAGTTCAACACTGTGACTGGCAACGGGTCACAGAACAACTCGCTACAGCGCAAGAAGAGACAGGATAGCAGCAATGCGCTCAACAATCTTGGACTTCCTACTACAGAGGGTAAGTTTAAATGTGCTAATGTTTTGGTAGTAGTCAGGAATCTTAACGGTTTATTCCGAACCTGACCCGAAATCCTTACTTACCTACCCAGTCGCGGGTTAAGTTAGGAAATTAAAAAAAAGAAAATTGTTCCGAACGTTACCCTATTCCTAACCTGACCCGACGTATCGTTCCTATCCTAACCCGAATTGCGATATAGATAGAGTTTCACTTTTTCTAAGGTAACTTATCAATATTTGTTTGAATAAATTTAACAAAAACGCTTCATATCTGCGAAAAACCTACCTAATACTTATCTATATCACAATTCGGGTTATGATAGGAACGATACGTCGGGTCAGGTTAGGAAGAGGGTAACGTTCGGAACAATATTTTTTTTCCAAGTTCCTAACCCAACCCACGACCGGGTTAGGATTTCGGGTCAGGGTTCGAAATAAACGTGTAGGCGCAGAATGTCCAATTCGCAAAATGTCCAGCGTTCAAAAAATGTCAAATTCGCAAAATGTCCAATTCACAAAATGTCCATTTCGCAAAATGTTCAATTCGCAAAATGTAACCGCCAGCATGCCTCTATCCGTGTTATTCGACGACTATTTTTGAAGGTTATGCAATTTGATATTTTGATTTTGAAAGAAAGTCGTCTATGTTTGTATGGACATGTGATAAGGAGGGATGAAACACATGTTACTAAAACGTGATGGTTATTAATGTTGATGGATGAAGAAGGAGGCCAAAGAAAAGATGTATGGATTGTGTGAGGAATGATATGAAAGAGAAAGGAGTAAATGATGCCATCACGACTGACAGGGGAGAATGGAAGAAGAAAACGTGTTGCACCGACCCCAGGTAAAATGAGACAAGAGCAGGAAGATGATGAGGATGATTCATTTCGTGTTGGTTTTCAAGTAGTATTAAGGGGTTTTAATCGATTCTTCAGATTTCTAAATACTTCATCAAACATTAACGTTGGATTTAAAAGGGCCGTTGGTCCCATCTGTCAATGTAGATCTTTGATAGTCGTTAAAGGAGGTCAGATAGGCAGTCGATCCATGTAAATACTGGTATTCAGCTGCATCCGGTTAGACTGGAAGCCGACCCCAACATAATAGGGAAAAGGCCAGGCAAATGATAATAATGACAATAAGAGCATCGAATCTCCTCCTCAACGCTGTCAGCTGGCAATTTGCCTAAGAGACAATAGTAGTTTCTAGTTTAGTCTGGTCCGGGAATTATGCCCAGTTGAATGATGTTGGAAAATCTGATGACAATAGGCACGTGCTCATTTCATGCGCTGACTAAATATCGGTGAACTATAGTTAAACTAGTATAACTCTGCCTAACTCTTCGAGGATTACAGTCATGATGGTATGTTGTATAACCCCTTCACATTTTGTATTTTTTGGAAGGAAGCCATAAACTATAAACCCTGTTACGTCAAAGCATACAATTCTTTGACATAGGTACTCTTTGTACGTAATACTTTAAAGGCTTTTTAAAAGAGGAAAAATCGTTCGCGAAATATTTCCTTAATACCGTGTTCGATGAAATTTTGCTTCAATGTTTCAATGAAAAGGAATTTCGTTTGGATAATGAAAGTTTTATTCTGTATAGGAACACGAGGATAGTACCTATATGCTTTTTGAATATTACAAAACCTGTTCTTTTTTCTCTTTTATTTCGATGCTAAACCAAAATGTGTTTCTATGCCATTCGTATTAGTAAAAAAAAATCAGCTGAAAACTTCGGACTCATTATGATCACATTTATCCGCGGAGATAGCCAACTGGGTTTATTCTCGTTGTAAACGTTTCTTTGTGGCCTTGTTTTGTTCTGTCTCCTACTGAAATGACGGGAAGTGAAAATTATGATTTTTCTACTCTTCCGTCATACTTTTCTGATTCATTTCGTTGCAGAATCCAAAACAGTTAAATGGTTTCTCTGTTTTCTTCGTCGAGCTTCATGTCTCGACGTTTTTCTGGTGGTCGCTGCTGTTGATTCAGGCTTTCAGGAGTTACAGTGGTTTGGGCTTGTAGCAAAACCTAACCTCCATCTTTTTCTCCAGTGAACCGCGTCCCAAACGGCGGCCTCATCCACGGTGTGGACGTTCGGTACGCAGCTACGTACGGTAACCCGCATCTCCGGACGGGCGCCGGACTCGGGTTCGCGAACACCGTGAATACGGCTAAACCGGCGTCAACGCCGGCGCCTCCGCCGTACTCTTCTGTTAGGAGTTCTGTTGTGTTACCTTCAGGTAAGTGCAAGCTTGCAGTGTTTATTTTTATTTTGATGTGACACATCTAATAGGAGCGCCGCAGGAATACCGACACGTATGCCGTGACGGAAGATGGTATGACGCTGTCATGTCATGATGATGTATTCAGCTTCCACTTCAAATGCAAAATGGTATAAAACGGTTTGGGAATGATTTCTAGAGGGCTTAATGATCGTATATTTGTTTTAATTAACATGTAAACAATATGGACTGCTAGTTTCCTTTATAGTTTCAGACGTAACAAAAAAATACAAACGATTTGTCGATTTGTCCTCTTCAATGAACAGGGCAACTCCTAGAAAGGAGGCCTGTGTTCCAGCAGTGGGAACATTAATAAGCTGATGATGACGATGATGAAGTTTATTGTGACACAAGAGTCTTCATAAAACATCAAAGATAATCGATGCCTACTATGAATTCATGTATTATTTTACTGATTAAACCGAATATCAATGTAGTTATTAAACGTAGTATTTTTTTTGCAACAGGTAACTCCTCCCACTCAATAACGTCACCCACCAGTCTGGCGTCACCACAGTGCGCCACCAGTCCCATCACCACGTCAACCATGTCTACTGACAGTACGCAACCACCGGTATGTATTGAATTTATTTAATTATAAAATTTGCCAGCCTATCGGTTTTTATCGGTAACATTTCGGTGAGTGTGCTTTGGAATTACACAATCTAATTCCAGGGTGTCAAATTCATCAAAATCAAAGCATTTATTTCAAGTAGGCCAGTTACAGGCGCTTTTGATTTGTCGAAACAAAGATGAAAATTAAATTAATGTAGCTACAGTCCCAGTCACAAGACATAAAAACTGTGAAAGTACTGTAGTTGCCCATTACTGTATTCCCTAGCGTAGATCTCTATGGAGAAGAACGGGCAAGAAACTCCATGGACACTCTTTTAAATCATAATTTTGTTACAAAATCTTGGTTACATCTACTCTTACTCTCTCTTATTCTTTATTGCACATAAAATAACAAATTCATTGCTGTCAATAGTAAAAGTGCCCAGAAGGCTGGCAGCATTGGCCAAAAAAGCCATCCTTCCAGGTCACAAGGCCCAAACTGTGTAATTAGAAGGAACATCGATACTATAAAAAGAAGACGAGAAGAGTCGCACAATCAACCAACTGCTGGGTGATATAACAAAATACTACGTGGGAACTCGGACCCCACGGGGTTTCACACTGGAACCGTGATCCTAATATTTTAACCATAAACGGCTCAAACTGTCGGTTATTTTACATACACATAATATTGATGTGTAGCTTTATAAACTGTGGGGTCCAATTTTAAACAAAAAATATTGGACTGTAACAAATATTCTGTTACAGTTTTATTACTATTATTTTCAGCAGTTCCATTGAAAATCGTAACTATTCTGTTTAACAATTCATTCAATAATAGTACGTTTGTTGTTATTTAATTGTAGATTTATTGAATTGAATTGAATTTATGTTGAAATTGTTACCTTAGACGCCAGCACATTAAGTCTAAAATCTGTTATTTTTTTTTAATAGGATTTCATATTTATCGCTAAAGTATTAGGAGTTTGATGTGCTTGACGTCTGTACAATTAACGAAAGCGCCCGCTGTGACTCAAATAGCTATGGGACTTCGTAACATTAGGAAATCGGTAGGAAATGCTTCCGTGCATACCGACTTTGCTGCCTTGTTCAGAATTTTTGCTTTCAGAATGAGTGTCTTGAGACTATGTATTTAAGGCTCCATTTTACGATTCCAGATAGCCTTAGTTTATTGTTTATTTACGAATAAAATGTCTGTCGTAGATTGCTGTAGCGACTTCGTCAGCAACGCCACAATCGCCGAGTGCTCACTACATCTTGGCGCCATCGAATAGGTCTATTAGTAATGCGACTGTTACTAAAAAAGGTAAGACAATATAGATAAAATAAATATAATTATTTGAATAATAATTTAATACTAGCTTCTGCTCGCTGCTTTGCCCGTGTGAAATTCGACAGTAGTCCCATGGGATCTTACTTTATTTACTAAAACATTCCTCGAGAACTATTCTATCCATTGGTGAAAACAACATGAAAATCGGTGCAGTAGTTTTTGAGTTTAGCGTGAACAGACAGACAGACAGACGCGGCGGAGAACTTTGTTTTGCACATGATAGTAATATTATCTAGTTTGAAACAGGACCCAGTAAAATTATAGCCTGCTTTTATGAAGTATAAATAAAGGAAAGTATTACTATAAACAACATTAAAACCACAATATCATAAGAATTTGAATCAATAAAAATTCAAATTTTATATTCAAAAACGAAAACAAAAACTGTTCAGCCACCTATATATTATATACTAGCGGACGTCCCGCGGTTTCACCCGCATAGTTCCCGTTCCCGTGGGAGTACGGGGATAAAATATATCCTATGTTACTCGTGGATAATGTAGCTTTCGAATGGTGAAAGAATTTTTAAAAACGGTCCAGTAGTTTTTAAGCCTATTCATTACAACCAAACAAACAAACAAACAAAGTTTTCCTCTTTATAATATTAGTGTAGATTATTTTGTAAAATTCTAAAATTAAAAACCTTAGGTATTCATTCATAGTCAGTAGGACTCTAATATATTTCATTCTATATGTGCATCCATTTCAACCATTGAAAGGACTTGCTATTACGATTCCAGTGTCCGGAAATCGAATACGAGAATATATCATGCAACGTCAAACGGGTAAATAATTCACACGATGTTGAAAACGTAGTACTAAATCATGGATAGTATTTTGAAAACCTCATGATAGAAGCGTCGTTCAAGTATTTAATGGTCTAGGTTTAGAGTGAAGTTTCTACAAAATGAAAAGGTAATACGAATTTATCACTTAGTACGAGTATATGTCTATGGGCAAAAAAATAACGTCTATAGTCCGTGCCACGAGAAGCTATATTTTCTGTAAACAAAAAACTTCTCCCAAGACACGTAGCGACAATTCAATCAACAAGAAATACTCCCAAATTCAATCAACTCTAATTACCATACGTGTAATACGAAGTTAACGAGCAAATTCATTTGGTCGAGATTTTGGCGATATAAAACGCTGACGCCTCATATTTTCTAGTGCTGGAACGCATCTGACATCATGGAACGTAAACTTTTGGGCCGCCATTTTGAAGTAAGATCACGCTGACGCTGTCATTTTTGAATTTGATCCAAAAGTGGCGAACCCGAATGTGTGTTTATAAAATTTAAAGCTTCTCGTGGCAAGGACTATAGTATTTCTTTTTCGTAACCATTAAAACTGTGGAGACTGATAACAGCTAATAAGTATAAAAACGCAACGCAACTTTGTAGGGATATCATAATTATCTTATACTGCACATATTGTACTTTTTCTGGGACAAATATTTTTTGACTTATGTAACGCTGATAGATAGATACATACTCATAGAGTCCTCGGTAGTATCTTTGTTTAAATTATTAACTATGTTTTCTTTTGTCTACAGGTAACGGTCATCAAACCCCGTTAGCAACACACGTATAAGTTAAGTTAAAACGTTTTTCTATAAATAAAACTTTGGATGAATTTACTACGCAATGTCTTGCGTATCAGTGTTACTATAGTTAATTTTTATTTAAATTTTAATTTAGAAATATTTTCCTCAGGTCATTTCTACGGTCAAATTAAAGGAATATAATCAATTATAAAAAACTTTTGTAAATTATTACAGTTTTTCTTCAAGCATTTTCTGTAAATTTTAATTAAAAATGTATACTAAAAATCTGGTTTAACAGCAAAATGTTTGAATAGAAACTGCGAACCTCTACTGTCCTTGAAGTTAGCTAGCATATTAGAGTTCAAAAAAATCTAGGCTAGAGATCGTAAAAAATAGATTACCACAAAAAAGTTCTTAATACAACCGAATTAGGCACAGATTGATCGGTTTAAACCTATCACAGTGTAAAGTAAGCCTATTGCGTGTTTTACCTTGATAAGTGTTTTATTTCTTTGGGCATATGGAAATACTGAGTTGGCACCATTTTCATTTATTACCTTAAAATATCTAAAATTGTTGTAAGCCAGATGTGTTAAACATTTTGTGATAAAAGCATAAAAATTATTGCTAATAAATATTCTGTAAAAACAAAACCCTGAACAAAAATGTAATAGGTACATAGTTTTATCCGAATACAAATTTGTTAAATTTTTGTTTATAAATTTATCCGAATTTAAATCTCCGAATTTAATTGTAACTTTCTTTTTAAAATGCATAATGGTGTCACAACAGTAACTAATTAAAAATTTAGTCAATTCTTTGAAAGTTGTTAAAAAAACGTGTAAATTTTCGTCAATTTCTAACCCGACTGAGACTGGTCTTGTTACTATTGTATTAAATTGTGTATAAAATAATATAAAATTAAATATATTTGAGTGTAATGGCGGTATTTCTATAGAGAGCTATTTATTGGTCTCAAATAGGTTATCCTTTTATGTGCTTAAATGGGTAACACTTGCGACAAACTGAGTTTTAATTATTGGACTCCATAATAACAACAGAAATCGTTACAAAACTAACACGGATTCAGCACATGTTTTTTTTTTTTGTTTTATACAATGTTTTGAGCAAATCTGAATAAAAAAAAATCAATTAAAAGTTTATCTGCAAGTAGGTCTAGATTTCTAGAATCATGTATCATTCAATACTGAATGTATGGTAAACACTACACCGTACTTTATATGACATACACCGGGTAAAAAACACGGACTTTCCAATGAAGTTAAGAAAAAAGCATTTTTAAATGGCGCTCATTTTGTTACACTTTTATAGCTCATGAAAGGACATCGTATCATCCTTAAAAGAATATTAAGGACATCTACTCTATTTGAAAGCATGTTATGTTTCCATTTAACCATCGCCTATCATATAAATAATATATTAAATTATAATTTTATAATGTTTTTAATTTTGAATAATGTTATTTTCTTGTAGATAAAATTAAACTCAATTTTATTGAAAAACTTTTCGTAATATACGTAGTTTACACATATGTTCATAATAATATTTTAGTCATCGTTTTTTTATGTTTTCACATTTTTAATGAATAAAATTAAAATATCGTGTAAATGTAAAAATAAAAGTAATAGTTGTTACATTACGACGTAGTTTTTTTTTGTTTAACCTTTTCTTTTCTAGAAGAGTACATATCAGGTTAAGTGAACATAATGGTTTTTGTGTCTTTGATCATTTTATTAAAAAACATATCTAATAGTAATTATGAAGTAAGCTTTAATTTCTCTAAAATGTGCCATTTTCATGATATCTCAAACATATCTTACATACATTTTAAAGTTTTCTTAAAACAGTTCTTCCATTTACTTTTTTTGGGCAATTTCAATTTAAATTTTAATTTCAAAATTACTGGGCATATTTTGAGATACACATTTTGTTTTTTTTTTTTAATAAATCAATCAATATGTCCAGTAGAGAATTTAATAGTAAACATACATCAATTATGAAAATAAAAATAGTTATTATTAAATATTTACGGCTTATCACAATATGCTCAATAATCTATAGAAGTAAACATTTCATTTAAAATTTTCAATTCAAGACTGATTAGACTAACCTACACCACACGCCTAATTTTTCCATTATTTTGTACTATTTAAATTACGAGTATAATTGTTATATTTATCTTGTCACCTTCAGTTTTCAAAACAAATGTTTTATTTCTACTTTTTATCAAAAAAAATCTGAGCGGTGTATAAAGTTTACAAAAAAAAGATGGGATAAAACGTATTTTTTCTCTTTTTAAATTAAAAAAAACCCTTTTTTATATATAACACCATCAAGATAAATATAACAATAAATAAGTTTTACTATTCCAATGAAACTAAATTATTTAATTATTGAGTCAATAAAATTGCTTCAAGAAAAAATGGCCTAGAAATTACATTTTCACAATATTTATCAAAATAATAATATAATCGCCTTAGGAATCATCTCATCCGTCTTGTAATGTTAAATTTTATGTCGATATTTTTTGTGTTTTTTATAACGAGAAACAGTAAAATATTAGGCAACCGTAATTTCGAACACAATATGAATAATACTTTTTTAGTAAAAATGTAAAAAAATGATAGGATTAATATTTTATGCTAAAAAATACAAAAAATATCGAGTATTTCACTAGCTAATTATAAAACTGCTTACACACTCTCGATTTTATCTTTCGGAACACTCAAAAACGTCTGTGTGTAGGGTGGTTTATGTCGATTATTCCTCTTGTAATAAAAACTATTATTATGCTAGATAAATAATTATTTTTTCTGTGATACATAGATTAAAGTGTTTTTTGTACATATTAATCGCTATATTACTATGTGAGTGAAATTGTTAAGAAAAATGTATTACTTAATAATAAAAAATGTAAGGCTTTTGACTTTGTGAACTAATTTAGCCGATAGAGATGAAGGTTAATGTTTTAAGAGTGAGGAAAAAAAAGTAGATAGAAAAGCGTAACGATCGATTTATAAAAAGATGCAACTTGTAAATTAGTAAAATTGTACAAACTACTTTTCTAAATAAAATGAAACTTTGGCCTATGTAACATGTGTTTTACTTTTACCCTCGAGGGAATCTAATTTTGTTTTCCGATGTCAAAGTAGAGAACTCTTTGTGAATAGCGGGGAAACGTATTGAGTGATCTCTTTTGGCATTTTGTTTGACTACACGTTTCATTTTGTTATTTTTTCTTTGAAACCAAAAGTTTCGAGCGAGTGCTTTTCAATTTTCATTAGGCCAAATTGCTGTTTTATTTTTTGTTTTGGCGAAAATGTTTCTTAATTGGCAAAACTAATGTTTCTTTGCTGAGTTTTTAATATAATCCCTATCAACTCAAGATCCTCCAGAAGAGCTCAAATAAGTATTTCAATTTTTTTGATGTCAAAATCAAGTAATTAATTAATGGCAAAATAGTGAATGCTATTGACGAAAAAAAACCTCAATCATAACTTGCAACCGGCATTTTGCTCGCGACCTACACAGTAAAAAAAATATGATTAACATAAAACTCGAACAGTGTTTTTTTACTCCTGATACAATACAATTACAAATCCCTGATTTTGTTTACACTTACATACTTCAAGTATTGTTAAAACATTGAAACTTCATCCATAAATATCTAGTTCCTTCATAGTTTAACATATACGTGGTAGGTAAATAGAACTACAATACAAATGGAAGCAAAATATGGAAGAATCCTTCAACACATTGTAAGTATGAAACAGACTGAAGAACGTACTTTGTAGATGTTATGAGGAAATTCATATTGTGGATGGACGTGGGCGTAAAATGTTTATCACCCCTGGTAGCGTGGGGCCACGAAAATAATGGTGGAACAAAAATGATGTTTTTGGTCATGGAAAGTCTGAAAATACATGAAATAACTAGGCCAATCATTCTCCAATGTAATCATTTTATGAAATTGTCAACAAAGTTTCAACAAACTAACATTATTCATTAACATAATTATTATCTGACAATTAAAAACTGGAACTTGCTGAAATATAATAATTAAATCGAGTGACCTATAGGGGTTACCGTCGTAGCCCAAGAATTTCCAAAGTTAAGTGGCAGTGGGCAGGGCACATTGCTCGCAGAACGGATGGCCGATGGCCAAAAAGTTCTAGAGCGGCGACAACGTACCGGATAAACTCACAAACCATATAGTGTTGCAGATACTCCCACAAGGTAAGTATGAGCTGGTGAAAGTCGCAGGAATCAGCCGAAGTGGAGAAGCACCGGACCAGGCTCTGTTTACAAAATGCGATTTACTTCAAGCAACCTGTTCCTAGAGATGGCTGATGGAGCAGGGTTTTGACCAAGTGGCCAGTGTTAGGCCGCATATAACCGGAAAGTGCGGCAAAAAAAAGGGGAAGCCTATTATCCACCAGTAGGTGGTCATCCGGGCTGATTTGATGATGATGATAAAACTTCTGCCCGTTGCTCAGCAGCCGTTGTCGCTAGAAGCGTGAGCGTGTAGCTCGTGAACAAAACGCTGACTTTGAAGCCTCAAGGTAAAGGGGATTAAGACAGACACGAGATATAAAGGTTATAGTGCACGCACGGCATACTTTTATAGATACAGACTGAATGTATGTATGGTGTGTATAGTTATTACTACAGAAATGAAACTAATCCTTTTACATAAGTAGAGATGTTAGGTTTTGCATTCAACAGAAGTTCAGATGTAAACCAAAGCAGCTGTGTTAAGAACCAATAATTTTTGTACAATGGCAGAATAGAAAATATTGGACTTAATATAACATTGTGGAGCAGCGGTGGCCCAGTGGTGGTGGCCCCGACTTACGAACAGTAAGTCGTGGGTTCGAACCTAGGCAGGCGCATTACTTTGTGTAATTTATTTCATTACCGCTGCTCTCAAAACGGTGAAGGAAAACATCGTGAGGAAACCGGCATGTCCTAGAACCAAAAATTCGAAGACATGTGACATCTACCAATCCTAGATTAGATTATAGCCCATTCCCTCTCATTCAGAGGAGGCCGTGTCCCAGCAGTGGGAACATAATAGGCTGATGATGATGATGATGAATATAACATAACATCATGTCTTCAATCCCCGAACGGTGAGGCAGAGGTGTACCTAATAGTACACCCATATTTTGCCAATTTTGTTTAAGTCTCATGTCAAAGGGAGCGAGCCTATTGCCAACAACCGGGCGCAAATCTAGACTCCGTGGTTGGTACTGAGAAAGTGATGAAAAAATCGAATTTAGGACTTCATGCTCATTCGCAATTGCGACCACTAGACCAAGGAGGTTTCATAGCATAAAATAATGACCAGTGATCGGAATAGGTAGAGCTATTTAGGTTCATTGACCGCAAACATTGATGTTAATATGGATATTCCACGAGATTCCGACTGATACTACGAGATTTTATTATTATATTATTTGTTTAAATAAGTGAATAATTGTTGAAGCGTATTAATTATTTTAATTAAGATTTGATTGTTCTATTTGATAATGTTTTGATTTTCTGAGGAACAAATAATTTGTATGGTATTATGTTTATGTACCTACAACTTCAGAATAAAAATGTTTAAATTGTTACGTAAAAATATGTTTTGTGGTTTAATGAATCAAGTTTATTATTTATTATTTATTTATTTAACAATTTATGTACACACTTATTACAGAAAAGAAGAAAGAAACAGAAAATAGTACAAAGGTGATGCTTTGATCTATTTTTATACTTTCCTTAATCCCTTCCTTCTTATATTTACCCGTCAGAAAGGAAGTTCATTAGTCTCGAAGGCGAGAACAGTTTTTTTATGATTTTACTACCTATTTAAAAACTAAATCCCGGGACTCGGGGAATATCCATATTATTCTAACCTATGGCAAGTAAGAAGAAAAAAAAAGAAAAGAAAGAAAAAACATTTATTTGGCTAACGCCACAAGTGCACACGGTATAAAAAAATAATAATAATAAGAAGAAAAAAAACATCTAAATTATTATAAAACCTTGTAAAAAAAAAAAAACTTAAATCTAAACAAAAGAATCAAAAAAGTAGGTATAATGTGACACCGTGTGCCTCACGGCTGCGCCAAATAGGCCCAGTTCAGCAAAATGCCGGACAACTAGTGCCCGACGCTGGTTTTCAACTGAACCTGGATTAGTGAGGTTACGGATGTGAAGCAGCTCTACCTATTCCGATCTATGATAATGACATATTCCATGGACTTGACATTAATGTGAAGGAGTGGGCCACTGGTGTTACCACTCTTTTTCAAAACTAACATACTAGGAAGTGAAA
Organism: Xestia ashworthii; assembly: GCA_950022955.1. Lineage (NCBI taxonomy): Eukaryota > Metazoa > Arthropoda > Insecta > Lepidoptera > Noctuidae > Xestia > Xestia ashworthii. Next base: position 8,835,806 of record OX465572.1, read on the forward strand.
GGTTTATCGCTAGTCCTAAATTACTGAACTTCTAAACAATCACTAGGTAACCGAGCTTAAACTAGTATGTCAGTGACTAAGCTCTAATGATCAAATAATACATCATGCCTGTACTTCTCGAAGTCTTAGGCAGGGGTTATTAAGTTCCATGTAGGTAATAGGGGCACGCCTATTGCCATCATCTGGGCGCAAATCCAGGCTCCGTGGCTGCTACTGAGAAATTCCTGATGGAAAAACCCAATAACACTTTGCCTGATAGAAATCGAACACAGGACCGTATTGGACCGTGTTATATTTTAATCTCTAAAAATTATGACGTCCAAATTGTAAAAAGTTTTGGAAAAAAAGGCTGTACCCAAACTCATCATCACCTGCCTAGCCTTTTCCCAACTATGTTGGGGTCGGCTTCCAGTCTAACCGGATGCAGCTGAATACCTGTATTTTATATGGAGCGACTGCCTATCTGACCTCCACAACCCAGTTAATACTGGGTAATACGATATCCCTGGGTAAGACTGGTTGTCAGACTTTTTGGGCCGCTGAGTACCTGTAACGACTGCCAAAGATGGACAAATGACAGCCGGGACCCACAGCTTAACGTGCTTTCCGAGGCACAGAGGAAACTCGGTATGTAAGGGCTGTACACAAACTGTACAACATAAACTGTATATTGGCCAACGGTTTAAACGCCAACTTTCTCGGCGTCCACCATATTTAAATACAACTCCAGTACATTCTACAGGAAATGCATTTAACATTTTCCAAAACTAGGTTAAAAAATAACTTCGCCTTTGACCGCTCGGTAAATATACTTTAAACGTTCAACACACGGTTTTAAAATGTTAAGCGTTAAAGCTTTTTAACTGTAACTCTGTTTGAAGCTCGTGGAAAAACACGAGTTTTATGTGTTATAACAAGAATTGGGTGAGTAGGATGGAATTAGCATATTTTCCTTTCATTTTGCAGGTCTTCTTCTTATTGTATCGATGTTACTTGCCTTGCCTAACCCGATGGATGATCATCATCTTCATCATTCATCATTTCAGCCGAAAGTCCACTGCTGGACATAGGCCTCCCCCAAGTGTCGCCACATTGACCGGTCCCGTGCGATTGGCATCCAGCGAATTCCCCAAGCCCTCACCAGATCATCTGTCCACCTAGTGGAAGGCCTTCCAACACAACGTCTTCCGGTTTGCGGTCGCCACTCCAGAACTTTCCAGCCCCATCGGCCATCCGTTCTGTGAGCAATGTGCCCTGCCCATTTCCACTTAAGTTTGGCAATTCTTCAGACTAAAGATTCGAAGACCTGCCTACGCAACTGTCCAAACAGCGAAAGTGACGAATCAACGAAACTGTCGAATTAAGGCGACTACACGAGCTAAACGCGAGTTTTATAATTACTAAAAGTATATGATTCACTGCTATAAACAAGACCAGAAAAATATATGATATTCTTCAGGATATATGCTAGCATGATACTGTTTTGAAAACATAATACAATTAATTTGGCTCGATAAAAAGAAATCACGAACTTACCTCTAAAAATATCTTTCAAACAATAGAAAACATACTAATATGCATGCGATCATTCTGATTTTTTGGCAAATAATTCTACAAGCAATATAATAGCATGATACTGTTTTAGTTTTTTAATCCAATCAATAGTTTTTTTGTAAATCGATCGAAACCACTCATTTCGCGCTATTTGGCCCGCAGTGGCTGACGTAACAACCGCTTTGTAGTGCAAGCTGATTAGAACTTTATTCTAACAGCATTTCAAACGAAGTTTGAACCACCACAAATAGAGTTGCTAATTTAGCTCGTATAGGCGCCTTAAATGAAATTACGAGTGAGGGAAACTGACTAGTGTAACGCGGACTCTTACCAATTCGTTTTTAAAGCCATTTTCAGGAACCCAGGCTAAAACAAGCAGTTCTTGGTTTTCTTGATACAAGCATTGATTCTCAGAGACTAGAGTGTTTCAACATAAAACAACTTCCACGATATTGCGAAACTCGGAAATCAACTGCATTTCTTGCGAGTAAATAGTAGCCTTAATTCGGTAGCAAAGACTAGGAAATTATAATGAAATTGCTACTGCCTGTTATGGTATAAAATAGTGACTGATACGCAATAGGCTAGTTTCCATCATCAATAAATTGCAAATCTAATTAGTCCGTCAGAGTATTGGAAAATAATGAACACGTATTTTTTGTTTTTGTAAATCAATGAATATTGACAAAGATAAAACGCATTAAAACTCGGGAGAGGGGCTCGTGACGTCACAACGCACTAAAAATTATAGCACGGCGAGACGAATTGCGTATTTTAAAAGCGTCGTATCTTCGTCAGTTTTGGTTTACGTAACAAAAGAAAACAACGGGTCAAATATTGTTTGATAATCTAACTGACGGATTAATTAGATTTTTTCAGGACACATGCATAGGTAACGTCTGTTTTCTGTGGTAACCGAAACCAGGATCTCATACTCAACAGTCGTGCGATTACTATATTAACGAGGCATTCTCAAATCATCACAATTCCATTAAACATAGCCTAACAAAAAATAGTCCCTTTATATTCTATACATAACCAAGATAATAAACGATATTATTTACATAGCATCTGATAAAATCCCGCTTTTTCCGGAGACTCACTGATTTTCCAATTTCCACGGGCTGCTGGTTGCTTGGTGTTTATTTAATATCAGTTTGAGTTGTTCAAGAAAAGATGTGTCATGATAGGAGGACATATTATTATTGAAAGGAGACGGAAACAATTTCATACATTCCTGGGCCTGGATGTAACAAGATGAAAATGGCATGAATTAATACATTCAGACTTATTAGTTCCTCGCTGAAAATTCTGTATGTTTTGACAATCTGAAAGCTGAGTTATTTGAGGTTTAGTAAAAGTGAGGTTATGTTACAGTCTCTTTAAAAGAGCTGGTTATGCATATAAATTCTTTAAGCACTAATGTATGTTACATTTAGTGGAGAATGCTTGAAATGTCATATTGTGATTAAATTAATGACTTAGACGGAATGGATGAATGAATGGATTTATTCTGAAATAATAAAAAAAAAAATGTATGTAATGGGAGTGGTACCTTTTGGGATTAGGTCGTAGTCTCTCTTTCTCATTCTCTCGTATTAAGTTTCCAAACTGACACGAAGCCTTCAACTAAGCGTTCTGTAAATCAAACTAAGTAAGCCTACACTAAAACTATTGCAGGAAAACTTTTTTTTTAAGTGAAACATTTTACGGCAAAACTCAATGTAACGCACTCAAAACACTATGCTGATTGTTACAATAGTAAATGGGTCATGGTAGTAATCAAAGTAAAGACAAAAACAAAAACAAGTGTGAAAAAGTTGGAACTATGATTTACCTTTCAGCTTTGCTAAAGGTCTAACATTATACATTATCTCTCTCTCTTTAAGTTCGCTCATTTTAATTTTGTACATTGTCGTCAAATAATCTTTTAATATTTACTATTTGGTACAGGAGTCATTCATTTATCATACAAAAACTTTATAAAAAAATTTAGTCTTCTATATAACAGAAACTTTGAAACTTTTTCAAAATCCACGATAGAAAAGAGACAATTATAAGAATTTTCTAAGACTCACATCGCAACCAACCATCAAGCGACATCATCTCCTATTCCCAAAAGCAAAGGTCAAATTCCCCTTGACACGAACGTAATTTAATCGATTATTTTTCCAATAAAACTAATTGCTTCCTTATCTTAATCGACTTAGTCAGTTTGTTTTAGTAACTCGATAGCTATTGATTATTGAACGATTGTTACATTGTGAGCGCGGTCTAATGAAGTGTCTATCTTATAGACATCGACATAATAATTTCATTTGCAAAGGAAGTTCCTTTTTCATTTCTTGAAGTAAGTACTTCTACAGTTGTGTCTTGCTACAAAGCTTTAATTTACATTGCAGCGTTTATATTATGTTTGTTAAGGTCTAAGTTAAATCTTACAATTGTATTTGAGTTTGTGGTATAGATATTAACATATTTAGGTATTTGTTACTGCAATTCTTAGCTTCATAACAACCTCGCCTGCGGCTAGGATGTGAATTTTGCCTCGACTGCAATAATAAACTTTTCCTACATAAATCAAAATATACTATTATCATTTTAAGCACCAAGTACATAACAGGTAATCTTCAGTTGTAGTTGCAGTCTGCTACGATATTTACTTAGCCCTCATATGCCGAGTTCACCTGCTACAAATATGTAAGTAATGAGAATCGCCATAATTTAACGCGAGATTTTCCTCGATGAAACGAAATTATTTCTACTGAATCACGGTTTCCTTAGCAAACTACATTTATTATGCGTTTTATCATATTTTACTAGCTGTTGCCCGCAATCTTCGTCCGCGTGAAATTGTTATGAAAATATTACTTCCAGATTTTGGTAACAATGTTATGGGTTTTTCATTTTTTGCATGGAAACCTAATAAAATCAGCATCTATCACCAATTTTCACACATTTTTTCCTTTTTATAACATCATCTATCTGCCAATAAAAGTCACAATCGGTCTAGCCATTTCGGAGATTAGCCAGAACAAATATACAGACAGACAAAAATCAAAAAATGGTTTGTTTGTTATAAGTATCGTATTTATATGCATTCAGTAAAAAGCTGTTATTTTGAAATTACAAATGGGCACTTCAATTTTATTTATTTGTGAAGATTAAATCGTTTTCTGAACCAACCTATTAAAAACCTGAACAGAATTGGGTCAAATTTTGCTATTATCAGAAAAACAACGTTCCAACGTTTCTCCTTTTCTTGTAACGTTAGGGAAGTCGAAAGAAGCCTACATACGACCTCCTTAAGCTACCTATCGGGCCATTTGAAAGGCTCCACTCCCATCTATTGTTTCCCAAACTGCCTTAGACAGTTCCCTCAATATCCTCACGGCGACATTTTGCATAATATTAGGGTCGCCAGATTGTTTAGCCTACGCCGTTTTCGTTTTCCTAAAATAGGTACCTTTTGGGACATGAATTTATATGGGATGTGGCTAGACCTTTTTTTCTTGGCTATTCATGTTTACTATTTTCTTCAAGGCGTATTGTTGTTTTTGCTTGGAAAGGTTCTGGAAAATTATGCAGCGTGCCGTTTCTACTTAGATGTCAGACCACGGACCGACTTTTGAGGCTTTGGGTAACCTGGGATTTAAAATCGGGGATCGCTGATAGCTTTGAAAAAGCCGGAATGGTTTTTGAGGCTTAAGTAAAAAATGTGAGTGCGAATAGGAATCTTCAGATTTTCGATTTTGAGATAAAAAGAATTTTATGCATGAAATGACCCTTTACTTTTTGCTCGATATGGACAGAATTCTCGAACAAAGGAAAGTTCAAAAATCTCATGATATCGTGGGATTCCAAGGCAAGCAAGCATTCCTTTTGAATGTAACATTTCCTGTATGCTACCTGCCTTACTGATTTCCAGACGCAAATTCTTGAATAAAAGCGACGTTTTCACTTTGTGAGTGAAGTTTCTACTACAACTTGCCCTTACCCATATTGATTCAAGAACAGCACTACAAAAATACATAGTTCAGAAACACCTAGCCCCCCTTGGGAAAACAACCCTCCTCAGTAATAACCCAAGGGTACGTTACTAAGGGAATACCCCCAGCTCTACCCCAAGAAATTTGCGGCGAACCAGTAAAGATTATTGCCAGTACGTCAGCTAAAATATTAGATAACAAAAAAAGGCATCAGGCATACGATATTGTGGTTTGTTTCGACTTTTATCTCTGGATGTACCGTTGGCATCGTAAAGTTCTTTTTATGTGCAAATGTGTCTGCTCATAAAGATTCTACGTGATATTTTTGAGAACAGCTCCCGGGAGTTGTTTTCGTTTGAATTAAATGTTCAATATTAGTAATGGCATCATGATATATATAGGTATACAGACGGTTGGGACGTAATTTTTTAATAAATCTTCATGTTTATTGGTGGAGATAATTTTTGTGTCCGTTTTCCTTATGAGCTTTTCAGCATCATTAGTTATTACTTATTCTGTGACTGTTATTATTTGTACGTTGTCTACTCGTGGGGAACAGCAGAAATTAAATAATGATACACTAGGGTGATTATGTATTGGTTTGGAGTTTCACGGAACAGTGGTGAACTGTTGAAGGTGCTGGTCAAATACAAGAGGTATACGCCTCTTGTATTTACAAGGCGTATGGCAGCGGCACGGCGCGATTGAGGTTACGGCGTGGCATTTCATACAAAATGTATAGAAGAGGTGTGACGCGACACATACTGAGCCGGCGTGGCACGAGCGTTTCGAGGGTGCTGCGCGGGTGCCACTTCCTCACCTTCCGCGAACCCGCAGTTAGCAGTGGCATGCACAGGGCGGGAACAAGACGGCGAAAATGCGTAACCACTCGCCATTCCGACACCGTTAGCGCGCCTGTTCTGCGCTGCGCCGGCGCCACGCCATCACCTCGCTTGCGCCGCGCCATCGCCATACGCCTCTTGTATTTGTCCCGCGCCTAAGTAAAGGTATACGTATTAATTCCACGTGCAACATGACATTTAGTGCACATTTTTACCATCACAGTATCATGTTTTTTAGCTGTCTAGGTGACTGAAATCTGATCAAAAATAATTTAACTGGAAAATGGGCTTGAAATGGCTCGGATTGATGGGTTTCAAGCCATCATGATAAAGAAGACGGTCTCACTGTTACACCGTATACGGGATGCTTCAACAGCAATCTAATAGTTATTTGTTATACAAGAGTGCAAAGTTGCTTTTTAACCGCGTGCTCAATTTTGAAAAAATGCGCATTATTAACAAATTCAGTTAATTCTGTTGGCGTCAAATAAACTTCCTCATCGCTAGATTATGAGTGGTCATTTTAGGTTTTTCACTTGGTTTCAAGTTCCTTGTTTTTAACCTAAGGTTTTAACAATATCACGTGAAAAGAAAATGGCGCGCGCCAAGCTAATTAAAAAAAGTACACCAAGAAGGTTCCGAGTCTGAGTTATTAACAAATTAAAAAAAGTTGTATGATAAATTCGGCACCATGGAGGTAGAAGTAAATAGGTTTAATGACGTTTTGAATTCACAAACTTAGTGCACACGATGTTCTAAATTCAATTTACTTTATTCCTCTACAGGATAAAAACGGTTTTTGCACTCGGATATCGAAGAGGAAAAATACTTTTTCCGAGATGGGGGGATGAAAAATAAATTAATAGCATACTGCCTAGGTGTTCCGCTTATTAAAAACCGGATTGAAGTATTGTACTCCACGTGTCAGTAAGATTGCGTTTGCTAGTACATATTTTGTTTTTGTGGTTTATTCACATAGTTCTTAAGTGCTTACTAACTCAAATATAGATCTGTATCTATTATGTGATGACGGTCCGAAACTTATTACCTAAACTAGCGGACGTCACGCGGTTTCACCCGCATAGTTCCCGTTCCCGTAGGAGTACGGGGATAAAATTTAGCTTATGTTACTCAGGGTGAATGTAGCTTTCCAATGGTGAAATAATTTTTTAAATATGTACAGTAGTTTTTGAGTTTATTTATTACAACACACATGTCGCCATTTATCCTTTAGTGACGAATATCTGAACCTAAAGTACCCTATGTCTCTGGAATAAGCCCAGGTACAATATTATTTGCATCCAACAAACGTTGGATTCATGTTAACTGGTTTCAACTGAATAACGGTTTCTGAACTATCATCGCAATGATATTCTGGGTGTCCTCCCAAAGTGGCCTCCAACCTCCCCTTATAGCCACCCCGAGCCTCACAGCTGGTTTATGATTTGGTATAATTACTGAATCTGATCGCTGGTAAACAATACACACACAACATTGGAACTCAATTTAAGTTGAATATCTGGTCAATCTGAAGATGCACACACATGCACTGAATAATACCAAGTTTGCTCACCCGTGTACTGCTAGCTCCGACCCTCAGGCCCAATTGAACCGGCCCGGCGCGGCGGCGATCCCCGTGGCCCAGCGCGCGCGCTCCTTCCCGCGCGCGCCCCCCCCGCGCTCACCCCCTCTTTCTCTCACCTCACGCCACGTCTTAACTAATTAATATTTGTAGGTACATAGAGGCTATATTCCTTCGCTTTCGCGACACTCCCGCCCAAGGGAAGAGATAATTAAAAATCGGATCTAGGGAATAACTGTTTAATAAAAATTATAAAAAACTTATTATGTTCACAACATATTCTGACTGATACTGGGTTACTGAATACAACTGATTCCCAACTGATTACAAATGATTCCAACTGATTCCTACTGATTCCAACTGATTCCAACAGATTCCAACAGATTCCAACAGATTCCAACAGATTCCAACAGATTCCAACAGATTCCAACTGATTCCAACTGATTCCCAACTTTAAATTTTTAATAATTATTGAAACAATCTGTTCATTAACTGAGATGTCCACTGTTTAATTGTCTCTTTTGCCTTGGCTGCTGATGCCCTGATTGGTCGTCCACTGGTGTCTTGGGTTGACTGAAATATGGGTGTATCGTTGATGACTGGTTCATCGTCTTGAGTACTTCGAGACTCTTGGTCAAAACCGACTGGGTGGTCGTTTTGTACGGATTGTTCCTTCTGAAAATCTTCAGAGTGCGAACTGATTTTGACTGGCGCAACATTCTGCTCTGGGGACGATTCTGTACTTTGATCGTCCATCTCCAACGGAAACAGATGCCCTACTGAACGGGTCAGTGTTTCTCCTGATGGTAATTTAACTTTGGCTACTCTAATCTGCCTATCCGATCCTTTAATCAATTCTGCTATTTTGCCAACTTTCCAATGTGCCCTATTACTATCTGATTTAATTTGAACTATCTCTGCTAACTTTGGTGGCCTATTAACAACGACTCTAGGTTGTTTGTGCTTGTCACTTCGTTCGCGGAGACTAGTCAAGTATTGATTAGTGAACATTTTGGCGAATTCTGAGATGATGATTTGACCACGTTTCCATCCGTCAATTAGATTCGTCTTAGTTACTGTAGCTGATTCTAAGAACGCTCGATCTGCAACTTCAGTGGTCAACGTTCCGCCCACACGTAGGAAATCTGAAGGAGTCAATATGTGCTCTAACTCCGTGCCTACAGTAGTTAGTGGCCTCGTATTAATTACAGCCTCAAGTTCCTTCATTATTGTGCATAGCTGGTTATGGTTTATGAGATGTTTGTCTAAAGTTCTCTTCATACTGTGCTTGACTAAACCTACGAGTCGTTCATAAAATCCTCCGAACCATGGAGCTAACTCTGGGATAAATTTCCACCGCAAGTGATTCTTAATACAATAATCTGAAGTTAACACTTCTGCAGTGAGCTTAAATTGCGTGGCATTGTCGGACACGAATAATTGAGGCAAGCCCCGTACAGCGACGAATCTTCTAATGGCTAGTAAACATTCTTCCGCTGTTAAGTCTTTAACGACCTCCAAATGTATGGCCCTAATTGTTAAGCATGTAAACAGGCATACCCAGCGTTTTTCTTTACTACCCTCATCCACAAACAGTGGACCGAAATAATCTAGGCCTGTAAAGGCGAACGGAAGACTAAGGTTGACTCTTTCTGCTGGTAGATCAGGCATGGGTGGTAATTTGAATGGACCACCAGCGTATTTCACGCACTGTGCACACTTTCTTATGACTCTTTGAACTGTTGACCGTCCATGTGGCACCCAAAACTTTTGTCTTAATAGAGCTAAGGTATGAGAGACACCTACATGATAGTTCTTCTGATGCAGTTCGGTTATAATTTCGTGCGTAAAATCTGAATCTTTTGGAAGTAGTATAGGCTCTTTTTGATAATCTGACATATTCGTGTATCTGAATCTACCTTTACACCTAATAAGTCCTTCCTCGTCTTTATATAATTTTAGTGATCTTGACAAGTTTGTTGTGATACCCTCAACTTCTTTAGGGAAATGTTTAGCCTGAATTTCTAATATGTTACTCTCTGTTTTGTCTGAATCAACAACCTTCATTGGTTCTATAATATCTAGACTTGTTATCTTATTATCTAAAGGTGTTATGTTCGCAAGACCCTCCCCGGCCGTTAAAATTTTAGTATATATTTTATTATTTTGAGCTGTAGGCCACTGATTTGAGTTACTCGTTAAAAAATCAGGTCCTATGAGCCATCTATTGTAACAATCTACTCGTTCCGTCTTAGTGCCTACATCCGATGGATTTAATTCAGTTGGCACATATCTGATTTGTACAGTCTTGTTCTGTTTTATTTCATTGATTCTACGTGCTACAAATGGCGGAAGTAATTTATCTGATTTGAGCCAGGCAATTACTATTTGACTATCAGTCCACAAATATTGTGCCTTAATTTTTAGTCGTAAACATTTTGTAACATAACCTATAAGTCGGCACCCGATAAGTACTCCCAGCAATTCTAATCTTGGGATCTGTAAGTCATGTTGGTCCTTTAACGGCACTAATCTAGACTTGCCAATAACAAAACTGACAATATTATTAGTGTGTAAAGTACCACGTAAATAAATTACTGCTGCATAAGCATGCAGAGACGAATCCGTAAAGCAATGTAGTTCGTACTGAATTTGCTCTGCGACTTGGTGTTTATTTAAACCTTGAGCAAAATATCGATTAACATGAATATTCTTTAGACATTCTAAGTTTGACGCAATTTTTTGCCATTCCATAAGTAGACTATCACTTAATGTGACATCCCATTTAACCCCTTCTTTCCATAATTTTTGAAAGAATAGTTTTGCTGGAAGAACTACCGGAACTGCGAGACCACACGGATCATAAATTGAAGCAATTACCCTTAACACGTCTCGTTTTGACAGAACTGTGCCTGTGATGTCTGTATTGAAATTAGAATTTAAATATAACTGATCTTTATGTATGTTCCATATTAGACCGAGAACTTTGATGTTTTCACGGTCTTCTGCTCTAAACTTATCTGGTATTGAAGAAACTAGTTCCATTGAATTTGAATTCCATTCACGCAAATTCATGGACAAACTATCAAATGATTCTTTAGCTGCACAGTACAGTTTATTTGCGTCTGAAATTGTCTGTGCGCCAGTTACAATATTGTCTACATAAATGTCGTCCGCAATTTGTTTTAGAAACATGTTGTTTGACTTATTTAAGTGATATTTGACCGTAGCATTCAGTAAAAATGGACTTGATATGACACCGAATGGGACTCGACAAAAACGTAAGTGCACAACGTTATCTGGGTTGATTGTACTATTTACGTCTTTGAACCAAAGAAATCGTGTAACATCCCTATCTGAATCTTGTAGGCCTAACTGTAGGAAAGCCTTTTCGACATCTGCAACTATTCCTATAGGGTGTTCTCTGAACTTGATTAGCAATCCTGTAAGATCCTCCAACATAAGTGGACCCCTATATAGGCATTCGTTTAAACTTTGATTATTTGCAGTTTTAGCTGAGGCGTCATAAACAATACGGAGCTTTTTGGGCTTATCACGGCCACGAACACAATGGTGAGGAAGATAGTGAACGGGATGGTTCTGTGCCATCTTTGGATCTGGTACAATCTCAATTATTTTAGTCTGTAGCTGTTCTTGAATGACCTGGTCGTATGCCTTTAAATCTGAATAATCCAATCGTTTAATTAAACTATTGAGCCGACCCCAAGCTAAGCCTAGATTATTTGGTAGATTTGGTGGTACTTCAGTCCACGGCCATTGAACGTGGTATCTGTTGTTTTGGTATTGAACTGTTTCATTAAACTGCCTAATCGCTTCTTCATCGCGAGTAGTTTTTGGGGAATCTGTTATACCTATTGATTCAAGGTCCCATAACTGTTTAACATCATCTAGTTTTAGGGGGAGATCGGGTTCGTTTAATTTAGTATCAAATGATCCATCTGATTGAAAGTAGGTTAATACACTTAATTGATCGGAACTATCAATGTTCTCACTTATTCTTCCAGACCATACCCATCCAAATTCTGAATTAACTAAGAACAGATCTTGAGTGACCGTTATCTTTTCTTGTGACATGAATGAATGATAATAATCGTTTCCAATTAAAATATCTATTTTATTGCCACAAGACCCATCATCAGCCATTACAAGATCTTTATTTTCCATTTTGTCTAAATCATAAAAGCTTGGTGCTTTTATACTTTGAGTAATATGAGGTACTACATTTGCATGAATAAGACGAGTTACTCCTATTCGAGTTGTAATACTAAACTGTACTATAGGACTTTTAATCAGATGTGGCGATTTGTTTCCAAATGTGAATATTGATAAATTCATTTGATCAGTAATAGGTAGTTTCAGTAAATTAGTAATATGTTCTGTTATATATGAGCGCTGGCTACCACAATCGAGCAACACCCTACATTGTAGTTTGGTTTTAGATTCTAAATTATTAACAATTACTAGGGCTGTCTGCAACAGCGTAGTGCTATAAGCATTATTAGTATGTAAGGCATCAGTTGGTAAGGACTTCACTAGCTGTGTTAGTTTAGTTGGACATAATGCTCGATTATGATTGCCAAACTTATTACAATGTCGACATTTCCGTTTGGCACGGCAACTGTCAGCCCTATGGCCTTCACTGAAACAATTGTAACAGCGGTTTCCTAATTGAGCTTTTCTTTCTTGTAAGGTTTTGTGCACACTACACTCATCATTAAAATGATTCTGCTTACAAAATATACATTTGATTGATGTCTTTCTAGGTGGCTCATCGGACCTGTCACCATCATGCGGTCTTTTCCGAGGGGGCAGTTTATTATGTTGTCTATTTTCATACCTAGCCTTTTCCTTTCTACTCGATGTAAATCTACGCCTTTTATTATCTCTAGTCTCTTCCGATCTAACATGTAACGATCCTATCGTCATATTATCAGAAGCCTGTTTGTCTTCGCAAGTTGTTGCAATTTTAGTACCTTCTGCAGTTTTCTTTAATCTATTTGATGTTTCCCTAGCCGATATGATATACTCTAAGAACTTTCTGATACTATCAATAGACTCATCTTCGCCAGTTATTTTCATCCTTAATTCATAAATGAGATCCTCTGGGAACTTTTCTAAAATCATTACTCTAAGATGATTGTGATTTACATCTTCGCCTAAGGAACTTAATACTCTAAGATGTCTCTCAATTTCATTTAGAACGTGCCTACATTCTTTAACCTGACTAGATTCTGCTGATTTAATTCTATAAAGAGCTACATAATGAGCATCAATAATCACGCTAGGTTTGCCATACCGTTCCTTTAATGTGTCGACAGCAATTCGATAGTTTTTGTCAGTTGTGTCCAACCCATCGATTGCCTGTTTCGCGTCACCCTCAAGAACCGATTGAAGGTACAACAGTTTATCGACATCATTAATATTTCTTTTATCAACGTTCGATGAAAACTGATCCCAAAATTGGTACCACTTTAGAACATCCCCATCAAACTTGCTTAACTCCATTTTTGGTAACTTACTAATTGTGTTAGAGTTGTTGTCATTTTTTGTAAAAACAAGGGCACAGTTTCGATTGTTCTGTTTAATATTAACTTCTATTTCTGCTATCAATTCTTCGGCCTGAATCTGTGTAGACGTATACTGACTAATTTCCTCAACGTTGATTTCTTTAATCAATTCACAATAATTACGAATTTCCGAAACAAACATCTCATTTGAACCTTTTAGTTTAGCACCAATTAGTTCTAATCCTTTATAGTTGGGATCTTCTTCTGATAATTCCGTTAGGGCACACCGAGCAGAGCTAATCTTTGATTGGAGGGATTCGTAAATAATTTTTAAACGAGATCGGATAGCGTCTTCCATTATTAATAGAGTAGGTATTAGCTAAGTAATATCACAGACATGGATCATTCCCTTAGTAAATGAATATCCCCATTTCCGAGTATCTAAAACAATATAAATTGGTATGAGATTCTTAAGAAATCCAATACACCAACAAACTGCACAAATCAAATGTAAGAAGTAAATTAAATTTATCAAACACTACTGTTACTTTAAGTAAAAGACTAAACTAAATCTATTATCCTTTTAATTGGTTCACTTAGTTAAGTCTATTGACTTAGTAGTAATACTCATTTGAAAGTAGTAATACTCTTAAAATATTTAATATCAAACGTATAATATAACTAATAAACTTCACTAATGTCGTTGGTCATTACGCAACGTAAAAGAAAATTATTTATTACACTTCATTACATTTATATTGTGCACTCGGATTTACCTACTAAATAAATGTTTACCAGGCGATAATAATAATGTATTTAAGAAAACAGTCATTAACTACAAAATAAAAACTCTGAACAAACCTAATTAACATTGACAATAGCAAGCGAGTTTGTGTTTTGTTGATAATGTTCCGCTCAAATGATCCGGCTGTTCCATTTTTAATTATTATTTTTTTTTGATGAGTTTGGCGGGTATTCGGAAACTGCGAAACTGTGTGACCTCATTTATGTTAAGCGCAGAACACAATTTCGATCTACCCGCACAATTTTATCTTGGGAACTGAACCAAAAAATATTTTCAAACTATTATAATGAGATCCCAGCATCTCCACCATGTCGCCATTTATCCTTTAGTGACGAATATCTGAACCTAAAGTACCCTATGTCTCTGGAATAAGCCCAGGTACAATATTATTTGCATCCAACAAACGTTGGATTCATGTTAACTGGTTTCAACTGAATAACGGTTTCTGAACTATCATCGCAATGATATTCTGGGTGTCCTCCCAAAGTGGCCTCCAACCTCCCCTTATAGCCACCCCGAGCCTCACAGCTGGTTTATGATTTGGTATAATTACTGAATCTGATCGCTGGTAAACAATACACACACAACATTGGAACTCAATTTAAGTTGAATATCTGGTCAATCTGAAGATGCACACACATGCACTGAATAATACCAAGTTTGCTCACCCGTGTACTGCTAGCTCCGACCCTCAGGCCCAATTGAACCGGCCCGGCGCGGCGGCGATCCCCGTGGCCCGGCGCGCGCGCTCCTTCCCGCGCGCGCCCCCCCGCGCTAACCCCCTCTTTCTCTCACCTCACGCCACGTCTTAACTAATTAATATTTGTAGGTACATAGAGGCTATATTCCTTCGCTTTCGCGACAACACACACTAAAATACAAATTTTTCCTCTATATAATATTAGTTTAGATGTAGAAGTGTACATTGGCACAACAAAGAAGCAACGATTGAGATGATCATACAAGAAAAGAAGAAAACATTACTTCAAGAGTTTCAAAAGTTAGGTCACATGCAAAAAAGATAGCACAAAACATACAGAAACGAGAATCAATTCAATATAACTGGCTGCCCATTCACACAATGGGCCATTGAAAGTGTTTCTGTGTATCCGAGCGTGGCTAACAGTTCGACTTACTGAGGTGTTAATACACGATTTAACAATATTGCTGATATTGCTCTTCTGTATTTTGTTCAAGGTAAGGATTATTATTTTAGTAGGTACCTTCCTTGAATAAAATTGTCATTGTATTAATCACCATGACAGGTGTACTTATTAGTGATTATGTTAAGCTTTAGTAAGGTGTTAAGTTATAGAAGACTAAGGTCGATGTTCACCGAAAAGATAACGATCTGATTATCTAAAAAGAGCTGTTTAAGGGACATGTTCCCCCTACAAAAATGTGTTTTAACAGCTGTTTAAGATAATCTGTCCGTCATCTATTTGGTGAACATGAACCTAAGCCCGCCATACTATTTCCAAACCACTGTAACTTCTCAAGGCCAGAATCAACAGTGGCTACTACCAGATAAACGTCAAGAAATTGAAACTGGATGAAGTCTCAAGGAAACAAATTAAATGTCTTGGATCCCGCAACGAAAAAAAAATAGTGGAGGAGTCAAAAACAAAATTTCCACTTCCCTCCATATCACGTTGTTATAGAAGACACGACCCGGCATCGAACAGGTGCAATTTTCATCATAGATTTGCTTGGGAAGGCAATGCGATACTAGTTATCCCTACTAATATTATAAATGTGAATGTAAGTTTGTTTGTTACGCTTTCACGCGAAATCTACTGAACGGATTTGGATGAAATTTTGCACACAGATAGTTTATAACCTGGATTAAAACATAGGATACTTTTTATCCCGGTAGTAAGATCCCATGGGACAATAATCAAACTTCACGCGGGCGAAGCCGCTGGCAGAAGCTAGTACAAAATATTTTGATAAAGATTTTGTTAGCAAAGGCGTTTAAAACCTTAAAAAAAGTAAAACCATTTCTTCTATACCACTTGATGACATTATGTTCAAAACTAAACTTATAACAGCTTTAAAACTGAAATGTTAAAATTCGTCAAATCCAAAGATCACTTGGATGTGTTTCCATTGACAAATTAAATCGACTAATTTAACCTCTTCGTACCCAGTGGCGTGCCTAAGGGCTAACAATACGACAAACAGACTGTTCAGAAACAACTGTAACCATCATAATAGGCTAAATCAGGTTTTAGGCCTGCATGAAATTACCACCTCTATAGTTCATCATTTCAGCCTAATGACGTCCACAGCAGAACATAGACATCCCCTCAAGTGTCGCCACATAGACCGGTCCCTTGCAACTCGCATCCAATGGATTCCCACAACCTTCACCGGGCCATCAGTCCACCTACTGTAAGACACTAATGCAACGTCTTCCGGTTGTGATCGCCACTCCAGAACTTTTCGGCTTCATCGCCATCTGTTCTGTGAACAATATTTACCTTGCCCACTGCCATTTAAGTTTGGCAATTCTTTTTCTTATTTTACTAGCTCATAAGCAAGCAAGTCCCACTCAACTAACTGCACTCACCGTTCTTAAGACCTATTTTGTCAAACACAAACACAAAATCGAAAAATCGGTCCAGCAAAGCTGTTACTGCAGTTTCTGAAACTCTATTTAAATTTTACGAGTTTCTACGACTTTTTATTGATATTATCTGGCCCTGAATAGAAAATCGTTCCTGGAAATACTTTTGTTTGAAATGTGTATAAAGTTTGCCTTGTGAACTGCGGAATTTTAAGTGGTGTTGACTCATCGCGGTGGTCCCCGAAGTTAGGAAAGGGGTCGGTATTTTCACGCTCTTTAACGTTTTGGGAGGGACAGAGATAGAGGATTGGGGTAGTCGGAAGGTTGTGTGTGCTTTGTTTTAAGCTTTATTCCGATTTGCAGTGCTTTGGCAAATAATTTTAATTAATAAATGCGTTCTTGTTAGGCTTATAAGCTCATGGTTAAATAATAATCGCCGCTTGGGTCGATCTTTAAGCCGTGCTTGCCTAGGATGGTCTGTCGATGGGTGACGACCCTTTTTTTTTTTAGGATGGGAAATCATGAAATAACTTCTCCTACTCTGGGCGGAGCGGGAGGGAGTGTCAGAATTTTACTGACTAAAACCCATCCATGTTCCTTCCTCGCTCTTTACATTCCGGGGCCGCGGTATCTCTTTCGAACAGTCCTGCAGCCCCGGCAAGCTTCGGGCCTTGCGGGCCCCTCTCTTTATGCTGATATCTCTTTGAGGCGCGCGTGGAACACGAACGCGCCATCGACACGGCCTGTCGTCGTTACGTCGTTAGACGGACGGACGGCTAGCTAGCCCATAGCTAACCGTCCACAGGCCCGCGTCTACGGTGGCCGGTAGCCACCACGTGGCCCCCGACGCCCGGTGCGTCTCCCGCAGCGGCTGCGGCGAGAGGCTCTCTCCCTCTCGCGTTCCGCCACCTCCTTCGCTAGCATGACTGCTTCGCAGACGGAGGTGACGGCTTCCCATGCCGTCTCGCTCCGGACCATGGCTTGAACCAGGGCCGGACGCGAGAGGTCGCCCGGTCGCCGCCGCCCATCGCCGCTACAAGGACACGGCGGTGCTCCACCCACGCAGGGCAGACCTCCACCGTGTGCTCCACCGTGTCTTCCGGTCGACCCTCGCAGTGGAAACACCCGGGCGTTTCCTCTCGCACGATTCCGTACAGGAACCTCCCGAAACATCCGTGTACGGTGAGGACCTGCGTCAGGCAGATGTGAGGACACCGTGGCGCCTCTCCAGCCACTCTTCAAAGAGGGGACTTATCGCCACTATCGTGGCGTGCCCTGCACGGGGTTGCGACAGTCGCTCTCTCCATGTCGCCATGACCGCGCCGGAGGTCTGTCTGCTGAGCGGCGATTTGCCGCGGCAGCGGAGTTTCCCCCCGGCGTAGTGCCTCCGCGCGTCATTCGTGCAGGCACGCGAGGACTATCGCCTCCAGATCCCATGGCGGCAATCCGGCAAGCAGGCCCGCCGCCTCGCGGGAGATCGTGCGGTACCCAAGGACCATCTTTTATCTTTCATCACTTTTTGGAGCGCGTTCAGATAATGGGTGGCTTGTATAGTATTTTCATGTTTCAGACACTCTATACTTATGAGGAAATATAGTATTTAGACACTATAGGTACTTACACTTTTTAATATCATTCATATTCATTATCCTTGTATATTCTTTTTACATCTAAGTCGCGCTTTGGCAATAACTATTTTAGCTCGCGTTAGTTTCAATTTAGAACGGTGTTTTTAACATCGATTTTAGTTGGAATAAAAATTATTTTTTCAATGTTTACTTTGTTGACATTACGTCAATTGTCAAGCTGTCAGTTACTTTTCCTTTACTTTTAATTTTCTTACTGGCCTAGGCCTATGAAGGTTTCTTTTGATTTATATAATTTTATTTTATTTTATCAATATATTAGCTCAAATAATGTATTTTAGAGTTAATTACGATTGTTTACTAAATAACAGTATCTTATCTTACTTTTATAAAATTAATTAGCACGCTCACAGAATTTTTCGAGGAAGTTTTTTACTGAATAATACTGGTCGTTTTAAATACAGGCAACTCACATTTTTGATTTTAAAATCAAAATAATCGAATAGAGAGTATGAAAGAACTAAAATAAAACAACTGATGTGGAAAAACAGAACAAAAAAAATAAATAAATGTAATGGATGGTCACCCATCCATAGATTGACCTTGTTACTATTTAGCCACGAGCTCTTGTAATTTTCACCTTTTCCTTCAAACTCACGAATTGACACATAAAACAAAAGACAAAATACTAAAATAAATATTATGATTAACAATACCTATGGTATCGTATTTCCCAGTATTAACTGGGTTGTGGAGGTCAGATAGGCAGTCGCTCCATGTAAAATACTGGTATTCAGCTGCATCCGGTCAGACTGGCAGCCGACCCCAACATAGTTGGGAAAAGGCTAGGCAGATGTTGATGATTATGGTTAACAAAGTCCGGCCGACTTATTCCTTCTAACAACCTGTTTCTAATTTCTAAATAACTCTCCAAAGATTCATTACAAGCAATAAAACCTGTTCTTGCGAGGTTCATAGAAGCGAAATTCCTGGAAAACCATAGTTCTCCAGTTCCTATTGAAGTTTACGCAGGTAATGATAACATTAGAATCAGCTGTTAGCGTAATAATGAGTAGTGATTTCGAGGAAATGTTTTACTATTAAGGCGACTACATGAGCTAAATGTGGTTTAAGAACTTTATTTTTCTCATAAAGAATTTACAATAATTCACTTACTGAGAAAACATGTTTAAACACAAGAATAAAATGTGTAAGCGTATACATAGTAATAGACGTTTAAAACACTTGGGTACAAAAATAAGATACATTTGCAAAAACGAATTAGCAACTCTATTTGTGGTGGTTCAAACATTGTCTGAAATACTGTTAGTCAGACTACTAATCAGCTTGCCCTTGCACTGCAAAGTGGTTGTAACGTCAGTCACTGCGAGCCGAATAGTGCGAAATGACTGGTTTCGAATTTTCGATCGATTTACAAAAATTCTAGTGATTGGAAAAAAAAATAAAACACTGTTGCTATTAAGTTGCCTGTAGAATTATTTGCCAAAAAATCAGAATGATCGCATGTATTTTAGTATGGTTTTTACTCGTTACAAGAAATTTTGAGAGTAAAGTTCGTAATTTTTTTATCGAGTAAAATTATTTGTATTATGTTTTCTAAACACTATCATACCACAACACCACACCCACACCCTGAAGAATATCATATTTTCTGTTTTTTTTTTATTGCAGTGAATGATATACTTTCAGGCATTATAAAACTCGCGTTAAGCTCCTGTAGTCGCCTTAAACAGACACAAGCTTTCTCACAAGGTTTTCCGTCACCGTTTTGAGGGTATTGGTGATGATATCCAAGGTGTATAGGGACTCACGAAACCGTTCTCAGTAACTTTATAACATTGCTGTGAAAAATCACGTTTTATGATAGGACTCAATGAAATACAGTCATTAAATTGTGCTGGTGGATGATTTGAATAGTACGGGCGTAGGTAGGGGGTAGGTAGAGGTATTTAAAGTAAAGTTTTAACATAAATATGCGTTATTTCAAAAATTAATAAAAATAAAGTAAAACCGGCCACGTGTGGTTTAAGAAATTGTTATACTGGCCTTAGATTATGGTAGATACTAACTTTAATTATTAATAGTGCAAATGAGTCGCTCAGCGGAATAGAGGCCCAAGCTTTGCACAAATTTTAGGCAACTATAGTTTTAAAGGTCCATAGTCTAGTTTACAAATATCTACTTAAATCTGTTACTGTAAATTTGTGGATTAGGCCACTCTTCCGCTGAGCGACTCAAATAATTGTTGGCTAGCCAAAAAAGCAAAAATAAAATAGCAAAATTTTATTGTGAGTTTTAATTTTGTACTAAACGATTCTAAGTTTGCACTGAGAACCCAAAATTAAAATAAACACAATCCAGTAGCCATCACTATCTATTTTCAAAAGGATTTCCTCAACCATAAAAAGTCAAAGTTAATCTAAAAAGGTTAACAAGAAAGAACGAAAATCGTACCGAATAAACTTTAAGTCTACGTAAAAACAAAATATCTGTACTTTAATTACCACTATGAAAGGCGTTGGCAATAAAAGTAAAAAAAGGTCGAAGGATAATGAAACGTCTTTATCTCAAAGATAACGGAAAAGAAACGGTTGAAATAAGAGCTCAAGAGACAAAAACTCTTAATGAAGAAGGGGGACAAAGTAATTTAAATTCGTTATTTCTACGCCATCTGCTAAATGCACTTCATTAAAACGTGCTAACTGTAGCAGAGCCAAACGTCGACTGACACGGTACGAATTCGAATTTCAAATTACCGCCGCTCTTTTTCAAATTTCGAATGCAATTCTTGAGTGACAAAAAATGGCGGTTCTTTAAAATGAAAACGGTTATTATGAGAACTTTTGTATTTACATTTTGGTTGTTGTTTTTGTGACTGAGTAAAAGAGAAGATTTTTTGAAAATTCATATTGTTGCAAATATTTTTTTTTGTTTTAAATAAAATAGTCTAAGAATTTAAGAGATCTACGACTTTTGGCCACAGAAGCTGAGACTAGGAAGAACGTTTGGTCGTATGTTCAAGCGGTGATCCAAACAATTAGCAGATAATGTAATGCGCGAGGTCCCTAATGTTTGCCAATCTACATTTTTTTTTGTATTTATGTATAAGACTTTATGGAAGGAACTGAGGATTATTAAAGCCTGATTGTTAATTATAGGCTAACTAATAATTGTCAGACTATAAATTTAGGGCGAATTTCAGCAAATAAAAAAAAAAATGTAATGTGCTGATCGCATTGGGTATAATTGGTGAGGGAATTCATCCTAATTGTGTGCATTAGAGTCCACTCATTTAAAGATACTCCCCCATTCATGCACAAGAATCAAATAACACAGTAATTATGCCGTAGCTACCAAGAATTCCTGCAGATAGTAAGGTTTCGGAAACGTGCCAAGTCTGGCAGCATTGCCGCATTGAATGGCAATGTAACTCGTTCAAAATATTAACTTTTAATATCTCTATCCTTCCACTTTTGTTTAACTCAGAAAAATGGAAAATGTAGAACAATACCTTTTCATCATTGAACTTTCTGCCTTCTGACTGCAAATCGATAAGCATAAGGAGGGACCCCCTCAAGCTAGGTGGAGAGACGATCTTCGCAGGATTGCGGGTAACAGCGGTTGAGAGTTGCAGCGTAGCCCGTGAAGAGGCCTGTCTAGCCTGCAGTGACGATTGCGATGATAATGATCATTCTGTAGAATTGTATCGCTAGGAGTTTTCTACGTATTAAAATCTTCGACTGAGATTAATAAACGACAACTGCTATACTGCAGACAAAAAAGCAACCAAAGGCAGTGTCGTCACACGACAAAGCGTTTTTACAGAGTAACATAGAAACCAGGGGCCCAATTCTGTAAAATAACCAACTTGTCAATAGTGTGTCGGTAGTGTGTCAGTAGTGTCTCAATAGGCTAATCATTGACATTTGGTATTCTATATTTTTTTATGGTCATTGACTTACGACTGTATGCCATTGAAACGCCATAGAAAGACTATTGTAATAATTGGTATTCTGCTCCACTATAATCTGTCCGATTACGGTAGTCTGTAAATATTTTAAGTGTATTTGACAGTTGTGTCTATCGAACTGCCACACTATCGACACACTATTGTGACACCGCTAAAACGCCATTGAAGTTTTTGCAGAATACCAAATTTGCAACAGTAGCAACATAATGTCTGTAGTGTGTCGATAGTGTCAATGGCGTGTTGCTTAACGTTGAGTTACAGGATTGGCACCCATTTGTGTTGCTGAGGTCTCTTTGTGATTGCGGTTTTGCTGCTTTGGTACTATGCATTTATCTTCGTAATTGTTATTTTTGCCAAATTGGTTTTCAAAGGATAAAATCGTATATGAGCTATAACAAAAGTATCAGTCTAACGTACTAAACGGCTTAGATTTTTCACAATCAGCACTTTATGGCGTAGAGGTGGAAAATTTCAAAGAAATCTTTAAAAAACCAATTTCACAGAAACCACCCAGTTTGAACCTCCAGTTATCGGGTCAAAATTGTTGCATAAGAGGTCTAGTCTATCACCCATTACAAAGCCAGCACTCAATTACCAATCACCCTGTATACCTTATGTACAACGGTGAGCTTCACACAATATTGGGCTTCCTTACAGCAAACCTGACTTCTGTTGCGAGTTTCGCAGGAGAGGATTAACTCCTGTGCACAAAAAATACAGTTAAATGTTTATAGTTACAATCATCATCATCATCATTTCAGCCAAAATACGTCCACTGCTGGACATAGGCCTCCCCCAAGTGTCGCCACATTGACCGGTCCCTTGCGACTCGCATCCGACGGATTCCCGCAACCTTCACCAGGTCATCGGTCCACCTAGTGGGAGGTCTTCCAACGCATCGTCTTCATAGTTACAATACAGTTTAATCATTTTTAAATTTTATTTTTTAAAGTCCTAACCCTAATTCATCGCCCCGACAGCCTAACAAGCTTGCTAACAAAATTAAACTCGAAATCTTTGATAATTTAATCAGATTCCGTCAAAAATAATGAAGCAGATTTTAATGATTCGAAGATTTCTCCAAATATTGTTTAAATTGCTAACTGATACGGGAACAGAATTTAAATGAAGACAATAATAAATAATTGGTAATGTAACCCTTCCATTGTATAAGACTGGATGGAGGAAATTATTGATAAATTCGAGATTAGAATAATTAAAATGAACTTACCTTTCAGATCCACAAAACCTTTAGAAGCCCTAGATTGTCCAGCATTTGATTGCAGACCACTCATTATCATCATCATCATCAATTCCTTGCCTTTCTCCAATTCTATTTGGGGTGGCTGCAACACGTCTCCTTCTCTTTTACACGTCATCTCTTAAGACACTCCCCTATACACCACTTCATCTAGATTTTCTTTTGTTTTCCCATTCTTCGTCCTTGGCGTCAGTTTGACCTAGATTTATAAAATATTTGAATTCCGTTCACAAATTATTTTTCAGTCATCTGATGTTCATAGTGTTTAAGTCGCGCTTCTCACGTATCAGAAGCGCGTCCTTAAAATGAAAGATCGTAAAATGGGCTTCATAACATAACATAACTCCTGTAATCCCCAAATGCTTAGGCAGAGATGTTTCTAATAAATAGTTGGTACCTACACTCGCATTTCACTAGTTAGTAGGAGGCGCAGCAGTAGTTGCAGCAGTTGGGCAGTTGTTAGTAGTAGTAGGTGATAGTCCCATGGGTGTATGTATAATTTCAGACTCCGTGGCTGCTGCTGAAAAATTTCGAATCGAAAAACCCAATAACACTTTGCCCGACCTGGAAATGGAACCCAGGACCTTAATGTCAGCAGTCACGCTTGCGACCACTAGACCAATGTGGTAGTCATAATGGGCTTCCTTATATAGTTTGCTAGCTAAGATCCCTGGTTCTACCTCAATAGCTTCTCAAACTCTTAATAGTTCTTCAAAAACAATTCCCAGCACCGTATGCTCCTAAACGCTGACAAACATCACAAGTAGAACTAATTGACTTTTAGATTAAAATTCTCGTGCAAAGTTTAACTTCTCAAGATTCTCTCTATTTGCCTTCCTTAAGACAATATTTGATTTCTTCCTACACTTTATGTTAAATTCTGAATTTGGTTTGACTTACCGGTTTGAGATCTATTCTCTTCTTTATTGTTTTAACCTATTCAACATTAAATGCCTTTATCTTGGAGTAGAGGTAAAACAAAATGTTATTGTGAAACGTCTTAGGCCCCGTGTTAGTAAATTTTTGTCTTAGAAATAAATGTAACCTTTGATATACTCGTGCTTTGATCTTTAATTAGCATCTTAATGAGTTTGACGTTAAAGGTGAATTTCAGTAGGTAACAGAAATGAATAAAATGTATGTCAGTATTTTTAAAGAGAAATCTTCTTTAGGTGAACTGAGCACTTTTGGGTTAAAAAAAATCATGGAATTCGCGTGACCGTCACCTAACGCTTCGTAGCACTCGTAGCCGATCCGCTACGGCATAGCACCACTTAGGCGTGCGCGTTGCACTATCCGTAGCAGATATAGATTACTTAGTTTTCACTTCCATCGGCAGTCCCCAACCCCGCATGTTTTTTTATGCGTTTTTTTTCATTGTTGTAGAATGTTGATGTGTTGAATCATCATTATCATCTTCTTGTCCTTGTCCTATGTTATTTAGGGTCGGTGCAACACGTCCTTTTCTTCCATTCTCTCGCTGTCAATAGTCACGCTATCATTTACTCCATTTGCATGGCCTTAAAGATTGATTATCCTAGAAATTCCCCGTGGTATGGTATGATGGAGTAATCATTTATTTAATTTTCTCATTTCGGATTTTCTTTATCCAGGTAGTTAGCTGATCATCGTTTTCGTAACTTTCCTTTCCTAAAATTGAATCGTCATCATTATCTTCCTGCCCTTCTCCCATTTTATTTGGGATTGCTGCAATGCAACACGTTTTCTTCTTAAAGTCTTCCCCCTATCATATCATTTCTCACACAATCACAAACTGAATATTCCACTCTTTTTCTCTACCAAAATTCTAATTCACAAACATTCCACCTCACTACACAAAAACTCGTGTTTAAATAAACACCATATGTTACCGGTCGGACCAACCGGAAGGGACGGCAGTGACGTCATAAAAATGGTAGGGAATACTATCACACCGTTTTATGGATACGACACATAAAACGAGTCGGATAACTCATGTACTTGTGTTAAATTCTGGTTATCTTCCCTTTCGATGGCTCGTTAGTTAGGAAATTGGCGGTAACGTCGGGTATAAGAATTGTGAGGTATATTTTAGTACCACTACATTATCTAGAACAGCTAAATTCAAGTGTACCTTTCATTGCTTCATCAGACATGTAAATTTATATACCCTAAGCCTATTTAAGTTTATCTTCACCCAAAACTTCGTTAGCCACAGTATAATCTAAAGGGTGTTTGTGTTTGTTCATAGATTTTGTCTCTTCGAAAGGTCAGAGCATCGCACTTGCATTTGACCTTAACAATTTTAGATCCTTTTACGCAAATCCGAAATCTTGAATATCACAGATCAGCTAATTAGATCCACGAAACGCAAGAAATTCAAACCGGATTTAATAAACAAACATCTTAGTCCCCTACATTATGCCAAAACAATTCTTATTTTAATATGTAAATTCGTTGAAAGCATCGCGGCTTCGTATAAATTGAATTTTCTTGCTTTCAATTCAATGACCTTAAAGATGGGTCCCAAATTCTTAGTTCGCTAAATCGAATGGAAAAATCCAAGTTGGATAAGAAAGGGTCTCGATAAGGGCTGTTTTACAGCGGTCAGTCTGTTAAAGGTCACTTTTAACAGGTTTTTAAAAAAGGTTACGTACTTCCTTTGTGAGGGAATGTGGGTTTTTGACGTGTGGTATCTGTCCTCTCATTACGGGGGAGCCGAGTTGGAACTGGCTTGAAATTGTGTGCATTTGAAGCAGGCATAACTGGCAAATGAGAGGGTACTTCTTACTAATGATGTGTTGGGTTTTTGAATTGCTTATGGGGATTTTTATAGAGATATAAAGTCGAGGGTTTGGAGTGTGGTGGATGTTATTACGAAAACGGATATAATATTCAGTTTATAACATCATCAAAAATCTCAGTCAAGTTTTTAGTTGAAAAATAAGAGCTGTAAAGTCCTGGCTATAGTTAATTTGGACAGCCTGTGATCCCGGATCGAGTGTGAGTGGTTATTACCAAAAGTAGTTGACTGCTTTCGGCTTCGTTGGTTAAAGCGATAGCAAGCGCTATTGTAGGCTGATCATGAGGTTTTTTTTAGGTTTGATTCCAAAGATATTACCGGGTTCTTTCATTAGAATTTCTCAGTAAGACCTACTTTGCCTATTTAGCCTATAATATGACTCGCCCGCTATTATATGAGATCTAAACATAACCACCATTTTTCCAATTCATTCTGGGTCAGCGCAGCGTGTCTACTTCTTCCATACTCCTTTATAAAATAAATAAATAAAAAAATAAAAATAAAATTCATTTATTTCAGGCAAGACAATTCAAAAAATTTCAAAAAATACAAAACTAGGTACAAATCTATACATAATATAATAAAATCGTTGAGACCAAAAAATCTGTACATTGAAGATTTAAAAAAAAAAATCGCCCAGGGTGACTTAAAATAAGTAACTGAACATATTAAAACCATTTTTAAAATTTTTGTTTGTTTGTTTGTTTGAACGCGCATCACGTAAAAACTGCTGGATGGATTTTGATGAAAACTTCACTAATCTATTTAAATAAACTCAGAATAACATTTAGCCTATAGAAATTATGGAAAAAGGGGGTGAAAAGGGGGGGTAAAGTTTGTATGAAAAATTTTTTTTAGATTGTTCTAGAATCATGAAACTCAGAGTAAATACTTATTATTAAAAATAAAGAAATACTTGTTTCAGCATTTTTAAAAAATTTCATCCAGAGACTTAAAAAAGTGGGTTTGGTGTTTAAAATTAATAAACTTCATACACCTATAGAACAAAATCCAATGAAGTATAAACCTATAAAAGTTGCTGTAAATACTTCAAATCTAATACAGGTAAATATAATTTCTCAATTTTCTTGAAATTTGATTTTTGAAGTGAATACGCCCAAAATAGCGGAACTCAAGAAAATCGGCTTTCCTCGGTATAAGTAGTTGGTAATACAGGGTGGAAACGGTAAACGGGGCAGTAAGGGGAACTGCAGCTACACGAAAAAGGTCTTAGAAACAATCCATAATTTTTTCGCTAAATGTTGATCCCCATTCACAGATTTAATTATTAAAAAATAAAGTGCAGTTAGCAAGAAAATTGCCATTTTACATAAAACATTTTTTTTGATGCCAATAATGATAAACCTTAACCGTTGCAGCTACATGAAAATGGTGTTAGGAAACCATCCGTAATTTTTCGTGAAATTTTGATCCCCATTCACAGATTTAAAAAAAGTACAGTTAGCAAGAAAATTGCTATTTTACAAAACATTTTTTGATGCCAATCGATCCTGCTTCTAATACTCAACGGTTAAGGAAGCTCCCCTTTCTGCCCAGTTAATCGTTTCCACCCTGTATTTACAAATAAAATAATACTACGAAGAAAATGTAGACTATACGAATGTACATCAGACATAAAGCCCGAAAAGTTACAAATACGAGTACAAACGAGTTCAAATCTTACTATCTACAAATAATAAAAATGCTTCGTCCTGAAGGACTGTGATGGATCAACGCACAGCCTTTACCGCAGATTGTAGAAACCTGAAGCTTGGAGGGTGTATTTTTTGTATAATAATTTCAGAAAATCATTTCTTATCGTATGCCTATAATACGATAAGAAAGGATTTTCTGAAATTATACCCCTTAGGGGGTGAAAAGGTGGGGGGCAAAGTTTGTATGGGAAAATGTGATTCCTTGGTCCAATCTACTTCAAATTTTGCTATCAACAATATTAACAGAATTGATGGACGAGTTTCGTATTGCACGTAAATTGATTTCAATGCATATCTTAGGAGATACACCGTTTTATATAACTCCGCAGCAAAATAATGATCATGTACCGGGTGCGCATTTTCATTATGCGGAAGGATGTGTATGATGTGCTCTTTGAAAATTGTATTATAGGTGCTTACGACCCAATCTCTGTAACCCTCTCTTTCTCTTATGTGACGCAGACGAAGTTGCGCGGGTCAGCTAGTTTCATAATAATAACAGAATCACTGAGTGAAAATATAAAATTAAAATGGAAATACTCGTACATAAAAAGAAATTGAAATAAAACTAATTTATTACTAATCATCTCATCAGACACCTACTTTATTGCAATATTATCCTTCACACAGTCCATCCATTGTTTGTTTGGTCTTCCTCTACTCATATACGCATTCACATTCATACTCACAACATTCCTTATGACATTTTCATCATTTCTCCGCATCACACCCCACCATACCATGACTACCGATTACCACACAAGTTTTTGTTGAACTCTAACATAAGCGAACACCAAAATGTTGTTGTAATATGGTACTTTTCCCTTCGGGGAATATCTATGTTTTTTACCAGCAGTGGGTGTATACAGAATAACTGAATGATAAAACACGACGTAGGTAGAAACAATATTATAGAAGCAAAATTACACACGAGAAAGATATCAACTTATTAATTTAACAACAACATAATTTCATCCTACATTATAACACCCAAAGTCAACACCCACACCCGAACTTTGAAAATCAAGTAACACAAAATCAAACATAATAAACCGAAAATCTTGCAAACTCCTAACAAGCAGAACTTTGATCAATCATATCGAATTGAAATCCGAATTGTAGGGATCGAACATTTCCTATTATACAACTACTCCTGAACTCTTAAGTGGCTCTAAGCGATCCGTAAGTTCGATTCGAGTTAGCTCGTTACCAATGCCCAGGGCTACTACCACCTCCTATTTTGGAACTATTACTTTAACATTTCTCCTGTGTGTGAGTGAGATGGTGATATACGGAACGGCTATCTCGGTTTCTTGCCCACACTGATGTGAGATTGAAATAATACTCGTTTAAGAGGTGATGGAAGGCCCTCAGAGATTTCTGCGTGAATTTCGATGGTTGATTGAAGTGTTACTATTGGTTTAAATGGTTAGATTATTACTTCATTAGGATAATCTGTGGTGTCACGCCTTTGTTCTGGCATTATTATCAAGGGTTTTTTTTCGTAATTGACTTATCTTGATCCACCTCTCCAGATTTGTCTCATTCATCAGTAGCTAGAGTGAATAGCTTCTTGCATAACTCCCAAACATCAGATTAACCAACTATTATTATTGGTTATAACAATCAACACTCAAACACACATTTTATGAAAGGACATTGCTCGTGTTCCATACATGGCTCGCCTAAGATCCAACAGGGAGGTGTATTCACTTTTTGGGTTTTAGATAATGTATAATATATATTCGAATGAACCTAAATTAAAACAACAGACACTTTTGAGAATTCGGAAAAAATCAAAACACTTTCGGATTTTGAGGTTATATTTACGTCAATTAAAACATTCGCTATGTAGCAATTGTTGTGTTCGTTGGTTATTGAATTAAAGACACCGTTGGGAAGACTTGGTTTATTACAGGTTACATAGCAGGAGTATCACAGACGGGGTTTCCAGTCAGACAGCCATTAGGCAAGTGAAGACAACCAGAGACAAGACAGATAATGCATAGTGATGTGTATAATAATAACATACTAAATAGTGATGTTACAACATCCCCCTTGTTGAGTTTAACTTTAACCCCTGACAAACAATTATAAAGAAGTACTATGCTAAACAACTTAACTTATAAATGACAACATGTTTTGTGATACTTAAAACTACGTTAACACTAGACAATATTCATAATAATACTAAGACTAACATTTGACCTTATCTTTATTCATAATTCTAAGTTAATCAATTTCTTCAATTAACCTTCTTGTTGGTCTTACAATACGACCTGACCTTGTTGTCACTTCTGAGGATTTTTGAGAAGAGGATTCTTGAGGCCTAGACTCCTGTCTGTCACCTTCCTCTCTCCCCTGTGACGAGTTGGATTGCATGGGAGGGTTTGTGAAGTTATTAGAATACTTATGTCTTAAGTGTATTCTATTTCTCCTATACCTAACACCATGGACATCCTCAACAACATATGACCTATTGTTCATCATTCTTTGTTTGACAATAGCTTGCTCCCAGTTACTTTTGGGATTTCTTTTAAAATAGACATGGTCATTATAATGTAACATTGACAAAGACTTTGTATTTCTATCATAATACTTAGATTTGTTACTATTATTTTTCCTGACTGACTCTTTGTAATCCTGAAACGTTACAACTTTTGGTTTCAATTTTTTATATGACACTGGAATGTTATCTCTTAAGTTTCTAGACATTAGCAATTGTGCTGGTGATGCTAAATTGTTTTTTGACGTATTTCTGTACTGTAATAAAGCTATATATGGATCGGTTTTGTTTTCTTTACATTTCCTTAGCATATTCTTTATTATCTTGACAGAAGATTCAGCCTGTCCGTTCGACTGTGAATGATATGGGCTAGTAACTACATGTTCTATGTCCCATTCTTGTAAAAAGTTTTTAAACTCTATTGACTGGAACGGAGGACCACCATCGGATACCAATGACAATGGTATTCCATGACGTGCAAAAATTGATTTCAAATGTGTAATTACATTTTGAGATGTACTGTTTTTATTTAATAATGCAATCTCTATGTATTTTGAGTAATAATCTGTGACTATTAAATAAACTAAATTATCAAAATGCATTAAATCAATACCGACTTGTTGCCATGGATATTTACATATTTCAAAGTTTTGTAGTGGTTCCTTTTGGTTACATGGCTTGAACTTTGCACATATAAAACATTGTTCTACTAAATTCTTGATACTACTAGACATATTTGGCCAATACAAAGATTCTTTAGCTAAAGTTAAGCATTTATTTATACCTTGGTGACCTTTGTGAATTTTTTCTAACATTTCACTATACATAGACTGTGGTACTATTAATTTTGAACCTTTGAATACTAAATCTTTAATGACATGGATTTCTCCTTGAATGTTCCAAAATGGTTTTACCAGTGGACTGACATTATTTTTATTCTTTGGCCAACCTTCATAATAATACTTGATCAATAGTTGCAAGGATTCATCAGTTTTGGTTTCCTGTGTTAACTTCTTGCTATATTCTTCTGTGATTGCTAAATTAGCATACATAATGTTGACATGACATGACATTTCTGACTCATTTTCAGGTGTGTAATGGTCTTTTAAAGCTGCTCTTGACAAAGTGTCTGATATAAACATTTCTTTACCTGGGACATGTATAACTTCCAAATCATATTTTTGTAAAGTTAACATCATACGCTGTAATCTAGCGGGGACATCATGTAAAGGTTTTTTAAATAAATAGACTAAAGGTTTATGATCAGTGTGCACTGTGACTCTATTTCCATATACATATTGGTGGAATTTTTCACAACCAAATTGAATAGCTAGCAGCTCTTTTTCTATTTGAGCATATCTTTCCTGGGTTTCTGTTAAAGTTTTTGAACTATATGCTATAGGTTTGTTTGCTTGTAAAATGACTGCACCTAAAGCTGACTTTGACGAATCGACTGACAAGACTAATGGAATCTTGGGATTATAATGAGCTAAAACTGGTGAGTTAGTAATCTCATCTTTTAATTTATTAAGACTTTGACTATGATTCTCATCCCAAGTCCAGACTGAATCTTTTTTCAAAAGATTTCTTAATATTTGAGTTTTTTCTGACAGGTTACTTATAAAAGGTCCTAAATAATTGATCATACCTAATATTCTCTGTAACTCTTTGACATTTTTTGGTGTGGGCATATTGACAATGGCTTTGACTTTCTCTTTGTCTGCCCTGGCACCATCTTTACTGAAGATATAACCCAAGAAACATACTTCAGAGACTAAAAATTTACATTTTGACTTATTAAATTTTAAATTGACGTGACGTGCTCTCTGCATGACTTTAAGTAATCTTTCATTATGAACAGATTCATTTGGGCCATAGACTAATATATCATCAATGAATATTAAAACTCCTTCAATATCACCAAATAAGTTCATCATGACTCTTTGAAAAATTTCTGACGAAGCATTTATTCCATATGGTAATCTTAAATACTTATATCTGCCAAATGGTGTTTGAAAAGTACACAATTCAGAACTATATTCATCTAGACGTATCATCCAAAATCCAGAAAAAGCATCTAAATGTGAAAAACATACAGCACCTTCTAGCTGTGACCTAATTTCATCAATTGACTTGAGTGGATAGAATTCCCTCATGATATTTTTATTTAGATTCCTAGGATCTAGACATATTCTTAACTGACCTGTGCTTTTTACAGTTACGACGACTGAATTAACCCACTCAGTAGGTTTTGTGACCTTCTCAATAACATTCATCTTCTCCATGCGATCCAACTCTTCACGTAATTTCCCTTGTAACGCGAATGGAACTTTCCTGGGCGGATCAACGCATGGTACTGCTTCAGGCTTGAGTTTTAGATGACAGACTGGAGGTAGACACCCAAGACCCTGAAAAACATCATTATATTGTGTAAGAATTTGTTTACAAAAATTTTGTTTTGTTACTGAAAATACACGTTTTATTATACCTAACTTTTCACAAGTTGGTAGACCAAGAACATTTGGACAATCTAAGTTTGCTACTATAAACATTATAGATTCAACAACATTATTGTTGTTTATACTCAAATTACAATTTAAGTTGACTTTGCCTAAAATTGGAATGGCTTTTCCACCAAATCCTGTGACATTTATTTGGCATTTGACAAGCAATACTTTTGACAGATTGTTTTGACGTTTAATGTTATTGTATGTTTGTTTTGACATAATGTTGACATCTGCACCTGAGTCTATGATGCATTTGATTTGTTTATTACCTACTGACAAGTTAATTTCCCAAGACTGTTTAGAATGACTACTTTCCAAAGTGTTGACTTTATTTTGATTCTGACTGTTTGTATGTGACTGTGAATACTGATACCCGTCCCTGTGATGATGATATTGTATTTTGTTTTGAGATCCCTCAGACTTGTGACCATTTTCATCTTTGAGATGTAAATGCAGACTCGGATATTTTTTATTTTGACTGTTTGATTGAGGAGTGAATCTCTCAGACGTGTGACTGCTCTCATCACTGAGATGTGGTTTTTCTTTATCGCATCTCTCAGACATATCACCGTTTTCATCACAGAGATTATGTGAATAGGGACGTTGACTTTGGGATTGGATGAATCTCTCAGACTTGTGACTGCTTTCATCACCGAGATATTGATTATTTTTATCACATCTCTCTGACATATCACAATTTTCATCACAGAGATGATGTGAATAGGGACGTTGACTTTGGGACTTTTGACTATATGAGTCTCCATGAGATCTCTTTGACTTGTCACTGTTCTCATCATTGGGATACGGTGACTGTGACTGTGACTGGTCTAAATATGACCATTGTGACGGTGACTGCTTTGACTGTGATGACTGACTGACTGGTGACTTTACTATGTGTGCCTGTTCGGTGTGACTGTTTGACTGACTGCTATGTATATGACTGTTATGACTTTGACTCGACTTTGATTGACTGTGTCTTTTATGTTTTTGACTTGACTTTAATTGACTGTTTAACATTCCAACAAAATATTCTTGACTACTATCTGAATTAAACGATTGCAACTGACTGACTTTTTTTTTTTTAAAGCAATATTTAGCAAAATGACCAAAAGATTTACATGACCTGCATTGCATGCCTTTAGCTGGGCACTTGTAGCGATGTGACTGTCCACAGCGGCTGCATGTCTTCGAGTTGCTGGTGTGGTCGCTGCTTGGAGCTGGACCACGACTGCTCGAAGCTGACTGGCGTTTGCTCGAAGCTGACTTGCGACTGGAAGCTCGCTGTCGGCCTTCACCTCGACCACGGCTCCTTCGACTGAGATGCATGACGTTTTCACTGGCGACGGCGCTTCCTTTGACGATTTTCTCGGCATCTTGCTGTGCGACTATGAGTGTCATCGCCAGCTCTTGCATTCTCTGATAAGTCAAATCAGGTTCTTGCAATAACCTCTGACGTACATGCGACAAATCAATGTTGAGGTTTGCAATGAAAATATCTTTGATGAGCGATTCCCTGAGCGTGCCAAACTCACATTCTCTGCTTTTTATTTCTAAATCCGTGAGGAAATCGTGGATGTTTTCCGATTTATCCTGCTTGCGTGTGAAGAACATGTATCTGCACATCGTCACATTTCGCCTAGGCTCGAAGAAATTGTCAAATTTGGATTTCACTCCATTGAGCGTGCACGCTTCAATTTTTAGGTTGAATGTGTTAAATATATTTAAACCACGTTCTCCGATCAAATGCAAAAGAATTGCAATCTTACGTTTTTCGGTTGACTTGTCCAGGCCTGTGGCTAACAAATACAGATCCAATTGTTGCCACCATTTCTTCCACGCCTCCGCATTATTGTTGGCTGGATCCGACGAGATGTGGAGCTGTTTCAGACTCGTACGCAGACCTGTTGTGTCGGCGCCATCTTCGTCGCCACCGCGTGCGCTGCCAGGATTCGGCATTTTTACGTGCGTTCTTCCGTTTTCTTTTTAAATGACCCACTTAAAAAGAAGGGCGTGGGTTCGAATCCCACTTCTGACACCATGTTGTGTTCGTTGGTTATTGAATTAAAGACACCGTTGGGAAGACTTGGTTTATTACAGGTTACATAGCAGGAGTATCACAGACGGGGTTTCCAGTCAGACAGCCATTAGGCAAGTGAAGACAACCAGAGACAAGACAGATAATGCATAGTGATGTGTATAATAATAACATACTAAATAGTGATGTTACAACAGCAATAACTTAGCATTTATTACTGAATGTATCAACTGGTATAGGGGTCTTTTGGCCTCGGTCAGGACCTTTCGTTTCTTTTTATTTTTAATTTATTATCTATGTTTTGTTTACAATAGTTTAAATAATGTTACTTTTTATGTGTTTTGTCCTGCACGGGCTACTAAATGCTTTTTCTTTCTTATTGCTCGTTTCAAACAGCGCTTTCAACCAAGTTTTTTGATAAGCCGTATATTATTCCGCAAAATCATAGCGGACTGTTTGTAACTAAAAACCATTAACGTAGGTATATCAAGTGTTGAGAATACTGACGCTTGTCTGTGTCAAACTCTTATTAAGAGTGCTGTACAAAGCCTAGGCTGTATGAGCTATAATACCTTTGCCTATTAAAAACCCCAAATTGAACCAAAAAATAATAACATCTTATGTTCGAGGATTATGACGGAAGTTAATACTTTTTAAACTGTTTTCGAAATTAAAAAGTGTCCGTTATATTGAAATATTTGTAATGTATATTATGAAAAGAATTATGAATTATAGTGAATGTTTCATGTGTGTTGATTCATAGGCTATTTTTGACAGTGTCCTTTCAATTGTCTATCTTTTACGGATCATGAGATACAGTCCGTTGCCAGACAGACGGACGGACGGACAAATGGTTGGAAGGACGGACAGCGGAGGCTTAGAAATAGGGTCCCGCTGGTTAACTTTCGGGTAAGGATCCCTAAAATGAAGCATCGAAATCGTATCTAACTCATAATCATTTAGTTGCAGTAAGGATTGGTCTTAAAGTAAGTTGAGCCTAATACATTTTTTTATTGTTTATTAAATAAAGAACAAAACAAAATATAAAACAGAAATATCACAAAAACCTCAATAGGTGTCCGGATAATATGATGATACACTTATAAGCCATCTTAATACTAGACTATAAAACACTCATTGTTAATTTATGATGAACACACAGTTTATAACAAATTGTAAGGTAGACAGATCATAAAAATTACATAATTATACATGACATGCTAACTTATTTAATGTTGCACAATACAATTCTTCATCTTTTACGTCTTTAAGCGCAGTTTCTATCATTAATTTAATTATTTTAACAAAAAATTCATTAACTAGTCAAATACCTTATTTTTTTTTTTTATCTAAATTAACAGTACAACTATTTTTCTGCATATTTTTTTAAATAAATAGTGTAAGTATCTCATTCTTCACTAAATACTTGTTTAAATTGAACTTAAATGTAGTAGTTCCCCATAAATCAACATTTCCACGTCTCCATCCCTTGCTATGTTCCCTTGTAAACGGAACTGTTACTGGCTATAAACATGGGGTCAGTAGGACCCACTTGAGTTCAAGTAAGACCACGCCATCATTCAAATTGGTCTGTCAGTTACAAGTGCCCTTAGTAAGTATCAAGTTGGGTAGTTAGGGGTACTACCCGAGCAGGGAGATTGATATTATGATGATTGAGAATTGTCGATTTAGATTTCTAAAGGGTGTAAACAGTGTGTCATGTTTTGTGGTAGAACTCAATGTAACGCACTCAAAACATTGTGCTGATGGATGGATTGAATAGTACGGGGGTCGCGGAGGTGTTTAAAGTAAAAATCTTACATTAAATACTTGTGTTTAAAAAAAAGCTTGTCGAAAAGTTGGAACTTGACCACCAATATCTCCGTAACTAGAAGGTTCCCAGGTATGGTGTAGATCAAAAAAATGATCGCAATGACGGGGAGAACAAGTTCGTTTCGTTAAGAGGTTTTTTTACACACTTTATAGTATTAGTTGTGCTCCTGGATTTATTTAGGGTAGACGTGTTCATCAGTGGAGACCGCGAATCGGCAAACGTGGTTGGACGCTCTCAGGCTCGGCGGAGCGACGATCTTCGCAAGGTGGCTGGTAGCAACTAGATGAGAATTGTTGAGAATCGAGTTGAGTGGCGTCCGATTGAGGAGACCTATGTCCAGCAGTGGACTGCTGATGATGATGATGTGCTCGTGCCTAAATAACAACAGCCACATGGGTTAATCTTCAAGGTTAAGCAACGCTTGCCGAGCTTGGTCTGTGGATGGATGACCAACCTCTAAAGGCACAACCTTACAGAAGCTCATTACTCCTAGGGTCTAATCGACTTAAATGGATGGAATACTCGATGTGAATACCGCCTCAGCTTCAATGACAAAATTTTCCCCGCTTGAATCAAAATGTACTATTTTTAGGGTCCAGCCACTGAGTGCAGGCCTCCTCACTTTTGATTCTTCTGCAGTCTCCGCGAGTCATAACTCAGTCTTGTTTACGATCTCACTATTATCTACCTATCTGCCTGTCTGCTACGTCTTCTGTTAACGTCTTTCAGTTATCATTCAATGGGGGCTCTATTTCACTTGCCATCACCACGTCTTGCCAAGGATTCTGCCTACCTCAACTTCAAAGCTGCTTCATCATCATCATCATCAGCTTATTAATGATTCCACTGATGGGACACAGGCCTCCTCTCTATGAGAGAGAAGGGATGACCACGAGGGCCAAATGCGGATTGGTAGATGTCACAGATGTCTCCAGCAATCAATGTAGTCCTATGTCAAATTTGTGATTGTTTTTTCATCAACTTCATTCTCTTGCCCTTGCCCTAATTCATTAATTGTATTCGGAGCAGCATGTCTTATTCTTTCATACTTCCCTATTATTCGCCATCTCATCAGACTCTTCCTTTTGTGCCATATCATCCTTCACACAGTCTTTCTTTCTTCTTGTGATTTCTTTTTCGTGGGATGGAAGTTTCGTCCAACTGATTTATAGTCCGTCTACGATAATGATTTTCTAAACTAGAGTATCTCTCTCGCGGCACGTGTAACTCTAATTACTTGCCAAACCTTTTTGATATTTGATATCGTGTCACGATGAGTTCATGAAAGAGCTTAGTTTGGGTCCGAAACTAATCAGAAAACATACCTGTTTGCAAAACTAAACCAAGGTCAAAATATTTGAAGCATCCGATACCAAATTCATATCATATTTTGCTTATTTTATCAAAATCCAGATAATATAACATTTTTACTAATTTTATGAATATATAAGTTTTGATGTATGTATTTTAGGTTTGTTTCTCAGAAACCTTTAACTGCAGATTGGTTTCAATATTCATTTATTATAAATTTTATTTTTCTTGATTTCTTAAAAAAAAAATTACGAAAAAATAAATTAATAGTATTTTTTAAATTTTTACAGAAAAACAGGCCCAATCGGTCCGAGCTCGATGATCGAGTTTTTTTTATTTCTTTATTTCTATTATTTCTTTAAAAAAAAAAAACAAGTTATTTTTTAACAGTTTTTTACTCACCAAACTTTACAGTTTGATGGCGAGAAGCGCTCGATTCAGAATTTCAAATGGTAAAATACAATATGAATCTAAAAACCAACAAAGAAGGTATAAAAATGTAAGATGCCTGTACTAGGATAATCCTGCACCACAGGCTGTAGGAGCTCTAACAATATGCTATATGTTTATGTAGGACAGTAGTTTTTGTTTAATATTTTAAATTACACTGTAACAACATTATTTTCATTAACTTTACGTATAATAACATATAACTAAACACATAATTGTTACACGAAAATATTTGCGAACAATTGGCATAAAAAATTGGCAATGTAATCCACAAAA
This sequence comes from Xestia ashworthii, assembly GCA_950022955.1. Classification (NCBI taxonomy): domain Eukaryota; kingdom Metazoa; phylum Arthropoda; class Insecta; order Lepidoptera; family Noctuidae; genus Xestia; species Xestia ashworthii. The sequence continues at coordinate 8,874,929 of OX465572.1, forward strand.
GAAAATAGCCTTTGATAAAATCGATTGTAGTAGTAATAGAAAAAATACCCTTAATTATTTTACTGCTTGCAAAAATTGTGTCTAATAGAGACAAAACATTAAAAAAAAATCTTAAGGCCTGAATTTTTGTCGCGCTGACGGTCAGCGAACAAAATACGGTTGTCGGTCACCGCTGATGTCAGCGTCGCAGTATAAACGGTGGTGGTGCTACTGTTAGGAAGAAATGAGGTTTCGTGTAGTATTATGAAGAAATGAGGTTGTACGTAGCACTGCAGGTTACTTCTATGGAAAGGAGTGACAGACAACTTGCATTAGTCTCTGGTCTCTCTCGCTCAAAGGGCTGTAAGGTTTGTATTTTACTATTTTGTGTACTTAACGGCTATTTTTCTAAACAATTACGCGTTAATTGAATTCGTTATGATTTGTGGCGGTTATGGATAGTTTCAGCAATTGATTTTTTGTTCCAAGTAAGAATAAACGGTTGTATTCATTACTTTATGTACCTCGTTGTCTTATTTTAAACATCTTCACTTCTGGATGCTAAATCTACATAAAACACAATCTATACTCGTACGCAACCGACCGTGAGTGACCGACCGTTAGCGCGATAAGAATTCAGGCCTAAGTAAATTAAAATACTATCAACAATTGTGGACGGTCGGAGAAAAATACATAAACATGATATTATTTTCATCAAAACAGCTAAGCGACTTTTTCCAAACTTGTTACTTTCATTACTACAAGAACTTTGTAAGTCTACAATACTCCTATAACTTGTTAGTGCAGAAAAACATATTGTTAGTTTAGAAAATTTGTTAAATGAGTTTAGTTTAGCGAATATTATGTATATTTGGAGGAAAGGCTAAATAATAACAGCCACTCGGATCAACCTTCAGGTAATGCGGCGCTGGGCTAGGTTGGTCTTTGGATGGGTTACCACCCATTACATACCGAGTTTCTTCCGTGCCTCGGAAAGCACGCTAAGCCGTTGGTTCCAGTTACCATTTGTAGATCATTGACAGTCGTTACAGGTAGTCCGTGGCCCGAAAGTCTGACTGACAACCAGTCTTACCATGGTTATCGTACTACCTAGCAACTGTATAACTGGGCTGTGGAGGTCAGATAGGCAGTTGCTCCATGTAATACTGGTATTCAACTGCATCCGGTTAGACTGGAAGCCGACTCCAACATATTTCGAAAAGGCTAGGCAGATGATGATGTTATTGCTACCAGAATGTTGAATCCTGGGCTAGTTTTACTTTCATATCATCAATTATGGAGGCCTTTAAATACAAACATTTCACTGATTAATTTCGGCTGAGTCAATGGAAAATAATCCTAGTTTTTATTTAAACAGAAATGCAGTTTGAGTGATTCACGATACATTCAAATGCATGTACGTGAACGTAATGAATTTATCGCGAATTGTGTACGGTTGGGAACTCAATAAAACCGGCACTTTATTTTGAATTTGTAACAAACTAGTGTAGGTACGTTTGTTATCAAAAACTAGCTTTGCCCCGCGAACTAGGTCCGCGTGAGTTGTTAAACAATTTAATGGATTTTAGGATCTTAAAATTCACACGTGTCTCAGCATTTTTAATAATTCCATCTCCAAAGGGAAAACGGGATGAAGTGTACGGAAAGTCCTTAATTTTCGAAGTAAAAATAACAACATTTATTATCTAGGTGTACGGTTAGGAACTTACGCAACGGTGTTATTAGAGTTCCAAAAAATGACGTTATCACGTAAAATTATCGTTTGTAAACTGACTTTACAGAGGCTTTAGCACCATACACCACATACATACACTGCGGTACACAGAAGACCGCATAACCTTCCTCTTTGTTTAGCGTTTGTGGACTACGATAAAGCCTTCGATTTGATCAAGACTTGGGCTGTACTGCAGTCTCCCCAACGGTTCCAAATTGGCTGCCTGTACATCGAGGTTGTGAAGTGTTTGCACAAAAACGCCACATGTCATTCCGCCGTCAGGGCCAGACTTCGGAACCTATCCTTCATCAGCGAGGTGTGAGACAGAGAGACATCTTATCTACGAAACTGCTCGCTGCTGTACTGGAGGATGTCTTATAGGTTCTGAACTGGAGAAGCCTAGGCATCAACGTTAATGGCGAGTACGTCACTCGCCTTCGGTTTGCCGTGGGCATGGCTTAGACCATGAAGAACCGCAGTTTGTACTGGTCCTCCATGCATAGCATTTTTGCTATGCTAGATGACCTCAGTAGAGCTTCCGAAAGAGTGGGTCTTAAAATGAACATGAACAAAACCAAGGTCATGTTTAATGCCCATGTAACACCCACTCCTATCAAGATCAGACTCTCATTCGAAGTTGTAGACGATTATGTCTACCTGTGGTCCAGTTAAATAAGTCTAACTTCGAAACAGAAGTCAACCGTCGAATTCGACTCGGCTGGGCAGTGTTCGGATAGTTGCTCAGTAGCTTTAAATGTCCAACTTATTGCCGTGTCTCAAGACGAAAGTCTATGACCAGTATGTATTGCCAGTGATAACATAAGGGGCCAAAACGTGGTCGCTCACAATGGGCCTCATCAGAAAGCTTAAAATCACTCAAAGGGCAATGGTGAAGGTTACGCTCGGAGTTTCCTTGCAAGAGTATTAAGGTTAGTGACGTAGCCCAAAGAATTGCCAAACTTCAGTGGCATTGCTTGCAGAACGGATGGCCGATGGGGCCGAAGGTCTGGAGTGGCGTCTGAACTAAGTTGATTCACTATAAATTGATAAATCTTGTTCTTTTTTCAACAGTTGAATAATATTCACAGCGGTTTGGTTTATTTGGTGAAAACGGATAGTAGGCATTGAGTTATGAGTGGCGTAGTGTTAGTGAAAACGAACATTAGGCATTCAGTTAAGAGTGGCTTAGTGTTGGTGAAAACGGGTATAAGGCAATTAAGTTAGCAGTGGCTCAGTGTTGGAGAAAACAGGTATTAGGCATTGAGTTAGGAGTGGCTCAATTTTGGTGAAAACGGGTATTAGGCATTGAGTTAGGAGTGGCATTGTGTTGGTGAAAATGGATATTAGGCATTCAACTAAGAGTGGATTAGTGTTGGTGAAAACGGGTATTAGGCTTTGAGTTAGGAGTGGCTTAGTGTTGGTGAAAATGGGTAATAGGCATTGAGTTAGTAGTGGCATTGTGTTGGTCAAAACGGTCACTAGGCATTCAGTTAAGAGTGGCTTAGTGTTGGTGAAAACGGGTATAAGTCATTAAAATAGGAGTGGCTTAGTGTTGGTGAAAACGGGTATTAGGCATTGAGTTAGGAGTGGCATTGTGTTGATGAAAACGGTCATTGGGCATTGAGTTAGGGGTGGCATAGTGTTAGTGAAAACGACCATTAGGCATTCAGTTAAGAGTGGCTTAAGGTTGGTGAACACGGATATAAGGCATTGAGTTAAGAGTGACTTAGTATTGGTGAAAGCGGGTATTAGGCATTGAGTTAGGATTAGTTTAGTGTTGTGGTGGTGTTAGTGGTGAAAACGGGCATTAGGCATTCAGTTAAGTGTCGCTTACAGTTGTTGTTGAATGGATGAGTTCAACACCGACACTTCTTAGCTACAAACAAAACCATCTTGATCAGACGGGGCTATAAGGACGGCTCAAATCTTAAACGTGTATGCGGCGTATCTCCTCAGATAGCTGATATCACTCTATGGCCAGGAGATTGAAGGTTGTTTTCATATAAAATTATCGAAAAACTAGACTTTTCAACACAAAAAATCAGCTGAAGGAATGGTTGCAGAGACTTAGTGCCGTAGTAAAAAATACTCGGACTGACCTCCCCAACAGTGGTGACACGTTTTTTTTCGTTGGCTTTGGTTATTGGGCCGAATTTTGTATGAACCGTGAATGGTGTGCTTTCATCCACATCCATGCATACATCCATACTCATAAACTTTCGCTTTTATAATATTAGTAAGATAGTTTAGTTTGACTGTTAGATGTGTCGCCGTGTGTAATGTACGCCTCTGTACTTTGTGCTTGAAGTGTTAAATAAATAAATAAATTGGCGCCTGTCGTTAAAATATCTTCTTTTATCTCTATTCCTCGTGAAGTCGATCTCATTTCGTTGAAATTCGATAAATAACAACAATTTCTCAATCCTTCTCACACGGAAATATGTGAAGATTGGAGAGGCCTTCAACAGTTGAGTTGGTATTACAGGAATCAATAGACAAACGAAAGCCCTCATACAGCCCTAGACGTTATTATACCTTACAACAAACGTTAGGGTTCGCTATGGCTGCTACTCAAACAAATCTTAGCCCCTGTAGTAAACCACAAAAGTTATACCAAGATATTGATAGGCTCAGTAAAAACAGAATTACAAATTAAAACACTGGGAGGAAACAGATGAAAGGTAAAAAAAGGAAGCAATAGAGAAAAAGTAATGAGTTGACGCAGCAGTAAATGCACACTTATATTTTAGATTTTATAACAAGCTTATAAATAAATATGTGACGTCATTTCTTTTTGCGTATTTTTCTCAGCAAACCCTTTTAATTGAACACCAAATCAAGCATATAACGAGTTCACCATCTTTAGGAGTTCGCCATATTGGATTTAGAATAACGTCACTAAGCTGTTATTGAAATCCAAATTAACCCTTACACGCTTCTAACTATTCCAAGACAGTAATAGTACATTATGGTACAAGTGTGTAATGTTGGTGATTACCGCTGAGGCGCCATTGAGACCCGAGCCGTTAGGCGAGGGTCTTAAGAGAGCCGAGGACGGTAATCATCAACACACACGTGTATCATACGACGTTTTTCAACACACTTGAGAATAAAACAATACTAAAAATAACTATAATTTCAACAGTGAAAACGAGTTGTGAATTTTTTTCGCAATGGCGGGAATAATTAATCAGTTTTTCTATGCGCGCGCATCTAACAATGGCGATCGGCTATAGACTAAAAGAATGAGGTTTCTTTTTTTTGGCTTTTCGCGGATAGCGTTTTAGCCCCGTACGAAATGGGGAATTCAAAGTTTTATTTAATACAGAGAAAACAAAAGTTACATTTGAGTGAAAGTTTTATTTATTAAAAACTTACCAATAAAAAAAAAACCTATAACTCACTTGTGAATAATAGCAATGAAAAAGTCACAGTTTGATTACAGGTGTCATTATGTGCCTAATTGCGGTGAAATTAGAGCCATGAGCAAGTGTGTTGAAAATAATATTTTGTTTGTTTGAATCTCTTTATTTTGGTTCATTTTAACATAAAAGGGATATTATAGACAGAATTTGTGTTTAAGTATTTGAGTGTTTTTAAGGGGAGAACAAGTATGTCCCTATATGCGTTAAGGTATACATATCATTATTTATATTATTATTCTATCGCAAAAAAATAGTGGAACGCTGTTATTGAAAATTAAGACACATTTTTTATATAAAACAGAATTTATTGAATGTAGTAACTTAATAATAATACAATATTAATTAATGGTATAACACAAATGAACATTACACGTAGAGCATTTATTACCGATTCTCAACACGACTTTTTGCACACTGTCTGCATCTTTTTCTATAACTTACTTTTGCCATGATATTTGTGAAGATCCTGCATGTGCAATGATATCCTATTACAAAGTTTATGCCTAGAAACGCATTGGCCTTTTCATTAGTCATGCTAAAAGATCGGTAATTTTGTTCAGAATAACGTATGGATTCACAAACAATTATCTTATCTACCAAGTTTTCGAAGCCTGAAACTGCATTTTTTTTTCTAGGGGTCAGTTCCATGTCACCCATGTGGGTACTATATAAAATGTTCATTATCATCATCATCATCAATTGCCTTACTATATCCACTGCTGGGTATAGGCCTTTTTTTGTTTGTGCCAATCTCCACGCTCTTGTGCCAACCTCATCCAGGATATTCCCGCAATGGCAACAATGCCGTCTGCCTATCTCGCCGCTGGACGACCAACACACACTTCTCTTTACATTCCATGTTCTCTTCACCGAAATTATAGCCTTGAATCACACGGAAATTGTGCGGTGAATATGTTTTGTTTCGCCAGTTGAAAGAAAGGACAGTAATGTTAGGTTGCTAATTTTACGTGTATGCAAAATTTCAGCAAAATTGGTTGGGAACAGCTGTTTTAAAATTCTGTTGCAATAATTGACTTAAATAAACTTATGAACATTGCCAGTGAAATAAAAACTTCAAAAACTGCAAGTGACGACGTGAATTCGTATTTAAGCAATTGTTTTTTATTGCTATAACACGTTTTCGAGTCCGTTTGCGCTGCCATGTGAAACACTAAAAGTGTATATTATAGGTTTTTTACCAAAAACCTACGTACTTTTACCATCGTCTTTGAATTTCAAACGACCGTGTAACACATGTTTCATAAAATCTCAGAATAATCAAACAATAGCTGGTATTGAAAAGGAAGACCTAGACACAACATTTTATATAGAACAAAATGATCCCACAAAAATTCTTACAAAAATTCGTAAAATTGCCAACCCTGAACAACCCGAAAAATCCCCGGATTGTTTCTAAAAGGATATATAGGCGATATTAACACATCAAAGGGCTATCATGCGATCTGTCATGGCGTAACGTAACACATGGTAGAATACACTGGTGCGTGTTTTTTTTTCTTCTATATCTTTTGGATTGAATACGTAGTCGAGTTGAGAGTGGTAGACCCAGTTTGAATTGTCTTTGAGGAGGAGTCTTTTTTTGAAGCGAAGACTTCTATAGGCGCGTGAAACAGTTTTTAAGTAAACAAAAATCATGGAACTCGCGTGACCGGCACGTAACGCTTTGAAGCACTCGTAGCCGATCCGCTACGGCTAAGCCGTTCCGGATTGGCTACGAGTTTTTACTTCTATCGCCAGTCCCCAAAGACTGCCTAGCATGTTTTTTTTCTTTCTTTAATGTGGTTAGTGCCCAACCTGGTGCCAGAGTTTCAATGCCACCATTTAGACTCTGACTTGACTTAACATGCCTTCAAGAAATATTTCTCAGGCATGCTGGTTTCCTCACGATGTTTTCCTTCACCGGAGCAAGTGATCCGAAAAATCGGAGGTGCATGCCCTGGGTTCGAACTCGGGACCTATGATTTGGCTATCCGACAGTCACACCACTAGGTTTACACTGCAGAAATTTTATACTGGGCATTCAAGGATATTTAAATGAAATGCTACGAGCATTCTTGGAAAGAATAAGCGAAGAGGTCATTAGTCTGTTATACAACGTGTAACAGAAAGGGTATAGTCATATGAAAGGGTGTGCTACAGACCATCAAACTGAACAAATTTTTCTTTGGGACCACCATCGAAATCGCGAAAAAATAATCAGCTGTCTCATACTTGGTCGAGTAGGTATTGGAATTTTGTATGGGGTCGCTTAGTTTATAAACTAAATATAAACTAAGTGACAGAACGCGCTAAGGGTATATACATACGTGCCTCGGCTTAGGGCGTTGTTGGGGAAAGCAACAAAAAAACAGGCTGGATCTGAGTGAGATTATTATTGGCTGATTTAAAACTACTGGCTCAGCATCATGGGCTGACTCGAGCATGCGTCGCGGATCCCAATTCTGTAAGACCAGCTTTAATTTCAAAGACGTCATTTCACCTTCTCCTATTTCATTCCCACATTGTAACATATTGCAGCCTTTGTACTGGTTATTAGATGTTTAGCCGCTGATTAAATAATATTATAATATCGTTCTATATTTCGTTTGTACCACAGACTCATTGATAGGGTCTGTTTCCTAACTTTTGTATTATCCTTTGTTAATATTTTCTTTGTTAAAACAACTCTTTTGTTGTATATGTTTCAATAAGGATTCTTGTTTTCTTGGCATTTTATATCTGAATTTTGGATTGGTGACGCAAGTGCTTGAAAGGTAAAACCGTATAAAAAATCTAAGGGAGGAGGTGCTTCTTTAATAGAAACATACATTGTTGCCAAGGAAAAAATAACGGGGAAGTTTTTCTTCATAGTTACAAAGCCTCTTTTGAGAACGAAACTTCAAAGATCGAAAAATAACGCGTGATTGGTTTTTTTATGGATTCCGGAACCAATTGGCAAGGACGGAACCCGTATAAAGTCTATTGTGAAAATTCTTAAATACGTAAGTGTTTTGAACAACGAATGGTTAGGTATGGTGTTTGATAAAACTTATAATGTTACATAGTCCGACATCACAGAAGATGGCGGGACGAGCTGAATAGACCCGACGACCAGTGGTCCACAATAGCCCTGGATAGAAACAACTGGATGTCATAGGGAGAGGCCTTTGCCCAGCAGTGGGACGACGCAGGCTAACAGTATCAGTACATTGTTCGATTTGGGCATTATACCCAAGGCCTCATACTTAACCGTAGTACTTAGCATTTGCGATCACTACCTGTACTTTTTTTTTATGGGACAAGCCCGACATCAGCATCAGCCAGAATCAAAGAAAAGCGCCGAGACAATAGAGCTCGACGAAGTCCCAGAGAATTAATTTAACTTTTCACTACCTGTACTACTACCTCTACTGTCAAAGATCTACAAATGAATTTGACGAGCTTTATGAGGCACGGAGTGGTCTCGGTATGTTATTGATGGTCACCCATCTAAGGACTTACCTCGGCTAGTGCTGCTTAACCAAGACACTTGACCTGTGCAGCAGTTTTACTTTAGCCACGAGTTTCTGTTGCGACACACACCTCATTTTTAAAAAAGAAATAAAACATATTATTAGAATTCCATATTTTTTCCTGCCAAAAATAGCTGAAGATATCAACTTCCAATAACAGAATTATGAAGTACGAAAACCACTCGGTTCTCATGAATTACAGAGGATGATTAATTAATGAAACCACGAATGGAGGCTATACAGTGCCCGCGGCTCTGCCCGCCGCCTCAACCGTTTTTCATACCAGAGCCCAACGTTAATATTTTAGGTAGAAAAGGTCGTGGGCATAGAAGCGAGAATTAATGAAGGCGGTATATTTTTTGGATGATATTTTCTTTTGCTCGTGACTAAATAATAACAGCCGCTCGGGGAGATCGTTTGATTAAGCCGTGCTTGCCTAGGTTGGTCTGTGGATGGGTGACCACCCTTACATACCGAGTTTCCTCCGTGCCTCAGAAAGCACGTTATGCTGTTGGTCGCGGCTGTCATTTAGCCATCTTTGACAGTCGTTACAGGTAGTCAGTGGCCCAAAATGTCTGAGAACCAGTCATACCAAGTGGTATCGTATTTACTGGGTTGTGAAGGCTAGATAGGCAGTCGCTCCATGTAAAATATAGATATTCAGCTGCATCTGGTTAGACTGGAAGCTGACCGCCAACATAGTTGAGAAAAGGCTAGGCACATGATGACGATTTTCATTTGCGCTTTGCTTTCGCTGAGTTTTTGGTGATCAATGGTTCCGACTGTTTAATTATTCGACTGCCTTGTTGGTCTAGTTCTTGCAAGTGATCATAAAAGGCGAGGAAGGAACATGGATGGGTTTTAGTCAGTAAGAGTCTGACACTCCCTCCCGCTCCGCCCAGAGTGGGAGAAGTCATTTGATGATTTCCCATCCGAAAAAAAAAAAAAAAGGTCCTGGTTTCGATTCCCAGGTCTAGCAAAGGGTTATTGGGTTTTTCTAACAGGAATTTCCTAGAAGCAGCCACGGAGTTTGTATTTGTGAACAGTTCTTTGCAATAGGCTCGACCAATATTACATATGGAACTTATCAGAACTGGCGAAATGTGGGTGTACCATTAGACCTCTGTATAACCCTTTGGAGGTAACAGGTGTGATGTTATGTTGAAACTGTTTATTGAAATAATTAAATACAAAAACATTTCCAATATGGCCTTAAACAGGTGTTATTTGATCATTACAGTCTAGTCACTGACATACGAGTTTCAGCTCGGTTTATGGATCAAGCTAGCGACCCTCCCCATGAAAGAAAGAAGAAAACACATTTGTTGGCACCGCATTGAGAAAAAATTAACACAAAAATAATACATATTCGATGTTTCTGTGAGGAGGCCTGCTTTGAGAGGTTCGAGTGGCGACCGCTAACAAGATGATGTTGCATTGGAAGGCTTCCTACTAGGTGGACCGATGACCTAGTGAAAGTTGCGTCGTGAAAATGTATGACTTCGAGGGGAGGCGTTGAAAGAGAATTTACTCCGAAGTCATAAACTCTTATAATACACATTTATACTTTTTGTAAAGAAAACTGACAACCCGAATGGCGCAGCGGTAGCGAGGCTGCCTTACGTTCTTAGGGTCCCGGGTTCGAATCCCGGTAGGAGCAAATGTTTGTGTGATGAGCATGGACATTTGTTTCCGAGTCATGGATGTTTATATGTGTAATAAGTATGTATTTACAAACAAAAAGTATATATGTAGTATATCAACTGTCTGGCGACCACGACACAAGCCTTGCTTAGTGTGGCACTAGATGGCGCTGTGTGTAATGTCCAGCGATATTTATTTATTAACTATCACATCACTTTGATCAACAACTGTGGTAACTAGCGAGTAACTAGGGCTAGAATATAGCCGATTATATTTTACGTGTTTTATAAAAACGAATCTTTTATTCACATCTCAAATATCCGCTGGATGCGTGCCGCACGGGACCGATTAATGTGGCGACACTTTGGAGAGGCCTATGTCCAGCGGTGGACATCTTTCGGCTGAAATGATGAGGATGGGCTAACCTCAAAGCTTGGCCACCAAATATTCTATCCACGAACCTGATGGTATCCATGAGCAGTAAGAATTTACTTAGCATTTTAGCATTACCAAACGAGGAAAATCTAGAACGGACGCACAATTATTCCAACTTTGACGCGAAAATCACTATCGTTGTTCAAATATGTACACTACCAAGTAGCTCCATTTCAGTTCTAACATCATAGTGCAATGGAAGGGTTGAATAAACATAATGTTTGTAGCCCGAGCGTACAAATATGAAATGTAACCCTTTCACTGCTTCAGCTTGAAATAGTGGCACTAGTTGTTATATTACTGACGGGTAAGGGATCTAATTTAGAGGGTGGAGCATTTATTTTTTATATAGTTTTCTCGCAAAGGGCAAGGTTTTGGAGGGTTAAGATAGGTAATTATTTAAAGTAGGTCTTGTCTACATTAAGATGTAATGTTTCTTACTAATTCAGTAAAACTTGAACTTTATCTAACTATTATTTAAACATAAATTGTCGTTCATAACAGAACTTTCTACTATCTTTATGAGACAAAAGTAGTTCACAAAAAGCAGCCTCCATTATCAACAAACTTAAAAAGCTTTGGGTCATTAGAAAATACCAAATAAATCAAATTGCGACCGTTTACGAGCCAAAACAAATCATCTATTAAAAAAAGAAGTAAATGAACATCACATCAATATCGACTAAAAACACTCCAACAATCTGATATTCAATCCAGTTTTGAAAAAAGAATCTATTACACTTACTGCCACGCAAAACTGAACACAATATAAAAAGAGCTGGCCGAAATTCAGGTGGTAAATGAAGTGTTTTTGCTCTATCAGACCACCAACGTAAATTAAACTTCCACGCTCCTCAATTGTTTTCTTAAACGGAGCTCTGAAAAGAATTTTGATTAGATTAAGGGGTCAGGTTATTTTGGCCGATAGTGTCTTGCATCGTTTCAAGGGTTATCGAGTATCGTAGGTATTCGATTTTCGAATGGAGCTCGATAACGCTGCGGTGAAACTAGTTGAAGTTTGTGTTTCTTTTTTTTAAAGTGATTTTTATACTGGCAAGCAGAAATAGTTTTTAAATGAAAATATTCAGATTATTTTTCGTGTAGTGAAAGTTTTTCCTTTGGAAAAATCTAACTGACAAAACTATACAGGTGTGATTACGTATCAATCTATAGTCATATCATGCTGGTCGCAGCTTCAATCCTCGAATCAGGCAGTGTATTTGGGAAATTCTCAATAATACCTGCCCGGCTAGCATGGGCAGGGGATAAAAATTTTATCCACCGGTTATTTCCACTGACAAGGGACAAAATTCAAACAAAAGTGGAAATAACCGGTGGATAAAATTTTTATCCCCTGCCCATGCTAGCCGGGCTGGAGCATTTTTCAAATGTCAATACATTGTACCTAGTAGCCTTAATACCCTTTACATACTTTACTAGTATTTTAGCTGAAGAAAAAAGAGGCGACACAAAATCCCCAGTGGCCGACTCCTTCACATTTATGTTAAGTCCGTGGAAAATGGTCGCAAGCGCGACTGAGGATGAGATTCTGGGTTCGAATCCCAGGGTGGGCAAAATGTTATTGGGTTTTTCGTCAGAAATTTCTCAGTACACAGAATCTGGATTTGCACCCGGTTGATAGCAATCGTTTCGCCCCCAATTACATTGGATTTAACCATAACCTCTTAAAAGGAGTCGGTTGTAATATCCACAGACGTATAAAGAGTAGCAGACCAAACATAAATTCCTAGTTATACCTATAATATATCCATCATTCTTTATCCTTGTTCTATCAAGCAAAAACTTAATAATGGCGTCTCGTTCATTTACGTGTAGCCACACTGCCACACACATAGACAAATTTTGACATGAAGCCTGTTTTTCTGAGCCGCCATATTGATAAGCATATAACCTAAAAGAACACTCTACGGTGTCAATCACGTTAAGTGAAAAAATATTAATTGTTTGTACCACTAAAGACTTGAAACACGTAAAATAAAATGGTGAAGTACAGTGCGTACCGGTGTGACAGTGATAGCTCTAACAAAATACCTGGATTAAGCTGTCATCGGTAAGTTTTTATTTACGTTGTTGTAAACTGAAACAATTTGTCGATTTTTCGAAATTAATCAACCGTTTCGATGAAGTTTAATCGTTTTTATCGTAGCCCAATTACTGCCATGCAATTTGCCCACACGCTTACTTAGAATAAACCGTACAAAAATAATAAACAAACAAAATTGTCTTATGTTTACTATTAATGACAGCTCAAGTACTTGTGGAATTAACCGGGGACGGATTTAGTATTGCGAAATGCTAAATCTAATAAATATTATTATGATTGTTTACATATTGGGTTAATGCATTTATTGTAGGTGCGTAGGCTTATTAATTACTACAAAGTCGAAAAATCCAACAGGCTTAATTTTTTATAATGTAACAATAATATGTAACGCCTACAATGTATCAGTTTATCACAATTCAATGTTGATATGAAATAGGCATAGGTCACACACATATTATAAGCTACTCATATTTCTTTGATATTTTGGTGCTGTAAATAAAAATAATAGTAATATTTTTGTTCCAGGTTTCCAAAAGATGAAAATTTAAAGAAAGCCTGGATTGATAACATGCAGCTCCAACCTAATCCTACTGGTGAACTCTGTTCGAAGCATTTTGAAGCACACTGATAGATGCCAGCGTCTTTCAAACAAGACTACGTCCTGGATCAATTCCTACACTGTTACCGAATTACCTCTGGCTATGCATGTATGTAATAGTATGCTACTATAGTAACAAATTGTTTTATATTAAACTGGTCTTCATAATAATTTTGTTTGTCTTTTGTTTACAGGATAAGGAAAATGTTATTAACCTCCAAAAAACCTTGCCAATAAAACGAACTACTGCCGGGACAATTGTTTCTGTTCTCAAAGAAGTACCACAATTTAGTGGTGGGGGTATTTTGGACATGCATGCATGATATCCGATGTTTACAAGTTCTCTGTTAAATAAATTTGAAAATTGTCTAAAAATATTAATATCCAAGCAAGCCATGTCGAAAAAATGTAACAAAAGGTGCGAATATTTTTGTGAATGAATTAATGCATGTAACTTGACTACTTTTGGGCATCAGGCGACGATGACGGATGAGAGCGTTCTGGAAAAATGTTATTGCGCGATTAGAGGAAATACATTCCGCACATTGCCAAATAAAAAAATTATATAAACAACGTGTTTTTTTTTTAACCTTAGAAGAAATGCAGTCAATAAAACTTGTTTCCTTTTTGGGTCCTTATCTGGGGTTAAAGTATTAATGAATGCATTGAAACTTTGCATTCCCGTAGGCGTATCTATCATCATCATCATCTCAACCGAAAGACGCCCACTGCTGGACATAGGCCTCCCCCAAGTATCTATACTAATAATATAATATTTCAGGTCGTTAACAGCAAATGGCACTGGGTATTCCGAACACTGCTAATTACTGTTATGGTGCTACTGCGTCTGTCAGTTTCCTGTATTAGTGTGGCGTCGCAACAATATTGATTTAATTGTGACCGTTACAGAAGGTCACAGAGAATGCTTACCAACGTATATTACAAATGATAAAAGTTTGAAAATATGTAGGTACTTTAACGTCCTACAATACTTAGGTACTAATACCGGCCTTAGTCCGGCCCTGTTTAGACAATTTTTTCATATGTGTGTGTAATGACTTCACAAATTTTAGCTTATGTTTGGTCTGCTACTCTTTATACGTCTGTGGTAATATCAGCCGAGCCCTTTTATTACGAAATCGCTGTTTGCTTTAAACAAAACGCACCTCCTTTAAAATAAATGCTTTAAAAATCATCAAAACTGGCTATTTCCATGCATTGATCGTCTACAGTCTCCTTAATACAATATGTCCTAACTCTATACCGATTATCTATGCCCAAACGCATTGACAGACGTCAAAATAAATTACAAATGTGCGTGTACTATAAGTACACATCTGCCTATAACTTTAGGGATTACAAGCGTAATGTTATGTTATTTGAGCGGAAAAAAAAAAACGGAACAAGATCCGCAGTTGCCCACTTCTTTATATTTATGTCTATGTCCGTGGAATACGTCATTACGCTAAGCTATGCTATTATGTTGATGTTATTATATTCCTCTATTAATATAATCTCAGTACAGACCTCAAGTTCATCGATGTATTATTTAATTGCTCCATCCTCGGGAAGTGTGTGGGTTGTATGCTTGTGCCAGGAAACCACTGGGCTAGGATGGATGGAGAGCACAATGTATGTGTTGAAGACAATAATGTCGGTGGAATAAATGTTTGATTGTGCTGTGGTTTGATTCACATTATCAAACCACAGTACAATCAAACATATTATTTTATTCTTTAAGGACAGAGTAATGTTTTTAAGATTTCTTCACACTCGCATCCGAAAGGTGACAACGTTACTTATTGTTGGCTTTATGTTTAACAAATTAAGTCGAAAGTCAATCCGATAGTAGTAGATAAATTTAATACAGAATGAGCCTTAAGCCTAGCCTTTTCCACACGGGCTCGGCTTCCAGGCTAACCAGATGCAGCTGAATACCAGTATTTTACATGGAGCGACTGTCTAACTCACCTCTACAACCCAGTTAGCACTGAGAAATACGATACCCCGGCTTACTAAGACTAGTTGTCAGACGTTCGGGCCACTTACAACCTGTAACATCCATAGATATATATGCTCAATGGTAACATCTGTCAAAAATCTGCAAACACAACAGTCGGGACGAACAGTTTGACGTGCTTTCCGAGGCACTGAGGAAACTCGGTACGTAATGAATGGTCACTCAACCACATGTCTGAGAGATATTTCTCGACGGCCATGTTAAGCCAAGTCAGAGGCCTTTGTGCGGCATAAAAACTCTATCACCAAGTTAGGCAACATACCACACACAATAAATAAAGAAACTCATCCACAGACAACCTTATCAAGATTGACCCGCTCGCTTACAACTATATTCAATAAACCAAGACAAGGAAATACCGAGTATCTGGCTCCCCATTACCAATAATGTACTTTCAAAACAGAACGGCATTCCGCTTCCCTCCAGAATCAAACCCACTGAACCAGTTCTTTAAAATTCACTCGATTCGACAGACTTCCGCTACGGATTCGATACCGAACGTATCCCTTTAGCCCCCTAACGTCAGTGTATAATTGATTTTGTTCAAAGTCCCGAACTCGAGAGGATAATCGACTATTTTCCGCTTACTAACTCGATTCCGTATAGTTTGTTTGCTCTTATCAAAATTGTTTTTCGAAATCTGAATATTTTAGTTGCTTTTGATCCTGGTGAAGAGATAATTGGAGGAGAGGTAAAGCGATTAAAGTTGTTGTAGTCATTACGGGTGCCTCAAAGTTTCAAGAGGGATTTTATTGTCGTTCGCCGGGAAAGGGCATGCTCGGCTATTGTGTTTCTAGAACTGTGACCCAAAAGAGGCCGACTAGCAACTAATCCATCTGCCATACTCATAAACACGCTGGATGCAGCGAAAAAATCATACACTTTCATCTGGTGCCGTAGCGGACGGAATGCGGTGCATATCAGTCCTTTTTGACTTGACACCACTTAATTTTACCTTTTTAGGGTTCCGTAGCCAAATGGCAAAAAACGGAACCCTTATAGTTTCGCCATGTCTGTCTGTCTGTCTGTCCGCGGATAATCTCAGTGACCGTTAGCACCAGAAAGCTGAAATTTGGTACCAATATGTATATCAATCATGCCGACAAAGTGCAAAAATAAAAATTTAAAAAAACATTTTTATTAGGGTACCTCCCCCAGACGTAAAGTGGGGAGCGATTTTTTTTTTAATTTTGACCCTGACGTGTGATATATTGTTGGATAGGTATTTAAAAATGAATAGGGGTTTTCTAAAATCATTTTTTGATAATATTAATATTTTAGGAAATAATCGCTCCGAAAGTCAAAAACAATGTGTCCCCCCCCCTCTAACTTTTGAACCATAAGTTTAAAAAATATGAAAAAAATCACAGAAGTAGACCTTTATATGAACTTTCTAGGAAAATTATTTTCAACTTGATGAGTTGAATAGTTTTTGAGTTATATAGCACTTTTTCAAAAAAACGCAAATGATAACTTTGTTTTTCATACAAATACTATGAAAAACAAAGTTATTTTTGCTGACGAAAAATGTTGGTATTTTTAATGGTCTGGGAAGCTACGGAACCCTACAGTGAGCGTGGCCCGACACGCTCTTGGCCGGTTTTTTATATATTTTATTTGTCTCTGTCGAACTTCTACAAATACCGAAGATAATCGTACCACACGAGCGAGAAATATATAGTTTTCACCGTGCGCAACAGCCGTAAGCACCGTATCGGGCCTATTTTGTGTGATCCGCAGTAAAGGTTTATGCAAGTTTTGCCAACCGAAGCTTCAAATAAAGATGAGACGGATTTACGGTTAGGTCGGTATGAGTCTGACTTGGTTCTATATCTTACCTTGAGGTGAAACTAGTGCTGACTAGACCCATGGAAAATATCTCGCTGATAAAATGACACTTTATTGAGGTCCCCTTAAAACTTCTTTGGTAGCAGTAAGAAAAAATACGACAATGCATCAATGTTACCGACACTTCATGATACCGTTAACATCACTTACAGTTACAACACCAACATTCAGACCCAAAAACTCACAATTACAACCTCCTCAATAACATCTCAAGAATTTGTACAAACACACACTTCTCACCACAGATAAGTTTCGATAGATTCACCCTGCAGGACCAAAAAGAGACAAGTTTTTGCCTTACTTACCCTGAAAATCACATAAATATCGTTCCATATGACGTGTGCAAGCTCAATCTACTTCTATATATACAGTGTGTAAAAATCTCGTGTCACGGTGTTTGTGGTCGCACTTCTCCGCAACGACTCTACTGATTTTAATGATTTTTTATGTATTTTATTGGTCTTTTATGTAAATATATGTAGGTCGTAAAGTAATTTCACATCATAATTTGTACGGCAAAACAACGCTAGTAGTAACAGGCACGTATCGGGGGGATGGGGGGGGATAATCTGACTTATAGTAAATGGGAGCATAACCACTGCGAAGTACGTAATTATAGTACAGTGATTAGAGCAATTTTTATACAGTTCACATGGTTGTTTCAATGTTTGTCCCCACCCCCCCGAACCAAAAGTCTGGATACGTGCTTGAGTATTAATAAGTCTTTATTTGTCGCAGGGACGTGATGACATGCAAACAAAATGACAAAAAAAAACCTTATATCAAAGTGATGCGTAGGAATGAGGAAAATATCGTGAGGTAAGTTTTGAGTACGAATGTGATGTACAAACAGGTAGTTTTGACTGTTTAACAGTTTTAATTGTGCCATAGATATACACTTATACACACACGTGTGACCTTATTACGACGACGGTATATCTAAGGTTTAAAATCTTCGCATCTCAGTTCTCACCAGTTTTTGTGGTGGCGATATTTTCTTTCGGCTTCACCAACTTAATGACACTATCTTAATTCAATTGTGGATATCTCGAAGGTAATAACTCTGTTGTGGTGGCCGGTGTACGGACGGACGCAAGTTCTAGCGTTGTTTTTGTTAGGTGTGATAGTATACGAGTACTTGGAAACCATTGGTGAAAAGATCTTTGTACGCGGTTCGGGGAAAATAGTCTGGGATGGTTTGGTGCGAGATCTAAGATGTCAAGTCTAAAGAATTAGTGAAGTGTTTTTAAACATTTTCTTGGTAATATTTTTGTTTTTATTAAACTAAAGATTGATTCGAGAGGCTGTTATCATTTAGCCACGACTCACGACTATTTCAATGCAATAGCAAAGAACCAAAATTTTGATGATGAGCATTCTCAATAAAGTAATTCGTAGATTCATAGTGTACCTTCTGGTTCACGTAAGTTGCACTTTTTTACTTTACGTGTACGGTATATCGGTATTTCAAACTTCGAAACGAAGCAATGCAGTTACTTTTAGTCACGTTTCGATTCTTTAACATCCCAACTAAAAAGACACTCCGGACTTTCTTACAGCCATACAATAAACTAAAAAAACTTTACCGCGACCGCATCAAATACGTAATGACGTAACGTAATTACGATCAGTAGCGATGGCGGTACGTACCGCATACACGCTTTTTATCTACAAATACATATTAGTAGCTTACTGCCATAGATTAAGTGTTTATAGATGAAGAATATAATCTTCCTGCCTTCGTCCTACTCTACTTGGGATCGGCGCACCAAGTTTTCTTCTTCCAGTCTCCAATGTTACAGCGTCGTTTATTTATTTATTTAAGCCTCTATAATTCCGTAGTAAAACTAATACTTTTTTTTTATCATAATATTAGGTGTTAAAAAATTAACTGGAAGAATTTCGTGTACGTACTTGGTATCAAAAAACAAACATATTCCAAAAAAAAAAAAACTTTTTTTAAGCATTTTTAGTTTTATATTAAAAAAAAATTTGTCAGTCCAAAGTCTGCAAAATGTGACGGGAAAAGTTAGAATCAGCTGTCTACGTTTGCGCTGTCGCAGGGGTGAGCGACCACGCGCGCGGCGCCTGCACGGTGCAATCACAGTACAGTCAAGTGCGCATATTCAATCATTTTGTGGGCAGTGAAAATATTGCATATCTTTGAAATGGATCGTTACTTATATCAATTTCTTTCGTGATTATTTTTTATTTGTGATTCCAAAGAACTCCTCAAATTTCTTGCAGTTTATTTTTTAACACCATATATAATTTTAACTTTAACTAAGGACCTCTCGACGAGTATAGGCCTCCTCTATCTCACTCCACTTTTTCCTATCACGGGCTGTTTTCATCCAGTCTTTGTTTGCGAATTTTATAAATTCGTCTTCCCATATTTCCAGGGCTGGCAGTCTCGACAGAGATAACGACAAAATCGCTAACTTTCGATAGCTGATAACTAACGAATAAATTTGGTTGCAATAGTTATGCTTACAAGTAACGCAAGTCTCTACATCAAATATGAGTTTCTCGCAAGCATCATTACTGCAGCCGATTTTTTACGTAAGTTATAAGCGATCGATAGTTAGCGATCTTGTCGTTATTTCTGTCGAGACTGCCAGCCCTGGGGGCGACCTCTTTTCTATTTCCGG
Source organism: Xestia ashworthii (assembly GCA_950022955.1). NCBI lineage: Eukaryota > Metazoa > Arthropoda > Insecta > Lepidoptera > Noctuidae > Xestia > Xestia ashworthii. The sequence goes on from OX465572.1 coordinate 8,894,841, forward strand.
AGGGGCCAGCCCAAATAGTAGCTTTTCTAGTCCATCTCTCTTTATCCTGACGTGCAATGTGACCAGCCCACTCCATTTAAGTTTCTTGCAGTGGGTTAACGCATCAATAACTTTTGTTCTTTCTCTTATTTCACTGTGTCGTTTTTTGCCTCTGAGTTTCAAGTTAAGAATGCTTCTCTCTATGGCTTTTTGGCATTTTTCTATTTTGTATTTCGTGTGCGTATTATACATCCAGGTTTGACTTGCATATGAGAGGCAAGGTAGAAGACATGAGTCTAGAACTTTCTTTTTTTAATTTTAAAGGTAGATCAGATTTTAGAACTTCTTTGTGGCTCCAGAACTTGTTCCATGTCATTTTAATACGTCTCTTTAATTTAAAGCATCGTTTACATCTCACGAAATCCATCCATCATTTCTTTGGCCTCCCTCTCCCTTTCCCATTACATTAATATCCTTCACTTTTCTAGTAAAATGCGTTTCATCACTCCTCATCACATGTGCGTACCAAAGACAAGCAACTTCCTTTTTAGGGTTCCGTTGCCAAATAGCAAAAAACGGAACCCTTATAGATTCGTCATGTCTGTCTGTCTGTATATCTGTCTGTCTGTCTGTCCATCCGTATGTCACAGCTACTTTTTTCCGAAACTATGAGAACTAGGCTGTTGAAACTTGGTAAGTAGATGTATTCTGTGAACCGCATTAAGATTTTCACACAAGAATAGGAAAAAAACAATAAATTTTGGGGGTCCCCATACTTAGAACTGAAACTCAAAAATTTTTTTTTCATCAAACCCATACGTGTGGTATCATTTTTGAAGATCTATCCATATCTATGGATAGGTCTTCAAAAATGATATTGAGGTTTCTAATATCATTTTTTTCTAAACTGAATAGTTTGAGCAAGAGACCCTTCCAAAGTGGAAAAATGTGTGTCCCCCCCTGTAACTTCTAAAATACGAGAACGATAAAATTAAAAAAAATATAATTATGATGTATATTACCATATAAACTCCCACCGAAAATTGGTTTGAACGAGATCTAGTGAGTAGTTTCTTTTTAATACGTCATCTTTTACATTATGTTACTCGCTGCTGCGGAACCCTTCATGTGCGAGTCCGACTCGCACTTGGCCGCTTTTTCATTAATTTTTCTGTAACTGACGCAAAACTTCAAACTTCATCTAATATAGGTACTCATTCCATACTTTATCCATTCTTGTCACTAGAAGAATAGGGGGTCAGGGTAGGGAATCAGGGGTACTAAATTGACGCTCGCAAATGGATTGATAGGGCAAAATGAGTGTTTCGCATCATCATTAGGTACCTAAGGTTGGTCGGCTATACCAGTGTAGTAGGCCCGTAAAGAGGTTGTAGAATGGTCAATTTGAGATTGAAGAAATATTATGTTGTTAAAAAAATACCTAGTATAAGTTGGAGAAAATGCAGTAGCTGGACACTTAAATAACGAGGAGACACAGGTTGTAGAATACTATATATCTATTATCAACAATATCAACAAAATTACCATTATCGCACGGACAGAGAAACGCGTGTGCGTTTCCAATCTGTACAATTTTCTTAGTCTATGACACCGCACTTCCGCGGTAGACCTTTATTCTTGACGATAACATTGATGATTGTACAATAGATTTGTATCTTCCGTGTACAATATGGTACAGGAAATAAAGTTCAATGATATTATTATGAGTTAAGTTAGAAGTGACGGAGCCGACAGTAAGGCTCTCGTTTGAAATAGTTTGAAAGATGTGGGTGTCCGCCAAATTACAGGCCGATACTCGTTTGTTTCTATTTTTATTTCTTTGCCGTCAAGACACCGCCAGCGGGAAGGTTTAAATGCTCATCCTGACAAAAAACAGAGTCTTCGTCTCAACTTTGTGTCGACTCAAAACACGTCATATTCCGATTAGAAAGAAAGAAAGACGAAATTGTGGTAAGAGTGAAAATTAATTTATTCCACTGTAGCACTTCGCTCGAGACTCCGTCCGCGAAAATTGTAATAGGCTGGTTAATTTGCACGATATCTATAAATTTTTGCATATGTAACGAGATGTTATTTATTTTATTAAATTCCCTTTGTACCCTTTAACGGGGACATGGACTACGGGGACAACGGGAATACAGGGGTCAAAATAATAGCTTTCTAATGTTGAAAGAATTTTTTAAATCGTTTGAGTAGGTAGTTCTTGAGTAACAAGCGTAACAAACACACTAACGAAACATCAAATCTTTCTTCTTTATAATATTAGTATGGAACAATTCATGTGATGTGTTCAGTTTATTTTGTCTACTTTTTTATCACTCTGGGCGGAGCGGGAGGGAGTGTCAGACTTTTACTGACTAAAAACCAGCCATGTTCCTTCCTCGCCCTTTACGTTCCGGGGCCACGGTATCTCTTTCGAACAGTCCCGCAGCCCCGTGTCTACTTGTACTATCAAATTAAAAGACAGCACAAACTAAAATATCTCTCTTAAACAGAAAACTAGCACATGCTGTAACACACAATCAATATTTTACGTTCAGCAAACGACCGTAAGATCGTGAGGATACCAAAGTTTAAATAATTAATTCTTACCTGTACGTATCTTAAGAACTGTGGCAGTTACAGCAGGTTTGACGTTCTGAATAACTAGAACGAGCGCATGGTGTAAGGCGGGAATTCCTGCCACGCTGTTGTCTGCCGCGTACTCGTACGATCGATCGTGACGTCATCGTCAGTGAGAACAAAATAAGGCTGTCGGTCAGTCGGCGTCGCAGACAGCACACAATGAATTAAATACTAGTATACGCGACGCGTAGCGTAGCAAAAATTCAGGTCTAAACGTAACGTAAATCCGTTGATTCTTGAATCGATAATACAATGTTCAAAGAGCTGTCACAAAAACAATTTGTATACAATAAAGCATAATAATATCTATCAAAGACGTCTATGAACAAAATCTTTTACATCCAACTCACCTTGACTACTAAAACGATCTAAACATATTCTAGGAATAATCGGGAATTTACAAAAAAAACCTTTTCATCAGCGTTACAATAGGCAGTTACAAGAATCAACCACACACAATAAGTATACGATAAAAATACTCCTACAAACATTATTCCTTTTACTTTTATTCCCTATCTTTAGAAATAAGCATAGCAAAGAGCAGGAATACAATAGATTCAAGAGTTTGCTTCAGTTCGTGTCAAGATAAACATATCTTGCTTATTTTGTATTTCTGTTTTCATTTGTAAACTAGATTTTCTCGTGTTTGTTTTGCGATCTCCATATATCTGTGTTGGTACGTGTTTATCTTAGGTGTTCAGAAAGCATAGTATGTTCGAGTTATTTTTTGTTGAAAAAAGGTAATATGCAATATTGAAACCTAGTTTTTGCTAGATACCAATCCGCACTAGACTGACACTATTGGTTAAGACAATTTCCTCTCACAGTGAGGCCTGTATCCCAGCAGTGAGCACATAGGTATGAGCTGATTAAGTTTTTCTCCTTGTGACCAACACCACACTACGCTCCAAAACACAAACTATCGACGTTGCTCAAAAAGCAGCTAAGCTAAAGTGGTCTTGGTCTGGCCTGTTGTTGAGGTCAGACCAAGACCACTTTAGCTTAGCTGCGTGATAGCTAGACCGTAGTGTGGGTCTTGGTCTGGCCTCAACAACAGGCCATACTTATGACATCTCTAGCTATCAAACCAAGCATGGTTGTTGAACAAACCAAACATATCAGATATTGGCTACATCTTATGCGGGCCTTTAAATGATGTCACTCAACCTTTTAAATCAAATCAACTAATTGTTTATTGCGAAAAACAAGGTCCATATTATTATGAGTTAATAAAAGAGAACTTAAGAACTATGTCAGCGGAGAGAAATTAGGTGATGTGGTAACATTCATTTAAATTCAGATCATTAATTTTATGGACTCATCGAAAACAAAGCCAAATGTCGCAACAACGCTTAATAAGTTTTTGTTCAAAATAGCTGCACCACCTAAGCGTACACGCACTGCCGATAATAGTGAAAACTAGTAGACGATCCGTATGTTCTACCAGTTTAGTAAAAGTCACGCGAGTTCCATGATTTTTGTTCACCCAAAAAGTTAACAACGCGGCTAAAGAAGTTTTCACTTCAAATCTACACAAACAAACAAAAAGGCCACTCTTCCAAAGGTACCAATCATGTTAAAAGAGAACTTAAAAAAATTTCGCCTTCCTTCAGCATCTCTACTCTTATAAACAACATCACTTCGACATCTATATAAATCAGTCAGGCTAAACAAACTGGCATCAAGCCAGGGGTTGCAAACTTTTAACATCAGTTAATCTAACTCTGTAGAATGTTGGCGGGAATTCAAGATACGTGGTTCTTTTTTTCAAAATTTGGCACTGGAACGAAATAAAACCAAATACGTTAATTGCTGTGACCTGGATTGGGGCCTCTTTGTATTGTGGCGTTAATTAAAAAAGTAAAAGGAATGAAGGATTAGTCGAGGTGCAATTTTAAATTGCACTGTCATTACACTTAATTGGGACAGCTGATTTTGGTGTGAGGATTTGAAGAAAGTTTAATTGAGTTTGAATGTTTTGGTGTAAATGGCATACAAGTTGTTTCTGAAATGTGGACTATTAAGACGCCTGCGGAGCATTCGTATTTCATACAAACGTAATACCAAAATAATTTGTAAATTAAACATATTCATAAGGTAGTGTGTATTTATTTCGATTGAATTACAAAATATCTAGGTTCCCAAATATATATTTTGATTGGACACTGATTTTAACAATAGTTATGAGACAAATAAGTTTTCTATAGAAATTTTAAATTCCTCATATCTCGTCTTTGTATCATTGTCCTCTCAAAATATATATTTGGGGACATAGATATTCTGTAATCCAATCGAAATAAATACACACTATCTTAAGAATATGTTTCATTTTCAAATTATTTTGGTATTACGTTTGTATGAAATACGCATGCTCCGCCGGCCCCTTAAAACAGTCTTTAGGAATATACAAAGTAATAAGTAAGAACACAATAGTGAACATTTATAGACTGCAAACAAATGTGGGGTTTGGAAAACAATGGCAATCCAACAGTCAGATGGGTCTGGTTAAGACACGCCAGGGAACCATGGCCAAAAGTCCAAACAACCTCTTCTTGTATTTCGAGTCGATGATTCCCATTGTTATTTATTTAGATATGTTTCGACCAACTTGGCCACGTCGACGTCGGTGGTGGCTTCGGACAGGTCCCTTAAAGTAAGGCTAACATTAATGATGCAGGTAAACTATGACTAGCGATAAATAATACCATGTCAAATGATAGATAAATAAAAATCGGCGCAAATAAGTTCCAAATTCATCATTTCTGTCAAATGCGCACAAAATCCAAGGGATAAACAAGTGACAAATATTATCACCCTATCACTTTTCAACAATATCAGCACGAAACTTTCCTCTAACAAAACTAATTATGCAAAACCCCACCGTCTTTTTACACCCGCTAACAGAAACAGTAAAAAAGAAGGAACAACTTAATTATTGAATAAATCAAATAATTTACCCCCGAGGCAAGAGAAGCTAGTTAAAAATAGAAAAGAAAAGGAAAAAGGCAAGTTTTTACCGTTTATTAAGAATTTAGAATAAATCGAGGTCAAATGGCTACATCTTGGGTCCCTTGAGAAATCATTGGACACCGCAGTTGTATAAAAGATGTACAGATTGTGAATCTTTCTCACCTAGTTATTCGTTGGTTTATTTAATAATTGATGTTTTGGCGACAACCTGAATGGAGGAAAGAAGTTAAACTTTATGTTAGTTTGTGTTTGTGGGTTAAGATTAAAAGTTGTGTAAAAGCGGCATTTTTTGAACATGGGTTTGTGGCATGTCTCTCTACAGATCAACTGCGGTTTTATGAGACATGAACATGGTCAACATTTTTGATCGCAAACAAAGTATTTTTTGTGAAAATTGTAATTCTAGATTTTATGAAAAAGTTTATAGGGAGTAAATGACGCCGTGACGTCTGACAGGGGAGAATGGAAGAAAAAAAAACGCGTTGCACCAACTCCAAATAAAACAGGACAAGGGCAGGAAGATTATGATTCTAGTTTTAATGGATAGCTAACTTAAACCAATTTTTGTATTATAAAATTATAATTTTGTTAATTTATGAGTTTACAACGTCTAAATTATAATCCTTGTGCCGTGAGTGTTTCTGCGCGTACGATGGTTGGTGTAGATCTACATACAACTCACTTTTCTAAATGTTCATAACGTTAACCGTTATTCGAACTGGTATCAATTCTCTTTGTTCTATAACTTTTTAGACGGCTGCACCAGTGCGACCACCAGTGCTGTTAATAAACTACGCCTCACCTGTACCTGTACCAGTGCGCAAGCTCCAGAAACGGTAACTAATACTGTCACCGCCGATACCGCAGGGAATTGGTTGGACAACCCTGCCGCAGCGCTACGGGACCCTGGACCATCTAACTCCAGTCCCCGCTACCTACGTCTGGAAGACCTGCAGGACAGTAGTGATCCCTAGGCGGTTCTAACCTACCGCGCGCTCGATATCATACCCACGCCCGGCTCAACCGGCTTTGTTATATAAATCAATTTTATTAAAACTATTCTTTGTAAAGCTTATTTTTTATTTATCTTCTACCTACCACTAAGCACTACCTAACACTAAATTTTACAGACAAAATTTTCTGACACACGTGGTAAAATTCTTTAAAATAATCGACTAAATCTCACATTATTAATAATGTATGCAGCTAAAAAGATTACCGCAAGATGCAAATCTCTTGTTACCTCCACACATTTCATTTTATCCCTCATCGCAGACATTGCTTATTTAAAAACTGTAGTCTAGAATAAAAACTAAGCTAGGATCAGGGGTGTCTGTGACACTTTGCATTACATTTTCTTTTAATTCAAAAATTGTAAGACGTGGAATGTGGCAAGTCCCCTGAGATGTTGGAGGATGCAAATACGTTTTTGACCACAGAGGGTTTAATGGATGGAGTTTCAAAGCATGCATACAATAATGGGTTTATTACACCTTATTCCCATGGTGGAAGGTCGACTATGAATATTGATAGATACAGTAGCTGAGCTAGAGTAATTGATTCTAAAAGTTGTTTCTCGTTCGTAAGTGTTAGATCCCGTGAAACAAATATATTTGGTTTTCTCTGATTGACTATGCATGATAAGCATATAATTCATCTCACTGACAATCTGCGACAAAATTTATATTAGATAAACTAAACCAATAAATCCAGGTAATGATATCTTTTTATTTCTATGTAATATTATTTTAAACCACAAAAGCCGCAGATTTCTTCTCCAGAAACACACGTATCACGTATTGTGAAACAAACAAAAAAATAGTGTTAGTTTTTTTTCTGCACGAGTTAAAGACATTCAAATATTTACGAGCGAGCGACGGGACAAGACGAAGAAAATTGTAATCCAAAAACTTGCTACTACTAAGTAACAAATCGTTCTGTCTAGTCATAGTGTCATACGCCTGCTTTGTGTCAAAATTAAAAAAAAAAAAAAGAGTTCGGTATCAAAAGGAGAATGCCCACTTTTGGGCCTAAACGTTACAGTCAACTGGTTTATTGCAAAATTATCGTAATTATATCATAAAACAAAATACACGCAAAAATAAAACGACCCAAATGGCGTAGTGGTAGTGACGCTGCCTTACGTTCTTAGGGTCCTGGGTTCGAATCCCGGTAGGAGCAATGTTTGTGTGATGAGCATGGACATTTGTTTCCGAGTCATGGATGTTTATATGTATAATAAGTATGTATTTACAAACAAAAAGTATACATGTAGTATATCAACTATCTAGTGTCCACGACACAAGCTTTGCTTAGTGTGGCGCTAGGTGGCGCTGTGTGTTAATGTCCAGCGATATTTATTATTATTATTATTACTAGCACAACTAAAAAAAAATTGCACTTAAGTAGAGTGTAGAGGGCCGTGACGGCAAAACCTAACCACATTTTTTTTCCGAATCGGAAATCATCAAATGACTCACGCTGACTCGCAGCGGGACGAGTCCCGTTGTGGGAGTGTCAGACTTTTACTGACTAAAACCCATCAACGTTCCTTCCTCGCCCTTTATGTTCCGGGGCAACGGTATCTCTTTCGAACAGACCCGCAGCCCCGGCAGGCTTCGGCCCTTGCGGACCCCCTCCTTTCTGCTGACATCCCTTTGAGGCGCGCGTGGATCACTCGCCACTCAACGCCATTCCTTTTTTAACCTAACCTAACTTAGCAATTCTCCGAAATGCAATTGCCAATTTAATTGAAATTAAATCAGATTATCCCTGGTGTACTTCACTACAAAATAACACCAATTTCATGACTGTAACGTAAAGTAACGTTAGGCCCAAAGATGTGGGGAAAATGGTCTTTCTCCTTTTTGTATGCCAGTATTCCCAATATCCGCTCTATACATGATTCTTTTAAATCTCTTTGGCAGGAGTATATTTGAGGAGCGTTGGAAGAAAAACCGAAAAATGACATCGTTTTTTTGTGGAAAAGTGTAAAAATATGACTAAGTTCATGGTTTTCTAATTTAGAATGAAATAAAATCTATCAATTTATTGGTGTTGGCATCACTGTTTGGAAACCTTAATACTGCATTCGTGACTCTGGTACCTACCTGATGACTTATAAAAAAAAAGAAAATGGATATATCGGTTTTTGACTAAACCAAAGGGATATATCGGTTTTTGATAAAACATCAACACAAAAATGTTAGGGATTTATCGGTATCTGTTCGATCTGTATCGATCGCCATCGTAGTTTAGTAGGTACGATTGATGTATTTATCGGTTTATGTTCAGATCCGTGTATTTTGCAGACGAATTTAGAGCGGATTTATCAGTTTTTGACCGGGTTAAATTAACCATAGAGCAAGATTTGCACGAGAACAACCAATTGGCATCATAAAAAAATGTAAGTAATGTCAAAATGTGATTTATCGGTTATTGTTCCGACGCTCCTCATTTTTTCACAAAACATAGAATTTTTTTAGTACTCCATTAACTAGTCACTCCATGTCATAGACAGGTGGTACCATTTCTGTATTACCATGTAAATCTAGTGACAAAATATTTTTAGTACTAGTTAAAAATGTTTATGTAGTTTTCAAGTTTATAGGTTTATGATGCGCAAAGTCGTTTTGCCAAATTGTGCTGTCTCTGGAATCATTGAAGATGTACAACATATCTTGACGGAGTGTGCTTATGGGGTAGTCCAAAGACGTCAAGCTTTTTTGATACATATTTGTCGTCCTACCCACATCTTCTTATTGTTAAAATTTACCAGTGCACTACTTATGTAGAACCAGTAAAACTAGCCTAGCTAAGACACTCGTTTGTTTGTATCGAGCTTCATTTATTAGATATTTATCATTTTAACAATGGCATGAATGTGTTCTTCTGTAATATCGTTTGGCCTAGTGGTGGCGGCCCCGACTTACGAAAAATAAGTGGTGGGTTCGAACCCATACAGTCGTATTACTTTGTGTAATTTATTTCATCACCACTGCTCTCAAAATCACGATGTTTTCCTTTACCGATAGATAAACCAAGTCTTAGAATCAAAAATTCAAAGACAATTTGTGACATCTACCAATCCGCACTGGGCCCGCGTGGTTGATTATAGCCCATTCCCTGTCATTGAGAGGAGGCCGTGTCCCAGCAGTGGGAACATTATAGGCTGATGATGATGATGATGATGATGATGGCGTTCTGGCCTCACCTTCCTATCCGCCTCACTGCCTCACATTGCCAGATGACGCTAGAACACTTTATTATATTTTTAATATCGGCGTAATGTTGCGGGTTAAAGTATATAAATTTTAATCATTAGGGTGACATATACAATATTATTCTTCATAGAAAATTCCCCGTAAAAAAAAGCATTAAAAAAAAAACTGTGAAGGTACAAGAAAGGCAGTTAACTCGAGTTTTCTTGTGAAGTTTTAATTTATTTATAAGCTTTTTTCTGTCTGGCTATAAAAGACCAACCGGGTTTCCCATGTGGATAAAATACTTGATCAAAAGGTATACATTTTAATCAAGTATTTTATCCACATGGGAAACCCGGTTACACTATAGTATACTATAGCGTCACTTCACACCGAGACGCCACGCAACGCGGCGCGACGGCGACGGTATACTGGAAGCGATTTTGCGCTGCATCGCGCAGCGCCACGAGACGTATCGCAATGAAAGTGTATCTTCTATGTAGTGAATAAGGTTATATTTTGAGATGCTCTATTAAAACGTGCGTGCAGCGTCTCGGTGTGAATTGACCCGTCTGTTGGTCCGTTTAATAAAGGTTTTATGGAAGATCTTGTACAACTATCTTTGCATTGTATAGATTCAATCTCTTTAGTATTATATAATCGCATAGCCCTTATTGTGCGAGTACTATGTACTAGAAAGCCATTATTCAATAGAAACCTACGTATTTTCTTGACTTGAATGTGCCCTGGCGGTTGAGAGTATGTCATGCTCTCTCAAATGTCTCGCTGATGGTGGCGCATGTGTCGGACCATTTGGTTCCCTTCAAAATGGTTGAGCTGAATGGTGCTGATGCGTCATGTTCGTGAACGGGCACTATCAGTTGTGACTGGTCATCTCTTAGTCGCCACGGTTTATTTGAATTAAGGCGCTTAGACGAGCTAAATTAGCAACTGTATTTGTGGTGGTTCAAACTTCGTTTGAAATGCTGTTAGAATAAAGTTCTAATCAGGTTGCACTACAAAGTGGTTGTTACGTCAGCCACTGCGGGCCAAATAGCGCGAAATGAGTGGTTTCGATCGATTTACAAAAAAACCATTGATTGGATTAAAAAACTAAAACAGTATCATGCTAATATATTGCTTGTAGAATTATTTGCCAAAAAATCAGAATGATCGCATGCATATTAGTATGTTTTTTATTGTTTGAAAGATATTTTTAGATTTAAGTTCGTGATTTCTTTTTATCGAGCCAAATTAATTGTATTATGTTTTCAAAACAGTATCATGCTAGCATATATCCTGAAGAATATCATACATTTTTCTGGTCTTGTTTATAGCAGTGAATCACATACTTTTAGTAATTATAAAACTCGCGTTTAGCTCGTGTAGTCGCCTTAATTATTTTGTTTTTGAGTTGTATTTATTTTTGTTTTGCTATGGACACTTTTAACGTGCACATCTTGCTACTCGTACATTGTTCTCACATCTTGCTACTCGTACATTGTTCTCATTTCTTCTTCTTTACCATGTGGTTAGTGTCTAACCTGTTGTCAGAGTTTTATGCCGCCCGTGTGCCTCTGACTTGGATTTAATGCCGTTGTAGCGAAATATCTCCCAGATTTCCTCACGATGATTTCCTTCATCGAAGCAAGTGATAATACAATGCGCATATGAATTTGAAAATCAGAGTTGCGTGCCATGGGTTCGAACTTGAGACCTATGAGTTGGCATTCCAACGATTACACCAATAATCTATCTCTGCTTGTTAATGTGATTTTGGTTTACACAATGGGATTCCTTATGATTATTGTCATCGTGAGAACAGACTCATCACGAAGCCGTAAACCAAGCATTCTGTACATCAAATTATGTGACTTTACGCAAAAATGATTGCAGGGAAACGACTTTTCAGTAGGGGTGTACAATCATATCTTGTGGTAGAACTCAATGTTACGCACTCAAAACATTATGCTGGATGAATTGATTAGTACGGCTGTCGTGGAGGTGTTAAAAGTACAAATACTTCCATTAAAAGAATGTATTAAAAAAAAAAAAACTTTTCAAAACGTTGGAATTTTGACCGTAACAAGAAGGTTTCCAGGTATGGCATAGAACAAAAAAATGATCGCAATGACGGGGAAAACAAGTGCCTTTTGGTCTCGTTAAGAGGTTTTTTACACCCTTTATTCATTTAATTGTAGTAGGAAATATTTGGATCTCTCATCATTCTGTAAGTATGTATTACGTCGGTGTTCTCAAACGTAACACAAAACACACAAAAAAGCTGAATAAACAGAAACAGCTCAAAAATAATAAGCTTAACAGCGAACTATAACCCTGTCTGGTACACTTTGCACATGTCTGTGTGATAAAATTCAAATGCCTTGCGCTGAGGAACCCATGTGGGCAGTTAACGGCTTGACTTGCAATAGTTCTGTTACTACAGTTGTGGTGGTACAAGGTATAGGAGAGGAAACGGTTGGTTTGTGTATGCTCTTTCGGCCTGAATTCTTGTGGCGCTGACGGCCGGTACACATACATTGTGTTCTTTATAGCACTACACTTAAAAAAATTGTAGCTCCTCAAGCATCCCCCTCCAAGCAAGCAAGCATCACACACTACGTCGAAGTAGCAGAAAAGCTATCCGGGACACCTTCTGCCATGGCCCACCTGGGAGACCCTAAACCGTTTGCGAAGTCAGGTGGGCCGCTGCAGATACAACCTGGTCTGGTGGGGGTATTCCGATGAAGCCTTGTGTGACTGCGTTGCCTCAACACAAACTATGGCTCACCTCCAGTCCGCACTATGTGTGACTCCACCTGCACTTTGAGGGACCTTTCCGAGGCCACCCCAACGCTGTCGAGGTAGCAGAGTACTGGTCGACAACAATTTAAAAATTAAAAATTGAAATCATCGACACGACGAAGAAGAAGAAGAAGCACTACACTGCAACCTCGACGTCAGCGGCGACCAACAGCCATATTTTGTTCTCGCTGACGTCACGACTGACCATATGCCACCGACTGTCAGCGTGACAAGAATTCAGGCCTTAGAAAAAATCTGGTACATTTGAATCGCTACTCTGTCTTTATGGGCTTGTTTGACGTTATCGCAGCATTTTATCGTCTATCATAATCTCATCATCATCGTCAGCTTACAGCAGTCCACTGATAAACATAGGCCTGTTCAATCGCACGCCACTAAGCTCGATGATCAGCAACTCTCATCCAATATCTACCAGCCACGCTGCGGAGATCGTTGCTCCACCGAGCTTGAGGAGCTCCCGCCTTACATTTGCCAATTCGCGGTCTGCACTCAAGAACCTATCAACCCCAACGGTCAATGGTTCCACGGATAATATGGCCGTCCCATTGCCCCTGCAACTTACCTATTCTGTAAACTATTTCGACAACTCTGGTTCTCTGTCGGATCACCCCAGTCCAGATGTGATCCCTCAGAGAGACTCCTGGCATAGCACGTTCCATAGCCCGCTGATTAAAAATCACTGTGTCGCTAAATGTTACTGTTAAAATAGATCCAACAAGCGTTATGACTTGTACCATCTAGGACTTATCTACATCCAGTAGTTTCTGTTTTTAATCGTAAGCAAAATACGCCCTTGGACGTGGAGTTATGGACAATGGCCCAAGAATTTCTTCCACTGGTACTGTACTGTGTAGTACAGTACTAGCGCAGAAAAGTCGTTTCCCAATCTCAAAAAAAACATTGTTTGTATAAATGACAGCTTCATTGTTAGCGGGACTCACTATTAGAATACGAGGTGCCGCAATTGCAATTTGAAGAGAGAAGAAGGTTGCAGCTGGACTTAAAGCGTGATGACTTTAAATCTAGACCACCAACATCTATACCGTACAATTTGTCAATGGTGTTCTGACATGTCCGCTTTGTGCTCGCAGTTTTTCGACCAAAGCTGGATATGCTAGCTACTTGAGAGTACCTGCATAAAAGAGCAGCACACCAAAGCTCTCTACAACCAAACCAAAAAGCCATTGAATGCAGTTCACTGTGGCCGGTATTGGCTAGAACGAAAAAAAAAAAAATATTGCCAAAATCGCTATTCTTAAGAACTTGCATCACGTACTCACCAAAGACCTTGCTGTAACTACATGCATGGAGGATGGTTAACATATACTATATGTGCTACGAGTTAATAACGGAGCTGAAGATTATCTTGTTTCATACTACACCTCAGGTTAAGCAGAGGTGTTTAAAATAAGCGCATTTGATAGTTGCTATTATTGCTATACGTTCGTTCCTTGGAGGAGCTAGCTGGTTTGTGGCTAAATAATAACAGCGGCTCGGGTAGATCTTTAGGTTAAGCCGTGCTTGCCTAGGTTGGTTTGTGGATGGGTGACCACTCATTACATACCGAGTTTCCTCCGTGCCTCGGAAAGCACGTTAATCAGTTGGCTCCGGTTGTCAACTGAGAAAAGCTGACAATCAGTCGTACCAAGGGGTATCGTATTACCCAGTACTAACTGGGCTGTGGAGGTAAGATAGGCAGTCGCTCCATGTAAAATATTTGTATTCAGCTGCATCCGGTAAGACTGGAAGCTGACCCCAATATAGTCGGGAAAAGGCTAGGCAGATGTTGATTACTGCTATACGTTGTCTTGGGTCTGCTACAATGTTATACTAAGAGCAGGTCTTATAGCAGTCTATTAAACACTAGATTTTCAGTAAAATTTGATGAAAACCCTAAAACCACAGAAGATCAAAGAAACCATGGATTAATTGTGTAAAGGATGATAATGGCAAGAAAGGAGGTGTCTGAGATGACGAGTAATAGAGAAGTAATAGAACAAAAATGATCGCAATAACGGGGAGAACAAAGTGCCTTTCGGATTAGGAGTCTCTTAACATATAATGGGGATCAATGTCCCACTGAAAGAACTAACTCCATACTAGGTGTAGTAAATAATATACCCGTAATATAGGTTGTCTTCTTTCCCAGATCTACAAGCTTTTCACTAAAATCCTTACAACTAGGCTTACCCGAGAGCTTGACGAAGCCCAGCCCATTGAGCAGGCCGGTTTCCGCTGCGGATATTCGACCATCGACCATATCCACACGGTAAAGCAGCTGATGGAGAAGTGCCAAGAGTACAACCGACCCCTGTGCATGGCGTTCGTCGATTACGAGAAGGCTTTCGACAGTGTCGAGCATTGGGCTGTATTCCACGCTCTCCATCGCTGCCACATCGATTCCCGATACGTGAATGTGCTGCGGGAACTCTACACCATGGCCACTCTGCAGGTTCGTGGTTCATGTCTATCTTGGTCATATGCTTTCATTTGGCAAAGAGCACCAACAAAAGGAGATATCCCGGAGAATACAGCTTGGGTGGGCTGCATTCAGCAAATTGAACGACATTTTAAAAGCACCCAAAATTCCGCTCTGTCTAAAGTCTCGCCTCTACAACCAGTGTGTCCTGCCCACAATGACGTACGCTGCTGAAACATGGACGCTCACGCAGGAGGCTGTGTACAAACTGAGAGTTGCACAGAGAGCCATGGAGCGTGCCATGCTCGGCATAAAGTTAATAGATCGGGTTCCTAACGTCGAAATCCGAAAACGCACAAAAGTTTTCGATATTGGAAATCGCGTTACGGAACTCAAATGGAGTTGGGCAGGACACCTAGCAAGGCGCAGGGATGACAGGTGGAGCAAGGCTGTCACCCAATGGCGTCCAAGAAATGGAAAAAGGAACGTGGGTCGTCCGGCGGCGAGATGGGCAGACGACATAGTTGCCGTCGGGGGAATAACCTGGATGAGGCTAGCGCAAGACCGTGGAAATTGGCACAAGAAGACAGAGGCAGCAGTGGGTGAGTTCGGGCTGTGGATGATGATGATGATAGGTTTTATTTAACAAAATTCAACAGTAAGTATTGATATAATGACACAATCCTGACAACTCAGTTTCTTCTTTAAAATATTGAGCAAGGAGTTCATATTATATTACTACACTAGGTAACTAAATAATCACTACAAGTAGAAAATTCCTTTTTCAAATAAAAATCTATTAATCCTCCATTACAAAAGAACAAAGTTCTTTACAAAACTTGAGTTTCTCTCAGTTTTCAGGAATAAAATACGAGAAGACGAACCGGTTCTTTTAGCCGAAGCAGCATTAGTGTTTACGTAGAAAGTTCACAAAGAAATATGATATTCGTTCAACTGGCATTCTGTACCGCGAATCGCAGCTTATAAGACGTTGTATCTTTTTCTAAGAAACGTTAGGGAAAATAAAACCTTGTTTATCTTTCAAAGAATAGGTAGGTCTTTAAAAGAAATAAAAGAAAGTTTTCTTTGTTGAGATTTCTAGTGAAGATTATTTTGATTGACACAGGTTTATAAACCATATTGTTGGTCGATGTCACAGTCATAATATAACATCACGCCTATAATCCCCGAAAGGTTCAGTAGAGGTGTACATAATAGGCATGACAACAGTATCAGTTTAAAAGGGACGAAAAAACCTGTTTAACTCTGAGTTTGTTTCGGCTGTTTCCTCTCAGAGTAGTCAGGCACGAAAAACCGGCCTCATCTTGTTTAAAAAATAAGGACGTGTAAAAGTGTTCGTGAAAACCAATTACACGAACTTATCTCAAAAAAATCTTTTATCGAGTAAAATATTACTAAAATACATGCGATCATTCTGATTTTTTGGCAAATTTGCAAAATAAATAATAAATATCATTTATCATATAAATACAGATCTAATTAGCCCATCAGTTAGTATTGGAAAATAATGGACACGTATTTCTTTGTTTTAGTGAATCAATGAATATTGACAAAGATAAAACGCACCAAAACTCGGGAGCCTGCTCGTTAAGTCAGAACTAGCTAAAATTATACCTAGGCGTGACGTATTAGGAATTTAAAAAGCGTCGTTTCTTCGTCAAATTTGATTTACGTAACAAAAGAAAAAATACTGATCAAATATTTTCTGACGGACTAATTAGATTTTTTTTTTTCGTCAATCCTTTTATTATCCTTCACACAGCTCATTGAACAGCTAAATGATCTCAAAATTATGGTGCAAAAAAACGGCAGTAATAAGTAAATAAGTCAATCGTAATATTTTTCACGAAAAGATTTTTCGTTCAATCCATTCACAAATTGACGTTCTACATCGAATATCGTATTGCTGAATGTGTTTT
The DNA here is from genome assembly GCA_950022955.1 of Xestia ashworthii. Taxonomy (NCBI): domain Eukaryota; kingdom Metazoa; phylum Arthropoda; class Insecta; order Lepidoptera; family Noctuidae; genus Xestia; species Xestia ashworthii. The sequence goes on from OX465572.1 coordinate 8,911,823, forward strand.
TGTCCTCAGCATATTTTTGCGGAAAAGTTTGAAAGGTCAAACACGTTTCAATCCAGATTAACAAAAGGTCAATAGGTACGAACGTTCCCATTAATTGGTTTCATTTTCTGTACGTTTGCGAGAGGTGCTTTTTACTTCTAAACAATGATCACAATAGAGATGGAACAAAAAAAAATCAAAACAAATAATTGACTGCTTTGATGGTCTAGTGGTCGCAAACATGATTGCTGAGCAGGAGATCCTAGGTTCGATTCCTGAGCCAGGCAAAGTGTTATTTCGACACCTCCATGCAATAACATCGTAACTCACTTTTTGTGATTTTACAGGAGAGCGATTTCAAAGTTTGAAAAATTATAGCAAACTCAAAACACCTCGTACAATTTTTGAATCTGGCTCTATTTAATATAGTTTAGGCGGACTATAAATAGGTATGGTTAAGCTGTAAAAGAAAAGTTGTTTTCATGGGTTTTCATGACTTACGTGAAAAACAAAGCAGTGAAATGACATATAAGTTACGAGGACAAACATTGTATGTCTGAGTTACAATTTAGTTTTTTTGTAGTTTATTTTATTTTGTGGTCAGAATATTGTAAATCCAAGGTGTTAAGTTACATAAAATGTTTTTATATAGTAAAAATTAAGTTAATTCATGCAATCCAAAACAAATCTGTAAATACACATCTAATAATGCGATAATGTATTATTATTATACCTATTTTTGTGTTTGTTATTATGTTGTCTTATTAATTTGAAAGATAAAAGAAACATTTTGTAGTACCTACTTAAATATTATTTAATGAGATCACAAAATCAGAATCAGAAATTACAAATAGCAGAACTTAACTGATTATTATTCAACATAAAATAAAGACACTAAGTATGTATCTTTTAAACGTAAGTAACACCTTTTTAAACATATTAAAAAAACAAAAAAAGAAACTTATTAAAAATATTAATTTTCTTCATCACTGTCATTGTAGCTAGCTGAGTGGAATGTGGAAGATTTAAATAAAAACTATGATAAATATCTAGTATTGCCTTACATTGACACAAGCTTACAAGGTCCTTATACTTTGCTGTTGATATTGGGAGCACTTTCATCATCTTCATTCTCCTGCCCTTATCCCAATCTATTTGGGGTCGGCGCAGCATGTCTTCTTCTTCCATACTGCTCTATTTTTCGTCATCTCATCAGTCACTTCTTTTCTTACCATATCCTTCTTAACACAGTCCATCCATCGTTTCTTTGGTCTTCCTCTACTCAAATACCCATCCACATTCATACCCAAAACTTTTTTCACGACATTTTCCTCATTCCTCCGCATCACATGCCCATACCACGACAACCGAGTACCAAACAACTTTTCAGTCACCGGCGCCACTTTCAGACTTCCTCTAATATACTCATTCCTTACTTTATCCATTCGCGTAACACCACACATCCCCCTTAGCATTCTCATCTCCGCGACATGCAGATGCCTTTCATTCATCCCTTTTGTGGCCCAACATTCTGATCCATACAACACAGCAGGTCTAATCATTGTTTTATAAATCTTCCCCTTAAGTTTTAGGGGAACGCGGGAGTCGCAGATCGTTCCCGTGACCTGCCGCCATTTCTCCATCCCGTGTTAATTCTGTGCTTTACACTACGATCTATTTCGCCATCGCTTTAATATTGGGAGCACTTTATTGTACAATGAAGGAATACTTTGTCCTTCGTTTAACTGTTCACACTGAACAGTCTCTTGTGCTCTTTTCGTTCGTGTGATTCGTGAAAGTGCCTAATGTAGAACTAGTGATAAAAAAAATCAACACTAGTTCCATTATTTTCAGATTCTCTCAAAATGGAACTAGTGATCATAAAAATCAACACTAGTTCCATCATGGTACTGTTAATGTTACTAGTGGAACTAGTGATAAAAAAAAACAACACTAGTTCCATTATTTTCAGATTCTTTCAAAATGGAATTAGTGATTATAAAAATCAACACTAGTTCCATCATGGTACTGTTAATGTTACTAGTGGAACTAGTGATAATAAAAATCAACACTAGTTCCATCATGGAACTGTTAATGGTACTAGTGACAATGAACATTTATAATCAAGAATCAGGTTTTGATCTAATTCAGTAACATCTTATGGAGTCCCCGTAGTTTTAGCACATCTGATCAGGGTGATCCATTGTTCTATGAGCGGGAGTAAACTACTTAATAGAACATCGCAACTCGTCTTAACTTGTCGTAATGCACTACAAACTAACGTAAAGATCCGTGCAACATCATTGTAACTCAACTTACAATGCAGTAACAGTACATTTTATGATCATAAACCGTAATTTTATCATGTACATAGATTGTATCTAATGTTACAATTTTGTTGCACTTGATAAACAAACAACTCATAATGTTTTCTATAAATTGTAAACCAAGTTGCAATTATATTGTTGATAAAAAATATTTTTTGGATTAGTTACAATACTTTGACGTTGGTTTATTTTAGAAACGAAAGGGAATAGAATTACAATGATAGTACAGAAAAAATGCATTTTTTTTTACATAACAATGCCGTTGTAACTCAATTTTTGAAAAAAAGTGAGTTACGATGTTATTGCATGGAGGTGTCGATTTGGTGTTTCAATCAGGAATCTCAAAAATAGGCATTAAGATCGCCCCTTAATATATGGAACTTAAACTTAACTGGTGAAATAAGGGTATACCTACTATTAGAGACACCTCAACCCAACCCTTTGGGGGTAACAGGCGTGATGTTATGTTATGTTTATAATTTGATTGTTCCGTTTCTTTAAAGGTAATTCACAGGTGCACCTAAAGTGCACCCACATGTCGCCAGTTCTGTTCAAGTCACTATTAAATCCACCACTCTATTCCTAAACCACAGCAATTCCTGAAAGCCAGTGGTGACCAGCACCGAGACAGTAAAAAAAACGAGAAAGAATTAGAAAGCGGAGCTATTTTACGCTTGAGACCCTTTTTTTTTATGATGGGAAATCATCAAATGACTTCTCCCACTCTGGGCGGAGCGGGAGGGAGTGTCAGACTCTTACTGACTAAAACCCACCCATGTTCCTTCCTCGCCCTTTACGTTCCGGGGCCGCGGTATCTCATTCGAACAGGCCCGCAACCCCGGCAGGCTTCGGCGGCCCCTCCCCTTATGCTGACATCTCTTTGAGGCGCGCGTGGAACACGAACGCGCCGTCGACACGGCCTGTCGTCACTAGACGGACGGACGGCTAGCTAGCCCATAGCTAACCGTCCACAGGCCCGCATCTACGGTGGCCGGTAGCCACCACGTGGTCCCCGACGCCCGGTGCGTCTCCCGCGGCGGCCGGGAAGAGAGGCTCTCTCCCTCTCTTGTTCCGCCACCTCCTTCGCTAGCATGACTGCTTCGCAGAAGGAGGTGACGGCTTCCCATTCCGTCTCGCTCCGGACCATGGATTGAACCAGGGCCGGACGCGAGAGGTCGCCGCCGCCGAACGCCGCTACGAGGACACGGCGGTGCTCCGCCCACGCAGGGCAAATCTCCACCGTGTGCTCCACCGTGTCCTCCGGTCGATCCTCGACGCTTGAGACCCTTGGAACACCGAGATCACTTGCAGATCGCCTGAGAAGACCAGAAGTTTACTAATCTGTTTCTGGAGGGAGATGCCGATGCAGTCCGTCTCCCTAGTGGACTAGTCTATTAGGGCTAAGAACTACGTGCGGAAATCAAAACCCCATAATAGAATAGAATTGAAACCCAATAACGCTTTGCCCGACCTGAGAGTTTAACCTTAGACTTTCACTTCTTTCTTCTTCAACCAAAAGTTGCTGATTATTCTCTCTCTCTTTCTAATCTCTCTCTCACTGTTGGCGGTTTTGTATCATGGCTATCTAGTTTCTTCCGCCCAATTAAATAGGATCGGCCATCGACCTCATTGGTTGTCTTCCCACATCTGTCCGTCTTTTGACCTTATTTATGGCAGGTCAAAGACATTTAAATGTCCTTAACGATAGACCGGACAAAAGAAAAAGAGGAAACAGTAAGGGCGACAGAATTGCAAAAAAGGTATTTGTAAAATGTATTGCTGTTGCGCAGTGCCCAAACGACCGCGCGCATAGTGCGAAAGTGACAACAACAGAAAATACCAATTAAAAGGAAACAAAAACAATGTTTCGTAGTCCCATGATAACTTTTCCAAAATTTGACCGATATAACACTTTTTTTATTCAAATTAAAAAAAGGTTTTGGCCGTGTTGGTATGTTTTCCTTTATTTTATGTCTAGTTAAATTTTGAAGATTTGTTTTCTTTTAATAAATAAATTATTAAAAAACGGGCCAAGTGCAAGTCGGACTCGCCCATGAAAGGTTCCGTAGCAGATTGAATGAAAGGTAAATTGCTGTACGATTTAAGACGTATTAAAAAAAAACTACTTACTGGATCTCGTTCAAACCAATTTTCGGTGGAAGTTTACATGGTTAATGTACATCATATTTTTTTTTTGGTTTTATCATTCTCTTATTTTAGAAGTTACAGGTGGGGGGGGGGGGGACACACATTTTACCACTTTGGAAGTGTCTCTTGCGCAAACTATTCAGTTTAGATAAAAATGATGTAAGAAACCTCAATATCATTTTTGAAGACCATAGGTACCCCACACATAAGGGTTTGACGAAAAAAAAAATTTTCTATTTTTGTATGAAAATCTTAATGCGGTTCACAGAATACAATATCTACTTACCAAGTTTCAACAGCATTGTTCTTATAGTTTCGGAAAAAAGTGGCTGTGACATACGGACGGACAGACAGACAGACAGACAGTCATGACGAATCTATAAGGGTTCCGTTTTTTGCCATTTGGCAACTGAACCCTAAAAAACCCGCATCAAAATCCGTTGCGTAGTTGTAGTAGGGAGAAAACAGGGGACTATGTTTGTATGGAAAAACGGCCGTTGTGTTTCCTCTGGAGTCACTAGACATCGGATCACCGTTTTTTTTTGTGGCTATTCTTCTGTTAGTTATTTTTTAATATCAACAATATTTGTGGTATACCAGCGAGTAAGTCGAGCTAGTAAAACTATTGATTTCAACATACATTCATAAACTTCACGCCATTTTCCGATAGGGGAAGGCAAAAACCATAGAACGCCACACGCTACGATCCTGACACACTCCTTTGGCCCCGTCCACGTTCATACATCTGGTTATACACGCAAGCTACTTGTGACCACACACCTGACCTTTCTCAAGAACTTCACCAATAAGATCAGTGTATGTCCTCCTAGGGTGTCTCCCAGTCCGGCCCTGGTTCAATCCATGGTTTTAATTAGGTTATAACAAGGCACTCTTGTACATCAAATCTTACGGACATGTACAATTTATTCTAGTTGGCCAGTTACTCCAGTAGTAGTAGAATAGTATTGTAGTATTTACGTTGTAGTATATACAGTCTCTGTTCGTTTGACACAGGACGTCTAAGGTGATCCGGACTCAAAGGACTCGTACAATTTACAGGGACGGGCGCGTTTTGCAAATGTCTGTAACATTCTGCCAGCAAGGAGTACGAAAAAATATGTTACGGTATCCTGAAGTACCTGTGTTTGTTGCAAATAAAAAACGAACTTACTTGACAGTGGTGGTATAGGGCAATGGTCATCCAGCCTTTGGTGCAAAACTCAAATGGAAGCCAAGCCAAACTCAAATCAGTATATGATGGGTTATCAGCCACATTGGCCATTCATTTGTTCTATCATCTCTAAGCTTGTCTACTGCCAGATAAGATGTCATGTGTTTAAGAAAGACTACCATAGTTCTCCTATTTTTTTTTCACGGCACCCTCGTTTGTTTTTTCTAAAATAAAATCCTTACGAGATGCTATAAGGATTTATTTACCGATTTGTAGGGGACTGTTACTGGCAGATAGCGTATAAGCTTATGAGCTATGCCAATCCCTAAAGTCTCGTCCAAATCGGATCAGCCGTTTCGGAGATTAGTCGGAACAAAATGAGAGAAAGCCAGATAAAAAAAAAGATTTATTTTTTTGTTTTAAGTTTTAGTTATTTTGAAATTACAAACAGGACTTTCAATGTTAGTTACTTGTCATCATTTGACCAATTTTATCTGACCTCCAAAGTCTGACAACCAGTCAGACCAAGGGGTATCGTATCAACCCAGTTAGTACTGGTTGTCAGACTTTTGAAGCCACTGATGACTGACTACCAGTAACGACTCTCAAAGATTTACAAATGACAGCCGGGACCAACAGATTAACGTGCTTTTCAAGGTACGGAGGAAACTCGATGGGTAATGGGTCCTCATCTAAATACCAACCTAGGCAAGCGCTGCTTTACTTAAAGATTGATCCGAGCGGCTGTTATTATTTAGCCACGAGCTTCTTGAGCTATTTTTTTTTCTATATAGGTTGACTAGCTGACCCACGCAAATTCGTCTGCGTCACATACCTATGAGAGAAAAACGAAAAAATAATCCCCGTTTTTGCAACTATTTTCATCCCTGCTCCGCTCCTTATGGTCGTAGCGTGATGTTATATAGCCTTAAGCCTTCCTCGATAAATGGACTATCCAACACAAAAATAATTTTTCAATTTGAACCAGTAGTTTGTTTCGTACCATGCGTGTTTCCGAACGCATGTCTTGTCATCCGAGCATCTGAAAGTTTGTTTTTTGACGTTTCGTCACTTGTCGTGATTCATTACGAGATCACATCGAATTTGTTAATTGATTGAGATAATTGAGAAATCCAAGTGGATCCCTTTTGTTTGCAAGATTTTGGTTATATTTCAGTTTTAATTGGACTAAACATCCCCAATTGAGCCAAAAAACGGGTTTATTATTATAATTGTCCACGCCGATTTCGAGGTTAACTTAGCCCGCGTGTGAGATTGAAAATTGAAGAGAACAATTTGTCGTGGTGTTAAGTGTCGTTTGAACTATTATTGTGCTTCATCCCTACCTGTTATACGCTGCTGGGGCAGCGTCTGTTGAAATAGTCGGATCTGGCAAATCACTCGACCACACATCACTTTTCACGTGCACTCACAGACATACAGTACCAGAGCCGGCTTGATCAAGGACTGGTCATCCCCTTCAGCCCACCGGCACCAGGTAAGTTACTTTCATAAGGGCAATTTAATTTGATTGTCTCCGCGAATCGCGGACGGTTCGGTCACAGCTTGCCCTGGGTTTGGACCGAACAAGTTCCTGAGATTAGCGCGTTCAACCAAACAAACAAATAAACAAACTCTTCTGTTTTATAATATTATATATTTATAATATATTTATATAGTATAGATAAAAGAAAAATGATGCCACATCCAAAACTCCACCTTCTCAACCTCACTCCTGCACTCCTTTTAGCTTTGTGCATTATTGTTTCAGAGGAAAATCTTCCGTTTTCTTTGTACACCCGCCTTATTTAACCATGCCATGCAGTCGCTTTTATTCTGAAATGAATTTCTGATGAGTTTGAGCATGTAAGATGATTTTAAGTCAATGCTTTGTTGCAATCCGCTTACTGTCTTACATTCCGCTAACTGCTTTTATGAATATCTTAAATCCGTTTTAGATATTGCCTTATTTGTTTTTTCTTTTTTAATAGATTATTTTCTTTTACTTATCATTTGCGAATGTGTGAACATTGTAGGTTTTGTAGATTCCCAGATGCTTGTTAACTTTTGTTAAAGATTTATCTGGTTTTATAAAGTAAGCAATGACCTTTTATTTTGTCTACGCTGTCTCCTGTATACTTAAGTACTAATGCTGTAACATTTTAATATTATTGTAATATGGTGTTTGTTGCCGGTTATTTACCATGGAAAGGACCAACCCGAACAGTGCACCTTTGTCAACGTTTTATAAGTGCCCATTTAGGCCTATGTGAAATAAAATATTTCGATTTTGATCGACAAAATGGTTCGTCTGAGACAGGTATTATTTTGTTTAAAAGTGCTAGTTCATAAAATAAGTTCACGCCTGCCGACCCTTCTCGCAAGTATTTTGGGGTCGGCTTCCAGTCCAAACAAATACAGCTGAATACTACTACTAGCTGTTACTTGGAGCGACGGCCTATCTGACCTCCACAACCGAGTTGGATACCACATACCTACTAATCATAGTTAAGGTTCACTATTTTTATCCAAATTTATATTTCATTAAAATAGAGACAAACAAACCCTCTATTAATAATTAAACTAACAATCAATTTATTTCCCACTCCACAATCATGTAACAAAACGGTACACCGATTTTTTTCGTATAAAACCGGTTTTTTTACCGAACATAATTTGACAAAGTCCCTTATAACGTCATAGGATGTATCAGATAAGGTTGGGGCAATATTTATGTGGTGTCTATGAGGTGGGGGCCCATTGGTTGAGGGCGACAGGTGTGTCCAGACGGTTAATGAATCGGTTTTGGTAATACAGGATGGTTCTTTTTATACGGTTTTTTTGGAGTGGTTTTTTTCCCGTCAAACAATAATGCTGTTTAAAATATTGTATTTTATTTGCGGCAGCGGTATTTTGTATTTAGGCACACCTCCAACTAATCTTTCGGGTGTTGTTACGTTTATGTTATTTTTTAGGTAACTAAGATCTGATTTGATGAATTGACGATGAATCAGCCAAAGATTAAAGTCATGATCAATGCCGCTAAATATAGGGTCGAAATCGATGGGCATTAAATGCAATATGTCAACGAATATATCTACCAAGGTAGATCAACAAAAGGCAGGACAAGGAGATCAAACGTTGCCTCGAAAATGCCTGGAGAATCTACTGGATAATATGACACTGTGTGCCTCACGGCTGCGCCAAATAGGCCCAGTTCAGCAAAATGCCGGACAACTAGTGCCCGACGCTGGTTTTCAACTGGACCTGCAAAGAGCGATGGAGAGTAGCATTTAAATATCAAAATCACCGATCGAATAAGCAACACCATAATACGCTCCAAGACAGGCATCGCTGATGTTGGCAATAAGTCGGCGAGGTTGAAATGGGACTGGGCGGGTCACATTTCCAGAATGAGTCAGGACAGATGGGCACCAATCGTCACACAGTGGATGCCTGAACACGGTCGTCGTCACCGAGGCAGGCCTAAGAAACGCTGGCGTGACGATTTGGACTCATTCCTGACTTATTGGCCAGAGGAGGCAAAACACCGAGACAGATGGAACCAAATGGGGGAGGCCTTTGCCCAGCAGTGGGCAAAGGCCTCCCTCAATCCTCAATTTTTTAATTAGCATAGTCTGTACTATGCTAATTAAAAAATTATGATATAAATCAAAACTACATATTTTCAGCAATTAAAGGTTTTTCATAGATGTTGCTATACTCAATCAAAACATGCATATTTTTTTACTAGTAGATCCAAATATTTGGAAAATCTTGAGAAAAAGAGAAAGATTTAAAGATTCTTTATACCTTTACGATTTATTTAGGCCATAATATTATATTCCTTTGTAAAAGCGGCGATCTTGATCCCTGATGGAATTTATTATTATAACATTGACATTTCTATATACTCGTTACTCAAATCCATTAACATATTAGTACCTTTCTTGGAAATACTAATATAGCTACGAGTATGTTAGAGAATTCATAAAAAATATATATATTATTATGTAAGTAAGCTTTTTCTTTAGTTAGGAACAAAATAAAAACATTTATTTCAAACTAAGTAATATGTCGGATCCGGTCATTGGTATGGACACGGGAATGAATCAAAGCGCGCCAGTGGTGACATCACGCGACCTAGAGACCAGTCTACCTCCCGCCATGGCGTGCTTCTACAGAGTCCTGACGTTAACAGCTCACCGCGAGGACGAGATTCTGGGTCGGATCGCAGCGGAGTTCAGACGTCTTGAAACTGTATCCGATTCATTGTGCCCAGTGTTACTCGTATAGTGTGAAAGTGTAATATCAAGTAATTCGTTAGTTTACTCAGTGTAGATATGTTTGAAAAGAGTAACCATGGAGTTTCTTGCCGGTTCTTCTCCATGGAAACAACCAACTCGAACCGAGCACCTGACAATAAACAAAGTATCGCATTTAGTGAGTTTTCATAGCACGATACCCGTCTTCTGCCCACATAATGCTCGAGCCTAACGAAATAAATCCTGACAAACCCGACAAGTAACAGTAATAAGTAAGAGCGATAAGTAATAAGTAAGCTTTTTCTTTAGGAATATTTAAAATCAAAACATTTTGTTCAAACTAGCTTCTACCAGCGGTTTCGCCCGCGTAAAGTTTGATAATCGTCCCATGTGATCTTACTACCAGGATAAAAAAATTCTATGTTTTAATAAGGTTATAACTATCTGTGTGCATGGTTTCATCCAAATCCGTTCAGAAGTTTTAGGGTAAAAGAGTGACAAACATCCAGACATTTAAATTTAAATCATAGTCTTGTAATAATTCTAGACGATACACGTGGACATTTGTTACTGTAGTTCTCGGCTCAAAAACACCCTCGCCTACGGCTCGTGTAGTAGTTCCGCCTCGAAATACAATAACAAACTTTCTCCACTTGTATCAAAATGTACTATACTAGACTAGTATAGACTCGATATGGACTTTTGATTTGCCAAAAACAACAAAATTAAGGTACAGTACACCTAAGGCATTAATTAATACGTCGATCTCTATGGATCTCTAAATCAGAATGTTGTAACACCATGTATATATAAGATGAAAGACACAGCAAGTTTTATTTTAATACTTGTAAAAAGAATACTGGTTGCCATGGGAACTGGCAATATTGATCAGTTAGTATCTAATGCTGTCCATGCTTCAGGTAAAGTTATTTATGTCCAGAAATAATTAATTGTCAGTTATTAGAAAAAATATGTTTAGACTAGCTGCAGTTGCCCGCAACTTAGATCAAGTGGCAATTTTGTATGTATATGTGTGAGAAGAAAAAGTAAATTTGTGCTATTCCAGACTAGATTAATCTCTATGCCAAAAATCTTAAAATATTATAAATGGCAATAAAATAATGGTGTTTCTTGAAATTCTCTAACAACATTTTGTTTTAACATTTTTGTATGTAGTAGGTACCTACCTACGTAATTATTATTTTTGCTATTTCTCTAAGGTGACTAAAATATTTAGATTTAAAATTAGTTTTTAGGATAAATTTCAAATATCAAACAGGTGTATAAAAATCAACGAATTAAATTTTTATACTTAATTTCCGAGCAAGTAATATTTCATTAGGGACATAAAAGTCGGATTACAACCAAGCTAACAATGGAGTTATCATAAAAATATTATCGTAATAAATTGGTAACGACATAATAAAAACATTTCACTCATAAACTTTGGTTCCGTATGTTCGTTTTTAAACTTTTTATAGGGTATTAGGTGTTTTTTTAAGAGAAAAGCGAAAGTATAAGACCTACATTATTATTTTAAAAAACTAAAAAATTGTAAAATTGAGTTTTTTTTTCATTGAAAAAGTCGTAGGTTTTTCGATGGTTTTAGGTTATGTTTGAATCCCATGAACCGGTCAGAAACCCAGACTCCGTGGCTGCTGCACTACTGAGAAAGCTCTGTGATGGAAAACCCAATAATAATTTGTACGACCCGGGAATCAAACCCAGGACCTGAGTGTGTCTGGAATGGCACTAAGAATAGAACAGAATAGAATTCTCTTTATTATGTGCACCATAAAAATTATATAAACAAACATTTTAAACAAAGAATCGAAAGAGCCAAGAGTCAAGAGAGAGAGACATTTAAATAAATTTCATTTCTTCTCTATACACCAAAAAAAAAAAATTTTAATGTGGCTGCTGTTATCGTCATCAGTGAGTAACACGATAACGAGGTAGACTGATAACGGGATCAGTGGATATGTAGTTACATATCCACTGCGAGTTCGCCGTGATCCGTGGCTAACGTGATCTGATACTGTGATCGGTGGAGACAAACCCAAATATTCTGTTGATGTAAAATTTTTCTTGAGGCCGATTGCACCCAATACTCAAATAAACCAACACTAAAATAAACGAAACATAATAAATTTGTATCTATAAACTAGAGTACCCAGTGACTTCTAAGCGACAATTTAAATTTGATTCCAAGAGACCGTATTATCCAAATTATTCCAGTAAAGTATAAACATTCGAATAATCGTTTTAAAATCGATAAGTAAGTCCCTAATTGAATTACGGCCACTTCAAAAGATTAATTTAATTAAACATAATCAGATGCACTTTACTACACAGCATTAAGAAGTGGTCATAATTATGGAAAAACACACTGGATTCTTTGTCAAGCTTTTGTTAAGAAGCATTTACACTTGAAAAGTGGTGATCTAGCTGGAAACTGGTAAGCTTCTTCTTAGCGAGTCGATGACCATTCAAATTAAGTCAGCCTAAAATTTGGCAACGATTTTGGTACTTTCAGAAGCGTCCATCAGCTCCAGTGATGTGCAAATAACAGGAAAGGTAGGATACGATATCAAATGTTCCAGCGTTTGTAGAACAACTGTCACCTCGTTTACACTCCAAGGTAGAGTCATCTCGGGCCTGTGGACGGGTAGCTATGGGCTAGCTAGCCGTCCGTCCGTCTAATGACGACAGGCCGTGTCGACGGCGCATTCGTGTTCCACGCGCGCCTCTAAGAGATGTCATTATAATATGGAGGGGCCCGCAATCGCTGAAGCCTGCCGGGGCTGCGGGACTGTTCGAAAGCGATATCGTGGCCTCCAAACACAAAGGGCGAGGAAGGAACATGGATGGGTTTTAGTCAGTAAAAGTCTGACACTCCCGCTCCGCCCAGAGTGGGAAAAGTTATTTGATGATTTCCGAACCGAAAAAAAAGGGGAGAATTCATCTATGAATCACCACCTGAACAGGTTTTCCTTGCTACAGCCAACCTGTATCCGGAGTCGATTTAAAGATTTCTAGGTCAGCCATGGTAATTTTTTAGGACAATAATTGAGAGACAAGTAACACCAATGGGAACTAGCACTAGGCCACTCGCAATCCCAAAAAGGAAGTCTATGTTGAATACGGAAGATAAAACAATATGAGCTCATTATCCTTGTTTTAGGTATATATTTTACCCTTACCCTAAATTTGTACGTAGTATCTTAGATATATTTGTAAATTTTTTTTGGTCAGCAGCTGATAAACTACAAAATTACCACATAACAGACACTTACTGTGAAGTATTCGAATCATAAAAGCTAACTATAATAATTATTATTATGAGAGAGTCAGCCAACTAACTCAGACAGCTGTCAACTTGTCAACACTCTTCTAAAAAAAGTAAAAAATTGGGTGAAAATCGTTTATATTAAAAGAAAGGCTGACTTAAAAGTTTTTAAGTCTATGTTATCAGGGACAATACAGTTGAATAAGCGAATGTAATCTGATTTAAAAAGTCATAAAACTTTCAACTATCTTTAAAGAAGAGATAAAACAACTTTTGGTCTTTTTCTCTTTTGGACAGCTTAAAATGTTGCTGACTATCTTAATTTATGTTTTCCTTTTTACTCTAGTGAAGTTACCCATCAATCGTTTGACAGTGTAAAATATTGTTTGCACTGTACGCGTGTATGTGGAACATTTTATGTGTTTGGTTTTTTTATTGTGTTAGGGTAAAATAAAGGGTGTACAAAACCTTTTAACGAAAGGCAATTGTTCTCCCCGTCAATGCGATAATTTTTTGTTCTACACCGTACCTAGGAACTTTCTAGTTTCGGAGACATTGGGGGTCAAAGTTACAACTTTATCACATGTTTTAATACAAGTTTTTATTATTATTTAACAATTTATGTACACACTTATTACAGAAAAGAAGAAAGGAACAGAAAATAGTACAAAGGTGATGCTTATTTCTAATGAAATCTCTTCCAGCATACCTGCGAAAGGAGATACTAAATAAAGAGATGTAGACATAGTGTGTAAAAGTAGGAGAGAAAATGGAATACATAAAACAGATTAAATATCTTAAATATATACAAAATTTATTGTAAGCTTTATACTTTAAACATCTCCACGACCCCTGCATTATTCAATTCATCCACCAGCACAATATTTTGAGTGCGTTACTTTGAGTTCTACCGCAAAACATGACTTTTCACTTCAAAAAAAAGTGGTTTCCCAGCAATATTTTTTGCGTAAAGTTACTTATTTTCATTTACATAATGCTTGGTTGACGGCTTCGTGATGAGGTTGTTTACATCCTTTAAAGTTTTATTTTAATTTTCTAAAGTATTGCTACCTGCGTTAATGTTAAACCAATATAAATGCAATAAATAATTCAATATTAGAAAAAAACATTTACCTATATTTTTTTGTTATTGAAATTGAAGTTAATTATGTTATAATGATCAAGTCAGAACAGTACCTACCAACCATATAACAATAATATAGAAATTTATTCTTAAAAAAAAAACAGTTGACAATGTGTATGCCCTCTAACATTATCACACTAGTGCTTTAATTCAATGTATTTAAGCCCGATAGTAAAACCGAAACGATGGTGATGAATTAACATTCAATACACGCCGTAAACATTGAGCGGTGATACAAAGACATTTCGGTGATAATACGGTGATAGCGTGGTGATTAATGGTGATTAACGGGATCGCGGTACGTCTATATTTATCTTGTTTTGTGGTATTTTTAGAAACGGTAGGTGAGTGTTTTAGTATGAGGATTTTGGTAGAAAAAAAGCAGATTATAGATGAGTAGCTTCTGCCCGCGGCTTCGCCCGGCTTATTCCATGGGATCTTACTTTATATACTAAAACATTCCGCGAGAACCACTGTATCCATTGTTGAAAACAGCATGAACATCGGTGCAGTATTTTTTAAGCTTACCGCGAACGGACAGACAGACACGGCGGAGGACTTTGTTTTATAATAAATGTAGTGATTTCTTTTTAGAATTTGTCTCATGTGTGGCTGATTTGGTATTTACGTTATCAGTTCTGGGGGTCTAAAAAGGCCACTTTAGCAGAATCATCATTTGAATCTCGTTAAAATTTAAAATTCTTAAAATGGACTTTATGTTTATGATGATAAGGTCCATTTTACCAATTTAATTTTTTTAAGATGATTCAAATTATGATTCTTCTAAAGCGGCCATTTTAGGCCCGCTGTTAACTAAATGAAATAGAATTGTTGCTAAACGTCGCCACTAAAACAAAAGTATATTAATTTTTATTAACAGAATATAAAATTATCAACGATTTTGGAAGATTTTTCACATCAATTCTGTTTTTTATCCGACTTCAAAAAGGAGGGAGGAGGTAGACACCTGGTCGAAAGTGTCTGAACTCTGATATATGATGACCAAATACCCTTTCACTTAAATTGTTATTATATGTCCATAGAAACAAAAACTAACTAAAGAATAAGAGGCGATATGGACGAAAACTCTTTTATTTATTGTAGCACATTTGTGCAAAAAACTTTGCACTTACCAGGATTTTGGGTAATTTGTGCTTTGTACACACTAGGGCAGTAGAGAACAATAGAGGATCTATTGCCATTCGCCAGGCACAAGTACGGAATCTACTTAGAAATTCCTGGTGGAAAAACCTAACAACAGTTTTCCCGGCCCGGGAATTGAAACCAAGATCTAATACTCATTAGTCGTGCTTGCAACCAAACCAACTAAACCAACGGACACCCCATTACTAAGAAAAAACAATTCATGAATTTTTTTTTTTGGGATGTTGGAGATTCAAGATTAGTCTTGAGGCGATAATCTTATTCTCTATAGCTGACCCACGCAACTTCGTCTGCGTCACTTAAGAGAGAAAAACTCCCCGTTTTTGCAACATTTTTTATGAATGCTCCGCTCGTATTGGTCGTAACGTGATGTTATATGGCTTATAACCTTCCTCAATAAATGGACTGTAGGACAAAAAAATAAGATTTTTTCAATTCCAACCAGTAGTTTCTGAGATTATCACGTTCAATCAAACAAACCCTTCAGCTTTAAAATATTAGTATAGATAGATTGAGCACAAAATTAAAAGATGTACACACACAAAATAACTATACTATATATAATGGCTAATGTATGCCAAATTTTCACACAAATAAACGCACACAGAGACATGTCGGGCGATGATGATTCTGCTTATTACTTTCATGTTATTCTGAAATGCTGTCAAAGTTTAACAATTGAAAATATCAGCTTTATGTATTACCAGTGTCATGTATTTTCAATCATGTATTTCGTGACAAGTTCCTGAATTTTGAAAACTACACCTTGTATTGATCTCGTACAGTGATTAAAAATGTGTTGACCTTTAATTTCAACACTGCCTTTTCAGACGGAAAATTACCACAAAAATAAAATTTCCTGTGACCTTTTCTTTTTCTCTTTGTATGAACCACCCTTTACGGCAAGTGTTTTCGTAAAGTTGTGTGTTAGTTGACAATTTGTTATGGGTTATAGTGCTTTCAATAGAGGCAGCCCTTCCATTGGAACTGTTTTTTTTTGTTGTTAGCAAGTCCTTCAAAGTTTTCAATAGTTAAGAAAGCGTGTTGTTGAGTGCTTTATTTATTTCGAGACATCATTAAATAACACCTTTTCATATTCTTCTTTCTAGATTTCGTTTGGTACCTTTCTTTAGGAGATTGTATAGATCATTATGAGTGTCCTCTGCCGTGCAGAGGAGAGGGTTTAACAGACTAAGGTACAGGTTCACCAAAAAGATGACGGTCTGATTATCTAAAAACAGTTTTTGTGTAGTTTTGAAAGTCAAATGACAAAAAAAAAACACGAAAATCAAACCAGTAATCACCAAGCAATCCGCGGTGAGCATATAAAAAACATGAAGTTCATAACCTCCTCCTTTTTACAGTCGGTTTAAAACAAAATCTTAATTTACTACTTCATAGGTTTGAAAAGTTGGTCTGTTCAACCGCGTAAGCAATGAAAGGGAATCGTTGAGTTGTCAAAATAAAAATCTAATTAGACCTGTCATGATTAGCATTTAATACCAATGCTGCTTTTCCGTTTTTGTGTGCAATCATTTGATAACCCACCCGCAAGAATCCGCGAGATGGCCGATAGGGCCGAAAAGTTCTGGATTGGCGACCGCGAACTGGACGACGATGCGTTGTAAGACCTCCCACTAGGTGGACCGATGACCTGGTGAAGGTTGCGGGAATCCGGTGGATGCGAGTCGCACGGGACCGGTCAATGTGGCGACACTTGGGGGAGGCCTATGTCCAGCAGTGGACGTCTATCGGCTGAAATGATGATGATGATGATGAATCCGCGATAAATGTTAATGGACGAAAAGGGAGAGGAAGGCTAAGGTTAAAAAGGGAGGTATCGTGTGAGTAATGATATGAAAGAGAAATGTGTCAAAGATGACGTGTGACAGGGGAGTATGACTTGAGTCACTTGTACGAGGTTGGTCCATACCCCAGCTAAAAGTAACAACGATTAATATCGTCTGGTTTTAGTCAGTAAGGTCCATGTTCACCGAAAATATAACGGTCTGATTATCTAAAACAGCTGTTTAAGGGACATGTTCCTCTACAAAAATGTGCTCAAAATTACTGTAGGTACTTTTCGAAGTAAGTGGCAAAAAGTTAAAGAAAGAAACTAAGCCAACGACTTATATTTTTAGTGAAGTCGGTATTTTTTTCAAAAACATTCAGATTGGAAGCGGGTTGTGTTACGCAACTAGAATAATATTTCTTTCTATAACAACTATTTATATTCACCGTCTGAATTCTTCCAAAGTAATGTTAAAACACTGAAAAGATCCAAGCTACCGAGGCCTCCAAAACGCTCTAGAGTGGAACTTTCTGACAATAGCCCTACACTGTGACGGCATTCTGAATCAAGCCTTTGACGTACTTGAATAATCCAACAAAAGCCTCTTAGACCAATAGTGTTATTCTCTAAACTTCGAAACTAGAACACTGTCGAGAGGGCCTAGAAAAAGTCAGATTCTATCATTAGCAGTAACATCATCATCTACCTAGCCTTTTTCCAACTATGTTGTGGTCGGCTTCCAGTCTAACCGAATGCAGCTGAATACCAGTATTTTACATGGAGCCACTACCTATCAGACCTCCACAACCTAATTAGTACTGGGTAATAACGATTCCCCTTGAAAATACTATGGTTGACAAACTTAGCCACTGACTACCTGTAATATCAAAGATCTGCTACTGACAGCCAGGACCAACGCTCTAAGGCGCTTAGACGAGCTAAATTAGCAACTTTATTTGTGGTGGTTCAAACTTCGTTTGAAATGCTGTTAGAATAAAGTTCTAATCAGCTTGCACTACAAAGTGGTTGTTACGTCAGCCACTGCGGGCCAAATAGCGCGAAATGAGTGGTTTCGATCGATTTACAAAAAAACTATTGATGGGATTAAAAAACTAAAACAGTATCATACTAATATATTGCTTGTAAAATTATTTGCCAAAAAATCAGAATGATCGCATGCATATTAGCATGTTTTTTATTGTTTGAAAGATATTTTTAGAGGTAAGTTTGTGATTTCTTTTTATAGAGCCAAATTATTTGTATTATGTTTTCAAAACAGTATCATGCTAGCATATATCCTGAAGAATGTCGTATATTTTTCTGGTCTTGTTTATAGCAGTGAATCATATACTTTTAGTAATTATAAAACTCGCGTTTAGCTCGTGTAATCGCCTTAACGTACTTTCCGAGGCACGGAGTAAACGCGGAATGTAATGGATTGTCACCCATCCACAGATCAACCCAGGCAAGAGTTGCTTAACCTAAAGATCGTCCCAAGCGACTGTTATACCTACTACTGATGGGTAAATGACATAAGAGCCATTCCTTACACTTTTCGTCATCCATTTTTAAATATTTTGGACTGCATGAGTAAGTAAAGAATGCATCCAATCTAAAAACTTTACATTACTTTGAACATAACTATATGTCACCTTGTTTAGAACTATTTGGTAAATGTTTCAACGTATAGTAAGGTTTTAAAAATAAATATTTAACATAGTTTTTGATGACTCATTGTTGGTGGAATGCAGTGTGTTTTAAAGGTGATGTCAGAGAAGTATAGCGAAGCGATGGATTCAAACATGATAGGTAATTTTTGCCACTTACGATTTATTTTAAGGCCAATATATTTTTAATGCTTTTCCAGAAAGGGGATAACTACTGAGATGACGTGTACTAGAAAAATATGGTAGATAGAAGAAGACATGCTGTATCGACGTCAAATACATTGGGTTATAAGAAAAATGATTTATTCTTATGTAATTTTCTGAGATAATAATACTGTTCGCTTTTTAAGCTTTCACGATACTTTACTTAAAATGTCACTTAGGGGATATCTTCACGGAAGGAAAAGGAAAAGGGAATTAACGTTCTTGCTAGTCTCTAACATTCTTTGTTGGTTAAGGACTCGGAATTAAGACTCAAATACGACCTCAGGTGATGCGACTTCCCTGGTTCAATCCATGGTCCGGAGCGAGACGGAATGGGAAGCCGTCACCTCCTTCTGCGAAGCAGTCATGCTGGCGAAGGAGGTGGCGGAACGAGAGAGGGAGAGAGCCTCTCTTCCCGGCCGCCGCGGGAGACGCACCGGGCGTCGGGGGCCACGTGGTGGCTACCGGCCACCGTAGATGCGGGCCTGTGGACGATTAGCTATGGGCTAGCTAGCCGTCCGTCCGTCTAGTGACGACAGGCCGTGTCGACGGCGGGTTCGTGTTCCACGCGCGCCTCAAAGAGATGTCAGCAGAAGGGAGGGGCCCGCAAGGGCCGAAGCCTGCCGGGGTTGCGGGACTGTTCGAAAGAGATACCGCGGCCCCGGAACGTAAAGGGCGAGGAAGGAACATGGATGGGTTTTAGTCAGTAAGAGTCTGACACTCCCTCCCGCTCCGCCCAGAGTGGGAGAAGTCATTTGATGATTTCCCATCCTAAAAAAAAGGTGATGCGACTTGCGTGAATTTGAGCGCTTCGTGATATGTTCTCAGTAATTCTATCATTTGTTTTCTCCGAATCACTGTCTTAACACGCGTTTAGTGGTCAAGCGGTAAGTACTGAAATTTTTTTTTTTTAACCGACTTCTAAAAAAGGAGGAGTATGCCAATAAAATTAGCTTAACCCGGACATAATTCTATAACTGAAATTTTCTTTTTCTATAACATAGAGCAGTGTAATTTATAATGTAATTTATAAAAATTAAACATTTTTGAGATGCGCGTCAATAAAAAAAAAACGAAAAACTAAATTTTAAGAAATTAAGATTTCTTGTCAACAGCATAATAGATAACTTTGTCTGAATACTTATTTTATGTTATATTACTTGAACTCCAGTTATAGAACACACAATTAAACAAATTAGTCATCCGTGACTATCATTAATCAAGGGGGTTCGCAACATTTCATATTTTTCGGTTTACTTAACTAGGCATTATAGATAACTGCAGCCCAACAATCTATTTAGGGCAGTTCGCTATTTTCTTTAACCCATTTAATAAAATTAAACAAATTCTTTTTACGGATTTTTTAAATTAAAAATATTTGTATTTTTGGGAGAACCAAAATACGTAACTATTTCAAAAATTTTTAATTTAAGCTTAAAAGTAATTACTAATACTATGGAAAACAAATTAAACAATAATAGTCCACGGATATTTATTTATAGAAATATTTATTAAGTCACATTGTAATATAGACGTTATTACGTACGACATGAAGCCGTAATTGGTTTGTATCGAGACGCGACGCGCGGATGGCTTGTCACAACGCCGTCACGTGTGTGTGCGTTCCCGAGCGATTCGCATTTTCTATACCTAAAATGACGTAAATATTACCGTCTTGTTACACTACTTGGTTGAGATACGAACAACAAAGTATTTCATTATAGAAGAAGAATAAGATCGTATCTCGTTATTTTATTGTATTCTTTTATATTAGCACGTAGGTACTGATAAGTATTTTTACCTAAAATATTTACTTACCTCCAAAAGCAATCAATCTAAATGAAAGTGAACAACAAACAATCGAGATTCAATGTTCGGGTCTTAGAGGTGCTAACTAACTAAAACCTACCTTTGTGATCTGCTTTCCATACGAAAAATAAAATCACTCTTATTTACCAAATTAATATCTTAAAAAACTATAGGTAGGTACTACTAGCAGTTTGTAGCAGCTGTTTTTTACTTGATTTTTATATTGAGCCGTCGTTAGTTTTTTTATTGTTTTGTATTGTATACGTTTCTAGTACATCAAAAGTAACTTTTCCTTTGTTGTTTAAGATCTAGGTAGTTAGGTGCCTATTTAGGTTTTTAGATCGGACACCGAGAACGCACCACAAAATATATAGGTACAGAAGTCAATTTTCATATGAAGCGCGCTCGAGCAACACACACATAGACACCGTTTACTTTTACGAAATCGGGGCTCAACGGGGCTCGCGGCTCTCGCGTCGTACCTACAGTTCCCGCTCGAACCGTTATTAGTGTGTGTAAACCGAGCGTAGGCATAAAAAAGGAAGTACATCATGAGATTGTCTTCAAAAAATATCGACGCCCGGACGCCGCAGCGTGCACACGTGGTATGCTCCGCTCCCCACCGCCGACTCTCCGCGCACCCCGCGCCCCCCGTCTTGTTCGCCGCAGCTTCGCCGCTACGCCGAGCATCGAAGGCCCCGTGCCCGCCGTCCCGTAGTGCATAGTGGTTCTTGACGGTAAACCTAACGGTGCTAACGAAGTCAAGAGGGTGGTGACCCAATCCAAACCGGACCCCTTCAGGGTGAGGCATTCCATTGGCATCGGGAGCTAGGACCTTGGCCTTGGGGGCTTCCCTCGTCAAACCTAGTCTTCGACTTCGTTCACAGCTACACACCTGGTGTCGGTTGGGAGTGTCTACCCTTTCGCACTAGAGCCCCTTGCGGGACTAGGGCCCTGTCGCACAATAAGACTGGCGACAGGATTACAAGCTTAGGGCACACCTTAGGTACTCACCTCCCTGTTCGCACAAGTTCAGGGAGGCCACACATCCCCGGGCGCACCTACCCGGGGAGCTAGGTGTTAAGTGATAGGCTTTTAGCTATTTTTAGGCCCCTCTGGCCAATCAGACAGTAGTGTAGCTGGCGAGTTTGTTTGTGTTTTTCTTCTCGCACAGCATAGCACTAGGAAAAACACTGGGTAGGTTCGTTTTTCGGGGAACTGTCTTCCCGAGGGGTTCACGTTTCGACGTACCTCCTCGGGACTAGGATTTCTTAGGACATGAGCTTAACTCTCATCTAGTCCCCGCCAACAATGACGCAGCCCAATAAGTGGGCCGTCCTTTTCGACGCGCTCATTGAAGTCCTCCTCAAGGACAACAATGAGAAATACGCGAAAATTCTCGCCCCCTTCCGCGAGGAGAGCAATCGACTCAAGGAAGCGGAAACCGTTGTCGAGGAAATACCCTCGACTCTTATGGAATTCAGCGACGCGCTGAATTCCCCCGCTGACCCCGCGTCCGCGTCCCAAGCCTCAATAGAGGCCCCTCCCAGCGAGGAAACTCCTTCCCCGATCGAAGAGATGGACACAAACTTCTCTGATAACGAGGCGACCTCCGCCTCAAATGATTCGGATTGCTCCGAAACATCGTCGCCCACCTCATCCTCCGAAGACGATTACCAAATCGTCAGAAAGGGGAAGAGGAAGAAGGGCAAAGCCCCCGCCAGTGCAGCTCCGCCAAGAATCCGGCAACTCAGGGCTCACGCTCCCCCAATTTGGCTGTAGGTTCTACACAGAGTCGTCCGCACAGCCCTTTGGCCTCAGCCACCCCGGCTGCCTCCTCATCGCAATCCGCCACCCCGGCGAATGCCCCCAAAACGGTCCGTCCCCCTCCCATCTACATCCATGAGAAGGGAAAATGGACAGAATTGTCCAAATCGCTAAACGAGCGTAAAATCAATTATACAAACGCTCGTGCGGTAGAAGTCGGCATTAAAGTACAATGCCCAACTTCAAGCGATTACCGCTCCCTCACCAAGCTCCTCCGGGATAGGAGCATCCTCTATAACACCCACGCACTGCAAGAGGACATCCCTGTCCGAGCAGTAGTTAAAAATGTCCCGCTAGAAATCTCCACTCAGGAGATTAAAGACGACCTTATCGCGCAAAATATTTCCGTCAGAGAAGTGCACCGCATGCACCGTAAGGTTGGCGGTCGCACTAGCTCGGTACCATACAACATGGTGCTCGTAATTTGCGACCGCGTGGATGGGCATCACCCAATCCACAAGCTATCCAAAGTCTGCAACCTCTCAGGCATCCGCATTGAGAAGCCCGCCAAACTTGGCGAGCTTTCTCAGTGCCATCGCTGCCAGTTGTACGGCCACGCACAGAGGAATTGCTTCGGCAAGCCGCGTTGCGTCAAGTGCCTGGGTGACCGCGGCACCACTGACTGCCCTCGCCCCAAAGATCGCACACTGTGCACCGAACCCCCCAGCTGCGTTTTATGCGGCGAGTCCGGCCATCCCGCCAACTACCGCGGATGCCCTAAGGCCCCCAAATCGTCGGCCCCCAAACTGGCGAAATGGGCCAACAATAAGCAGCACCGAGAGAGCCCATCTCTCACTACTGACCCCTCTGCCTCACTCCGACCCCAACGCCCCAGCCCCTGAAATGCGCTTAATCACCAAGCGCATTTCCCGGCTCTGAGGCCTACCCAAACACCTGCTTCACAGGTCATCCCACCACTGATGGCATTGCCTGCCATGCCCTCACCCCCCATACCCGCATCTCACAAGGCCGCACCGCCAGCGCCCCGTAGAGCGCTCTCAGGCCGCCCTCACCCCCGGGACCCCAGGTGCCCGCCCACGCCAGCCAGGGCGCACCCCGTTCCCCCCGCGTGATTTAATTTTACGGCCACTCCTCCACCTTCAGTGGCAAGCCGCCCGTTGCCTCCGAACTTTGACCCCACCGATCCCGTATTTGTTTTAGGTAGCACCTATGCCATATTCCAATCCCCGCGTGCTCTACAAATGCGTGCCGAAACGATGGCCTGTAAAGGTAACTGGGATCTTCTTGTAGAAGTTTACCTCAGATACCCTGACATCCAGAAAGCCATGAAGAACCTTCCCTACTTAAACTATTATGGATAAGTCTCTCCGCAGTAGGTTCAAACCGACTTCCCTTAGGATAGGGACCTTTAACGCCGAGAGCCTAAATGGCCAACGTGATGAGATCGCAACGACAGAACTCGCTGCTCGCTACTCTGATTTATTACAAATCTAGCTTGTACTGCATCCCCTTAGACCCCCCCTCTCTTTCCAAGTTAGAAGTCTCCGTCTGCCGGCTGGGCATGACAGGGCACCAAACCCTCACGATCGTATCGGCTTACATCCCGCCCTCAGGAGCCCGCTCCCCGGTTGCGAATAACGAAATGAGCGATGACCTCAAAGTTCTTTTCGATCTAAGTGACTCCGTCCTTCTGGCGGGAGATCTTAATGCTAAACACCCCGCGTGGAATAGTAATGTATCAAACAGCAGAGGTAATGCCCTATATAATCTCTGCTGTTCTCTCAACTTCGATGTCATCGCTCCGATGAATCCCACCTACTATCCTAATAACCCGGATCACAGACCCGACGTACTAGAATATGTCGCGCTTCTAAAGAATGTAAACTTGCGATTACATTCTATAGAGACGATCGACGAGCTCAATTCGGATCACAGACCCGTCGTAATAGAGTTTACCCCGAGAAACGGTCACTCTGACCCTTCTCAGCCCCCTCCCACCAAAGTGATCACGGATTGGAAGAAAGTAAGCGAACTGCTGAAACCCACCGAATCCCCTCACTTGGACAAAATCCCCGACAATATCGCGACTGTAGCTGACACGGAGGCCGCGATCAACTCGTTCACAGAGCACGTACAGTCAGTCCTGAACGTTTGTTCAAGGGAAGTTCCAGCGGATGGCCACCGCTGGAAACTCCCGGACGATGTACGTGACCTGCTGACCGAGAAGAACGCGGCCGTCCGTGCTTATACTTCTTTTCCCTGTGCGAGTAGCAAAGTTTTTATGCGCCGTTTACAACGCAAAGTAAGCAGAAGCATCAAAAACTTCGTGACGAGCAATGGGACAAGATGCTCAGCGAACTCGAACCGACCCACCAGGCATTCTGGGAACTTCAGAGGAAAATGCAATCTTCCTCTAAAGTTGCCTCCATGCCTCCCCTCACGCGCCCCGATAATACCGTCGCATTCGACGACGTCGACAAAGCCGAATGCCTAGCCGACAGTCTTGAAAAGCAATGCTCCCCCAGTACCCAGCCAGTAGACCCAGCCCACCTTGCCGAGGTGGATGCTGAAGTCGAACGCAGGACCTCGCTACCCCCCGTAGAAGACCCTGATAATCCCCTACCCTCAGTCACCCCTGAAGAGGTAGAGGATATAATCAAGGGCCTTAAACATAGGAAAGCCCCTGGCTCAGACGGAATCACCAATAGGGTATTCAAACTCTTCTCCCCAGCCCTTATAGTGCTAATGACCGCTATCTTCAATAGCGCCATGGCCAATAACGTGTTCCCACAAACGTGGAAACAGGCCACAGTAATAGGCATTCCCAAACCGGGTAAGCCCAAGTCCTCGCCGAGTAATTACCGGCCCATTAGTTTGCTCAACGTGTTAGGTAAAATCTATGAGAGACTTATTTATAAGCGACTCAAAGATTTCGCCGAAGCTAAGAGCTTAATTCCGACAGAGCAGTTTGGTTTTAGACCTCAACACTCCTGCGTTCAACAAGTGCACCGCATAGTCGAGCACATCGGTGCCCGCTTCCAGCGGGGACTGATGACCGGTGCCTTGTTCTTCGATATCGCGAAGGCATTCGACAAGGTCTGGCACAACGGGCTGATATACAAGCTATACCAGCTCGGTGTGCCAGATCGTCTCGTACTATCTACGAAACTTCTTGTCGAACCGCACATTCCAATACCGTATTGATGGTGCACTCTCATCCCCTCATCCGATACGTGCAGGCGTCCCACAGGGATCGGTGATATCCCCACTAGCCTTCACGCTTTACACCAGCGATATCCCTAAGAGTAGAGCAGCCCAGCTAGCCTTGTTCGCCGACGACACGGCCAACTACTACTCTGGTAGGAGTCCATCCAACACCTGCCGTATTCTCCAAAACTCCGCCAAAGCCTTAGGCGATCGGTTCCGGAAATGGAGAATCGAGGTCAACCCCGATAAGAGTCAGGCGGTACTTTTCTCTAGCCCCCGCGTAAGATTCCCCCCATCCCCTAGTCCGATAGCCATGTTCGGCAAGCCGATCCCCTGGGAGAAGCATGCCAGATACTTAGTAGTCATTCTCGATAGGCGGCTAAGATTCGGTGAGCACATCAAGACGGTACGTTCGCGTGCCGCCTTCGCTCTCGGTAGGCTCCACTGCTTGCTGAATGCACGTAGCAAATTGTCACTCAAGTGCAAATTGCGCATTTACATCGCGTGCATTCGGCCCATCATGA
Source organism: Xestia ashworthii (assembly GCA_950022955.1). Lineage (NCBI taxonomy): Eukaryota > Metazoa > Arthropoda > Insecta > Lepidoptera > Noctuidae > Xestia > Xestia ashworthii. The sequence goes on from OX465572.1 coordinate 8,938,301, forward strand.
CGTACGCGTGCCCCGTGTTCGCGCACGCCAAACCCCATCTCCTTCATAGGATGCAGACCCTCCAAAACCGATTTTACGTAAGGCCACGGGAGCCCCATGGTACGTTAGGAATGAGCAACTTCATGTTGACCTCAAGATCCCCACCATCCAGCAGTGTATGAAGCGACTCACTAAGGGTTTTTTCGATAGGGCCGAAAAACACCCTAACCCGTTAGTCGTTTCAGCAGCTAGTTATGTCCCCTCCGCGATATCTAGGATCCGACGCCCAAGGTCCACCCTCCTCCAACCCGATGACCCCATCACTCTCTTGCAGGAAAGTCGTAGGGAAACCAGCACTCTTAGAAAGCACACAAATACAAACCACGAATCCGGTCTCCGGTTAAACTTTTATAGAAGTATTTGAATGATGCGCAGTATTGGAGTGCATGCGTTCGCTGAATGAGATTTTAAAGACAAAATGAAAAAAAAAAGGCGTGTTGAGTGAAGATCTACCACCACGCATGCGCGAACATATGTGCGCGTCCTTCCAAGCCATTCCAAGCCTTCCAGTCTCATTTATTTAAATTTCAAATCAATTAACAATGTCTCAAATAAAATAACCTACGTATACGTAACACTCTTAGTGTCACGTATAACTTGTGTAAATAAATAATATAATTAAAATTGGCTTAGAAAGTCATTCTCTCTCACTTGCACATTAAAACTGTGCGAGAAGGAGAATGACCTTCTAGGCCCTTTGTTGGTTTAGTTGGTTTTTCTCAGCACTAAATTTTAGAACGTTCATTGGTATACACCGCTCTGCACTTACTGTGTAATGTTAAATTTTCATCAAAAATTAAAAATATATCGTCCATAAGCCTTTTACTGGCAGCAATTAACTTTTTCTGTCCCTTTTCACCTTTTTTAACTAGATCGAAGTTTAAAGCGCACTGGCAAATCTTGCAATTAGGGAACTCCATTTTTTCAATAGAAATCACGCGCGCACGCAACGTCGAAATGAAGTTATTGAGGTATCGAGCGGCGCGCCGGGCGGTGGCAGAACGCGACGCCGCTGTGTCTCCCCGCCCCGCGCCTGCGCCCGCCGCCCCGTTCACTCCGGTCGCTCGCGCGTATTTTCAATATTTTTGAAAATGTCAAAAACGTGTCATTAAACTGTATAATTTTGATTAAAACATGATTGTAGAGCACAAAAAATTATAATTAAACAAAAATTTCACAGTTACGATTTTTAACTATTGAGAAATAACTTTTTCTTTAAACGTTAAAAAATAATGTTTAATTTTTGTGTTATGTATCTATAAATACTCCATTAAGCTTAGCACAAACATAACATCGTAGTTATTATTTTTGCTTAACGATATATATGCACAAAATGAATACTGGTAAAAAAAACACATAAACGAATTTAGGTTTTGTTTAATTTTCATATCAGGTGGTAGCATTTGACTACAGCTGAAAATTATACTAACAAGGTTTTTGGTTACGTATTTTACTTTTACGTTAAAGTTTGGCGATCAATGAAATCGTATGATTTCTAATAAAAAAAATGACCACCCCGGACTTTTAACGACACGGTATTCATTTACATTTGATACTCAACACAATATCCGAAAAAAAAGAAAAAACTTGCAGTTTATGAATTATGTCCGGGTTAAGCTAATTTTATTGGCCTAGAGGTTCTCAATTCGGATGTTTCTATTTTTTTTTTTTTTTTTTTTTTTTTTTTTTATGTTTGTTCGGGCATAGCTCCGTCGCTTGCCAACCGATTTGGAAAATTCTTTTTTTGTTGGAAAGGGTATTCTTTCCAAATGGTCCCATAGCCACCAAGTCGGGATCTGATGATGGAATCTTGGCGAAATCGAGGGAACTCTTCAAATTTTATATGAAAATGTGTTGCGATTTTGGTATTTTCTACAACAAGTGAAGCATCTGCGTTTGATAAGAACCATTCTACCATCAGATCTGATGATGAAGCCAAGAGTCACGGAACTCCATAATGAGACAATGTACCCTAGTCGTGTTTGGGCTTGATGTAATTGTAACGGTATGCACTTTCCATGTATATCAAGCACATGAGAACCACTAAAAAGTGAAAAATAAAAACTTTTTTGCAAAAAATAAAACCGACTTCAAAAAAAAAAACAAGTGAAAAATAACTTTAGCTTCTGAAGTCGGTGACAAAAAAACTAAATCAATCAAACAAAGGTCACCGACTTCAGAAGCTAAAGTTATTTTTCACTTGTTTTTTTTTTGAAGTCGGTTTTATTTTTTTTAAAGAAAATTGTCCTCAAATATATTTTGAACCTTATATCTAGCAGATTAAGCAGTAATTAATTGAGTGCTAGACAGAGCGGGTGAGGCTTGGCACAGACTCTGTTGGCACACCAGCTATTGCGAAGACAGGATAACGTTAGTAATAATTAACTTTAACGGTTTTTTATTGCCAGGATTGTGGGGAAATGATTTAACTTTATAATTGCTTAGTTATCGTGGTAGCGTGTTAAAAATCGGTTTCATTAGTACTAGTACTTCGCCCGTGACTTCGGCCGCAAAAATTGTTATTGCACGGATAATATGCATGATATAAATATAATTAATAGCCTATACAACGTGTAACAGAAAGGGTATAGTCATATGAAAGGGTGTGCTACAGACCATCAATCTGAACAACTTTCTCCATGGAACCACCATCGTAATCGCGAAAAAATTTTTAACGGCCCCATACTAAATTCCAATACCTACTCGACCAAATGTATGAAACAGCTGATAATTTTTTTACGAGTACGATGGTGGTCCCATAGAGAAAGTTGTTCAGTTTGATGGTCTGTAACACACCCTTTCATATGACTATACCCTTTTTGTTACACGTTGTAGAACAAAAGAATAATGTAGCTTTCTGGCAGTGAAAGATTTTTTAGAATTGGATCATTATTTCCGTAGATTACCCTACACACAAACTCACAGAAAAAAACACTTCTTTAAAATGATAATATGGAGAATCTAAAGAGTGTTATTGATTGCGAGTTAATAAACTTTTCAAAATCGACTTGTAACTTTTAAAGATTAGCACAACTGCTGAGTATGAGGTTCCGTTTCGATTCCCAGGTCAGAAAAAGTGTAATTAGATTTTTATCAGGAATTTCTCAGTAGCAGATAGTCTGGATTTGCGACCAGTTGATGGCAATAGGCTTGCCCCCTATCACAAGGAACTTAAACATAACTGGCGAAAAAACCCAAATTTTGCCAGTTACGTACCTACTGTTAGGTACACCTTTGCCTATCCCTGAAGGGATCATAGGCGTGATGCTTGTACTTATAACTATTATATTTTACTTACTTTTATATTTTAGTACCACATCGCTTCATCCGTGGATAGTACCTTTACAAAATGATTCATATAAAAGCTACATTTTCCAAAATACTTGTAACTGATAAGCCGTAATTTACGTAAACTTATAACATTCAACAATAGTTAAAGTGCTATTTAAACCCAATGTTAAAATATTTTTGTAAATAATTATTGTCTGTCCAATATCTTTTAAGTTTAGTGGAACACTTACATAAAATATCGTCGAATATTTATTGAAAAGTGGTAATTTTACATTCATTCGTTAAATCATTCATTCGTTTTGAGTCGTAAATTAATGAATCATGTGTGACTGCAACCGAATTCCAAATGAATGAGTTTTTAATGTAATACTTTTTTACTCAATGTAGCTGGTAGTGATTTTGTATTTTATTGTGATTTTGTATTTTATTGTCATTTATATTTTTGTCACATCAGCAAGAAAATGTTCAGTGGTGTATAAATATTCACCTCAGCAGTGTTAAAGTCTCTCCCGAGAGGCGGCGGGCCTGCTTGCCGGATTGCCGCCATGGGATCTGGAGGCGATACTCGCGCGCCTGCACGACTGGCGCGCGGAGGCACTACGCCGGGGGGAAACTCCGCTGCCGCGGCAAATTGCCGCTCAGCGGACAGACCTCCGGCGCGATCTCATGGCGACATGGAGAGAGCGACTGTCGCAACCCCGTGCAGGGCACGCCACGATAGTGGCGGTAAGTCCCCTCTTTGAGGAGTGGCTAGAGAGGCGCCACGGCGTCCTCACCTTCCGCGTGACCCAGGTCCTCACCGGACGCGGATGTTTCGGGAGGTACCTGCACCGAATCGGGCGGGAGGACACGCCCGGGTGTCTCCACTGCGAGGATCGACCGGAGGACACGGTGGAGCACACGGTGGAAGTCTGCCCTGCGTGGGCGGAGCACCGCCGTGTCCTCGTAGCGGCGATCGGCGGCGGCGACCTCTCGCGTCCGGCCCTGGTTCAATCCATGGTCCGGAGCGAGACGGAATGGGAAGCCGTCACCTCCTTCTGCGAAGCAGTCATGCTAGCGAAGGAGGTGGCGGGACGAGAGAGGGAGAGATCCTCTCTTCCCGGCCGCCGCGGGAGACGCACCGGGCGTCGGGGGCCACGTGGTGGCTACCGGCCACCGTAGATGCGGGCCTGTGGACGGTTAGCTATGGGCTAGCTAGCCGTCCGTCCGTCTAAAGACGACAGGCCGTGTCGACGGCGCGTTCGTGTTCCACGCGCGCCTCAAAGAGATGTCAGCATAAGAGAGGGGCCCGCAAGGGCTGAAGCCTGCCGGGGTTGCGGGCCTATTCGAAAGAGATACCGCGGCCGGAACATAAAGGGCGAGGAAGGAACATGGATGGGTTTTAGTCAGTAAAAGTCTGACACTCCCTCCCGCTCCGCCCAGAGAGGGAGGTCATTTGATGATTTCCCATCCTAAAAAAAAAAAAAAGCAGTGTTAAATTAGACTAAATAATAACAGCCGCTCTAATCAATGTTCAGGTTAAGCCGCACTTGCCTAAGATGGTCTGTTGCTGGGTGACCACCCATTTCATACCGAGTTTCTTACGTGTTTTGGAAAGCACGTTAAGCCGTTGATCCCAGCTGCCATTTGTCCATCTTTGTCAGTCGTTACAGGTAGTCAGTAGGCCACAAAGTCTGACAGCCCTCGAATCATGGCGCTTGAACAGTGTCGAAATATCAGGAGCTTAAAATAACAAATAATCACGGAAGATGTTAAGTAAGTGACAATATAAGTTTAGATTTAAACCGTGAAAGCTTAAAACAGGGTTACCGATAGTATAACCTGAATGGGGTTGCGGGACTGTTCGAAAGAGATACCGCGGAACGTAAAGGGCGAGGAAGGAACATGGATGGATTTTAGTCAGTAAAAGTCTGACACTCCCTGCCGCTCCGCCCAGAGTGGGAGAAGACATTTGATGATTTCCCATAAAAAAAAAAGATAGTAACCTGAATGTCTGACAACCAGTATTACTGTGCGACATCATAACCCAGAAGTACCTGGGTTCTTGAGGTCAAATAGGCAGTAGCTCTATGTAAGATACTAGAATTAAGCTGCATCTGGTTAGACTGGAAGCCGACCGTAAAATAGTTGGGAAAAGTCCAGCAGATGAGGATGAGTCGAATAGTATACTATCAAACCATGCCATTTAGAAATATGCAAGTATAAATTTGTCTATATATACGAGGGTGGATTGAAAAGTTCGCGGCCTCAGCAAGAAAACAATATAAAATAAAAGCAAAAATAATTTTATTTTTCCACGTAATCTCCACTTAACTCTATGCACTTCTTCCATCTGGTTTCCAACGCCTGTATACCGGTCATAAAAAAAGTTTCTTCAAGGCCTTCAAAAAAGTCACCCACCGCAGCTTCGACCTCCTCATTTGATGAAAATTTTTGACCTCCAAGGTGTTTTTTTAGGTTTGGGAATAAATGAAAGTCTGAAGGTGCTAAATCAGGGGAATAGGCGGGATGGGGCAGTAATTCAAAGCCACAATCACGAATTTGAGCCATAGATTCAACAGACGTGTGAACACGTGCATTATCCTGATGGAACAACACTTTCTTTCTGAGTAATCCTGGCCTTTTCTCTTTGATTGTTTCACGCAAGCGACGTAAGAGGGTGCAGTAATAAGCCGAGTTTATAGTTTCGCCTTTTGCAAGGTAGTCCACCATGATGACACCCTTAGCATCCCAAAAAACTGACGCCATCACCTTGCCAGCTGACAAAATTGTTTTGGCTTTTTTTGGAGACGGTTCATCAGGTTTTTTCCACTGCTTGGATTGCTGTTTTGACTCTGGGGTGTAGTGGTGTACCCAAGTTTCATCCATTGTTACAAATCTGGCCAAAAAATCTTGTGGATCAGCCTCAAACATTTCCAAACAGTCGCGAGAAATCGTGAGGCGTATTCGTTTTTGTTCGACTGAAAGCAATCTGGGTACCCACCGCGCAGAAACCTTAGAAAATCCAAGTTCATTGACTATGATGTTTTGTGTTCGTTCATACGAGATGCCAATAGTGTCTGCAATCTCCCTGATGGTCAATCTCCGATCTGTCAATATCAGATCACAGATTTTCCCGATGTTTTCTTCAGTCGTAGACGTCATAGGCCGGCCAGAGCGAGGGTCATCTTCAATACTCTCTCGTCCGCGTTTAAATTCAGCAACCCACTTTTTCACAGTCGTATACGACGGAGCAGATTCCCCCAATGTTGTTGACCTTTGATTAATTATGTATATAATCAAAGGTTGTTGACATATCTTCGTGAATCTCTTTTGGAGTTAGTTTTTTTTTAAACAGGTATTTGATGACCGCACGTTGCTCAATTTTCTCCATTCTTTAAAAACGCTGCACAAAGGCTCACAAAATTCAGTCTAATTTAAAAACAGTTAATTCTATTGCGATAGAATTTTACAATTTGACAACCAGAGAGTAAACTAATCGAATGAGGTCAGTTACATTAAAATAGTTTAAGTATTTATGTGTTAGGCCGCGAACTTTTCAATTCACCTAAATCTGTGAAGTACTAATCTGTCTCATTAAGGGAAAAATTCCTACCAGCCCGGCTAGCATGGGCAGGGGATAAAAATTTTATCCACCGGTTATTTCCACTTTTGTTTGAATTTTGTCCCTTGTCAGTGGAAATAACCGGTGGATAAAATTTTATCCCCTGCCCATGCTAGCCGGGCTGAATAGCAAACACCATACTGTCTGTATACTAAATGGCTTGTTCGAGTGTATTTTCTTTTGTTATGAACATGATTAATGAATGTAATTAGCATTAAGTAGCTGTTACACTTTAACGTCACAAATAAACTAACAAAACTAGTTTTTTTTTTTGTAAAATAAAAAAGGTCAATGCACACTTAATCGCCGTCAAAAATAAACAGCCGCGAATTAGTTACACTTTACGCTTTGTGCTGTGATCGTGAGCTTCCAATAAAGTGTTGTTTCTCTTTCTTAATTGAAGAGTCGGTATAACGTTGTCTCTTTTTCTCGGCACGCTTAGTCATGTAGTACATCATATTAACTCAGATAAAAAAAAAAAACATAATTGCTTTGGTGTTTGGGATGATTTCATTATACCGATTTCGATTACCGATGTTGTGTTGAATTGAATAGGAAGTAAATTGGTGAGATATTTGCAGTTTTATTTATTTTCAAACGTTAATTATTAATTACAACCCAATGTAATGTGGAGAAAAATACATAATAATCAAATGCAGTTTTTTTTTTCCGTTTTAAACACAGGCTATGTTGTTAAAAATGGCTCAGTCACAAAATGTCTCTTTCGCAAAATACGTACCTATGTATGCCATGAAGTATAGTAAAACCGTTTTGTAGCATAAAAGGGCAATCGAACAAATCAAATAACAACACACCTGTAATTCCTGAAGGACTAGGCAGAGTTCTAATTAATAGGAGGCCATTGCCATCAATTGGGGCAAATCTAGCCGCCGTGGCTGCTACTGAGAAACTCCTAATAGAAAAACGCAATTACACTTCGCCCGACTTGGTAATCGAATCCAGGACCCAACACACAGCAGTCGCGCTTGCGACCACTAGACCAACGAGGCAGTCAATCAACCCAATCACACTTCACAGTATTTAAGCATCTTAAGTTTTTGCGTATACTACAAACTTTAATTACCAACGTGTGAACTAAGAAAGCTAAACTGTAACTGGGAATTATCGCTGCATCCATCAGACCTTAGCTTGTTAGGGTTCCGCACCCGAAGGGTAACCAACGGGATCCTTTTACTAAGCCTCCGATGTCCGTCCGTCTGTTTGTCTGTCTGTAAGCGGGATGTATCTCATCATCGGTAATTGATATACAGTTGAAATTTTCACAGAATGTGTGTTTCTGTTGCCGCTGTTACAACAAATAATAAAAATAAATTAAACATTAAAGTGCTCACAAAACGGTAAAGGAAAATATCGACGACTTATCTTCCAAACAGTAAGTAAGGTTTGAATCCAGGCAGGTGCATTACTTTGCGTTATTAATTTGATCGCTAATGCTCTCAAAACGGTGAAGGAAAACATCGTGAAGAAACCGGCATGCCCTAGAACCAAAAATTCGAAGACATGTGACATCTACCAATCCGCACTGTGCCCGCGTGGTGGATTGTAGCCCATTCCCTCTCATAGTGAAGACGCCTGTTTCCCAGTAGTGGGAACATTAATAGGCGGCTGATACATTAAAGGGGGATATGATGGTTTGGAACCCATCATGAGCGAATCCAACTCCACTAGGCCAGTTTTTTATCCACATTTTTGGGTACTACACGCTTCGCTTAGCATTCGGTTGACAATTGACTATTGTAAGTTTATGTGGCCAAGGATGACACTAAAATCAAAACCGTTGGGTTCTGTAGATAGAAATCATTTTAATTGGTCTAAATATGAGCCTCATTTTTTTCCATTAATAAGACCTGAATTCTAGTCGCGCGGTCGGTCGCGTACGGTTGGTCCTGACGACAGCGAGTTAACAAAATACGACTGTCGGTCGCCGCTGACGTCAGCGTCAGCAGAACACAATGTATATTTAGTATTTTTGAGTACCGAATTAGTAGGTATTAGATACAAGGTTTTGGCTAAATAATATCAGCCGCTCGGGTCGATCTTTAGGTTAAGCCATGCTTCCTAGGTTGGTCTGTGGATGGGTGACCACCCTTACATACCGAGTTTCCTCCGCGCCTCGGAAAGCACGTTAAGCCGTTGGTCCTGGCTGTCATTTGTCTATCTTTGACAGTCGTTACAGGTAGTCAGTGGCCCCAAAAATCTGACACCAGTCTTACCAAGTGGCATCGTATTTCTCAGTATTAACTGGGTTCTTGAGGTCAAATAGGCATAGCTCTATGTAAGATACTAGAATTAAGCTGCATCCGGTTAGACTGGAAGCCGACCCCACATAGTTGGTAAAAGGCTAGGCAGGATGATGAGATACAAGGTTTTTTTAATAATCCTATTTTGTCCCACTGCAGGCCAAATGCCTATCCCATTCCTTTCCAACTCTCCCGGTGTTTTGTCTTCTCTGGACAATCAGGAACGACTCCAAATCATCGTTTCTTGGTCCAATGACCGTCTTCAGGCACTGACTGTGTGACGATGCTGGCCCATCTGTCCTCTCGTGACCCATCCTAGAAATGATACAATTGTTACACATGTGAAATTATCACTTGCTTCGGTGAAGAAAAACATCGTGAGCAAGCCAGTACCTATGCCTGAGAGATATTTCTGCTCGGCATGTTAAGAAAAGTCAGAGGTCCATGGGCGACATGAAACTCTGACTCCAGGTAAGGTACTACACACGAAAAGAAGAGAAAAAAAAGATTACACAATTTCCATTTTTGATAGAAAACTTTACGATTATTGCTAGCCTCTGTTTTTATTAAATTACCTCAATAAATTCTTACTATTTTTATTTACTTAGCAATGGAAGTTACTCTCAGCATCGAAATTATTTTGTAGCCATTAAATAGTGGTTGTTTTCACTTCAGGTGATAATAAGCTAAATGTGAAATTAACAGCTCTAATTTGACAAGTAATTAACTTAATACTATTAGAAGGTCTAATTTGGAGGTGATAATTAGTTAAAGTAGAATAATTTTAGAGATGGTATAAATAATAATGAGGGAAAACTGATGTAGTTTTGTTAGTCTGTTTTATTTTGTCACGGTAATATTTTCATTATACAAGCTGATGCACGCGGCTTCGCCCGTACGCAATTTTTATACTAAAACCTTCCTCGAGAACCAGCAATCTATCCATTGGTGAAAACAGCATGAAAATCGTTGCAGTAGTTTTTAAGTTTATCGCGAACAGACAGACCGACAGATGGACACTTTGTTTTACAATACGTAGTGATAAATGCGCGATACATCGGCAACGATAATTCATAAAGTTAGAACTTTATACGGTGCAATTTCCACATTTGATGAACTTTTTTGTTAGAGAAAATTATTCACTTCACTTCTCTTTCTCCTCTTATTTTCATTTGTATTTTTAAATGCATTTCATTCTGCCATTTATACGTTTATACTTACATTAACTCACGCTTTATTCCCATAGGGATAAGCAGAAACCACAGGACACCACCTAAGTAACCTAACCTAACCTAACCTAACACAATCCTTTGGCCTCGTCCACATTCAAACATCTGATCATACACGCTAGCCGGTTGCGAGTACGGTCGAACAAGCTATTTGGTTTACACTTTACAATGTAATTTGTGGGTTAAACTGTAAACCAAATAGCTTGTTCGACCGTACTTCACACCTGATCTTTCTGAAGAACCCCTCATTACTTTGAAGGAGATGGTGAAGGAGAACATCGTGAGGAAACCGGCATGTCCTAGAACCAAAAATTCTAAGAAATGTGACATCTATCAATCTGCACTGGGCCTGTGATTATAGCTCATTCCTTAGCATAGAGAGCTGGCCGGTGTCCCAGCAGTGGGCAAATTAATACGCTGATGATGATAATGATGAAGGTTAATTTCTACAATCTCACCAATGTGTAAAAGGAACCCTATATTTACTTAAAAATAAAATAAAACACAGTGGCCGGATGCAACGGTCTGTGGGCATGACCAAATTTAATCAGAAATGTCAATGTTAAAGACACCATTACATGCCAATACCCACTTAGGTAACTTAGGTCCATGTTCACCGAAAAGTTAACAGTCTGATTATCTAAAAACAGCTGTCACTGTGACATTTTCCCATACAAAAATGTGTTTTAAACAGCTATTTTAGATAATCAGACCGTCATCTTTTTGGTGAACATGGACCTTAGAGAACAACTTGAAGATCTGTATAACCAGGAGGCTAACAGCATTGCCACATTAGATGGCAGTGCTGATTCTTTGACAAAAATACCTAAGTCGTGGGAAGACTCGAGACCAACTGCAGTTTTGAAATGTCGTCTTTGGTTCTGATTGTTCCCTTGAAAAGCTTGATAAAAAAAAATTAAAGAAAAACAAAAAACCCGACTGCGTAAAACTAAATTCTAATGCAGAACACAACGACTCACAGTCGGGGCCCCTTAGGAAGATTTGATTGGTAAAATTTGAATGGGGAATGGGGTTTTCGGTTTTTCTTTAAATTTTATTTTTTTGTTTTATACTTTTTAGTTACGAATAAAAATTTCAATCGAGAAAATTAGCGAGAATGATTGTTTTGTAAAACAACTTTACATCGCTATATATCCTAAACTATTATTTAAAATGAAAAATGATAAAAGAAACCTAAAAATGATTTTAAAATACCTATTCAACGACACCCCACTTGACATGATAGTTCATCGACTTTTTTTTTCATTTTGACAATTATATGGCGTCTGGTTGTCGCTGTGGTGAATTTTGATTACTGTCATGTCTTTAGTGACACTCGCAAGGTTACGACGAATCGATTGACGTAAGAATTATCGAAATCAGCCTACGCATTTGGTCTCTAGAACGCCACATAGAAACAAACAAACATACATCCTACATACATAGACTGATAAACACACCCTCCTTTGCGTCGCGCAGTCGGGTAAAAATGACTGTAAATTATTACAACAATTCTGCTAAGAATGAAACCCGCCAAAACCTGAATTACATCTACTATAAAGAGGAAAGATTTTTTATTTTTGTATGTAACGAATAAACATATAAACTACCGGACCGATTTAAAAAAATCTTTCAGCAATTAATATCTACATTATCAGCGAGTCACATAAGATATATTTTAAACCCGTACTCGGGAACGGGAACTATGCGGATGATACCTGAAACTGCCATGTATAAAGTCACGGTTTTTTTTGGGACTGGCAACTACAGAACACTTAAACAACGTGTAACATTAAAAATGCGCTAAACCTCCAGACACCCCAAATGACTTTTAATTCACTTGACCTAAAACTGAGAGAAAAAAAAAACATTTAAAAAATTTTAAAGGTTTTATGTTGCTGTTTTATTTTTATTGGCAATTAGATTTACTGGCAAGATCTATTAAATAAGTATCCCGCGTATGAGACAATTTAAATTGGACAACCACCATTTGTGTTTGTTTGTTTACCTATTTTGACGGGTTTGCGCACGTGATGGCGTGACCTATTAATAAATAGACAGGGCAACATTTATAATGAACATAAAAATGTGATGTAAATTAAAAAGTGGTTGAATTGATTCTGCCCGTGATTCTGATCAAACTATTTTCAGGTTTTGCGCTTTTAACGTTACACGTTGTAATAACCTTGCTCACAATGCTCACCCATCCTAAAATAAAACCTAGACTAATTTGAAAAAACTCCAGCAAACACCCAAATTAAGTCTAAGTTAACAAGGCCAAAATTATGTCTCATTGTCACTAGCAGTTCCTTTGGAACAAATAAGAACAAAAAAACTGTCACTCCAGGTTTTAACTAAGATGGTCTCATTTCATAATCGTCTGCATCAGCTGAAATCCGCCTCAATTATTTTTTGCGTCAACCTTATCAGAGAAGTAATTGTCTCTTTGTCTTAAGACATTTCTCGAGGAAGGGCTGTGTTAAGAAATAAACAGATTTAGCCGAGGATTTTGTATAAAGGAGATTTTTAATGCTTTCTAAGCTTTTTGGAGTGTGTCAAAGTTCTGTTGATTATAAAAAAATAATATTACACTACTTGAATCGAATTTTGTTGTTTGTTTGTTTGTTTTTACACGCAACGCTAAGTTCCTTAACGCCTATCTGCCAGTAAAAAACCCGTCAAAATTGGTCCAGCCATTTCGAAGATTAGCCATAACATTGAGATATAAAAAATGTGTTTTATAATACTTTTATATGAGTTCACTTTCTTTCTATATCCTGTGGTTAATGCCTAACCTGGTGTCTGAGTTTTATGCACCCCTCTGACTTGCCTTACATGCAAAAAGATGTTATTTATTCAGGAAAACATCGTGCCGAAACGGATTCCTAAGTATATGAGTTTGAAATACTATTCTGCGAAAATTGTTACATCGATGACTATACATAGATCGGCATGTCAATTTTAGTTTTAAAATTTGAAGATGACATCGACCAACCGGCACTGGGCCCAAGTGGCCCATTCCCTTTCATAAAGAGCAGGCCTGTGTCCCAGCAGTGGGACATTAGAGTCTAATTATGCTGTTATCTTGAGATTACAAACAGATGCTTCAGTTTTATTTATTTGTATTTGATGTTCATCATCATTATCATTTCAGCCGAAAGACGTCCACTGCTGGACATAGGTCTCCCCCAAGTAGGAGGAGGTCAGATAGGCAGTCGCTCCTCCAAGTATCGCCACATTGACCGGTCCCGTGCGACTCACATCCAACGGATTCCCGCAACCTTCATCGGTCCACCTAGTGGGAGATCTTCCAACGCTTTGTATCGCATTTGATGTTACTTGATTGTTAAAGAAAAGAAGGACAAAGCAATGTGTAGTCAAATCTGCATCCGATGTTCTCACATCTAGGTCACAAGCTTCCACTATGTGATAATGAGTGGGCCGTAATCCTCCACGTGTCCCATAATCCTCCAAGTGGGCCCAATGTGTGTAGGTGGAAGTTACATGTCTCTGAAACAGTGTTCGCTATTTATGTTTTTGTATAATGCGTCATGGTTAGAGTTCAAGGACTACAATCATGAAATGACAGGAAAATGTGGGTCAGCTCATTTAAAAGATTACGTCTAGGGAATTATATACCAAGGAGAGGAGCATGTGACTAAATAATAACAGCCGCTCGGGTTGATCTTTAGGTTAAACTGTGCTTGCCTAGGTTGGTATTGGATGGGTGACACCCTTTACATATCGTGTTTCCTCCGTGACTCGGAAAGCACGTTAAGCCGTTGTTGGAATTGTCATTTGTAGATCTTTGGCAGTCTTTAGAGGTAATCAATGGCTCAAACGTTCGTAAATCAGTTCATCAAGTTCGTTAATCATCAAGTGTTTTTGATTCCAGTCAAAAAGTCAGATTAACCCCTAAACATTGCCATACAATATTAACAAAGAACAGAACAGGGGGAAATAAACTCATACCAGGCCAAAAATGTAGGTACACTATTCGTAACTTAAGTAATTAATCATTATTTATTATTAAATCATTTGTTTAGTTTCCAAAGTGCATAATTGAGTACGCTGTCAGTCTAACTTTGTTAGGGGTTTCGGAGCAGAAAAAGTTTTAAGTGAAGTTTAAATAAGGGTATTTTCATTACACTGGTAACCCTATTATTGAAGTACAATTTTAATCTGGTTTGGTTTGTGCCAGACTTAAATCTATTTTTGTAAAGCAAAGAGATTACATACCTGCTTTACCCCGGTAATCTTATTGTTACAAAAGTATAGATTGACTCATTTTGAAGAATAATTGTCTCCAAATGTGTGTTAAGTGTTTTTAAACCAATATACTGTGTTTATTAAATACCTGGGACAGATATATATGTCACCGTAAAATTGTCAAACACGTTAGATTGTAATCTCTCTAGCGATATTGTAAACTCTCGAAATATTGTCAACTGAACATACGGAAGTATCTCTGCCCTCATAATCGGGACTTGGGGCACCCCCGCGCACCCTCGATCTGCCGGAAATGGTTTTAAAACAAGTGTCAATAGTAATGAATCTAGTAATTTAGCTTAAACTTAATAATACCTTTGCATTTGTGAATATTAGTATTGTTTAATTATTACAATAATTAAGTGTGAAGTATTCTGATATTGTTTGTAAGTTTTAATGAACTTACGATGTAATTAATTACTGTACTGAATGTTGTGTGTCACTTCCGGTATTCAAGAAACAGACGCGTCGATTAGGTGTCTCCCTAACTTACGATTCAGAGTAAAACAATTGAATTAATAAGTAAATGATAATAAATGTAATATTGGTTGAAAAGAGTGTAAGGAGTTTCTTTGTCCGTTCTTCTCCTTATTATCAAATATTGGCGAACGGGCTGCTCGACTCAGAATGTTTATTGTGCCTGTACCCAAATGGTTTCTTAGAAATAAACGTTTGGAGTTTGAGTAAAATGTTGTGTGTGATTTCAACTACCCATCTACCTATCTACCAACAATGAAGAATAACATCGCACGGCGATGTGATGGTTAGAGACTGCAAGACAATAATTAAGGCGGCGAATGGCGCCAATATTCGAGGACTGCTCCTCTCCAGAGTTTCCCTGTCGTGATATATATAATATAATATATAATCTATACTATATATATATATATATTATATATAATATTATAAAGCAGAAGAGTTTGTTTGTTTGTTTGTTTGATTGTTTGTTTGTTTGGTTGAACGCGCTAATCTCAGGAACTACCGGCTCGAATTGAAAAATTATTTTTGCGTTGGATAGTCCATTTATCGAGGAAGGCTATAGGCTATATAACATCACGCTATGACCAAAAGGAGCGGAGCAGCAATAAGAAATGTTGCAAGCGGGAAAAAAGCTTCCGTTGAGCAGGCAATGCGTTGCGATATCAAAACTTCACGCGAACGAAGTCGCGGGCAGACGCTAGTAATAATATTATAAAGCAGAAGAGTTTGTTTGGTTGAACGCGCTAATCTCAGGAACTACTAGTTCAAATTGAAAAAATATTTTTGTGATGGATAGTCCATTTATCGAGGAAGGCTTTAGGCTATATAACATCACGCTACGACCATTAGGAGCGGAGCAGGAATGAACAATATTACAAAAACGAGGGTTTTTTTTTCCTTTCGTTTTTCTCTCTTATGTGACGTGACGCAGACGAAGTTGCTTGGGTCAGCTAGTTTTTTATATAGAATATTTTTACAATTAAATGACAAAGATTTTTATCTGTTCATGCTGGGGTACAGGCTCATACAATTTTTGAGCAAGACCTTTATACGCTAGCCTATCTCAAAATATGAAAACAATTGCACACCATTTCCTAAAAACAGATGAAGCTCACTCCCAAGTAGATCTCTTGCCATCGGATTAAATATTCTATTCAATTTGTCCCAAAGTTCAGTTTAGGATAACAGCCTTATGGGACTGGAGCATCATGGAAATTAAAAGTGAATGAACGTGATTTCACTCCGTAGACAATGGTTCTGTAGATATGTGGGATGTGAGGGTGTATTGTTTTGTTATTTTAATATCGTGTTTTCTCGTAATGATGTTGTTTTGACTGGTTTCATTCACTTGGAAAATTCTGCTTCAAATCCAGTAAACATGGTTTATACCCCTGCATAAACCACGTTTACTGAATTTGAAGCAGACTCACTATGAAGCAATCAACCAAGCATTCTGTACATACATCATACTAAGTAAATTTACGCAAACTATTTTTTTTTTTGGGTTGAAAAATCACGTTTTACGGTAAAACTCAATGTACCGCATTTAAAACATTGTACTGGTGGATGAAATGAATAGTACGGAGGTCATGAAGGTGTTAAACTGTCATGAAGGCGTTAAACTAAATTGTATTTAAAAAAAACTTGTGGAAAAGTTGGAACTTTGACCCCCACTATCCGGAGATACGGATAACTAGAAGGTTCCCAGATATGGTATGGAAAAAAAAATCGCTAAAACAGGGAGAACAAGTACCTTTCGGCCTCTTTAAGAGTCTTTTTGCACTCTTAATAGACATTTTGACTTCAATACAATCATATAGGTAGTGCAAGTGATGACCATTTAATTAAAACAATACTTTTGTGGGCTCTTGTAAAAATTAGACCAACGAGACAACCGTAAATTTAGATAAATGCACGTAAATTCAAAAAGAAAATAACTCACATTATATTATTTTTTACAAAATGAATACAAACATCACGTAACCCCTGCAGTTTCAAAAGAATCACGGAACCATTTCGAGTCACTGAAAGAACTTCTAAAAAAGCCGGAAAAAGTTCGTCTGTCCAGCCAAGCTAATTACATCTGTACTGACGCGACAGCTAAAACTCATTCCGAATAATTAATTTTAAGGGAGTTCATGTTTTCAACACTGGGCCACGACATACAAGTTTATGCGACTCGCGTTTTGCATCGAGTGAACTTTGATTAAGCGATTAGACTCATCGTAATCCAATACCGTCATCACTATCAGGAACGCAGCTGGAAGGTCTATGAGAGCATGTCGCAGTCTAATGTACGTGCGCTGCACATAATTATATTGCTGCTGTCTGTATGGATTTAATGTGATCCTCAACTAAACTTATTTCGTAAGACCCTTGTGAGCAGGGAGCCACCAAACCCATTTCGGCTGATGGGCGGGCATGCTAGATTTTATGGTACTAAAGAAATTTCTTTATATCACCTTTAGCTCATAGTTCAGAGGTATTCCTCAGAAGTCAGAGCGCACCTATTTCTTCAAGCATGACCAAAACAAATGAAAGAAGTCGCTACAAGTCACTACAACGATGCGATTAGCGCGTGTCATTTGTCGCACGTCGCATCGCTCTAGGTTGGGAACGAGGCATTAGGTGTCTGATGTCATGTTGCTAACAGAACTGCTTTGGAGCTGCAAACGTGGGTAGTTTTGACAGTGAATCTAATTTGGAGACCATAATAGCGTTGGATGGTTTATTAATAGCGCTTTAGTACTAAGATTAACTAAGTTTCAGTCATGATTCCTTAATTAGTTATTTCTTTAATATATATCTGTTTTCTTGTAATAAGCATGACGACAGTCTCAAAAAATTACAAATCTATTTACTCCGTCAGTTAGATTATTGAAAAATAATGGACACATATTTTATGGTTTTGTAAATCAATGAATATTGACAAAGATAAAACGCATTAAAACTCGGGAGTGGGGGCTCGTGACGTCAGAACTAGCTAAAAATGATACCTAAGCGTGACGTATTGGGAATTTTAAAAGCGTCGTATCTTCGTCAACTTTGATTTACGTAACAAAAGAAAAAATATGGGTCAAATATTTTTTGACGGATTTTTTTAACTGACGGACTAATATTTTGTTTTTGGTCTTCTACCCTATTATCGAAGTCACAATGATTTTTATTTTCATTGCAATGTTTTAATGCTAATGGCCTTGACTCCCAAATTATAGGTAGTTGGTTCGAACTCACGCGGGTGATTGTACTCTAAGGCGGAGTCAGAGGTATCTCGATGTGATAAGAGTGGTCACCCATCCAATAACCAACCCCGGCAACGGAAGCTTGACCTCACTCTCCACTAAGTCCTAACACTTATTAACTTTTAGTCTCTTTCATAAAGTCTGGCCATGCTCCAATTAGAAATAAGGACATCAGGAAGAGGTGCCCGCACAATATCGGGGCATTCCAGAACATTCGTACTACATGGCTCCAATTAGGGGTGTTACACATAAACGATCGCCATTTCGCAACAAAGGGAATTATTAAAGTTTACCACGGAATTGGATGAGACTGGATGTGACATTATTTAACATAATATGATGTCTGTATTTTTGGAAGGGTTAAAAGAGATATACCTAATAGTAAATAGTTGGTGCATAGTTTTTTTATTGCTATGAGTGCCTCGTTGCCGAGTTTCCTCCGTGCCTCGGAAAGTACGTTCTTACAGTTGGTCCCGGCTGTCATTTGTAGATCTTTGACAGTCGTTACAGGTAGTCAGTGGCCCAAAAAGTCTGATTACAAGTATAGTAGGATTGTGGAGGTCAAATAGGCAGTCGCTCCATGTAAAATACTGGAATTCAGCTGCATCCGATTGGACTGGAAGCCGACCCCAACATAATTGGGAAAAGGCTAGGCAGATGAATGAGTGCCTCGTTTGGTCTTATGGTAGAGCAACGTGAGATCCTGGGTTAGATTCCCAGTTCGGATAAAATGTAATTGGTGTTTTTCCGCCAACATTGTACATTTCGTCTAAACAGAACGATGTCGGAAAAATAACACAATGCTGACTAATCAGTGCTATTTTTTGGACTCGTGTAAAATTAGATAGCTGCTTGCAAATATTGCGATTTTTATTATAATGATGAAATTATTCAGGAAATTGAACGTGATTTAAGAATAATACCAATATTTTCCCACAAGAACTTGCTTTCTGCAAAAATACCCCTTCAGGTAATCTTTCAAGTGTGGTCGGGGACTACCTGACGGACAGGGCCGTCATCTACCCCAGTCGCTGCGGAGATTGGAACCGGCGAGAGATGTCGTGCGGTGTCCCACAGGGATCGGTTCTGGGACCGCCCCTGTGGAACATCGGTTACGAATGGGTGCTGCGCGCCGACCTCCCTAGTGGTGTCAGCGTCGTTTGCTACGCAGACGACACCCTGGTGCTGGCACAGGGGAGGTCGCACGAGGCGGCGGCCGAAGTGATGACACGCGGGGCTGCGATAGTCGTTGAGAGGATCCGGCAACTGGGTCTCGAGGTGGCATTGCACAAGTCCGAGGCCATGTGCTTTCATGGGCCTCGGAACGCGCCACCGACGGGATCCACACTGACGGTAGGAGGGGTATCCATCGGCGTCGAGTCGACGTTGAAGTACCTAGGACTCGTCCTCGACAGCCGGTGGAACTTCGTGGAGCATTTCCGACGTTTGGCCCCCAGGCTGGAACGGACCGGGGCTGCCTTCAGGCGGCTCCTGCCCAACCTTGGGGGGCCAAACGCCTCCTGCCGCAGGCTCTACGCGGGGGTCGTGCGGTCCATGGCCCTTTACGGGGCCCCAGTGTGGGCGCGTTCTTTGAGGCGGCGAGCCGCCCACTATCTGAACGCGCCCCAGAAAGTGGTGGCCGTGAGAATGGCCCGTGGATACCGCACGATCGCCCGCGAGGCGGCGGGCCTGCTTGCCGGATTGCCGCCATGGGATCTGGAGGCGATAGTCCTCGCGCGCCTACATGAATGGCGCGCGGAGGCACTACGCCGGGGGGAAACTCCGCTGCCGCGGCAAATTGCCGTTCAGCGGACAGACCTCCGGCGCGATCTCATGGCGACATGGAGAGAGCGACTGTCGCAACCCCGTGCAGGGCACGCCACGATAGTGGCGGTAAGTCCCCTCTTTGAGGAGTGGCTTGAGAGGCGCCACGGCGCCCTCACCTTCCGCCTGACGCAGGTCCTCACCGGACACGGATGTTTCGGGAGGTACCTGCACCGAATCGGGCGGGAGGAAACGCCCGGATGTTTCCACTGTGAGGATCGACCGGAGGACACGGTGGAGCACACGGTGGAAGTCTGCCCTGCGTGGGCGGAGCACCGCCGTGTCCTCGTAGCGGCGATCGGCGGCGGCGACCTCTCGCGTCCGGCCCTGGTTCAATCCATGGTCCGGAGCGAGACGGAATGGGAAGCCGTCACCTCCTTCTGCGAAGCAGTCATGCTGGCGAAGGAGGTGGCGGAACAAGAGAGGGAGAGAGCCTCTCTTCCCGGCCGCCGCGGGAGACGCACCGGGCGTCGGGGGCCACGTGGTGGCTACCGGCCACCGTAGATGCGGGCCCGTGGACGGTAAGCTATGGGCTAGCTAGCCGTCCGTCCGTCTAGTGACGACAGGCCGTGTCGACGGCGCGTTCGTGTTCCACGCGCGCCTCAAAGAGATGTCAGCAGAAGAGAGGGGCCCGCAAGGGCCGAAGCCTGCCGGGGTTGCGGGACTGTTCGAAAGAGATACCGCGGCCCCGGAACGTAAAGGGCGAGGAAGGAACATGGATGGGTTTTAGTCAGTAAGAGTCTGACACTCCCTCCCGCTCCGCCCAGAGTGGGAGAAGTCATTTGATGATTTCCCATCCTAAAAAAAAAAAAAAAAAAAGGTAATCTTTCAACCCTCTACCGCTGTCAAGAGGCGTGTCCCCTACCTCTTGTACGCAATATAACGTTACCAATTTATTAATTGCTCGCTAATAGGATGCGTACCAATTATAATTATTTTGTGTTAATTCACCGGTGTTTATTATAATTATTTTTGGGATAACTTTAATTGTTAACTTGGTACTTAATTTTAAGTGAGTGTTTTAACACCGTGATCATTATGTGAATAGTTTTTAGAGGTCCGTACTTTCAAAACGAAACACAGAAACCTTGGAAGATCGCTTTGGTGTTCGTGTGTGCATCTGACGGGAAAATTTTTAAAGTAAGTTTTTTCAATTTTTTTTTCATCGCATGACGCCCATTCTGGGCAGAGCGGACAAGAGTGTCAGACTTTTACTGACTAAAACCCATCCATGTTCCTTCCTCGCCGTTTATGTTCCGGAGCCACTGTATCTCTTTCGAACAGTCCTGCAGCCCCGGGAGTGGTGATAAACTTACGATTTGTATAAATTTTTCAGTGCTTTATATTGGACTAGCTTATTCTCGCGGTTTTGCCCGCGTTGAGTGTGAAATTCTCCCACAGGATCACACTGTTACAAAGATTTACTGAGAAGATATAAACTATACAGGGAGAACATTAAGCTGATGGAGGGATTGAATAGTACTGGAGTCTTGAAGGTGTTTAAAGTGAAAATCTTAGATTTAAAAAAGTTGTAACTTTGACACCCAATATTTCCCTAACTTGAAGGTTCCCAGGTCACGTATCACACTCGCGTAGAACAAAAAAAAAAACACAATAAAGGGGAGGACAGATGCCTTTCGGCTTCGTTAAGAGGTCTTTACACCTTTTATAATAATATAATACCTAATAATCATTTATTTCAGATCATGAATCAGTTTGTTAGTAGGTAATACACTTATGTCTATGTTAGTAAAATTAATATAATTTAATCAAACAATCCATACAAAAAAATATTATATTTTATGAGTTATTTTTTAACCGACTTCTGAAAAAGGAAGAGGTTCTCAATTCGGATGTTTCTTTTTTTTTTGTTTGTTCGCGCATAACTTCGTCGCTTGCCAACCGATTTGAAAAATTCTTTTTTTGTTGGAAAGGGTATACTTTCCAAATGGTCCTATAGCCAGCAAGTCGAGATCTGATGATTGAATCTTGGCGAAATCGAGGGAACTCTTCAAATTATATAGTATAACGTACAGCGATTTTGGTATTGTTTGCAACAAATGAAGCATTTGCGTTTGATAAGAACCATTCTACCAGCAGATCTGATGATGAAGCCAAGAGTCACAGAACTCCATAATGAGAAAATGTATCCTAGTCGTGTTGAAGTCGGTTTTATTTTTTGCAAAAAAGTTTTATGAGTTAGATATTTTAAGAGTGCCAAATTATACATTTTGTCTTCATCTTTTACACACCTTGTCTTATCTCTTTTTCTTGAAGAGATTTCTTTACAAACAATCATCATTATTCGTTCCTATTTTTCTGTTCCTTTCTTCGTTTTTTTTATTCATTTAGTGTGTACATAAATTGTTAAATAAATGAACACCATGCGAAAACCTCGAATTTATTCCTATAACCAACGAAAATCCGTAGAACTGTAGAATCACATTTATTTTAATACAATTTCACGCATCCAATTTACGTGTATATTAGCTCCGCGCATGTGGTTTCCGCCACAATAATTTTCTTTTCCTCTTTCCATATCAGCGTACGATCACCCCATGTTTAAGCATACGCCCCTACGATGCTCCCCAAATGTAACGTCCCCCGTTTTCCGCATTCCAACGAAGCTTGTGATTTTTTAAATCCATAATTATTTGGGGTGGCTCTTATACAAATGTACAAAAAAGAACTTGTGTAAATAATGGAAAATAGAGGGATTTCTGAGACCGAGGATCGAACGCAGTAGGGTCCAAATGGAGAAGTCTATTACAAGCAGCGATCGGTGAATGATGAAGAAGATAATATAACATAACATTATGCCACAAATCCCCAAAAGAGTTAGGAAGAGGTGTACCTGAAAGTACACCAACATTTTGCCAGTTTTGTTTAAGTCCTATGCAAAACCAAATATTTTGTACGACCCGGGAATCGAACCCAGGACCACGTGCTCAGCATTCGCGGTTGTGAACCATAAACCAACAAATCAGGAAAAAAAATTAATATTATTTTATACCTTCATCTGGTTATCCTTTTTGCAACTGTATTGGGGTCAGCTTTCAATTTAGCTGTATTACAAATGGAGGGTCAGACCTGGGAAGGTCCGGCCCAGGGTCCTAGTTTCTGGGTAACCTCTTGGCAAGTCTGGTTGTCAGTACTTCAGGCTCAGCAAGCATACCTTAGCCTTCGGTTGTCCTGTGTGGCTATCTTTGTTTATAAGCTTCAGATTTATGTATTGAGAAAAGTCAGTTCAGTTCAGTTTTCGTTCCACCAAGCAGTTGGTATAATGTGCCAAATTTTCTAACAAAACGGTTATATAATATCTCTTACTTCTATAAGTCTAAGCGGTACGTAGAAGCTATGCCCTAAATAACAATCGGTCCAAGTACAGTAACTTGTTACATAATGTCTAAAACTTATGTCACAAATACTAACTGACACACGGTACGAGCAAAGTCTACAACTAATATTGTGTCAGTAAAGACGTGATCGTAATTCGGCCGCCATCTTAGATTCTTGGGACAATTTTGTGTCTTTTGAGTACTTTTATATCTCTAGTTACTTTGACAGTCGTTACAGATAGTTAGTGGCCTCAAAAGTCTGACAACCAGTCTTACTACGTGGTATCGTATTATCCAGTATTAACTGGGTTGTGGAAGTCAGATAGGCAGTCGCTCCATGTCAAATACTGGTATTCAGCTGCATCCGGTTAGACTGGAAGCCGACCCCAACATACTTGGGATAAGGCTAGCCTCCCAAGTATGTCTAGACAGATGATGATCATGATCTATAGTTATTGCTAGCACACCAACCACTCTAGAAAGTCTGTGGCTGAAATCGCTTAGATGCCATTATCGTCATCATGTTTTTATAAATGTTCACTGTCAAGTCAAGTAAATGGCAATCATACAGTCATCAACCAATCATATTCATCGCATTTCGTATTTTTGCAAGAACTTGCGAACTTGCAAGACTTTTTGGTAGCTCATAAGTATACATTGCAAAGCAGTCGTATAATTTTCACATGCTTTGGTGAATGAGAACATCTTGAGGAAATTAGCAAGCCTGAGATATAAAGGGTGTAAAACACTTCTTAACAAATCCGAAAGGCACTTGTTCTCCTCGTCATTCTGATATTTTTTTTGTTCTACACCATACCAGGGAACCTTCTAGTTACAAGTTTCTTTTTAACCGACTTCAAAAAAAAGGAGGTCCTCAACTCGTCGTAACCTTTCCCCGATTACTCGAAGATAGCTGAATCGATTTGAATTATGAAGTTTTTGTTTGAAAGGATATACTTTCCAGGTTGTCTCATACCTAATCATCAAATCAGGATTCGATGATGGGATCCTGGAGAAATAGAGAAAACTCTTAAAATTTTATAGCCACACTTGATGCGATTTGGGTAGTTTTTGGAAGATTACTTTCTAAAAGTGGTCCTATTTCAATTTGGTGAAGATCTGATGAAGAACTTCGGAGATAGGCAACGGAACTCCTCAATAAATGATAGAAAATAGACTGGGATTGCTGAAATCTCATGTCTATCTATTGTTTACACCAGTTCATAACATAATTTCACGCCGCTACGCTGTGAAGGGGTAAGCACAAGTGAACCACTAAATAGTGAAAAATAAAAACTTTTTTGCAAAAAATAAAACCGACTCCAAAACCCACAAAAAAGTGAAAAATAACTTGAGCTTCAGAAGTCGGTGACAAAAAACTAAGTAAATCAATCAAGCAAAGGTCACCGACTTCTGAAGCACAAGTTATTTTTCACTTTTTCGTGTGTTTTGGAGTCGGTTTTTGCAAGAACTTTAGACTTTCCGGTAGCTCATAAGTATAAATTGCAAAGCAGTAATAGCCTATAGTGTTGTATAATTTTCACTTGCTTCGGTGAATGAAAACATCTTGAGGAAACCAGCATGCCTTTTTTTTGGGATGGGAAATCATCAAATGACTTCTCCCACTCTGGGCGGAGCGGGAGGGAGTGTCAGACTTTTACTGATTAAAACCCATCCATGTTCCTTCCTTGCCCTTTATGTTCCGGGGCCACGGTATCTCTTTCGAACAGTCCCGCAACCCCGGAAACCAGCATGCCTGAGAGATATTTCTTGACAGCATGTAAAGCCAAGTCAGAGGCCATGGGCGGTATAAAAACTCTGACACAAGGATAAGCACTAACTACAGGAAATAAATAAGGAAGAATACAATGAAAAATTAATGTCCTTTGAATAAATTACAGCCAAGTTTTTTATTAGGGGGTTTGTAGGCATTTTTTGAGTTGTAAATAAAGTGTTCCCATGATGCTAGCCTGACTACACATAACAGAACTAAGTATGCAGAAACAAGTTGTTGGAGATTATAATTTTTATTTTGCAAAATCAACATCAAAATGTAAAACCTTATGTAAATATTGGCAACACTATTAACTTCCAACTGCGACACTGGTCCAATACGTACAGACTTGTGCATTTTACTCGCCACATATTTATTTCATCTTTCCGGCACCAATGTCACCAGCACCTCATCAGCTACCTACCTACTTGTGGGTAGCTTTGTATCTACTTAAATACAAAGCTACCCACAAGTATCCATTATCGAAAAACTTTTGCAACTACATTCTCGTGTCACAGTGTTAGTTACCATACTCCTCTAAAACGGCTTGACCGATTTTTATTAAATTTTATACGCATATTCAGTAGGTCTGAGAATCGGCTACTATCTATTTTTCATACCCCTAACTAAGTGATAAGGGTTATCCACCCCTAACATTTTTTTTAACTAGAAATCCATACCATAATATAAATGCGAAAGTAACTCTGTTTGTCTGTCTGTCTGCTACCTTTTCACGACAAAACGGCTGATCGGATCGTAATGAAAATTGGCAAGGAGATGTATTTCAACCTAGGGAAGGACATAGGCTATATATTATCACGCTAATTACTTACGGGGGTGAGCAATATGCATTTCGTCTATATTTGTCAACTGTTTGACAACTGACAACCGTCATAACATGCATTGTAATAGAATAACTATTTTTATCCAATTGTCATTAGAACAAATAGCCCATCGGTGACGGCTACCGCCTTTCGAACTATGAGTCGCAAGTTCAAGCCTCAGTAAAGACATGCAGTACATTTTGATTTTGTTTAATGCTGTAAGATCTCCGATAGTAACTTTGGTTCGCACGTTCAAAACCCACACGGTTTTCACTTTTTGTAACAAAGTATTTTGTTTTTTTTTTAAGCTTTAAGATTTCCAAATCATTGTTTGAATGCATACTTTTTTTAACACTTAAACGACAGTTTGGGAATCACTTATTTCAAATAATAAATCTGTAAATATGGCACTTAAGAGGCCTGCGGAGCATGCGTAGTTCATACAAACGTAATACCAAAATAATTTGTAAAGCGAACATATTCTTAAGGTAGTGAGTATTTATTTCGATAGGATTACAGATTATCTAGGTTCCCAAATATATATTTTGAATGGACACTGATTTAAACAAGAGTTACGACAAAAATAAGTTTTCTATGGAAATTTTAAATTCCTCATATCTCGACTTTATATCATTGTTCTTTCAAAATATATATTTGGGAACATAGATATTCAATAATCCAATCGAAATAAATACACACTACCTTAAGAATATGTTTGATTTACAAACTACTTTGGTATTACGTTTGTATGAACGACGCTTGCTCCGCCGGCCCCTTAAGCTCTTAAAGGATCACACACGGAACCCTTTTTCTACTATTTCATAAATGTTCGTCTATGTCTGTGTGTCTCTACGTAGCCTTTTTGTTATAGCATCATGTGTGTAAATTATAAAACCAAAGTGGTTCGATTCAATGCACAAATTAATATTGTGCATAACTTAGAGAAGGTTTTCATTTTTGTTTCTTTGTAATCGGTGCTCTCCATCAAAAGATATATTATGACTTTAAAGTTTTTAAGGAGACCTTATCATCATGATCTAAGGATACATGCAGTTACATCTATTGAATCAAAATGGTACTAATGAAAAAAAATCACAAGATAGAGAAGAAGAGAATAGTCAACATGACCCTGCTTTAAATCTGCATAGCCGGTAGAGTATCTGTTCGACCGCTTTCCATGCATATGTTCTAGCAGTTTAACTTCGTGCTAATGGCGTTGTTCATTTGACTCCATTTTCGAATCACGGTGTTATGATTTTCTGTGAAAGAATGATACTGACATTCGCCCGTTTCAGATGTCTCAAGTTTGGTTTTTTGGAAGAGGTTTTCAATCCAACGCCTGTTTTACTTTATGTATAGGTACCTTTATTATGGCTGAGCAATACATAAATGACGTGATGAAAGTTGTATGAATCCGTTGGATGTGAGTCGCACGAGACCGGTCAATGTGGCGACACAGGTCCAATCATTAGACGTCTTTCGGCTGAAATAATGATGAATGATGACAATTCAAATGGAGTAAGGCAGGTCACCTAGCAGGATGCGGTGATGTCAGGTGGAGTAAAGCTGTGACCAAGTGGCGTTCTAGAAATCGAAACAGAAGTTTTGGTCGTCCAGAGGTGAGATAAGCAGACGATATTGTTGCCATTACTTACGGGGATATCCTGGATGAGACTGGCACACGAGCGTGGAGCTTGGCACAAACACAGAGAGGCCTGTACCCAGCAGTGGGTGAAGTCGGACTATGGATGATGATGATTATGACGCATAACTTTATCCAGAGAAGTCCGATTTTTATGATTATTTTTTATTGAAAAGCGTGTATCGCAAAGTTTGTCTCATTTTATAATGAAAATAGTCGTGTTCAAATCAAGTCACGCACTTCTGATTTTTCAGATTCATGTGCGTATTGTATAATCATCGCATGCTGAAACATCGTGAGGAAACCAGCATGCCTTTTTTTTTTTTTTTGGATGGGAAATCTTCAAATGACTTCTCCCACTCTGGGCGTAGCGGGAGGGTGTGTCAGACTTTTACTGACTAAATCCCATCCATGTTCCTTCCTCGCCCTTTATGTTCCGGGGCCGCGGTATCTCTTTCGAACAGGCCCGCAACCCCGGAAGGCTTCGGCCCTTGCGGGCCCCTCCCCTTATGCTGACATCTCTTTGAGACGCGCGTGGAACACGAACGCGCCGTCGACACGGCCTGTCGTCATTAGACGGATGGACGGCTAGCTAGCCCATAGCTAACCGTCCACAGGCCCGCATCTACGGTGGCCGGTTGCCACCACGTGGCCCCCGACGCCCGGTGCGTCTCCCGCGGCGGCTGGGAAGAGAGGCTCTCTCCCTCTCTCATTCCGCCACCTCCTTCGCTAGCATGACTGCTTCGCAGAAGGAGGTGACGGCTTCCCATTCCGTCTCGCTCCGGCCCATGGATTGAACCAGGGCCGGACGCGAGAGGTCGCCGCCACCGATCGCCGCTACGAGGACACGGCGGTGCTCCGCCCACACAGGGCAGACTTCCAACGTGTGCTCCACCGTGTCCTCCGGTCGATCCTCACAGTGGAAACACCCGGGCGTTTCCTCCCGCCCGATTCGGTGCAGGTACCTCCCGAAACATCCGTGTCCGGTGAGGACCTGCGTCAGGCGGAAGGTGAGGACGCCGTGGCGCCTCTCCAGCCACTCCTCAAAGAGGGAACTTACCGCTACTATCGTGGCGTGCCCCGCACGGGGTTGCAACAGTCGCTCTCTCCATGTCGCCATGAGATCGCGCCGGAAGTCTGTCCGCTGAAAACCAGCATGCCTGAGAGATATTTGATCAACGGCATGTAAAGCCAAGACTGAGGACCTAGGGTGGCATAAAAACTCTCACACCAGGTTAGGCACTAACCACACGATAAAGAAGAAGATCGTGTTGGGGCTTATTTCATAACCTTTTTGACAACTTTAGACCTGGCTGAAGTTTAACTGTGATCGAAGGTCTAGCGATGGACACGTAAGACAGTCACAAGAGGTCCGAAACAGTTTACAGCAGCTATATCGTGTGTCGGCTCATTTCATGCACCTTGATATAAACTTGAGACCTAGCTGGAGTATGAGTATCATCGAACTTCTAACGATGGACACGAAAGGCAGTCACAAGAGGTCCGCAACACTTCAAATCTGCTCTATCGTGTTTAAGGTTAATTTCGTACACCTTGCTGAAAACTATTAAACCTAGCTGGAGTATGACTGTCATCGATGGTCTAACGATGGAGACTGAAGGCAGTCGCAAGAGATCCTCAACAGTTTACAGCAGCTATATCGTCATTGGGCTCACTTAACGCACCTTGATGAGAACTTTAGTAATAGCTGGAGTATTACTGTCATCGAAGGTCTCATCGGCTCGGCTCGGCTAGGAGACGAAAACATTCGCAAAAGGTTTTCAAGAAGTTACAGCATCTACATCTACGTTTTGTGTTGACCTGCTTGGAGTATGACTAACATCAAAGGTCTGACTTTGGAGAAGGAAGGCAGATGCGAGAGGTCCGCAACAGTTTGAAGCAGCTTTAACGTGTCGCGGTTCATGCCATGCCAGTTGATGAAGAGTTGTGACCTAGCTGGAGTATGAAATCGTCGAGTGCCCAAGGATAGAAACGTAAGGCAGTCGAAGGAAGAGCCCACAATTGAAAAAACAAAAGTAGAATATTTTGGCGAATAATGTAAACCTATTCGAGCAAAACTAAATTGTTACTTACTTGAATCTGTACTAATATTATAAAGCTGCAGAGTTTGTTTGTTTGGTTGGTTGAACGCGCTAATTTTAGGGGCTGTTGGATCGTCTTACGCAGACGAAGTTGCGCGGGTCAGCTAGTAATTTATATGGCAAAACAATGTTTGCCGGGTCAGCTAGTAACTTACAAAAATAAGAGCCAGTGTCAGTAATCCGGTCGCCATATTGTAACTATTTCTACACGAAACGTCGATCCTTAAATAATTGGCGTTCAGATAAAAACCTTCTTGACAGTATGTTCATGAGAAATGTTTAGCGAAAATATTAGGAGGAAAATGTACGATTTTTCTGATACCCAAGTTTTTTCCCCCAATGGGGCGTGAGTAGGAACTACTGGACGACTAGTGCATTACATGGATATTTTTACTTCAGTCACTAATGATTTCATTTAATTTTACAGTATTTTAACTTTCCAGAGATTAATTGCTGAGACTACAGGGGGTCTAAAATGGCCGCTTTAGCAGAAAATAATATGAATCACGTTAAAAATCTTAAATTCTAATAAAGTAAATTTTAAGAATTTTAATTTTTTAGCCCGCAGTTATGGTTACAAAAGGCAAAAGTGCAGTCAATTGAAATATCTGACTTCAAAAGAGAGGATAGGTTTTTTCGTTGGTGTTGCCAAATCCTGCTATTATTGAAGCATGTTTGATGAATAAAAGGGTAAATATTACAGTACGAACAAAACCACTACGGAATACTTTGATGTTCCGAACACCCTACATTTTATTCGGATACAGGAGAGTAACACCGCTCAATTCAGCGAATGTAGATGCGCAATAAATTGCTCTAAAACCTTTGCTCACAACGTTGTTGAAATCGTAACAGAACAGAATCGAAACTAAACTGTTTTAGTTCCACATAGTGTATGTGAATCAGCTGAAGGCTCGGCGCACAGCCTCGGGAGATGTGAAAAAGTTAGATCACTCGCAACCGTGTCCTTACCAAACAGTCCTTTGTTACGCCATGACCTGACGGATAACAAAAAAAATTGTGCTTGTTTTGGCTTAAACAATCATTTTTTAAGCCAATACAAGTAGCGATTGGTAACCTACCATAAATTAGTGGCAGTTTGTTTTGAGTTAAGAGGGGATATGGCTTGCGAGGTAAATGTTTTAGAAACTATTGCGGTATTGCTACGCTGCGTTAAACCTGCCCTGCAAGTGTGCGACAGTAGATAAAATCACAAAAAAATTGACGAGATTCTCTTTTTTCTCCTCGAAAACTGTTTCGATTCATTATTTTTTTCAAAGTTTAATGAGTTAGTATTTCTATCAATTTCTTTTAAAATCTTTTCAAATTTGTCGGGTACTCCTCTAATCGCAACCGTTAAAATTGGGACATTTTTTGTCATTTTTAGCGGGTCATCTTATTAGTTGCTGAAAAAAAGAAAATGATAGGGACGTGTCTACATTTGAACTTGATTTTGGGATTAAAAATATATTGCTCTAGAGACATTATTCAGAAAAAAAGGGAAATACATTTATTTGGAATAACGCATCCCTCCCTATCCCCCCCCTATAGTTCAATTTTGATAAAGCTTTTCTACACGCATAAATTGTCTGTATTGGGGCGGCTTTTCTGTGCAATATTGCATTGTTGTTAAACAAAACAATGTCACCCAATATTTTACTAAAAAACAACGCCCCCTACCACTTAGCCCCATTAATTGTAACAACCAATAGATCATAACCAAGGTTTTATGAATGCATAAATGAATCAGGACCTATTGTCATACAGAATGAATGGTGGAGCCATTCACTTAGAAATAGTATTCAGAGGTTGAATGGGGCGGAAATGATATTGGATCGGCACTTAAATTTATTATTATTATTCTTGTGACCCTCTGTTGTTAAACCTTACGATTACTTTGTCATAAAAAAACATGCGGGGCAGAGTTTGGCGACTGCTGATAGAAGTAAAAACTAAGTAATCTATTTCTGTTACGGGTTGTGCCTCGTACACGCCTAAGTGGTGCTACGCCGTAGTGGATCGGCTACGAGTGCTACGAAGTATTAGGTGACGGACACGTAGATTCCGTGATTCTACAAAAAACAGCTCAACGCGCCTATAGAAGTTTTCACTTTAAAACTATGTTTTGTCCCAAATACAAGGTGTCGCTTTGCATACTGGGCAAATTCAAGGGTGTGCTACAGACCATCAAACT
The DNA here is from genome assembly GCA_950022955.1 of Xestia ashworthii. Lineage (NCBI taxonomy): Eukaryota > Metazoa > Arthropoda > Insecta > Lepidoptera > Noctuidae > Xestia > Xestia ashworthii. The sequence goes on from OX465572.1 coordinate 8,970,414, forward strand.
GAACTACTTTCTCTATGGGACCACCATCGTAATCGTAAAAAAATAATCAGCTGTCTCATACATTTGGTCGAGTAGGTATTGATATTTTGTATGGGGCCGTTGATTATTTTTTTGCGGTTACGATGGTGGTCCCAAGGAGAAAGTTGTTCAGTTTGATGATCTGTAGCACACCTTTGAATTTGAGCAGAATGCAAAGCGACACCTTGTATAATAAAGCATATCGAAATCGTTTTATCGAATCGGTTAGGCAGAGGTGTATCTAATAATAGCCCCGCATTTGCCAGTTATGGCTAAAGTCTTATATAAATAGAGACCACTAACCGCCTTAACTGGGCACAAATCCAAACCTCCAACCTATTGACAGTTATTTGTAAGAAAAACTCAATAACACTTTGCCCGTTCTGAGAATCAAACACGGGACTTCATGCTCAGCAGTTGAGCTTGCGACTACTAGACCAACGTGGCAATCAAAGGCATTTAAAGTTGTATAAACTTTTACTTAATAACAACTGAAACTTTTAACTTATGACTGTGACGGGATATCTTTCGGCATTATTTATTGTTGTGAGCTGCCGATATTTCGATGTTGTTGCAAGCGCCATGATAGCGGGTTGACTGGAGAATGCGGGTAGATGGAAAATAAATAACTCGAAAAAACTAACCGTGAAAGCTTTCCAATGTCTTTTCCAATGGTCCTTTTCAATGTAAAATAGTGTATGTATGTAATAGATTGATAATTTTTAATTAGTATTGTGACATTGAATAATATTATACTAACATAGTTATAAGTATGATTTGCTAACAATGCTAAGTGCTAAGAATTGATTGTTTGTTTGTTATGTAATTAGGCATTTTATTGAATGGATTATTTTTTAACCGACTTCTAAAAAAGGAGGAGGTTCTCAATTCGGATGTTTCTATTTTTTTTTTTTTTTTTTTTTTTATGTTTGTTCGGGCATAACTCCGTCGCTTGCCAACCGATTTGGAAAATTCTTTTTTTGTTGGAAAGGGTATTCTTTCCAAATGGTCCCATAGCCACCAAGTCGGGATCTGATGATGGAATCTTGGCGAAATCGAGAGAACTCTTCAAATTTTATATGAAAACGTGTTGCGATTTTGGTATTTTCTACAACAAGTAAAGCATTTGCGTTTGATAAGAACCATTCTACCATCAGATCTGATGATGAAGCCAAGAGTCACGGAACTCCATAATGAGACAATGTACCCTAGTCGTGTTTGGGCTTGATGTAATTGTAACGGTATGCACTTTCCATGTATATCAAGCACATGAGAACCACTAAAAAGTGAAAACTAAAAACTTTTTTGCAAAAAATAAAAGCGACTTCAAAAAAAAACAAAAAAGTGAAAAATAACTTTAGCTTCTGAAGTCGGTGACAAAAAAACTAAATCAATCAAACAAAGGTCACCGACTTCAGAAGCTAAAGTTATTTTTCACTTTTTTGTTTTTTTTTGAAGTCGGTTTTTTTTTTTTTTTTATATTTTAATACGTTGACATTCTTTATATTATATTGATTTTACCAACATAGATATAAGTGTATTACTAACAAATAATGGATCAAATATGGTCTGAAATAAAATGATTATTATTATTATTAAAACAGTAACGGAAACATTTATTGCAAAATTGAGAGTGCACTTCTATTCGAAAAGAACCGAAGAATCCTCTTAGGGTTGCGAGTGAAAAACATTTATGCCAACTCTAGATAGCTCATTCCCCTACGTTTTCTCAAACACTTCTATAAATTTTGTTACCGCCCTATGTTTATATGTATATGTTACAGGAAACATAAATACGATGGCATCGTGTAGATATCTATACAAGAATCGCGTAATGCAATATGTATAAGATATATCGTTTTGCAGCGAGGGGTCATCCCCTGATTTTGAAGTAGCGATTGCACAGAAAGCAAAAATACTAGTTTTATTTTTATTTTTTTTCGTCGGTTTTTTTTTTGCAAAAGTATAAAAATCGGTCATTCTGTAAGATTTTTCATATAATAATAAGTAGTATAGTGTTTACCTCTTAATTCTTAACACTTACAACACATGTTGTTTTCAGCAAATAATAGTTTTAATCTTTTTATCAAATACTAGCGGATATCACGCGGTGACACCCACGTAGTTCTTGTTCCCATGCCAATACAGGGATAAAAAGAATAAAAAGCCTATGTCACCCGGGGATAGTGCAGCATCCCAACTGTGAAAGAATTTTTCAAATCAGGCCTGTAGTTTTTGAGGTTATTCGTGACAAACACAAAAAAAACAAAGCTTTCCTTTTTAACCGACTTCAAAAAAAAAGTAGGTTCTCAGTTCGACCTGTATGTATGTATGTTTGTCCGCGATTATCTCGCGTTTGGCTGAACCGATTTTGATGCGGTTTTCAGAAAAGTGTTTGTTACATTCTGGGGAAGGTTTTAGTATATACCACTATTGGATATCACGTGACGTTGCCGCATAGATCCCGTTTTGCTTACATTGCGTCATCCCGTACATCCCGTTTGCGTTTTGTTTTGCGCCGACACGCTGTGTAGGGGTAAGCACAAGTGAACCACTAAAAAGTGAAAAATAAAAACTTTTTTGCAAAAAAACAGAACCGACTTCAAAAAAACACAAAAAAGTGAAAAATAACTTTAGCTTCAGAAGTCGGTGACAAAAAAACTTGATAAATCAATCAAACAAAGGTCACCGACTTCTGAGGCTAAAGTTATTTTTCACTTTTTTGTGTTTTTGTGAAGTCGGTTCTATTTTTTTGCAAAAAAGTTTTTATTATGATATTGGTATAGACATAGGTACTGCTTAAACGTTTGTTTGCAAATTGGGCTTTCGTTTTATGATTTTAGACATAAAACACAGCCAAAGGTAACAGCGATAACGAATATTGAAAGGTTTCATATCGACAAACAAAATAATGAGACCCAATTTCATAACAAAATTCAAAGTATCATGTTAAACTAAACGGTACTTACTTTGAAAATTTCACAAATTGAGTTGTTGATATTTGTTAACTTTCAGCCAAGCCAATGTAAAAATAGATCCATCTGCTTTGAAAGATAAAATGGAAAATAAATGAATTAGAAGCGTAGAATAACTCGGAAACTATTTTAAAGTTGGATTGCTTTTTAAGTTTTAGAAAATAACACCCACTCGAGTCGATTTTCAGGTTAAGCCGCTCTTGCCTAGGTTGTTCCAAGGATGGGTGACCACCTATTATATACCGAGTTTCTTCTATGCATTAGTCGTTGGTCTCATTTGTAGATCTTAGTCTGACAACCAGTCTTACCAAGGAGTATCGTATTAAGCAGTACTAACCAGGTTGTGGAGGCAGTTGCTCCATGTAAATATGCTGGTATTCAACTGTACCCGGTAAGACTGGAAGTCGATTTCAATACAGTTGTCTTATGATTTATGCATCTGAGAAATTTGAGTGTTAGCTTTAGTTTGGAAATTATCATATTTAACCGACTTCCAAAAGAAGGAGGTTCTCAATTCGTCGGAACCTTTTTTAACCGACTTCTAAAAAAGGAGGAGGTTCTCAATTCGGATGTTTCTATTTTTTATGTTTGTTCGCGCATAACTTCGTCGCTTGCCAACCGATTTGAAAAATTCTTACTTTATTGGAAAGGGTATACTTTCCAAATGGTCCCATAGCCAAGTCGGGATCTGATGACGGAATCTATCTAGGGAACTCTTCAAATTTGATACGTTAATTTTATACGTTTTAATCGCTGTACGTTATCCAGGTACAGCAAATTTTGGTATTTTCTGCAACAAATGAAGCATCTGCGTTCGATAAGAACCATTCTACCATCAGATTTGATGATGAAGCCAAGAGTCACGGAATTCCATAATGACCCTAGTAGCATTTTTTGTTGGCATTTAGTTGGGCCACATACCTCTGGTTAGTTGGCAAATGAATACAATTGGCGGGCAGTTTGCGGGTTGGGCCCAAAACTGATGGCCTACGTGGATTTGCCTACGAAGGCCCAACTTGCGATGGGGCCAACGTGGATTTGCCTACGAAAGGCCCAAGTTCCACTTCTACCAATGTTTACTACCGAGCTGGTAGTGTTGAACTAACAACCTTGTGTGAACACCAATAGGGTTGAAATAAAACCAAATTGCTTTCTGATCTAAGGAGCGGGTCATATACAAGTGGCGTATGATGGCGGTGGCACGTGTGCGGGTGCGCGTTTGGGTGCGCGGGGGGCGAGGTAGTGGCGCCACTTACTCGCCCTCCCGCGCAGCCGCGCCACCGCCATGCGCCTTACCCCACTCGTGTTTGTCCCGCGGGCCGCGCCTAAGCTGGTAATATTTTAACTAAAATTCACTCGAACCCAACCAAATCGTGGTAACACAACGATAGCGACTTCTAATTGGACTACAACGCCATCTATCGAGGTTGGGGTACAACTTTTGAACCTTTACGATATTATCATTTCGGTTTCGGCATGAACATACCGCCCACCAAGGACATTTAGTGACGGAATGTCCTCCGTAAATTATCCTTAATTTTCAATTTTGCACTTTGTTTACAGTATACCTAAACCATAAATCTCAAATATTAACAAAAATACAAAAAATGTGTTTCGTAAATCTAAGAGTTACTAAGAGTTAAGAGAGTACTAGTAAGCTCATATTGGGTAATTATACCTGTTCCAGTTTATACGTATCATCCCTAACAGGCCCATTGAAAGGTTTAAGTTGGACCGATGTAAGTAGTTATCATAACTTAAATCCCTACAAAAAACTCCCAACAGTAGGAATAGAAGCAGCAGGCCCGTCGTTATTTAGCCCAAAGTTGTTTTAGTAATTTAAATCCCTACAAAATCTCCCAACAGTAGGAATAGATGCAGCAGGCCCGTCGTTCGTTGGCCCAATGTTGTTATGATAACTGAAATCCCTGCAAAAATCACCCAACCGTAGGAATAGTAACAGAAGGCCCTTTGTTGGCTATTCGTTGGGCAAATAGTGCATGTTTATGACAATGGGCCTATTTTAAGTTTAGGTTGGCGGAACAACTAACCGTCTGCCAATACATTCCCAACTGTTGGCATAAGGAAGCCAACGGCAATTGCTACTAGGGGAGACAATGTATCATAGTCATGTTTGGGCTTGTTGTAATTGTAACGGTATGCACTTTCCATGTGAACCACTAAAAAGTGAAAAATAGCAACTTTTTTGCAAAAAATAAAACAGACTTCTAAAAACACAAAAAGTGTAAAATAACTTTAGCTTCAGAAATCGGTGACCTTTGTTTTTTTTTGTGTTTTTAGAACTCGGTTTTATTTTTCGCAAAAAAAGTTTTTTACCACACAAAGAAGCTATGATAAAAATTTAAGAGAGTTGACATATTAAACATTATCTATCCACATAATTATATAATATCCAAATGAAACTTAGTACTACTTGGTCTTTAAATTAAATGCTTCTTTTTTTTTTCGGGAAAACTGTTTTGCTGACCGTGTTTTTTGAAGTAAAAAGGAAAACACATGTACTAGTACTTGGAGAAACAATCTGAGGTAAAGAAAGTATAATCTTACTAGTAGCAGCATAACCATTATGTAGCTATATGTATATACAGAAGCAATGTTGGGTAGTAATATCTTCAAGCTGTTGTGAATTAGTATTAAATCTGAGTTTGTATTACTAGAAATTCACACCATACAAACAATATGTCCGTCTTCTTTCTTTTCTTCTTCTTTTCTTTTCTTCTTTTTTCTTTCTTTTTCTTCTGAGTTATTGATTTATAAGCTTTGTTTTTGTATAAAAATATTTGTAAGCCATATTATGGCAGGATATGCTGGAACCAATATTGTAACATCTATTTTGTACCATACTCTAACAAATAAACATTTTTGATTTGATTTTATTTTTCTTTCCCGTATGTCGGTGTTTGAGTTTTATGCCGCCTTTGAGTCTCTGACTTGCCATTACATGCCATCTAGAAATATCTCTCAGGCATGCCGGTTTCCTTTACCGAAGTAAGTGATAATAATACAAGACGCACATGAATCCGCAAAATCAGAGGTGCGTGTCTTTGGTTTGAACTTGAGACCTACATATAGCCTTTCAGACAAACAATAGTGGATACAAAATAAAGTAATGTCCAGTTTCCACATCCTGCTCAAAATTATGCTCCGTACAATCCAAAATTTGGGGGAGACGAAACGATCCCTTTGGGGAAGTTTATCAAACTTGTCGGGGGACTAACGCTGGACAATCAGCAAGATTGGACTGCACGCCACTGCGCTACCTGATGGTCGGTGGCGACTAGGTATACCTATGGTGTGTAGGTACACTCAGGAACTGAAAAGGTTATACTCGTATAGGCAGTTTTGTGAAGTTTGGTAATTGTCCCATGGTATCATTCTACCGGAATAACAAGTATATTAATGTTAATCCAGGTTATAAACTAACTTTGTGACAATTTCATCAAAATTTGTTCAGTTGTTTTTGCGTGAAAAAGTAACAAACAAACATCCATCCATCCCATTAACTAACTAACTTTTGTATTTATAGTATTAGTATTATGATATATAGAGTTTTATAGAATGATGACTTTAAGTGTGCAGTTCATGGTGGCGTTGCATGTCAAGAAAATTTGCTAAATAATTTGTCAAACTTAGTGTGTGTGAAAATGTATTTAACGTGTTTTCCTGCCTGTATAGATAAGTTAGCTGAAGTAAAAACAATAACTGTCGGACATTTTATGCTAAAACTGTTGGAAAGTAAGAATGTAGTGAAATATTGGGGGTCAAAGTTGCAACTTTTCGACAGTTTTTATTTCTTAAATATAAGTTTTTATTGTAAGATTTTTACTTCAAACACCTCCACGACCGCTGTAATTCTCAAGCCATCCATCAGCACAATGTTTTGAATGCGTTACATTGAGTTCTACAAAATAATCATGATTTTCCGCCTCAAAAAAAAGTCGTTTCCCAGCAATATTTTTTGCGTTAAGTTACTTAGTTTGATGTACAGAATGCAATAGTGCATAAACATTGAATTCCACAGCTGTACACAAATGAGGGTGTTTCTGTTTATGTGGCTGCATGTTACCCCATGATGGTTAAAATAGCTATAGATATATTTTGTGTGTGGGCTATTGAATTTAAATGGTGATATTAAAATAGTTGCTAGGGCGACTCTGCCTAAATAAATCTTCAGATAAAATAAATTCTGCCTGGACATTATCTCCACTGTGCATGTGGAGATAACCACAGAGGAAAAAGCGAAAGAGGACTATACCCAGTGCTCTCTCTCTCTCTTCTATGTGTTAATTTATTGTGGAGTGAAATCAAACTGTGAATGAGCTTACAGATGAGATATATTTTTGTCTAAATAATGAAACCGCCCACAATTTTATATGATTGAATACTATTAAAATGTTAGTTTAAAAAAAAAATGTTCATCATCCTAAAGCTCCGTTCCCACTATGTCGTGACGATTAATTTAACGTTGGTTTTTAAAAAGTCATGGACGACAGTTATCGTGTCGTACTATATGTGAATACCTCCATTTAAATACACAAGCCCTATATAATTATCTAAGGGGCCTAAGCGGAGGATCATGTTTACCATCGTTTAGCATAAGCAGAGCAAAATCAGCCTATAATGTCCCTGCTGCTGGGTTTGTCTCGCATGGATACCATCGCCACCGCAAGTCCTGTCTCACTAGCTCGTAGTATGCTATAAGGCATGTTTCACACGCACCACAACTACGCCACATCAACAACACGTGGGCAGACACTATTTTGTAGTTGAATTCACACGAAATTCAAAGGTGAATCGACCACATCGCAACCAGCAGCGATATTTTTTTTGTATTATTGTGACATTTTAATGATCATTTAATGATTTTTGTGATTTTTATTGACATTCATTTTGAAAAGAATTATTAATTTAATTTGATTTTTGTGAATGTGGGAACCATATGGAGTCACATGCTCGTATTTATTTTTTGTTTGTTTTTTTTCCACAACTATCTGGCGGTTTGTGTACTATAAGCGACCTACCCAAATGTCCTTTCTTTGATATTGTTTCGTTAAGCTCCTTGAGTTATAAGACGAGCTACACGATAACTGAAAAATGCTTGCACTGCCTGGACAGGTCCACTCAAATCTGTGTGGTTCTTTCTGCAAAGACCATCTCAGACACTAATCTGCATGCTCTTCATGTGAATTGAGCTTTGAAGATTGTCTGGACTTCAAAAGAGACTTATGACCGTTTGTTTCGGCTGTTTCTTCTCAGAGTAGTCAGGTACGAAACACCGGCCCCATCTAGTTTAAAAAAAAACGACGTGTGAAAGTGTTTTTAAAAACCAACTTGCATCATTTATCCGTTGATACTGCGGACTAGACGACGTACATCGCAAAACACAACGTTCTATCGACGCAATGAAGCGCGAGCGAACGCCCGCGCGTCTGATCTGCCTGTCTGCAAACACTAGCCAATCATTACTTTACCACATCGCAACTACTAGCGACAACCACATGGACATTTTGTAGTGTAACTTCTGCAACTGCAAGAAGGTGGCCACTTTTTTTCGCTGCGTTTGTGGTACATATGAATAGAGATTATCTGATTCCTGACAAAAAAAAATGATACTGCTTATTACGTCAGTTAGATTATCGAAAAATATTGGATACGTGTTTTTTGTTTTATCAAATTAATGAAAATTGACGAAGATGAAACGCGTCAAAGATCATGAGTGACGTCACTTTCCAGTAAAAAAAATACTTAAATGTGACGTCACACGAGTTTTCGCGCACTGTGTCGTCATATTTTTGTGTTTACGTGAGTAAAAAACAAAAGCATACGCTTCCAAATTTTTTGGAAATCTATCCGACGGCCTATTTACATTTTTTGTCTCACTAAACAATTTTCTTCATTTGTTTTTTCGCAACACGCGTCTCGCTTGGTCGTGTAAAACTTGTGGCCGTACGGTTACAGCGTCTAGCCATAAATATGATCATCTACCCATAACTACTATCAATCTCGACGCTGCACCCTCCCGCCATATTTCAACAAATAAACATATTGGTAGGGAGGGTCGGATAGGGAGTGTGTTAAATAATTAGTTTTGGTCTGTTATAGCGTTCGTGAGTTATGTTACTTTGTGTTTGTAGATATCTGTATAATATGTTTTGAGGTTCACGGTCATGGGTGGAATTGACAGGCTCGTGATTACATAACAACAGCCAAATGGATCGCTCGAAGGTTAAGCTTCACTTGTCGAGGTCAATTCATGACTGGGTGGCCTTCCATTGAGTCGGGACCACTCCATACCTCTCGGAAAGCATGTTAAGCAGCGGTCCTGGCGGACATTTTGTAGGTTTTTGACAGTTGTTACAGAAAGTCTGATAACTACCAGCGGTCCTTGCTGTCATTATGTAGACTTTTGACAGTTGTTACAGAAAGTCCGATAACTACCATACATACCAAGGAATAATACATACAAAATAAATTAGGGGCCGGCAGAGTATGCATAAATCATACAAACGTAATACCAAAATAATTTGTAAATCAAACATATTCTAAAGGTAGTATGAAGTTGTTGTGATTGGATAACAGAATATCCATGTTCCCAAATATAAAAAACTTTTTTGCAAAAAATAAAACCGACTTCAAAAAGAAAAAGTGAAAAATAACTTTAGCTTCTGAAGTCGGTGACGTTTGTATGATTGATTTAATTTTTTTGTCACCGACTTCAGAAGCTAAAGTTATTTTTCACTTTTTCTTTTTGAAGTCGGTTTTATTTTTTGCAAAAAAGTTTTTATTTTTCACTTTTTAGTGGTTCACATGGAAAGTGCATACCGTTACAATTACAACAAGCCCAAACACGACTAGGATACATTGTCTCATTATGGAGTTCCGTGACTCTTGGCTTCATCATCAGATCTGATGGTAGAATGGTTCTTATCAAACGCAAATGCTTCACTTGTTGTAGAAAATATAAAAATTGCTGTACGTTGTCCTATAAAATTTGAAGAGTTCCCTCGATTTCGCCAAGATTCCATCATCAGATCCCGACTTGGCGACTATGGGTGGTCCCCCTACTTGGAAGTATACCCTTTCAAACAAAAAAATAATTCTTCAAATCGGTTTAGGCGTCTTCGAGTAATCGGGTAACATACATAAAAAAAAAATAAAAAAAAAATAAAAAAATACATACAGTCGAATAGAGAACCTCCTCCTTTTTGGAAGTCGGTTAAAAACAAAGGACCATGATAAATATGACACACACCGCGCGCTCGAGTCGCTGCGAACGGACGCGTTCACTGTTTTTTTTTTACTACACGCTAATAAGTAACAAGTTATAATTATTATCTTTAATCAAAATTGGACATTATTGTCGCGCGCCGAAAGTTCAAAGTTGTTGCGCCGTATCATATTCCTGGCTCATCGCACTAGCCACAGACCTGTGTACAGATAGACAGTCAGGCTGCCAAGATGTCGGACTCACCAAAGACATTTGCGCACTCACTTCCTGATCTCTCCGTGAACCATGCAGCTGAAGGATCACAGGAAAATGTCACACAGCGCCGCATGTACAAGCGTGGGCATGATGCCGAATGTGACTTACGTTTTGAGGACTACACCAATAAAATAACTAAAATACTAAACGATTGGAAAAATGATTTCGGACGGGACATGTCAGAGTTCAATATTACCATGAAGAACCTTAATCAAAGCACCCAGGAATTAAAGTCAGAAATAGCTGGTATAAGAGAAGAATACACAAAAATGAAAAATACTGTCCATAGTTTGGAAACTAGACAGACCAAGATGGCAGAGGGACTTGAGTCACTTCAAAAGTCGATGCAATTCCACAGCAACGAATATGAAGACGTAAAGAAGACACTCGTAGTTCATACCAAGGAATTGAAGTATTTAAATACTCTTAAAACTGAATTGGCGGAGATCAAGGAACAGAATAGGAAACTGAGATCTGATTTAAACGCAAACGAGCAACGTGAAAGGCAATTGAATATTGAAATTGTTGGCATACCTGAACATAAAGATGAAAACTTGAATGAAATTATCTTAAAGATAGGTAAACTTACTGATATAGAAGTGACGAAAGATGATGTTCTTCAAGTGAACAGAGTGACTGCGAAGTCTAAGATTCAGGGTAGGCCCAGAAATATAGTAGCAAAATTACGCACTCGTCAGCTGAAAGACAACATTATTTCTCAAGCACGAAAACGTCGTCTGTCAACCAAGGACCTGGAAGTTCAGGGCAAAAGTGTTCCGGTCTATGTTAATGAGCACTTAACAGTATTTAATAAAAATCTTCTAAAAAGAACTAAAGAGATGGCCAAAATTAAGGAATATCAGTTCACGTGGACAAAAAACTGCAAAATCCACGTGAGGAAAGCGGTTACTGTTCCTCCAATATTTATCATGGACGAAGAGGATCTGAAAAAAATCGTTTAACTTATCGGGCAAGTCTTCTGCTCACTGTTTATAATATTTTGTTTTGTCACTATGTTTCTTCTGTTTGTATATTTTTGCAGGATTGTTCATGTTCACGTCTTAATATTGATGAGAGCGGTGTTGGTTGTTTGTCATTCGTTATTGCCAAGTCTGTGTTTACTGTGTTCTGTGTTTTGTTCGAGCAATGTGCGGTGGGTGAAGTTCGTGTAAAGGAAACGCGCTTAGTGAGAGTGCGACAATTGAGGTACGCATCATATTTATATAATCTGGTCGCTGATTGTAACGCGAGCGAAAATACGATATTGAAAAGATTATCTAAATGGTTTTACAATGTTATGGCTATCCTAATCATTAAAAGAAACGTTAATAAAATATATATATATACTATGGGATTCATAGTAACATGTTATTGCCATCGTTGCAATTATATGGAATTACAGTGGAATCATATGTTAGACATACTGCATACTCATATGACTTACCTAAAATATAAAATCATTATTGCTGCAGTAGTCGTATCTCGGGACGCACCTACGCGTAGCGCATATGTTTTACTTGTTAACCATCTTACAACGTACTTTTATAACTTTTTAGCAACTTACCCACATTATGAATCTATTTCAATTTATTTATTAAATAACCCAAACATATGTAGTGATTATCTGAAGAATAAGCTATTTTTTTTTATTGTAAATTGTCGTACGTTGGAGTTGAATCACTCCTCCCCGGGAGTCATGCAGTCGCAAGACCCGATTAATATTCATTATCATTATCCTACCCACAAGTGGCTCATTATGTTGGCTCAGTTTTTGTCGTATCGTCCGTTGTTTGTTATTTCTCTTGGATATACTTTCTGTAGAAGACATCTTTTACAATGAAGCCCCGAATTTTAAACGTTTACTATCAGAACTGCCGTGGTTTAAGGACTAAAACTACAGAATTCCAACAAAACATTATGTGTAATTGTTATGATATAATTATTATAACGGAAACATGGTTACACAGCGGCATTTTTGATGGGGAATTGAGTGACGATAGATATGACGTGTTTCGTAAAGACCGTGATTTAGGCGCGACTGGCAAATCCTCAGGTGGCGGTGTGATGATACTCTCGCGTCACGAGCTGGGTGCGTGGTGCGTTGAGCACGAGCAAAATACAATTGCTACGGAATTGTTGACCATAGTAATACCGGCTCGCGCACTGTCGGCGACGGCTGATCTTTGCATAAGCGTTGCCTACGTACCGCCGGATACCCGTCGGATACCCTTGGATATCGACTTCGTCTTGCAAGGTGTCGTAAAGGCATTTAATCACAGTACGAGTATGTGTAATTGCTTACTTGTGGGCGATTTCAATCTTCCATGTATAAAATGGAATTTAAATGGACTGACTTTTTTGAAACAAGGTGCCGTCGAGGTGCAGAACGCTGCCGCGCGCTTAGTTAATGAATTGTCGTTTTTAGGAGTAACACAGTATAACACACTACCCAACCACAGGGGGCATACTCTTGATTTAGCTTTCTCCAACTTGCCACTTGAAATAACTGAGTGTTCATCACCCCTTGTGAAGACTGACCTACCTCATCCAGTAATTACTATCGAAATGTCGGACCTTACAGTTTCTCCGCTCCGTGAGTTGTCCACTCGTAGACATAACTACCACAAAGCTGACTTCGAACTGTTGAATAGTTATTTTTCTGAACTTGATTGGCGCTCAATTTTAGACGACACATCAACAAATGCAGCCGTGGAAACATTCTATAAAGTAATTCAAACGGGAATTGATAAATATGTACCTTTTAATCGAAGGCCAGGATCACGTAAATATCCTGTCTGGTATAGCAACTCTTTAATTAAAATTATAAAAGAAAAAAGCAAGGCACACTCGCGTTGGAAACGGTATGGTAACTTATTAGATTATGACGAATTCGCATTATTACGAGATAGAGAGCGACAAGTTCAAGAGATTTGTTATAATAAACATTTGCAGGAAATGGAACGCAATTTAAAAACTGATCCAAAAAAGTTTTGGACCTACATAAAAAACATGCGTGGAGGCTCCAATTATCCAAAAATGTTATCTCACAATAACATCAATTATTCGGAGGGTCGGGAAATCTGCGAGGCTTTCAATGATTTCTTTCACGACGTATTTGGTGAACCATCAGACTATAGCCTCGCTGATTCATTGACAACTGACGAAGGAGATCACTGTTCTGACATAATCTCCAACTTACAATTCACTTCGTCAACCGTGGAGAGGTCGTTGAGTGCCTTAGGCGTGGATAAGGGCCCTGGATGTGACGGTATACCCCCAGTATTTTGGAAGAACTGTGCAAAATCTTTGGCAACTCCAATTAGTACTGTTTTTAATATTTCTTTAAAAGAAGGCACCTTCCCGAATGAATGGAAAAAAGCTCTCATAGTTCCAATTCATAAAAAAGGTTCGCGGACAATGATAGGAAATTATAGGGGTATTTCTATACTAAACGCAATTCGGTATGTAAAGTAAAAATTAACCTACGCTGATTCCAAAACCATTTGGAGATTTTAGGGTCCTATGCCTTATTTTTCTATTTTTAGCTTTCTATATCACAAGATTGTGTTTATTTTCACAATAATACTTGTAATCATTTGACTTTCATTTGACCTCTAAATTACGTCATAACGTAGCCTGAATAGACTACTTCCTTCGTGCTTTTCAAGATAAATAAAAAAAAAATACTTTTGTTTGTCATACCGTCAGTGTCAAATCAAAACTGTCAATGCTAGTTACTGTGTTATTTATTTGAATGCATCGCGCGCTGATAATTTCGCGTTCAAATGATCTTCGCAACAAAAAAGACGACGCCCAGGCTTGTATTCCATATTTACATCCTTGCACCACTTCTTTTTTAGCGTTTCTTTCACATTTACAAACAATTTGTGTCGGCTATTTGTTGTAGTTTTTACATGACGGTATACGAAGCATTTAGCACTAGTTGTCGGTGACAGATTCATTGCACGGATACGCAGCACGGATAATGGATAGAAATTAAAATTTGCTAAAAATCGTAGGAAAAGAAACTCAAACAAAAAGTTCACATCACAGTCACGATCACAGCATTCACATTTCACAACAAAATAAAAACACGTATCTGTCAAGCGTCAACTGTCATCAATGTCAACTTTGAAGTTATTTAGTGTTTTTTGTGTGTACTGAAAACGTGGCAAAGACTTAAAGCTATTCAGGCTATGAAATGACGTCATCACGAATAATACTTTAAAAAATAATAAAAAAGAAACTGTAACTTGGAAAAAAAAAAGCTTAAAATTAGTTGCTTAAAATTAAATGTTTTACGAAATAAAAATGTAAAAAAAATACCTGAAAAATACTTTACATACCGAATTGGTAAAGTATTTGAAAAACTGGTATACAACGCTATCTATCCATATATTCTCAGAGGAATCTCTTGTAAGCAACATGGTTTTTTAAAGAAACGCTCGACTGTCTCTAATTTGGCCAGTTTTTCTAACTTCGTTCTAGAGAATACAGATAACGGGGGGCAGGTTGACGTGATTTACACAGATTTTGAAAAAGCTTTTGATCGTGTGGATCACGTGATCTTGCTCAGAAAGCTGTACAGACTGGGTATACGCGGGGATCTTCTACGATGGGTACAGTCATATCTATTTAAACGCTCACAAGCTGTTGTTCTAGGAGGTTACCGTTCCGACTTTATTGAAGTCCCTAGCGGTGTTCCCCAGGGATCTCATTTGGGACCTCTATTTTACAACGCATATCTATTTGACATCACTGATTCTTTTGAACATTGTGATCACTTAATGTACGCTGATGATAAAAAAGTATTTTATAAAATAACATCACTCGATGATTGCAAGGCCCTTCAAGAGGATCTTAATAACTTAAATAATTATTACGCAAAAAACAAGATCACTGTAAACGTGACAAAGTGTCAATGTATCAGTTACACACGTAAGAGGAACCCAATAGTTTACCAATATAATTTTAGTGGAATTGTCATAAATAAAGTCAACATGGTTAGGGATTTAGGAGTTATGTTTGACAGTAAATTAATGTTCTCGGATCACATAGACCTTATTAGCACAAAAGCTTATAAGAACCTAGGATTTGTTCTTAGGTCATGTAAGGTGTTTAAAAATATTGGAGCTCTTAAATCTGTATATTTTGCTTACGTGCGCAGCGTTTTAGAATATGCGTGCCAAATCTGGTCCCCCCAATACATAATTTATAAGAACCAAATAGAAAGGATTCAAAGAAAATTTATTAACCACCTTAATTATCGCCTCCGTAAACCTCCAATGTCTTACGAAGATAGCTGTCGAACCTATGGTCTGCTTACACTCGAAGAAAGGCGTAAAGTGATGGACATGTGTTTGCTCTATGACACTCTCAATGGACGCCTTGATTGCCCGGAGTTGGTCGCACAGATAACTTTTAACACTCCCCTACGGCGCACTCGTCACACGCCAATGCTGCGCGTTCCTAGGCACTCCACTAACTATGCCAAGAACTGTGTACTGACTCGCATTGCTCGAACTTATAACTCGGAATTCTCTGAAGTTGATTTATTTAACTGTAATAAACCGACTTTCAAAAAACAAATAATGAAAATTATAAACGGAGATAAATGACAAGCAACCAATCTTCTTCTTCTTCGTGTATCTTCTCTATCTTTGATCATTCAATCCGTTAAATTTAATTCTTTTTTTTTTTTAGTTTTTCGAAATTGTAAAAATGATAAATAATCTAAATCTAACTTAAAAGTAATTTTGTATTGTAATTTTATTTTGTTGTTCGTTTGGAAATATCTAGCATTAGTCCGTTCGCATGTATTATAATAATATCCTAGTTAAACAGGGAAACCTATAATTGGCCATAGTCACTGTCACATGCATATTTTGTATATCATTTTTATGTATCGCTGTTGGTTACCTAAATAAATAAATAAATAAATGAGGAATACCAACCGCGCTTGGTGCGCGCGCATGGTTGCGCTTACGCAACCATCTAAGCGCAACTAAATCATTCCTCGGAGCGCAACCATTAGTTGCGCTCAAAAATTGAAATTAAAAATATTATAATTGTTTATTCCTCAGAGCACAACCATGATTACAAATAGAGAAGGGACAATTCATCATATCGATGGACAGTTTTAAAAAACCTCCCTCTGCGTCGAGTCCCTTAACGTCCACTCCTGATTTTTCTTTTTCTACATTTTGATAGCCCATCAAAATGTATTAAGCTAGCAGAAGTTCAAGGAGTAGTGTATTTTTATATTCCGGGTATCTAAGTAGGAGGTACTTGTAATGTTCTTTGCTTTAATAAAACACAATTTGATTGATCACGTAGGTGAAGTAGTATATGCGTCTAGCGCACGACCGCCCTCGCTCACGGTTGGCGCTCGACTGCCCGCGCGCCGCCCAGGCGCATACACTACATCCCTTCTTTATTTTATAAATAATTTCAAAATCAAAATCAAAGCATTTATTTCAAGTAGGCCAGTTACAGGCACTTTTGAATTGTCGAAACAAAATGAACATTTAATGTAGCTACAGTCCCAGTCACAAGACATAAAAACTGTGAAAGTACTGTAGTTGCCCATTCCCTAGCGTAGATCTCTATGGAGAAGAACGGGCAAGAAACTCCATGGACACTCTTTTAAATCAAAATAAATATAATGAATGATAGCTTACTAGTACATAGTACTCACACAATATGGGCTATGCGATTATATAATACTAGAATTAAGTTACAATAACTTAAACTACAATATTAACAGTGAAATAACAGAATAGATTTAGTATTAAATAAACTAGTAAATCAGGCATACCACATTATATCATCAACAGAGTGACAGACAGATAATCATTTTAATCGCTTAAAGGTATATTGCAATACTTTAGTCCTCATTGTTCAATGACCCTGTGTCCTTATTATCATTGTCCACAACCTGCCAAGAATCATTAATTTTCTTTAAATGTACTATATTTCGACGATACTCTTTACCTGTTTCGTCGTTCCGTACATGAATATCACCACCGGTGACTCCCGTCACTGTGTGAGAGGTAGAGTTATAGTTAGGTGTCAATTTGTTATCCTTAGTTATATTTTTTAACATTACCTTTTCCCCTATTTCTAAATTAGAATCAGTAGCTCTTCTTTTTCTATCCCCATATTCTTTCCCTTTTTCTTTCATTAGCATATCCCTATCTCTCACATCGGAATCTATGAGTTTATTTTCTACATCTGGAGCGAAAGGAACTTTATCCCGAAAGCGTCTTTTAAAAAATAACTCAGATGGCGATGTACACTTTATATTATATTCATACTAATTTATCCTTGCATATCTTTTTTACATCTAAGTCGCGCTTTGGCAGTAATTATTTTAGCTTGCGTTAGATTCGATCTAGAACGATGTTTTAACATTGATTTAGCTGAAATAAAAATCAATTTCTCAATATTTACTTTTTTGACATTACGGCAATTGTCAAGCTGTCAGTTACTTTTCCTCTACTTTTGGATTTTCGTACTGGCCTAGGCCTATGAAGGTTTCTTTTGATTTATATAATTTAATTTAATTTTATCAATATATTAGCTCAAATAATGTATTTTAGAGATAATTACGATTGTTTACTAAATAACAGTATCTTATCTTACTTTTATAAAATTAATTAGCACGCTCTCAGAATTCTTCGAGGAAGTTTTTTACTGAATAATACTGGTCGTTTTAAATACAGGCAACTCACATTTTTGATTTTAAAATCAAAAATTCTAGAGAGAAGTATAGAATTAAAATAAACAACTGATGTGGAAAAACTGCTGATTTTTTGGGTATAAAAGGGATTTCCTGACACATTCGAGTCAGTGTACAACGGGATCTCATGTGAGAAAATCACTATATACTATTATATATTATTATGGTATTGTGTATTACTTGTTTGTATAATCTTGGTATTCTGCAAATATGTCGAGTCATAGGCAAAACCAATGTATCAAATGATTCATTTTCTATTTTTTATATTTCCGATTTTATAAAATTCCTCCGAATTGTTTACAGAAGAACTTTTGGTAGGTGTTCATTATGATGCGTGTAGACCATAAAAACATTACATACAGTTGTTGTGTTTGTATCTTAAAAATATTATATTTTCCTTCTGTTTTAATTTTTTTTTTTTTTTGAGTAACTCAACTTTTAGACACACTGGTCCTAGTTATCTAATTTAAGGTTTGTTACACTGTACATTTAGTTATCATTGTATTTTGGAATTAGTATCTAATACTATAATGTTTGCATGCCAATTTTATGGCGAAATGTGTCATTGTATTACATATTATTTTTTTACTTACCACATTAAATGCAAATAAATAATGGACTTTTTGACTTTGATCATAACATCAATGTTTTGTGACTGGTAACCAAATTAATGCCCAATCTCTGGCTGGAACCAGCAGTGGGTTTAAAATCAATGTTTTAACATTTTATTGATTAATTTTGGTATGTGTACCTTTTGTTTTGGTAGGTACATTGGTTCTATAATAATAGATTTTAATTCCCTAATCCAGTTCTCGAAAAAGGCAGTAGGCCACTTAACACCACGCCACGACCCTAAAGAATCGAAACAGAAATGGCAGGGTAGAGCTACTTTGTTGCCATCCCAGAACCATTGTCCTCAGTTTGTAAATATACCAAGATCCGTTTGATCCCCGATCTTAGTCGTTTGATACTGGTACCCATTTCAGCACACGTAATAACAACACTGTGCCCTTATTATCACCCAATTTTTTCCGTAGTTTCCTTTTTACCATTTATCTTTATATTAAAATAACAATTTTTTTTTTTTTTTTGGTTGTTCAACCTTTTTTTTGCAACAACGTTCGTGTTAGTTTTCAGAAACTTAGTTCGTTTTCGTTGATAGTACAACATTACCATACTTACAATACAATAACTTTACAATACCTCACTTGTCAATTGAATGGACGCCCCTTGCTTCCAATTTCATGGATGCCATTGACCTACCACGCGCAAACAGTGCGTGGCGAGTGTCCCATGTCTCTCGAAGCATCGGTTCCAGGGTACACGCACCAATTTCATGTAGGTTCGTACTACCCAACCCACACACAACCAATAAACACCAATCAATACTTCGAAAGACATGCCGGTTTCCTCACGATGTTTTCCTTCACCATTTAAAAAGCATCCACTGGTGATGAGTGGAATAATAACACAAAATGCCAGCCTGGTTTCGAACCCATGACATATGTCTGGCTAGGCCATCACCGCTCTTAATAATTAAATATCTGTCATTATATGACCAGTAGGTATATTCTACTGCCATTCCTGTCAATTTAATGACCTGGGGCCCAAGTCGGCTATTTTTATAAATTCGTCACTCCAACACTATTCCCTATCCATTCCATTGTCATTTTGCTTAAAGTTCATAATCTGCTAAATTTACAATGGTCGATCATTTGTCGGTCAATGGTCTCGTAATAAAATTATGTTTTAATGACATTGTCGTATTGCCATTATTATAAAACCCTTACTGCAGATGGTTTTCGAAATTTACTACTAAATGTGAAAATTTATTCATGCCAAACTGCATTTGTAATATATTTTTACACATTTGTCAATATGTGTGGGATTACCATTCTATGACATTTCTTTTAATGGACTGTCGCCATTATAGAGACAGAACTTGACAGAACATGACAGAACTTGACCGAACTTGACAGAACTTGACAGAACTTGACAGAACTCGACAGAACTCGACAGAACTTGACAGAACTTGACAGAACTTGACAGCACTTTACAGAACTTCCATTATGAAATCAGTGATCGACTATTCTGACACTATTATAATAGCAGACTTGAGGCCCTGTAGGTATATCCTACTAATATCACTGTCATTCTCTGATGACTTGTCAATTTGACCAGTAAATATATTTTACTGCTATCACTGTTATTTCACAACAGTCATTTGAATGACCAGTAGGAATGTTCTACTGCTTATTGGTTTATTTAATGAGCCGGAAAATGTATCTTTCATAAATATAGCTTTGCTTTTTATTAGGGGAGTCAATATTAGCAGCTAAAAGATAATTTTCTAGGGCCCGTTTCCATTTCTCCCATCGGGTACAAACCGATGTCGTGTCACCCTTACAATCAAAGTGATCGAAGGTTGTCAGTATTAAAGTTGCGTGAGTCATTTTTTGGGGCGACCTGTAACAGGATTTTGAGACTCTTAAGCGTGGCCTTTTACCTTTTTTTTGTATATATATAAATATATAACGGTAACACTACTGCATGGCCTTAGGGTACTTGTTAGTACTTGCGTGCCCATTTTGAGACTTTTAAGCGTGGCCTTTTACCCTTTTTTTTTTTTTGTGTATATATTAAATATATAACGGTAACACTACTGCATGGCCTTAGGGTACTTGTTAGTACTTGCGTGCCCATTAGAGCATTTCGGATTCGGCATGACCTTTGACGTAAGCATCTAAGTATGACTAACTAAATAACTTTAATCAATAACTACTATTATGGAAATTGACTGATAATAACCTTTATATATTAACAAATTATTATATTTACTAACTGGTTAGCAATAATTATGCTAGTAATTAAGCCATTATTGATGCTTACACTAACGTTTCCCGGTCTTTTCTCTCATTTATTCTTTAAGCATGGTCGTTTGTGCGAATAGTATTTGCGTGACCTTGATATTTCTGTGTCGAAATGCAAACGCTTGATCCTAGCAAAACCAGTGACCTGATTAAAATAGTATCTACTGATTTTGTTTTATATTTACAATAAGTGGGTATGTAGGTTATTTACAACAGGATAGTTAAGTATGTCCAAGATTTATGATAATAGTTGGATATTATTTTTATTTAAAATAAGAAGCGTGCAAATAACTCAATTATCTTGTCATTTAAATGAAAGCACTTACTCATTAATGATAATTAACAATGATTCACTGTTTGCATTACGGCACATCATACTATTCAGGCATGGCCCTTTGTTTTGTTGTAAACAACACTCACTGCATGGCCTTTGTAACATTTACGCTTATCAGTTGTTTACATCAATCGAAGCAGAATTTATTTCCCGTTACTTAAATCATACGAAACTGAGGCAACAAAGTGATCATTAGCTGTGAACATCTACCTTGATAACGGTTTATTAACGTTTATGTAGGTAGGTACAGCGTGACTACCGTTCTGTTTTCACTTTAGTATCCAAACTACTAACGATCCTTGTCGAAATATAGTCGCTTAACTGATCGTAAACAACTTGCATTATTTTTCGGCGTGCATTCTTCCCCTTTTTTGGTAAATGTTTTCAGTACTTACTTTTATCCTCGTCGCCACTTGTAATGTTCTTTGCTTTAATAAAACACAATTTGATTGATCACGTAGGTGAAGTAGTATATGCGTCTAGCGCACGACCGCCCTCGCTCACGGTTGGCGCTCGACTGCCCGCGCGCCGCCCAGGCGCATACACTACAGTACTTACTGTTTAATAATTATTATCTCAGAGCAAACTTGTGATTGAAATACTATCTTCAATTCCTGATAGCCTAGTACTTCTGTACATTACTGACCAAAAGTTGCTTAAACACTTAGTTCCAGTAAATATCTTTTTTCCTGGAAGTCCGTTTTAACATAATATAAACAGTTAGGACAATTGATTTAAAACTGTCTATCGATATTATGAATGAATTACCTACTGTAGCAGATATATTACATAAGCTGCTACTAGTTTTTCAAACCAAACAAATAACCTTGGTCAACAACATTTTGAGGTTATTTTACCAATGAAACCATGAACCCGAAACACGTTAGAGAATGGATAACCAGCATCATACATGAGACGGTTAGGTGTTAGATAGCTCAAAACAGTATTTACTTAGAATTGAGAAGTTGTAAATAACTAGTAATCATGTGAACACTAACCAATGTCGGCAATATTGACATGCAGATTGTTCATTGTCTACGGCACAGATTCGGGTCATAAAACCATCTTTGGAATCCTCATAAAACATACAATCCAAATAAAACAATGGTTATAGGATTTATTAAAACTTTTTATTTGACATCAAAAATAATTTTATTATAGAAGTTGTCGCGTTTCATTCCACGCAACCGTCAAATCATACGGGTCGCGCTCAGTCATTGTAAAGATACACTTAAAAATCCATAACTTTATCAAGAGTATATTTACGCAAACAATTCAGTCATGTGTGTGTATGGGATACGGCAACGTATTAATTAAGATGTATCACCTTAAAATTAGAATTAATAAATATAAGCAATTCATTTTCCATGTTGCCATGTTAAGTGAAACGAATTGTCAACTTAGCATATTTGTGAATTTCCGTTTTTAGACGTCAGTCTGGGTCCAACATCCGCGCACGCTTCACGTGAGAACCCGGACTCCCGGCGTGGTTCGGTTTTTTTAAATTTAAGATGGCGGAGTAAAAATTTTCCACGCGTCCATGTGCGCAATATTTCTTTTTCGTTGTAATTTTTAACGCAATTCTGCGATGGACTACGGCCTGTAGCCACGAGGATGCCGGTCAAATCGATTTCGTCACCTCCGTAAATGTGGCGCAAGCAAATCAACGCTGCGAGAACTTAGCGCGTGGCTTCATCGATGACCGCGTGTCCACGGTAACCTCACGACCGGCCGAAGGAGGTCGAGAAGACTCGGACGCAGCGATATATTCGCTCAGCTCAGCGTGCCAGCGTCCTTGGGAGGCGTCCCGTCCGTAGGGCTCCGCATTAGCGTGAGTGTCTGCCACCATCCATGTGTGGTAGGCGACCCCAAGGACTATTCGTCGTGCCTGCTTCGCTTCCCGCACCCGCCTTCTACACCAGCCTCCGCGCGCCCAGGCGCGAGGCCACGACGATCGCTATCGAGCACGTGCTCTGGCGATCGCCCGGTCCCCCGGCCCCGCGGAGAACCGCGAGAGCTTCGGCGACGTTCTACGGCGTAGGGAGTGCGATCATGGTACCATGAGTAAGTTCACCTTTTTATATAATCTGGCCAGAGAAAAACTAGAGTCAGTGCGCGTTTAACTTCAGAGGCCCGCTGCCCTACTCCTACTTCAGAATACTTAGTAGTAAGGTGTAAACGACTTTGTACAGCCTTCGATAACTTATGTAAACAACTTGTGTTAATATATTACCATTGTTATTGTTCTAGTTGAACTTCCTAGTTTTATTCTGAACAAACCTCCCATAGTCTTTCCAAAGCAAGAGGTCCTTGAACCAATAGTTTGATGCATACTCCGAGAGCTTGAAGACCTTTTTATTTGTAATCCTAAAATCATCGTGTGTTTACCTTCTACTTACTTACAACCTTAAACCACAACTTTTTTTCTTTTGCTCCACAACCTCAACAACTATAATTATAATTATTTTTTTTTTATTTTTTTTTACACACACGACAATGGCGCCCGAACGTTTATTATAACATTATACTATGGGATTTGTTTGGAGTATTTCTGGTGATTGTTTTTTTATAGTCAAAACTTGTTGCGTTAACATGCTCCAACACAATTTGTATTGGAAACTTTTAGGTGGCATCTGAACAGTGAGTGCTTCGCATTTTTGTGAGTTTATTTGTTTTGGTGAAGCAACATTTTACAGCTGAAAACATGACATTTTGATTTTTTTTTGGGAAATATTTTATATTCATGTACTGACAACAGTAACTTTATTTGGATTGCTCTCACTACTTCCTCAGCAAGCACCGCTCAGGTACTAACCGTTTAAATTTAATAATAATTTCTGTTGTGACGTCACAATGGCTGACCCACCAGAAAAATTTGAAGATACAGAGGATGATGCGCACGACAAATCCGATTCAGACGATGTCTCTCGAAATGTAACGCGTAGACAAAAAGATGCATTTCAGCAATCAATGTCAACCGCATCCCATGACACAAAACACACTTACCAACCTTCACATAGTCAAACGGTACCAGCAGTCGACTCGAATGTCATAACTTATGTAGTACGCGATGACAATTTCAGATCATGGAATTTAAAGTTCACCGGCGACTCAAGTATAGTGGATTTTTTCTTGCGAATTGATGACTGCATGCGCACTAGAGACGTACCGGAACATAAAATTGTTAAATGTTTTTCAGACTTATTGGGCGGGAAAGCACTAGATTATTATAGACAGATTAGAGACTCAGTAGTCACTTTGGAGGATTTGCAAAATAAGTTTAGAACATTCTTCTCATCTTTTGACAATGATTTCACCTTGGAGAAACAAATTAGAGATCACAAGCAAAGCGTAGGTCAACCATTGCATATCTACGTGCTAGACATGCAAACCTTAAACTCAAGACTTACCTCACCATTGTCAGAAATTACCCTTATAGAAATTATAAAACATAATTTATTGCCAACCTATGCACAACTCTTAGCTGTCAATGACATACAGACCATTGACAGATTAATTTCACTAGGCAAGCGTTACGAAGCATACGCTGTATCCACACCATGTAACTCTGTCACAAAACCTAATAAGGGTCCGAAACAAGTAACCGTCCTTAACACTCAATATAAGAAAAAGGAAAAAACACCGGTTACATGCCAGAAATGTAAGAAGTCTGGTCATACATATAAACAATGCAGATCAGTACCTGGCATTGTTTGCTTTAAGTGTGGGGCAAAAGGGGTACTAACTACCCGCTGTCCAAAGTGCAACCCACCCACAAACACCCACCCGGATCAAAAATCAAATTCAAAAAACTAGATCACCCAGGAGTACCTAGTGCCTCTCCAAATAAACAACACTTAGGTACGGTGACTCCTGGTATAACATGTGGGAAACTAGACAACAGAATCTTTGTAGAATTCTTAATTAAAGACAGAACTTACAGCGGACTTTTGGATACAGGTGCAAACCTCTCAGTCATAGGTAACGATTACCATAACCCTCTTTCAGATTTAGGATTCAAAATAGAAACAACACACTGGACCGCAAAGTGTGCCAACGGATCTCAAGTGAGAACGATAGGTACTATGTCCATACCAGTCAACTTCAAAGATAAAACTTGGGATATCACATTTATGGTTATACCAGAGATTTCCGACAACTTCATTTTAGGCATGGACTTTGTACATCAATTTGGAATTTTAAATTATTTTTATTTTGATAGCATACAGCTAGTTGACAAAAATAACGACATACACCCACAAGCTTCAAAACAGCTGTGCGGTATAACATCCAAAAATGAACTATCACCATTAGAAACAATAGAACTAGAAAAAGTAATTAATAAATTTAAAACAATAAGTACAGAAGAGAAAGGTTTAGGAAAAACCGACATAATTGAACATAGAATTGTAACAACAGGTTCACCAATTAAACAAAAATACTACCCTTTATCGCCAGTGAAATTGCAAGCACTGAACGATGAAGTGGACAGAATGTTAGAACTAGGCGTAATTGCTCCATCTAAATCACCTTGGTCCAACCCGGTGGTTATGACTCCAAAAAAAGATGGTTCACTCAGATTTTGTTTGGATGCTAGAAAGCTTAATGATGTCACTCTAAAAGACTCCTACCCATTGCCTTATATATCTTCAATATTAGATAACCTTAAAGGAGCTCGTTATTTAACTTCAGTAGATTTATCAGCTGCTTATTGGCAACTACCACTTTGCGATTCCGATAATTTAGATGGTAATGGCACTTCTTGTCAGAAAACCGCATTCGTAGTACCTAACAGAGGACTATTTGAATTCAAGAGAATGCCTTTTGGATTATGTAACGCTGGTTGCGATTTGCAACGTTTGATTGACTCATTGTTTCACCACAAGTATGGCGAAAAAATTTTTGGATATTGTGATGATCTTTTAATAGCTACTACTTCATTTAAAGAGCATATTGCTATATTGAACGATGTCATAGAAACATTAAGCAAAGCAGGTTTGACAATAAATTTTGAAAAATGCGAATTTTGTAAAGATCAGCTAAATTACTTGGGCTACGTTGTAAGCTCAAAAGGCCTGCAAACAGATCCAAGGAAATTGGACTGTATTAGAAATTTCCCAAGACCAACTACAGCGAAACAGTTGCGAGCGTTCATAGGTTTATGTTCATACTACAGGAGATTTGTTAATAACTTTTCAACAATAATAGCTCCAATGACGGCGTTAATAGGTAAGAAAAAAGGAAAAGAGGCAATAGCTTGGTGTATTGAAGCGGAAAGGTCTTTCATAGCACTCAAAGAAGCACTTACTCAAGCTCCAGTATTAGCCTGTCCGGATTTTACAATACCGTTTCAGATTCATACCGACGCATCATCAGTCGGAATTGGTAGCGTTCTTGTACAAGAAATAGACGGTGTAGAACATCCCGTAGCATTTCACTCCCGTTTACTGTCAAAAACAGAACGAAATTATAGCACAACGGAGCGAGAGCTGTTGGCTGTAGTTGATTCCGTTATACATTTTAGGCCTTACATTGATTGTGCTCATTTTATTTTGGTTACAGACCACATGTGTCTAAAGTGGTTAAAATCATTAAACAACCCGTCAGGTCGTTTAGCTCGTTGGGCAATGCAACTAGCTTGTTTTGACTTTGAAATCCGTCATCGGAAAGGTGCTTTGAACGTAGTTCCAGATGCGTTATCTAGAGCAGAACTCAACGCAGTATCATTTTCAGGGGGTACGAATTCAAGCGATGAGTGGTACAATAAATTATTTAAAAATGTACAAACTCATCCAACATATCATAAGAACTATCAAATTAAAAATAACATATTGAACAGATACAGTAAACCCTTGACACAGTTACAAGAGGAAAACTCATGGAAAATGGTTATACCACATGACGTAGCACAGGACTGCATAAAGGAAAATCACGAAATAACCGCCGTGCATCCTGGTTCATTTAAAACTTTAGCAAAGATAAAAGAAAATTACTTCTGGAAGGGTATGTATGCAGATGTTAAGAGTTATGTGTCAAACTGTGAAAAGTGTAAGGCTTATAAACACTCAAATGAAACACCACACGGACACACGACAAACCAGAAAAAGGTAGATCGTCCTATGCATACACTCTCCATTGACACAATTGGTCCCTTTGCAAAAGCATACTCAGGTCATGTATATATTCTTTCCATTGTAGATGTATTCACAAAATATTGTTGGCTACACCCCCTTAGAACTGCAACCACAAAGACAGTAACTTCTTTTATCGAATCAGAAATTTTATTAAAAGAGGGCACACCATGCGTTATTATATGTGACAACGCCACGATTTTTCAGAGTAAGGAATTTAAAAACTTTTGTACAAAATATTCAATACCAAAAATTTTTTACAACGCATATTATGCACCACAATCAAACACTGTGGAACGCTATAATCAAACCATTCAAACTTGCTTAGCTATGTTAGTAGAGGAAGACCAGAGAAATTGGTCTAGGTTCCTTCCTCAAATCCAGTTATTTTTAAACACTACCATAAATCTAGCTACAGGATACACACCATATTTTTTGGCCAGAGGTCGTGAAGTCATCTCTGACGGTGCTTTGCATACCTTGAGGGGCAACGCACCACATTCAATTGATGATATTCAACTCGCCAATAGGAACGAAAAAGCAGATTCCTTAAATGAACTTGCAGATATTTTCCAACGTGTAAGCTGTACATTGACCAAAGCGTACAAACAGAATGCGAACAGATATAACCTACGACGCCGAGAGCTCAGGCTAAAAGTTGGTGATATTGTTTGGAGGCGTAACTTTGTACAGTCAAATGCGGCAAAGTTTTTCTCAGCAAAATTAGCACCAAGGTTTGTCAAATGTAAAATAGTCGACAAACTATCCGATGTTGTTTACCAATTAGAGGAAATAAACACAAAAACTATAGGGAAGTATCACGTCAAGGACATAATAAAAGTGCCATAAAAACGGTGTTGTTATTTATGCTTAGTTTTCTGACCGTTAAAAAAATGATGCATTTGCACATTCTTGGTCGATTTTTTTTTAAGTGAACTTTTCTAAACTAAACTGAATTGTTCCTGTATCAGTGGCTCCCCATGGCCCTGATAACGTTTGTTTTTTCAAAATCAATTCAGGACTTTTCCCAAAACAATTGGAAATAATTTTTTTTATATGGGGTATTTTGGTCAAACTAAACATTTTTTTTTCTAGTGACTATTTTTGTCACTACACTGAATTGCTTCGGTATCAGTGGCTCTCTATGACCCTGATCCCATTTGTTTTTTCAAAACCAGTTCAGTACTTTTTTCAAAAGAATTGAAAATAAGTTTTATTTTGGGAATTTTGATCAAAATATATTTTTTTTGCAAGTGACTATTTTTGTCACTACACTGAATTGCTACGGTATCAGTGGCTCTCTACGACCCTGATCCCATTTGTTTTTCAAAATCGGTTCAGTATTTTTTACAAAACAATTGAAAATAAGATTAATCTTGGATATTTTGATCAAAATATTTATTATTTTGCAAGTGACTATTTTTGTCACTACTCTGAATTGCTTCGGTATCAGTGGCTCCCTACGACCCTGATCCCATTTGTTTTTTCAAAATCAGTTCAGTACTTTTTTCAAAACAATTGAAAATAAGTTTTTTTTTATGGGTAATTTGATCAAAATATATTTCTTTACTTTGGAAGTGACAATACTTGTCACCACACTGAATTGCTACGGTATCAGTGGTTCTCAACGACCCTGATTCCTTTTGTTTTTTTCAAAAACAGTTCAGTATTTTTTTTCAAAACAAATGACAAAAAACCTTTTTAAACATTGAGTTAGGAAATTTTTCCCACAAACAATTTTACAACTTGTCCGCTTACAAAAGAATAGGGTGACGACTCATATTCATCAAAAGCATTGGCAGTCATTTCAGTGACATGCTAAATTTGTACATTATTATGTACATAATACTTAGTTACTTAGACACATAGATGATAGCATCAACATTTAATTACTTAGTATTATTTTAGCTATAGTTCATTTTAGGAAACCAATTCATTGGTCATTCAAAGTTCTTATTTCATAGGTAGTGCACTGATAGTTAGTAGGCCATGGTCAATAGTTCATAAGCTCGTAGTTTATAGTAGGCCAACAACAAATACTTGTTAGGTCAATGACTTTTAAGTCAATAGTTTAGTAAGCATACTTTTAATTAGGTATTAAACCATAAGGTAGCTTTATTTTAATAGAACGAATAGTTCATATATTCATTATTTTACAATACTCACCATAGCTCTATAACTTACATTGTTCAACACAATCCTTACAGATTCCAGTGTTGATCAGTACATTTAAAAAAAAACTTTTCATATACT
This sequence comes from Xestia ashworthii, assembly GCA_950022955.1. Classification (NCBI taxonomy): domain Eukaryota; kingdom Metazoa; phylum Arthropoda; class Insecta; order Lepidoptera; family Noctuidae; genus Xestia; species Xestia ashworthii. The sequence continues at coordinate 9,000,240 of OX465572.1, forward strand.
ATAATATAAAAACTTTTTTAAACTCGGTTAGCCCGGCTGTGTCGGCTAACGGGGTTAGCCTTTTCCCGTGAAGGGGGGTATTGTAGCAGATATATTACATAAGCTGCTACTAGTTTTTCAAACCAAACAAATAACCTTGGTCAACAACATTTTGAGGTTATTTTACCAATGAAACCATGAACCCGAAACACGTTAGAGAATGGATAACCAGCATCATACATGAGACGGTTAGGTGTTAGATAGCTCAAAACAGTATTTACTTAGAATTGAGAAGTTGTAAATAACTAGTAATCATGTGAACACTAACCAATGTCGGCAATATTGACATGCAGATTGTTCATTGTCTACGGCACAGATTCGGGTCATAAAACCATCTTTGGAATCCTCATAAAACATACAATCCAAATAAAACAATGGTTATAGGATTTATTAAAACTTTTTATTTGACATCAAAAATAATTTTATTATAGAAGTTGTCGCGTTTCATTCCACGCAACCGTCAAATCATACGGGTCGCGCTCAGTCATTGTAAAGATACACTTAAAAATCCATAACTTTATCAAGAGTATATTTACGCAAACAATTCAGTCATGTGTGTGTATGGGATACGGCAACGTATTAATTAAGATGTATCACCTTAAAATTAGAATTAATAAATATAAGCAATTCATTTTCCATGTTGCCATGTTAAGTGAAACGAATTGTCAACTTAGCATATTTGTGAATTTCCGTTTTTAGACGTCAGTCTGGGTCCAACATCCGCGCACGCTTCACGTGAGAACCCGGACTCCCGGCGTGGTTCGGTTTTTTTTAATTTAAGATGGCGGAGTAAAAATTTTCCACGCGTCCATGTGCGCAATATTTCTTTTTCGTTGTAATTTTTAACGCAATTCTGCGATGGACTACGGCCTGTAGCCACGAGGATGCCGGTCAAATCGATTTCGTCACCTCCGTAAATGTGGCGCAAGCAAATCAACGCTGCGAGAACTTAGCGCGTGGCTTCATCGATGACCGCGTGTCCACGGTAACCTCACGACCGGCCGAAGGAGGTCGAGAAGACTCGGACGCAGCGATATCTTCGCTCAGCTCAGCGTGCCAGCGTCCTTGGGAGGCGTCCCGTCCGTAGGGCTCCGCATTAGCGTGAGTGTCTGCCACCATCCATGTGTGGTAGGCGACCCCAAGGACTATTCGTCGTGCCTGCTTCGCTTCCCGCACCCGCCTTCTACACCAGCCTCCGCGCGCCCAGGCGCGAGGCCACGACGATCGCTATCGAGCACGTGCTCTGGCGATCGCCCGGTCCCCCGGCCCCGCGGAGAACCGCGAGAGCTTCGGCGACGTTCTACGGCGTAGGGAGTGCGATCATGGTACCATGAGTAAGTTCACCTTTTTATATAATCTGGCCAGAGAAAAACTAGAGTCAGTGCGCGTTTAACTTCAGAGGCCCGCTGCCCTACTCCTACTTCAGAATACTTAGTAGTAAGGTGTAAACGACTTTGTACAGCCTTCGATAACTTATGTAAACAACTTGTGTTAATATATTACCATTGTTATTATTCTAGTTGAACTTCCTAGTTTTATTCTGAACAAACCTCCCATAGTCTTTCCAAAGCAAGAGGTCCTTGAACCAATAGTTTGATGCATACTCCGAGAGCTTGAAGACCTTTTTATTTGTAATCCTAAAATCATCGTGTGTTTACCTTCTACTTACTTACAACCTTAAACCACAACTTTTTTTCTTTTGCTCCACAACCTCAACAACTATAATAAATAATTTTTTTTTTTTTTATTTTTTTTTCACACACGACACTACTTTTAATTTCAATTTTTGAGGGCAACTAATGGTTGCGGTCCGAGGAATGATTTAGTTGCGCTTAGATGGTTGCGCTTAGAAATAGGTGCACTCTGAGGAATACCTCCATTCTATGTAAATCTTATTTTTCTCATGACTCTTGTTTGAATCAGTGTCCATTCAAAATACATGTTTGGATACCTGGATTTTCTGTAATCCAATCGAAATGAATACACACTTCCTTAAGAATGTGTTTGATTTACAAATTATTTTGATGTTACGTTTGTATGAAGGCCGTATGCTCCGCGGGCCTCTTAAGTTGTATATTTCAGAAAGACAGTTACTTTATGTAACATACTGGGACAACCGTTATATACTTAGGGATTACCTTGGCAATCGACCTCTTTGGTTGTTATTACTTAGACCCTTCCATCTTTCATATCTTTGACTAAACCGGGCTCGATTTCAACATCACGATCAAAACATAAATAAAAGCTCTGAACAGAGAGAAACCTTAAAAAAGCCCTTTACAAAATAAATGTAGTCAAATTTTGACTTCAAGTTTCAGATTTCTCGAGAATAGGGGCGCACGTTTTGATTGAGTACGGAGCATTGCTTCCAAGAAATTAATACTCCGTAGAGTTTTAGTATGTTTTCTTATAAATTTATGCAGAGTTTCTCTTTTCTGTTATTCGGTAGTAAATAATATTATTGAATTAGGTACTTGGAAAGATTTTTAGAAAGATCCATTGGTGTCAAATATGGCGGTGGCAAGCTTTACAGTACGTCGCCATTCCTCCCGTACTGTTGCTTTTCTTGTGCATTCGTGGAGTGGACCATTGAGTGCAGTTTCGACTTGGTCGGTCCAACGCATTGGTGACCTGCCGCACGCTCTTGTGCCTTCAATCTTTCCCTGCACTACAAGTCTCGCCACAGATGTGTATTCTTGATGTGCGTTATGTTCAAAGTAAGTGAGGATATGACATTGGATGATGGAAGAAAGACGTTGTTTGATTCTAAGTTCTTGGATCCTCCAAGAGACGTTTGTTTGGAAATGTGTACAGGTTATGACAAGCATTCTTCTCCAGCACCGCATCTCGAGGGCGTCTATCTTCTTTTTTTCGCTTTCTCTTAAGGCGACTACGGGAGCTAAACGCGAGTTTTATAATGCCTAAAAGCATCTAAAAGTATATGATTCACTGACAAATCCAGAAAATATATGATATTCTTCAGGATATATGCTAGTATGACAGTGTTTTGAAAACATAATCCAATTAATTTACCTCGATAGAAAAAAATCACGAACTTATCTCTAAAAAAATCTTTTGACGAGTAAAAACCATACTAAAATACACGCAATCATTCTGATTTTTTGGCAAATAATTCTACAATCAACATTTTAGCATCTTAGTGTTTTATTTTTTTAGTTCAATCAATATATTTTTGTAAATCGATCAAAACCACTCATTTTGCACTATTCGACTGCAGTGACTGACGTAACAGCCACTTTGTAGTGCAAGCTGATCAGAACTTTATTCCAACATCATTTCAAACGAAATTTGAACCACCAAAAACAGAGTTGCTAATTTTGCTCAATGTATTCCTTGTCTCAGCACCTTATAGAAATATGGGAAACTAGAAGTAGCTACTGTGAGAACCTTAGAGACATAGGTCACGAGATCGAACCCAAGGAATCACTAATGATTTGTAGACTTCTGTTTTTTCGGGATATTGTGTAATTTATCACTTCGGTGAAGGAAACCATCGTGAGGAAACTGAGAGATGTTTTCCGATAGTATGTAAAGCCAAAACAGAGGCCTAGGCGTAGTACAGTTCTATCTATATGTTTGAAGATTACAGGCGTGATATGTCCTACTATGTTTCATAATAATATCCAACAAAATCACAGTTTGTTTTTCTCATCATCATCATTCCAGCCGGAAGACGTCCACTTCTGGACATAGGCCTCCCCCAAGTGTCGCCACATTGACCGGTCCCTTGCAACTCGCATCCAACGGATTCCCGCAACCTTCACTAGGTTATCGGTCCACCTAGTGGGAGGTTTTCCAACGCATCGTTTTTTTTTTTTTCTTTTTTATTTTTTTAGGATGGGAAATCATCAAATGACTTCTCCCACTCTGGGCGGAGCGGGAGGGAGTGCCAGACTTTTACTGACTGAAACCCATCCATGTTCCTTCCTCGCCCTTTATATTCCGGGGCCGCGGTATCTCTTTCGAATGGGCCCGCAACCCATCGTTTTTTCCCTACCATATAATAATAACACCAAGTAGATAGGAAGCCCAATTACTTAAAACAGAAAAATAACAATCAAGAATTGATCAAAAAGTTATCCTGAAACCATCGATCCTTATTCCGAAAAAAACCTATGAACGATAAACCATCATTCGCGGAGTCTCAGTTAAAAAATATGGCAAGACGAACTTGTTGACAGGCGCCAACCTTCGGCACATCATTTATCAATGTCTGGCTGAAGAGCGGGGTATTATTAGCAACGACAAATGGTTGGCGATCGCTTATCTATTGATTCGAACATCCATTCGGGAGGATGTGTTAATATTGTGTTGGTTTTTTAGGGTCCCGTGGGGTTTGGTTTGTGGAGATGGTTAAAGATTTTTTTGAGTAAATGAATAAACCAGTATTAACTGGGTTGTGGAGGTCAGATAGGCAGTCACTCCATGTAAAATACTGGTATTCACCTGCATCCCGTTAGACTGGGAGCCGATCCCCGATCCCATAGTTGGGAATAGGCTGTGCAGATGATGATGATGATGTTATATGACAATTAAAGACGTAGAAGTGATAGACTTTCAAGGATTAATACATTACGAAACACAATCATGTCGCAATATGAGATTGGCAAATTGCTGACTGCATTAAGCATGCCATTTGTGTGCCGGGACTTAAGGCGATTACATGACCTAAACGCGAGTTTTAAAATTACTAAAAGTATATGTTCTCCACTATAAACAAAACCAGAAAAATATATGATATTCTACAGGATATAAGCTAGCATGATAGTGTTTTGAAAACATAATACAATTAATTTGACTCGATAAAAAAAGTCACGCACTTATCTCTAAAAATATCTTTCAAACAAAAAAAAAAACATACTTATATGCATGCGATTATTCTGATTTTTTTTTGACAAATAATTCTACAAGCAATATAATAGCATCATAGTGTTTTAGTTTTTTAATCCAATAAATAGTTTTTTTGTAAATCGATCGAAACCACTAATTTCGCGCTATTTAGCCCGCAGTGACTGACGTAACAACCACTTTGTAGTGCAAGCTGATTAGAACTTTATTCTCATCATTTCAAACGAAGTTTGAACCACCACAAATAGAGTTCCTAATTTAGCTCGTCTAATCGCCTTAAACGGATTTGGCGAAATTTAATTGCGATTACTTTTAAAAATCGTATATTTCTGTCTAATCCTTTGGAGAAATAAAGGGATGCTATTATATTATTTTATACCTACTTTACCTATATTAGAAATATATCCAAACAATTAGTATTGACGTTATTAAACAAAGCACTAGGTATCTTAAAAAAACAAGTACTGAAAGTTTAACAAGCCAAAGATTAAATGGGTACAATTATTATATTTTCTCATTGGTTAAGTGGTAGCAAGTGTCACTGTTGAGCATAAGGTCCTGGGTTATTGGGTTTCAAAAATTCTTTCAGCAATCGATAGCTACATTATCAGCAAGTAACATAGGCATATATTTTATTCCCGTACTCCCACGAGAAGGAAAACTACGCGGGTGAAACCGCGTGGCATCCGCTAGTCCATCTTAAGTATCTCAAGAGCAAGGGCTGATGCCAATAGGATTGTGAACATAAATAGCGAATTTTGGGTGTTCTATTAGATACACCTCTGCGTAACCAATGTAATTATATTATATACTGAACCCAAGCACCGACCATCCATTGTACATAATTACGTGACCATTTTTTATTATCCCTACGAACCGAATATTACGAAAACATATTGTGGCCGAAAGATATCATTTTTATGGAAATTCCTTGTGTTAATATAATAATTTACGAAATACAGAAAATATTGTACGAATATTACAAAAAAATATACCCAAATATTTTTGGGATTCGTGATAACACGAGAAAAATCTTCGTTTTATGATTGGGTGTATAAAATAAAATACAATGTGTTGTTTTTCTTTGAGGTTTGTTACAGGATTTTTACCAGAAAATATTAGAATGTTTTTTTTTCGTATTAAAACATTGGTTCGTTTCAAAACAAATTGTTATTATGATTTATCTGGTTACTAGGGGAAATTTAAGGGCGTTGAACTTGAAGGTACTTCATAATTTAGTGTGGAGGCCCATTGAGTTATCACAAATGAGGTTTGTGTAGTCGGTCGCTTTGTGCCATGGTTACAATTTTACGAAAAAACTGTTCGCATAGCATATACTGGGTTTAGAAAACCTCCACACTAAATTACATAAAATATGAAGTACCTTCAAGTTAAGAGGGTAGATAGATTTGTCTGCTCATAATTTAATTTTCGTCCCACCCGCATACCTCTTCAGTATTCCCAACTCCGAGTTCTTCTTAACAACTAGTGATAATAGTAAAAGAAACTGTTCCACCCACATAAGGAGGCTTTTAAGGATCTGTTTCACCAAACACCATGCGACGGCTGATCGTGCGGTAGTAACACACTGTAATGCGTCTACCACCCCCTCACCCACCCACCCTCATTTGCATGGCCTGAGCGGGCGATCTCAGCGCTCCTGCGGTTTGTTAATCTTTTAATGGAATTAACCCACGCCCGCCGATGTCACTAGCAAAATAGCGGTCGAGAGATCTAAATAGCTGGATGTGATAGGTCTTTAGTCTTGGGCTTTAAGTACTATGGTGGTTGAGAACTGGTAACCTACATATTCTATACATAATCTTGGCTGTGCATCATCATGTTCTTGCCCTTGTCCCATGTGACTTGGGCTCGGTGCAACACCTTTTTTCCTATCACTTTTCCCTGCCAATCGTCGCACAGAGCAAGTCGTTCACTTTCCTATAGTGACCACTTTTTCATATCGTCCATATATTATTTCCAACTCATCCACTCTAATTTTGTCAAGAATCTGTCCAGCTGAGAATCTGTCCAGTTGCGAATATGTCCACTCATTTTCCTTTCATATCATTCCTTACACAATTCATCCATTGTTTCCATGGTCTTATATTCACCACTCTTGCAATTTGTGCCTCCTCACCTCATACCTATCTATTCCAAGACAGTTTATTCCCTTTCAAGCTTCCTCTAATGATATCATTCCTTACTTTATCAATTTTTTTCACACCACATATTCACCTCAACATTCTCATCTTCGCTATAGAGAATCAAATAGTCCAGTAAATGGATCGCGGGGTTTGAGTGATATCATTTGATTTTCACCGAACTTTTATTTATTGACATGGGCCTGTCTTTGTTGCATGAGCACTGTGTGGAGCTTTTTCTAGTAAAGTGGTCGTATTATATGGCTCTCTTGGCAGACAGCATTATTTCTGCCATCGTTCATTACTATTTTACTACGGGTCTTTCTTTGACAGTTCGTCTACATCCGACTTTTTTTAAGCACTATCGTAGCCACTTCCATCAGCTTTAACTCCATACATTTGCCTAGTAGATTGTTTCGTTCCTTGCATAATTACTTAGCTTTTGTTACTTAATTACAAGAGAGGAGTGGGGTTTTTAGTACAATGAGATGAACGGTTAAAAGGCTGATTTATATTATTTGGAACAACATTAATATTGTTGATAGGACTAACTGAAATGCCTAAACTAAAAAGGGAATCTGTAGTCTTTTTGTTTCTCGTTAGCACCCAATAAATCCGATCGGCGATAAGAGTGATGGAATTTATTTCTTTATGTGTGTGAAATAAACCTTATTGAAGCTAATAGGGAGGAGGCACTTGTTTTCCACAGCTTAGCTATTATTTTTTGGTTCTGGACCATACCCGGGAACCTTCTAGTTACCGATATTATTTGTAAATTTACAATTTGTCATTTTTAAATTAAATTGTTTGATGCTTTAGCTTTTTTCTTAAACACCTCCCTGATACAGGGGAGTATTACTCAATGCTTCCCTCAGCACAATGTCTTCAATGCGTTACATTAAGATTTACATTAGTAAAAAAGACGTTTCCCAGCAATCATTTTTGTATTATTCAAAGTGCAGAATGTTTTTCTGACGCTTCATCAAGGGTCCGTTCACACCATGTAAATCAACTTTAGATATACTTTTGGATCTAGAAGAAAGAAAATTGATAAAACTTGATGGAACTTATAGAAGATATACATTGAGATTTTCGGCTCAGAGGTATCATTATCTTTATGGAGCTGAAAATCAAAAAATAATCGCGTTAAGGCTTTGAATCAAAGTCACGTATTTTATTACTAGCTGAACTTGTGTAGAAGAGCCTTCTAGACATAAGTCTGTGTTTTTCTTCAGAAGTATCCCAAAGTACAAATTCACGAGCTTAATCCAACAGAATATTTAAGACAATCATGAAACTACATCCAGAATATCTGGCAACGAGTTTAAGTTAAAGCTACTGCCACAAAATTACTGCATCTAACTTGTTGTGAGACAAACTTCAAGTTAACGCGTGCAGGTAAGTTAGCAGCTCGTCACAGCCGCTTAGCAAGCTAATCTTTAACTTAAACAAGTTATCCTGTTTGAGGAGCTTGCGTTTTCAGTTTTGATTCCGTGAAAAATGTTGAAAAATTGGGTAGTAATTGTGTATAATTCGAAAACTTACCTTTGATATTACTGGAACGTGAATCTGCGCAATTCTGTTATACTACCAGGGGGTCAAAAGGGCCACTTTAGCAGAATCATAATTTGAATCACTTTAAAATTTAAAATTCTTAAAATAGACTTTATACAGATAATAAGGTCCATTTTACCAATTTATTTTTTTTAAGATGATTCAAATTATGGTTCTTCTAAGCTCCATGTTCACCAAAAAGATGACGGTCTGAATATCTAAAAACAGCTGTTTAAAACACATTTTTGTATGGGAACATGTCACAGTGACAGCTGTTATTAGATTAACAGACCGTAATTATCTTTTTGGTGAATCCAGGGCCCCCTGACTTGGCTTTAAATGTCGTCGAGAAATATCTCTCAGGTTTCCTCAAGATGTTTTTCCTTCAAAGAAGTAGGTAAATGATAATTCTACAATACACACAAGAATTCGGCAAATCGGAGAATTGCATCTTAGATTCGAATTTGAGACTTATGATTTGGCAGTTCAACGGTAACACTAGGCTACCACTGCTCAACTTTTCAGTTACCAGTTCCCACTTTGAAGAAACAGTTACCATGCACTATAAACCAGGTCAACCTACAAAAAACAGGTTCCTTACCTATAAATAAAGTACCGCCTTTTTAAGCCAAAACCCTTTTGACAGAATATAAAACAGAAAACCAAGACCTTTACCCGAACAATAAATGAACATTTTCTTTGAACACAAACGTCAACGGCAAATGAAAATAAATGTATCTTTTATCAAAAGCAAAAAGAAGCCTAATGTTATCCTTTTTCCCGTATCGTAAAGTGGTACGGTTCAATCAATTCACCTAATTTTATTTCGCGTTCATTCCGACCACATTGAATGGAAACGTCTATGTACGTATGTAGGTACTATCGGCAAAACAAGTTAGTTTGCAGGTTGAGTTACTGAAAGCGATGACGTTATAATCCTTTTCTAAAGTTTTTTTCTGGTTGTTATAGTGGTTGTAAACGCTACTTCAAAGCATGAGGTCCTGGGTTCGATTTCTGGCTCTGACAAAGTTTTTTTGGGCTTTTTCTACCAAGAATTTATCAGTAGTCGCCCGAAACCTGAATTTGTACCCTATTGGTGATGACAAAAGACATGATGACAATATCAAAAAATTACAAATCTCGGTCCGTTAGTTAGAGTATTGGAATAAATGGACACGTATTTTTTTGTTTTTGTAAATCAATGAATATTGACAAAGATAAAACACATCAAAACTCGAGAGCGGGGGTCTCATGACGTCAGTACCCTCTTAAAATTATATCAGGCGTGACGCATTGAGAATTTAAAAGCGTCTTAACATCGTCAATTTTGATTTACGTAACAAAAGAAAAAATACGGGTCATTTTTTTTTTTTGATAATCTAACTGACGGATTTATTCGTTTTTTTTCGTCATCTTTCGTATAATAATGGTGTTGGCATGTAACCGGCGAAATGTAAGTCACATCTGCGTAAATCTATGAAGAAAACGTCTTCTTCAAACAAAACTGGCTAAATGTGGTTGCAACTATTAGGCACCTGGCACACCTCTGCTTAACCCTTCGAGGATTATAGCCATGATATTATGTTTATGTTTATTTGACGTGGATAGTGCTTAGTGCTTAGGCTGGACAATATTTTGCCTTTAGGTTGCCTGCACACTAAACCATTTTACCGTTTGTACACTGGAATGGTCTGCATCGCAATGTTGGATTATTTAGATTAGTTTTTAGTTTGAATTGGAACCAGCTTGTATTCTGATACTATGTAGTTTTTCTGCGATTGATAGAGTAAAGTAGAAGTATTTGCTATAGCTGATGCTGTTAGGGCTTCCACGCTTCTGCAGTGCATCTCAAATTGTCGCAGAAGCCCACGTTTATGATTTCGACGTTTGTGAATATAGATGTATGTTTGTTAGTCTTTCACTCTTTAGCAGATTTGGGTGAAATTTTGCACACAAATAGTTTCGTAGTTTAGTAACTTAGATTAAGACATAGGACACGTTTTATCCCGTTTTAGTGAGATCCGACAACTATCAAACTTCACGCGGGCGTAGCCGCTGGGTGAAGCTAGTTGTTAAATTTGAAAATCCATTTATTGGGCTCTAAGTGGTTTTACACGTGTCAACCCGTGCGAATGCCTAAAATAAAAAAAATAAAAAATTTGCCAAATGTAAATATTGTTTTTTTTTTAATTTCACTATGTTTTTTGGCCGAAATAAATAAACACTTGGCAATAAATCATCTGCCTAGCTTTTTCTCAACTACATAATTATGTTGAGATCGGTTTCCCATTCTAACAGAATGCAGCTAAATACCAGTATGTTACTTGAAACGACTGCCTATCTGACCTCGACAAATCAGTATGTAACAAGGTAATATTTTACGTTACTCAGGACTTCCGGTAACGACTGTTGAAGGTGTATTCTCCGAGGAATGGTAAAGTCTCAGTACATAATAGATGGGACATCCATCCACCGATTGACCTCGAGCAGGCGCTGCTTAACCTTGAAAATTCAAGTGTGTAGCTGTCAGCTAGAATGTAGGTACAGCAATTGACTCCACTGTTAAAAAAACCAGAACTCTTGAACAACAGTTTATTTATACCTATTAACGTCCATGTTAACGACTGCGTAAACTAATGAAATATTTGCATTAAAATCACATTAAAAGGCCTCCACCACTTTCATGCATAAAAAACTTCCATTTTAATATCACACTGATATTTCAGAGGCGTGCCACATAAAAGATAGACCGGGGCAGAAGTTCCTTTGAATAAAACTTTAAAAAATATATACGATTTACACCCTTATTCAATACGAATAAGGGTGTGAATCTAAACTTGCCAGTTGCAGCAAACCAAAGTAGGAAAGATACAGTAACAAAGCGTTTCAGATCATCAATGTAAAGAAGGTGAGATATGACCTGACCAACTTTCCTCAACCGAAAGCCTAACCTGAACCCTTAAGGAGTGTGCCGAGAAGGTTCAAGGCTAGACAAAACCACAGTGGACTCAGAATATCACCCTGGAATGTACCGCGCTCGATCCTTTTCTTTTGCATACAAAATAACAAAATAACAATAAAAATGTATTAGCAAGAAACAAAATTAACTATTAAATATAGGTAACAGGACGGGACGAAAATTGACAGCTTGCATGGCGTGACTGTAACAAGAAAATTACCTCACTTAGGTTACTTCACACTACACAGGCCTTCTATTGAAGCTACAAGTCTTTTATACCACTGCTGTTGCAGTTGCAAGAAAAAGAAAGAAAAAAATACAGTTTTTCACAATTACTGTCTGGGAAAGGTGTCAAACTTCTTCGTTTAAAGCGACAGATCAGATTTCTAGTTTTCAAACTAAAACCTGCAGACTTGGGAATCGGGAACAACAACATCGGGACTGCAAGACATACTTTTCTCTGTTTTAACTTTTGAAAACGCAAAACAATATCCTCATTTATATAAGAGTAGAGTAAGACTAAAGAAACGATTGGAGGTGTGTTAAGGATGATATTATGGCAAAAAAGGAGGTGTCTGATAAGATGACCAATAATAGAAAAGTATGGAAGACGAAAAATATACTGCGCCGACCCTCAAATGAATGTGGACAGTGCAAGAGAAAGATGATGAATTATATCCTCGTTTCACCGAACCACACGAAGTATCCGTGTATCTTGAAGACCAGAAACTGCCGTATTATACCACAATACAACAACAAAGGTAATAGCAACCCTTAATACCAGATCAACTGGCCAAAAACCTTGCGGACGTAATCCTTATCACCCGTCAAGTTCGCCTTTTGTACCTCTCACAGCCATGTCAACCCTCACCGGTCATACAAACCGAATGAATTAATTCTCCTCCCAGGACCAGTGAAGGGTTAAAAGTCTGTCACCGTAACAAATTCCTCTTAATTAGATGGTCGCATCATGAACCTTTTAACTTTTTCGCTCGGCATCAGTTTAAAAATATACTAAAAGTGTTTACTAATTTGAAGTTGGAAAATTGTCAAATGTGACAGAAACGGCGGATGGGTTTTGTGTGTTGTGGAAACCGTTTTATCTATTTTAGACGTTTCTGATAAAAATCGGGTTTCGTTACAACCTATTTTGGTATGAAAATTTAAGGAATTTAAAATAAAATGAATTGGTGATTCAGTTCGTGTTGGAAAATTGAACACTACCTATGTATTAGTACACCATTCAACTTGTCTATGAGACTGAGATTATGGTAAGGATTTATGAACAAATCAATGCTATAGATCTGTCAATGTTTTCACGATGACACTGACAGCTCGACTCTCTAAACCGTTCACTGTCTATTGCAGCGAACGTTCTTAATAGATAAATTTGAAAGTCATTCTCGATAAAATGAGTTTTTGACTCTATAAAAACTCATTTTATCAATATATATTATGTCACCGTAAAATTGTCAAATACGTTATATTGTAATATCTCTAGCGACATTGTAAAATCTCGAATTTTTGTCAACTGAGCATACGGAAGTATCTCTGCTCCCATAATCGGGATTTGGGGCACCCCCCGTTAGGTTAGTTAGGTTCCTTTAAACCCTGCACTCGGAAATAGGGGCCCCGCGAAGCGGGGCTCCGTCGACTACGCTTTTTAGGGGAATATAAATTGTTTTAAGGTTAGGTTATAATAATCGGTATTTCTCAGGAATGGTACAATATCTTTTCATGAGAGTTGTACCACTGGGCAAGGGGGACCCCTCCTTCCCTCCACACCGCGTGAGTTGACTACCATCGCATGCATTTCACGAAAAATAATGCGTTTCGTAAGCAGTATGTTCATTTGACAATATTTCGAGATTTTACAATATCGCCAGAGATATTACAATATAACGTATTTGACAATTTTACGGTGACATATATAAAATAACTGTCAAATTTATCTTATTGAGTCCTATCGATTCCTACGTATATGTACTGCCGTTCTGTATAATAACCCACACATGTCTGATTAGCTGATTTTCTGTATCCCATATTTTAATGTAAATCATAATAAGTAACGTGTAATTTTCTTTACTGGACAATAATAAGTATTGTAACAAGTGATCCTGTTCGTTTATTTTCGCACGCCACCGCCGCCTGCAACCTACCAACCTAACCTCCATCGTGCATACACTGCGTGGGGCTGACATCGGCAAAGCTAGGCCTCCACACCGCCTGGCTGGCTCTCTGCTCAACAGTTCACCTGTGTGGCTGATATTTAACGTTTTAACATCGCATCTGTAATTCCTGAAGATTTTATCAGAGGTTACGAACGAACGGATGGCCGATGGGGCCGAAAAGTTCTTTAGTGGCGACCGCGGACTGGAAGGGACCAGTCAATGTGGCGACACTTGGGGGAGGCCTATGTCCAGCAGTGGACGTTTTTCGGCTGAAATGATGATGATGTTGATGATTATCAGAGGTTTACCTACTAGTACAGCCACATTTCTGTAATTGGGGGCGAGCTTATTGCCATAAAGACGGCACAAATTCAGTCTCCGTGGTTGCTACTGAAGAATTCCTGATGGAAAGACTTAATAACACTTTGACCGACCCGGGAATCGAACCCAGGGGCTCATGCTCCTGCTGGGGTTGCGGGCTCTGTTGGGGTTGCGGGCCTGTTCGAAAGAGATACCGCGGCCCCGGAACATAAAGGGCGAGGAAGGAACATGGATGGGTTTTAGTCAGTAAAAGTCTGACACTCCCTCCCGCTCCGCCCAGAGTGGGAGAAGTCATTTGACGACTTCCCATCCTAAAAAAAAAAAAAAAAAAAAGGGGCTCATGCTCAGCAGTCGCGCTTGCTGCTACTAGAAGAACGAAGCAGTCATGCAGGTAGTCAATGTATTTACTACTAAATAATACATTTAGAACAACTCTACTAAGCTAAACTTTTCCTAAAAACCCGTTACGGCCAGGTTTCGTACCTAAAACCATAAAGTTGTAGGGAAACAATAATAACAATAACACTCTATATGAATTTGAAATAAGGTAATTTTCTCATTAACCTTCATAATTCATCCCATAACATTTTCACTAAATTGATCAGGAACAATTTCAAAAGTTTTCTCCGAACATCAAAAAAGTGACCGGTTTTTAATTAAAGCCCGCCCCATGATTGACGTTTCATTTTTTACCCGGATTTGATTTTGACAATTAAGAATAATGATGTTAGTTACCTACCCTTAAATTATGTAAAAAGTTTTGATGACCGAGGGTGAAATAAGGATGACATTTGATTGATTGAGTGACACAATTATTGATCAGTGATAGTAGCCATTCATCCAGTTTGGTCAGTGAATGGGTGATCATCCAGTAAATACCGAGTTTCCGTGCCTTGGAAAGCACGTCAAGCAGTTAGTCTCGGCTGTCATTTGTAGATCTTTGACAGTCGTTACAGGTAGTCAGTGGCGTGGTGAAAGTCTGATAACCAGTCGTAAGATTGGGGTATTACCCAATACTAATTGGGTTGTGAAGGTCAGATAGGTAGTCTAGCTCCGTTTAAAATACTGGTACAGCACCAGCTTAAAATGGGAAAGGTGTTATTCAGGTTCCACCAGTGGACAGTTCTTCGTATATGGCCGTCTCACGATGCCTGACGACGTGGGATGTCGGCTACCCGTGAAATACCGTCGTTGCCAGGTATCGTCTTTCTAATCCGTCCTAATTGCCACTTCAATGGCGGAAGGTTGGTGTCTTTGGTTTCAGATTTGCTGTGTTTTCCCTCCACTAGCTGCATTCGGTGAGACTGGAAGCCTACCCCAACATAGTTGGAAAAAGGTCAAGCATTTGATGATGAGTAGGCATTCATTATGTTTATTTTTGAAGTCTTAAAACACTGATTGCTGCCACTGGTTCGAACTTTGGAACTTTTGTTAAGTTAACCTCTACTACCCCACTGCTGGGCAAAGGCCTCCCCCATTGCTTTCCACCTCTCCTGGTGTTTTGCTTCCTCTTGCCGATCGGTCAGCAACGAGTTCAAATCATCCCGCCAGCGTTTCTTGGGCCTGAGGCCCTACTCCCTAACGCTTCGTCCGTATATTCGAATCTATCCGTCTCTCTCTTGCGCACGTCTGCAGATGAGTGCGAGTGAGAGACGCGGATAGATCCGAATATACGGACGAAACGTTAGGGAGTAGGGGCCTCTGCCTCGGTGACGACGACCATCTTCAGGCACGCACTGAGTGACGATTCTGGCCCATCGGTCCTAACCCATCGCGGAAATGTGACGCGTCCTGCTTTAATCCATTTTGCTGACCAACATATTCATCACATTATCATGTGATTTTTAGGGTTCCGTAGCCAAATGGCAAAAAACGGAACCCTTATAGTTTCGCCATGTCTGTCTGTCTGTCTGTCTGTCTGTCTGTCCGCGGATAATCTCAGTGACCGTTAGCACCAGAAAGCTGAAATTTGGTACCAATATGTATATCAATCATGCCGACAAAGTGCAAAAATAAAAATTAAAAAAAACATTTTTATTAGGGTACCTCCCCCAGACGTAAAGTGGGGAGCGATTTTTTTTTTAATTTTGACCCTGACGTGTGATATATTGTTGGATAGGTATTTAAAAATGAATAGGGGTTTTCTAAAATCATTTTTTGATAATATTAATATTTTAGGAAATAATCGCTCCGAAAGTCAAAAACAATGTGTCCCCCCCCCCTCTAACTTTTGAACCATAAGTTTAAAAAATATGAAAAAAATCACAGAAGTAGACCTTTATATGAACTTTCTAGGAAAATTATTTTCAACTTGATGAGTTGAATAGTTTTTGAGTTATATAGCACTTTTTCAAAAAAACGCAAATGATAACTTTGTTTTTCATACAAATACTATGAAAAACAAAGTTATTTTTGCTGACGAAAAATGTTGGTATTTTTAATGGTCTGGGAAGCTACGGAACCCTACAGTGAGCGTGGCCCGACACGCTCTTGGCCGGTTTTTTTTTCCAATAACTCTTGCCAAAATAATAAGAGTTGACTGAATTCTGGTATATCTGATTCCGATTGTCAAACGCTGTGTCATCCATGGATTCATAAAGTTTCAACCTTGCTTATAATCCGTTAGAATAAAATCTGACGAATTTCATAAAGGGATTCGACAGGAACATGGTAAGGTATCACCATCGATTCGCCATTTGACTGGAAAATCCAAGAACCGTCGAAATTAGATTTTCTGTAAATCCCACAAAAGCACGCATGGTGGCAATCGAGCTATACAAAACCAATTTTTGTGGTTGGAAAACGATGTACTGATAATATTTATACTGATAATTTTCATGTGTTTTGTCCTGTGCGGGCTAATAAATGCTTTTTCTTTCTTTCTTTATATAGTTTAACGTGTCGCTGCTGAACGCGTGGTGTTATGTCATCATCTGGAGAGCAGCGGTGGCCCAGCGGTGGCGGCTCCGACTTACGAACAGTAAGTCGTGGGTTCGGACCTAGGCAAGCGCATTACTTATTGTAATTTATTTTCGTCACCACTGCTCTCAAAAACGGTGAAGGAAAACATCGTGAGGAAACCGGCATGTCCTAGAACCCAAAAATTTGAAGACATGTGACATCTACCAAACCCCAGAGGGCTCGGCGTGGTGGATTTTAGCCCATAAGCAAAACACGCGCTGCGACGTGGAATTGCGGATACCAGCCCGTTGTACAATACAATACAATAGAATACTTCATCATCTGCCGAGCCTTTTCCCAACTATGTTGGGGTCGGCTTCCAGTCTAACCGCATGCAGCTGAATAACAGTATGTTACATGGAGCGACTGCCTATCTGACCTCCACAACCCAGTTAATACTTGGTAATACGATGCCACTTGGTAAGACTGCTTGTCAAACTTTTTGGGCCACTGACTACCTGTAACGACTGCCAAAGATTGACAAATGACAGCCGGGACAAACTGCTTAACGTGCTTTCCGAGGCACAGAGAAAACTCGGTATGTAATGGGTGGTCACCCATTCACAGACCAACCTAGGCAAGCACGGCTTAACCTAAAGATCGGCCCAAGCGGCTGTTATTATTTAGCCATGAGCTCCTGAACGCATGGTGTTATGTACTTGTAAAAGGACCCCTAAAGCCGTCAACGAAACATTCTGTATATTAATAATTAAACTTCTTGCTTCTGCCAGGATCTTCACCAGCGTGAAGTTTGATAATGTCCTATGAGATCTTACTACCAGGACAATAGGGGAGAGAACAAAAAAATAATAATTAGTCCGTCAGTTAGATTATCAGCAAATAGTTGAACCGTATTTTTTATTTGTCAAAACCAAAATTGATGAAGATACGACGCTTTTAAAATTCTCATTACGTCACGCCTAGGTATACCTAAGTTTTAGCGAGTTATGACGTCACGGGCCCCCACTCCTAGTTTTGATGCGTTTTATTTATCAATATTCATTGATTTCCAAAAACAAAAAAATTCGTGTCCATTATACAACGTGTAACAAAAAGGTGGTGGTGGTTACGATGGTGGTTCCATAGAGAAAGTTGTTCAGTTTGATGGTCTGTAGCACACCCTTTCATATGACTATGCCCTTTCTGTTACTATGACTGGTAATTAGTGTACGAAACTTTAACACGTGATTGTGCTCATGATAAAAAACAACTTTTACTAGGGGATCAAAGCTGCAATCACGACAAAAATATCAGCTGTTCAGTACATAAGGCGAACAAAAATGTACTGAACAGCTGATATTTTTTTCGCGATTTCAGGATTGGTCCAAAAGTTGTTTGTTATCATAAGCAAAATATCGTGTTTAAGTTTCGTACTCTAATTACCAGTCACCCTATATAACTGATAGACTATATAGATTTGCAATGTTAATCCGGGTTATAAACCACCTGTGTGCAAAATTTCACCCAAATCCGTTCAGTAGTTTTTGCGTATCCATTCACCCATACTCACAAACTATCGCATTTATAATTTTTGGAAGTGAACATTTTTCTTTTTTTTCTGTATTCAATGAACTAAAAATACAAAACTAGCTTATCCGTAATCACCATAAATTACTCCACCATTTGAAACTTAAGTTATTTCCCCTTTTATTTCTACGAGCACAAAATCAGACCATAAACTGTTCCTAAATATTTTTACAGGTGAAAATTAAGCCATGGTTTTTTTGTTCAAACGATAACAACCTCTGATGTCATGGAAAATAAGAACTATTTCAGCTTAAATAAAGAAAGGTAGCGCAATACTACGCTTTCATATCGTGTTTAGCGGATAAGCTTTGTTTGTCAAACAAAATGTAACTTTGTGGTTTGAAAGGAAAGGTTTATTTTTCGTTTTCGGGGTTGAATCATTGTTGGGAACAGATAACAAAGGATGAATTTGCATAGAAATAAACAAGGGTTGATTTCTAACGATTTATGGGTACAGCAGCCTGGAATAGGCTTTGTTTTCGTCTAATATCTGTCTTACCTCAAAGGTTGTATCAATTTGAACCTGGTTTAAAGAAGGGTTGAATATTTGTTCAGAAGTTTATTTGTTTCTTCAAGACTAAGGCCTGAATTCTTGTCGCACTGACGGTCGGTCGCGTACGGTCGGTCGTGACGTCAGCGAGATCATAATACGGTTGTCGGTCGCCGCTGACGTCAGCGTCGCAGTATGGTGCTTTATATAACACAATCGACAGTGAAAACCCAATAACACTTTGCCCGACTTAGGACCTTATGGCTCTTTAGTAAATTGATCCCGCTCATTTGGATCCCGCGGGGGACGAGTTTACTAAATTATTATTTTAGCCTTTTATGGCATCGATTGCAACCACTAGAACAAGATTTTTTTGCATTTAAATATTTATAAAATTAGTGTGGACCCTCTAATATAGGTGTTAAGATAACATTTTAATACACCCCGTAATGTTTGTGTTTTTGTACTTACGTTTTTGACTACTGTAATCCAAAATTTCCGAATAACTGCATAGCCTTTATTTGGAGGCTTACCATGCATTTTCGCCTTTTAATTCGTATTATTTATAGCATTTCTGTACATTTTAGGTTATCAGGTGCCTAGCCTTTTCTCATGTATGTTGTTGTTCTGAAATAAAATTAGCCTAAAATCAAAATCAAAGCATTTATTTCAAGTAGGCCAGTTACAGGCACTTTTGAATTGTCGCAACAAAAATGAACATTTAAAGTAGCTACAGTCCCAGTCACAAGACATAAAAACTGTGAAAGTACTGTAGTTGCCCATTCCCTAGCGTAGATCTCTATGGAGAAGAACGGGCAAGAAACTCCATGGACACTCTTTTAAATCAAAATATTGTTACAAAATCTTGGTTACATCATTCATGTTGAGATGGTATATTATGTGAGAACAATGTAGCAAGATGTGCACGTTAAAAGTGTCCATAGCAAAATAAAAATAAATTACAACTCAAAAACAAAATAATTCAAATAAACCATGGCGACTAAGAGATGACCAGTCACAACTGACAGCGCCCGTTCACGAACATGACGCATGGATCAGCACCATTCAGCTCAACCATTTTGAAGGGAACTAAATGGTCCGACACACGCGCCACCATCAGCGAGACATTTGAGTGAGCATGACATACTCTCAACCGCCAGGGCACATTCAAGTCAAGAACTGCCGTAGGTTTCCAGTGAATGATAGCTTACTAGTACATGGTACTCACACAATATGGGCTATGCGATTATATAATACTAACATTGAATCTATACAATGCAAAGATAAGTTTGTACAATCTTCAGCAGCTCCAACAATACCATTTAATGCTATCAATTTTTGCGCCCCTGTCCATGTGGAGCAGGACCAGCATTAAGCCAAGCATTTTTATCAGCGATATAATCGCTTAACTTGTAATATGCTTGTTTACATAGTGTGCGTTTAACGCATGTTTTAAATTTCGTCTCATTCAGTTCAAGAATACTTTGTGGAATTTTATTATAGCATCTCAAACAGTACCCCATGAAAGATGAGTCTACTTTAGCGAGTCTAAAGCCTGGCTGAACTAGTTGGTCTCTATTTCTAGTACTGTAATTGTGTCTGTCGCCTCTTTTACCGAAAAGATGCAGATTTTTTCTAACGTACATTATGTTTTCGTAGATGTATTGGCAATGAACCGTCATGATGCCAATATCCTTAAAAAGTTCCCTTAGAGAATCACGCCTACGAAGATTGTATATGGCTCGGATGGCTCTTTTCTGCAGAATAAATATAGACTCAATATCTGCAGCCCGTTCCCATAGCAAAATACCGTAAGACATTATACTATGGAAGTAACTAAAATAGACCAGTCTAGCGGTATCTACATCAGTGAATTGACGGATTTTTCTAATGGCATATGCTGCTGAACTTAAGCGCCCCGCGAGAGATGTTAAATGAGAACCCCATTGTAGCCTTTTTTTTTTTTTTTTTTTTTTTTTAGGATGGGAAATCATCAAAATAATGACTTCTCCCACTCTGGGCGGAGCGGGAGGGAGTGTCAGACTCTTACTGACTAAAACCCATCCATGTTCCTTCCTCGCCCTTTACGTTCCGGGGCCGCGGTATCTCTTTCGAACAGTCCCGCAACCCCGGCAGGCTTCGGCCCTTGCGGGCCCCTCTCTGCTGCTGACATCTCTTTGAGGCGCGCGTGGAACACAAACGCGCCGTCGACACGGCCTGTCGTCACTAGACGGACGGACGGCTAGCTAGCCCATAGCTAACCGTCCACAGGCCCGCATCTACGGTGGCCGGTAGCCACCACGTGGCCCCCGACGCCCGGTGCGTCTCCCGCGGCGGCCGGGAAGAGAGGCTCTCTCCCTCTCTCGTTCCGCCACCTCCTTCGCCAGCATGACTGCTTCGCAGAAGGAGGTGACGGCTTCCCATTCCGTCTCGCTCCGGACCATGGATTGAACCAGGGCCGGACGCGAGAGGTCGCCGCCGCCGATCGCCGCTACGAGGACACGGCGGTGCTCCGCCCACGCAGGGCAGACCTCCACCGTGTGCTCCACCGTGTCCTCCGGTCGATCCTCGCAGTGGAGACACCCGGGCGTTTCCTCCCGCCCGATTCGGTGCAGGTACCTCCCGAAACATCCGTGTCCGGTGAGGACCTGCGTCAGGCGGAAGGTGAGGACGCCGTGGCGCCTCTCTAGCCACTCCTCAAAGAGGGGACTTACCGCCACTATCGTGGCGTGCCCTGCACGGGGTACCCCATTGTAGCCTTGAATCAAGCGTAAGCCCCAGGAAAACCGTTTTATCTACGAATTCGAGTTTCTCTTTATTCAATATTATCTCACAATCACTACTTTTAACATTCGGTACTGAAAATCTTATGCATTTAGTTTTTTTTTCATTCAATACCAAATTGTTTGCTGTGAACCAATTTTGGACCTGAAGTAGGGCATCATTCACGTCATCTAGATTTTGGGCCCGTCTATTTATCTTAAAAATTAGAGAAGTGTCATCAGCAAACAACACCATATTTTGAGGTTGGTGTTTCAACAAATAGGGTAGATCATTTATATATACTAAAAAAAGGAAAGGACCCAATATTGAGCCTTGCGGAACCCCCATTTTTACATTCAAACCCTGTGAATTAACACCATTTATTTGAACATGTTGTTTTCTATCGCTCAAATAAGATTTTAGCAGGCTAAGTGCAAGTTTACCCAGTCCGTAATGCTCCAGTTTCAAAAACAATGTGTCATGATTTACGCAATCAAAAGCTTTGGAGAGATCACAGAAAATTCCTATTGCGTCTTGGAACTCTTCCCACGCAGCAAATATGTGCTTTAATAGGGTTACACCGGCGTCAGTTGTACAACGTCCCTTGGTGAAACCATACTGTTGATCATGTAAGATTCTGTTGGTGTTAAAATGATAAAGCATTTGATTAAGCATTACTTTTTCAAAAACCTTGCTAAAAACTGGTAACACGGATACAGGTCTATAATTATTGGAATCTTTACTGTCCTCGGATTTGAAAAGAGGTATGACTTTACTGTATTTCATTAAATCCGGGAAAACTCCTTGGTCTACACATAAATTAAAAATTAAAGCTAAATACGGGGCTATGGTCTCAAGTATAGATGTACAAACTTTGATAGACATTCCCCATAAATCTTCGGTCAGTTTGATTTTAATTTGCCGGAAAGCTTTAATAACTGTCATAGGGTTAATGTGTTTAAATTTAAATTCAGCCAGGCAGCCAGACACATTCGCCTTTAATAAGCCAATTGAGGCTTCAGGTGAGGAATTAAGAGCCTCCGTAGTTTTTATTGGTATTTCGGTAAAAAAATTAACAAATTCTTGAGCTACTTCCTGATCAGAGCTTTTAGGACCACATGCTGTATCTAATGTAAAGTTATTATTACGTATTTTCTTTCTGTTAGTCTCGTTATTTATGACTTTCCAAACGGTCTTTATTTTATTTTCTGCTGTTTTGATCTTGTTGCTTATGTGCAGGGCTTTAGCAACCTTGCAAGTATTTCTAAAAATCTTTGAATACGTAGCAACATACTTGCTAAAAGTTTCAGTGTTTATAAAAGGCTTAAGGCTATAAAGCTCAAATAGCCTTTCCCTACTTTTCTGATACCTCTAGTTGCCCAATCACTAAATATAAATTTAGGGCAAATACTCTTTGTCTTCTTTTCAAAAGTTTTGTTGAATTCCGTGTGAACTAATGAAAAGAAACGATCATACAATTGATTTATATTAATATCCTCTTGGCTCATTACACTTAACTTGTTCTGTAGGGAAATATTATACCTATTTAATTTGCTAGAAGTTATAGGTCTAAATTTAATCTGAACTTTTTGTATTGGAGTTTTACAACTAAAAGTTACAGTTTGTCCGCTATGGTCAGACGGCAAACAATTTATTATGGCTTTATCTAAGTAATCACAATCGCAGAAAACATTATCTATACAAGTAGCAGAAGAAGTTGTGATTCTAGTGGGTTCAATAAAAACGTTAGTCAAGTCAAATGACTTAAAAAGATTTAATAACCGACTGCTATTTGAATTTTCTTCTAAAATATTGATATTAAAATCACCACAAATTATTGTAGCTTTATTACTGGCTGCAAGTTTTGCCAGGACATCTTCCATTATTGATTCAAATATGGAAAAGTTTTGATAGTTTGGGGGTCTGTACACACACACAATAACATGCTTATCTAGCTCAACACAGGACAGTTCGACGCAATGTTCAACCGAGAGACCTACTATGTCATTACGTTGCTTATATTTAAAACTATTTTTTATTAATATTAGGGAACCTCCACGAAGCATAGTTTTACGATTAAAGCAGCTACCCACCATATAGTTCTCATAATTAATAAGCATTTGGTAATCCTTTAGCCAATGTTCAGTAAAACAAATAATGTCAAACTTACTACTTTCTAAAAACAATTCAATTTCTAATAATTTCGAAGAAATGCCTTGGATATTTTGGTGGAATAATTTTAAGGTGTTCTGCTGAGGCCCTTTTTTACTAACTAATTGAGTGCAAGAAGGTACCTTGCTGTTGGTAGGATTAACAAAAATATTGTTAATGGTACCTTCTGTTGTCTCACTTTCTAGTTTAAATTTATATTTGAAGTGAGGCCGGAGACTCCTGTGCCATCCTCAGACGATAAGACCCTATCACTAATAAACCCTAATTGAGAATTTTCCACGGTGACAGATGGATCCTCCTCAGTACAATGTTTGTAAATATTTATAGCACTAGTGCTATATTCATTTGTGCCAGTCACCTGTACATTAGTAGAATTACTAATCGTCGCAGTGTTAATAATATAACTAAACTTAGACATACTATTTATGTCTGTGTGAATACTATAAGCTAATAGCCGAGCTATTTTGTGTCTACATACAATAGGTAGATACACCTTACCCCGTGTCGACTTAAGATTACCAACTATAGTGTTGATATCCAGATACATAAGCCTGTCACTATAGTGACCTACTAAAAAATGTACATGTTTATTCAACATATGTATATAATCGTTTTTCCTACTACTTAAATTTTCAAAATATGGAAAAGCACACAATATGATTTTATTACATCTTAACTTTAGCAACTCAGAAACACAGTCAGTGATATCTTCCTTTTTTACATTAGAACTATTACCAACACATAGAGTAATGGTAGTGTTAAGATAACAATAATTTTTTATTACTGATGCCATTACTTGTTTGTAGCTTGACCCTGGCATGCAATAATTTTGGGTAAAGTAACTCAGGTTATTACTGATCAATTTACCTAGCCCTCTACCCATACTATCAGAAAACATAACTGAATGATCACAATCATTACAATCAGGTGAAACAAAATGACTAATCTCAGGCTGTACTACTTGTGAATCATGGTTTTGATGGATGATAAAGTTCTGAGCACTCACAGCTTGAGACGGGTCCTCCGTTGCCTCAGGCTGGAGGGCATCAAGACTGGGTTCACTCCGACAAGTACAATGAGTGTTGCTGAGAGTCAGCAAGTCCACTTTGTCAACCAACTCATTTGTGACAAGAATATGCTCCTTAATTTGTTTTTTAGAGCTTTCATATTTATTATATAAAGATTTTAGTGACTCATTCAGTGCCTCAATTTCAGATTGTAAGCGCTGAGTGTCTATTTCATAAATACTTGTACTGTCTTCTAACTTAATTTGATAGTTATTTAATCTATTAACAAGAGAAACACGTTCTTTCCTTAATTGAATATTTTTGGAAAAGTGCTTTTGTTGTTTCTTGTGTTTATGACATTTTTTAATGATTTTATTCAATCTTGCATATTTCTTAATTTTATTTTTACTTACTTTATGGTATGAATTATGTTTCAGTAAGGAGTCCTCTGTAAGGTCTATTGTTATGAGGGAATGAGGGTTACAATTTGTATTTACTAGTTCGTTGTACAAATGATCAGTTTCCATAACCTGAGTACGATCCTGTTCCTTTTTTAAATTTAAAAGTTTAACATTAGCATGGACTAATTCCTCCTCTAGGTCCCTAATTTTACACAAAGCCTCCTCATATAAGTTGCTGCAGCTGTGGAACCCATCCGTGACCACCCTTAGGTGATCCCTAAGAATGATTTTCACCAAACAGCGAGCATCGAATCGGATTGGAGCGGATTTTACAATTTTAAAACGATATTAAATCGTAAACACAATATTAAAAGTATATATTACCATGCCGCGCACACCAGCTTGACCTCGGGCATCTTCTGCGACACGCGATCGTAGCCGAAAGTATGATGTGACGTGCGATCGGCTCCATTCGCCTGTCATCGTATCCAATACGTTAGGAATCACTATTTGACCAGGCGCAGAAACGGATACGTTCGCAAGCGTCGGTACCGAAGCCGATTGTATGCGTCGACATCCTGCCGGATGCGATCGGCTCTCGCCGCATCCGTTCGTATCCGATCCGATGCGATTCGTGCCGTTTGGAGTAAATTATTCTTAATTAAGTAAATATTTTCTCTCTTTCTTATACCCGCACTCCGTATATTACACGTCCAAGCATGAAAACTACCAAAGTGCCTCCATAGGCTCCGTATCAAAGCGATATGATCACTACAATCACGAATGAGTAGTTAACATAACTGTGGTTAAGATGACATCAGAGATAATTATTTAATTAGTTTCTTAACGTTTGTTGAGGACATAAAAAATATTGATTGGAAGTTGCTTAAATACTTCTTGGCTTGACGAGTTTATTTAATTTAAATAATGTACGTGATTGAGAAAAGGCTAGGCAGATGATCATGATCGAGGAAACGCATAAAAATAACAAGTCTGCCACCTTTAGGAGTCCGCCATATTGGATTTAGAATGATGTCACTGAGTTAACCATGTAATGTCGTTCAAACTAAACATGTAAGCACAGTGTCGTACGTCGAAGTGCGTTAAATATTTCTAATTTTATTAAACTACAGGTGAAACTTCAGCGACTGAATTATCGGTCGTATTCGGTTGGTTTGGCAGTCGCGTAATGCGTTGCGTGATGTGTCTTATAGGGAACTTGAAAAACACTGCGACCGTATTCCGGTCGCTACCTAACACTTGAATTCGAAATTTTCGTTACTTGCAACTGTTATATTTAGTGTAGTTATAATTTTACTTAGTACTAATTATACGATTGTTTAAAAATAACACTACTATACCAAAATGTACAGTTTTGTAACAGGTATCTACTTCTAAATATAAAATATAAATATCGCAGGACATTAGTGCTAAGCAAGCCTTGTGTCGTGGACACCAGACCACATAAAGGGTGTAAAACACCTCTCCACGAAGCCGAAATGCACTTGTTCTCCCCACATTGCGATCATTTTTTTTTGTTCTACACCATACCTGGGAACCTTGTAGTTACGGAGATTTAAGATTTATTTAATTTTTTTTTTCACAACTTTTTGACAAGTTTTTTTTTGTAAGATTTTGACTTTTAACACCTCCACGACCCCCGTACTATTCAATCCATCCATCAGCACAATGTTTCAAGTACGTTACATTGAGTTATACCACGAAACATGATTTATAACCTCAAAAAAAAAGTTGTTTCCCAGCAATAATTTCTGCGTAAAGTTACTTAGTTTGATGTACAGAATGCTTGGTTAACGGCTTTGTGATGAGGTGGTTTACACCCTGTATATACTTTTTTTTGTTTGTAAATACATACTTATTACCTATACGTATAAACATCCATGACTCGGAAACAAATGCACAAACATTTATGCATGCATTTATTATTATTTTTTTATGCTTATCACACAAACATTTGCTCCTACCGAGATTCGAACCCAGGACCCTTTTTTTTTAGGATGGGAAATCATCATATAAATTCTCCCACTCTGGGCGGAGCGGGAGGGAGTGTCAGACTTTTACTGACTAAACCCATCCATGTTCCTTCCTTGCCCTTTATGTTTCGGGGCCACGGTATCTCTTTCGAACAGTCCCGCAGAACCCTGGACCCTAAGAACGTAAGGCAGCCTCACTACCACCACGTCATTCGCACATCGCGCCACTTTCAGACTTCCTCTTATGTACTCATTTCTTATTTTATCCATTCGCGTAACACCACACATCCCCTTAATATTCTCATGTCAGTCATATGCAAATCCCTCTCATTCATTCCTTTTTACTTCTTAATTATTAGGTACCTATCACAAAACTTTTTATAAGACTTCAAGCCAATCACTAAACATTAATTTCTTTCATACCCTTTCCGATAATTGTCAAAATTGTTCACACGCATTGCTTCTCCATTTTGATGGTTATCAATCGATGATTCTGATAAGTAATTATAATTAGTGTGTTTCATATTAATTGACGCTTAACCAACAGGATGCGCTACTGGTTTTTATAGTATTTAATTTGTATTTGATCGGTTGATGTTATCTTGATGGCTATAGAAAGTTGGTAGTTAATTTCGATAGTGTATTGGCGTTCAGTGAATGTGAGAAATATTGTATTTTTCGTAACATTGAGTGGAGCTGAATATGTTTTTTTAAGTGTTAATTTTGCACCAAGGAATAAAACATGTAGTGTGTACTGTTTTCGAATCACCATCATCTGCTTAGCCGTTTCCCCAACTGTGTTGGAGTCGCCTTCCAGTCTAACCGAATGCAGCTGAATACCAGTATTTCACATGGAGCGACTGCCTATCTGACCTCCACAACCCAGTTAGTACTGGGTAAAACGATACCACTTGGTAAGACTGGTTGTCAGACTTTTTTGGGCACGGTTTAACCTATAGATCGACCCGAGCGGCTTTTATTATTTTCCCCCTTGCCCCCTGGTACCACTCCTAAGGAAAGGTAATGCACCATTCCTAAAAAAAACATAAATGCAACCTTAGCTCAAAACACTTTTTAGTCGCCCAAAAAGCGACAAAGCTATTTCTGTCTGCAGGGTTTAAAAAAACTTAACTAACCTAAACGTCGCGTCGGGGTGCTTCAAGTCCCGATCATGGGGGCAGAGATACATCTTCTTCCATTTTTCCTTAATATAAAGTTAAATTTTCAGGAAGTAACCTTGGCTATGAATTATATTTATATGATGAAAGTTAAAGCTACGAAAGTTAAAGAAACAAAAGAAAGTTGAAACAATAACGAAAGCTATAACATTTTTTTGCAGACGAAGTCATGGGCGAAGGTCTAGTTAGAAATAAGGTACAAAAAAACGCACCCGGTTTGATTAATCCATCAAAGTGAAAGCCAAAATAGGCTTGACGTAGGCTTTTTATAACAAATGTATCAAAATAAAATCACTGAAAGGTTTTCATGAAAAGACAAATTTTTCACGGCGCTTTTCAATACGTAGGTAAATGGTCCTTTTTGTTAAAAGCTACTGTTAAAAAATAAAAGCATTACCACAGTAAAAACATGTAAAAGGATCACTTTGCACTATGTTATAAAAATAATCAAAATCAAGTCTCTGTGCTTCCAGAGATAAAATAATTGTGGGAGTGGTATTTTGGACACCAAAAAAAAAACGATTCCTAGCAATGTTTTTCCGTGTATGCTTTATTAACATCATAATTATTCACGATAAGCATTACTTTTCTGTAGTTTACTTACTTTGTGGTCCACCTATTGTCATTTTCCAGTAAATTTACTCAAAGTAACCGCTTTTTGTCCGAAATAAGTTTCGCCTGATATGTTTTGTATGTTTTTAATGTGGTTTATAATGAAAGGCTAATTTGCGTTAAATTAGCGTTATTGAGGTAACTGAAGTGTCTTTTTTTCGCAGATTATTTGCTAATTAGTTTATTAGACAGCTTATTAAGTGACAATTAAATTATAGCAAAAATTTATACAGTGTGTCCGGACATGGACTAGCGATATTCTAAATACTTAAATATAAACTATTTTAAAGTACAATTACACCCTAGGCTTGGGTCCAATACACTTACCTGCTATGTGGCAGCCATTTTGTTTTTTTGTTGAAATATGCTCTATGTGAGTACAAAAAATCATATCTCTCAAAGAAGGAAGGACCTGGTTTGCTCAAAGCCTCAAACTAAACATGCTTTTGCTAGTCGATTCTATGTGTTTTTAGGTCCTTTTCTGTATAATAGACTGAACAAGAAACTAAACTTCTATTGTCTAAGTTATAGGAAATGTAGATTTGTAATATCAGATTATTTAGCGACACCTAATTACACGGACACGGAAAAACTTCTAGAAGTCTTAGTTTGATTATAATTAGGGTCCTGGGTTCGAATCCCGGTAGGAGCAAATGTTTGTGTGATGAGCATGGACATTTGTTTCCGAGTCATGGATGTTTATATGTATAATAAGTATGTATTTACAAACAAAGAAGTATATATGTAGTATATCAACTATCTGGTGTCCACGACACAAGCCTTGCTTAGTGTGGCACTAGATGGCGCTGTGTGTTAATGTCCAGCGATATTTATTATTTATTTATTTATTATTATTTATTTATTATTATGTTATGCCCTCGTATCTACTTTGTACACATCTCCTACCTAAAATTAGTTGTAATGTTTATTGTTTTTGTACCAATTTGATTTTTGTTGTAATTGTTATTAGATTTATTTTATTTTGAAAACTTTTACTGTCCTAATTAAATTATGCAATGTAAAGTGATGGCCTGAAACTCAGGTTTAAATAAACCTGGATCAGGTAGGTCGTTACCCAACATTTGTTTTGACAATTTCGTTACCAGCAACGGCAGCAACTGTTTTATATATTGTAATTGTAGTTTTATTATAAGCACTAATTATACAATTATTAAAAATAACTATACTGCACTTAAATGTATACTTTTGTAAACCTTCTTCTTATAAATAAATTATTATTAAAAAATTATTCTTCTTAGTTTTAGTCATACCGAGATAAAAATTAGCTTATTCGAAAGGCCATAATATTGTCTACCCTCTGCATTACAAATCAATGTGTTAACAATTCCATAACGTTTTTTTTTTATTATGAAAGTCAAAAAACGAAACATGCGAATCAATCAATAATTGTTAATTACTACAAAAACACCCCAGACTAGTGTAATTGTATTTTAAAATAGTTTATATTTAAGTACTAAGAATATCGCTAGTCGGTGTCCAGACACACTGTATATATTTTCCCGGTTTTTCTCCAAATAAAAAAAAATGCCAACAAGAACATACACTGACTGGTGGGGCAATTTGGTGTGACTGTGGGTCAGTCGCGATCTTTTAACGTTTTTTAAGTAAAATAAATTTCCAGCAACAAAAACTTTAAAAATTGCTCGTAGTTAATCTATATAGGACATTTAACTTTAAGATTTCACAAAGTGTCTTGCCTAGTTAAACGCCTACGAAAACATAGTAATACACAAAGAGTTTCCTCAACCAGTACTGAGTTGTGGAGGTCAGATAGGCAGCTGCTTCAAGTTAAATACTATCTGTATTTAACTTGAAGCAGCTGCCTGCTGCTGCTGCAGGATTTGGCTAAACTGGAAGCCGACCCCAATATAGTTGGGAAAACGCTAGGCTTGATGATGTTTACAAATACAGTGTGTTAGGTATTTTAATTTTTAAGTTTGCATGCTGAAAGAAATCAGAGAAATATGGGAAATCTTTTATTCGATAAGACCATCATGTACCATACCATATTTCAAGCGAAGCAAGGATCTTGAATCTTGATGAACTTGTCTCATTCCCATAGGTATTCCTAACCACTTAAAAGATTATACACATTTTCGTATCTGTTTTCGCCATCAATTTCATATTTACTTATGGCTGACTCGACACAAGTTCTCGACCTCGCCACCAGAGGGCGCCAGAAGCTGAACTGTCATTCAGACCACGTGACCTGTAATTTGGCGAACGGAAATGTTATCAAACTACGTTTCCGGTTCCGGTTGTTCATAATGGGGCACCATGTATAGTATGGTTAAGTTGTATGGGGGATTAAAGTCTTTATTCACCGAAAAGATAACGGTCTGTTTATCTAAAACAGCTGTCACTGTTACATGTTACCATACAAAAATGTGTTTTAAACAGCTGTTTTCAGATAGTCAGACCGTTATCTTTTTGGTGAACATGGACCTTATTTTAACATACATAGTTTGATATCACAAAATTGGAGTGATTACTTGGCAAGTAAAGGATTTTCATAACATAATTATTTTATAATATAACGCCTGTTACTCTTAAAGGGATTAGGCAAGGGCACCACCTTTCATCAATTTCAGAAAGTAATACCATGGTATTCATTACATTGGTACATTTTAAAAGTTTTTGTTAAATTAAAAAAAAAGTTTTTATGCGGCTTTATTGTATAGTAATTACCTAATCGAGTTGTAAAAAAAAAATATTTTAAGGTTACCACTTTAAAAAAAATAAGTGCTTTTTATTTATTTAAAATGTACACACAAAACTAAACACACACCCACACTTTTTACTTAAAAATACAAAAACTTAACTTTTCCTTTAATTCTGCGCAGTAGGATAAAAACCCACCCAAATCGAAGCACCATAATCCGAACAAGGACACTGATCTGCATTCATTTCACGTGCCTTACAGTCAGCAAAAATTCCCTACCCTGCGGTGTTCCGCTGAAAATAATGTACGTATGAATTTCATGGTTAAACCTAGTGAACAGCCACAAAGAAATGGCGGTAATGAAATGCTGAGTACAGGTGTTTCTACCCTTTGGGAAATTGGGAATGGGGTCCGTATCGATCGTTTTTGGTGCAAAGTTTTGCTGATGTATTTTGGAAATTTAGGGGGTTATGGTACCGGGGCTGCGGGACTGTATGAAAGAGGTACCGCGGCCCCGGAACGTAAAGGGCGAGGAAGGAACATGGATGGTTTTTAGTCAGTAAAAGTCTGACACTCCCTCTCGCAACGCCCAGAGTTTGAGGGGTCATTTTAAGATTTCCCATCCGAAAAAAAAGGGGTTTATGGTAACTATACAAGCTAGGAGTGAATCTAAAAAACAATTCGATCTAAAAACGAATAGGAAAACTGAGTATAATGTGAGTAAAAAATCGAATAATCGATTATCATAATCAATTAGGGATCCTTGTGGAATCGTACACCTAACGTACCTTTTCAACGAATAACATTTGTAGAAAAGGTTCCAGTACTTAATCTTGTAAATCAACAATCCTCGATTGGTTTCTGATAAACTCGAGAATACGAAATATAAATGTGTTACATGTAGATAATTTAGTTCAAGAATTTATTTATTCATAATATCTAGACTTCATTAAGCAATTTATATTGTTTTTGTGTTCACAGTGCCCTTCATCTGCAGCCTTTTCTCAACTTTGTTGGAGCCGGCTTCCAGTCTAACCGGATGCAGCTGAATACCGGTCTGAACTTCACAACTACCACCTTAGGTAAGAATGGTTATCAATCAGACTTTCGGGTCACCAACCACATGACAGTAACGACTGTCAAAGATCTACAAATGACAGCCGAGACCATCGCCTTAACGTACTTTCTGAGGCACGGAGAAAACACAGATTGTATATTATAAGGGGTCACCAATCCATGGAACAATCCTGGAAATACAGCTTAACCATGAAAATTGACCAGTGTGGCTTTTACTACTTATTTAGCTACGAGTTTCTTTGTAACGTGTAGGGTACCTTAGGAACAATGAGAAACCCCTCAATTGTTTAGCTCTGATTCAATCTTGACAAGGAGACTGTAGCGCTTTTTTTATAATTAAGAGCTAGGGCACCTTAAGAAAGTATTGTGTGGGATAAGATAAAGCTGTTGGAGCATGTGATTGCAATTCTATTCAATGAACTTAGCTGTTTTTTTCTCTAATAGTAAAAAGGGCAGAAAGGCTACACAGCTCTTCTTATGCCACATTGAGCTTAAAAATATCGTATTATCCACCCTGCACATACATGTATGACAACTCTCCATAGTTTGATGGGTCTTATTAACAAATATTGATTCTTAGAACCTTTCAACGGATGGCCAATGGGGCCGAAATGATCTGGAGTAGCGATCGCGAACCGGAAGACGATGCGTTCGAAGACCTCCTACTAGATGGACCGATGACTTGGTGAAGGCTGCGGGAATCCGTTGGATGCAAGTCGCACAGGACCGGTCAATGTGACGACTCTTGGGGAGGCCTATGTCCAGCAGTGAACGTCTTTCGGTTGAAACGACGACTTAGAATCTGAAACTCTCTAGCCTTTTCTTGATGAGCATTGACCCAATTTTAAGGGTTCCGTACCGAGGGATAGTCTCCACTTTGAGCTCGCTGTCAGCAAGGTGTATCTCATGATCCGTAATAAATGGACAGTTAAAAATTTCACAGAATGGGACTGAATGTGAACAAAAAATTCTTAAAATAAATTGAAAATTAAAGAGGCTACCCTACTATGATCATACGGAACCCTACATGTACGAATCCGACTCGGACTTGGCTGTTTTTTTTACTATAATCTGGCTTGTACACTGCTTCACCGATCAGCGTCTCAGTCATAATTTTAAATAAATAAATAAATGAATATCGCTGGACGTTACACACAGTGCCATATAGTGCCACATTAAGCAACGAGGCTTGTGTCGTGGACACCAGATAGCTGATACATAGATACTTTTTGTTTGTAAATACATACTTATTGTACATATAAACAAGGTGAAGTGTTTAGTCGTTTTTATCGTTGATGTTAAATTTGCCAAAAAAACCTCAATATCCTACAATAAGCATTATTTTCTACCTCTCAATTATAAAAGAAATCGCCCCGCTCGTGTCCAGATTGACACAGAGCCAAACAATCGAGCTCGGTCCCTAATCTCGCCAATAAATTACTTTTATCTCCAAGATTTTCCAAGTAGCCCCCGATTTGGCTGAACTAAAGGCTTTTATAAGTAATGCGACAATCGGTTTCGAAAATAATGTTGTTTCTAGATTGTTGGGTGCTGGGAATAAAGATAGGAAAAGGTATTGTTTATTAGGACCAAACTTTTGTATATCGATAAATTTAGTGGTAATAGTTTTTTAGACGAAATGTATAAACAAGGTATAATATATGTCAGTGGCAACGCTAAGAAAATGCTAAGGGGTGTGTGTGGGGAACGCGAATGGTTTAAATATAAAATGAGTACCTACATAAAAGGAAGTCTGAAAGTGGCACCGAGTGCTAGTGACTTAGGTCCATGTTCACCTAAAAGATGACAGTCTGGTTATCCGAAAACAGCTGTTTAAAACACATATTTGTATGGGAACATGTCACAGTCACAGCTGTTTTTAGATAATCAGACCGTTATCTTTTCGGTGAACATGGACCTTAAAAGTTGCGTGGTAATCGACTGGCTTGATAAGAACATGATTGTGATGCGGAAGAATAAGTATTATGTCGTGAGGCAAGTTTACAAGTTAAGGTTATTAAAACAGTAGAAAAAGACCACAAAAACTATGGAAGCGTCTGATGAGAAGAATAAAAGGAAGTATGAAGTTTAAAAGGGCTCTGAACCCAATTTTAATTGAGAAATGTTATTACATTATTGTAGTCGACGGAATTTTAGTTCTTCTGCATTTTATTACTTTTTGGGGTCTCTAATAATGAAGATGAGATCAAAATGAACATCCAAAATGGCGCCGACGAATTTTTTTGGTTTTTCATCATGGGTGTCGTTTCCGTGGTTTTTGGTGTCCCTGATAATGAAAATGAGGTCAAAATTAACATGGGAGAAAAAGTTAAAACAGTTCTCTTTTTTTTTTCTTTTGGGCACTGTTAGGTAGAGGTGTATCTAATCCTACACCCACATTTCGCACATTTAGCTTATTTCTATCAACCGGGCACAAATAATATAATAACACTTTGCCCGTCCCGGAAATCGAACCCAGGACCTCATGCTCAGTAGCGCTTGCGACAACAGTCTCACACATGAACCATCAATATTTTCACGCGAACGAAGTCGCGGGCAACAGCTAGTAAGTAATAAAAATCAGGAACACTAAACAACACTAAAAAAGAAAATTGGTTAACAAGTCCTAAGGAAAATCAGCTAAAACAATACTCCATTTAAACCTTCATTTCACTCAATTGCTTTTATACAACTTTCAAACAAAAAACCCGCTCTCAATCAATATCACAGTGAAAAAATAATTGAACCTCCATGTTCAATCGTTGTTGATTTTTACGCATACAAAAACATTTACATTTAAATTGGGCAGCGAATGTTTGATAGCAAATTGTTGGTGTTTGTTTGGCTATTATTTAGCTCAGACTAAAGCCTATCATCATATTCGAATTGAAACACCTCCTCAGTCGGTTAAAAAGTAGGACTTATATACTTTAAATTGAGTTAAGATGAGAGTCAATGAGTTTTAATGAAAATATATTATCACTGAAACTATATTATGCAGAGTCCTCGACTTGACTCAAAACCGTCTTGACACGCCTACTTGTCACCCCATTCGAGATATTGACAGCTAAAGTTTGTTTATAATTTGACATATCCGCCCACTTTTCTGTCAAATTCAACGTACAGTAGTACAAGAATCTTTTGACACTTGAATGAAGCCAACAGGGGGGCGCTGATGGTTAACCTTTTGTTAATTGTTTTGTAAGAAATATTTAGAAAAGAAAGAGATGGCTGCATTAGTTTTGATGTTTGCCCCGCGCCAGAAGATTCTTGAAATCGAGAAACTTACGTTGTGGGTGATATATGTACCTACTGAAATTCAAGTTTGACGTGTGTATAATTATTTTCTTGAGATTGTCTAGAAATGGCGAAAGTAAGATGAATTTTGAGGAGTTTGTCGATTATGCGAACGATACGTCATATAATTATTTATCGCGACGATATTTACGCGATGCCGATAACCCATTTGACTTTTACAACAACGAACAGTTCCAAAGACGATTTCGGTTTCAGAAGGAAACCGTGCAGAATTTTTTTTTACCCTTGGTATTTGAAAGTGCTAGCGTAGTTCTGATCGTGGACTATCAATTCCGACAACAATCCAGCTACTGCATACTGATCGGGGACAGCGGCTATGCCCAAACATCGTATATGTTCACGTCTATGCTTCATCCACAGACTCCAGCTGAGTTACAATACAATAGGGCTCACATAAAAACAAGAAACGTAATTGAGCGATTCAAAGGGGTCTGGAAAAGGCGATTTGCATGTCTCAGTAGAAAATTACAAAACAAAGTACCAAACACCTTGAATATCATTAGTGCCTGTGCCATACTCCACAATATTTCTATCATGGTAAATGGAGACATGCGGACGCCAGAACCCAGAGTGGTCCAACATAATTCTGCTGCCGTTATCCGAATGCAATCCGACGACCTGGTAAAGGTTACGGGAATCCGTTGGATGCGAGTCGCACGGCACCGGTCAATGTGGCAACACTTGGGGGAGGCCTATGTCCGGCGGTGGACGTCTTTCCTTTCGGCTGGAATGATGATGATGATTTTGATCCGTACAAGACAGCAGGTCTTACCATTTATTTGCCTAACCGTGGTGCCTTGATTTTCTTTGAAATCGTTCTCTTCACACTATGGAAAACTTTAAAAATCACATTATTTTCGTATGCAGAAACAGTTCGAAAGATTAATAATGTCTATGGGTACTGTCATAACGGATTGGTCGAAGAAAGCAATGTTTAACAAAATTGGAAAGCCATGGGAGAGGCCTTTGCCCAGCTGTGGGACATAGCGGGCTGATATAAAGTAAAATAAATAAATAACCCGTCTTGAGCAAGTTTGGTGATCAATGCTCGTGCCTTCTCAGTATGAGAAGAGGCTATTGCCCGGCAGTGGGACAGTAATAGGCTGGTATTATTTTTGTAAAAGAAAACACGGTTCATTTTTGGTTCCAACGTTCTCGTTCTGAAAACTTTTACCTGCAGCCTGTGCAATGGACGGCCGGAGACCATAGTTGCTAATACCTATTTTCCGTCGCGTTTAATTTCAAAGCTACCTAGTATGTAGGAGGAATTAGTAATTCATGATTATTACTAAGAATTGCAAGCACTTGCTCCGTGGTAAATATATATTGAGCACAGTTTCTTTCCCAAATCGGTGGGTATTTGGAAATGTTCATTGTCGTGGAATTGTATGAGCTATTTATCAAGATCGCGTAAATAATATAGTCGTGACAAATAATCATAATATGGAGTATCGTACACATAAAAGATGAATACAAGCTTAATTCATTTGGTATTTCTAAAGCATGAGAATGAAAACATCGTGAGGAAACCGGCATAATTATCCTAGAACCAAAAATTCGAACACATGGGAGCATTAATAGGTTGATGATGATGATGGTGATGAAAATATTAACGCAGCATTTTGAATCTCAGAGAACAAGAGCGAGCTTGCATAGGTAGCTCGTGAATTCGTGATGTTTGGGAACTAATATTGGTTTATTTTTTAAATTTAGCAAGTTGTATGAGAAACCAATGCGGTACATAAGTTGCTTACCGAACATCATTTATTTTAAATAGTTTTTGGCTAAGGTTGTTTTGTTTTTTTTATTTAGCCCCCAACCTACATCTTTAGTATATTTGTGTTGCGGTATTATACATATACTCGTAACTCGTTAATATAGTACATTCCTTGAGTTTAAGAAACTTTTTTTTTTTTTTTTTAATCTACTGAACGGATTTTGATGAAATTTTGCACACAGATACTTTAAAACCTGGATTAAAACATAGGATACTTTTATCCCGGTAGTAAGATCTCATGGGACAATAATCAAACTTCACGCGGGCGAAGCCGCAGGCAGAAGCTAGTAATAATATAATCAGATCGAATACTTCTAAGCTGCTCGGTTCATCGTTCATCGTCGAAGCCAGTTATGGCAAGAGAGGTTCCCACCACCTTACAAATTGAAGCCCCAAGAACACAACCTGGCTACGGACAGACATTTTTTTTTGTTTCGCATGGGAAATCAAAGAAAACCCATCCCTGTTCCTTCCTCGCCCTTTACCTACAGTGACCTGCAGTGGCCTATTTGGAAAGCTCTGAATCGATTGCGTACACAAGTAGGCCGCTGCAAAACATATTTGGCAAAATGAGTGCAAGTGCGGCGGTCCGAACCAAACTATGCCGGGGCTATCTGCTGAAGTGTCCAAGGTGTTCGTTTACCTGCACTTGTTACGACCTGAATAGCGCCTCTGCCACTGCAATAAACGTGGCCACCTACTGGGGCCAAACTATGTGCGTGTGGATTGAGGGCCACTTTGTTAAAATTCTTTGAAAAAGTGCTTAGGATTTAGAAACATTCCCAAAGAATTGTGAAAGTTGGAATGCCATTTTGTGAAAGTCAATTAAGGGTGGTATGGACTGCAAAGTTAGTATAGAAGTACATCGATACAACAAGCAGAAGAAGGTTCATCTTCCGACTGAATTCTTTGCTCAACTCTGGACGACCGGAACTTGCTAATAGAGCAAACTGGCGAAGAAAAGCTCAGAAGCTGTGAGCTCATAAAGCACAGCTGGGTTGGAGAGACCACCATGAAGCCGCGACGGATTGGAGGCAGCAGGGTACAATTTATTAAAAATTGCGGATTCAAGGGTGCAAAAATGCAAAATCTGGCACTTCCTTGGATTTTACCCCTATTTTTCTAAATGTATGTATGCTCCAGTTTTTTATGTTGATAATTGTGTGATGTTTATATTCATATTTTTGCTGTCTCGTAGGTCCACTAGTCATAAACTGCACAGTGTGAGGTTATGGGTTCGATTCCCAGGCCATGCAGTGTTGTTGGGTTTTACTAACCCATAGACTGGATCTAATGTTACGTAGGACTAAATGAAAATGAAAAATCATTTTCTTTGTTTTTCTATGTCTTTAAATGTGTTATGTAGATATTTTACTTATTTGTTATACATACGTGATACTACTTTTATAATAAAAATCAATTGGCTTGCATAATGTGTAATAATTTATTTTTAATTGTTTTCGGCGTCCTCCCTTGCAGCCTCACTGATTTGAAGCAACTGCGCGGCACTTAAACGGTCCAGCTTTGCATTTTAGTAGGCTTCCTCTGCTGCCTTTAATAGCCACTTCCTCTCCTGCATTTTCATCTGGCGCAGTTCTTCCTCTCTTTCTTGAATCCGCTTTAAGTTTTTCACTTTTAGCAAATGTGATTCTTGATCTCGTTCCTCATTCCCTTTTAAATTTTTTGGCCGTGCCTCAAACTCCATGCCCTCGGACTCACAGCCTACATGTTATTTGGTACTTACGCGGTACTTGCGCGTATTATTTATGGAGTTATATTCTTGGGTCAGGCGAACCCAAGCATTTTTTTTGCTGATGGGCTGCCCGTCCACGTCGTACATAAATGGAGCTTGTACTTGCGCACAAGTTCCAGTAAGCAGGATTTTTCTCCGGAGGTAAAGCAAACCTTAAGGCCATTTTAAATTCTTGAGAATGATTCTTGAATGATGAAAAAATATTTATTTGAAAGTTAATCCGTTTGCGGTTTTATGATTTTGTTCTTTGACAGATGATGTCAACCAAGAGCATTCGATCGAACATCAATTTATGACATCTCTAGCATTGTGACGTATTCTATTAAAACATTTTTAGCATATAGAGCAGCTTGCAACCTTCATGCAACATACTTATTTTGAGTTTGATATGGGCAGCATGTTTTGCAGGTAGATTAAGGTGAGTACTCATATGAGCATTTCAACGTATTGTAATGTTTTTACGAAAGCATGGCACGGTGTTCAACGTATTTACTTTTAACATTCCTTTGGTTTCCGTCAAGAATGTGTGATGTAACATTGGTTGACAATTTTAGGAATAATGATAAAACTACAAGTTTGCGATTGAAAAAATGTAAAAGGACAATAAAATAAAAGAATATGTTTAGATGGTTTAGACATCTTGATAGAACGAGTAAAAGGCGACTAAAAAAAACCGAAAGAGAACGTAGGAGGACATACTTTATTGGTACCTAAAGGTTTCTTAAAAAAAGTCAGGTGGCAGTGCTCGAGTCCTGCGTGCGTGTCGCCGCGTGTTCCCAGATATATGAACGTGAATGAAGCAAAAGTAGTACCTAAATCAAGTTTTAACAAAGTGTTAAGCAGCTTGGTGTCTTCATGACTTGTTGAAAATACATGTTTTAGCTAGTCTGTACTCACCCTATGAACATAATTTTGTAGGCGTGTCGGAGGCGGTGGCCTGCAGTGGTTTCCTTGTTACCATGGCAACAAAGACCGTTTCAAGCAAAAAAATGGTCTTAAGCAAGTTTTTGGAATACGGGTGAAAGAATATGACTTATTTTATTGGTCGGAATGTTGATAGATAATAACTGATATCACAATGGCATCAAGGTATTTAAAGTGCAGTTATAAAAAAACTACTACACGTTTATTAATTAAGCGTTAATTTTTATACTTTTTGCCGTGCCATACAGGGCCTAAAATTGTACTTTAGCTTTTTGTAAGATCTTCGCACATTAGGAACTAACCATCGAACAAAATTAAAAATCAATAAATCCCCGAAACCAAAATAGCTCTAATTCGCAAAAATAAACCAAAAATACCAGATAAATACAATCCAAACTTGAACTCCCTGAGGGATTTTTGAAAGCAAAAGCAAAAAAACGAGACTCGTAAAACTTATTTTTCGCTATCACCAAAAAGTTTGGGGGTGACGCATCACTCCCAAATGTATAATTGATCTTGAGGAGGCGCCTTTTATCACTTTCCATGGGGAGAGTCTTCGATAAGGCAGCGAGTTCGTAACAGGGACGAAATTCACTTGTTTTGGGGAGAATAAAAAACTTGAGTTGTGTGCTGCGTTGTCGAGCGAGGGTTTGATTCCCAAGTTGGGTTTAATGTTTTTGGTTTGTTTTCAAGTAGCAGACTGGAGACTGGTCACTAACATTATTATCATTAAGAGCGCGCATCCAAAAAGTTTACAACGTCGCTTCACTTAACATTCTAGTTCACTAGTGAACCAAATTTCTTATTTCCATTCAGTAATATTCCCAAATTAATAAGAATAGGTAAGTATTAGACAACTATTTGCGATGTTGCCAACTTTTTAGATACGCGGTCTTAACACTGAAGGCGGGATAAAAATGGTCGCGATCGGACACAGTGAGTTTCGTGTGACCGGAACAGAGTCGATTTGTGAGTGACAGTTGTACCGAACACTGAAAACGAACAAGAAAGAGAATAGGTAGACCGATTTGTCTGCTCATAAACACCTACCCGTAATAACTTCAGTTTAACCGTGATCATAGTGCTTGCAACAGATTATTTATCCAAATTCAATAACAGCCAATCTAGATTCACATACTATACACTTAAATTCATGATTAAATCCGTATTCACAATACGCATGACGACAGTATCAAAAAATTGCAGATCCATTTAGTCCGTCAGTTAGAGTATTGGATAATAGTGGACGTGTATTTTTTGTTTTTGTAAATCAATGAATATTGACAAAGATAAAACTCATCAAAACCCGGGAGCGATAAAACGCATCAAAGGCGTGACGTATTGAGAATTATAAAAGCGTCGTATCTTCGTCATGGCGGCCGAGACCGACTTCCTCGCCTGCACGCACGCGCTGCACCGACTGCCGCCCATCAACAGGCTGGTGAGTTCTCATCACATAACAACACATGCGTGAACACCGACGGGATATACAGATTCGCACTGAATACGTCCATTTTGGTATATGCAACAAAATAAAAAAACGGGTCAAAAAGTTTTGATAGTCCAAATGACGTACTAATTAGATTTTTTTTGGCGTCTTCTTCCCTATTTAATTGTCTGGAAATTAAACGTCTTCCAACGTTTATAATCCGTCGTACTATCTGATGTGATGCTCTGCGCATCCGTCTTGACACACAATGTTGTCACTCCATCATCTTACATTTCCTCATTCAATCAGTGTTGCCACTTAATTCACCTTACATTTCCACATAAATGTCCAATATCCTACATTTGTTGGTTTCCTTTGAGTCGCTTAATATTCCCTCACTCTTCTTTTTCTAATCCTTATTCCATTCATTAGGGGTCGCCCCTTCTGTGGGTCTTCAGGTCAATCTGTCCTGGGTCATCAACGGCTTAATTGCATGCAACCGTCTTTTCCTTAGATGAATTCGTTTGACCTGAATACACCCTTTGGGAAGAATGTTAAGTTCGTGAAAAAAAAATGTTATTCTTATATTTAGAGTAGTCTACCAGGGACACAGGTCTGCTAATAAAATTAGAATTGTCGTATCAATGACCGACCATTGCGTCGTAATTGTTCATTTTGCCAGTTTTGATTTTGACTTCGAACACAGGTGGTTAAACAAAAGTTAAATTATTATTAACCAGCACTTTGTCCGTGACTTTGTCCTCGAAAATTGTGATAGCTCGGCTATTGTAGTGCCTATACTATGAACGCCGCGAGGCCGCGACCAAGGCGGCGGCATACGTACGAGTATGTCGCTGGCCGGTGCTGCAGCGCGCTATGTTTTTGAAATTTCATTGTCTGTCTCTTCTTGACTAATAACTTTTCAAGCACTGTTTTAGACTTTCACGGTTTTTCACTACACTTAAAGTACTTAAGTGTAATAACTTTTCATGTC
This sequence comes from Xestia ashworthii, assembly GCA_950022955.1. Taxonomy (NCBI): domain Eukaryota; kingdom Metazoa; phylum Arthropoda; class Insecta; order Lepidoptera; family Noctuidae; genus Xestia; species Xestia ashworthii. The sequence goes on from OX465572.1 coordinate 9,043,357, forward strand.
GTGTGGATGTCATCTTCATACTTTCGTGCATAGATATATACGTGTCATAAAAATGTACATAAATTTTCATGTATACAGGATGGAATTTTTAATGCCATCTGGAGGGAAAGTACTTTATAATGTTAGTCTAGATGTAGATTATTTTTAGCCTATATTGTCCCACTGCAGGGCAAAGGCCTCATCCTTCTCTCCTTCCACATTTCGCGATCTAGTACGATTGTAGACCAATCCTTCGCGAAAGAGTCTAGTTCATCCCACCCTCTCCTTCTGGGCCTGCCGCGTTGTCGTTTACTGCTACTTGGTATCCACTGAGTGGTAATAAAAAAGTTAAATATAGCTTAATTGTAGTTACTGTTACTGCTAGCCTGCATCATCCCACTGCTGGGCAAAGGCCTCTCCCCATGACTTCCAGTTGGTTCGATCCAGGGCTAATGTTGGCCACTGGTCATTGGTTTTGTCCAGCTCGTCCCGCCATCTTCTGCGAGGTCTGCCGCGACGCCTCCTGGCTGTATCAGGGCTCCAGAAAGTGGTTATTTTGGCCCACAGCTCATCGGGCATGCGGCAGACGTGGCCAGTCCAGTCCCACTTCAGCTTAGCGGCTATTTGAGCAACGTCAGTAATTTTTGTTTTGGAGCGCAGTGTGGTGTTGCGTACATGGTCGGTTTGTTTGACGCCTAGAATGCTGCGCTCCATTGCACGTTGGCAGACCTTGAGTTTGGACTTTTGAATGTTTGTCAAAGACCAAGTCTGGGATCCATAGGTCAAAATGGGAAGAATGCACATGTCCATGATTTTTCGCTTTAGTGACAAAGGAAGGTTTCCCTTCATAAGCTCCTTCATGGACCAGTAGCTCTTCCAGGCATTCTCGGTTCTTCTGGTGACTTCCTTGTCTTGCCTGGACTGGAAAGAGACTAACTGGCCCAAGTAGATGTATTCATGGACATATTGTAATTCTTCACCATTCACTCTGATCCTATGCTTAGTGGTGTTCGACATCACTTTGGTCTTTGACATATTCATCTCCAGTCCAACCTCAAGGCTTGCATTACTGAGTTGGTTTAACATGAGCTCCAGTTCTGCCGCCGTGGAAGAGAATACGACAATGTCGTCAGCGAAACGAAGGTTTGTTAACCGCGCCCCACCAATTTCAATACCGCTTCTCTCCCACCTCGCCGTTAGCTTCTTGAACACTTCTTCAAGAGCGCTATTAAAAAGCTTAGGTGAAAGCGGGTCCCCTTGCTTTACGCCTTTTTCAATGAGGAATGGTGGTCCGGCCGTTTGTAACTTAATAGAAGCAGTACTGTCTAAATATATTTTACGGAGAAGGCTGATGTAGGTGGGATCGACTTCTTGGTTGTTGAGAGCATCAAATATGGCATCGTGTGTTAGACTATCGAAGGCTTTCGAGTAGTCGATGAAGGCAAGATATATTGGAATATTGAACTCTTGATATTTTTCTACTATTTGATTTATTGCATGCAGATGGTCAGTTGTGGAGAGGCCTGATCGAAAGCCAGCTTGTTGAGGAGGTTGATGTTTTTCCAGCTGAGGTGAGATACGGTTGTCTATGACTTTAATGAAGGCCTTGTAGAGATGGGATACAAGACTGATTGGCCGATAGTTGTTAAGGTCCGACTTATCTCCCTTTTTATGCAACAGTATTATATTAGAGTGGCAGAATCCATCCGGGAATATACCTGTTTTGAGAATAGAGTTGAACAAATTAGTTATTACAGGGAGAAGAACTGGTTCGCCTATTTTCAAAATTTCGGTACTTATACCATCTTCACCGGGTACTCTATTGTACTTCATTTTACTGAGTGCAGTGTGTACCTCAAAACCAGTAATTGGAGGAATGGTATCTGGGCAAACATAATTTATGCTGGATGTTGAGGGCTGGCTGTTTGAGTATAGCGATTTGAAATAGTCGGTGCAGATTTGTAATACTTTGTCTCTACTTCTGTGTTTTTGGCCATTGTGATCTTTAAGACAATTTATCCACTGTTTGCCCTTTGTGGTGCCTTGTTTAGCTATTTTTAAAGAACGATTCTTTTCTAAAGCAATTTGGATTAGTTTTGTGTTAAAAGCCCTGATATCATTTCTTATGCTGCGTTTCACTTCTTTATTTTTCATTTTATATTCGGGGTTTCTTTTATTTGCGCTTAGGGCCTGTCTTTCGTCTATAAGTATTATCGTGTCTGGTGATAGTTTTTTGATGTTATTAGGTAATGTTTTAATTTTTCTACTAGCTTTTTTAACAGTATTGGCGATATTATTATATTGTTCCTGTACGTCTTCGGTTTTTACATCTAGAGCACTAAAATTGTTTTTTAACTCTAAATTGAATTGTTGCTTGTTAATTATGAGTGATTCTTTGGTTATTCTTTTTATTTTATTCATAAATATTCGTTTTCTGTACAATTTTAAATCGAAATATAGGGTTGCGCGTACGGGTCTATGGTCAGAAGTGTATTTAAATTGGTTGAGAACTTGAATATTTTTAACAATTTCATGATGTGAGGTTAGTATAAAATCTATTTCATTCCTAGTGTTTCCGTCCGGAGAGACCCATGTCCATCGTCGTTGCGATTTTTTGGGGTAGAAAGAGTTGCTTATCGATAAATTTTGGCCAAAAGAGAATTGTAACAATCGTGTGCCACGCTCGTTTCGGTTACCGATGCCATGAGGCCCTAGGTTGCTAAAATTGTCAAAGGGCTGTTTCTGACCTATTTTGGCATTGAAATCACCCATTATTATGTTCCACGTACCACGATGGTCGTCACAAGCTCTATTAAGGAGATCATAAAAGTCTTCAACTTCTTCGTCTTGATGTGCTGATGTTGGTGCATAGACTTGGATGACTGTTAAGGTTTTATTATTGGAAACTTTAAATTTTAGTAGGGCAATTCTGTCCGAGTATGATTTGAATTCTAAAATGTTGTCTTTCCATCTTTTTGCAACTATGAAACCGACGCCGTACAAACCTGCAGTTTGCCCGAAGTGGTAAAAGATATTGTTTTGTCGTTCAATTGTATCTTCTCCCTCTCTGCGTACTTCTGACAACCCAATTATGTCCCATTTTATATCGTTAATGGCGTTTTCAAATTCTACTAGATGTTCTTCTGTCCTTAAAGTGCGTACGTTATAAGTCATTATGTTCAAATAGTTTTCTTTGTCCTTTTTCTTAGCCTTGGTCGTTTGACGGTGAGTTGATCCCACCCGGGAATTCTTAGCACCCCTTGCTCCGTGGCGTGCCTGACTACCGTCGTCGTCAAGCGCGCCACTGGAGCTGCCGGGCACTTGGGGCCTGTTTTTGTTTGTATTTGTCATGAGGAGGGAAATAGACAGTAAACCCACCACGCTTGTCTAATGCGGGTTGGTGGATGCGCAGTAAGCCTTCTAGCTCGACCTCTGGTTGCCGCCGTTGACGATTGCTGATGTAATCGTTCTTCCGCCGCCAACCAAATTAATAACCTGCACTGTTATTAATTTTTCTGCTCTCTGGACCGTTTAGAGCTACTGCTCAGATGCTCCAAATGCAGCGCCACAGTTTTACGCCATGTCGGGGGCGGATAATTGTAGTGTATAGCAAAATATAATAAAGTTGCAAACGTAATCAACGTTCTCATAAGGTGATTGGACCCATAAAATACTTGGTTACAGATCCGAATCGAATCTAACATAATTGTGCGCTGAAACTATGAAACATAGCGATACCTATAAATCAATTTCCCCAACTTACCCCAGAAAAGTCGGCCAACACACTTCTATGACATATGCTACCAAAACTAAAAAGGAAAACCAACCTTAGCCTCCAAAGAATACAGTAAAAAATGGTATAGCAGTAGAGTCCGACTTTTTTTTTTAAAAAAAGGTTCTAGTAATGGCCACAGCTCTTCTGATAAGGTATAAAATAGTGCCTGAGGTTGTAATTTAAGTGATTTTGACAGAATATATTGCCCTAAGGGACGATTTGCTAATACTATTTTATCTGAAATGCTTTATGCGGTAGTGTGATGTTCTTTTTTATGCCTCTCTGCTGAGATTTCGATGTGACTACAGATAAATGTAAGCCGGATGGAAAAATACGACGCAACGTAAGAGTTATATGTTTTCATAGAAGTTTCCAAGTGTATTTCGTATGAGGAAAATGTTACATTGCTGTTGGTTGTGTTTTGAATAGAAATGTTGTGAATGGAGGCAAAACTACTTGAAGAATTTGCCTTATTACTATTTTGCTTACTAGCTATTGCTCGTCGCCTTCGTCTGTGTAAAATTATTATAAAAATATTACTTCACTAATTGAATCGGATTTTAGTTAACAATGCAAAGGTTTTTTTTTTGCACGGAACCCTAATCTTTTTCTTTAGTTACTTCTTATAACATTGGCTATTTGGCACTCAAAGTCCCGTCAAAATTGGTTCAGGCCTTTCGGAGATTAGGCGGAACCGGCGGAACTAACTAACGGACAGCCATCAAGCAATATTTTAAAAACATTTTTAATATGCATTCACAAAAAAAAACTGTTGTTTTAAAATTACAAACAGATATTTAAATTACTTATTTGTTCGTAGATATACAATAAAACGGATCCAGACAAGAAAGTCTTCCGGCAAAAAATCACTCGCACCAAAACTTAAGGTCCGAGACCACCTGTAGGTCGTGCTTAACCGGCCAACACCAAAATACGACCACGATTTACCCGGATTACGCCGGACAACGCCCGGTTACGGTACTTCGAGCCGTTCATCCGGTTAAGACCGACTTTCGGTCAGATTTACATCGTAAAGAAACTTTGTTTAATTTTTGAAGTGTTCTAAATGTTCTGATAGATTAAATCTAGTCTGAAGTGTTGTTTTGTTGAATTTGTGAAGATTAAGTTGTCAAGTCTTTGTCAAAATGGTAATTTGGACGGAGATTGGCACAAGGTTAAGTGGAAATGACTGGCTTAACTGACTATAGAGATGACTTGATAGGATTAAGAAGTGTTACTAAGAAGTGAGTGACCTTGAACTGTTGACAAAGTCAAAGTAAACAAGATAAAATAAACATAACATCACGCCTGAAAGCCCCCAAAGGTTAGGCAGAGGTGTATTCAGTAGAATATCCAGAAGAGTTCGTGGCTAAACAGAAACAGGCGCTCTCAGGTCAAACTTTCAGTTGCGGGCCTGTGGACGGTGAGCTATGGGCTAGCTAGCCGTCCGTCCGTCTAATGACGACAGGCTGTGTCGACGGCGCGTTCGTGTTCCACGCGTGCCTCAAAGAGATGTCAGTATAAAGGGACGGGCCCGCAAGGGCTGAAGCCTGCCGGGGCTGCGGGACTGTTTGAAAGAGATACCGCGACCCCGGAACATAAAGGGCGAGGAAGGAATATGAATGGGTTTTAGTCAGTAAAAGTCCGACACTCCCACCCGCCCCGCCCAGAGTGGGAGAAGTCATTTGATGTTTTCCCATCCGAAAAAAAAAAGGTCGGTCTTTAGGTTAAGCCGTGCTTGCCTAGGTTAGTCTGTAGATGGTGTTAATAGGTTTTCAACCACCCTTGCATACCGAGTCTCCTCCGTGCTTCGAAAGCACGTTAAGCTGTTAGTCCCGGCTGTCATTTCTAGATCATTGACAGGCTTTACAGGTAGTCAGTGGGCCAAAAAGTCTGACAACCAGTCTTACCAAGCGTATTACCCAGTACTAACTGTATTGTGGACGCCAGATAGGCAGTCGGTCCATGTAAAATATTCAGCTCCATCCGGTAAGACTGGAAGCCGACCCCAACATATTTGGGAAAAGGTTAGGCAGATGAGATGATGATGATCCACATTTTCCTCATGTTGTACGGGGCGAGCCTTTTGACATTAACCGTGAACAAATCCAGACTCCGTGGCTGCTATTGAGAAATTCCTAAAGGAAACACCCAATAGTGTTAGAACCCCAAACCCAATAGTGTGTAGTGTTTTGAATCACAGAGTATATAATTTAATTACTACGTTTTGAATTCTCTTCTTTGATGACATTGTACCCAAACAAATATGTCTGCGCCCGCGTCTCTGTTTGTCTGTGTTGCCAGTAAAAGTTATGGCACAGATTGACGAACATTATGGTTACGTGGGGTGTCGATGTAATTATTATTTTTGTTTTGCTTTTTTTATTTATTATACATCACACATTTATGTTTGCTCGTTTATAGTTTTTGTTTATTTTTTATTCTTAACCGTATCTGACCGTGGCATCACTTTGGGCCATATCAGCGATGTGACTTTTTTTTTTAAATGTTACAGCGCCATGCTGAGATAGGAGCCTTTTGGTCTTGTACAGAATTCTTTTTTATTATGATTTCGTTATTTTTTTTTTCTCACTATGTTTACTTTATACTAGTGTTATAATCACAATTTAACCTTTTTTTATGTGTTGTCTTTTTTCTAATAGCACTTTGCCCGACCTTGGAATCGAACCCAGGGCCTGGCTCAGCAGTCGCTCTTGCGACCACTACTCTATGCATATGACACTCCAGGATAATATAGCTTAGAATTTGCGGAATCAGATCAGTATTTCCAAAGATTATCTCTAACAAAGGAGATCATTCACTTTGTTCGATGATTTGGGGTAAAAAAAGTCGGCGGCCACAAATTAATGCTATCTTATTTAAATGGTGGCAGGAGGTGAAACACTTTTTGTATGACGGAAATGATGTATTGAATTCGGGAACAAAGAAATACAACGATAATATAATTCTTAAAACCCCCAATACAAATTGTGTCCCGTTATGTATTTATCAAAATTGAACTCTTTTCTTTAATTTCCCGTATGTTGTTACTTCCCAGAATTTGATCCTTATTAGCGACATTATGGAATCGTGTAATAATACAATTGTATTTTTCCAAAATCAATGAGATCGATTCCTGGATGTTTCGCTATTCCTCATGGTTTTGGATTTGACCATCCCCACCCACTTGAAAAATTCACCCTGTATATCTCCGAACCAAAATAGTTTTCGACTTTGACGCCATTGTAAAAACTTTTTTGCAAAAAAATAGAACCGACTAAAACTGAAAAATAACTTTAGCTTCAGAAGTCGGTGACCATTGTTTGATTGATTTATTAAGTTTTTTTGTCACCGACTTCTGAAGCTAAAGTTATTTTTCACTTTTTTGAAGTCGGTTCTATTTTTTTGCAAAAAAGTTTTTATTTTTCACTTTTTAGTGGTTCACTTGTGCTTACACCTTCACAGCGTACCGGTGCGGTGGCGTGATGTTATGTTATGAACTGGTGTAAACAATAGACAGACAATAGATTTCAGCAATCCCAGTCCATTTGCTATCATTTATTGAGGAGTTCCGTTCCATATCTCCGAAGTTCGTGATCAGATCATGACAATATTTCTATGGGACCAACTTGGAAGTATACCCTTTCAAACAAAAAAAAAAAAAAATTCGAATCGGTTCAGGCGTCTTCGAGTAATCGGTCAACATACATAAAAAAAAAAAAAAAACATACATACAGTCGAATAGAGAACCTCCTCCTTTTTACAATGCGTTACAAGTTACGTGTGCTTTAAAATGTGTAAATATTATTGATGGCCGCAAAAAAAATAATATACATCAAACTGGACGATCTTCTTTAGCTCTTTAAAAAATTAGTACAGATAAAAGTACTGTCTTCTAGCGCCACAAACCTTGGACTGGATCTCCGACGTATTAGACCCACAATAAAACCCACTATATTTTCTTTAATTCCACGATATATTTTTCTACAGTAAACCAGAAAATACTCTCTCATTTTCTCTCGTAAACACGATCCAAGAAAATAAACCGACGTCTAACAAAAGGGACGTCTCTAAAAAAACAATTCGAAATAAAAAGAAAAGGAATGCTCCGTATAATGTGAAGAATAACCGAATAATCGATTACCATAATCAATTAGGAATCCTTGTGGAATCGTATCAATAACATTCGTTGAAAAGGTTCCAGTACTTCTCTTCATCTTGTAAATCAACAATCCTCAATTTCTGATAAACTCGAGAATGCGAAATATATTCCATGTAAATAATTTTGTACAAGAATTATTTAAATGGAACACATATTCATATTTTTTTCTGATGCTCTTCATTGTGCAATTCTTTAACTGAAAACTTCTTTAAGCGCGTTGACCATTTCAAGTGAACAGAAATCATGGAACTCGAGTGACCGTCGCCTAACGCTTCGTAGCCGTACGGCTACGCCGTAGCGGATCAGCTACGAGTTTTCTATTCTATTGGTAGTTCCAAAGACTGGCCCATATGTTTTTTTTGTTCTGGTTTACAGTGCTCACCATCTGCAAGCTTTTCCCAACTATGTTGAGGTCGGCTTCCAGTCTTACCAGAAGCAGCAATCAGACCAGTAATGACCAGTATTTTACATGGAGCGACTGCCTATCTGAAGTCCACAACCCAGTTAGTACTGAGTAATACGATACCTTTTGGTCAGACAGTTTTAGCCGCTGTTATTATTTAGCCATGAACTACTCAAGAAGCTTGCCTTAGAAAGCAGAATTGATTTACTGTGTAAAGTGACTTACTAACTGTAGTAAGCCCTCCTAAAAGTGACAACGTTGGTATTCGTCATTGGCATCCAAGCCAAATTTCCTACAACACAGCTCAAATTAGCAAAACAACCCCAAAAGCAAACGTAACTCACCCTATTTACAAATTACAAACGTAAATTTGTTCTTAGTCAACAAATCGTAAATCCATCTTCTAAACTGACTGGATAGTGAAACGATAATGAGCCCTATTGGTGCAAAATCACGGGCGAACGGCGCTCGTGACAAATTCACTGCTAGAGACCATGCCGACTCGACTGATTTACGTTTGGTGGCATATTTAGCTTATGTGGCGAGAGAATTAAGGTGGGTATCGGTGAAGAAGTGGAGAATATTAATTTTATTTTTTTTATTGTCAAGAATTTACTTTGAATGTGGACAGGAATTTGTCTAGTCTAAAAGTTGTTGACTGCATCAGTGCAATTGTGTCAAAAAAATTGGTAATACCGCTTGGTAATACCGCAATTAGTTAAATAAGTACAAAACTGGACGCCAGAAAATATTTGAAAAGTATCTTGTATCTGTTGAAAAACTTGTTCATCATTTACATTTTTAAGTATCCTCACAAATAATTAACATCATGAATGATACACTTGAAATGGTAAAATTATTGTTCAGTTGGAAATAAAATTACGCGGATAAAATTTTGCTTTTCATAATTAACATTCATATTTTTAAGCCATTCTTTTCTTTGTTAACTTAGAGCGCAATTGCCGAATCAAACAACAGAGAATTATAATATTTATTCATCAGATCCGATCAGGTAATTGACATAAAATTATTAAATTCAGTAAAGTTATATATCAGAAATACATACGCTGCAATATTTTACCTCCGCCGTTTTTGATTCAATCGCGATTTAATACTCGCAATTGAATAAAAAACGCATTATTATGAAAGCGCAGTAACATTTTTTACAACAGTTTTTCTGATTACGATCAATCTTAAAACCAATTTGACCGTCATGTAAAGTGTGTGACAAATAAATATTTTATTCATGCCTCATTAAAATATGACGTGAATGTCAAAGAAGTGATTGAGTATGGTTAGGAGCGATGAGCTTTACCAATGTTAAAGGTTCATAGGATAATCAGCCCAAAAGGTTATATTTACTGGGACTAATCAGCCTCTTCTTTATGAGACGATCAAAATCCTGCACATGGACTTAGTGCAGATTAAAGAGGCGCATTGCTCAATGATTGTTGTCTATTAAATCTGTTGCTAAAATTAAAAAAAAACACGAGTAATTTTAGGGTCCTGATTAGTTAGTGAGTTCCTGAGTAGCCTCAAAATGCAGACCGTAATAAGAATTACTATTTAGGTGGATTTAAAACCGATATTGTTCAGTTTACATCACGTTGAGTAAGTTTTAAATATTCTATTATCTTACCTTTATGCTTTCCTACCTAAAGCTCGTGGCTAAATAATAACAGCCGTTGGAGTCGATCTTCAGTTAAACCGCTCTTTCCAATGCTGGTCCGTGAAACGTAGGATAGGGTTGGTCGTGGTAACTACCCATAACATGCCGAGTTACCTCCGTGCCTCAAAAAGCACGTTAAACCTTTGGTCCCGGCTGTCATTTGTAGGTCTTTGACTCTTTACAACCTGTCATATTTACTGGCTGTTTAGATAGGCTCCAAGTAGAATTCTGGTATTCAGCTACATGTCGTTAGATTAGAAGCCAATCTCAACATATTTGGAAAAAGACTAGGCAGAATGATAATGATGCTTTACTGCTTATTTGAAAACAAAATTCAAGCATCAGAATGCTTACGAATTAATAAAGGTAGGCCTGGCGTGGCATCTACTATGTATGTCTTGCCCTTTATCGTTTTGCGTGGCATTCGACAAAGCGCTAAGATAGACAAAGCTCCGAATATGTTGTGATTTTATTCTCTAACTCCCAGGAAATTTACGTTCGGAAACGGAAAAATTTGAAATATGTTTTGCTTCGGTTATTTTTTCAATAAATTCCAAAGACGTATGTTGTTAGCTTTATTGAGAATTTCCTTTACTCTTTGTGTTTGAACGTTATTCTTGATTTCGTGTTTTTATAGTTCTTCCTATGTTATTGGTCTGGGTATAGATGTTTTTGTTCCTTTGTTTGAAGGTTTGTTGTTGGTGACAGATTTATTGAACACAAAAAACATCACGCCTTCAATGTTTGAAGGGTTTGGCAGAAGTGTACCAAATTTTACACCCAAATTTCACCGGTTATGTTTCAGTCCTATGTTGAGCCTATTGCCATTTACCGTGCACAAATTCAGTCTCGGTGACTTACAAAAATTCCTGATGGATAAACCCAAAAACATATTGCCCGACCCGGAATCAAACTCAGGACTTCATGCTCAGCGACTGCTGCTCTTTTAAGACCGCATTGTGGTATAGTGGTCCCAAATACGACTGTATTTGGGACCACTATACCACAATGCGGTCTTAAAAGAGAGATTTGCATAATTACTTTCCACCAATTCTGGTAACTCACCCCCTGTCACCCCCGTTCCATGCAGTTTGCCCCACAAACAAAAACGGATTGAATGATAATGTTTTTAATACCAAGTGCATCGTTATAAATGCAATTTTCACGCGCTGAATTCATGGCGGAGTAATAAATTATTACCGAGGGATAAAATATTATTTTTCACTACACTTTGGGAAGGGATTAAATAAGATATTATTTGCAAGCCAATATTGGAGGTTTCACGGGCTGTTTTTGAGGGGAAATTGGGATTATATATCGTAGTCTTACTTAAAGGTATCGTTTTATACGTAAACTGTATTGTGGAGATTATATTAACAGTTGTAATAAAGCCTCTCCGTCATTGCTTTTTTTGTTCTAGCTAGACCATACCTGCTAACCTTCTAGTTACCCTGTCTAGGTCAAACTTTTAATTCTCTTACAAGTTTTTTTTTAAATACTAGTTTATAAGGTTATTACTTTATCATGACCCGTTTTCTTATTCTATGCATCCATCCACACAATGTTTTGAGTGTTTACCGTAAAAGTTTTAGTGGTATTCAGGGTCAAGGAGTGTGTGTAAAGCCATTTTAATGTGGTGTTAAATCCTTTTTGTGCAATTGAATGAAGTTCCGACCATGAGTTAGCGGTGAAAACTATTGCAGTGTCATCTGCATAAGAAACTATTTGGGCATTTGGTATATCTAGGTTGCAGAGGTCGTTAATGAATACAAGGAACAAAATGGGCCCCAAAATACTTCCCTGCGGCACACCGTATTCGATAGCAACTGTATCGCTAAGGTAATTATCCATAGTCACAAATTGTGAGCGGTTTGTTAGGTAGCTTTTAAATAAATTAAGTGGTAGGCCCCTAACACTACATTTACTAACTTTTTGGTGGTTTGGCAGCTTATTAAGAAGAAGAATAGAAGTAATGACTTAAAAATGATGTTTTGTCAGAACAACAGACCTGACATATAATTATGACACAAGAAAAAAAATGTTTTAATTGATTGAAAGATAAAAATAAAATATAGGATTATTATTTGGTAGTGTAACATCCCAAATATTGCTTCTTTCTACCCCAAATAACTATAAGAGAGTTTCATTTCCGGCACTAAAAGACCATTCTAGAATACATATTGTCTTCATTTAGAGACCTATCCAGTTTTAACGTTTCTTTTTACGGTAAGATGACAGTAAAATATTTTTATTATTTGTTTATAACTCTACGTCTCTTTAGACAAGGAAATGGCTAATGTCGTAAAAGTTGACAGGCTGCCAACTTTTTACTATTTTGAAGTGAAATTTTAAGTATGCTGGAAAAAGGCGAATAGGCAAAGTGTGTGGCTCGTAGCACCATGAAAATGTTTCTATGAATACAAAAATAAAATATATCGATGGACAAAAATATATCGCTGGACATTACACACAGCGCCATTTCGTTCCACACTAAGCAAGTCTTGTATCACACAAAAATAGTTCATACAGTGACGATAAACCTGAAAGAAAAGATACATCATGATGACAACATAAACAACTATATACAGTAACTAATATAGTTACTGCCAGTTAAGATCGCAAAAGCGGTCATTGCCCTTTTCCTAAGGCTTAAGACACACAGAAAAGACGGAAGACGCAGACGGGGCGCAGACCTAAATATGTTTCTTCCGCGTCTTTTTCATACAAAGTGTATAGAAGCGTCGCGTCGCAAAGCAGGCAGGGCGCGGACGGGCGCGGAAACGACGTTTGCCCGTCTGCGCCCTGTTGTAAAGCACATAGAAAAGACGACTTAAGACAAGGCACGGGTGCCGCGAGGCGCGAGTGCCGGGACACGTGCTGCGCGCGCATCGCTTGTTTTCTCTCGTGACGTCTATTCTATGTGCGTTTAAACGTCGCTACGGCGCCCCGTCTGCGCCTTGTGCGCGTCCCGTCCTCGTCTTACGTCTTTTCTGTGTGCCCTGCGCCTAATATCTCTTCGTTCGAACCAAAACAATTGAACCATTTATCGTTTTTCATTAGAAAAAAGGTTGAAGACCACTATTAGATGACGTTTCATATCTTGAACAGGCTGATTTCTGGATTTCAAAGTTAAGAAATTTAATAAATGTATGTGGGTCAATGACCGCTATTATTGCAGCAACTATAACTGGTTGATTTTTATCTTGTTGACTGAAAATATTGATGTAAGTGGATAATAAGTACTCATTTTGATACCGTATTCATCAGTCACATGTGCTCCTACAAAGGGTGTAAAAAATAAAATAAAATAAAACACCTCTTAACGAAGCCGAAAAGAACTCGTTCTCTCCGTCATTGCGATATTTTTTTTGTTCTAAATCATACCTGGGAACCATCTAGTTACGGAGATATTGGGGGTCAAAGTTCCAACTTTTTGTCATTTTTTTTAATACAGATTTCTGTTGTAATATTTTTATTTTACACCCCTCTACGACCCCGAATATCTTTTCCCCCCTAATTTTTCACTATATTTTTTTGCGTTAAGTTACTTAGTCTAATGTACAGAATAATTAGGTGATAGCTTCGTTATGAGGTGGTTTACATCCTGTATAATACCTACACCACAAGAGAAAACACACTCAGATAACCATCAATTCGGCCCAAAAGCATCCAAAACTATAATATATAGCTTTTACGAAAGTCCATTTTGTACCCAAGAGACAAATATCTCTGAAAACGTAAAGGGTTTGAACCTTCACGAGGTTCCACAGGGGACAACCCTAACATGTCAAACAAGTCATATTTTTAGTGGAAATTGTAGGGTTACGTATTAGTTTTTGGGTTACGGCGTTTTTGGGTTAAATATTGTAGAGGCTGGCTGTCATAATTTAATTTCCAAGGTGGTTGTTAAACGGTTGGTTAGGTTAGAAGTAAAAAAATATTTTATCTTTTTCCAAATAGGTTTAAAAATCATTTAAATTTTACATGGAAATTAAATATTGCTATCGAAAACCAGATTCACAAGTTCTTACAGTTGTTTCAAGGCAAGAGCCTTTTCCAACTATGTTTGCATCAGCTTCCAGTCTAAACGACTGGAACGACTGACTACCTACCTCTTCAACCCAGTTAGTACTAAGTAACACGGTACTCCTGGGTAAGACTTCTTGTCAGACTTTTGGTGAACTGTTAAAGATCTATAAATGACAGTCGGGACCAACGCCATTCCGTGCTTTCAGAGGCACGAAGGAAACATGGTTTGTAATGTATGGTCCCCATCTACACTCCGTCCTTGGCAAGCGCTGAAGATCGACCGAAAATTTAGCAATACATATGCTCACATAAACAACTTTCTTTTATGTCTAATCAAGCTTTTGCAGTCACCACCCATAATTACCTGGCTACACCAACTCCAATTTACACCAGTACGTAATTCACAACAGATCAATATCTGTCACTAAGCACTAGGTATATTGTGTGTTTAACACTATAAGTCAATTAAGGGAAATAGTTTGGTAGTTAGGGAAACAGATTAGATGGCCGATGGCTATAGGTCGGGCAATCTGTCACCAATTATGCTGTTTCGAGATCAATGTCCTGTTTTATGATCAGGTGGCGATAAGTATGAAAATCAATTAAATTCTATTTCTTCTTTAAATCTACTAGTGAGCTAGTAGAATTGAATGAAGTTTTGGTATGTGGGCTTTGGCCCTTTGAGTTATGTGCAATCACTTTTTAACTGGCAAAAAAGCTATTGAAACAAACAAAGAACTAACTTCCGAAACTAAAGTTATTTTAAACTCATGTCTCTTTGAAAGTTTTTTAAAGTGTTTCACAAATTAATCGATAAAATAAAAATAATTTTAATAACCAATTTGGCCTACAACTATGATTATCGTTAATTGTGTGTACAAATGGTGTTTTCGAATTTTATGTCACAAAATATGAATCTCCAAATACATGTCTTTGGATTCCTGCGAAGAGGAAACTATTCAGCATCGATAGATAGTTAAACAATTATAAATGCATGGCTAGCCCTAGCTAAACTATCTTGGAGTTAGCCACTAGTGTGACCGCATGAAGCTGAACCAGTTGTTTACATGAACAGCACAACCCAACTCCTGGGCAACACGATACACGTCGTAAGAATAGATGCTTTCTGACTTTTGGCTACCTGAAACTACTGTCATGTCCTGGGTCCGAAATGTTAAAGTGCTTTTCAAGGAACTGATGCACCGTAATGGACTGGATTAGCAGTGACAGCCTAGGGACTGCCAAGTGGTCTCAAGTTCGAATCGAAGATAGCACCTCTGATTTTTCGAATTCATGTGCGAATTACACAATTATCACTTGCTTCGAGCAGGAAAACATCGTGAGAAAACCAAACCAGCATGCTTGAGAGATATTATCGACGGCATGTAATGCTAAGTCAGGCCCATGGACGGCATAAAAACTCTGACACCGCAGCTAACAATACGAAAAAGAAGACCTAATGGAAGGTTCATGAGCCTACTTAGGCAAACGACTGTTTTGGGTGCTGTTTATACTTTCCCTAGAACCACATAGGTACACAAAAACGCTACCTCTTATAGAAAGGAATCTCGCTTCCTCTCCTGCCTTGTACCACACATCTCTAGAGGCACCACGTTTGTCAATGTCTCCATATCTCTGCGTTATGATTTGAACCATCCTCAAATGGTGACTTATCTTACATCTCTTGTTTTGGAACCTAATGCGCGACTGCTTATGTACTGAATATGAAATGAGGTGAACGTTGGAAGAATTTCCACTGGGTACAAGAAATAGACACTGGAAGTAAAGTCATGTCATTAAAAAAATTTGGAACTTTGAAAAAGAGTTGGATCTTCGACCCCCAATATTTCCGTGACTAGAAGGTTCCAAGATAAGGTCTAGAACAAAAACATGATCGCAGTGACGGGGAGTACCTACAAAGTGCTTTTTGTCTTCGTTCAGGGTATTTTTACACCCAGTATACCAACCTGCACAGAGCCGCATGTTGATTACAGCACACCCTCTCACAAAGACTATCCCAGCAGTGGGAACGTGATTACAATTATGCAGATAAAAATTCCCCCACCCATCAATTTTAAAACCTCAACCACAAAAGAATTATGAATAAATTCCCGCGTCCATAATACGCAATCGGGCTCGAACCCCATATCGTTTCGATACGAGTAAATGAGCGATAACTCTTACGCTTTCCCCCACATTATTCGATAAATCGCTGGACGTTTGTTTGTTGAAATCGTTCGGAAAATCTATCGGACGATAAAACGGAGTGCGGTCGAATACCGTACTATTGTATGAAGAGGTGAGAAGACGTGATTTATGTAGAACTTGGGTGAGTTTTTGTTGTGAGACAGAGAGAAATACGTGAAAAAAGCACGTGCTATAGATGTGTTAGTATTCAGTTTTGAAGGCTGTCGATGGCACTAGTTCTAGTTCAATTTAAACGCTGCCAGCCTTCTGGGCACTTTTCCTGTTGACAGCGATGTGGACGAATTTTTCGACGCCTTGTAACCCTTTCTGATACTCGTACATATTTTTTACATATTTTTTATTTCTAGTAGTTAAGTTAGTGTGTAAATAAGTGTTTTTAGTCCTAGCCTATTCTGTCCCACAGCTGGGTAAAGACCTCCTCCACTGCTTTCCATGTCTCTCGGTGTTTTGCCTCCTCTGGCTAATCAGTCAGGAACGAGTCCAAATCGTCACGCTTTTTGGGCCTACCTCGGTGACGACGACCGTCTTCTGGCACCCACTGTGTGACGACCCATCTGTCCTGACCCAATCTGGAAATGTGACCCACCCGGTCGCAATTTAACCTCGCCGACTTATCGCCAACACCGGGCGTTGCCTTTCTTGGAGCGTATTATGGTGTTGCGTATTCAGTCGGTGATTTTGATATTACATGTTAAATGCGAGCGATGGACATCGTTCTTTGGCAAACCTTGAGTTAGGACTTCTGAGCCTCCGTCAATGACCAAGTCTGGGCGTCATAGGTTGGCATAGGCAAGAAACACAAGCTTATGCTTGAGTGAGATATCTAGGAAGCTGCTGACTTACTGATTGAAAATACCGAAAACACTTTATTCGGAACCTCATCCTGGAAATTGAACCCAAGATCTCCATTTTCAGCACCAGCATTGCCAAAATTACCAGGGGGTCTAAAATGTCCACTTTAGCAGAATATGAAAATAATTTAAAATGGTAACAGACAGTTAATATGTATTATGAATTTACTTTTAAGACCATTTTAAAAATTGCAACGCCATTCATATTATTTTTCAATTATGAATTTACTTAAGTCACCATTTTAGACCCCCTGGACAGTTTAAATACATATTATAATGTGTAGGTAATTCAGTTTATAGATCTGAAATGCGTATTTTTTTTAAATATGGTTTATGTACTGTAATGTAATATTAGGTATCTTGTTTAGATAATATCATCATTAAATGAGGCCCCATAAAAATCTAACTGGTAAATTGATAGTGCTAACAATAATTGGGAACGAATGCATATAACATTATTTGCTACATTAGCAATAACATACTCAATTTATTCAATTACTTCAAATTATTCCAGTAATTTATTGCAAAATGCTCCACTTTATTTACTGTTCTCAAAATTAATTCAATCGAGCCATAAGTAGCCTACGTTAAACGTTCAACAATAACATTTAAATAATTTACAAACTAGGGCATCATTAACAATAAACGTTTAAGACTCAGGTGGACTTAAATACAATAAAATAAAAGATAATTATCTTTAGCGTTGTTAATAAACAAAATAATGGTAACGTTCATTTGGTCTACGCAAACCAATTAAGAGCTAGTAAGACATAAAATAATAATATAATAATATAATCTACCAATCCGCACTGGGCCCGCGTGGTAGATTATAGCCCATTCCCTCTTGAGAGGAGGCCGTGTCCCAGCAGTGGGAACATTATAGGCTGATGATGATGATGATCATGAAGACATAAAACCAACCGGTATACCAAAGATATATTTTCTGGTGAAAGGATCATCATTTGCCTAGCCTTTCGTCGACCATGTTGGGATCTGCTTCCAGTCTTACCGAATGCAGCTGCATGCCAGTATTTTATCTCCTCAAGGTCATCTTACCTCCACAACCTAATTGGTAATGGGTGATTCGATACCCTTAAGTAAGACTGATTGTTAGACTTTCGGTTCACACAAATGACAGCCGGGACCAACTGCTTAACGTGCTTTCCGAGGCTCGGAGGAAACTCAATACGTGGGTGGTCAACCATCCGGGGCTGCGGGACTGTTCGAAAGAGATACCGTGGCCCCGGAACGTATAAAGGGCGAGGAAGGAACATGGATGGGTTTTAGTCGGTAAAAGTCTGACACTCCCTCCCGCTCTGCCCAGAGTGGGAGAAGTCATTTGATGATTTCCCATCCGAAAAAAAAAAGTGTGGTCGACCATCCTCGGTACAACCTAGGCAAACGCGGCTTAACCTTAGGATCGATCCAAATGGCTGATATGGAGAATGTTGATACACAATATTATCCCACTACTGCGTACATCTGGGAATACGAACATGATATTTTGTTAACAGTTCCAAGAATAATCGCTAAAACTTTGTGACCATTACCAATTCTTAGGAATAATACCATTAAATTGGTCCAACCCTATCAAAATACCAATTATTTAACGAAGTAAATGTCAACGAGTAATAAAATATCAGTTTAATTGATCTCATTCAGTGATATTTTGTGCTTAAGAACGTGAATATTTTAATCCTTTCAAAAGGAATTCATTAGCGGCCTTCAAGGTATTTTGCGAAGGCGTTTATTTATTGAATGTTGATTTTATTTGTAAGTTCTGTTTGTTTTAGTTGTGTTTATTAATATCAATGACTTTTATCCTGACTTGTTGGGACACATCAGGATGAAAATCTAAAACAAAGCTACAGGGCAAAGGGCTCCCTCCTCTCATATAATTTTTCTCTGTCTGTGCAAAAGGTTAATTTCTGGGCCGACCGCGTCGCCAGATTCTGTTCGAAACCTAATCTACAAATACAGCCACTTTGGCCCTGGTCCTGTGGTCTTGAGTTTTATTCCCGGGTAGAATATTCTCGGTAGCAGTCACGAAGACGAATCTGTGCGTGGTTGATCGCAATTGTGTCGCCCCTTATTGGGACTTCAAGATAGTTGGTGTAATGTGTGTGTACTTTTAGATACACCTCGGCTATACCTTTTGGGGAGCACAGGCGTTATCTGTATGTTATGTAGTTGAGGTAAATCTGTACTAATATTATATAGAGAACGAATATAATAATCCTTTACTCGTTAATGGACAGCAGCAACATAAGAGAGCAGCATATACATAATTATGTTCACAGGTGTTCAGTAGGCCCCCCAAGAGGAAGGATTTGATCTTTTGTTTGTGTGTTTGTTACGATTTAACTCAAGAACTCCTCAACCAATTTTAAAAACTATTAGAAAGCTACATTTTTACCAAGTAACACAGGCTAGGCTATAAATTGTATTGATATCATGCAAATTTGCCGAGCTATCACAATTTTCGCGAACGAAGTCGCATACGAAGTGCTAGTATCTTATATAAATATCTCCATCGGTTATCATGAACACCACAAAAGTTAATCTTCCTCGGAATTACCCAGAACAGCCTTCAAATTCGTTATCTACAGCCCATCAGCTGCTGTAACAAAAAGGTTTTCCTCAATAGTTTCTTATGACCCATACAAGAACATAAGTGCCTCATATATTCAGTTCTTTTGTCGTACTACCAGTAAAATGTAGCAGCAACTTACAGTTTAAAGTTACAATTTAGAGCAGTGGCCGCTTTTTAACCGCAGAAGTATAATTGTTTAAAAAAATGTTTGCCACACACGATCCCATATCGTAAAACACATGATACATTTTTGGGGTTTAACGGAACTCTTGGGTATTTAAAAACAAGTGAAAGTGATTAGTTGAGTAAAAGTAATCAACCTACGTATGATAATGTGATTTTTATTCTGTACCTAGTTAATTAAGTAATTGTTTGAAATTTGAACTATCTAAAGTTACAATTCTTAGCATTCTTTGCACTTTCTCTGACGGTTCTTACTTAGTTATATTATTATCTATAGCATGAAAATGGTTGCATAAGTAACTCAAGTAATTTCTTTTACTTCACTACAGACACCAAAGTGACAAAATCTTTCTATTCATTGGTTCGTCACATGTCGGTCCGTCCGTCTGTAATAATAAAAAAAAGGAAACTAAATTCTACACTGCCTCGATAGTACGATTCGTGGGTCGGCCAAATTGATGTTGGGTTTTCTCCATTATAAATTTGTCAGTAGCAGCCACGAACTCTGGATTTCTGCCCGGTTGATGGCAATAATATGGTTGTATCTGCTATTTGATTGAATGACTAGCGCGTTCATTGAATGACGACATTCAATTGAATGACTAAAGGACAACTCCACACAAGGACCAAGTTGTTTAATGTAACGTTCAACGCCTTGACTGAACGTCATTTAGCATAGTCGTTGAATGGGATATAGCTGACATTTCAATCGCCTGACTGATTCTACGTCCGCTCTGTTCAAAGGGCTATGTTACAAACCGCTAACTAGTTGGACGTTGAGTGACGCTTGTTCAATCAACGTTCGGCCTAGTCATTCAATTGAATAATTTAATGGCGTCATTCAATGAACGCGCTAGTCATTCAATGAACGCGCTAGTCATTCAATGAACGCGCTAGTCATTCAATCAAATAGCAGATACAACCATAACATGAGACGTAAACATAACTGGCGAAATGTGGGTGTACTATTAGTTACACCTCTGCCTATCCCTTCGAAGATTACAAGCGTGATATTATGTTATGTGAATTCTAGAAATCAGCAAACATTACACAAAAAAAATATTAGTTTTCATATGACTACGGAACCCTTCTTTGACGCGGGTAAAACATTTGGTCAGTTTTTTTTTAACAATATATTTAATCAGGTAATGGTGTAAAGTTATTAAAGAAAACAAGATCCTCTCTTATCGCCCAATCTATAAGGTGCCAACAGTTTATTAGGTGTCAAAGTCGTAGCCTTATTGTAATCGAATTAAATCGACACAATTTATCATCGATTAATATCGCGTTTCGTTAGTATCGAATAACGAATATCGATTTAAAATAATTGCTTTAAAAATATTTAGGGATTGTGTTTGATATTTTATCTTTAGGAAATTAAATTGTAATAATATTTTATTGAATGTTTTGATTAAAAGTCATTGGGTTTTGATTAAGTAATTTTGAGATAAGATATCATAATTTTAATCTTATATTTATAAAAACTTTTGTATTTAAATTGATTTTAGTATGAGCTGCCTTTTTTGTGGCAGTAGACTGCCCCTTGGGTTCAGCTACTGCTAAGCATGAGGTCTTGTGTTCGATTCTCGGGTCAGATAAAGTATGTCTGAGTTGCATGCAACCCAGAGTCTGGATTTTAGTTCGATTGATAGCGATAGGCTGACACATTATTGATGAAATGGGGGTGTGTGTTGAAGACACATTTTGACATGATATGACAGTGAATAAGCACATATCAATAATTTAAATTTGTATCTACTAGCCTGTTTAATAAATTATTTGACCGCTCGGGTCGATCTTTAGGTTAAGCCTTGATTGCCTAGGTTGGTCTGTGGATGGGAGACCACCCATTACATACTGAGTTTCCTCCGTGCCTCGGAAAGCTCGTTAAGCAGTTGGCCCTGGCTGTCATTTGTAGATCTTTGAGAGTCGTTATAGGTAGTCAGTGGCCCAAAACGTCTGACAACCAGTCTTACCAAGGGATATCGTATTACACAGTACAAACTGGGTTGTGGAGGTCAGATAGGTCGTCGCTCCATGTAAAATATTAGTTTTCAGCTGCATCCGCTTAGACTGAAAGCCAACCCCAATAGAGTTGGGAAAAGGCTAGGAAGATGATGAGGTTCTCCAACAACACTGGATAAGTTTTACAATAAAAGTATGTAGCTTGTTGCTAGTTTTACTTCTTTTAATAGCTTGTCGCTGAATTTCGTGGACACACAGGTATAGTAATCAAGTCTCGTAACCACTAGGCAACATTTGGCGTACGACATGTTGCTCAACGTATTGAAAGTCAGCGCGGAACTTTTGTTCAACATCGGTACTTTTGTTTCGTCATGTTGCGCGCCAGCTGTCAACGTTGCGCGATGTTGTGCAAAGCCACACTGGCGAACATGTTGGGCGTCACGTGTTGCGCGTCAATTGTTGCCTAGTAGATACGAGGCTTTACGCCTACTGTGGAGTAGAGGAATGGACGGCATGAATTTACTTTGCTTAATGTGGTAAAAGAGGAAGTCCTGTATGAACTGAGTTCTACCCTTTCGCCCAGTCAAGGAACGAAAAAATAGAGTACGTTTTACTTTTTCTTAGCTGCGGCCGCATCTTCTTGTTTTCATTAGTAGAAAGATGATCCTAGCGTTGTACAAAACATGGTAGTGTACAGAGTCCGCAAATCATAATTTTCACTCACGGAGTCAAAATATTATAGCGTGCGAGTTCGGCGAGCGCACGAGATTATTCAAAAAAATTAATTGTCCAATCATGGGCTATATACAGAATCTCGAGAGTGACTGCAGAGGAAACAAATTAAAAACGTTGTTATACAGACGTGATTTTCGGTACGGGGATCGAACCTGCGACAAGCAACGCAGCAGTCAGTCGCTCAGCCATCGTGCGAGGATAGCTGATAGCATTTTACTCTTTTTGTATCAAAACATAATCACCAAGATTGACTACCTACTTAAAATAATTAAAACCATTTTCGTAGGTACTTAATCCAAGTAGTTACAAACTCCGAAATTGCTTACATAACAGATACAGCCAATCAGGGCAAGTCCATTCAAAATCAGCTTTTGTATTTAACAATAAAGGTTTCCTTATAAACCGGCCCGGTTATTAGCTTACAGAATATTTGTTTTCGTTAAGATTAGCCTCTTAACGAAGTTTCTTACGAACTTAGGCCATTTTAGCCTCTTAAATGAAAATATATCTATTCGTTTACGAGATGAAGTCGATTTAAGGTGATTACAGTTTATAAGATGTTTATAAGTTTGCTGTTGCTTAGGGTAACTTAAAGTAACATCACGCCTGTAATTCTTAAAGAGTTAGACAGAGCTGTAGGTTATGTTTAAGTCCCATGTATGATGAGCGAGCCTTTTGCCACCAACCGTTGCTGCTATTGAGAAATCCCTAATGAAAAACCACAATAACAATTTACTCGACCTGGGAATCAAACAGAGGACCTCATGATCATCAATTGCGCTTGCGATCACTTTACCTACGAAGCAGTGTATGATATTAATAAGGAAAATATTATATTTTGAATATGGTAGGATGGCACGGAGTCTGGATTTGTGCTCGGTTGATGGCAATAGGCTCGCTCCTATCATACTCTGCTTGCCTTTTCCCAACTATGTTGGGGTCGGCTTCCAGTCTAACCGGATGCAGCTGAATACCAGTATTTTACATGGAGCGACTGCCTATCTGACCTCCACAACCCTGGGAAATACGATAGAATAGAATAGAATACAATACTCTTTATTATGTACACCATAAAAATTATAAATACAAAAATTTTAAAAGTTTTACAAGGGGTGACACAATGGGCGGTCTTATAGCTAAAAGCGATCTTTTAAAGACAACCTTTGGATGGATTTAAAGGGGTCAGACATTAAAATTTTGGGCCACTGACTACCTGTAACGACTGTCAAAGATAGACAAATGACAGCCGAGACCAACAACTTGACGTGCTTTTCGAGGCACAGAGGAAACATGGTATGTAAGGGTGGTCACCCATCTTCAGACCAACCTAGGCAAGCACGGCTTAACAAAACGATCGACCAGAGCGGCTTTTATTTTTAGCCACGAACTTCTCGCTCCCTATTATATTAGGAGACTTAGGTCCATGTTCACCGAAGAGATAACGGTTTGATTATCTAAAAACAGCTGTCACTGTGACATGTTCCCATACAAAAATGTGTTTTAAGCAACCGTTTTTAGATAATCAGACCGTTATCTTCTTGATGAACATGGACCTTAAAACATAACTGGCAAAACTTCTGCTTAACCCTTCGGAGATAGCTGGCGTTATGTTATACCATATAGCAGTATTTATAAAATACTTAATTGCCATAAAGTAACTGTCACTTACCAACTAGCTGACTCGCTACACGAAACTACATCTGTACTTAAAATGTTCCAACCAACAACTCGAAGTTGCCATGACACTTTGCAACCAAATTCGACCTTTCCCGCACTAGAGCTGAAATATTCTTTCAGTGAACACTCTACTTCCATTTCCTAGACTTGGCGATGGCTAAATCTACGCTTAAACCTTTTCAGCCAACTTGACCTAGTTGGTTGGGGTTGGTGTAAGTTAGAGGCAAAAGATGGTCAGGGTGTTGATAAAGCCAACAGGCTCTTGTTTTCCCTGTCATTGCGATATTTTTTTTCAATACACTTCCTCGAAAACTGGTTCTTTTCGCACAAAGATTAGGTTCAAAATGCAGTGCAGTTTCACACACAAACGTTTTTTGTCAGTTTTTCCACATGTGTGTGGGAATGAAAATTGCCACATGACATACCTATACTTAGTCTAAATTGGTTCAATGCCTATGGTCAGGCGATTTTTTTTTTATTTCTGCAAAGCAATATGCGTCTTTAGGGCGTGAACATTTTTTTAACATTCAAATTGTGTTTACAAATTCAATATCATAGATAAACATGATAATTTAAAACTAATATTTACTTTATAAACAAGTTAACATTCATTTGTGTTCTAAATTCAAAAATAAATACAAAAACTATTTTTTATATAAGGCTGTTTAACAGCTTATACCTTTGCTTCTCCTTCAACCTGGCGAAAACAAAGCGCGGAAAAAAATAAATAAATCATAGTCTCGTAATAATTTGATTGGCCCAAATATGTTTCATTCTTTCATTTTATTTCTTCAAAAGTGTATTGAAAAACGTCGTTTGTCGTTTTGTCTCGGCTCAGAAACACCCTCGCCTACGGCTCGTGTATTAATTCCGCCTCGAACTACAATAACAACTAACTTTCTCCACATAGATCAATTTGTACTATTTTGTTCTAGACCATACCTGGGCCGGCAGTCTCGACAACGACAGTCTCGGAAACGCAATGTCTCTACATCTAAGATGCGATTCTCGCGCAACCGAATTTTGTCATTGTTATTTTAGCGACCGAAAGTAAACGATAATATCGTTTTCTATGTCGAGACTGCTCGCCCTTTTGGTTGGTTGTCAAAGTTCCAACAATTTTAAAAAGCTTTTTTTTTAAACACAATTTTTTTTAGTTTTAACTTTATTTCAAATACCTCCACGAGCCCCAAACTATTGAATTCATCCATCAGCACAATGTTTTAAGTGTGTTACATTGAGTTCTACCCTAAAATGTGTTATTTTACCCGTGCCGTCAATGTTGGGAAAAAAATCAGGGGTTAAAAACACTGAAGTATCATTTGTTACAAAGATTTTATCGTAAAATCTGTTATTTGCAAAGATTTCTCATAACTTACACCACAATATGGGCACTTCAAAAGTTTCCAATGTTCACTCTAACTTTCCTCTTAGTATCGATTTATTGTTTATTTAATTTTATTTTTCTCATAAAGACATTAATTAGATTTCAAACTTCGCGAAAACGTGCTAAGTGCTAAAAAAGAAGTTTTGAAAAATACTAAAGTTCTGGAGACGTGTGCCCCATTAAAGTTAACTCTGAATTATAGGAGTTGGGGAAATTGAAAATGTAGTAGCGTTTCAATACGACAAATGGTAAAGCAGTAGTCCTGTGGTAGTACTCGTAATATATTATTCAATGCAAGTGCAAGGGGAATTCTAGCAAGATGGGGTAGGAACAGATGGATTGAATAGCGATTGGGATGCCTACTTTTAGATTATATGACTGAACTAGTTGTTGCCCGCGACGCGACGTTTGTCCGCGTGAAATTATTATAAAATATTACAATCCGATTTAAATATTTCATTTAGAGTTTGCGCGCACTACGAAAATAAATCGTTCCGAAGAAAATTCGTCAATCTGTGAACTACAGAAATGTACTATAATCCGCGCACTGCGAAAATAAATCGTACTTATATTTTGTACCCTATGAAGCGGTACTGGCTTTTGCGCATTAAGGGGCCGGCGGAGCATGAGTTTTTCATACAAACGTAATACCATAATAATATGAAAATCAAACATATTCTTAAGGTCATCATCTGCCTAAAGTTTTCCCAACTATGTTGGGGTCGGCTTCCAGTCTAACCGGATGCAGCTGAATACCAGTATTTTACATGGAGCGACTGCCTATCTGACCTCCACAACCCCGTTAATTACTGGGAAATACGATACCAACCAAACATATTCTTAAGGTAGTATGTCTATATTTCGATTGTATTATAGAATATCTATGTTCCCAAATAAATATTTTGAAAGGACAATGTTAGAAAGACTAGATCATGAGGAATTAAAAATGTCAATAGATAAAATGTTTTTCTCATAACTCTTGTTTAAATCGGTGTACATCCAAAATATGTGTTTGAGAACCTATATATTCTGTAATCCAATCAAAATAAATACACACTACCTTAAGAATAATTATGTTTGATTTACAAATTATTTTGGTAGGTATTACGTTTGTATGAAATTCGCATGCTCCGCAGGCCTCTCAAAAGTCGCAACGATTTATTTTCGTAGTGCGCGCATACCCTATATTTAAAGCTATGATTATCATGTATATATTCAAAGATTTAAAGGGAAAATTTGAAAATGTACTTATCTCCTCTTTTTATGTATGTTTTGTGTTCTTTCATGTGTGTGTTTTATGTGCGTGTGATATAAAATTGTGATGTTTTTAAATATGGACTCGATGGTCTGAAATAAATTTTATTAATATTATTAAATTTTATTATTATTATTAAATTTATTATTTATTTATTATTTGGCAGTGTGTATATTTTGTTCCACAGTAATGTTTATACCAGACAAGCTCTAGACGTGAAGACTTGTAATTGGCTGTCTGATTATCATTCTGTTACTTATCACTATTGTATTTAGCTGTTAGTCTTCCAAAGTCTTTAAATAAATAAATAAATAAAAATAAATAATCTGATTTTGTTAACAATTTCAAGGGTTTCCGTGCGACTTGCACCCAACGCATTCCCGCAACAGCCGCAACCTTCACCAGGCCATTGGTCCACCCTTTCTTTTGTTTCATATTTTGCCAGCTGAAACGGTTTTAGACACTTTTGCTAGCGCTCGCAATAACAGTTAACGTTTGCATAGAAAAATCCAGAAACTTTTGATGTTTAACTGTGTTTTCTGACACCTGAAATTTTAATGAGGACAGGGTTAAATATTATTTTTGCTAGAACATTGAACCGAATACCATCACGGAGTACCTAAGTTTATTCGTTGTGCTATTGAGTGACCTACTTCGGACTGGGTCATGTGGTCCAGTTATAAGTTTAAACATAGCCCATTGTTCAAAGTAGAAATAAAAGAATTGTTGGTTTGTTCGTATAAATTGAAATTATAACTAGCTGTTGTTAGCGACCTTCAAAATCGAAAAGCACCGTCAAAATCGGTTTAACCGTTTCGGAGATTAGCCGAAACAAACAGACAGACAAAAATAAAAATAAAATGTTTTTGTTATAAGTACAGTGTGTCCGGACATGGACTAGCGATATTCTAAATACTTAAATTTTAATATAAACTAATTTAAAGTACAATTACACCCTATGCTTGGGTCCAATACACTTACCCGCCATGTGGCAGCCATTTGGTTTTTTTGTTGAAATATGCTCCATGCGAGTACAAAAAAATCATATCTCTCAAAGTTTTAGTCGTACTGAGATAAAAAAAAAGCTTATTTAAAAGGCAATAATATTGTCTACCGTTTGCTATAGAAAGCTATGTGTTCAAAATTCCACAACGTTCGAAAAAAAAAAGAAATTCTAAAACTAAACGAAAAATTATGCAATCCAACCAATAATTGTTAATTACTACAATACTCAATACTCAATACTCAATACTCAATACTCAATACTTTATTGCATTCCACAATGTAGGCTTAGGTGGTAAACATATATTTAGAGACAATCGTGGACCCTGTCGGGCACAGCAAAAGTAAGATAATATATATGTGGAGAGGACTTATCATTTAGAGGTCATTTCATAAAAAAAATTTTTACATTGTATCGAAAAATTCATTTAAAACTAACACAACACGGATTTTAACGTTTACAATTCAAAAATACAATTTAACACTTGAAAGTTGGATAACGTTTACAATTTAAAAGTAAATAATACAAATAAAATTTGAAAATAATTATTTCAATAGAATAAATCAAGTTAACGAAAGAATAAATCATGTCAATAAAAAATAAATCGTCTAAAATAACAAACTAACAAAATAACAAAAGCACCCCAGACAATTTTTTTTTACTAGATAGACAGATTTTTTTGTATAAGCCGTATATATTTTCATATGCATTCAGTAAAGAGCTATTATTTTGATATTACGAACAGACACTTCAAAAACATGTATTTGTATAGATTTATTTTGTAGCTCACTTTTCTCATTTTCAAAACATCATTATTTATCCGAGTCCTTCTAAGAAATCCTTTACTTCAAAACAAAATAACTTAGAAAATGATTTTCCCAACTATAATAATAAAATGGCTACAGCCATTTATCTAGGAGAGCTACAAAGGCTGTCATACGAAGAAACTAAGATTTTCTTGCTCTCGCGGACGTTCTGAGAAAAAGATAACCAGTGACATTGTGTCCGGACTTCTAGTTTACTTTTCACGGGACTTGGGACCGGGATAGACAACGACTCGACGACCCGAATGGCGCAGCGG
This sequence comes from Xestia ashworthii, assembly GCA_950022955.1. Taxonomy (NCBI): domain Eukaryota; kingdom Metazoa; phylum Arthropoda; class Insecta; order Lepidoptera; family Noctuidae; genus Xestia; species Xestia ashworthii. The sequence continues at coordinate 9,072,312 of OX465572.1, forward strand.
TAGTCAGACTGCCTTACGCTCTTAGGGTCCCGGGTTCGAATCCCGGTACGAGCAAATGTTTGTGTGATGAGCATGGACATTTGTTTCCGAGTCATGGTTGTTTATATGTATAATAAGTATGTATTTACAAACAAAAAGTCAAAGTCAAAGTCAAAAAGTCAAAATAATTTATTTGCAGTAAATGTGGTACAAAAGGTGGTAAAAAAACTTATAGTGCGATGACACATTTCGCCATATAAATAGCATGCAAATATTAACAAAACAAAAAAGTATATATGTAGTATATCAACTGTCTGGTGACCACGACACAAGCTTTGCTTAGTGTGGCACTAGATGGCGCTGTGTGTAATGTCCAGCGATATAAAAAAAAAAAAGACAAGCGGGATTATTTTTTTTGTTGTGTAGAAAGTTTTTTGATGTTTTGTAAAGATTTGTATGCGAATTTAACGCTGTATTATCTTAATATTTACTATAGTTTATGCCTTGCGCTTCACCGCGTTTTTAGTCGACATGTTTTTACGTGCACCCTTTGTTTGTATGGAAATGTAAGTTCCAATTAAATTTGACAGTTCTAAATTATGTCCGTCTCTTTCTCGTTTTAATGGAGAGAAAAAGATAGCAATAGGTTAAATTAGTTTAGTTTGTGCAAAACAGAATCGACACCATTATCTTGATATTTATTTTAGAAATACGATTGGATATAAATTAAGAATTAGATAATTAAGTCGTTATTTTGTAATTTGTGATGGTTATATTTAGGTAATTATTTCAACTTGATGTACAAAAGTGGTACATGAGGCGTACTTAATGCCACAAGGCATTCTCTACCAGTCAACCTAGTAAATGATGATGTAATTGTATTGTGATTTTATTCAGATAACTACGTAAATTTGACCTGTGGATATTTTTTGTCACAAATAAACGTTTAATAATAATTAATAGAGTGTCAAAGTGGTCCCGGCCTGTCATTTGTAGATCTTTGACAGTCGTTATTTATTTATATATTTATTGAACTTACAACTATCATTACAGGTAATCTTAAACCTAATTCGACAGTGTGGCTATATCCTATTGTTATTGTGTGTTATAGGTAGTCAGTGACCTGAATGTCTACCTACCAGTATCACCAAAGGGTATAGTATTACCCAGTACTAACTCGGCTGTGGTCGTCACTTATTTAAATAACTACGTAAAGGAGACAATTTTTCTTGTTCGGGGACTAGGCCACCCACATAAATTATAGCATATAATCATGAAACTTACATTGATTTGTTCCTTATAACCTCTAGATTCCAGTGGTTAAATCAGCTAAGCATTGTCTAAACGGAATAAATGCGAAAAATCTGCAAAAACACTTACGAAAATCAAAATAAACAGAAAAAGTAAATGTCAAAATAATGAAGTTGTCTGTCAATCACTAAAAAAGTGGGTTCATAACGTTCCGTGCCACGTTGATTGTTTAAACCATCTATGCGATTTTAGTGTAAACCTTTAAAAATAGCATTAAAAATGCTCACAGTTTAATAATATTTTTTTTTATATTCTTTTTGATTCTATAATAATTAAAGCAAATATGATTACCAACGGGTAGGTACCGTACTTTTTTTAGTAAACAGAAAAAAAACGCCCCTATTCACGTAAGTATTTGCTGTCAAATGACATTGACCAAAACAGGAATGATTTGACTCGCAATAAAATATCATAACATAGCTTATTTATTATGATTTTAAGATTTCGTTTTCAATTCTACGTAATATTTCGTTTACTACCATAATAAAATGGTTACTTTTTTTGGTGTTATTATGAATAATAAATGCAATGACCTGGTGGGCCCAAAAAAAACTATCTCCTTTGACCTGTGGATATTTTTTGTCACAAATAAACGTTTAATAACAATTAATAGAGTGTCAAAGTGATCCTGGCCTGTCATTTGTAGATCTTTGACAGTCGTTACAGGTAGTCAGTGACCTGAATGTCTACCTACCAGTATCACCAAAGGGTATTATAGTATTACCCAGTACTAACTCAGCTGTGGTCGTCACTCCATGTAAAATCCTGGTATTCAGCGGCATCCGGTTAGACTGGAAGCAGACTCCAACATAGTTGGGAAAAGGCTCGGCGGATGATGATGAATGACAAATCAAATGCCAATTTTAGCGATTAGTAGGGTGATTTAGTTAAATCTGCTGCTGTGCATCTGGATTGTCATCTAAACTTATATTGTCACTTACGGGATATCTTCCGTGATTATTTATTGTTAGATATCCCGTAAGTGACAATATAAGTTTAGTTTTAAACCGTGAAAGCCTAAAACAGTATTTGGATTATCATCTGCCTAGCCGTTTCCAGTCTAACTGAATGCAGCTTATTACCAGTATTGAATTTCTTTTTTTATATTGTTGATTTAATCTTTTCTCTGTACGGTCTTAATGTGCACGTCTTACTACATCGTTCTCACATATATGTTTAATCACACATGAATGATGTAACCAAGATTTTGTATAAATATATTGATTTAAAAGAGTGTCCATGGAGTTTCTTGCCCGTTCTTCTCCATAGAGATCTACGCTAGGGAATGGGCAACTACAGTACTTTCTCAAGTTATTATGCCTTGTGACTGTGACTGTAGCTTTGATTTTATTTGTATTTTGACATTCAAAAGTGCCGTAATGGTCTAGTTGAAATAAATGCTTTGAGTTTGAGTTTGAGTTTTATTTTACATGGAACGACTGCTTTATCTAACCTACACAATTCAGTTATTCTTGTGTAATACGAGACCCTTTCGTAAGACTTATTTGATATCCAAAGATATTAATATCGAAGTATCCAAAAATAAATTCATAATGTATCGAAGTATCCAAAAATAAATTCATAATGGTCGACCGAAACGAATTTCCATCATATTTATCAAACAACTGACTCAAGTAAAGAGTTCTCTACATAACTATCTCCTCTTCATACAGGGTGTAAATCTCCTCATCACAAAGTCGTTAACCAATCATTCTGTACATCAAACTAAGTAACTTTACGCAAATATTATTGCTGGGAAACAACTTTTTTTTTGGGGTGAAATATCACGTTTTGTGGTATAACTCAATGTAACGCACTCAAAACATTGTGCTGATGGATGGATTGAATAGTACGGGTATCGTAGAGGTGGTTAAAAATTAAATCTTACAATATAAAACTTGCATTAAAAAAAAATCTTGTCAAAAAGTTGTAACATTGACCCCCAATATCTCCGTAACTAGAAGGTTCCCAGGTATGGTGTAGAACAAAAAAATAATCGGAATAACGAGGAGAATAAGTGCTTTTCGGCTTAGTTAAGAGGTGTTTTACACCCTTTATAAATCCACAAGCCGCCAATGAACACCTTGCCTAACAAAATGGAAGTTTCCCTCAATTAATCGAAGTCTATCTCATTCCGTCTGCAATTTAAGACCATTCATCTTTCCCCGCGCCACTCATTAGTTGCACCTTGATTTAACACCGGAAAAGGGTGGGCAGACTTCTTAGTTATCTATCCGAAGTTATTGATGCTGAGTTTAAAGTTCTCATCGTAGATAATACCTTATCTTGCTTATTTTAGGATTGATTTAACTTCACAAGTGTTACTGAGGTGATTGTGAAGAAATACTTTGTGTCCGCACTCGAGCCAGAAGTGACGTGGAAGAATACCGTGTGATCTTAGTCAGTAGGAGTCTGACAGACCCAAGGACATCCATTATAGATTTATTTTGTGTAATTTATTTCATCACCACTGCTCTCAAAACGGTGAAGGAAAACATCTTGATGAAACCGGCATGTCCTAGAACCTTAAATTCGAAGACATCTACTAACCCGCACTGGGTTCCCCGCACGGTGGATTATAGCCCACTTCCTCCCATATATAGAAAGGAGGCCTATGTCCAAACAGTTTTAACAATACAAAAACTCCAGATAACGAAAAGACCGTCAGACCAATTCGGTCGACCTTCACAGACAAAGGGACGAAGAAAACATGTAAAACAGAAATCCTTATGAAAATATCGTAAAGTCGAGGAGCTATAGCGAATACTTTCTGTGTCACTGGTGAAAATGTCGCTGTAGTCTCCTCGGTGTCTCGCAGGGAACAATGGTAATACCGAGCGGACCCTAGGGAGTTCTGCCTACGTGGACTTAGGGGATCGCGTCAATGTTGTTTGTTTAGATCCTAAGAAGTAGTTGAATTCGCAGTTGTGATTTGTAGATCTTTGACAGTCGTAGGTAGTCAGACGCCCGAAAGTCTGGCAACCAGTCTTAGCAAGGGGTGTTGTATCCCAATTACTAACTGGGTTAGGTTGATCATAAGCTGCAGTCGCTTCATGTAAAATACTGGTATTCAGATGCATTCACTTCAACCCCAACATAATCGGGAAAAGGCTGGGCGGATGATGATGATGAGATCGTTTTGCTATTTGTTATTATTAAGTACATATTACTATAATAAGCCCTTTTCGTTTAGGTGTTAATTAAAGTGTCTGTTCAAGCTAATGAACGCACCTTTAATCACGTCATCTTCATCAATCAATGATGACAGCCGATCACGTCATAAAGAGCCAATCGCGTTGCTTTTGTGTAACCAATTCATTAGAATTGAGCATTATGCTCCATGTAGCTTTAGCTTTAAGTTTTAACTACCATTTTTATATCACTTCACTTTACGCATTGTTAAAGAATAGATCATTTTTGATATTCCGCATTTTATTGAAATAAAGAAGAAGTCACCCTGAATCCAATTATTGCTAGAAATAGCTAGCTAAGTTTCAGCGAAAATTGGAATTAATCTGGCAAGATTTGGGATTGCCATTTAAGCTAACATCCAAACTTTATCTTGCTGAAGGCCAGCAGCCACGTTTCCACTAGTTTTTCTTAACAGAGCATTTGATAGGGGAAATAATAACTCCCAATAACAACTGCTACTCTTACACTCGTGTTCTAACAAAAGCGATTGATGGCGTTACTCATTTGTTCGCAAAACTGGCGCTTTCTATCGTCAAGGCCGCACGTTTTTGCAGGACATAAGGCACACCAAAGTTGCGTATTCACATAACAAATGCCTTATAGAACCATCACCTTAAAATTTTATAAAAAAAATACACTAAATTAATTATAACAAAGATTTCGTTGGTCTCGTCTAGTGGTCGCAAGCGCAAATGCTGAGCATAAGGTCCTGGGTTTAATTCCCAGGCTGGTCAAAGTATTTTTGGTTTTTCCATCACGGATTTCTCAGTAGCAGCAACGGAGTCTGGATTTGCACCCGGTTGACGGCAATAAGCTCACCCCTATAACATGAGACTTAAACACAACTGACAGACGAGCTCAATAGAGTGGCAGGAAGAAACTGGCTAGCATTCAATAATGTTTACGGGATGAGGGTTGCAGAATATTTAGTACCTTTTTTTCTTAATAAACTGCCAGAGGACTTGCAAGCGATGTATAAAACGAGTTCGAAAAGTTAAATGTATAAATTTAAACGTTTCTTTATACAAAACTTCCCCTAAATTAGGTATGTAGAATTATTATCATCATTAAAAAGTAAGTTTTATAATGTATTGTAGTTGTTACATTTAATAAGTTAAGTATAAGAACGGCTCGTCAGCACACAGATAAGCCCTAAGAGGTTTTCGATGTGTGGCTAAAACAACCCTGTATTAGATTAAGTTTTTTAGAAAAAAAAAAAAACTGATAACCCACTTTCACTACTTTCCAATTTTGCACTTATACATCCACGAATACGAATATTACCGACTATACCCGATAATACACGGCTAAATTACGAATAGTGGCAAGTGGCTCATCAATTAAAGTCCTCGAGTGTACCTACACTTCTGCCCAACCCTTTGGGGATTCCAGTCGTAATGTTATGTTATGTTTAAGAGTCTTACGTCCGAACTCCACAACCTTACCCCGAGCGTAGATATAAGGGGTCTACTTATTGACGTGTAACGACAAACATATCGACGTTTGTCAACTTCGCTGCTCTATCTACGTATGTACTCACAGCTATTCATATTGTCCTCAAAAGAATACGACATGTTGTGACCTTTTGTCGGCTAGTTCAGTGTGTTCCATCTTTTAGTTTGTGAGTAGAAGAGTTACAAACGTTGACTGGATTGTTAGTAGTACTAAGATTGAAGGGCCTGGACAAAAATGATATGCAATTAGCTAAAACGATGATGGGAAAGTGAGAAATGTGTTAGATTGACATAATATCATCATCATCAACATTCCAGCCGACGTCCGCTGCTGGACTTAGGCCTCCCCACCTTGTGTCGCCACCTTTTTTTTTTTATTTTTTTTTTTTTTTGACGCTGGGAAAAAATGCATTACGCATACCCTCCCATCGGGGGATGAGAGGGGTATGTGGGACTCCCCGGGTCTAATAAGACCCGGTATACCCACTAAAACGACCCAGCGACATTCCCGCTTCGTCCGAGTGGCGGGGGACTGGGAAACCGGCGTAGCCTTTACGTCCAGTCCTCCGCCGACGATTGCCCTTCATGGCGGGCCCCTCACAGGGGCCCGGGAATGACCGACGAAGGTGGTGACGGGTGCAATGCGGGCGAAGGCACCCCCGTGCCTGTCGCCCGCCCGTCGCCACCAGGAGGAGGGAGAGGACGGCGCCCTCTCCGACCCCTTCTTCGTCTGCGGAGCGGCGCAGCGAGAGGGTCGTCCTCCCGCGCGCGCTCCGCCTCCTCCTTTTGCGAGATTACGTCCTCGCAAACGGAGGCGACCGCTGCCCAGGCCTCCTCGCTCCCCAGCATGGCGTTGACGACGCCGGGAAGCGAGAGGTCTGGTCCAATTTCCGCGGTCAGGCTGCGGCGCGGCTCGGACCAAGCCGGGCACACCTCAAGGGTGTGCTGCGCCGTGTCCTCCGGCGCGCCGCAAGTGTCGCCACCTAACCTAACCTTCACCAGGTCAGCGATCTACTTAGTGTGAGGTTTTCCAACGCAACGTCTTCCGGTTCGCGGTTGCCCCTCCAGAACTTTTCGGCTTTGTCGGCTATCCGTTTTGCGAGCAATGTGACCTGCCTACTGCCACCTAAGTTACATCATAGTACATAATATAGGCTACCAAAAATCATATGTCATACATTTATAAATTAACGCCTTTTTCTCATGGGATAAATAGAAACCGCAGAACGCCACCTGTTACAACCTTACATACTTCTTTTGGCTCGTCCACGTTCATACATCTGGTTATACACGCACGCCGGTTGCGTCTTATGTTGATCCTGTTAAAGGTCACTTTGGTAAAGCAAAACGCTTTGAAAATGATTGCCACTTATGTTAAACCTCTCGCTTACTGTCTAAAGAAGTGGTCGTTGAAGATAACAAAAGTATTTGGGAATGAGTACAAAGACAAAATCACCGTGATTATAAAATATCTACTGATAGATGATTGCAGTATTGTTATAAAAAAAGTATAATGCTAATGTTAAATCTTAAAAACTCTTAACGGAGCCGAGAGGCATTTTTTTGTTTTCCCCGTCACTGCGTTAATTTTTTTGTTCTACACCATACATGAAAACCTCCTAGTTACGGAGATATTGGAGGTCAAAGTTCCTACTTTTTGACAAGATTTTTTTCTTAAATACACGTGTTTAATGTTACAAAGTGGCTTTTAGTAATTCCCATTCTGACCGGGTACATCTTTCTTTTAAATATATATAACTCAAAGTCTAGTGATCTATCAACGCACAGCCCAAACCACTGGACGGATCGGGCTGAAATTTGGCATGCAGGTAGATGTTATGACGTAGGCATCCGCTAAGAAAGGATTTTGATCAATTCTCCCCCAAGGGAATAAAATAGGGGATGGAAGTTTATATGAAAGTCCGTCAGTTTTAAAGTTAGGATCTACTAATTTTGTGTGTAGGCTGACGATTGAAAATGAATTTATACGTGTTTCAGCGTTTTTGATAATTCCACCCCGAAGGCTTAAAAAGGGGATGAAATTGTGTGTGAAAAATCTTTAATTTTCGACGTGAAAAGTACAAAATTTGTTATCTGGGCTTATGATTGGAAGCTAACGCAACGGCTTTATTAGAATTTCAACCCTTGAGGGGTGAAAAAATACCATCATTTTGTTTTTAATTAAAGTATTTATTTTTGAGTTACTAAATAGTATCAAAGTTAGTAAGTCGTTGGTTTTTTTTTATTTCAACCCACAAAGGGAAAAGGGGATGAAGTTTTGCATTGTATTTGTTCATTTGTTCACCAATAACGGCAGCAGGAGAGACCTTTTGCAGCAGTGCAAGTTAATAGTATAGGCCGTACACAAGTTAATAGTACAGGTAGGTACCAATCGTATGGACGCGCACACGTGGCTTCGCGGCTGGCAGTACTTACCGTTTTGTAGGGACCTAGGTAAGCCGAAGATTATGGAGTTACGGCAGGGGCAGAAAAAGAAAGTATGTATAGTAGAACAAGATAGAATGAGTAATTGTCGATGTCGTATTTGATACCAACTAGATTTTTTTATTTTGTTGGTTTCTGTTTTTAGGTAGATTTCCTTTTTTTTTTTTAAAAAAATCTACCTATTGGTCTCTCACTTAGGGAGATTTATATGTATAGGTATACGTATGTTTAAGGGTGACAAGCAAAATTTAGCCACACTCTACAGGTCGCAATTATGAACCGAGTGCTTTCAAACTTGGCCTAAAAATCGAAAAGGTCAAAACTTAGGCTATGTTCGTGAATGGGCGGAATTCGTCCATGGGGGGCGGCGGGGGGCGGTTTTTCTAAAATCAGTTTTTTGGCCATAACTTTATCCTATGAAAAATTTTTGTACCGTTTTTCATTTTTATCATTCTGAGTAAAAGTACGGACAACTTTAAAATAAAACTTTTTTGATGCAACCCCTAAATTGGGGAGGGGGTTGAAATTTCCAAAATTTTTGCGAAAAAAAATCATATCTCCGAAACAGTAAACATTTTGAGCGTCGCAAATATTTTTTTTTTTGAAAGAAAATTGTTTACTCTACAGTTGTTACCTTTGAAGTTTAGCGATAAAACTTAGTTTTCGAAATAAAAAATCATAACTAAAAATTTGAGGGCGTTTCCATGCTAAACTCTTAGGAGAGGATTTAAAAAGGGTAAATTTCCATTACAGGACAACGATTTTGAAATCATATTTTTTTTTGTAGATTGTACACATAAGTACAACTCTTTATACAAATTTTCAATAGTCGGACGCTCCAGCACCTTCTCCGAAATCTACCTCCTCCTGCGACTTGCCGGAGGGATTTTTTTCTAACTCTTCTGCATTTCTGATCTTACTTTTGATGAATGAACATAAAAATCCAAAATGGCGGCGACGAATATTTTTGGATTTTCCATCATGGTGTCGTTTCCGTGGTTTTTGGTGTCGCTGATAATGAAAATCAGTTCAAAATTAACATGGTAAAAAAAGTTAACAGAAGCTAAAAAAAAACAGTTCTCTTTTTATTTCTTCGGCTTCCCCTGACACCCTTCGCTGTTAGGTAGAGGTGTATCTAATCCTACACCCACATTTCGCACATTTAGCTTATTTCCATCAACCGGGCACAAAAATACAATAGCACTTTGCCCGTCCCGGAAATCGAACCCAGGACCTCATGCTCAGTAGCGCTTGCGACAACTTGACCAACGATGCAGTCTCACACATGACCCATCAATATTTTCACGCGAACGAAGTCGCGGGCAACAGCTAGTAAAAGATAAAATCCAAAAGATAACAAGCAACATCTTTTTTCTTTTCCCCTCCAACACTAACAACCCGAATGGTTCACTAACAAGAAAGGACCAATTTTTTCCCCAAATCCGACACGTATCCGGACATTTTGCGATAGTCTTGAAGATTCTGTCCATTTGTCAAAACCGACAGCTTGCTACGTTACGTTTCGGAACATTTGTGGACATTTTTGCTGTTTTCCGCAGTTTTTTTTTGACGACAGCCATATTGTTGGAGTTTCTTTGGCGCGGGCGAAACGGTTATTAGAGTACCTAGTTGGTGTATGTATAGGATGTTTGTGAGATAGATCTGTGAAGATTTTTTCTGGTATTTGTATGTGGTATTTTAATTTTAGACTTACTATGTGATGTTACGATACGATCTTGTTTGCAGGACGAACAAGGCCAGAGATGGCAATAGAAAGAGAAGTTTGGAAGGAGAAAGAGGAGGCATTTGTCCAGCTGTGGGACACATGAAAGGCTAGCAAAAGAAAAACCGATGTAAAAGCACATTTAGTCCTTGTGCGCCAACCGTGCCGTGGTGATACCACGGCACGGTTGGCGCAGTGGCTGAGTGACAAAATTCCGCGCAGCGTGTCGCGGGTTTGATCCCTACGGAAAACATATTTGCATGGTTTACAGGTTTCCGGGTCTGGCGGTAGGAGTGCGTGAGTTTGAAAAAATTGCAACCACACCCGCGAAACAAGAGGAAATCCAAGTGTCTAGAGTCGTTAACACTTGCCTCAATGATTAAAAAAAATTGAATCAAGCCCTCGTCGATGAAAACACAATGTTTACCTTCTTTTGCTTAATAAATAAAAACTGGGAAATAATAAACAATGACCTCTTTAGTCAATTTTACCTGATAAAATAATTAAGTGGACGCCAAGCGTGACGGATCGATATTTAACGTGATGGACTTAAAAGGGTTGGTAGGGGTGGAGATATTATAATATACGGGGTTCATTTTAGTGGCGTTGCCGTTGGGGATTGTTGTTTACTTAGGAAACGTTAGTATTGCCTACGTACGTTTTATAATAAGGCAATGTCATGACATAGAATTAGTAAGCTGAAGTGGCACTGGGCCAGCCATATCAGCCGTCAAATCAAAGACCGTTAGAGCAACGATATTTGCAGAATGGCTGGTAGACACTGGTTGAGAGTTATTGAAAATCCAGTTGAGTGGCGTGCGATTAAAGAAACCTATGCTTAGCAGAGGACATTTGTAGGCTGATAATCATTATGTCATGACTTCATATACCTGGTTTGCCCAACGTGCAACAAGGTCAAACATTAGTAATGTTTTTCACCATAGACCCACATTAATTTTCACAACAAAGACCTAGTCACTCCCACAGTGACAGTGAGTAAAGAATTGTTTATGAAAGACTGAATAACGGTATTATATGAAGGAAACGATAAAAAAGGTTCGCTGAAGTGATAGTTATATTATATAGATATATTAGATTAGATATATAGTGATAGATATATTAGTGAACGAAGGCGACCCCTAGAAACTGTTAACCGCAGTATTTCAGTACCTATACTATTCCATAACCATACGATAAAGTTATAACAGCGTTCGAAGATAATCATCATCATGCACAGCCTGACTTCACCAACTGCTGTGTATAGGCCTCTCTTTGCGTGTGCCAAGCTCCACGTTCTTGAGCCAGCCACATCCAGGATTTTCCGGCACTGGCAACAATGTCGTCTGTCCATCTTATCGCCAGATAATTAACTCTTCCCAGTCCTTGGATGCCATTCGGTCACAGTGCAGGTGGCCAACACCACTTGAGTTCCTTAACGCGATTCCCAATATTGAAAACCTTCGTACGTCTCCAGATTCCGACGTTTGGAACTCCCTTCTTTACGAAAGTTATTTTCTCTCGTAATATTTGGATTAGATTGTTTTGCATTTTTTAAGACTTAATTTATATTTTTCCTTTCCAAACGCAGCGTTCCTTACCAAAATTCACCCCCCTATACAATCACCCCATGTAAATGAGGGGTCAAACATAAACTTGTAATATTGACTAATTGTTTGCCTAAGACATGTAACTGTCTCGTACTGTAGCAAACTTACCCTACGGTGGGTAATTTATTAAATAGTTGCGCTAACTTGGCGCAGTAATGATTTATTATGTCAACTTGTGAATGCTTGCGTCGAGTTATGTGTTTTGGATGTAGGAAGGTAATATGGAAGGGAGGATGGTTGGATTCAATTTGGCGATGTTAAAGCGACTACAAGAACTAAACGCGAGTTTTATAATGCATGAAAGTATATGATTCACTGCAGAAAACAAAACCAGAAAAAAAAGATATTCTTCAGGACATAAATGCAAGTATGATAATGTTTTGAAAACATAATACAATGAATTTTCCTCTTTAAAAAAAAATTACGAACTTATCTGTAAAAAATTGTTTTAACGAGTAATAAAAACCATACTAAAATACATGCGATCATTCTGATTTTTTGGCAAATCATTCTACAAGCATCATATTAGCATCAGTGTTTTATTTTGTTAGTCCAATCAATAGTTTTTTTTGTAAATCAATCGAAACCCCTCATTTCGCCCTATTCGGCCCGCAGTGACTGATGTATAACCACTTGGTAGTGCAAGCTGATTAGAACTTTATTCTAACAGTTTCCAGATGAAGTTTGAACCACCACAAATTATTAGTTGCTAATTTAGCTCAAGTAGTCGCCTTAACAGGTTTAGTTCGTTGTCACCGAAGAACATTATTATCATCAACTTCCTGCTCTTGTCTCATTCTATTTGGGGTCGGGGCAACACGACTTTTTTTTCATCCATTCTTCTTTCCATCATATATAAGGTGTTAAAAAATTAACTGCAATAATTTCGTGTACGTACTCGGTATCAAAAAACAAATATATTCCAAAAAAAAAACTTATTTCAAGCATTTTTAATTTTTACATAAAAAAAAAACATTGCCAGTCCAAACTCTGCAAAATGTGATGGGAAAGTTAGAATCAGCTGTCTACGTTTGCGCTATCGCAAGGGTGAACGACCCCGCGTACGGCGCCCTGCACGGTGCAGTCATAGTACAGTCAAGTGCGCATATTCAATAATTTTGCGCGCAGTGAAAATATTGCAAATCTTTGAAACGGATCGTTCCTTACATAAATTTTTTTGTGATTATTTTTTATTTGTGATTCCAAACAACTCAAGTTTCTTGCAGTTAATTTTTTAACACCTTATATACATACCTACTCCTTTCGCTTACATATAATTCTTCACACATCTCTACAAGCATCGGGGAACTTATACCGTGTAATACCGTGTGAATCATTTTCTTCAATATCCATTTCACCGCACTGACTACATTCATCGATAATACTTCGCCCAGTCTATTTCTCAGTGGAATGCGCTACCCCAGGGAATCAGACACATTCTGTGAAAACTTCAACTGTCTACCTGTTATGGAACATGAGATACAACCCGCTGAGGAGAAGCTCGCGGCCAAATAATAACAGCAGCTCGTGTCGATCTGTAGGTTAAGCCGTGCTTGCCTAGGTTGGTCTGTGGATGGATGACCAACCTTACATACCGAGTTTCCTCCATGCCTCGGAAAGTACGTTAAGCTGTTGGTCCCGGCTGTCATTTGTCGATCTTTGACAGTCGTTACAGGTTGTCAGTGGCCCAAAAAGTCTGACACGAGTGCCAAGTGGTGTCGTATTTCCCAGCCCAGGAGTGATATGAAATTTCGACGCCCACTATTTTGAAAAAAAATACGAGTGGTACGCCAGTTCGAAAGCACGTTAGGTCGAATACCGCTATATCAGTATTAACTGGGTTGTGGAGGTCAGATAGGCAGTCGCTCCATGTAAAATATTAGTATTCAGCTGCATCTGGTTAGACTGGAAGCCGACCCCAATATAGTTGGGAAAAGGCTAGGCAGATGATGAGATACACTGACGCAGACAGACTGACAGACGGACGGACAGCGGAGGCTTAGTAATGGGGTCCCGTAGGTTACCCTTCGGGCAAGGAATCCTAACAGCGAAGTCATTAAAGACCAGTCCCAGAGCAACCTAACGTAAAGAATAAGCGTCGAAGTTTTAAACAAAGTAAGTACGCAAGGAATAAATGTGCAGCAAAAAATATAAATCAAGACTTTTAGTTAAGTAATTAATGCATGGTTAAGCCAAACGACAACTTCTTGGGGTAACGTTTGTAAGCTTTTTAATAATACTTTTTAGAACTTTCTAACTTGACGTCATTTTCTTTAATTATTAATGTTTTTTTTGTAATACTCGTAGTTATGTGGAGGACTTTTCCTTTAATTATGGACACACCTCAATTAAAAATGCATTTAACTTTTCAGGTATTTTTACATCCTCAAGGTTTTCTGCTGTTCTTATGTTTTGGGTCAGATTTAACCAATTTGGTTTTAAATCAAAATTAAAGGCAGAATAGTCTTGGTTTTCCTTCGAAGGTTTTCTAAGACATTGCTACGAGTATTGATGAGTGATAAACTTGGATCAACATATTATTATCATTTAACTTATAAAAACTTTGATCGATTATATCTCCGTTTATATTGGGCTTGAAAATCCGGTTTAATTACGAACTTTCAGAAATTTTAATTTCTTTAACTTTGTCATCCAATGTAGTTCACAAATTGTACTTAATTTAAGGTATAAGCGAAAAACTGAAAAAGTCAGAAAAAAATGAGGTTCTTGTCCATCCCACCGCAAGCTAGCACAGGGTCTTCGAGGTTGAAAACTTAGGATAGTCTTCCTATACTTACACCCCCAAGCAACTTCTTAAAGTTCCATTAACTTTGGAATACATTCCAGGTAAAAGTACTCAACTGCTGAACATAATGTTTATCTTAAAAAAACAATTAAATAATCCAACTGCCTAATGCACTACATCGAATTGTGGAATTATGTTTGTGAATCTTCGAGTCTTAGTACTTATTTCATCTAGGTATACCATTTACTTAGCAAGCTACTAAATTATTTGTCACGACTCAACGGAGTACGATATCCACTAAGAAATCTTAAGCTAAAACCAAGCCTATAAACGGGTAATAAACATAAAATAATTTCGCTATGGTGTGCGAAACCTAGGGATTTTATTTACTATCCGGAGTCAGCAAACATGGAAACATAGGGACGTAAATACTAACAACACAATCACGCCTTTTTCCATGGGTTTAAAAAGATACAAGAACGCAGTCTGAAGACGAAAATTGGTAAGTTCCGTCTAGTTTAGATATTCATACCGTCTGGACATACACACACGTCCCCAGTACATCTGATTCTGAAGAAAATCATTAATAAGGGTTGATTTATTATGTCTATGTCCTTTATGTTATGTGTACCTATGTTTTGTCCGTATGGCGTCGGATGTAAAGAATAGCACCATCCCATATCTTCCCGTGGGTGTCGTGTGAGACGACTAAGGGATTACCAGAGAATGGGCAGCAGCGCTCTCAGTGTCTTTTTGAAAGAACTGTACTGCGATCGCCAACCCGCCTGCGAAGCGTGGCGATTATGGCAAAACCCCCCAAAATGGACACCGCATTACAAAAATGGCCCCTAGTGCCCGGCAGCCCGTCTACTCTCGACTACGGCAGCGGTCGAGGTGATGGCGTGGCAAGGGGTCCAAAGATTTCTTATGGACCAGTGAATAAACAAGTCAAGAATATGAATTGCCGAAGTGCTGTTCATAATTTGATAACCTGAGGAAGAACTGCAGTTTGCCGCAGATGTCCTGTGAGACTCAGAAATTGAAGTAAGTACCTACTCGAATCAAAAAAAGCTTAAATTGATTAAATTTTAAATCTACTTAAAATCTTCATTTTAAAGAAGTAGGATCATCTGTCCGTCTTTAAAAAAAAACTAATGCTTTCATATACTACCTCTTGCTATATTAAATACTAGCGGACGTCCCGCGGTTTCACCCGCATAGTTCCCGTTCCCGTGGGAGTACGGGGATAAAATATATCCTATGTTACTCGTGGATAATGTAGCTTTCGAATGGTGAAAGAATTTTTAAAAACGGTCCAGTAGTTTTTAAGCCTATTCATTACAACCAAACAAACAAACAAACAAAGTTTTCCTCTTTATAATATTAGTGTAGATAGTGTAGATGTAGATGGTGTAGTTGGTACTAGTTGTCATCAAAGAAAAGTGAAAGACTACCAAATGACCTTATTAGCGATCAACTTCAAAAATTTTTCGCTAATCAATTCAGGATTTGAAAACAACTTTTCAAGTAGAAATGAAAACACCTCCTTGACTTTTGTACTTGATACAAAAAGAAAAATAAACGATAGAACATTTATACAGACTAATGAGCTCTTCAAACTTTCCAATCCGTCTTGTTTACGTTGTTAAACAAACAATCAAAAACTTTGAAATTCAAAGTCTTTGAATGAAAATAAATATTTCAGAATAATACCACTTTTGCCTTTCAATTGTTCCGATTTGATTATAGAATTTTAAATACCATTTTAGGCTTTCAGTGAAATTAAGTTTGGTTTTCCAGTTGATTTATTAATGTACTTTGTGACCATTATATTATTCGAATGGAGATTTGATGATAATAGAGACTGTAAATTCCACAGTCACCTCAATGAGAAAATTAAATATAGCTGTTATTTGGTAAAAGTGTATTAGGTAAGTAGGTACATAAATTTTTCACTACAGCAGTGGTTGGTAGAATTGCATCATACTTTTTTGTCGAAACGCAGGTGTGAAGTAATCAGACATACGGAACCACATACACTAAGAGCGGTTTCGCACTACGTCCGATCCGGGTCCGATCCGTACTCGTGAAAGTACAACAATGCAAAATTGGAAGACGGACCAGATCTCGTGAGTAAACTACCAAAGAAATAGTTCTACGATTACTCCGGACCGGGTTAGGATCGGATTCGGATCGGACGTAGTGCGAAAGTGCTCTTATATGTACTGAGAATTCGCAATTGTTACATATTCTGTAAGGCCTGAATTCTTGTCGCGAGTTACGAGTTTACATTGTGTTCTATATACCGACAATGACGTTAGTGGTGACCGACGGCCGTAGTTTGTTCTAGCTGACGTCAGAGGCCCTACTCCCTAACGCTTCGTCCGTTTATTCGGATCTATCCGTCTCTATCGCGCACGTCTGCAGATGAGTGCGAGTGAGAGAGACGGATAGATCCGAATATACGGACGAAGCGTTAGAGAGTAGGGCCTCTGGACCGACCATACGCGACCGACTGTCAATACTGACAATAATTCAGGCGTAAGGTACCGTTCATAACCTCGGGCGATATAAGTTCGTCCATTTCTTTTCTCCGCAGACGCTGTGCCAAGACATGTATCGCTAGAAGTTGTAGGGCGTGGGCAAAGGGTAATATTAAATTTATTAAAATTATTAATAATATTTAAAATTATTATTTTTAAATTATTATTTTATATTTTTTCTATTCCTTTCTGTATGTAGTGTGTACATAAATTGTTAAATAAATAAATACCATGATTATGTAACTCAATTATTAAACACTAGGGGACGTCACGGGGTTTCACTCGCATAGTTCCCGTACCCGTGGGAGTACGGGGATAAAACATAGCCTATATGTTACTCGCTGATAAAGTAGCTTTCCATTGCTGAAAGATTTTTTAATCGGTTCAGTATCTTTGTGTTTATTCGTTTCGTACTAAAATACAAATCTTTTCTCTTTTTAATAACCGTTTTTAAGGAAAATCTACCTAACCTACCTACAAAACTTTGAAGAAAATCCAAAGCAAAGATCGTCAACTTTTCGCTCCGTATGTTACTCAAGCCGCTTGTTCGTAGCGGTATAAAACTTAAACTTACTGCCTTAATATGGCTTAAGTTTGACAGCAACTGCGCAAGAGTTGAGGCTTCGACGAAATTTATGTTTTTAAGTACGTTTTTCCTGCTGTAAATGATTTATGTTTATAGATACTGTGCAAAGGATGTAATCGGGTATTATTTTGTTAAACGTGAATGCGCTACATCGCAGCTTAAACGTTATCAGAATTAGGTTCTCATGATTGTGATACAAGCACGTTATGCTGTTGGTCCCGGCTGTCATTTGTCCGTCTTTGGCAGTCGTTACACAGTGGCCCAAAAAGTCTGACAACCAGTCTTACCAAGTGGTATCGTATAAACTGGGTTATAGAGGTTAGATAGGCAGTCGCTCCATGTGAAAAACTGGTATTCAGCTGCATCCGGTAAGACTGGAAGTCGTCCCCAACATATGTTTAGGTCGGCTTCCAGCGACTGCCTATCTGGCCTCCTCAACCCAGTTAATACTGGGTAATACGATACCACTTGGTAAGACTGGTTGTCAGACTGTTTAGGCCACTGTTTGACTACCTATAACAACTGCCAAAGGGACAAATGACAGTCGGAACCAAAAGCTTAACGTGCTTTGCACGGAGGAAACTCGGTATGTAAGGGTGGACACCCATCCACTGACCAACCTAGGCAAGCACGGCCTAACATAAGGATCGGTCCGAGTGGCTGTTATTAGTTAGCCACGAACTCCTCAGTACTAAGTTATAGGTACTACCACAAAACATTTAAATGTACCAAAATTAGCTATTATAATCCAATACTACCCTGAAATATGTCTTTCTACATTAGGTATTTAACCTTCTACCCGTAAATACCTCACAGAATAAACTCGTATTTTACTTATTAATCCCTAAGCTAACCTTTATCGTGAATTATGACCACCTCTTGTGAAAACTTAACTAACATATTTGATACTTAGGGACAATTTAGTTTATTGGGACGCAGATTAGCAGTTCGTCCCTTGGCTCTAATAATTATAACAGTAACTGTCGGAATAAGCTTTTCCACTTTCGAATGAAGCATTTTTTCGTTTCTTTCAGGTCTCGTAATTTAAGGTATTTTTCAACAAGAGTTTTCCTAAGTTCTTCATCATCATCATCAGCCTATATAATGATCCCCCACTGCTGGGACAAGGCCTCCTCTCAATGAGAGGGAATGGGCTATAATCTACCACGCATACCACGTTACCTAAGTTCTTAGAGTAAAAATATTGTTTTTTTTTTCAGCTGTTCAGTTTAGTAATGTTAGAGGTTTTTCATAATACTGTTTAACTTTTTGATCGTTACGTTTCGAATATAGTCGAATTTCGAATTACTTTTAAACATTATACTCGTATAAAGTATTATCCCTTGATGTGAAGCCTGACCGTATCGGTCAAACGCCATTGTTTAACTATTGTGTCTACGTCGTTCAATTCTAGAAAGACGATGATGACCTTTCAGAACTATTCAGTTTGAAACCCAACAGAAAGGTTTGTTAGAAAAAAATCAAACCAAACTGACACTCGTGAGGCACAGACACATCTTACGGCGTATAATGTATCCAAATGGGTTCACCTATAGTTATACTGGCGTTGATCATGTTTACTGAAACTGTTTCATAAAAAATATCAAAGTTCGATGATCTTCTTCGACACGTGCAAACCTAATATATCACTTCTGGCAACTTTTAAGAGTCAGATCGAATAGACGTAAAAGGTTGTCTAACCATACTTACTCGTGCTTGTGTAACCTACTTTAGTCGCTCCAAATATGTAGAAATTAAGGCGTGATTCCACTGGTGAGCCTCACAATTTTTTCTTTCGGTGAACTCGCTCAAATAAACATGAACAAAATGTGCGCGTATTCATCGCAATGTTTGCGCACGACTTAGGCCTGAGTACAATTACGGCCATCGTGTACGCCATGCTTTAAGAATATTATTTCCTCTGCAGTCGCTGCCACATGCATGTGGTTTGAAGGTTTAGCTCGTGAGCAAGCAGTAAAATCTTGGGGTGGCATCGGGCCGTAGGCCGACGAAGGAGGCCGGCGGACACCCGGCACTTCGGAGACAGAAGTCAAAGAGTGTTATTTAATAAGTGAGCGAAAAGAGCGCGCGTCTTGGAGTCGTAGCTGGTTCTAAATTTGCTTTTATCTCGAAAAGTCTTGCTAGCTGGCACGAGGAGCGTAGGCCGAAGGCCGGCGGAATTTCGACGTCGACGACATTGTGTTACAACACTATTACCTGGTGGCATTGTTTAACTTTAAAATACCCACCGAACCACCAGGGGTACTGTGGGTCAGCAGTGTCTATGACAGGTAATGGTCTGTAATCCACCACGTGCGCCCAGTTGTTAGATGTCACATGTCTTCGATTTTTTGGTTCTAGGACAACATGCCGGTTTCCTCACGACGACGTATTTCTTCACCGTTTTGAGAGCAGTGGTGATGAAATAAATTTCACAAAGTAATACGCCTGCCTGGGTTCGAAGCCACGACTTACTGCTCGTAAGCCGCCGCCACTCAGCCACCACTGCTCTCAGGTGAAAATGATTTTGCTATAATAATTTGTATTTACCTGCCAACTAATATTAAAGTTTTAAGTAATCTAACTTCCGATAAAGGCAGACGATTAGATTGAAAGCAAATAGGGTGCGTCTCAACTAATAAGCAAGTTTAAATTGATTTCGTATTGAAGCTTTGAGAAGGAGAAATAAATAACATGTAACGTTTTTGTAGAGTGGAGCTTACAGCTATACAGCCGCACAGATTGATTCAAGGTTAAGCTGATCTTGCAAGGTCGGCCTATTGATGGGTGACCGTTCCTTATTTGCCGAGACACCTTCACCTCCAGTGCCTTGGAAATCTATAAAGTCTAGTAAGTTGTTGGGCCCGACTGCCACGATTTTTGACAGTCATTAGAATCACCACGCTAGGAGCTCGTGGCAAAATATTAACAGCCACTCGGGCTGATCTTTAGGTTAAGCCGTGCTTCCCTAAGTTGGTCTGTGGATGGGTGACCACCCATTACATACCGAGTTTCCTCCGTGGCTCGGAAACAAGTAGTCAGTGACTCAAAAAGTCTGACAACCAGTCTATCCAATGGATACAGTATTACCCAGTAGTAACTGGGTTGTGAGGTCAGATAGGCAGTTGCTCCATGTAAAATACTGGTATTCAGCTGCATCCGGTTAGACTGGAAGCCGACCCCAATATAGTTGGGAAAAGGCTAGGCAGATGATGTTAGAATCACCACAACTCTGATAAATAATCTTACCCCGGGGTTTTCTTTCTTCAGGAGGTTTTTGCAGGGCCAGTTTCCACGGAAAAACGATAGATAACGCTAAGAGCAAAAAAAAATTTACACCTGCTCATGCAAGACTAGCTGTAAAATGTTTGCCTGTGCAAGACTAGGTGTAAATTTATTTTTGCTGTTTGAAGCTGGCGTTCAATGCCTTTTAAAATAAAATGGTAGCTAGTACATGTGTGTGCCTTATTTGTTCTTTTCTTGCTTTATTGTCAGTTATCTGAACAAAACACAAGTGGAGTATTAAATTCTCCCTGTTATATAATATGGGTATTTGCACAACAAAAACGCAAATCCAACGAAGAAAGACGAACGCACTCAAAATAAGTAAAAATACAAACAATTTTTTTTTGTATAAAATAAAAAGAACTTTTAGAAATTGTTATAGATTACTACTGTTTGAGTGTCATTCTTCATTCGATTTGAGTTATTACTACTCAGATTACAGACAAGCAAGCAAGAAAAGAACAGATAATACAAATATTTTCTATTAAATGCTATGAAAAATATTTAGTTTTAATACCGCTAGACAAAAATATCCAGGTCTGAAAGCAGGACACAAATCCCACCGTCATGCATATGCACATGCCCATATGGGCCCACCCACCCGCCCTCATCGAGCGTTCGAGGTCCAACGCTCGACGAGTCAACAACTCCTGAGGATGCCCCGTGGAGGGGCGAAACACGTGTCGAGTATAGGTTTGGTTGCATGGCATGCTAATTATTTCTCACTTGTTTTGTATGTGTGCATATGCATGAGGGCGGGAGGGTGGGCCCATATGCGCATGTGCATATGCATGACGGTGGGATTTGTGTCCTGCTTTCAGACCTGGATATTTTTGTCTAGCGGTATTAAAACTAAATATTTTTCGTAGCATTTAATGCCATGGATTTCCGCAAAGTAACGCCTGATTCCATAACTTAACTTAAATATTTTCTAGCCAGTATTTTATTTTAAAAAGGCAATGAATGCCAGCTGCACATAGCTAAAAAAGATTTACACTTATTATTGTTAGCCCTGAAAACACCTCATTACTAAAACAAATGCGGCTTCACAATTTAAAAACGAACTCCTTACTAAATAAAATACAAAGCCGTCTTCCTTTCTCTACAAAGTTCAGCAGAAAAATAAAAAAAATACTTGGTTCACCGTAAATTTTTTTTCCCTCTTCATTGCCAGAGATATTTTAAAGAATTTCTTCGTTGCTACTGCAAGGCAAACCCTTCCTTGTCGGCGTAATGAGCCAACCCTATTGCGCTTTGACAGAATTTGACGGTTTTTTTTTATTATTTTGAAACGAGTTTATTCTTGGAGTTCAGAATATTGTTTCATTTTTTCTCAATGTCTAAGTTATTCGAATTCTTATTAATCTATATATATATAAATGAATCCCTATTTGCCTTGGTCACGGCATCACGCGTGAACGGCTGGACCGATTTCACTAATTCTTTTTTTGTTGTGTCTGTTATTGTCAGGAGAAGGTTCTTATGAAAAAAAAAATGTAGTAGTAGGTAGGTAGTAGTAGGTAGGGTAGTAGTAGGTAGGTAGTAGTAGGTAGGTAGTAGTAGGTAGTAGTAGTGGGTAGTAGCAGTAGGTAGGTAGTAGTAGGTAGATAGATAGTAGTAGGTAGGTAGGTGACAGGACGACGTCTGTCGGGTCAGCTAGTTTAAGATAAATATACTAATATTATAAAGAGGAAAAATTTGTATTTATGTGTTTAAGTAAAGAATAATAATCTTTAATCATCGTTCATGATTAAAGTCGAGCGAGCACAAAGAGCGGTGCTCAAGGTAGCCCACGCTTTACCGTTTTTTCACCCTACCACTGAACTCTACGAAAAGTGCAAGATTCTTACTGTTCGACAACTGTTTATCGTCCAGACAATATTGCGTAAACATTCTTCGATACACTACAACGTCTCATCCTTGCACGCTCATAAACGCATTAAGACAAATGTATGTCATACTCAAATGTGTAAAAGTAGTCTTTCGCGCCGAAACTTTTGTTTCCTAGGCAGTTATTTATATAATAAACTAAACTCTCTTCTAAAAATATACCCTCTTACCAAAGCTAAATGTAAGAAAGTACTCACCACATATCTATTGGACCTTGATTATGATAGCACAGAAAGCCTCTTACTTGTTTTAAAATAAATGTGTTTTCAGCCTACCTAACACACCTCACATCACACCACACTACACCACACCATACCACACCACACCATACCACACCACACCACATCACATCACACCACAACACCACACCACTCCACACCACACCACTCCACACCACACTACACTTTAACATACTCTACTATTTCATTATCAATAATAATTAAAGAAGAAAGAAGAAAGAAAAAAAAAAAAAAAAAGTGGCAACACTGCCCGAGTGACATGTCTAATCTTTGTTCCGTATTTTAAAATTAAATTTAATTAGTTATTATGTTATAATAAGGTGTAATAATGTATAAATACGTATCATAAATGCGTAAATACTCAGGAAAATTGTTATCCTGAAAATTGATAAAGTTTTCGGTAATACAACGACACCGGTAACCTAGAACAACAGCTGACGTTCTAACTACGAACTTAAACGGATTATTCGGGGGAAGTATTGTCTACTTTTATTTAATAATAGCACACAATCGTCACTTTAACTCTATAGCACATCCATGCCAATTTCTAGTATGTTTATTTTTGCTGAATCATTACATTACAAATCTCTTTGTTGAGAACTGGTCATAAAACAACAAAGACAATAATTCCATTAAGTACTTTGTTTTTATTTTCAAATCGATCTTTTCAATACAAATTCATAAATATATCGTTTATGATCATTTATTGTGCATTATTAACTTTAATTAAGTTATTTCATAAGATAAGTTTAAATTTTCTTGTAAGCAACCTACCCACACAAGTAAAAGTAAATCCCTAAGACAATAAAACCATTGAAATTGAACACTCATTTCAATTAGACACATTAAATTGGATAAACTTTTAAAGCTAATACATACTAAACCTCATTCATTACATAACTAAAGGCTCTTTCTTGTCATTTTTTTTTTTTTCATTTTTTCGCCTCTCATTGCTAACTTTATTTTATTAGTCTATTCTATTAGTTCTCACCGTTTCTTTATTTCTAATTTTCAGTAACCCATCCTTAAACCATGCCTGTGATGACCCGTAAGGCTACTGCTCTGGATATGGAGTTAAAATTGAGAACGGCCCTCCAAGAACTTAAAGAATCAAACCTCCAAGTCCAACAACTGTTACAGGAGAGAGAGGAGAGTGAGGTGGAAGTCGATAAGATTAACGGCAAAAACTCCAGCCTAAAACGGGAGCTAGTAGACCTTCATCAGCAATACTTGGACGTTGTGGATGAACGGGATCAACTGAAGGTGGTCACGGATGGTTTCAGTAATTGTAGTGATTTATATGAGCAGGCTTTATTTAAAATTAGGGACTTAGAAGATAAGTTAATTCATGCCAATAGTTGTATAATAAAGTTACAGAAAGAAAGAGCATGTTCACAAGCTAAAGAAACAAACCTCTTATATAATGAATTATTAAACAATAATAATAATTTAAACCCCCCTTCCTTAATAACTATTGATCTGACAGAGGATTCATTAATGAAACAAAATTATTCAGTTAGCAAAAACAAATTAAAAAAATATGCTAAGTTGAATAGAATAATAAAAAAATGTAATCAATTTAGGAAACAACAAAAACGCTTTTCCAAATATATTCCACTGAGGAAAGAGCGTGTTGATTTAGTAAATAAGTTAAACAACTATCAAATAAAATTGGAAGACAGTGTAAAAATTTATCAAATTGATACTCAGCAATTACAGTCTGAAATACAGGTACTTCAGGATTCACTAAGTTCCCTTTCTAGTAGGTATATGATATCTCAGAACCAAATTAGGGAACATATTTTTGCAGCAAATGAGTTGGTAATGGGTCAATGTAGTTGTCAGACGGTTACCAACCATGACAATATCCAGCCTGAGGTAATGGAGGACCCATCCCAGGTTGAGAATTTGTCTCAGGACAGTTTACCGAACCGACAATCAAAAAATTTTACACATGATAGTCTGCCTGAGAGTGGTAATTTTATTTCTCATAATAATCATGATTGTAATCTTTCAGTTATGTTCTCTGACAATATAGGTAAGGGGCTAGGTAAATTAATTAGTAATAACCTGAATTATTGTACTCAAAACAATTGTATGCCAGGGTCTACCTACAAACAGGTTATGGCATCTGCGACAAAAACCGTTTGTGATCCTAGTACCACCATAACTATATGTGTAGGCAATAGTTCTAAGATTAAAAAGGAAGATATCACTGACTGTGTATCCGAGTTGTTAAAGTTAAAATGTAGTAAAATCATATTGTGTGCTTTTCCCTATTTTGAAAATTTGGGTAATAGGAAAAACAATTATATACATATGTTAAATAACCATATTCATTTTCTAGTAGGTCACTATAGTGACAGACTTATATATCTGGATATCAACAATATTGTTGGTAAACTAAAGTCGACACGGGGTAAGGTGTATCTACCTATTGTATGTAGACACAAAATAGCTCGGCTATTATCTTATAGTATTCACACAGACATAAATAGTATGTCTAAGTTTAGTTATATTATTAATACATCGACAATTAGTAATTCTACTAATGTTCAGGTGACTGGCACGAATGAATATAGCACTAGTGCTATAAATGTTTACACACATTGTACTGGAGAGGATCCATCTGTCACCGTGGAAAATTCTCAATTAGGGTTTATTAGTGATAGGGTCTTGTTGTCAGAGGATGGCACGGGAGTCTCCGGCCTCACTCCATATATTAATTTAAACTAGAAAGTGAGACAACAGAAGGTACCATTAACAATATTATTGTTAATCCTACCAACACCAAGGTATCTTCTTGCACTCAACTAGTTAGTAAAAAAGGGCCTCAGCAGAACACCTTAAAATTATTCCACCAAAATATCCAAGGCATTTCTTCCAAATTATTAGAAATTGAATTGTTTTTAGAAAGTAGTAAGTTTGACATTATTTGTTTTACTGAACATTGGCTAAAGGATTACCAAATGCTTATTAATTATGAGAACTATATGGTGGGTAGCTGCTTTAACCGTAAAACTATGCTTCGTGGAGGTTCCCTAATATTAATAAAAAATAGTTTTAAATATAAGCAACGTAATGACATAGTAGGTCTCTCGGTTGAACATTGCGTCGAACTGTCCTGTGTTGAGCTAGATAAGCATGTAGTTGTGTGTGTGTACAGACCCCCAAACTATCAAAACTTTTCCTTATTCGAATCAATAATGGAAGATGTCCTGGCAAAACTTGCAGCCAGTAATAAGTCTACAATTATTTGTGGTGATTTCAATATCAATATTTTAGAAGAGAATCCAAATAGCAGTCGGTTATTAAATCTTTTTAAGTCATTTGACTTGACCAACACTTTTATAGAACCTACTAGAGTAACATCATCTTCTGCTACTTGTATAGATAATGTTTTCTGCAATTGTGATTATTTAGATAAAGCCATAGTGAATTGTTTGCCGTCTGACCATAGCGGACAAACTGTAACTTTTAGGTGTAAAACTCCAATACAAAATGTTCAGATTAAATTTAGACCTATAACTTCTTGCAAATTAAATAGGTTTAATATTTCCCTACAGAACAAGTTAAGTGAAATGAGCCAAGAGGATAATAATATAAATCAATTGTATGACCGTTTCTTTTCATTAGTTCACACGGAATTCAACAAAACTTTTGAAAAGAAGACAAAGAGTATTTGCCCTAAATTTATATTTAGTGATTGGGCAACTAGAGGTATCAGAAAAAGTAGGGAAAGGCTATTTGAGCTTTACAGCCTTAAGACTTTTATAAACACAGAAACTTTTAGCAAGTATGTTGCTAAGTATTCAAAGATTTTTAGAAATACTTGCAAGGTTGCTAAAGCCCTGCACATTAGCAACAAGATCAAAACAGCAGAAAATAAAATAAAGACCGTTTGGAAAGTCATAAATAACGAGACTAACAGAAAGAAAATACGTAATAATAGCTATACATTAGATACAGAATGTGGTCCTAAAAGCTCTAATCAGGAAGTAGCTCAAGAATTTGTAAATTTCTTTACCGATATACCAATAAAAACTACGGAGGCCCTTAATTCCTCACCTGAAATCTCAATTGGCTTATTAAAGGCGAATGTATCTGGCTGCCTGGCTGAATTTAAATTTAAACACATTAACCCTATGACAGTTATTAAAGCTTTCCGGCAAATTAAAATCAAACTGACCGAAGATCTATGGGGAATGTCTATCAAAGTTTGTACATCTATACTTGAGACCATAGCCCCGTACTTAGCTTTAATTTTTAATACATGTGTAGACCAAGGAGTGTTCCCTGATTTAATGAAATACAGTAAAGTCATACCTCTTTTCAAATCCGGGGACAGTAAAGATGCCAATAATTATAGACCTGTATCCGTGTTACCAGTTTTTAGCAAGGTTTTTGAAAAAGTAATGCTTAATCAAATGCTCTATCATTTTAACACCAACAGAATCTTACATGATCAACAGTATGGTTTCACCAAGGGACGTTGTACAACTGACGCCGGTGTAACCTTATTAAAGCACGTTTTTGCTGCGTGGGAAGAGTCCCAAGACGCAATAGGAATTTTCTGTGACCTCTCCAAAGCTTTTGACTGCGTAAATCACGACACATTACTTTTGAAACTGGAGCATTACGGACTAGGTAAACTTGCACTTAGCCTGGTAAAATCTTATTTGAGTGATAGAAAACAACATGTTCAAATAAATGGTGTCAATTCACATTAGTTCAGCCAGGCTTTAGACTCGCTAAAGTAGACTCATCTTTCATGGGGTACTGTTTGAGATGCTATAATAAAATTCCACAAAGTATTCTTGAACTGAATGAGACAAAATTTAAAACATGCGTTAAACGCACACTATGTAAACAAGCATATTATAAGTTGAGCGATTATATCGCTGATAAAAATGCTTGGCTTAATGCTGGTCCTGCTCCACATGGACAGGGGTGCAAAAATTGATAGCATTAAATGGTATTGTTGGAGCTGCTGAAGATTGTACAAACTTATCTTTGCATTGTATAGATTCAATGTTAGTATTATATAATCGCATAGCCCATATTGTGTGAGTACTATGTACTAGTAAGCTATCATTCACTGGAAACCTACGGCAGTTCTTGACTTGAATGTGCCCTGGCGGTTGAGAGTATGTCATGCTCTCTCAAATGTCTCGCTGATGGTGGCGCGTGTGTCGGACCATTTAGTTCCCTTCAAAATGGTTGAGCTGAATGGTGCTGATCCATGCGTCATGTTCGTGAACGGGCGCTGTCAGTTGTGACTGGTCATCTCTTAGTCGCCATGGTTTATTTGAATTATTTTGTTTTTGAGTTGTATTTTAATTTTGTTTTGCTATGGACACTTTTAACGTGCACATCTTGCTACATTGTTCTCACATAATATACCATCTCAACATGAATGATGTAACCAAGATTTTGTAACAATATTTTGATTTAAAAGAGTGTCCATGGAGTTTCTTGCCCGTTCTTCTCCATAGAGATCTACGCTAGGGAATGGGCAACTACGGTACTTTCACAGTTTTTATGTCTTGTGACTGGGACTGTAGCTACTTTAAATGTTCATTTTTGTTGCGACAATTCAAAAGTGCCTGTAACTGGCCTACTTGAAATAAATGCTTTGATTTTGATTGATTTTGATTTTGAATTTTATTTTGTAAATCATTTTTTTTTCCGTTTGTTTGATTATTGTGTTCTACTAAAGGTTACAATAATTTGTTAGCATTTAAGATTAAATACTATAACACTGTTTTTGGGGGGGGGCCTGGTAATCAGTGTGACAGCAGGGTTTCCCTAGTGCAGATACCAGTCTCCCACAAAGGATTTATCTGATGTAGTATACAGGGTGTAAACCACCTCATCACAAAGCCGTTAACCAAGCATTCTGTACATCAAACTAAGTAACTTTACGCAAAAAATATTGCTGGGAAACAACTTTTTTTTTTGAGGTTATAAATCATGTTTTGTGGTAGACCTCAATGTAACGCACTTAAAACATTGTGCTGATGGATCGATTGAATAGTACGGGGGTCGTGGAGGTGTTAAAAGTTAAAATTTTACAAAAAAAACTTGTATTTAAAAAAAAGCTTGTCAAAAAGTTGTAACTTTGACCCCCCATATCTCCGTAACTAGAAGGTTTCCAGGTATGGTGTAGAACAAAAAAATGATCGCAATGATAGGGAGAACAAGTGCCTTTCGGCTTCGTGAAGAGGTGTTTTACACCCTTTATTCATATTTTTAAGGCGCCTTTGTGGAAGAGAAATAAATATGTTTATTATTATTATTATTATATTAATAAAAACTACTAGGCCTATTTCAAAAGTTCTTTCACCATGGAAAGCTACATTCACCCTGAGTAACATAAGCTAAATTTTTTTCCGTACTCCCGCGGGAACGGGAACTACGCGGGTGAAACCGCGTGACGTCCGCTAGTTATTAATAAAATTTCAATTGGGAAATAAGAATTTACACCCTAAAAGTATCAGTGTTAATGTACTCTTTTGTAGTACATAAGCAGATTTAATTATCTGCCCTTTTGTACTCTTCGCGTTTGGCACCCAAAGAAAGAAAAACGGCCCAATACACATAAATTCCATCAACAGATGTTCCCATTAATCATTTCCAAAATTCTGCACCCATACGGTTTTCGACCTACATTCTCAGCAATTTCGAAAACCTTTACAATAAGTGCACTAGGAGAATCTTTGTTAGACATAAATCATTTATTTTATAGAGAGGTGTATTCATATGTTCGGGTCGGCACGTCCCATCCGGCAAAAGTTGAACAACAAAGCTGCCTTGCAGCAAGTACTACCCATATTCCGCTTTTATTTGGTTCTTACACTGTTCGGTAAACTTCGTTCGCCATCTACCCTCACTCAATCTGATTCGGGTCGGCTCGACACTATTGTAGTTAAGCCGAGCGGCTTTTTCTCAAACACATACATAAACAGAATATATGGCATTAAAGCTCAAGACCGCTTGTGTTCGGATATTTTTACTAACGCCTGATAGTTTTTGAACTTTTAATAAATAAATATAAAGTTTTCTAAGGATTTGTGACTAGCTTCCTATTTTTGTTTTTTCAAAAGCCTGATTGTAATGGTATAATTGAAATAAATGCTTTGAGTTTGTGCAGAACTAAAGCATGTTCCATGTGCGCCTCAAAGAGATGTCAGCAAATTTTAATAGGAAGTATATAGTCCACTATGGCGATGCCTGCCGGGGCTGCAGGACTGTTCGAAAGAGATAACAAACAAAAAACCCTGGAACACTAAGGACGAAGAAGGAACATACCTGGGTCAGTAAAAATCCGACTCTCCCTTCCGCTCCGCCCAGAGTGGCAATCATCATTTGATGATTGCCCATCCGAAAAAAAAAGGCAATACCTTTTTTTTTACAATGCGAGATCTCGAATGATTACTAAAAACGCTGTTGATTTTGCCGTCCGGTTGCGGCAATTCAGGCCGACCCGAACCAATGTGTGGTAACTTCGTAGATTCCACCGTGTTGTCAGAACCCATGTCAAAGACACCAGCTCCGTATTATGGGTATCTCATTGTTACAGATTATGGAACAAATTGCCTTTGCGTGAACTCTTGCGGGTTTTGTCAGAACGTGGTTTTATTATTGTAGTTTTCAAGACGGGTTTATTATTTCCTGTGGTTGTTGTGAGTATTTGTGATTTAACTAATGTGGCTAAAGGACTAGCAGTATTGTTATAGTAAAAACTGATGACAATTATATCATAGTTACTGATTTACATAACATAGGCAGTCGATCCATGTAAAATATTATAGGTATTCAGCTGTATCCGACCCCAACATAGTTAGGAAAAGGCTAAGCAGATGATGATAATCTTTTGTACATAACATAACATAACGTCACGCCTGTAATCCTGAAGTTGTTAGGCAGAAGTGTTCTCTAATAGTACACTCACATTTCGCCAATAATGTTGAGGTCTCATTTAAAAGGGGCGACCGTATTACCAACAAACGGGAATAAAACTCCGTGGCTGCTACTCAAACATGCTCTATAGAAAAGCTCCAAGAACACCTTGGCCAAGCTTGAAATCGACTCAAGACCTCATGGTTACATACTTACATATGATGTCCACCAAATCAACGAGATCGTCAGTACATGCTATGTAACAAAGAGTGTTTATGGAAAGAGAATAAAAGAAAGTGAGGTGTGACAGAAACTGGTTCGATCTAGTTCTTGGACTATACCTTACCAATTGAACTCAATGAATCTTCTCAAATAAGACCCGATTAAATCTGCGACTTGGTGACAAATTGCGACTAATTAGCGATTAAATTTGGAACAAAACAGATCTTCGCTAGGTGCCCTAGTTTTTGAGATATAAATGTGGCCAAACTTAAGAGACTCTCTCCAGATTGGCCACCTATAAACCCTTTTATCTTTTGAACAAGTGATCGACAATTTCTGATATTTGGCGACAAATTTCGACTAATTAGCGACTAATTTTTTTGTCATGAAACATATAAAAACGGGTATTTATCGCGATTTTTTTTGTGTTTTCAAAATTAAAATCCACGATGGTGGCCAAGCCAGTGTCAGTCACTCGAAAGTGAAAGAGCGCAGAAGAGAGAGTAAGTGAAACAATGTTGAGTATTTTGTGTGTCTGTTTGTGTGTGTGTGTGTATTTTAATAAATTAACAACAAAAAGCTCAATAAGAGTAACTTATAATATTATTAAACATGATAATATTGTAAACTTTACATAATATTTAATGGCAAAACGGACTCTTGATTCACAACGATCGTCGGGGAAGCCGACGGTAGGGGCAAGGGCACAGCTACTGTATGGGTCTGTAACGAAATTTAATAGAATAGTTTTTTTTCGTTGGGACAGTTCCTCTACACTATTTCCGAACCACAGAAAATCACAAAAGCCAGAACCAACAGAGGCAATCACCGTCGTAAAGGTGACCTGATCATGTTTTCGGTGCAAATATGGCCAGAAATCACACAACAGAGGTCTTTTTACTGCAAAGGCCTCTCTTGTGTGATTTCTGGCCAAGAAAAGTACCTGAAAAGCTAAAAAATAAAATTTTATGACATACCCTTTGAATCGGAGCCTAAGGCTACTTGGCGACATCAATTCGTTTGACACTAACTCACGAACTTTACTTTTAGATTTTCCTACAATGGAGCAGCGACTATGTCCATTATTCCTAAAAGAAACCAAACACATTACTTATCATGTCACAATTTTAGTCAAAAGTATTATATAAATGTCAAAAATATATAAAGGTGAACGCACACTTATTGGTGCCAAAAAACCGACCGCGTCGAAAGTTTTTATTTCTCATAGGTTTATTGTCATCTATTCGTCCGATTCGACGCGGATAAGTGTGAGAGGTTTTATAGGATTTCATACAAGTCATTTTAAAATACGATTTTTTCGGCTCTTTCGCTTCTTTCTGCTCTGATAAGTGTGCGTTCACCTTAAAGGAGATGAGCTACGGAAACCATTTGCAACCAGCACGCAGCAGAAGGATTTTGAATGTAATTCATAATCACACTGATATTATGAAGGCGAAAGTTTGGATGTGTGTATGTTTATTACTCTTTCACGCAAAAACTGCTGAACAGATTTGGATGAAATTTAGCAAACAGATAGTTTATGACCTGGATTAACATTTAGGGTACTTTTTATCCCGGTAGTATGGTCACGAGGGACAATTATTGAACACCACGCGGGACCGATGACCTGGTGAAGGTTGCGGGATTCCGTTGGATGCGAGTCGCACGGGACCGGTCAATGTGGCGACACTTGGGGGAATCCTATGTCCACCATTGGACGTCTGTCGGATGAAATGATGATGATGATGCGGGAGAAGCCGCGGAGATAAGCTAGTCGGCATATCATATTGAAATATTGGTCTGACTGTCCAAATAGATAAGCCAATGCATGTTGAATTTTTAAAATGGAAGGCGTTGGTTTTGTGGGTGTGGTACAGATTACTGAGTTGGTCGAAACGTAAAAAATAAAATAAGGATAACCTCAGCACTTTATCGTAAGTTAACAAGAATTTGCGTGGTATACTACCACTAAAAACAAACTGTCAAAACGACTCCTATTGTTGAAGAAGGTTAAAATGTAGCCTATGTTACCGGGGCCATAATAACAAATCGATTGACACCATATTCATCTAAATCTGATGAATATTTTAGGTGCTACGGAGAAACATACGTAAAACAAACGTACATACATACTGTTAAAATAACCCTTTCTTTTGGCTTCGCCGTAGCATAGTATAAAAAGGGGCAGTAGGCTACGAGCATCGTATCTCCGGCACAATCTGCGTTTTTCGACTGGCGGCATCGGCAGTAAGAAACGAGTCGAGATTTTGTTTGAGCTTGCATGCGGCGACGTAAAGATACTATGGCGCACACATACAAGGCGCGCGCGGTGCGTTCGTATGAAGATAACCTACTTTACTTTACCCTTTTTTATACTATGGCCGTAGGTAGTCGTTCGGGTAAAAAGTAATACATTATTTACCTGCAAAATGGGGAATTACATGAAATCTGATCTATCTCCACGTAAGAAATTTGCTTTCTTTGATTGACTTAAATGAACTGTAACAAAAGTAAATTATGATCATAATAAATTATTATTATTTGTAAGTATAAATTTATTTACTAATTAAAAGGGTAAATCTTTAAACCGAATCCATTGTGATCGGGTAACCCTTGGACGGGTTAACTCTTCTTTTGCGCACTAAGCGGGAAATCTTTCCAAACGCTTAAATTAATATGAACTCACACTACTTTACATTGTACAGAATAGCTACCCTATTCTGTAAAAATTAAGCTAAACAAAAAAAAACAAATGAGTACGTCAGTTAGATTATCAAAAACTATTTGACCCGTATTTTGTTTTGTTTCGTAAATCAAAATTGACGAAGATACGACGCTTTTAAAATTCTCAATACGTCACGCCTTGGTCTAAATTTTAGCTATTTTTGACGTCACGAGCTCCTGCTCTTGAGTTTTGATGCATTTTATCTTCATTGATTTACAAAATCAAAAAATACGTGTCCATTATTTTCCAATACTCATAAAAAACGGACTAAATACTCGTAGATTCGCATTTTTTTTATCTAGACGGCATTCCAATAATACGTTGTGTTTTACATATTATACAACATAAATTATATCAGAAAGTTGTAATCAGCGGTCTCATACCTTTGGATCGAATAGGTATTGAAATTTTGCATGGGACTGAGGAATATTTTTTCGCGATTATTATGTTGGTCTGATGAAGAAAATTAATCAGTTTTTCGGTCGGAAAAGGGTTACTTAAATATGACCACATCTGTCTGATACACGCTGTCTTTTGAAACTAAATGTATTGCTATTAGCTATACCGCTTGTAAACAGACCTTTCTCGATGCCGTCAACCAAGCATTCTGTACGTCAAACTAAGTAACTTTACGCAAAATATTTTGCTGGGAAACGACTTTTTACAGTAGGACTCAATGTAACGCACTCAAAACATTGTGCTGATGGATTGATTGAATAGTGCGGGAGTTGTGCAGTTGTTTAAAAAACATTACATTAAAATCATGTTAAAAAAACTTGTGAAAAAGTTGATATTTTGACCCCCAAAATCTCCGTAACTAGAAGGTTCCCAGGTATGGTCTAGAACAAAATAATGATCGCAATGACGGAGAAAAAACTGTCTTGTAGTTTAGTTAAGAGTTTTTTTACACCCTAATATTTATTTATTTTTTATGTGTAAAATCTCAGCGGTTTTTGATCGTTTTTCCATTGGCCGGTATGGCAGCGACATTGACACTTACACAGTAAAAGCCTGGCAAAGATAGAGGCAAAATGTATGAACAAAATGACAGTCGTCGTCATGGCCGGCAAGTGGAAAAACGCGTTTTTAGAATTCATACAATTTTGCTTCCACCTAGCGGTGCCAATGCCGTCGCCAGCGTCGGTGTCAAAGGAAAAACGCCCGGTCTCTGCGTACATTGCACCACTGCCGTCCAGTCTTCGCTGCACCTCAAACCAGTCGCAGGCGCAGCTGACACGACTGACTGCAATATCGTAAAACTAAAATGTCGTAACTGAAATTCTTAAATCATTACCTTTTTAGGACAGGAATTCAGACAAGCTTGACAATTTAATAACCTATCAAGTTCAATTTTCTTTTCTGCAAGATAAAGTAGGATGTGTTGAAGAAAACATTGACAAACGGTACTATAAATTAAACTAGAATTAATGCAATTTGGAAAAGATTATTCTTGTCAGTCAGTCTATCATAAGAATAACCTTTTGAAGGCCCGTTTTATTTAAAATAAAAACCCTACGGATTAACATTTCAACGAGAAGGAGTTACCCTCATAAGAATAATCCCTTCATACAGGGTGCAATTTTAGTCATGGGCAATATTAAAAAGAGTAATAAAGAGTATTCTATTCTATTCTATTCTATTCTCTACTCACGATACTGATTGCATTAGGGCTAATAATTCGAAAATCTAAAACATTTTTAATGCAAGTATGTAAAACCTTAATAATGTTAGTAAGTGTCTCAAAGTATCAACGCAGCGCGGCGCGCGCGTATATACGCGGCATTGCGCGTGACCTCTTTTGACCCCGCCCAACTCGTCTTAAGGTAAGTAAGTTGCTTACGATTTGATCCAACTTTCCTTATTCGTCGGTATGGGAATAAGGGTCAACGGGTGGTCTTCCACGAGCTAGTGCATGTACTGGCACTTGAAAAGATGAAAAGTCCAACAGGTTTTGTATGGTTCCTAAAATAAGACCCCGTGATGGAATTGGGTCGTTCGGGTAGAGGCGATGAATTATTTCACGTGTTTGCACAAGACGTTAGTACGATCGTAAATAGTGACCATTTGGAAGTACTGTTGATTTCTGTGGGTCTCCCTTGTTTGACCGAAAGGAATTTGTCAAATTTTCACTTCCCAAAAAATTTTATTTCAGTTGGAAAAAGAGTTTTTACGCAAAATCAAATAAGCCAAATATTTTGTATCGTCAGTTTTCCATTTTTTTTTTCTTCTCTAAAATGTAGTCGTTCCTGGTCACAGGTTTAACCTAACCTAACCATTATTTTAAAATAATTAATTATCCTAATCTAAGTAGCTCAGTTCCGGGTAACCTACTAAACACAATCTCTTTTTTCTATTTATGCAAATCGTTTTTGCCGTCACGGAGGTCACAGTTTTAACCTAACCTAACCTACCCATTTTGTTTAAAGACGAAATTAACCTAATCTAGTAGGAGGTCACAGTTTTAACCTAACTAAACCATTTTTTTTAAATAAGTAAGTAATTATCCTAATCTAAATAGTTCAGTTCCGGGTAACCTACTAAAAACAATCTCTTTTTTCTATTAATACAAGTCGTTTCTGGAGGTCGTAGGAGGTCACAGTTTTAACCTAACCTAACCTACCCATTTTGTTTTAAGACGAAATTAACATATCTAAATAGTTAAGTTCCGGGTACTAAAAACAATATCTTTTTTTCTATTAATAAAAGTCGTTTTGCCCAATTTTTTTTTCTTAACAAATCATTTCACCAAACGTTTATTGTCTGAAGATTGTTTGCTGTAATAAATCATTTGATTAAAGACCAATGACATTATACTTTGTAATATTTTGCCTAGTAAAAATTCGACCAAATAAAAATATGCGTACTAAAATCATTCGAAATATTGCAATGGTATAAAAAAGGTTGCTAAAATTTGTTTGGGTAATGAAATTTTGGCAAAATCTTTTCGGCAAAACGGCAGGATCCCGATTTCTGTACCTAGCCTGCACATTACGCGGTTGAGGCATCGTTATCACAACCACAGAATCGTCCCAACAGTAATTGACTGACACACACTACACACTTTACAGTAAAGTCCACTAACACTGCAATCCAAGTTTCTTAACCGAATACGATACGTGAGGCGAGAGCGGCGATTACGTCACAGGAGTAATGGATCATATACGTCAATGCACCTACGCAATCGTAATGACACTAGTCACAAGTTAGTTCCGGTTCGTAAAAAGTTCGGGACTCGGGCGGACATCCCCGAGCGCGCGCGGGGGCTGCATTTGTATTTTTGCGTGAAAAAACGGGACGGAGAGAGTTCGTTCGAGGCGGGCGACATGCGTTTGAGCTATTGTTATAGCGCGCTCGCGCCGCCCGGCCGGCAGCAAACCAGTTTTATTATTATTTGATGTTTGTTTACTTTTCGTTACGCGTTATACTGCGCTTTAAAATTTTGATACTTCAAGACTTATTGGGGTTTATGAAGTATGTTTTTTTTATTACTTTTAGTGTTTATTTGCAACATTATGCCTTTGCAATGTGACTTACTACATTAATTTAGATTTGCGAATTATTAGCCTTAATGCAATCAGTATCGTGAGTAGAGCCTTAGATTAAAATATTGCCCATGACTAAAATTGCACCCTGTATAATTGTTGGTTGTGTTGAACATGGTTGTGTTTAACACAAAAATATTAGTCTTGAAATTCGGTATTTTAGAAATAACTATCGCTAATAGGAAATTTAAAGAAAAACATTAAGGGCCGATTTTTCAATCGTTAGATAACTTTTATCTGAAGAGTAAATCTGACAATTTGGCAGAGTGTTCATACAAAACCTGTCAAAATGTCATACTTATTCGTCGGATAAAAGTTAACTGGCGATTGAAAAACCGGCCCTTAGAGAACTATTATGCATTTCATTGTTAACAATGGAAACATATTTGACGTTTATTGGATGTATACAGGTCACACTAAAACGCCACAAACGTATAAATTCACCGAATTCCAAGTTATTCATAAAACATTGTTTTTTATCTTTCTTTTCCATACCTTCTACTAGGAACTTAACAACTAAGTCCCATCAAAATCCGAACATTATAAACTTCGTTCCACTTTTGAGTATTTTTTGGCTCATTGCATGCGACACAGCCACACAGCGCAGCCTTAGGGACAGTTCACACCGAGATGCGACGCGACGCGGCGCACCTTTTAGTAGAGCGACTCAAAATATAACTTAAGTTACTACACCAAAAGATACAAGTTTCATTGTGAGAATTCAGAATATGTTGCACTATGTAGCGCTGCGCCTCTCAGCAAGTCGCCACGGTGGCCTCAGGCTGCACCTCGCGACGCAGCGCGGCGCCGCGCGTCCCAGTGAGGCGTTGTGCTGCTAACGATTTTACGATACAACTCGCGACATTGCGATGCGCCTAGCGGTGGCGAGTGGCGCACCGCAAAATCACTGGCCTCTTCCAGTACCGTCGCGCCTCGGTGTGAACTGACGCTTATAATTGTTTTTTTTTTTTGTAATGTGTGGCTTGGCTTAAAAAGAAGAAATAGAAAAGGCTGCCAGGCCAAACTAGATTGGAGGGGTCCCAAGACAATGGGTGCCTGAG
This sequence comes from Xestia ashworthii, assembly GCA_950022955.1. Lineage (NCBI taxonomy): Eukaryota > Metazoa > Arthropoda > Insecta > Lepidoptera > Noctuidae > Xestia > Xestia ashworthii. Next base: position 9,110,764 of record OX465572.1, read on the forward strand.
GACGACAGGCCCTGGTAACGCCGGCCTCGGAAGAGGTGTTGAGATGAGCTAGACGCGCATCACGAAGGTTGGTTCGAGGTGGCGCAGGCGAAGAGTACTTGACCCTTTGGCCAACAATTACGGCTATTAAAAAAACCTCTATCTTTTGATTTCGATAGCACTTACCTTATGGCATTCCAAACGGCATAAACATAAAATCCGCGCTGTTTACTTTTCTAGCCGGCTTCTTCTTAGGATTCAGCGACTTAAAACTCTTTACTGTGCTTTTTACAGCTTTGTATGCATTATTGACTTTGTTTATAGGCCACAATGGTATGTTTATGTTTATATTAGCGTTGAATCTTGTTTGGAATGGTAAACTGGAAATAGTCTTCCACGCTAATCTGGGAGTGAAAAAAAAAACATAAGTTCATTAGCTGTTTAACATTCCAAACAAGATGCGATGGAGACACATACAAGGCGTTTCTTATTAAGATACGTCAGGTTCCAACAGCAATTTTTGAATAATTTTATTTACCACCGTTTACCACAATATGGTTAAAGCAATAAATGATTTTGATTTGATTTGATTTTGAATTACAAAAGTAAGTTGAAGGTGAAAAAATCAACGGAGGCAGGTACAGTCGAACAAATTGTTTGGTAAACAAGCGTGCAACTATTTTACAACGATGTTGTTAATATTATGAGAATTAAATTACGCCGTGCTTAAATAATAAAAACAAAGCGCAACAAGTGTAGTTCAATTGAAAATTTAAAAACCCTCGACAGTCCCCAGACCCCAGACTGGCCCTTTCAATTTGATACCATTATTGAAGGAATTCTGAAAAAAAAATGTAAGTCGCCATTTTGTGGTGGCTGACATCTTGGATTTAGAATTGATCAGTGTATAGTATTCTACTGGTCAAGCCCTTTCATTTGATACCCATAGTGGTAGTGAAAAAATATGTAATCCGCCATTTTGTGGCGGCAGCCATCTTGGACTGATTTTCATCAAACATAGCCAACGCTTCCGACTAATTCATCATTCAAACAATAAAAAAACAAAATCGGTTCATCCTTTCGGGAGCTACGATACCACAGACAGACAAACACACACAAAGACACGTCAAACTTATAACACCCCGTCGGTTTTGCGTCGGGAGTTAAAAATGGAAAATGAATACTGGCAGTGTTGTGGTAAAATGCTAATGTTTGCCTGTATATCAAATATATTGTTTGACTGTACATGTGTTTTGATCATCGCCTCACATATGCCGTATGACACTAGTTACACTAAAAGTACAATGTCGGTGATTTGCTAAGACAGTCCGAAGCGAAACTACTAGCGAATTTTTCAGCGCGTATAAGCTCCTTCGAGTTGCGCGCGTGAGAAAAGGCGTGTGTGCGTCTACACGTGCTGAAAATACACTAATCTGAAACTGCACTCAGAGTCTTTAAACTGCTTTGCTGCTTCGGTTTGCGGTTGCTGTTTCGGTCTCCTTTGGAACCCGACGAACTGAAGGGCTCATTTATGGAGACATGACACGTTGTGCGCGTCGATCGCGCGGCAAGTTGCGTTTTTTTCCATTACCGAAGAAGTGGCGCATGCTGAGGCCCATGTTATCACAAGCGCAAACACAAATATATGGCATTGTACGATGTTTTTACAGAGACGCGAGCCCTGAAACGGCGCGTGTGATGCTACAGACTACATAGCATCACACGCGCCGTTTCAGCGGCGTATCACAGGTATCGCTACGTTTCTCACGCCGCTTCTCCGTGAAATAAGTACCTATTTTAAAAAAAACGCGCGTGAAATAGCTTCTTCGTAAACGCTCCCATACGTCGCCATATGTTTGAATTTATTGCAGTCTTCATAAATAAGCCTTTAGCTTTAATTAATGACCCTACACGGCCTACAGTGTATTTATGAACTATTTATATACTACAGTAAACTACACATATCAAGCCACTATGTTAATATTTCAAACCTAAATTAACAGTCACAAATAAGGCTATAAAGTCGCAGAAAGTAATACACACCTGCTGAAATAATTCTTCTGAACTTTAGGTAGGTGGAAAGTGCAAAATTTTCTTTTCCTGAAAAACAAATAATCCATTCAATAAAGCCATAACATCATAGCTCACACATCTAGCTCATTATAGCACATCATTGCTCGCAGTACTGATAGCCGATGGGGCCGAAATGATGTGAAGTGGCGACTGCGAACCAGAAGACGTTGCGTTGGAAAGCCTCCCATTAGGTGGGCCGATAACTTGGTGAAGGTTGCGGGGATCCGCTGAATACGAGACACACGAGACCGGTCAATGTGGCGACACTTGGGGAGGCCTATGTCCAGCAGGGGACGTCTTTCAGTTGAAATTATTGACAACACCTAGCGGTCATGCTTTTCAATAAAGTTGGGACATTTTATTCCCATACATTTTAAACCTCATTCATTTATAATCCTCCTCTAATTAGTTTTTACGTGTTTAATTAAACGTTACGGTCAATTAAATACAAGGATTTATGTTAAACCTACACCACAAACTACTGAAGTATTGTAACATGAATTTTATGTCTGTATTTAGCAATTTAATTTAAACTGAACCATACATATATGAAAAAAATAGCACAGTACTGCCGTTACATATTCTATTTATCGACAAAATAATTTTGAGCAACCACGTCTTGATCAACGAGTTAAAATTTAATTTTATTAATTTACATTAATAAAATTAAATAAAAAAATTAAAAATCCCGACACAATGTGGATGCGAGTCGCAAGGGACCGGGAGAGGCCTATGTCCAGCAGTGGGCGTCTTTCGGCTGTGATGATGATGATGATGACACAATGTACTAAAAGGTAAATAGAAAATAATTAGTTAATTCGCCATTTTCTGGTGGCGGCCATCTTGGATTTTTAATTTATCATAGTGTATAGTATTTTACTAGTCAAGTCCTTTCGTTTGATACCCAAATTGAGGGAGTTGTTGAATAAATATGTAAGCCGCCATTTTGTGGCGGCGGCCATCTTGTACTGATTTTTATGAAACATAGCTAAGAACACTCCCGACTTCACCTTTCAAACATAAAAATCAAAATCAAAATCGGTTCATCCGTTCGTGCGCTACGATTCCACAGACAGACAGACACACACACACACACAGACACGTCAAATTTATAACACCCCGTAGTTTTTGCGTCGGGGGTTAAAAATAAAACAAAGAAAGGAGAAAGATCAGGTAAAAGTAAGATGTATCGTGTAAAAACGATATGTATGAAAGAAACAAAACTAAGTGTAAAATTGAACATACGGCTGGTCCACACCTGCACACGCGCAGCGTACGCGCATAAGCCATGCACGCTATGCGACTCAAATAACTATGGACGCGTCACATAAGACGTGCATACTATATTCCTAAGATGAACGCAAAGTGACGTGCGCAGTAGTGCATGTACCTTGAGATAACGACTAACAAAACACTCTGATGCTACACACAGAGAAGATCATTAACATACCTCTTCATTTCCATAGTGAAACAGAAAACAAAGTGGCAAATATCTTACTTTTGAGGATAATGTATAGTGACTCCCTTTGGTGTTACTTTTTGCTTACAAGGCCCATCGTTGCCGCAAGGACATCCCTTCGCCGAACGGTATGGTTGTAAAGGCACCACTCTGAAATGAACACACAGCTTTAACATATAGGAGACGCAAAAAAAAAGCCTCTAAATGGTGTATAAAAACCGCTTAACGAAGCCGAAAGGCACTTGTTCTCCCCGTCACTGCCATATTTCTTTTTGTTCGAGACCATACCTGAGAATCTTCGAGTTACGGAGATATTGCGGGTCAAAGATCCAAAATTTCAGCTCAATAGGTTGGGGGGGAACTAGTTTGAAATTCAATCCGCTGATGGTGGCGCGTGTGTCGGGTCATTTAGTTCCCTTCAAAATGGTTGAGTTGAATGGTGCTGATACATTCGTCATGTTCGTGAACGGGCGCTGTCGGTTGAGACTGGTCAGCTCTTGGTTGCCACGGCTTTTTTAAATTAATTATTTTATTTTTGAATTGTTTTTGTTTGTTTTAAGTATGGACACTTTTATCGTGCACATCTTGCTACATTGTTCTCACATAATGCACCATCTCAACAAGAATGATGTAACCAGGATTTTGTAACAACATTATGATTTAAAGAGTGTCCATGGAGTTTCTTGCCCGTTCTTCACCATAGAGATCTACGCTAGGGAATGGGCAACTACAGCACTTTCACAGTTTTTATGTCTTGTGACTGGGACTGTAGCTACATTTAATTTTCATCTTTGTTTCGACAATTCAAAAGCGCCTGTAACTGGCCTACTTGAAATAAATGCTTTGATTTTGATTTTTCAATTGCAAGATTTGACTATACTGACAAACAAGGCATATTAAAAAAAGCTAATAACAAAATGAGAAGCGACGTGACTCTTAGGCCACGTTCTAACTAAAGCAAAAGCGGGAGCAAGCAACCATTTTGTTCGTTATGTTTGGCGAACCGGAAAATTTGTCACAACGACAAAGGGCGCTTATTAGCAATCAGAAATGAATAATATTTTTTTGAGTGACTATCGGGTAACCAATCGCTTTAGTTAGAACGCGGAGTAAATGTACACATTCACATGGGACCGTTTTTAACCGACTTCTAATTGAGCTTCAATTAATCATACATAGAATTTTTGAAATATGGAATTTTGTAACATTTACAGACATATTGATAACGACTCACTCTTTCTTTTTAAAAACTTTCCACTTAGGCTTCTCAGTTATGACGTAACGTAAGTTGGATAAACTGCAACAAAAAAAAGAAGGCTGTACTTTGAATTGAAGGGTGGCCACAAGAGAAATTTCGCTTGTTGCATTGCAAAAAAAGATGAAAAAAAAACCGACCAAGTGCGATCTGGACTTGCGCACCAAGGGTGCCGTATAAACTTTCAGGTATTTTGTTTTGAACTGCATATTTACGGTTTTCAGAATTTACATCGTGCAGTGGGACATTGTTTCTTGCCACATCTCATGATTCCAAGTCAACGGGAAGTACAGTATTATTTGTATGGCCGAAATGCCGAATATAGTGAAACCCTTAGATATTAAGAACTAATATTAAGAATAAACTACCTATATTCTTGCAAATAAATGCATCATTCATTCATTCATTCATACCTTTTTTCCCCGTTGAAGCAAGAATACAGGACCAATAACAAGCCGGCTTGTTATTTATTGGTCTCGTAATAAATAGTTTTTCAAGACAAGCCAGCGCTGGCTGCCAGCACTGGCGGGAATAGAGCCTATTTTTCAAGCCAGTGACCTCCGCCCGCGTGCCCCGTAACCCCTGCGCCAGTCGCTGACGCTTATCCGTATAGCAAAACGTGTGCACACCACAAGAATAATCCAGGAATTAAAGAAATCCATTGGCCTCATCTAAACAACACGGGCCAGGCTTGCCTGAAGACTGGCGCCAGCGTCACTGGCTTATCTGATGACTGGCGCCAGCGTTATTGGCTTCGTGTAAATCTGGCTTTACTTAGAACTTCACTCGACATTCCTAAGACAAAGGGTCTTATCAGAGACACGGACAGTTTTTTCTTGAATTACGGAACTCTTAAAAAAAGGCAACCGATCGAACTTCTGTTTTGGGTTATTTTGTACTAGCTTCTGCCCGCGACTTCGTACGCGGATCCTGATGTTGCTTATGCCAGCGACAACGGGGTCGTCAAAATCGAAGATCTGAAACGTCTGATGTCGAATTCTAAGAACCCGGGGAAGGGAAAAGCGGATCTTTCCCATCTGAGCAACACGTACCGTTTGTTTCTTTTCGCCATTTAACAGCTTCACAAAAAGTACAATTTTGAACCATAATAAATGTGGCGTATTCAATCATAGGAGTATATACGTAAATGTACTCCGTTCCTTATCAACCCAAGGAAGGTCGCCATGCCCTACGGCTATATCTTAAGACGCATCCGATTCTTCAGATGATATCGACATTCTGTTCAGACAATGTCGAATTCGATCAGAATTCAAACGTTCGTTGCGCTCTTCTTCTGTCTCTTTATGCCGTACTCCAGTAATTCTTTCTCTCTCACTTTCTAACTGATTATGAATATTTTGTTGTGTGCGTGTTCGGGGCAATGTACGAGTATGATAATCTCGAGCAGCAGTTAGTCGCGCATCACGTTCATCACTCGTTTCAAAAGACCTGTTAGTAGATGTGCGAATAAACTGAGAACTCAAGCGTGATTCTGTATCGGTAAACGTTTCCAATTCGCGAGACAATGCATGTCGCTCACGATCAGCGGACAGTCGCGCATCACGTTCCCCACTTGTCTCTAGAGATCTACAAGTCGATGCGTAGATACGCTTGGTACTCAAGTGCAATTCTCTATCCGTGAACGTCTCCGACTCGCGAGACAATGCATGACGTTCACGATCGGCCAGTCGCGCATCTATTCTTCACTGGTTTCTAGAGATCTGGATGTAGATGCGTAAATACGCTAAGAACGCAGGCGTGCTTCGCGATCCCAAGAGGTCTCCACGGAGCAAGCAGCCTGGTGTTCTCGAACAGCATCAAGTCTCTCCTGACGCTCTTCGGTAGATTCTTGGGATCTTATGATCCTCAATCTTGTAGCTCCTTTGGAACATTGGGAAAGATTTGACCTCTTTCTAGGCATGGTTATAGTTTTGTTGTGAAGATATCTAATCAATTAAAATCTAATTGACTGCTCCCCTGCGTTACCGGGTAGGCTACCGAGTCACGAAGATAAATGGAAAAGGAAATTCAACACTCAAATAACATAAACCCGAAGACATATTTATTCGATAAAATAAAATAATAAATGGGAGTTTGGCCAGTCGAGTCAAATTTTCATTGATATACAATCGTCATCGAAAATCAGTCCTAAACTGTTACAGCCTTCACCGCGTGGAGGTACTCCCAGCTTGTTATTTTATACAGTGAAATTAGTGATAGCTTTGCAATAATTTTCACATCAGATGTTTCTGACCTTCGATTTTTTCTAAGTCAACAGGAAATGCCCATCAGACCGAACAACTTTTGCTAAGACGTCATTCCTATATGTGTTATGGTGTAGCTGGGCTATTGGAGTTCCACATCAGGTGTCCCAGATCTTCGATTTTTATAAGTCATCAGAGAGTGCTTATCAGATTGAACAACTTTTGCTAAGACGTCATTCCTAGTGTTATGGTGTAGCTGGGCTCTTGGAGTTCCACATCAAGTGTTCCAGATCTTTAAATTTATTCTCTCAGCAGAAAATGCTCATCACGTGGAACAATTTTTGCTATGGTGTCATATTTGTATCTCTCATAGTTTAGCTGGTCTGTTGCGGTTCTGCATCAGGTGTTCAAGTTTCCAACATAAATTATAGCCTATAGCTGACCAACGCAACTTCGTCTGCGTCACATAAGAGAGAGAAACGAAAAGCAAAAAAAACCCCGTTTTTGCAACATTTTTCATTCCTGCTCTGCTCCTAATTGTCGTAGCGTGATGTTATATAGCCTAAAGCCTTTCTCGATAAATGTACTATCCAGCACAAAAAGAATTTTTCAATTTGAACCAGTCGTTCCTGAGATTAGCGCGTTCAACCAAACAAACAAACAAACTCTTCTGCTTTATAATATTAGTATAGAGTATAGATAAAAGAACGTCTGAGCAAAAATCAAAGAACGTAAAATCTAGTTCAAAAATCTTCTGCATGTACTGAAAAATTTAGTTGATAAAATGTAACACAATAACAACCTCTTTGTGTATTTTTTTCCAGTAGATCCACAGTTGCACGACTTTTGGCCGGTTAATGGTAGTGATGAAGAGCACCCTCTACACATGCAACCATGGAAGACAACCATTAAAAAAAACCTATTTGTTTTAGCACAAACATGACGGTAGAGGTGGATAGCCACCGCGGCGCACGGAGAGGCTACGCACATGTATTAATCTTCGCTTTGCAAGAAAATGCAAATGATTGTGTCCACTGCATACCACGTGTTGGTGGTTGTGTGGTTTTCGTGGCGCTCACATAACTCAACGCTGTCAACGCTGCGCAAGCTGTGCATGCGGTACACGCTATACACGAACATTTACCCACGACCACGATTATGGCGCGGTGGGCCACTCACGCTGCAATTGTACATTGTCGTGGGCATGCAGTACAGTGGAAACGTAGACCCACGTTGTCAAACAAATGAATCCATGCAGCTAAAATGTGCCGCATGCCTGTGCACAGCGTGCACCGCGGTGGGTTTCCGCCTTAACAGTCATGTAACATTAAATAGTATTCCAGTCTTATTGTTACCTGGTGTTACTAGTAGCTTCATCTATCCTCCTCAAGTCTTTGGTATTTACCATTCCCATGTTTCCAATCTGTCTGTCTCTTCAAATTTTATGTTCTCCTAATACCAGGCGTTTCATCAAACACCAAAAACCAACCAAAATTTCAAATATTATATTCTAATGAATTGTGATTTTGCAACCAACGACTTAAGTGCATTTTGCTTCGATTTTTATTTAATTTAATTCATCGTTTGTGTTTATAAGTTACCTCTATGATTTGACATTTTTGTTCGTGACAGAACTATCTTTTCTAACATTTTTTAGTTGTGAAATGTGTTTGACGTTTCGTTTTGTAAGGAGGATTATTTCTTCTATTGATACAAAAAGTCTGTAATGTCAAACCACTTTTCCAAAGCCCATGCACGATTCGTGAACAAGAATTTATGTGGCTGACTACGGAAACATTCAAATACAATAAAAATTGTGATAGCCCCTCTTAAGTTACTCGAGCCATAATAACGAATCGATTGTCAATTTATTCATGAAAATCGCATAAATAGTTTAGGCGCTACGAAGAAACATACGTCAATACAAACATACATACAGACATACATGGACTGCTTAAATCGTAACGCTTGGGTTTTGCTTCGCCGTAGTCATGTAAAAAATCTGTCATGTCATTTTACTTTCTGGGAAAGTTCTTTAATGTGACTGGCAGGCTCACCACCACTTGCCGGGGCTGCGGGACTGATCGAAAGAGATACCGTGGCCCTCGAACACAAAGGGCGAGGAAGGAATATCGATGTGTTTAGTCAGTAAAAGTCTGACACTCCTTCCCGCTCCGCCCAGAGTGGGAGAAGTTATTTGATGATTTACCATCCGAAAAAAAAATGGCTCACCACCACCTGAGGATCCATCATTCTCCTGCCCTAATACCAATTCATTTGGTGGGTGGCGCAGCTTTTTCTTCCATACTTCTCTATTACTCGTCAAACTCGTATGTCTCATCAGACATCCCTTTCTTGCCATATCATCCTTAACACGGTTCATCCATCGTTTTTTTCTGTTTTCCTTCACTCTTCAACCCATCAAAATTCATACTGAAAACTTTCCTCACAACATTTTCCTCGTTCCTCCGTATCGCATACCTCGATAATCGATTACCACCTCGTCATATATTTGAATGTCTTTGATTACCACACAACTTTTCCGTCACCGACGCCACTTTCAGACTTCGTCTAATGGACTCATTTCTTAGTACTTGTTCACGTAGGAACGCGCGGGCGCGGCAGCGGGTGCGGGCGCGGAGACGTGCCGAGTTCGTGTTCACATTGGCCGCCAGGCGTTTGCGCGAGTCCGTTTCTAGCGACATGTTCATACTGGTGAAACTTGCCTGACGTCGCGAGTGAATCGCGAGCTCCGCCGCTAGTTCGACGTGAACACACAAAAACATCTCACGCATTTGATATTGCCGCAAGTCCGCCGCGCATGCCAGTTGCTAGTTTGCCCGCTACTTAGACCGCACGTGCGTTGTGTACGTGAACACTTGGATATTACGCCATATGTTTGATATTTCGTGACCGCGCCCGCCACCGCACCCGCGAGTCAACGTTTATGAGTACTTATCTTATCCATTCGCGAAACACCACGCGTCCCTCTTAGCATTCGTATCTCAGCCATATGCTAACACCTTTCATTCATCCCTTTTGTGGCCCAACTACCCACCTCATCACCTCATGAGGAAACAGGTGACTAATTCGCCTGACTGTATATTTCTACGTAACCATGACAGAGTAACTGGATTTTGGAAACTCAAACATAAAGCTCAGCACGGCACGTTTGAATGTCAAAAAAAACAAAAGAGAAACGAAGCTACAGTGATAGTCACAAGGCATAAAAACTTGAGAAAGTTCTGTAGTTGCAATTTCCAAAGCGTAAAGAAGAATGGCTAAGATAGTCGCTCCATGTAAAAACTGACATTCTGTGTTTTCAGTAAAATTGGAAGCCCATCTCAACATAGTTGCGCAACAGTTAGGCAGATAATATCTGCCTAACTGTTGCGCAACTATATAATGAAATTAAATAAGAGCAGCAGGCAGTGGTCCCAACATAAGAGTCAAACATATAGCCAGGCAAATTATTTCATCATACTGTCTTTATTCTATTTCATCATCACACAAAACGGTGAAGGAAAACCGAGAGAGGTTTGTCCTAGAATCAAAAAAATCGAAAACAACATGTCATTAGCCCTACTTCTTGTAACTAGATTTTTCACCATCTTTTAGCTAAATAACCTTGACATTCGACCCAAGGAACTCCATCCGGGGTGAAAACTTCGATGTTTATACACCCCAACGTTCCCATTGATCAGTAAAGAACAACCGGGCCCTAAGCAAACAAACATAACTCCAAGGAAACTTCTAACAAAGAGGGTGCTGGGGTGTTGGGATTTTATTCTTCTTGCGTAATAATGTGGAGCTTAAGGACGGGGTTATAGGTAAAAAGTTATTGAATTAATGACTATTATTTAGTTTTTGTGACCCGGTAAACGACCAGGTCTAATCATTGAAAGATATGGGGGAATTACAAAGTTCGACCTTAACAGCGGGTTTTGTTTTAAACAAATTGTTACTTTAAATACATGTAAGACCCCGTAAAATTCCCTGCATTCATCAGTACAAAGTTTTGAGTGCACCTCATTGAGTCCTACCGTAAAACTTGATATTTCTGCTCAAAAATGTCGTTTCCCATGAATAATTTTTGCGAAGAGTTACTTAGTTTGATTTACAGAACGCCTGGTTGACGGTTTTGTGAAGAGTCCGTTTACACCTTTATATCTATCCAGAAGAAAAATAAACGTAGACGAGGTGAAAGATGGCCCGATGTAAGCTATGGGAAAACAGCTGTCTTCCCTCCACTATTTACCACGTCTAACCTTCCATGGTCTACTTGGAAGTCTTGGAACCTTCTCCGAACTTAACCCTCTATAGCATAGTGTAGACTGTTATTAGGTAACATGCCGTACAAACGCCTCGAAATTTAATAGAATTGATTTCATAACGTAATCGTTTACAAATTTCATTGTAACTCGCAGTCTACACTCCGAACTAACGAATTAGTACCAAAAAATCAAACAAATCCCAGTTGTTGAGTGATAGAGGGTTAAGTGAGAAGATGTAACTCCAACCTCGTTAAGTGGGGTTACCTCAATGAAGCAGCAGCGGGGTATGGTTATGGAGCTGTGTTGTAATCTATGCTCCACCTCCAATCCTGCCCTCTTAGCTCAAAAACATGCAGCCGAAGTGATTTTCGCGCTGACGACGCGGTAAAACTGGTGAAGTTCTGGGATAACAAAATATAATTATCAAGATTGTCGTATCCGCGACACGAAGAAGTGCGTTCTATGGTTTATGCCTTAGTATCTGTTTAGTATACTATCTATCTGGTTTCCACGACACAAGTCTCGTTGCTTAGTGCGGCACTAGATTATATAGGTTAGGTACTAGGTTATACTGTCGCTAACGGGATATCTACCTTGATTGTTATTAATTTTGAGCTCCCGATATTTCGACGCTGTTGCGAGCGCCATGATTGCGAGTTGACTGGAGAATGAGGGTAAATTAAAGAAAAATTATCAGGAACAGACAAATCTGCATTCTTTTTTCTTTTGTAGTTTAGTTTAGTTTTGTTAAACCTTGAAAGCTTAAAACAGTGTTTTCGCCTTATGTATTATGTAAGAGCATTCAATCCGTCAAAAAAGTGTTGTTCGCAATAAAAATATATTCCCGAAAACTGGTACCAAATATTTATAAGCTTTCTTTACGATCACATTACCGATATACGGATATAACCTGTATTAGTGGAGCATCTACCTTTAAAAGGATATCCTTATTCCTTTGCATACAAAACGTTTACAACCCTTGCAAGACCGCTCGTAATTTTATAGATTGTATGGAGTTTCAGGAAGTATTACATTTTTGTCGATATTTTATTGTATTTTGTTGGATAAAAGGGTGTTTTTTTTCCGATATTTCTGTTTTGATGGAACCTATGTTTGGCACTCGTTCTGATAAATTTGCTGCCCCAGTATACACGGCCAAGACTTGCAATTACTCTGATAATGATGATGATTATGTCATCTAGCCGATTTCTATGACAGCGACAAAACTGTTCCACTGGTCTTAAAACTGTAAAGAAAAATTCTGTACAGTTTTAATACTGTTTCAGTATTAGGCTAGCTATCGAACTCAGAACCCTCATGCTCTGTAGTTAGCATTTCCAACCATTCATCATATGACTAGCCTTTCCCAGCTGTGTTGGGTTCAGCTTCCAATCTAACCGTAGTTGTGGAGGTTGGATAACACAGTAAGATCGCTTATCCGCGCCGAAAGAACCGACCGTGATGAAAGAAATATTTACTCATCCGTATACCTAACGTTATCCATTCGTCTAATTCGATAAGTGGTAAGTGTGCGAGATTTCATAGGATTTCATACCAGTAATTCTAAAATTCGATTCTTTCGGCTCCTTTGCTTCTTTCAGGTCGATAAGTGTGCGTTCACCTCAGAATAATTTCATTAGTTCGTCCACTGACTACCTGTAACGACTGTCAAAGATCTTACAAATGACAGTCAAGACCAACGGTTTGACGTGCTTTCAAAAACATAGAGGAAACTTGTTTGTAAAGGGTAGTCACCCATCCGCATACCGACTAGGCAAGCGAAGCTTAACCTGAAGGTCTACTCGAACAGCTGTTAATATTTAACCACGAGTTTCCTACCATTACACCTAACCAAACATAAATACATATTAAAAAGCCATAATGATTGTATTAAAAAAGTAATACCTCATATTACTAAAACGCCAATACACTTAGGACAATCCATTGTGCCGTCATTCCGAACGCCTATTGATTCGTCTATGTTGACACTTGTCACCTTATGAGTATGATCGATTGCCTACCTATTGAGACACCTGGGACTTGTGCCGCAATTTATAAGAAAAAGAGGACTTTCAAAAATAAGAAAAAAATGGGGTACAGTAGCAACAGACTGGGTTCCGAATAACTGGACCCGGTTCTTACAAAAAGGATTGGGATGAACCCAATCCTTTTCATATCATCATCATTAATAACTAATAATTATATCTTATGTCTTTTTAATTCATCATGTTCCTAGCCTTTTCCCAACTATGTTGTGATCGGCTTCCAGTTTAACCGGATGCAGCTGAAACACCTGTATTTTACATGGAGCGACTGCCTATCTGACCTCCACATCCTAGTTAGTACTGGGTAAGACTGGTTATCAGACTTTTTGGGTCACTCACTACCTGTTACGACTGTCAAAGATCTACAAATGACAGCCGGGACCAACGGCTTAGCGTGCTTTCCGAGGTACGGAAGAAACCTGGTATGTAATGGGTGGTCACCCATCCACAGACCAACCTAGACAAGCACGGCTTAACCTAAAGATCGACCCGACGGGTGTGATTATTTAACTACGAGCTCCTCTCCATATCATCATCATCATCACTAATAATTATTAATTGTAATTTTAAATTTAATTGTAATTCGTTAGTAAAATTACAGCGTATGTTTTTCTTTGTATTATGTTTCGTAAGCTAAGGAAACTCTTAAAGCATTCTCTTGTATACTATTGTACTTCACGTCTAGAGCCACTCATTTAATTTTTTATTTTTTTCTCTTAAGTAACCTGTAATTGGCGACTGTGTAAGTCCAAGACTGCAAAACCTATGTATATCTTAATGTTGTATAAAGAAGCTATTGGTGCACCTATATCACTATCACTACATGTTATAAAACATAGTCTCCCGCCGCGTCTGTCCGTCCCTATGTATGCTTAGATCTTTGAAACTACGCAACGGATTTTCATGTGGGTTTTTTTTAATAGATAGAATGATTCAAGAGGTAGCTTTTAGTATAATTATTACTTTACGCGGGGGAAGCCGCGGGCATCGGCTAGTTAACAATTAAACAAATAATGATACTCCTGCCCTTACCTGAACTTATTTGGTGTTGGCAGCATGTCTTCTTTTCCCATACTTCATTACTTTTTCAACTCATATTGGATGATTTTTGTTACTTTTTCTTATAACTACTGATTATTTACAGACTTGAGAATGACGAGACAGTAGGGTCATCAAAGTCGGACGAATTGATTTCTATTCACTGATAAAACCGTTGGTAAAAAAGTTTTAATTTTTAATAAGTACAGGCTATTTATTTTTTCCCTAAACATAAACCAGTCTGTCATACTAAACACATGAAAACGGGTATTTATCGCGAATTTACCTTTAATTTGCCTTTTTTTTTTCTTTTTTTAACTATTTTTTCCCCTTTTCTTTTTCTAATTAAAAAAAAATTGCTGGCAGTGCGCGGAAAATCCCTCAGGGCACTCGGTGTAGCCTATGAAACGAGTCAATAATTTTATTGACATACTGTCAGAATACTGCCTCATCTACCTAAATTATCTGCTCAATACCAATCACATTATCTACCAAAAGAGTATTAACATTATCGAGTTCGATCCATCATAAATACGATGAAACGTTAAATAATTTCGACTTGTAACAATAATGTATTGAATTTTAGGATATTACAAATACTGGTAAAAATAAGGATGGTGATGTTTTTGTAAGACAAAATAATTACATAACATCATGCTTGCATGCTTGCTTGCTTGCTTGCTTGCTTGTTTGACTGCCTCGTTGGTATAGTAATCGCAAGTGCAACTGAGTATGATGTTATTGGGTTTTTCCAATAGGAATTTCTCAGTAGTAGTCACAGAGTCTAGATTCGAGCCTGCATCCTGGCAATAGGCTCGCTCCCTATAGCAGACTCAGACATAACTGACAAAATAATTACATAACACCATGCTTGCATGCTTGCTTGCTTGCTTGTTTGACTGCCTCGTTGGTATAGTAATCGCAAGTGCAACTGAGTATGATGTTATTGGGTTTTTCCAATAGGAATTTCTCAGTAGCAGTCACAGAGTCTAGATTCGAGCCTGTATGCTGGCAATAGGCTCGCTCCCTATTACAGGCTCAGACATAACTGATAAAATGTGTGTCTACTATTAGTTACACCTCTATCTAACCCTTTGGGGATTATAATTGTGATATTATGTTACACATTTATACTTATCTATACTAATATCATAAAGCTGAAGAGTTTGTTTGTTTGTTTGAACGCGCTAATCTCAGGAACTACTGGTTCGAATTGAAAAAATATTTTTGTGTTGGATAGTCCATTTATCGAGGAAGGCTTTAGGCTATATAACATAACGCTACAGCCAAAAGGAGTGGAGCATAAATGAAACTTGATGCAAAAACGGGGAATTTTTATTCCTTTCGTGGGCTTTTTCTCTTTTACACGACGCAGACGAAGTTGCGTGGGTCAGCTAGTTACTAATAAATGAAGATGTTTTGTAAGAGGTGTAGGGTGAAGTTGTAGGTGGTGGTTTTGTAAGACAAAATAATAACATAACAACAAGCCTGTGTTCTTCGAAGAAGCACGCAGGTGATGTTATTAGTAAACCGACATTCAGCGACACTCACTGGACGCCTGTCGAAGAAAATCGCCGACGAAGGGGGTGTGACGATCTGGTGGTCTGAAATGGCCGCTTTAGCAGAATCGTAAATGAATCACGTTAAAAAAAATTAAATTCTTAAAATGGTCATTGTTACCATTACCATAAAGTCCATTTTAAGAATTTAAATTTTTCGCGGTCATGACCAGATATGGCACAGGACAGTGAGATTTAAAAGGAGCAAGGGGAGGTCTTTGCCCAGCAGTGGGACACTTAAACTGGCTAAGAAAAAAAAATAAAAAATTGTCGCAGGAAAACATCGTGGGGAAACCAGCAACCTGAGAGATACGACGGCATGTAAAGTCAATTCAGCCCATGGGCGGCATAAAAACACTGACTCCAGGTTAGTCATTAACCACACGATAATTATAAGAAGAAAGAAAAGGACAATGTAATCATCATGTCAGTTGATTGATATTATGGTTAGAGATTCAGAAGTTTCTTTGCAGAAATCTATACCATAGTCAAAAGTTACGGCAGAATCAAGAAGATAAATTACATTGTTGACCTATTGACATCGTTGAATGTATGTAGGGACTAGATTATGTTTAGTTTTATTTTTGTGTTTATGTATAGTTTTAGTTGTATTATTGCACATAATAATTTTACTTCAATAATAAATGAGAATGTTTTTTTTTTAATTTAGCACACAAATAAATGTTATTTTGTTTATAAAAGAAGATAAATTTAAATCCCGTTTCCCAAAAAATTATACTGCCCCCATAATTCCACATAACTAGCCGATACATAAAAGTGTTATAGTAGCTACTAAAGCCTTTTTCCACGAAGTGCCCCACTGGCATTGCTTTGTGCCTTCCATTGTCTAAAACCCTCTTTGAGACTACAAAGAAAATTTTTATTTTTAAAACGCTTATAGTTCAGAGTTTGTAGGACCACTGGAATCGGTCGGTTTACTGGTAAATATTTTCTGGAATTTAGTTTTAATGGTGGATGCTTGAGTCTGGATTTGAGCACGGTTGACGGAAATGAAGGTGTATAATGTAACCTCGGGGATTCAAGGTTACTTAGTGTTACGGTGGACTTTATTATTTATTTAAACTTCATGTAAAGTAGTGGCACGCATACGCTGATTTATAAACCTGCTAGCACTCTTTTCGGGAAATACAGATGCTGTAATGTATTTTGAAGTGTGTGGTGTTGTTAAAATGGTTTCAAAGATGAGGCAGTACTCCTTTTTATGGTTTTAAATAAAATTTCAGAGATAAAATACAAATTCTAAGAAACACAAATGATTTAAATGATTATTATATACATAAATTGAAAATAAAATGCATGATTTTCTCCGTTTTAGGAAGTACAACTAGGATTTTTTCATATATTTTTTTGAGTTATAGTGTAATGGAGGTATCATGAAGGCCTACCTACTACAGATCTATCCCTCAATCGAGATCATCATCATCATCATCATTTCAGCCGCAATACGTCCACTGCTGGACAAAGGCCTCCCCCAAGTGTCGCCACATTGACCAGTCCTGTGCGACTTGCATCCAGCGGATGGAAGTCTTCCAACCTTCACCAGGTCATCGGTTCACCTAGTGGAAAGCCTTCTAACGCGACGTCTTAAACTTTTCGACCCCATCGGCCATCCGTTCTGCGAGCAATGTGACCTGCCCACTGCCACTTAAGTTTGGCAATTCTTCGGGCTACATCGGTAACCTTGGTCTTGCAAGATTCGAGGTATAGGTCTCTTGTAAGTTTCAATCTTAAAAAAACAAATGTTTTCATGCAATCAAGAATTTGACATACGAGTATATCCGGAATTTTATTAAAAAAATCAGTTCCCTTCCACAGTCACATCCAGCAGTCTATCTCCATCCACTTGTCGGTTCCGTTTAGAGAGTAAACTAAGCACTTGTTACTGCAACGACGACATTTCGAAATGGTCTTGTCACTTTGTAATGTCATAGAATAGATAAGGGGCAGAAGTACCGCTGCACACAGCGATCGAAAACGCACGCACACATTATACCTACACGCTCCGTTTGCAGCGAGTGCAAGCGCAGCCGCGAATGTCATTTGGTTCAGATACAAAGACTCGAGGATATGGTCTATCGATCAATTGAAATATACGTTACGCTTGTTAAGGCGACTAGATGAGTTAAATTAGCAACTCTATTTGTGGTGGTTCAAACTTCGTTTGAAATGCTGTTTGAATAAAGTTCTAATCAGCTTGCACTACAAAGTGGTTGTTACCTCAGAATGATCGCATGTATATTAGTATGTTGGGTATCTTTGAGGCGCGCGTGAAACACGAACGCGCCGGCGACACGGCGTGTTGTCATAAAATGGACAGACGGCGAGATAGCCCATAGCTCATCGTTCCCAGGTCCACGCCTACGGTGGCCGGCGCCCGGTACGTCTCCTGCGGCGGCAGGGACGTAAGGTTCTCTCCCTCTCACGTTCCGCCACCTCCTTCACTAGCATGACTGCTTTGCAGAAGGATGCCCCAGACGCCGCAATAAACGTGACCACTTATTGGACCCAAACATTTTTTTTTATTATGTATTTATCGTCGAAACAAACAGTAGAAGCGAGAAATTCCTCAAAATCAAAAGCAATAACACAACTGGGAATCGTATCGACCGCACACTTAAGAGTCAAGAATAGCGCTAGTGACCGCGACCTCAACCGAGGCATTCGATATATGATCAAATAAATTTCGATGATCTATCGCTCTTTACCAATACCCAGTGCCTTAATCCTCTGTCACAACCCTGAAATATCTCGTAAATAAATAGCGGTCCCAATTTATGACCCCCTTGGGAATATATTTATCATCCTAAAATCATGTCACTCAGTATGGTTTGAATTTCTGATTACTACAATCTTGTGAAACTATATACTGTTGGGTGTCTAGGGGATCATCCATCACTTATTGTTAAATACAGATAGATTGCCTAAACGTATAATTTTCGGTTATTTGTTGTGGTTGTTGAGGATTATTGTAATCTATTGCGAATTAAAATTATGTTTTTAGATTGAAAGAGAATTCTCTGTTTAAATCATCATCTGCCAGCCTTTATCGAACTATGTTTGGGACGACTTTCAGTCACGTTTCTATGTACCAGTATTTTACATGCAGCGACTGCCAATCTGACCTCTATAACACCAGTTTGTACTAGGTAATACAGACTCACACCAGTGACTACCTACCACTAACGACTGTCAAAAATCCACAAATAACAGCAGTGAATACCGGCTTAACGTGCTTCCGAGATTAGAAGGAAACTAGGTGACCCCTCGACAGAGCAGCCCTGGCAAGTCCTGCTTAACCTGTGTGGCTGTGATTATTTAGCCAAGAGTTCCTCAGTAGTGGGACACTCTGATTTAGTACATGCACCATTTAAATAACAAAATGTAGAAATTATAGATATCGTGACAAAATGGCCGATCAATTACCTACATAGATTTTGTTGGTATAAAATGTAGAGGTTATGGAAACAGTTATTCTGATCTTACAATTAAAATAGTCAATTTATTTATCTGCGCAAACTGCTGTGAAATAAAAGTATCTCTTGAAAAAAATAATTTTTCATGTAAGCCGTCACATTTACGATAAAAAATAATGCGCTTTTTGCTTTAAAAAACTGTGCAAATTAAAAGTTAAAGATTATTATTATTCAAGCAAAATATTTATCGAAGTTTTCTTAGATCTTCAAAAGGCTAGACTCATTTGACATCCTAAGCATTTACCAACCTTTTGCACAGTGCTAAGTGGACTATATTCAATGGACAAAAATCTTATTCGTTATCTGTCTTTTAGCATTATCGGAAATATGTCATAGGCTAGACGCAGGCTCAAGACTAGCGTTTTTACTTCTACTGAATAACGAAGAAAAGACAGAAGAAAAGATAAATTCAACTGTCACTTGTTTTTTGGAATTTTTTGTTAGACTTTTGGTGTAATCGCCTTTGCTTGTTAGGTTTTCAAATTAAAGTAATTTCCGTGTATATGACACCTTTGTTCATTTATGGTGGATGACTTTCAATTTAAAACTAAATTGTACTAAATAACTGCAGTTATCATGGAAAAAACAAATAATAATTACTGGCTGCACCTTTCTGATTCCCACTAAAACAAGGTTAAGACAGAGAAATAAAACAAAAACGTAACAACTGGTGTTCATCAAACGCTTATTACGATTTGCGGTTTATGAACAAACAATTTGTAAGCCTCGACACAACGACTTTTCAGCCTCAACAGTTTAAATTAATCAGACTAGCACGAAAGGTAAGCATTCCAAAACAAAGCTATAAATGTAAAAATAAACTTGGCATTTTACCAAAATTCTCTTAAATTTGAACAATAGTGTGAATTATTTGGAGAATAGTATTAAGACAAAATAGTATAGCGGTTAACAATATAAGCGGTCAAATATTGTAAATAAGTCAGATTTGAATTTTACCCCTCATTGTGGCCAATATACCTCTTAACCATCTCTTAACAGTCTCGTGAGTCTGCGTGACTGGCAGTGAGTGCACGTACCCTTTCCGAACCTAGAAATCCTGCCCACTATCCGGCTCGAAGGACCAAAATTGACTCACCTACCCTGATAACCTCACGCAGGGCAGCAGTAATGTTAAAGGTGTGACGGTATATGAAAATACACGATAAGTCTAATACCGTTAAAATTTTTATTACAATTTACACCGCACGTTGAGCTAGGCCCATAGTTTTTCACGAGATTCCGCATTTTTTGATAACAAAATCAGTCATGTATGTAATATTCAAAATCCATCACGTCACTTCAACATATCCAAAAAACATCCCATGACAAATACCTAGTGATTTACAACCCACATTGCACCCCAACACTGTAACAAAGTTATAAGTAGAGGGGATGAAAGGGGGCTGAAACAAATGTACGCAATTGACAACTCAAAAAGTTTTGATAGATGCACATTTGTCATTCTTATGTTTTTAAATCTATTGGGATGAATGCAGCCATTTTTGTTATCAGATGACAGACGGGTAATTTAGTTTCGATAAATTTTCACGTTACCAAAACTAAATCACTTATTTTTCTGTCATTGTTTTTTTAATAGCAGCTTAGGCTTTGTTATTTCAGGGGACAATGCAGAGATACCGCGGCCCCGGAACGTAAAGGGCGAGGAAGGAACATGGATGGGTTTTAGTCAGTAAGAGTCTGACACTCCCTCCCGCTCCGCCCAGAGTGGGAGAAGTCATTTGATGATTTCCCATCCTAAAAAAAAAAAAAAAAAAAAAAAAAAAAAGGGGACAATGCAGGCTAAAAATTAGATTATTTGTTTGAAAAATCGAAATAATTAATCATTCAAATATGAAACATTATAGTGATAAATCAAAAAAGAATTGCTCCACCCGTAGCTCGGGAGCTACGAATATCTGCTACGAAAGCGTAGCAACACGTTTGCTACGGCGTAGTAGTTGTAGAAAAAGACAGTCATGGACAAATCCTGCCCCAACTGAACAAAAATAAAAGTATTACCAATAATTATAATATAAAAGATAAAAATTTAGAAAATGATTAACGTACGATACCACATCTTGAATAGAACTCAAAATAAAAAGTATTTTTATTTTTGACTTCACTCGAAACGTCGAGTTTACCCCTGAAAGTTGCCATACAGTATTAACAAAGAACAGAACAGGGAAAAATTAACTCATACCGGGCCTGAAATGTGAAATATTCGTCACTTACCTCAAATTGAAGTGTTAATGATCGTTATTTTTTAATAAATTTATAATTTGTGCATAATTGAGTATACTGTTGGTCTAACTTTGTTAGGGGTTTCTGATCAGATTTTTTTAAATAAAATCAAATGAAGTTTTAATATGGGTACAGATTTTTTTCGCTAGTAACCTTATATTGACTTAAATGTATTTTGTTTTATAATTTGAATGTGTTTTGTTTTGTGTCAGACTTAAATCTCTTTGTGTAAAGCAAAGAGATCATTATACCTGCTTTTTTCCCGGTGATCTTATTGTTACAGCTGTCTCATTTTGAAGAATAATTGTCTCCCAGCGTGCGATGAGTGCTTTTTAAACAATAAAATGTGTTTATTAAATGTCTGGGACAGATATTTTTTCATAATATACACATGAATATGAATAAAAGTACTTTAGACGTAGTGACAAAAACAACTTCTTTAAACCCTTCTAAACCTATGTCAAAAACTGCAGAGCAATACGCACCTTTTATATTTTTGTTATATTATATTTTTACTATTAAATGACAGATTTTATATCTGTTCATTCTGGGGTACAGGCTCATACAATTTTTGGCTAGTCCTTTTCTGTAACAATACCACAATGGACCCTTCAATGTTTATTGTTAGGCTAGAACCTCATATAGAAATAATATTATCAAATGCTGTTAAGACAAAAAAATTGTTGGTCGAGTGGTTGCAACGCGACTGCTGAGCTCCTGGGTTCGATTCCCAGGTCAGGCTACGTGTTATTGGGTTTTTGTATCGGGAATTTCTCAGTTGCAACCACGGAGCCTGGGCCTCAAAACCTGGGTCTGTGTTTTTGTCAAAATCAAAAATGTGCCTCTAATTTTTTTATCGCAAAAAATAGACACCAATAATATTATAATATTAAAATATATATTATTATTTTTTATTATTATTATTAATATTATATTATTGTAGGAACGGAATGGTATGATATAGAGTGGAATGAAACGTAAAGATGAATTACAGATGTGAAGCATGTTGAATGAAAGAGATGAAAGTACAAAATAGTCTAGGAGTGAAAGAGAAAGCAAGTGAATGTCAAAAAAGGTGAAAAAGGAAGAGACTGGAATACGAGGAGAACAGACGAAGGACGTTAGCTACGAAGACGTGAAAAATAAATTAAAATTAAAATTAAAGTTAAAGAATCAGTGCTTTTATTAAATTTGGCTCACATCGAACAAATCCCACAATATTCTAGTCTGCTAACCATGTGCTAGGTAATTAGATTACTAACAGACACTAGCCTAAACCTAGCAATAGCATACTAACATGATTGCAGATTATCTCATTGCCTAATACCTACTTACGTCAAATAACTAATTCAATCCTGAAATGACGAATCTGATTCACTGGACTGATTGCAAGGCATGACTTTGAGATGAGGTGTAATGATCAATCTTGGATTACACCATAACGCTTGTAATCCCGGAAAGGTGAGGCAGAAGTGTACCTTATAGTTCAACCAGATGTAGCTCGTGGCTAAATAATAACAGCCGCTTGGGCCGATTTTTACGTTAAGCCATATTTTCCTATGTTTATCTGTGGCTAGGTGACCACCCATTACATACCGAGTCTCCTCCGTGCCTCGGAAAGCACGTTCATCATCATCGTTCATCATCGTCATCATCAGTTCAGCTGTAAGACGTCCACCGCTGGACATAGATAGGCCTCCCGTCCCGTGCGACTCGGACTCCAACGGATTTCCGCAACCTTCACCAGGTCATTGGTCGGAAGCCGTTAAATGTAGATCTTTAATTGTCGTAAAGTAGTCAGTGGCCCATAAAGACTACTTGTCTTACCAAGGGGTATCGTATTACCCAGTACTAACTGGGTAGTAGAGGTCAGATAGGCAGTCGCTCCATGCAAAATACTGGTTAGACTGGAAGCTAGGTAGATAATGATGATGAGTTCCTATCAAGGAGTTGAGTGTCAACAGTCTCGCTTGAGACCATAAACAATAGAGGGGAAACTTAAATTTTTAAGAAGTAAAAACCCATAGACTTGACGTGCCATTCAATCTCCACTACCGACTAAGTCCTCGAGGTGGATCTGTTTCTCTTGTTATCAATAGAGAGGAGGCGTGTGTCCCAGCTCTGGGAATATTATTATGTGGGCCGTGCCAAGGTCACCGACGTAGCCTGAAGAATTGCCAAACTTAAGTGGCAGTGGGCAGCACACATTGCTCGCAGAACAGATGGCCGATGGGGCCGAAAAGTTCTGGAGTGGCAACCGCGAACCGGAAGACGATGAGTTGGAAGACCTCTCACTAGGTGTACCGATGACCTGGTGAAGGTTGCTGGAATCAGTTTGATGCGAGTCGCAAGGGACCGGTCAATGTGGCGACACTTGGGGGTGGCCTATGTCCAGCAGTGGACGTCTTTCGGCTGAAATGATGAGGATGATGATGGGCTGTCCTTGTAAAACATAATATCACGCTTGTGATCCCGAAGACTTAGTCAGAGGTGTACCTAATTATAACAGTAGGTACACCCACATTTCGACAGTTACGTTTAACTCTCATATGATAAGGGAAGACCCTATGGCTTTGAACCGCATATTCAGACTCTGTAGCCGCTACTGAGAAATTTATAGAATGGAAAAACCCTGTAACAACTTGCCCGACCCGGGAATTGACCACAGGACCTCATACTTAGCAGTCGCACTTACGACTTCTAGATGAATGACGTTGTGTTGTTGAAAGTAGATCAATAGTTCCGTGATTATTTTCAATACATTTCGGGGGCGTTTTCCATTCAACCGTAAACATTATTTCAATAAATGGATTTGTATTTTCTCCTAAAATAATTGTAAATAAAATGTATTTATCCCTCCGTTGGAGACACTTTGGGGACTTTCAATTTAATTCGAAACTGTCCAACTTTATTTTAGAAAGAACTTTAAAATAACTACGTCAAAGAACTTTAAATGTTTGAAAGGAATCGTGAGTTCTCGATGCCCAAAAACAAGAGCCGAGAGAAATTCTCAGTTAGCCAAATGAAGTTAAAGAGTTTCTTTTAGAAATTGTATTTTACGAATTCGGAATAAATAAAGGACGGATAAAAGGAGTATTATTTTTCTTTCTATTGATACGAGTAGTTTGGATATCATTGTGTTCGTGATACTACTCGATAAATAAAATACACCTTTTTGAGGCTTTGGTTATTGGCGATACCTATCTTACTTTTTTTTACGGATGGTAAATCATCAAATAACTTCTCCCACTCTGGGCGGAGCGGGAAGGAGTGTCAAACTTTTACTAACTAAAACCCATCCATGTGCCTTCCTCGCCCTTTATGTTCTGGGGCCGCGGTATCCCGCAGCCCCGGCAGGCTTCGGCCTTTGCGGGCCCTTTCCATTTGCTGACATCTCTTTGTGGCACGCGTGGTACACGAACGCGCCGTCGACACGGCCTGTCGTCATAAGTCGGACGGCGAGCTAACCCATAGCTCACCGTCCACAGGCCGCGCCTACGGTCGCCCAGTGCGTCTCCCGCGGCGGCTGGGGCGAGAAGTCCTCTCCCTCTCGCGTTCCGGCGCCTCCTTTGCTAGCATGACTGCTTCGCAGAAGGAGGTCATAGCATGACTGCTTCGCAGAAGGAGGTCACGGCGTCCCATTTCATCTCACTCCGGACCATGGATTGAACCAGGGCCGGACGCGAGAGGTCGCCGCCGCCGATCGCCGCTACGAGGACACGACGGTGCTCCGCCCACGCGGGACAGACCTCCGCCGTGTGCTCCACCGTGTCCTCCAGTCGATCCACGCAGTGGAAACACCCGGGCATTTTCTCCCACCCGATTCGATACAGGAACCTTCCGAAACTTCCGTGTCCGGTGAGGCCTGCGTCAGGCGGAAGGCTAAGACGCTGTGGCACCACTCAAGCCACTCCTCAAAGAGGGGACTTATAGCCACTATTGTGGCGTGCCCTATAACTATCTTACCTTGGTTGGCGTCGTTGGTCTAGTGGTTACAAGCGCCAGTGACGAGCATGAGGTCCTGGGTTAAATTTCTAGGTCGTGAAAAGTGTTATTGGGATTTCCCTCAGTAGCAGCCACGTTGAATGGTTTTGTGCCCGGTTGATGGCAATAAGCTCGCGCCCAGGGGATTTTAAGATAACTGGCGAAGTGGGTATACCTACTATTAGGTAAACCTCTGTCTTATCTTTCGGGGATTACGTGCTTGATGTTATAGCATTAATTCCATATTTTGTGGAAAAAGTCACACACTTCACTCTCTCACTCGCTCTCATTTCTTTAACTCATGAAATTATATTTTTATCAGCTGGCTCGCTGACCCGTCTTCCTATCTTTGTTTGTTTTTATGACATTATTTGTGTAGTCACTGTAACCTAAAATAAACAACATTACAAAACCCATCTTGTTCATAAACCCGTATATTGAACGAAATGAATTTTATATTTATAAGAATGACACCATAACATTAAACATTCGTTCATTCATTACGTCACAAAAGCAATATGGCGGACTTTTGTGAAATTAAATAAATTGACAGATGAAAAGCTGTAACTTCCTTTGAAATTAATTTAAATATACTTTAATTAATGTTACTTGAATATACCTTTTGTTTATTTTTTTAAAGCGTAAATTAATATGCATCTCTTGTGTAATTGGCTGCGGGTGATTTCTTCCTTCTAAAATAAATGCACGATATTTTTATTTGCATAAAACATGGTATACAAGGTGTTATTCCAAAGAAAAGTAGTAGATCGGACATGTTGTTGTTGTTTGTTGTGTTGTTGTTGTTCTTTAGAAGCATTTAGAAAATTCATGTGCTTCAGATTTTTTTACGAATTTTTTGACGTAGCTAGATTCATCCTACGTACTTTAGACCACTACTTAGCGATGCTACTATTTTTTTTTCCGGCTAATATGTATATCACAGTGTTTTATGGTGTCATTTAACCTATTACAGCCTCTTTCACAGAAAAGGCCTTTATCCCAGTAACATAGATAATACAAATACAAGATAGATGCGCAACTCTGGTTTTCGTTTTTAAAACTGTGTGTACCCAAACTGTTAGATGGCGCTGTTAGTTTTTGTTCAACCAAATAAATACAAAAAGAAATTCTGAGGATTCGGAATTGTGAACACAAGGCAACCACTGTCACCGCTAGGCTATCTACTTCACTAGCAAGTAGTCTAAAATAACTGTTCTCGTTATGAAAGTTGAAAAGTTGGTGTACCTAAGCACACAGATGGCAGCACTATCTATGAAAATTTTGTTTTTTCATCCCCCTGCCCAGTAATCAGTACATTATAAGCAATGAGCAAAAATAGTGTGTTTCAATTTAAAAACCATTGTCTTAATTAACCAACATAAAATAATTGCAGCCGCCACCGGAAGGCTCCAGGGCCTTTTTCAATCAAGACATATTTTGGCGGATCAGATACCAATAGAAGATGAGGTAGGGCTAGAAAGAAAATGACCATTGATATGACCACGAACAAAAACAGTATGGAAGAAGAAGAAGTGTATGATTATGAAGACACAATTTCATTTTGAAATCTAAGAATTTACTCCAAAATTCGGCCCGATATAAAACACTCTTTAAAAAATGTAACATTACTTTTTGCTGAGTGCAGTAAAGTCGGGGAATTCATTCATTCCCGCTAACGCGTCGATTCACTGTTTTTTGTGTTGGCAACTCCAATTCGAATCCGTGACGTGTCTACTAAAGAGTTCCGTCCATTCATGCAGAAAGTTTATGGATGTGGTAGTAACTAGATTCAACAGAAAGTCAGGCCTATCTACACTTAATTCGACGTGTCCACGACGCGGTTGTCCAGAGTCCTCAAGCTTTTCATTTCGGAGAAGATAAAAGAAAAGTCGTTATCTGTAAATAATAATTTGCTTGAAATATTTTCATTTTTTTTTATTGAGAACACAAAACCAAGACTACCACTGACAGTCCACGACAACCCAGAAGAGACAAAAAGAAACATGTGCCGATAGAAGTGCAAACAAATTAATCCAAAATAAACTTTCTCTTAGTTGTATAAGTTTGATTTTGATTAACCGTTCTTTAAAAGTGTTTCATGATTTTTGTTCACCCAAAAAGTGCTCATCGCGCCTAAAGAAGTTTTTACTACAAATAAAGGTATTTTGTGCCTACGCAGTTCAGTGGCGATCTAGACTTAACGGTTCCGACCCAGTCTGTTATTGTACTTTGTGTTATGTATTTCATCAGCACTGCTTTTAGACTCACTCCCTCAAACCTGAGTCCGTGCAGTGAGAACGTTATAAGCAGATTAGCTGTTGAACGTACCTTCGAGCAGCGGTGGCCCAGTGGTGGTGGCCTCGACTTACGAACAGTAAGTCGTGGGTTCGAACCCAGACTGGCGCATAATTTGTGTAATTTATTTCATTACCACTGCTCTCTAAACGGTGAAGGTGGAAAGAAAACCAACATGTCCTTATCGATTATAACTTAGACATTGTACTTGTTCAAGAACAATACCAGAATGCACACTTACGTCACAAAGTAGTTCAGCTGGACAGCAAGGCACGAGCCGGAATTTACGTGACGCGTTCTTCTAACTTTACAGTAACATCTTTGCGTAACCTCATGACGCCCCACTGTGCCGTTGCGGAAGTCTCATCAGCTTCTTTCAAAGTTTACGTTGTGAGCTGTTACTTTCAATACTCAGATCCTGTTGCTCCTCATATACATAACCTCCGTCACGTCTTGCAGTCACTCGCGGGCTGTAAAGTTATCGTTGGCGCTGATGTTAACGCGTCATCGTCTCTTTGGTATGGCAAGGTTAGGTCAACGGATTCCGACCGACGCTGTGCTGTTGAAGATTTTATTGCTGAAATGAACCTATCGATTCATAATACCCCGGATGCACCACCTACTTTTTGCAGCCTAATGGGCGAATCTTGTATTGACGTCACACTTTCTAGTGCAGACGTTCGCTTGGATAGGTGGCGTGTCTTACCAGATGCGTCTTGTAGTGATCATCGCCTGATCGTGTACGAATTTGTTCCGATGTCTACTCAAGGTCCGACTCATATCACTGGTAATTTTAGATATAAAAGTAAAGGCGCGAACTGGGAATTCTTTAGCTCGCTTTTTGCAAGTCACGTCAAAGACTTCACTCGTGGTGGGCTGTCAGCTGAAGAAAGTGCTGAAATTATGTCAGACACCTTCACTTACTGTGCTGACATCGCTATTGGTCGCGCATCTATGACCAACCTCCGTAGATGTGATTGGTGGTGTGACTACTTAATTGAACAACGTAAAAGCTATCGCCGAGCGCGTAGACATTTAAATAAGCTTAAAAAACAAAAAGTCACCGGAGACCCATTTACCATTGCTTTAAATGCGTTTAGAGTTGCCAGGTCCCGCTACAGAGCATCGACGGAAAAATCTAAGGGTAATTTACTGCGAAAAATTGTTGAAAAATTAGATAAAGAAGGTCCGTGGTCTCCTTTGTATCACGAGTTCAAGGCTAATCGATCGGTCAACCTAGCATTTATACAGAACATTAAAGTAAATAATAAACACACCACCGGTATTGAGGAAACGACCGAAGTTCTATTAAATACTCTGATACCTGATGATTCGCCGGTAAATGACAATGACTACCATCAACAGATCAGAGCGTGGGCTGCTGTGCCACCTGAATCACCAGCGTCAGACCTTCCATCCATTGACGAATTCATTAATGTTGTCAGGAAACTGCCTCTTAAAAAATCAGCAGGTGAAGATAAAATATCTAATCGGATGATAATAGAAGCGTGTAAAACAGCGGGCGACGCCATTCTATCTGTTTTCAACCGATGTATTGCGGAAGGCGTTTTTCCTCGCGTATGGCGTCGTGGCTTTATACGAATAATTCCAAAAAATGGCGATAAGCCACCGGACGACCCTAAGTCGTACAGGCCCTTAACCCTACTACCAAATTTGGGAAAACTCCTGGAGCGCCTTATCGTGCCGCGTTTGCTACCGGACGGACCTAAGTTTCATAACAACCAATTCGGTTTCACCGTGGGTAAATCTACTGTTGACGCGGCACTTTCTGTTAGAAAAATTGTTAATAACTCTGAACATAAGTACGTGGTTGGAATCTTTCTAGATATTTCCGGGGCTTTTGATAACGCTTGGTGGCCGATGCTACTACTTAAAATGAAAAATCGTGGCTGCTACAAAAACATATATAATCTTGTTTATTCATTCTTTTTAAATGGTACCGCGCAACTAAAACTCGGACATCATTCTATGTCAAAGTCCCTTACCATGGGATGTCCACAGGGCTCGGTAATCTCTCCGTATGTATGGAATATAGGTTTTGATGATTTCCTCGCGATCCCACTTCCACCGGGCTGTTCATTAACCGGTTACGCGGACGACGGCCTGTTGTTCATTCAGTCAAGTACCCGGGCTGGTCTCGAGAATTTAGCTGACACTTGCCTACGATTAATATCTCAGTGGGGCGATCGGAACCGTCTGACCTTTGCACCGCATAAAACTTTTCAACTAATTTTAAAAGGTGATCTAAAATCGTGGCCGAGTATTAAATTTAATAACGTTCCCGTGAAAAGAAAGCAGTCCGTGTGCTACCTTGGTCTGGTCTTGGAGCGGAATTTTTCATTCGTAGATCACATAAAAAATGTCGGTGAAAAAGCTAAAAAAAACTTTTATTCCTTAACGAGGATATCCAAATCTACGTGGGGACTGTCATTTTTAACTTTAAAGACCATCTATGTGGCTACTTACTTGGGTTGTATGTGCTACGGGGCACCTGTTTGGGCCGATAGGGCCACCATAGGAGCGGTGCGACGTAAATTGCTTCAAAGCCAGCGTTTGGCGTTGATATTCTTATGCAAAGCGTATAGGACGGTTAGTACCGAAGCTTTACCGGTGCTTGCGGGTGTACTTCCAGTCGATCTTGAGGTACAGCGTCGGGCTGCAATGTACTATAACGCGCGTGAGACCACGGACGCAGACTTTTTAACCATACGTGATCGTGCTAAGATTTCGAGATTATTCAAACCACAGACCGACGTCTGGGAGGAACTTCTATCTGAATGGCAATATAGGTGGGACAATTCCATCAAGGGCAGACACCTCCACCAGTTCTTTCCATCCGTTCGTGAGCGGCTGGACAGGACATGGCTGGAGGTTGATCACTGTGTTGCCCAATTTCTCACGGGTCATGGCAACTTCAAGAGTAAATTATTTTCCTTCAAACTTGTTGACTCGCCTTTTTGTCAATGTTCAACATCTGACTGCGAATATGAACAATCTGCACATCACATTTTGTGGGAGTGTAGTCTTTGGCAAAATGAACGCAATATTATGTTGGATAGTGTACAGGTTACATCCGGAGTTATTTACTATACGGACCTTGTAGAAACTAGAGCAAATTTCCGTGCGTTCAAGCGTTTTTGCCATACCTATTATTGGAATCAAATATAACAGCTCTCAACTTAGGACCCATTAACGTTAATATTTATCCGTGGTGCTAGGCAACTGGGCCTATCCCAGTTGTAAACGTCCCTTTGTGCCTATTGGCCTTGTTTCGTTCTGTCTCCTGCTGATATGGAGGGAAGTGGAAATTACAGTTTTTTTCCTACTCCTCCGCTATACTTTCTGATTAATTTCGTTGCGGGATCCAAGACAGTTAAATTCATTCTCTGGGACTTCGTCGAGCTTCATTGTCTCGGCGCTTTTCTGGTGGTCGCCACTGTTGATTCTGGCTTTCAGGAGTTACAGTGGTTTGGGCGTGTGTGGCGGGCTTGTCCCAAAAAAAAAAAAAAATGTCCTAGAGCCAAAACTTCGAAGACATTTGACATCTAACAATCCGCACTGGGCCCGCATGGTGTATTATAGCCCATTTCCTCTCATTGAGAGGAGGCCGTGTCCCAGCAGTGGGAGCATTATAGGCTGATGACGATGATGATGACGAACCTTCTTAATCTACAAAATGAAAACAAAAAAAAACACAAATTAAAACTTCTCGCTTAATTTTCTTTCTGTATCCGTGTGGTGGGAACACCAACAATCGGTCGTCAGGTTTGACTGACGCAGCGGCAACTCGTTGCACTATGCCCTTTGTAACTTTTTCATTTCACCGTCAGCCCACGTTGACGTAAGGTTTTGAACACGCTTGAAATTCAACGTCAATTTCTGTGTGATGCTGCTTTGAAATGTTGTAGCTGACGTTTTAAGATGAAAATATTATTTTGTACGAGTTTATTTTGCTCTAAAACATGGTTCTCGGTCCGTATTTTAAATGTTTTACTGAGATTCGGAGTAAAAGTTGCTTTGATGCAGTGTTTAACTTGTTAGTTTTTATATTTCTTTTTATTTTTTAATTATTTTCGAGGCTTTAGTTTTAAAATAAATAAATTTGTTACATACATTGACCTGATTATAAGGCGAATAAATTGTTTATATTATCAGAGTACGTCTAAATGGAAATATTTAGCTTTTTGACATTATGAAATGATTTTTTTTGCTGCACCAAAACATCAATAACTACGAAAAGTAATAAAACCACACCCAAAAAATCGAAGTATCAAATCAGTTTTTCAAAACAAATATCGCAAAAGCAATCGCTTATAATACGTACGGGTGATGTGCAAACAAATCAGTGAAAGTAAATAATATCATGCTTAGCAATATTTGTTTAACTCCACGCTCAGATGAAATGTAAATAAACATCCGAGGGTGACTGACTGTAATTTGGATTCAAGAAAATTTGTTTTCTGCAGAACCGTTTCCGCTTTCCTTCAATTTGAGTGTATGATGAGAGTTGGTGTTTCTACCTCATTTATTAGGAGTATTATTTTATGTTTCGATTTGGCAACGATCATTAGTAGTTGGATTTATAGGAATGTTTGGGTCGGCTTCCATTTAACCAGATGCAGCTGAATACCAGTATTTTATATGGAGCGATTGCCTATCTGATGTCCACAACACAGTTAGTACTGGGTAATACGATATCCCATTATTTTTTCGGATGGGAAATCATCAAATGACTTGTCCCGCTCTGGGCGGAGCGGGAGGGTGTTTCAAACTCTTACAGACTAAAACCCATCCATGTTCTTTCGAACAGTCCCACAGCCCCGGCAGGCTTCGGACCTTGCGGACCCCTTCCTTATGCTGACATCTCTTTGAGGCACGCGAGGACAACGAACGCGCCGTCGACACGGCGTGTCGTCGTAAGACGGACGGACGACACAGGCCTGCGCCGACTCCCGTTGCGTCTCCCGCGGCGGCTGGGACTAGAGATTCTCTCCCTCTCTAGTTCCGCCACCTCCTTCGCTAGCATGACTACTATAGTAAGTCGCAATAGTGACCATTGTCCCCTTCTTTACCTCTTCGTGCGAACTAAAACAAATGAACCATGTATCGTTTTTCATTAGAAAAAATGTTGAAGATCACGATAAATGACCATTCAAGACTTGAGCAGGCTTATATTTGGTTTTCAAAGTTTAGAACTTTAATAAATGTAGGTGAGTCAATGACCGCTATATTGCGATCTTAACTGAGATTTAATATATTAACCTCACTATCTTTTACTTAAGATAACCTCTTTAAAAGATACTTCAACCCAAGTCTCACCGCTGAATTAGCCATTAAACTCAGCTGCATCTGTTGACCCCAACAACAAACAACAGAATTGTATCTACATTATTCTACATAATAGTGTACCGACGAATGCAGATTGTAAACTCGACACTAGAGTTGGACTGTCCACTGTCGGGTGCCCATCGGGACAGGTTGTCCAACAAAGTTACGTGGACTGAATCGGGAATGAGTACTATCGGAACAATATGTTTGATGTTGAATGTATTTAGGTATCGGTACTATTTTATTGAGACTTAAGATAGGATTGTAGACATACCTATAGATCCAGTTATATTTTCGTCTCATAAAGGGTGTAAAAAACCTTTTAACGAAGCTGAAAATCACTTGTTCTCCCCGTCATTGCGATTTTTTTCTTTTACACCTTACCTGGGAACCTTCTAGTAACGGATATATTGGAGGTCGAATTTCCAACTTTTTGATAAGTTTTCTTTTTTGAATACAAGTTTTAATGTAAAACTTCAAAACACCTCCACGACCCCCGTACTATTCAATCCATCCATCAGCACAATGTTTTGAGTGGGTTACATTGAGCAGCAATAATTTTTGTGTAAACTTACTGAATTTGATGTACGTAATGCTTGGCTGGCGGCTTCATGATGAGTCTGTTTACACCCTGTTTAGTCGCAAATGGGGGGTGAGCATATTGCCGTGAACCGAGAAAAAATCCTAACACAGTATTGTTCTTGGTGGCCTTAGGCCAACGGGTTTTTATAGGGTGGTTTTGTAAAACATACTAGTATTATAAATATAATATACAGGGTGTAAACCACCTCATCACAAAGCCGTTAACAAAGCATTCTGTACATCAAACTAAGTAACTTTACATAAAAATTATTGCTGGGAAACTACTTTTTTTTTTGAGGTTATAAATCATGTTTTGTGGTAGAACTCAATGTAACGCACTTAAAACATTGTGCTGATGGATTGAATATTACGGGGGTCGTGGAGGTGTTAAAAGTCAAAATTTTACAAAAAAAACTTGTATTTAAAAAAAAACTTGTCAAAAAGTTGTAACTTTGACCCGCCATATCTCCGTAACTAGAAGGTTCCCAGGTATGGTGTAGAACAAAAAAATGATCGCAATAATGGGGAGAACAAGTGCCTTTCGGCTTCGTGAAGAGGTGTTTTACACCCTGTATGTAGTATATCAAGTGTCTAGTGACCCTGACCACGACACAAGCCTTGCTTAGTGTGGCACGAGATGGCGCTGTGTGTAATGTCCAGCGATATTTATTTTATTAAATAACTAGGCTTTCTCGATGTATATTATAATTTGTGTGAGTTCACGAGCAAAACGTACTTTAAATTGTGTAGCGCTGCAGATGCTGCCATAGGCATAAGGGTGCCTTCAAATCAGATGCGTGAAGAAGCGCTGCAGTAGCGCTACTGCTACACGCTAGACGCACCTAATCTGAAACGTTATAAACGCGTGCCTATTGCGCGGCTGTCCTGCATACGAAGCGTTTTTCTATGGCAGCGCCACTGCAGCGCTTTTTCAATTTCCAGAACCGTTGGTCCCAGCGTGCAGCGGGGTGTTACATGGGCAGTTTCATTCCATCCTCCAAATTGACGGCCTAAGTCATAATCCTATTTATAGCAGTCAATTTGACAAAGAGGCTCATCATGCCTAATAATTGTATCCTACCACAACATGAAACTCCAAACCAAGCTATATCAATTACCATTAAGAATATAACGCTTCTAAATCCATGCTCTAAACTACGTAAATTCTCACAATATACAAAGTTAATGTCTAGTGGAAACTATTCCGGTGTACCCATTCATCTTATGATTAAATTCCTCTCTGGAATCAGGCGTGGCTTAATTTTCGGGTGCCTCGTGCATGTGCTTATAAAGTTAGTTTTGGTGATTGTATAGTATAGTAATCTATGCGTTGGTTTTATGTGTGCTTTGTGGGGTTTTCGTGTAATTTTAGAACCTAGAATGTGTTTATTTGACGACTCCAATGGCGTAGTGGTAGTGAGGCTGCCTTACCTTCATAGGATCCTGGGTTCGAATCCCGGTAGGAGCAAATGTTTGTGTGATGAGCATGGACATTTTTGTTTCCGAGTCATGGATGTTTATATGTATCATAAGTATGTATTTACAAACAAAAAGTATATATGTAGTTTATCAACTATCTAGTGTCCACAACACAAGCCTTGCTTAGTGTGGCACTAGATGGCGCTGTGTGTTCATGTCCAGCGATATTTTTTTTTTCTTTTATTTTAGGAAATCTTGGCTCAATAAAACATGCAAGACAGTCTTTGGGGACAGTCTGTTAGAAAGAAAAACTCGCTCTGCCCTAGCGAATCGGCTACGAGTGCTACGAAGCGCGACGGTCACACGAGTTCCATGATTTTTCACTAAAAAAGTGCTCAACGCGCCTGAAGAAGTTTTCACTTCAATAAATCGCTCAGGTCAATCTTCAAGTTAAGCCGTGCTTGTCTAGGTTGGTCCGTGGATGGGTGACCACCCATTACTTACCGAGTATCCTCCGTGCCTTGGAAAGCTCGTTACGCTGTTGGTTCCAGCTGTAGCCCGCGTAACATGAACACCGTAGAAACGGCTTTCTTCAAAGAAAGAATTGTCAAAATTACAGATTTCTTTTGTTTCTCTGTCATTTTGTCGATTCTTTGTCGACAAAACCCGTTTCCACGGCGGGCATGCTACGCGGGTAAATCTGTGGCATTCGTTGTACGGATAAACTGTACTTACTGTGATAAAATAAAGTTCGAATGAGGTGTTCTTGTGAGAACCGAGTGCTGAGTGACGGTGGTAGCGGTACCAAATGCAAAAAAGGAACAAGGTCTACCCTCTGGTAGACAGATTTCTCTTCTCATAAACACCCACCCGCAATAACGTCAGTTTATCCGTGATCATGGTGCTTGAAACAGCGCCGAAATATCAGGAACTCAAACAGTAAACATTGTGAAATACCCCGTTTCAGGGTTGATGATAAAATTTGGCAGTTTTGCTAGCTACCTAATGCATTGCAATTTCCAAAATCTGAACCAAAACACAAGTTATTTAAATCGCAATAATAATATTCCATACCTTCTAACAACCGAAATTCAGCGTGATAATCTCCTCAAATCCCCATAATAAGATTATTACGGTACCCTCGCTTTGTTCCTTTGATTTCCCAGTGCCAATATCCGTCCCTACGAATATCTGAGAATTAACAAATTAGATTTTATATAATTTAATATTTTTCGAGGCCAGAAGTATTTGGATTAATATAATTCTCATTTTATTTGAATACCATGTCGAGTACTTTTAATAAGCATTCGTAAAGAATATGGATGTTTAATTAATTAAATTTTGTGGGCGAATATATGATTTTCTTGTAGGCAGTTGTTGGTATCCAGTTTTTAATATTTCGTTCACATTGAATTCCAGACAACAAACAAAAGAAAACCTTCATATACAGAGTGTAAAGCCATCAACCAACCATACTATACACCAAACTAAAAGAATGAAAAGAAAAAAGTAACTATGTAACTATCCGCAAGTTTTGCTGGGAATTTCCTTTTTATTTTGGTGAAAAGCCAAGGTTTACGTTAGGGTTCAATGTGCAATACATAATTATGCATTGAATTGGATAGATGACAAAAAAAAGATAGGCCTGTCAGTTAGATTCTCAAAAAATTTTGAACCGTATTTTTTCTTTTGTTACATAAACCAAAATTGACGAAGATACGACGCTTTTAAAACTCTCAATACGTCACGCCTTGGTATAATTTTTAGTGAGTTCTGACGTCACGAGATGCGTTTTATTTTTTTCAATATTCATTGATTTACTAAAACAAAAATACGTTTCCATTATTTCCCAATACTACGGACTAACTATATTTGCAATTTTTTGATACTGTCATCATGGCTGTAATACAGGAGTCGTAGAGACATTTAAAGTTAAAAACTTGTATTGAAAAAAAAAATGCAAGAAGTCAGACTCAAACTCAACCCCCAGTATGTCCGTAACTAGAAGGTTCCCAGGTATGGTCTATGGCAAAAGAAAGATTGCAATGAAAGGGAGAACAAGTGCTTTCAGGTTCATAGATGGTTTTTTTACACCCATAATAGGAATGAGCAAAGGTAAGTGCTATTTCGAGAATCATCTCAATGAAAGAACTTCGTTCTCCCGTCTGTTTTATATGTCTGCTCGTTTATATTCACTATCTCAACAGGTTTAAGTCAACTTGAACCACAATTTCGATAATTTTACCTATACTAGCTGACCCACGCAACTTTGTCTGCGTCACATTCGAGAGAAAAGCTCACAAAAAGATCATTTTTTTTGTTTTTACAACATTTTTCATTTATGTTCCGCTCATAGTGGTCGTAGGGTGATGTTATATTATAGTCTTTACTCTCCTCGATAAATGGACAATCCAACACAAAAATAATTTTTCAATTCCAATGGAGTTCCTGAGATTAGCGCGTTCAAACAAACAAACTCTTCAGCTTTATAATATTAGTATAGATTCTAATAACTCCTTTCTTATAAAATATTCCAAACAGCTCACACTTGCACACTTCCCAAGAAATAAGACCCTAAACACACACAGAATAATTTATTTCGCACACAAAAGAGAAACAAAATAAACATATTGCCAAAAGATTCCGCCCGAAAGCTTCTGTAGAGGAAAAAAAGTATTAAATATGCAAAAAAAATCAAAGGGTTGGTTTGTTTCTAAACACCGTCCTTGGGGTACAACAGGCCCCGAAACCCCCAACGTGTTTAAGTGGCACTGTGTAAAAATATGGGTTCCATTATATTTTGTTTACCCCATATTCACATTTTCAATTGACATATAAAGAGGTGAAATGAAAAGGTGGGTACGGCTATTTTGAGGAGAATTAATGGAGGAAACTTACGCAATCTTTTCTTTTAAACCTTTGTAACTTCTAAGTTTATATATAACTTTTGATAAGTCACCAGTTTCTAGCCATGATATTATGATTTTGGTGACAAAGTAAAATCTTTCAGCCTGATTGAGTGGGGTACTTCAAGAAGTAAAGAATACGGTAGAGCCTTTGATTACATATAATCAAAAGTCTAGCATTCACTTTAGCCGCATTCACTCCAAGAACTTGTGGTCTTTTTGACAAGTATTTAATAAAAGTTTTTCACTTTTAACACATCCACGACCTCCGCACTATTCAATCCATCCATCAGCATAATGTTTTGAGTGCGTTACATTGAGTCCTACCGTAAATCATGAATTCACCACAAAAGAAAGCCGTTTTCAAGCAATAATTTTTGTGAAGAGCTACTTAGTTTTAAATACAAGCACAGAGAAGACATCCGCAAGAGAACCAAGATCACCGACGTAGCCCAAAGAATTGCCAAAACTTAAGTGGCCCACTGCGAAGTGGGCAGGGCACATTGCTCGCAGAACGGATGGCCGATGGGGCTGAAAAGTTCTGGAGCGGCGACCGCAAACTGAAAGACGATGCGTTGGAAGACCTCCCACTAGGTAGACCGATGATTTGGTGAAGGTTGCGGGAATCCACTGGATGCGAGTCGCACGGGACCGGTTAATGTGGTGACACTCGGGGGAGGCCTATGTCCAGCAGTGGACGTCTTTCGGCTGAAATGATGATGATGATGATGATGATGAGTTCTTGGATGACAATTTCGTGAAGGGTCCGTTTACACCCTGTATTCCTTCCGAACTCACAAGTGGAACGCTAATGTAGGTAATAATAATTATATTCTCACCTAATGGACACACACCTGGAATTACGTGTGAATGCGTAATTACACCGTATATCTACTTAATGAGCAAGAAGCTCATTTAATTTGAAACAAACAATTTGCCATGGCTAAATCACTTAGCAGTTCGTTATTGGATACCACGGAATATTTCTTAAGGGGACAAATGGGATTTTGTACAGATTGTTCATAATAATAAGGCTTGTATCAAAAGAACAGGGGCCTAATCGACAGGGGTCGATCATTGGTTGGTCAATGGTCTCGTATTAATATTGTGTTTTAATGACATTGTCGTATTGCCATTATTATGAAACCCTTAGCACAATTAGTTTGCGAAATCTACCAGTTACTAAATGCGAACATTTACATGCCAGATTTCATTTATAATATATTTTTACACAATTCGGTATGTAAAGTAAAAATTAACCTACGCTGATTCCAAAACCATTTGGAGATTTTAGGGTCCTATGCCTTATTTTTCTATTTTTAGCTTTCTATATCACAAGATTGTGTTTATTTTCACAATAATACTTGTAATCATTTGACTTTCATTTGACCTCTAAATTACGTCATAACGTAGCCTGAATAGACTACTTCCTTCGTGCTTTTCAAAATAAATTAAAAAAAAATACTTTTGTTTGTCATACCGTCAGTGTCAAATCAAAACTGTCAATGCTAGTTACTGTGTTATTTATTTGAATGCATCGCGCGCTGATAATTTCGCGTTCAAATGATCTTCGCAACAAAAAAGACGACGCCCAGGCTTGTATTCCATATTTACTTCCTTGCACCACTTCTTTTTTAGCGTTTCTTTCACATTTACAAACAATTTGTATCGGCTATTTGTTGTAGTGTTTTTACATGACGGTACGAAGCATTTAGCACTAGTTGTCGATGACAGATTCATTGCACGGATACGCAGCACGGATAATGGATAGAAATTAAAATTTGCTAAAAATCGTAGGAAAAGAAACTCAAACAAAAAGTTCACATCACAGTCACGATCACAGCATTCACATTTCACAACAAAATAAAAACACGTATCTGTCAAGCGTCAACTGTCATCAATGTCAACTTTGAAGTTATTTAGTGTTTTTTGTATGTACTGAAAACGTGGCAAAGACTTAAAGCTATTCAGGCTATGAAATGACGTCATCACGAATAATACTTTAAAAAATAATAAAAAAGAAACTGTAACTTGGAATAAAAAAAGCTTAAAATTAGTTGCTTAAAATTAAATGTTTTACGAAATAAAAATGTAAAAAAAATACCTGAAAAATACTTTACATACCGAATTGTCAATATGTACGAGTATTGGTGTCATAGAATTACCATTCTATGACATTTCTTTCAATGGAGTGTCAGTTGACCATTAGAAAGTCATAATGACGTTATTATATTAGTAGATTCCCAAACTTGTCAAAACTTGACAGAACTTTACAATTATTAAATCAATGATGGACTATTCTGACGCTATTGCAATAGCAGACTTGAGGCCCTGGACGTCACGTGGAGAAACCTTTTTACCCAGCAGTGGAATTACGCGGGCCAATTGAAGAGATTTATTTTTTCTATGCGATGATATTACCCATGACTAGGGTTTTTTTAAACTCCAAGAAAGTAAATAATTTCTCTTCTCACCAAAACACTTTTACCATAAGATTAAATAAGATGCTTCGTAACTGAAGAAACAATAGTACATTATGGTACAAGTGTGTAATGTGTCCTCGGCTCTCTTAAGACCCTCGCCTAACGGCTCGGGTCTCAATGGCGCCTCGGCGGCAATCATCAACACACACGTGTATCATACGACGTTTTTCAACACACTTGAGAATAAAATAATACTAAAAATAACTATAATTTCAACAGTGAAAACGAGTTGTGATTTTTTTTTCGCAATGGCGGGAATAATTAATCAGTTTTCCTATGAGCGCGCATCTAACAATGGCGATCGGCCATAGACTAAAAGAATGAGGTTTCTTGTTTTTTTGCTTTTCGCGGGTAGCGTTTTACCCACGTACGAAATGGGGAATTCAAAGTTTTATTTAATACACAGAAAAAAAAAAGTTAAATTTGAGTGAAAGTTTTATTTATTAAAAACTTGAAATTATCTATGTACATACGAAGTTGCATGAAATGAGAAAGCAATAGGTATATTAATTTATTTGTACTATTGAACACGATCTTTTCTGTATCGAAACTTTTTTGAGAACAAAGCAATTCAACCAATAAAATAAAGAAAAACCCTATAACTCACTTGTGAATAATAGCAATGAAAAAGTCAAAGTTTGATTACAGGTGTCATTATGTGCCTAATTGCGGTGAAATTAGAGCCTCTTTATGAGCAAGTGTGTTGAAAAATATTAAAAATGACTGGGCCGCAGGATAATAAGCACTAAAAACTGCGTGGAGTATCGTTTACAGTATAATTTTCACATTGACCATTAAATTGCATCAGACTTACTTGACTTTGATGACTATACATAACATGCTAAAGCACCGAAGAATCAAAACGCACACTTGTGCCACATGCGCTGGTATCTGCTTCGACACAAATAAGTATGTAGCAACAAGAACTAATTAGAGTGAAGACCATGAGTATATAAACCTGTAACGTCCAGGATTGATTGAATAGAAAACCAGTTCCAAGCAATACTCGATATCTCGTAATGATGGAACTAGCAAGTATTTCCCCCTTAAACATCAAACAAATAAACAATGATAAAAAAAATAAACACAGACACACAATTTCAATTCCAACACGACCATACAATCCCACCCTACATTAACTTCGTATAAAACTAATTTTCTCTTAAATTCCGACTCAATAAAGATGTACAGAACATTGCCTTAAGGCCATTACGACGCTTTTTACATTAGGGACTTGGCAGATGTCCAAGACACTGGAATTATAACTCTTGGTCCAGAAAGTTCCTGCCACTATATCTCTTTGGGAGGCTGCAACTGAGTTTGGCCTCTCAAACAGTCTAGATAGCTGGTTTAGTGTTTAAATTTTAAATTAGTTCCTGAAATTAACTCTTTGGGCTATGGCTGTAATGTAAAGCCTAAGTAAAAGTACTAATTATTTATATTTTCTGGAAATTCGCTTCTGTGTTTTATATTATTATGCTCAGTAAATATTTAATAGCTATATTATAACGCTTACTGTACAGGGTGTAAACCACCTCATCGCAAAGCCGTTAACCAAGCATTCTGTACATCAAACTAAGTAACTTTACGCAAAAATTAT
Organism: Xestia ashworthii; assembly: GCA_950022955.1. Lineage (NCBI taxonomy): Eukaryota > Metazoa > Arthropoda > Insecta > Lepidoptera > Noctuidae > Xestia > Xestia ashworthii. Next base: position 9,153,003 of record OX465572.1, read on the forward strand.
TGCTGGGAAACAACTTTTCTTTTGAGGTTATAAATCATGTTTTGTGGTAGAACTTAATGTAACGCACTTTAAACATTGTGCTGATGGATGGACTGAATAGTACTGAGGTCGTGTAAGTGTAAAAGTTAAAATCTTACAAAAAAAACTTGTATTAAAAAAAAAAACTTTGACCCCCCATATCTCCGTAACCAGAAGCTTCCCAGGTATGGTGTAGAACAAAAAAATGATCGCAAAGATGGGGAAAACAAGTGCCTTTCTGCTTCGTGAAGAGGTGTTTTACACCCTTTATTAAAAGCCTTTCCATAATTAATTAAACTGTTTGACTCCTAAAATAATTTTGCTACTACCTACTGTATTTGTTGCCAGTTATCATTGCAATAATAGTCATTGCCCTTTCTCTAAAGCTGCTTTCAGACTACGCTGTAATATAGTATATTATATTATTGGCATATAGTATATTATAGCTCATCGCACAACAATATCGCGCACCATAGATTGTTGGATTTTATGAGGGTTTTTTTAATAGATAGAGGGATTCAAGAGGAAGGTTTTAGTATATAATTTCTAAGCCGCGGGCATCGGCTAGTACCACATATTATTGGCTTACTATACGCTATAAATAGGTGCGATGCGCTGAGTTCATGCTGTGCTATATCACGCGCCGCCGTCTTCCTCCTCCTTCACCTCCGGCTGTACCGCAAGACTCTTTAAAGATCGATCGCGGTCAACTGAGCCTTGCTATATACTATAGGTACTTGCGATAATATAATGTGAACGCTCGATCCTCGATCCGAAGGGCTGTTATTATTCAGACACGAACTGCTCAAGAGCTGAGTTTATTCTAATAAAGTACCTAATTATTTTGTTCAAATCTTACTTACAATATGGAATATGGATATTTATTAATCAATCACGGAAGAACGGATCGAACGAAGTCGCAGGTAACAACAAGTAAATGAATACCTATAAGTTTACCGATACGCACCTACTGTATGTGTAGTGTCCTTAGAGTTCATCAATTGTATTGGAAATCGGGAGTAATGGGCTAACTAATGACGTTCTAACTAGTACTTCGATTGACACTTCATTGAATAGACAGTTATATTGATGGACTAGTTTTAGTACACTGTCGATTAGTAGTACAGATGTCTGTGTTCGTCGGTAAATGTGAGTGGAAAAATATTTCATGAACACATCATTCATTTAGTCATCATTATCTTTTTTTCCTTTTCCCAACTACGTATCGGATGTAAAAAATCTCTTAACAAAACCAAAAGGCACTTGTTCTTCCCGTGATTGTGATTATTTTTTGTTCTACACCATACCTGGGAATCTTCTAGTTACGGAGATATTGGGGGTCAAAGTAACAACTTTTTTTTAAATACAAGTTTTTAGTAGTAGATTTTTACTTTTAACGCCACCATGACACCCGTACTATTCAATCCATCCATCACCAGCACAATGGTTTGAGTGCGTTGCACGGAGTTCTACCACAAATCATGACTTTTCACACCAAAAAGAAATGTCGTTTCCCATCAATAGTTTTTGCGTAAAGTTACTCAGTTTGATGTTGATTGCTTGGTATCAGCTTTGTGATGAGTCTGTTTACACCCTGTATATTGGGGTAGGCTTTCAATCTAACCGGATACAGCTGAATACCAGTGTTTTACATGGAGCGACTGTCTATCTTACCTCCACAACCCGGTTGCTTATATTACTTGAAATGTTCAAGAATATATTTTTGTTAGGCAAACTAGAACACAAACGTCTTTTAACTTAACGGACATTACATCCATAGATAGTCTATCTGTACCTAATACCTAATAAATGCCCCTATTTTACTATTTGACAACGAACCCACGTTTCCCGCACCACCGACAAAGCCTATTTAATCCATGGGGGCTATGGTGGAATACTCCATAAATTGCGTCGACTGCAGATTCCACGCATTTATCATTGTTTTATTGTTTTCAAATAAATTCCAGTTTGGTTTATTTTTTCATTCATTTGCGACCGCCGCCCTATACGGCGGGACCCTCTGTTTTGTTTCAGCTATCATTAATTTTAATTGTTTATTTTTGTTTGATTTTATTTGTGCTTTTTTTGTTGCTGCATTTCTGGTTTTGCGAGATATGTCTGTCAGATTCAAGGTGTGGTAAATAGATTTTGAATTTGTTTGTAAACACACTATTAGGAATTACATTAATTATGATATGTCTGGACTTCAAAAGAGATTGTGACCTCTGAGTTTGTTTCGGCTGTTTCTTCTCAGAGTAGTCAGGTATGAAACACTGGCCCCATATAGTAAAAAAAAATGACTTGTTTTGTGCAGCATCTTTTTCCTTTCATAAATTAGTAACTGATCAACGAAAATATTGTTTCGATTTGGTATGCTCGGGGGTATATAAGGCCTGATATTTTTGCAATGTTCAAGTTTTTGATTAATACTCGTAAATTAATGTAATACGAGTATATACTAGATTTTGCCCGTAGCTTCGCCCCGTGAAGTTCGGTAATTGACCATTATGGGGTAGTACCGAAATAAAAAGTATCCTATGTGTTAATCGAGGTTATAAACTATCTGTGTGAAAAATTTCATCTAAATCTGGTCTATAGTTTTCGCGTGAAATAGTAACAAACAACTATCAATCCCCCACAAACTTTCGCATTTGTAGTAGTAGGAAGTAGGAGGTTTTTGATACATGATTTTTTGTAATAAAACAACTTTGAACAAATTTATATTCCCTACTAATTAAGGCGCCTATACGAGCTAAATTAGCAACTCTATTTGTGGTGGTTCAAACTTCGTTTGAAATGCTGTTAGAATAAAGTTCTAATCAGCTTGCACTACAAAGCGGTTGTTACGTCAGCCACTGCGGGCCAAATAGCGCGCAATGAGTGGTTTCGATCGATTTACAAAAAAACTATTGATTGGATTAAAAAACTAAAACAGTATCATGCTAATATATTGCTTGTAGAATTATTTGCCAAAAAATCAGAATGATGGCATGCATATTAGTATGTTTTTTATTGTTTGAAAGATATTTTTAGAGGTAAGTTCGTGATTTCTTTCTATCGAGCCAAATTAATTGTATTATGTTTTCAAAACAGTATCATGCTAGCATATATCCTGAAGAATATCATATATTTTTCTGGTCTTGTATATAGTAGTGAATCATATACTTTTAGTAATTATAAAACTCGCGTTTGGCTCGTGTAGTCGCCTTAAGGTAAATCTTTAGGTACTTATTTTTCAAAATAATTAATCTTAACGGTACATTTTAATCTTAGAACTTTCTACACTAAACATCCTCAAATACGGAATATTCCAAAATCTGAACCTCCTTCCGGTTCAAAACCCGTGTAATATCGTTTAGTTATTGTTCAAGACATTAATTTGAACGGATTATGAGAGGTTCCAAACAGTTTCATCCTACGAAAATGCTAGTAAGCAGGCTTCCTTTATGTATTTAGGCCATGAAGTCTTTAGTTCAGAGATCAGAGGAGTAGGAACATTATTATTAGTTGGTTTGTTATTGTTTTGCTACTTACAGGGCAAGCGTGTCGTTCTAAACACCGAAAATGGTACTTGGTACAAATGGTTTTGTATTACTTCTAAGCAGGGTTCGTAATTATCAAGATAATTTATTTCCTTTGTTGATTATCATGAAAACATATCAACGATAATTAGCTAGTATCATAATAAAGTTTTGTCAAAGGATTTGTTAAACGTCTGTCAGCCGTCAAAAATTAATTTTAAAACTTGGAATCCTGTTATCAACTTATCACAAAGCCCTATTATAATCGTGATATTTGCGATACTACAACACTCAACCTTTGCACTTCCCCCTGACTCGCCCCAACTCGCCCCGACTCGCCCCTTTAACCCATAACTCTTCATCTACCATTAATCCTCAATTATTTGTCTGCGTGCATATTTTGAGATTAAAAACACAATAGGCTGGCAACACAAAGTGACGCGCGATTATTTTTACCGCTAGGTGAGTTTGTTTACAAAACCTGCAGTATCGTGAAATTTATATTCAGGCTTGTATGCTCTGAAGAGGTAGGCAGCGATTTATGGCGTGATGGTATAATAATCAGATGCAGATGAATTAAACATAATCATATTATTTACAACAAAACTATAGCTACGAGACTAGGAACTCTTAGCCAAATTATAACAGCAGCCCGAGTCGATCTTTAGGTTAAGCCGTGCTAGTCCAGGTTGGTCTTTCGATAGGTCACCAGGGGGGGGGTCTGTATTTATGCTTTCGCGGTTGCACAACGACATGCTTTGCTTATGCTTTGCTTGGTAGTATAGATGCAGGCCTACCTTACTGTCTCCCTCAGAGACAGTAGGGTGGCGGGGCCTTGAGGGGGAGCGCTGCGGTCGTGTAGATCCTCAAGGCAAGTCCGGGGGATTCGCCTTCACGAGGTTGCCACCCTGTTCTTGGTCTAATTCCATAAGAAATAGACGTAACAAAAACCCCCGGGCGCTTTTTCACACTTACCCGAAGGCCAAAATCCCAGGCCCAGGGTAATCCTTTCACCCACTCTCCATGATCCTATACCCAGACCCTCCCTCCTTTCTCCCTTTTATCCTTTCGGTCCATGAGGAAGGGTAACCTCGAATCCAAAAAAGCCCACCAAACCCAATCATGTCGCAGAATAAGAAAAATAATATTCCCCAGGTGGGTCCCGGTAATGCCGGGGAATCCCACACCGACTCGTCGGTCTGCTCCCACCGTAATCTGGGGGGGGGCACTTTTCTGCCTAAGGCGGTTTCACCGCCGATAGCAACGGCTGCGGCTCACGCGCCAAGCAACACGAGCACGACCACGGCTGCAATTTGTGCGCCCACTGACTCAACAACTGCTGCGACTACTGCGGCAAAGACTGTGACTAAGACTGACGCTACACCTTCCACGATAGCCTGGCAACAGAGTATCGTTCGGAACAGTGCAGCTAACAATCCCGACAATGATGGCGACAACCCACGAGTATCCAGCCTTAGCAGCGAACTCCGCACGCTGGCACTCCAGCGTGAGAAGATCGAGGCAAGGTTGAAGGACTTAGACTCTCTCGCGACGGGAAAGGGAGCGGAGCCTGGCGGTACTGGTTTCATCTCTGTGGACGAGGTCCGCAAGCTGAAGACTCAGCGCGGAAAACTCCGAAACAGAGAGAGAGAACTCAACAAACGTTTGCGCAAAGCCCGCGAAGGCAATAGTCTACGCGATGCGCAAACGGGAGATTGTAAGGGAGTACGCGACCGACTACAGGCACGCGAATGGGAAACCCAACGCAAGCAGCAGTCGGACGCGGAAACGAGCGGGCAGGGAACAGTACGCGAAGGGGAAACCCAACGCGAGAAGTCACTGCCCGCACCAGGACCATCCGGAGGAAGCGACCGGAACCGGGACGGGATGACTGGCGACCGACGTAGAACCAGGAAACGGGGCAAGCGGGCTGGGTTCCTGAACCGGGTATCCCTGGCGCAAAATGCCAAGCCGGGCCCCACAGAACCGCAACCAGGTCCAAGTGGCCAGGGAGCGGCGAAGCGGGAGCGCCCGGACGATACGGCATCGCCAAGTATGCTCCAGGGGGACGCCAAACGTTTTAGAACCCAGGCTGCTCAAGGGGAGCAGAGAACCTACGCGCGGGCCACGAAGGATATTCCCGCGCGACTCGCCGTAGCGATCTGCTTCTCACCTCCATCACGAGACATGACGACGGCTGAGAGCGAGGTTGTAAAGACTAAGCTCGAGGACCTCACTGTGATGACGTGTCGTACCGACCCTTCCAAAGCTCCGGCCTTCCGCGGTTACCCAAGGGTAGCGGAAGGCTCGGTTAACATATGGTGCGAGGACGATAACGCCCTGGCTTGGCTGACCCAGAACGTCCCCAAAATACGACTGCCGGACACTGACGCGACATTGACTGTCATGAGACAGTCTGACGTACCGACCCGATTTAAAGCGGCGCTCTTCGTACCCAGATATAATGGGGACATAGAGTTGCTGCAGACGATACTAAAAGCCCAGAACCCCTGGTATGATGTTGGTAGGTGGTCCCTATACAGGGCGACTTCGGTCGGTGGGGAAAACTTCGGGACCTATCTGACCCTGGGTATCCCACCGGACGAAGCCGAAAAGGTCTTGGGCAAGGAGCGACGAGTGTCGTATCTCCTTGGGTCGATATACGCGCGCTTCTTCCCCAGGACCCAACCCTCCGACACCCAGACTGACACCAAGACGGACACGGCACAGACTGAACAGACCAAACGACCGATGGCAACGACCGATGATGACCTGACCATGACTCAACTGGAGGAGGATATGGCCAGGACTGTGATGGCCGACGCCGACGCAGAGAGGCTGGCAACCTCACCATCAGGGTGGACGGAGCGGCTCCTCTCGTCATCACCGGCACTGAACGAGGACCAGCATGGGCTGGAAGAGGGGGGGGTATCGTCCGATGGATCAGTCTCCTCCTAATTCCACCTCACTACCGCCCACATCCCGCCCTTTAAACATCATCCAGTCCAACCTCCAGCATAGCCAGACGGCTACTGCTTGCCTGCGCAGGGCACTGGAGACGGAACCCCGAACCATTGCACTCATCCAAGAGCCGTGGATCCGTAAAAACAGAATATGTGGCCTTGGTAGCATTGGAGGTAAGCTAATCCTCGACACTCAAGGCACAGAGAAACCACGAACCTGCGCCTATATACCCAAAGATGTACCCACCACCACACTCACGCAATTATGTTCCAGAGATCTAACAGCCGTCAGGATCAAAACCGACGGCGATGCACCTGATATCGTCCTGGCCTCGGTATACATGCCCGGCGAGGATGCAGACTGCCCACCAAAAGAGATGGCCGACCTGGTAAGGTACTGCGAAGACGCAAATCTGGACCTGGTCATCTGCACGGATTCAAACGCCCATCACCCACTTTGGGGCTGCAACAAAGCCAACGCTAGAGGTGAGGTACTATGCACATACTTGTTTTCCACTAACCTTAACATCGCAAACCGCGGCTCGGAACCCACTTGGGTCACATCTCGCGGACAAACAATCATTGACCTAACGCTGGCTTCGGAAAGCGCGGCAAAACTAATCTCAGAATGGCACGTATCCAACGAGCCTTCCTGCTCCGACCATAGAAGGATCCGTTTCTCACTAGAAGCAAACATGAAAAAACCCGAACCCAGACGTAACCCACGCCGTACCAATGTACCCGGCTACAAACGGCTATTGGCCTCCCTGCTAACGCAGCACCGAGCGCCCCAAATTCTTACAGACTCCAAACAACTTGAAGACACCGTAACAAAACTCTCGGATTTCATAATCGAAGCCTATCACGCCTGCTGCAAACTAAAAGATCCAAACACCAAGACAAAAGGAAACTCTTGGTGGAACTCGGAGCTTAGTAAGCTCAGGCAGACGATGCGCAAACAATTTAACAGAGCCAAAAACTCCAGACTACCAGAAGACTGGGATTTATACAAGGCAACACAATACACCTTTAAAAAACAAGTCAGATACGCCAGCAGGGCGGCCTGGCGAAAGTTCTGCGAAGAGATAGAATCAAACAACGAGGCCGCACGCGTGAGAAAGATCCTATCTACCGATCAGGATCGCGCCCTCGGATCGCTAAAAACCCCAAACAACACGTATACCAAGTCGGACCAGGAGACAAGCAAGGTTCTTCTGGAAACCCACTTCCCAGACTGTGACCTCTCCGAGGACAGAACCTGGGCAACAGAGCCAACGCACACACCAGATGACCAAGACTGGACCAGAGCCCGCACCATAGTAACAGCTGAAAGAATAAAATGGGCAATAAAGACTTTCAAACCATATAAATCCGCAGGCTTGGACGAGATCTTCCCCGCCCTCCTACAATGGGGACTAGACGTCTTAACGCCATGGCTGACCGTCATCTATCAAGCCTGCATAGCACAGAAATATATACCACTTGCATGGCGAGAGGTGAAAGTCATTTTCATTCCTAAACCAGGCAAATCAGATTACACACAACCAAAGGCGTATAGGCCAATAAGCCTAACATCTTTCTTACTAAAAACCCTCGAGAGACTCTGCGATCGACACATTCGGGACGGACCTCTTAGGGAAAGACCACTTCACAAACAACAACACGCGTACTCCACAGGGAAATCAACAGAATCCGCGCTGCATAGTGTGATCTCCAAGATCGAATGCGCAGTGGAACACAAATGCTCATCACTAGCCGTCTTCATTGACATAGAAGGCGCCTTTGACAGAACCATCTTCCATAGCATCAACGCAGCCCTCGAGATACACGGGGTGGACCCCACCCTGCGAGGCTGGATCACAAATATGCTCCGACTGAGAGCGGTGCAAGTTACGGTAAACGACACCACTAGAGCCATAGTGGCGAGGGGCTGCCCCCAAGGTGGAGTCCTTTCGCCACTACTGTGGAACCTCGTAGTAGATAGCCTCATTAACCGCCTCAATAGCAGAGGCTACTACACGGTGGGCTATGCCGACGACCTGACTATAATAATAAACGGCACACATGAAAACACACTATGCAACCTCATGCGCCAGGCCCTAAGGATAGTAGAAGACTGGTGCAAGGAACACAAACTAGCAGTGAACCCTACCAAAACCGAACTCGTCCTCTTCACGAAGAAAAGGAAGCTGGCAACGTTGCAACTACCAAGTTTCTTTGGGACTACCCTAAGCCTAGCGACTGAAGCCAAATACCTAGGTATATATCTGGACAAACAGCTTAACTGGGCAAAACACACGGATTACATCATCACAAAAGCCAGTATATCCCTCTGGCAATGCAAGAGACTCCTAGGGAGAAACTGGGGCCTAAGCCCCAAAATCACCTACTGGCTATACACCACAGTTATCCGACCAATTATCACTTACGGTTCTTTAGTATGGTGGTCTAGGACCAACCTAAGTACGACCCAAAAGGACCTCGAGAAACTACAAAGATTTGCCTGCGTGGCAATCACCGGCAGCCTGAGAACATCACCAACTGCTGCCCTACAGGTGATGCTGGGGCTACCACCCCTACACCTCATCGTAAGAGAGGAGGCGGCCGTAGCGATTTTCAGACTTGAGTTAGCCGGCACCCTAAGTAACGACTCTAGAATAAAACACACACGCATCAGAGAAGATGCAATCAAAGAACAGCCGTTGATGGCATCACCTATCGACAGAACTCTGAAGACTCACTGCTTCAAAAAACACTACAGCATAGAGCTCATAGAGGAGTTGTGCGACTACTCTAACACAAAAGAGCTAAGAGTCTACACTGATGGATCAAAAACCAACGATGGGACAGGCGTCGGGGTCTTCTCCGACGACCTCAACATTAAAATATCGAAATCTCTTGGTAGGCTCAACTCTGTCTACCAAGCAGAGTGTGTAGGCATTATCCAGGCTGCACACGCTATAGAGGCCAGGGAGGTTACGGATACCAACATTCGTATACTCTCCGACAGTGCTTCAGTCCTTCAATCCCTAAAGAGTAACCAGATTACGTCGAGACTAACACTAGAATGCCACAAGGCCCTAGAACGAATCACGGTGCTGAGTCACAACACGGTAACGCTGCAATGGATCAGAGGTCACAGTGGATCACTCGGCAATGATGCGGCTGACGAACTTGCCAGAAGAGGATCCAGCACAAAACCCTACGGACCCGAACCCATTGTGCCCATTCCCTTCAAGCAGCTGAGGAACTGGTTAAAGGATCACACCAGAATACAAGCAGAGAAATGGTGGGCCTCGGCACCAGATGCAGGCAATCCAAGGAAGCTATGCCATCCTTGGATCCAAAGCTGACCAGGCGCCTTCTGCGCCTGGATAGAGATAGCCTGCGTCTGGTGGCGGGGACCATCACTGGACACTGCTCGCTGAACAAACACTTCCACACCCTAGGTATCACTGACAGTCCCCTGTGCAGAGCGTGTGTGGAGGCGGAGGAGACGGTAGCGCATGTGCTCCTGGAGTGCACAGGCGTAACGAAGATTCGCGAGGAGATCCTGGGAACGCCAAGATCACTTGCAGATGTCCTGAGGAGACCGGGAAGTTTAATCTGCTTCTGGAGGGAGGTGGGCTGGTTGGAGTAATCGGCCACCATGGCTCACGCACAATGGTCCACTTCAAGGACTAAGTGCGGAAACCTAAACCCCCATGATGATGATGATGATGATGAGGTCACCAGTTCGTGGTGAACCGGTGACCTAATCACAGACCAGCCTAGAGTAGCATACACACCGAGTTTTCTTCGTGCTTCGGAAAGCACGTTAAGCCCTAAAAGTCTGACAACCAGTCTTACCAAGGGGTATCGTATTACCCAGTACTAACTGGGTTGTAGAGGTCAGATAGGCAGTCGCTCCATGTAAAATACTGGTATTCAGCTGCGTCCGATTAAACTGGAAGCCGACCCCAACATAGTTGGGAAAAGGCTAGCGGATGAAGATGATAATGGTCACTAACAATATCATTAACACTGTACACGGGATATTTAACAGCGTCGAAATATCGGGAACTCGAACAAAAAGTAAACCTGGAAAATATTCCAAACTTGTCACTTACGGGATATTTTTCTTGATTGGTATTTATTTTGAGCTCCCGATATTTTGACGCTCGCGCTGTTGCAAGCGCCATGATCGCGGGTTGACTGGAAAATTCAGGTGGATGGAAATAAAATTGTTAGGAGCTCACAAATCTGTCAGGTCTGTATACCGTAAGTGACCGTATAAGTTTAATTATAAACCGTAAACAGTGTTTGGTATATAAATTTCGTTTTTTAGTACAGCGTTTTCATATTTTTACCACACTGTACCCGTCACCCACAAAACAAATATTTGTGTGATCCACTTTGTTTAGTTCCGTGCGTCTTGGTGTTATTTGGTGTCCGTTAATTGTTTGCTAGTTAGTTCATCGAGTAGGCAAATTCAGATTTCACATCGGTCACAAGTAACAAATCCATAGGGCAATCGCGTTTTCACAGCTGATAAAAATATGTCTAGTGATGGTTAGTGTCAACTTCAGAACAATAACAAAGGTGTCAACTAAAGGATACAAGTCCCCCAAAAGCCCGCAGTGACATCTTATATTGTCCTTGTTGTAACATCACTATTTAGTATGTTATTAGTTTATACATCACTATAAGAGCAGCGGTGGCCCAGTGGTGGCGGCCCCGACTTACGAACAGTAAGGCCGCGTTCCCACTTTGCCGTGACGACAGATAATCGTGTAGTTTTAAGTGTTGCGGCTTGTGTATTTAATTGGAGGTGTTCACATAAAGGACGACACGATTATTGTCGTCACTGACGTTTGTCAACTAAAAACCAACAATAAATTAATCGTCACGACATAGTGGGAACGCGCCCTAAGTCGTGGGTTCAAACCCAGACAGGCGCATTACTTTGTGTAATTTATTTCATCACCACTGCTCTCAAAACGGTGAAGGAAAACATCTTGAAAAAACCGGCATGTCCTAGAACCAAAAATTCGAAGACATGTGACATCTACCAATCCGCACTGGGCCCGCGTGGTAGATTAAAGCCCATTCCCTCTCATTGAGAGGAGGCCGTGTCCCAGCAGTGGGAACATTATAGGCTGAATATGATGATGATGATGATGACATCACTATGCATTATCTATGTATTGTCTATGATTGTCGACAATTGCTTAACGGCTGTGGTACTGTGACCCTGTAATAATAAACCAAGTCTTCCAACGGTATATTTTATTCAACTAACCAACGAACACGATAGTCTTATGTGGCCACTAGAAAAGTGAGAGATACCTACAACGGCGAGTCTGCTAACCGCAATAAAGTCGGCGACACATCCTTGACTCGCGACGCGACGCGACGCCGCCGCCGCGCCGTTGCGACCGCTGCGCAATTTTGTTTTAACCCGACGTGTTCGCGATCGGAAGCGTATCGACATGGGTTTGGCGGTAGCTGTAATATGCTGCATGAGATGTTGTTATTGAAATTGGAAGGCGAGTGAAAAATGTGTGTAAAACAGATCTTTGTATTTCTTTGATTTAGCACAGAACCTTCAGTAATAATGATTGCATAGAGACCCGCCTCTGCTTCAAATGGGTGCAATTGATGTGGCGACTGGCTCTTTTTCTTTCACAGCTTTCAACCAATAATGTATCTTTTGTTAATTATCTTCACACAAACCGATTCGAAGAGCGGTTTTATTTTCTTACTGTGTTTATACTACAACTAGCTTGTGTTGCTTTGCCCACGTGAAGTATGGTAATGTTCCCATGGGTTCATCTTCCAAAATAAAAGCTTCCTTTATGTTTTTCCAGGTTATAAACAACCTACGTGCCAAATTTCATCCAATTCCGTTCAATAAGTTTTGCGTGAAAGAGTAACAAACACCCAAATCTATTTATATGGTGTAACTTGCGACTGGCTTTTACAGCATTCAACTAAAAATCTATCTATATTTATTATCTTCACAGAGACCGAGCCAAAAAGCGATTATATTTTCCTAAAATTTATAACGAAAAGAAGTAGCAAATTGTAATACAAAATGATTACTTATATTGAGTTGGACCGCAACGGCAGTAGTGTGCCTACCTAAAATCAGCAAGCACGAACTTAATTAACAAGTAACAATATTATAACCATTTCTATATTCAACAAGCAACATTAATATCAACCACAAAAACGTAGATAAAACGAACAATGTCAGTTAATGAAACAACACTTCACTTTTAACCCAATATAACCCAACAACATATTCAAAGCGCCATTTTACCGCCCTTCAAGCCTATCAGTACATAATAATATATGCGCATATAATTTGTTTCGAATGTCGTGTTGTAGCCCTATCGGTCGTGTGGAGAGGCCCTAATACCTATGAAAATGTTTTGAAAAACCATGACATAAAGCCTTGTATAGACTGACGATAAAATTCATGTTGACGAATGATTGAGCGGCTGAAATATGTTTGGGTTTAGGCTAGATTTTTTTACGATTTTGTTTAGATAAAAGCCTGTTTTTTTTTTAGAAAAATACTTCGTTAAATACAGTAAAGTGTATTGTACGTTTTGTTGGATTTTTGCACTGAAATATTGGAGTTTTTTCAACGATATTTGCATTTTATACGAATATTCTCATAGTCTAGCACAAGAGCCGTTGTTTGCGACCGTTAACTTCTTTTTATAGTTTTTCTCCCTTTCTCCTTCCAAACCGCTCTGTTTCGAAATTATTATAAAGAAATTACTTCCCCATTTGAATCTGAATTTGTCAACAATTTCAAGGTTTGTATTATACATGGTTAATTTTGTTTTGTTTCATAAGAAGAGATATTAGGCAAAGAGCAATGACAGCTATTGGCACTAACTAAGGTCTCGCTGCAGTACAACTAATGTTATTTTCTATTTGACAAAGATGGGCTCCTTTTCAGGTGGACTTCTAACAAACATCCATTAGACCAAGTATTAGAATAGTCTATAATTCTACTAATGACTTTTCCGGACACAGTTAAAACTTAACCAATGAGCACACAGAAAACTAAACTACAAAGAAAGTCAAGTTATATCTAAGTAAGGACACAGCAATTAAGTAATAATACAGTGAACTATGCAACGACATTGTAACAATCGTTAACGTTAGAACTCAACTGTAATGGTGACATTAAAAGTTTAAATGTTGACTTTTGTTACTTTGTATGTAAATAGAGCAATATCTGGGACGGTTTGTGTTTCGAATAAAATTAAGCTTGCATTCTACAAAGAGTTAGGTACAGACAATCTACAACGTGAATATCTGATTTCGATACTCTTGATTTTCGAAGATTAAATTTAGATTAGATTTTAAGATTAGATTCGTTAGATTGCGGTTTGAAAATCTGGAAAGCACTGACATGTATGTTTCAATTCAGTTATAATTTCTAGTTTAGTTCTTATTTTAGGCACAGTTTCCACAAAAAGTAATCATCATCATCATCATCGGCCTATTTTAATGTTCCCACTGCTGGGACAGGCCTCCTCTCTATGAGAGGGAATGGGCTATATAATCCACCACGCGGGCCCAGTGCGGATTGGTAGATGTCACATGTCTTCGAATTTATGGTTCTAGGACATGCCGGTTTCCTCACGATGTTTTCCTTCACCGTTTTGAGAGCAGCGGTGATGTAATAAATTACACATAATGCGACTGCCTGGGTTCGAACCCACGACTTACTGAACGTAAGTCGGGGCTGCCACCACTGGGCCACCGCATGCTCTTTTCTTTACAAAAAGTAAAAGAGGTGTTATTTTTGGTATTTCAACCCACTTTAAAAAGTAATTAATCATCATCATCATCTTCCTGGACTTGTCCTATGTTACTTTGGGCCGGCGCAACCGTTTTTTCTTCCAATCTTTTCAGCTGTCAACCGTCACGCCACCATTTACTCCTTTATCTTTCATAATATCATTCCTCCCGCAATACATGCATCATTTCTTGGGTCTTCCTCTCCCTCTCCATTTATCAACATTTATATTCATCGCTGTTTTAGAGAGAGAGTCTTATTTTTAGGACAGCAGCGGTGGCCCCGTGGTTGTGGATCCGACTTACGAACACTTAGTCGTAGATTCGAATGTCCAGACAGACAGTTGCATTACTTTGTGCAGACAGTTGCATTACTTTGTGCAGACAGTTGCATTACTTTGTGCAGACAGTTGCATTACTTTGTGCAGACAGTTGCATTACTTTATGCAGACAGTTGCATTACTTTGTGTAATTTAATTCATCACTACTACCCTCGAAACGGTAAAGAAAAATATCGTGAGGAAACCGGCATGTCCTAGAGCCAAAAAATCCGAAGACATGTGACATCTACCTTAGTAGTGCTGGGTTGTAGCCCATCCCCTCTTATAGAGAGGAGGCCTGTGTCCTAGCAGTGGGAACATTAATAGGCTGATGATGATGATGATGAAAATGACTCTTTTATTTATTCACTAGCTGACCCGACTACTACCTACCTACTACTACCTACCTTCTACTACCTACCTACTACTACCTACCTACTACTACCTACCTACTACTACCTACCTACTACTACCTACCTACTACTACCTACCTACTACTACCTACCTACTACTACCTACCTACTACTACCTACCTACTACTACCTACCTACTACTACCTACCTACTACTACCTACCTACCTACTACATTTTTTTTATAAGACCCTTCTCCTGACAATGATAAACACACCCAAAAAAGAATTAGCAAAATCGGTTCAGCTGCTCTCGAGATTTGCGCTTAGCAACACATTCAGCAATTAATTTTTACTAGAGATTTCATTTATTTATTTATGTCCACACAAAATACTTAAGGAGACATTATATTAAGATAGAAGAGCACAAAGATTTTAGTCACATACTGGCCCAATTTAAGCAAAATAATGCAATGGATTAGGTTCAAACCAATCGCCCATTCACTGACACCTAAATTAAATACCACCAACACCCAAAACCAAATAAAAAAATAAACCGTTTTAATACCCCAAGAAACCAAAACATTATTCTGGAATCGTTCATAAGAATGCCAAACGCGCCCCTCGACCGAACCCGGTGGTTTAGCAATAGAACGGGGGACTACATTCTGGAAACATCTGGCTGCTAATAAAGCGATCTTGTGACCACAATCTGGGTAGTCAAGGATCCCTGGAATCTTAGGCCGTGATCCCAATAACATCCATACCATAATATAAATGCGAAAGTAACTCTGTTTGTCTGTCTGTCTGCTACCTTTTCACGACAAAACGGCTGATCGGATCGTAATGAAAATTGGCAAGGAGATGTATTTCAACCTAGGGAAGGACATAGGCTATATATTATCACGCTAATTACTTACGGGGGTGAGCAATATGCATTTCGTCTATATTTGTCAACTGTTTGACAACTGACAACCGTCATAACATGCATTGTAATAGAATAACTATTTTTATCCAATTGTCATTAGAACAAATAGCCCATCGGTGACGGCTACCGCCTTTCGAACAATGAGTCGCAAGTTCAAGCCTCTAAAGACATGCAGTACATTTTGATTTTGTTTAATGCTGTAAGATCTCCGATAGTAACTTTGGTTCGCACGTTCAAAACCCACACGGTTTTCACTTTTTGTAACAAAGTACTTTGTTTTTTTTTTAAGCTTTAAGATTTCCAAATCATTGTTTGAATGCATACTTTTTTTAACACTTAAACGACAGTTTGGGAATCACTTATTTCAAATAATAAATCTGTAAATATGGCACTTAAGCTCTTAAAGGATCACACACGGAACCCTTTGTCTACTATTTCATAAATGTTCGTCTATGTCTGTGTGTCTCTACGTAGCCTTTTTGTTGTAGCATCATGTGTAAATTATAAAACCAAAGTGGTTCGATTCAATGCACAAATTAATATTGTGCATAACTTAGAGAAGGTTTTCATTTTTGTTTCTTTGTAATCGGTGCTCTCCATCAAAAGATATATTATGACTTTAAAGTTTTTAAGGAGACCTTATCATCATGATCTAAGGATACATGCAGTGACATCTATTGAATCAAAATGGTACTAATGAATAAAAATCACAAGATAGAGAAGAAGAGAATAGTCAACATGACCCTGCTTTAAATCTGCATAGCCGGTAGAGTATCTGTTCGACCGCTTTCCATGCATAATTATGTTCTAGCAATTTAACTTCGTGCTAATGGCGTTGTTCATTTGACTCCATTTTCGAATCACGGTGTTATGATTTTCTGTGAAAGAATGATACTGACATTCGCCCGTTTCAGATGTCTCAAGTTTGGTTTTTTGGAAGAGGTTTTCAATCCAACGCCTGTTTTACTTTTTGTATAGGTACCTTTATTATGGCTGAGCAATACATAAATGACGTGATGAAAGTTGTAAGAATCCGTTGGATGTGAGTCGCACGGGACCGGTCAATGTGGCGACACAGGTCCAATCATTAGACGTCTTTCGGCTGAAATAATGATGAATGATGACAATTCAAATGGAGTAAGGCAGGTCACCTAGCAGGATGCGGTGATGTCAGGCGTGGAACACGAACGCGCCGTCGACACGGCCTGTCGTCATTAGACGGACGGACGGCTAGCTAGCCCATAGCTAACCGTCCACAGGCCCGCATCTACGGTGGCCGGTTGCCACCACGTGGCCCCCGACGCCCGGTGCGTCTCCCGCGGCGGCTGGGAAGAGTGGCTCTCTCCCTCTCTCATTCCGCCACCTCCTTCGCTAGCATGACTGCTTCGCAGAAGGAGGTGACGGCTTCCCATTCCGTCTCGCTCCGGACCATGGATTGAACCAGGGCCGGACGCGAGAGGTCGCCGCCACCGATCGCCGCTACGAGGACACGGCGGTGCTCCGCCCACGCAGGGCAGACTTCCAACGTGTGCTCCACCGTGTCCTCCAGTTGATCCTCGCAGTGGAAACACCCGGGCGTTTCCTCCCGCCCGATTCGGTGCAGGTACCTCCCGAAACATCCGTGTCCGGTGAGGACCTGCGTCAGGCGGAAGGTGAGGACGCCGTGGCGCCTCTCCAGCCACTCCTCAAAGAGGGAACTTACCGCTACTATCGTGGCGTGCCCCGCACGGGGTTGCAACAGTCGCTCTCTCCATGTCGCCATGAGATCGCGCCGAAAGTCTGTCCGCTGAAAACCAGCATGCCTGAGAGATATTTGATCAACGGCATGTAAAGCCAAGACTGAGGACCTAGGGTGGCATAAAAACTCTCACACCAGGTTAGGCACTAACCACACGATAAAGAAGAAGATCGTGTTGGGGCTTATTTCATAACCTTTTTGACAACTTTAGACCTGGCTGAAGTTTAACTGTGATCGAAGGTCTAGCGATGGACACGTAAGACAGTCACAAGAGGTCCGAAACAGTTTACAGCAGCTATATCGTGTGTCGGCTCATTTCATGCACCTTGATATAAACTTGAGACCTAGCTGGAGTATGAGTATCATCGAACTTCTAACGATGGACACGAAAGGCAGTCACAAGAGGTCCGCAACACTTCAAATCTGCTCTATCGTGTTTAAGGTTAATTTCGTACACCTTGCTGAAAACTATTCAACCTAGCTGGAGTATGACTGTCATCGATGGTCTAACGATGGAGACTGAAGGCAGTCGCAAGAGATCCTCAACAGTTTACAGCAGCTATATCGTCATTGGGCTCACTTAACGCACCTTGATGAGAACTTTAGTAATAGCTGGAGTATTACTGCCATCGAAGGTCTCATCGGCTCGGCTCGGCTAGGAGACGAAAACATTCGCAAAAGGTTTTCAAGAGTTTACAGCATCTACATCTACGTTTTGTGTTGACCTGCTTCGAGTATGACTAACATCAAAGGTCTGACTTTGGAGAAGGAAGGCAGATGCGAGAGGTCCGCAACAGTTTGAAGCAGCTTTAACGTGTCGCGGTTCATGCCATGCCAGTTGATGAAGAGTTGTGACCTAGCTGGAGTATGAAATCGTCGAGTGCCCAAGGATAGAAACGTAAGGCAGTCGAAGGAAGAGCCCATAATTGAAAAAACAAAAGTAGAATATTTTGGCGATTAATGTAAACCTATTCGAGCAAAACTAAAGTGTTACTTACTTGAATCTGTACTAATATTATAAAGCTGCAGAGTTTGTTTGTTTGGTTGGTTGAACGCGCTAATTTTAGGAACTGTTGGATCGTCTTACGCAGACGAAGTTGCGCGGGTCAGCTAGTATAGAATAACAGGCATTTTTAGCGAGATAGATGATTAATTTAATGTATCATTTTTCCTATTATTTTGTTTTTTTTTTTGTCTTATTTTGAAGTGACAACTTCTATAAGAGCATTGAGCACTTTTTGAGTGAAAAAAAAAACATGGAACTCGCGTGACGTACGCTTTTCGCAGCACTCGTAGCCGTTTACTAGTTTTCAATTCTATCGCAGTCCCCAAAGACTGCCCCGCGTGTCTTTTTTTGTGTTTTTTTTTTTGCATTTTAAGTAGATGGTATTTTTTGTTGAGTTTTTAATTAATTAAGTGTCAAAACAGGTAAAGTGAAAACAAATTATTGGAAATTAAACGCAACCGTTTGATTTTTTTTTCGAATTTTAGGTTAAGCCGCGCTTACCTATGTTGGCAGACCCGTCAGAATAAAGATACATTCCCCAATATTTGCTACAGTTAAAGAAAATCGTATTCACAGTCATCTCCTACTTCAAATTCCCGTGAAGTAATAAAAGTAAACAACACAACATTGCTTTAATTACCTCTGTCGCATTACGCAACGTAGATTATCTGCGCCTACTTGTGTGGACATGAAAACAGCGCGCAGCGGTACTACATTTTTTTTTGGTATTTTTTAAACAGAGTGGAGCAACAGGGAGCAACGAAGAAAACAAACTTATAAATGTCACTTACGGGGTATCTTCCATGATTGTTAACACTCTTGAGTTCACAGCTGAGATCATGGATCTTGCAACAGCGATGAAATATCGGAAGCTCAAACGTACACTGTAAATTTTACTTTGCTCTTGTAGTTTGTAATGGTCAAGTATTCTGTCAGGTGTCAAATTACACGCGTAACATTCGTGAATAATTCTCGAACATTACGCGGTTCGGCGTATCAAGGTTACGTGAGCCCGCGCTAGGGAAAGGCTGACAAGAATCATGGAAGATATCCCGTCAGTGACATTTTAAGATTAGTTGTGAACTGTGATAGCTTACGAGTAAAACAACGAGGAAAATATTTTGAGGTGAGTTTGGAGTGTGACTGTGGATGGCTAAAAGAGTAGAGGAAGACCAAGGAAACGATGGATGGACAGTGTGAAAGATGTAAGAAAGGAGGGGACTGCTGAGATGTTGATTAATTGCAGAGAGGTAATTATGCTGCGTCGAGTCCAAAATAAATTCGGGTAAAGGCAGGAGAATGATGATCTGTTAAGAAGCGGTTGCTTAGGGTTTAGAAAAAAAAAAACATTGATGTTTAGTATATTTGATAGTGGAAAAGAAAGGGGACCAAAGTGAATGGACCGCGGTCCGTTCAGACGTAGACAAAAAATGACTACGTGCAAACGGACCGGTGTCAAACAAAAACAAATGAATAAACTAGATACCATTCAAAGTTGCTAAAGAAATACGAACGCCTTTGAAGCGATTTTCACCTGGCCTGCTGAGACAAAAAGCATGAGCCTAATTTAACGCGAAAAATGTTTTCATCTGTTTTCCTAATATTAACAGTTTATGAAGCAACTACATTTTTCACATTTTTTTTATTGTACTTTAGCACCATTTAATTTTCACAAAAACTAAATATACAACAGTAACTGTCACATGAATTCGTGTCAATTTTCAGCATTATTTATGTTCTAATAAATCATAGTTTACAAACTATAGCACTAAACAACCCTTGGTCCTATAAAAACATCGTAATAAATATGAGAAACTAGCTTACCCGCCTCATCATTAAGTAAAAAAGGGGTTCGCAGTTAAACTTTGATTTACATTCGGACCTTCCATCCATCAGAACTAAGTTTGGAGTGAGACTATAAACAAACAACCCTTCCTCCATAAATGGTTTTAATTTTACATACTAAATTCTTCACTGTGTCATTTGATTTAGGATTGACAATAGTCTGTACCAAGGTATTTTTTTTTGCTTTACCTTAAATTGACATTTATAACAATGGTTTAGCTATTTATAATAACTTAACTTCACGAATTCGAATACAGTATTTCAAATAGACACGAAAACCCCATAATAAACCTATCGTACCCAAGCTCTTTTCACACAAAAGATTTGAGATAAATGAATGATTTGGTACCTATCTGTTTTACATTTGAATGAAATAATAGGGAATAAGCAAGAAATTCAAATTTTTTTTATTCCACAAAAATGGCTTGTACATATAAATACTATGGTATACATGTTTAACTATCTAATACAATAGTAAACTTATTTTACAATTTGACATTAATAATGTAGCGTGTTTTTTGTTAAACGTAATGCAAATTCAAAACGCATCGTCACCGGTAGTGACGTCAAACGCTTTGTATCAAAGAAACACTTTTCTTTGACAACTACCTAAAGTTAATGTTTTTTGCATGAATAAAGCACAAACATTAGTAAAAATATAAGACGTAAACAAGGCTGATAGAGGAAAATGATGTCAACCACTTGACAGGAATGGCCGTACGGACGTTTGATCTGCCGTATTAAATTGTAGAAGTTTTTTTTTTTTTTGAACGACAAGCAGTCTTTGAACTTTACTTTTCTTGGGTTGATAGTACTGCATAAAGTGCAATAATAGTGCAGATGTAAGTGAAGAAAAAAATGAATGCATGTTCCTTGTCAAGTTGTGCACTTTACACTTGTATTGACAGCAGCAAGTTGGTTATCCTTAGTAGAAGTAGATAACTTTTTGCTCGATTTTTTCACTTTGTATCGGCTTTCGTAAACTCGTACCTAGATAAATGTATTTTTTTCAGATCGCACAAGTAGGTCGAACAAGTTATTTGGTTTACACTTTACAGTGTAATTAGTGGGTTAAACTGTATACCAAAAAGCTTGTTCGACCGTACCTTATATCATTAAAACTACACATAATCACGTCTATTCGCAGGTATGGGAGGCCGGGGCTTCAATTAACAGAGGTAAGTATTAACAAGCGAATTTCTAATAAACTATAAACAGCACGTCACTAGTGATCCCTAAAATTCGTCCCTGTGAACTGTCACAGGGACGAATTTGAACCTCTGTTAATTGAAGCCCCGGCCTCCCCTATGTGTGATATTTTAGCTACCTACTAAGTACTACTCAACCGCTTTTTCCGTAGCCCAACACCGCACGTGTAGAACAATCATTCGCAAAATAAAATTATCGCAGAACAAACTTCGATGTTTCTCTCTTAGAATCTGTTACTGTTAAAATTTTCTACAAAACTCTGTACTTTGTACACCGAACAACATGTTGTGTTTAGTGTTAAAAAAGCTCAAAGAACTTCAGTAATGAACGATTCTTGACCCTATCCTGAAAATGTTAACCGATGATGGCAAAAATCCGTTGGATGAGCTAAGTACTGGACCCGTCGTCGTGGCGACAATTGGGGGAGGCCTATTTCCTTCAGTGCAATTCAATCAGCTGATATGATAAGCCTGAAAAAGACCGCATACGTTTCTGAACTTATTTCCGTTTTTTTTTTTAGTAGTTTTTGCCGTGTTTATATGAAGCTGATACGATTTACACTAAAGCCCTACACTATATATCCGTCTCTCTTGCGCACGTCTGCAGATCAGTGAGAGAGAGAGAAATGCATTGATCCGAATATACGGACGAAGCGTTAGAGAGTAGGGCCTCTGAATCGGGTTGGCCGCGCACTGTCGGTCGCGTACGAGTATACATACAGGGTTAATTGTAAAACACCAACAACCTCGCTGGAGTAAATTACTAACATCATAAACAACAACATTTGTTCTACGATTTTTTCGAAAACAGGAAAAAAAATACGATTTTTCATACAAAACTCGACCAGCTTTTCGGACATAATGTATGGAGAGTTGTTTTTTTTGGCCTGTTTTCGGAAAAGTCGTAGAACAAATGTTGTTGTTTATGATGTTAGTACTCTATTCCTGCGAGGATTTTGGTGTTTTACAAATAACCCTGTATATCACGTCAGCGGTGACCGATAGCCGTATTTTGTTCTCGCTGACGTCACGACCGACCGTCAGCGCGACAAGATTTAAGGCCTAAACTTTTTTTTCTTGGAGTGTAATAAACTTTTTTTTCTTGGAGTGTAATAAACTTTTTTTTTTAAATTAATATTCTAGAATGCACGCAAAGTAGGTGTTTGAAAATATACTAGGTACTGACTACGTTCAATTTCAGTGTGTGTGGGGTTACCTCTGAGCTATGAAGTGGGTGTGTTAGCTGTGTCACAATCTATGTTCCATCTCCTAATACTGCCCTCTAAGCTCAAAAACATGCAGCCGAAGTGACCTTTGTGCTGCCACCGACAATGCGGTGGAAGTGGTGAAGTTTCGGGCAAAAAAACGAGGTGTTCCTTTGCAGCCTGGTCAAATTCAAGAAGATATCTATGCCAATGATTCTCAACTCGAATCGATACTAAAATGGGTGGGTTTTTTTTTCTTACAGTAATCGGCAAGTGTGAACCACGTATTAGAACGCAGCCCGTCTTGAGCTGACCCTATAACCGCGCCTTCACACACACAAATAAACGCACACAGAGACGTGGCGCGTGATGGGTTGTTCTTCTTTTATTATATTTCGTGTTATTCCGAAGTACTGTCAATTGAAACAATTAAAATAGTAGCTTTATGGTTAAGTCGTGCTTGCCTAAGTTGGTCTGTGGATGGGTGACCACCCTTACATACCGAGTTTTCTCCGTGCCTCCGAAAGCACGTTAAGCTGTTGGTCCCGGCTGTAATTTGTCTATCTTTGGCAGTCGTTACAGGTAATCAGTGCCCAAAAAGTCTGACAACCAGTCTTATCAAATGGTATCGTACCTATATGTCACCGTAAAATTGTCAAAAACGTTATATTACAATATAACGTGTTCCTCTCTAGCGATATTGTAATATCTCGAATTATTGTCAACTGAACATTACGGAAGTATCTCTGCCCCCATAATCGGGACTTGGGGCACCCCCCCGTTAGGTTAGTTAGGTTCCTTTAAACCCTGCACCCGGAAATAGGGGCCCCGCGAAGCGGGGCTCCGTCGACTACGCTTTTTAGGGGAATATGAAGTGTTTTAAGGTTAGGTTATATTAATCGATATTTCTCAGGAATGGTACAGTATCTTTTCATGAGAGTGGTACCCCTGGGCAAGGGGGACCCCTCCTTCTCTCCACACCGCGTGAGTTGACTACCATCGCATGCATTTCACGAAAAATAATGCGTTTTATTGTAAGCAGTATGTTCATTTGACAATAATTCGAGACTTTACAATATCGCTAGAGATATTACAATATAACGTATTTGACAATTTTACGGTGACATATATATTACGCAGTATAAACTGGGTTGTGGAGGTCAGATAGGCAATCGCTCCATGTAAAAAACTGGTATTCATGTGCAGCTGCATTATTTTGACTGGAAGCCGACCCCAATATATGTAGTTGGGATAAGGCTAGGCAGATGATGATTATCCATGTATTTTGTGACAACCTCCTGAATTTTGTCTACAATGTAAAACTACTCCTAGTATAAAATGTGTCGTGCCAGCGATACGAAGAAAAAGACGGGTGTGAAATCTACACTCATATGTAGCTATTCCATTTTAAAAGCAACATTGAACTAACAAGATTACTTCTATTCTACACCTACACCTACATCATAACCCGACCTACTTTAAAAGTAACAATCTTACAACAATTCCCCAGTAATCCATCTGCTGCGGTACATTCGCGCACAAGTGCTTCTACTTGAAAATTCCATTTCGCAGCGTCTTTGTCCGCACCACTCTACCCGACTGTCCGATTGTGCGATACCCTGAAGGATTACATGAATAATGCTGTACTCGTATATTCTGTATTCAGAAATATTAAAGGTAAAGGAGCAAAATGAGTTACGATTATTTGAATGTAGACCGTTTAATGGTGAATGAAGAAAAAATGAAGAACGGTGGAGTTGATTATCATTCAGTTGGAAATGAAAGCGGCAGGGGATCACCGTATCGTTTATGCGAATTGAATACTGAATAAACGATTTCATCTTTTTCATGTTGGTATCGTAACAGGCGATTAGGGAACATCAGAGGGATGAGTAAAAGGAATCGGAATCTGTGCTGTTTTTAACAGAAAATCGATTTCGTTATGCGTCCATAAAGTTGGTGTTTTCAGTCATCCGGCAAGCGCAGGGCTTAATTTTGTAAGGACAAACATAATTTTTGAGTATCTGTTAAATGTAAGTGGTACTTATTTATTTATTTAAGGATCTCCAACAAAAAATATACACAAAGCATTTTTAGTTAATAGAAAACAAAATGGATATAAAAACATAGAAAAATAAATAAAATGATTAAAACTGACAAAGATTCTTATGATAATTAATTAAAAAATAATTTTAAAATAAAACAATCATATTTTTAACACAGATATAAACTAAAAAATATATATACGATTTAATTCCTAAAATTAAAATAGCTTTTTAAGATAAACAAATACTCGTTCTGCAAGCGATATGGTGATTAAATTTTGAGTGACGTTTCTGTATTCGGCCTTTAATCTTTTAAAGCCTGCTCTAATAGTTAACGATAAAAAACTACCCCAAGGCCTTATGCCAAAAACAAAACCAAAATCTTAAAATTCTACTAAAAGAATTCTACCATCAAATTCGTACCACGTCTGGTAATTACATCTCATTCTGCCATTTTCTCACAAAAACCATTTTCTACAGAACGATTATTCACTTAAGACCCTACTCAGTATTGTCGTCGGCATAAAGGTGTAGTCACACTAGTCGAAAGCGACGACGGCCGCAATATGGAATATTCCACTTTGCACTTCCAATTTGTCGCACTACTGGGAAAAAGTTCTTATAAAGGGTGTAAACAACAGACTCTTCATGAAGCCGTTAACCAAGCACTGTACATCAAACTAAATAACCCCACGCTAAAATTTTTAATAGTACGGGGGTCGTGAAGGGATTTTTCAAGCAAAAAAAACTTGTTAAAAAGTTCGAACTTTAACCCCCAATAATAGTAACTAGAAGGTGCCTAGGTATGGTATAGAACAAACAATGATCGCATCGCAATGACGGGGAAAACAAGTGCCTTTCGGCTTCATTATGAGTCTTTTTACACCATAAGTATTTAATATTGTAAGAAGAAAAAATGCTGCGCCTACCCCAAAGAATTGGGATTAGGGCAAGAGAATAATTCTTGCTTATTATGATCTGTTTATAGTATTGATGTTCAATAATTGTCTGTCTATTTGGTCATTTGATCCTCCAACTCCACAGCTCCTGCTCGTGGCTAAATAATAACAGCCGCTCGGGTCGATCTTTAGGTTAAGCCGAACATACCCTTACATAACGAGTTTCCTCCGTGCCTCGGAAAGCACGTTAAGCTGTTGGTCCCGACTGTCATTTGTCCATCTTTGATAGTCGTTACAGGTAGTCAGTGGCCCAAAAAAGTCTGACACCAGTCTTACTAAGTGGTATCGTATTACCCAGCATTGACTGGGTGGTGAAGGTCAGATGGCAGTCGCTCCATGTAAAATACTGGTAGTCAGCTGCATAGTCGCGGGTGAAATGCTAGTTCTAAATAAAAGCTTTGAGTTTGAAAACATTCCCCTTTGTCCTACAGGTCGTACAAACCTATGGGGCTAAGTGGAATAGTCCCGCATTATATATTCCGGTGCACTCTTGTTGCGTGTACAGTAGCCAACGCCAATATAAGCTTTATTTTTGCATTTTTGTTTATGAGAATAATGAAAATGTTTTTATGTAATTGTTTGTTTAGAATGAA
This sequence comes from Xestia ashworthii, assembly GCA_950022955.1. NCBI lineage: Eukaryota > Metazoa > Arthropoda > Insecta > Lepidoptera > Noctuidae > Xestia > Xestia ashworthii. The sequence continues at coordinate 9,179,505 of OX465572.1, forward strand.
CGGTTATTTAATAAATAGATTTGATTTGGTCAACAATTTTGAATATTGTCACCTATCGTGAATAATTATGTCAAAATACATGCTTGTAAAGATATTTAGTCATTTCCAAATAATGTTTTAAGAGCTCTTGGCTAAATAAATAATAACAGCAGTTCGGGTCGCTTTTTAGGTTAAGCCGTTCTTGCCTAGGTTAGCCTGTGGATGGGTGACCACCTATTACATACCGAGTTTCCTCCGTGCCGCAGTTGGTCCCGGCTGTCTTTTGTAGATGTTTGATGGCCCAAAAAGTATGACAACCAGTCTTACCAAGGGGTATCGTATTACCCAGTACTAAGCTGGGTTATGAAGGTCAGATATGCAGTCGCTACATGTAAAATATTGGTATTCAGCTGCCTCCGGTTAGACTGAAATCCGACACCAGCATAGTTGGGAAAAGACTAGGCCTGATGATGATGATTTTTTTGGGTTTCGTTCTCCAGTGGCATAAAACGTGATTGTAAAATGCCCGTAATTTAGAAACTGAAAGGAATCGATCCTTACAGTTTCTAAATTACGGGCATTTTACCATTGAAAATGTAATATCCAGTACTATTTTATTTTTTAAACAACTTACAACGATCATTAAAGGTATTCTTGAATCTATATTTTTTACTTTTTCCGTATATACAAGTCTTACTTTACTTTATTTTAAACCAATTCTCATTTTAACTCGCAAATTTTTAAAGGTTTTCATGAATTTCGACGTATTAATAAGCGATTCATTCAACTTCATTTAAAATGTTATTTATTGCAAAAAGCCGAGTACTCGATAAAATAATGCTTATTATCCACATATAATTCCTGGAAAAAATAATAATAGGTTTAATAAAACTTCGGCTCTGAAATAAGCGGATACTGAATGTTGATTATTTTTCAATGTGTGTTGGAATTATAAGCGTTCACACATAAAAATGTGCAGTCACAGTAAAACAAAATTGGTTTTAAAGCCAGAAATAAAACTTTTATTGCCGACTCATTTTAAAATAAGACATGATACTATTTTTTTCTCATTTAGAGAGAACGAACGCAAGGAAAACATTTATTTGTATCGGTCAGTTACTGTTTATTTTTATCAGTATCGTTTGCAAGCTCCACATTCAAATAAAACTAAAAATCAGGTATTGAAAACCGGTACCAATTTTGGTTCTGGTTCTTCACTTAGGTTCTTATATAGGTTCCTCTTTTCGGTACGGTTCCGGTTCTGGTTTGGGTTCCGATGAACCGATTGTAAATACTGGTTCCTAGAACCTTTAAATCGGATGATATTATACAGGTTGCTTGTCACCCGATTTAAAAGTTTCTTACGGAAAAGGGGATGGTGTTCGGAGCGTGCTTAGCATACCATGTTTTTTTTTAGTTCGCCTTCGTTCCGTACCTCAAAAAACCAAAAAACCATAACCAAAATTGGAATTTATTGCCTAAATTCCAATTTTTGTTCTTGTTCCTGTTCTGGTATAGGTACCGGAACTTCTAAATACCGGTATTATACCGGTATTTTGCAATCCCAGTTAAAAAGTAATATAACATTCAATAACAATATAATACGGGCATATTACCAACGTTGAGAAGGAATTTTTGATACCCTTTCATAGTTTGTTAAATTATTTATTTTAGTTTCAATAAATTGTAATAATAAAACCTGAAGTTAGTGTAGTAGTAGTGTAGTGTGTGTGCGTGTGTGGTGTATTATATTAGTGTGGGTGGTGTGTAGTGGTGTCTTAATTCAGTGATATCAAAATATATTTATCCAAACTTGGTTGGAAATCAACACTTTCTTTACGACAAAAAATACTACTACTGCTCGTTCTTTATTTCGTCGTGCTACGTTCGTTGCTTTTTTTTTAAATGGACATTATGTTGAAGCTGTGAAATCTTGGTATGTTGTAGATTGTGATGTATAAATCAACTAGCTGACCCGCGCAACTTCGTCTGCGTAAGACGATCCAACAGTTCCTAAAATTAGCGCGTTCAACCAACCAAACAAACAAACTCTGCAGCTTTATAATATTAGTACAGATTCAAGTAAGTAACACTTTAGTTTTGCTCGAATAGGTTTACATTAATCGCCAAAATATTCTACTTTTGTTTTTTCAATTATGGGCTCTTCCTTCGACTGCCTTACGTTTCTATCCTTGGGCACTCGACGATTTCATACTCCAGCTAGGTCACAACTCTTCATCAACTGGCATGGCATGAACCGCGACACGTTAAAGCTGCTTCAAACTGTTGCGGACCTCTCGCATCTGCCTTCCTTCTCCAAAGTCAGACCTTTGATGTTAGTCATACTCGAAGCAGGTCAACACAAAACGTAGATGTAGATGCTGTAAACTCTTGAAAACCTTTTGCGAATGTTTTCGTCTCCTAGCCGAGCCGAGCCGATGAGACCTTCGATGGCAGTAATACTCCAGCTATTACTAAAGTTCTCATCAAGGTGCGTTAAGTGAGCCCAATGACGATATAGCTGCTGTAAACTGTTGAGGATCTCTTGCGACTGCCTTCAGTCTCCATCGTTAGACCATCGATGACAGTCATACTCCAGCTAGGTTGAATAGTTTTCAGCAAGGTGTACGAAATTAACCTTAAACACGATAGAGCAGATTTGAAGTGTTGCGGACCTCTTGTGACTGCCTTTCGTGTCCATCGTTAGAAGTTCGATGATACTCATACTCCAGCTAGGTCTCAAGTTTATATCAAGGTGCATGAAATGAGCCGACACACGATATAGCTGCTGTAAACTGTTTCGGACCTCTTGTGACTGTCTTACGTGTCCATCGCTAGACCTTCGATCACAGTTAAACTTCAGCCAGGTCTAAAGTTGTCAAAAAGGTTATGAAATAAGCCCCAACACGATCTTCTTCTTTATCGTGTGGTTAGTGCCTAACCTGGTGTGAGAGTTTTTATGCCACCCTAGGTCCTCAGTCTTGGCTTTACATGCCGTTGATCAAATATCTCTCAGGCATGCTGGTTTTCAGCGGACAGACTTCCGGCGCGATCTCATGGCGACATGGAGAGAGCGACTGTTGCAACCCCGTGCGGGGCACGCCACGATAGTAGCGGTAAGTTCCCTCTTTGAGGAGTGGCTGGAGAGGCGCCACGGCGTCCTCACCTTCCGCCTGACGCAGGTCCTCACCGGACACGGATGTTTCGGGAGGTACCTGCACCGAATCGGGCGGGAGGAAACGCCCGGGTGTTTCCACTGCGAGGATCAACTGGAGGACACGGTGGAGCACACGTTGGAAGTCTGCCCTGCGTGGGCGGAGCACCGCCGTGTCCTCGTAGCGGCGATCGGTGGCGGCGACCTCTCGCGTCCGGCCCTGGTTCAATCCATGGTCCGGAGCGAGACGGAATGGGAAGCCGTCACCTCCTTCTGCGAAGCAGTCATGCTAGCGAAGGAGGTGGCGGAATGAGAGAGGGAGAGAGCCACTCTTCCCAGCCGCCGCGGGAGACGCACCGGGCGTCGGGGGCCACGTGGTGGCAACCGGCCACCGTAGATGCGGGCCTGTGGACGGTTAGCTATGGGCTAGCTAGCCGTCCGTCCGTCTAATGACGACAGGCCGTGTCGACGGCGCGTTCGTGTTCCACGCGCGTCTCAAAGAGATGTCAGCATAAGGGGAGGGGCCCGCAAGGGCCGAAGCCTGCCGGGGTTGCGGGACTGTTCGAAAGAGATACCGCGGCCCCGGAACATAAAGGCCGAGGAAGGAACATGGATGGGATTTAGTCAGTAAAAGTCTGACACTCCCTCCCGCTCCGCCCAGAGTGGGAGAAGTCATTTGATGATTTCCCATCCAAAAAAAAAAAAGGCATGCTGGTTTCCTCACGATGTTTCAGCATGCGATGATTATACAATACGCACATGAATCTGAAAAATCAGAAATGCGTGACTTTGATTTGAACACGACTATTTTCATTATAAAATGAGACAAACTTTGCGATACACGCTTTTCAATAAAAAATAATCATGAAAATCGGACTTCTCTGGATAAAGTTATGCGTCATAATCATCATCATCCATAGTCCGACTTCACCCACTGCTGGGTACAGGCCTCTCTGTGTTTGTGCCAAGCTCCACGCTCGTGTGCCACTCTCATCCAGGATATCCCCGTAATGGCAACAATATCGTCTGCTTATCTCACCTCTGGACGACCAAAACTTCTGTTTCGATTTCTAGAACGCCACTTGGTCACAGCTTTACTCCACCTGACATCACCGCATCCTGCTAGGTGACCTGCCTTACTCCATTTGAATTGTCATCATTCATCATTATTTCAGCCGAAAGACGTCTAATGATTGGACCTGTGTCGCCACATTGACCGGTCCCGTGCGACTCACATCCAACGGATTCTTACAACTTTCATCACGTCATTTATGTATTGCTCAGCCATAATAAAGGTACCTATACAAAAAGTAAAACAGGCGTTGGATTGAAAACCTCTTCCAAAAAACCAAACTTGAGACATCTGAAACGGGCGAATGTCAGTATCATTCTTTCACAGAAAATCATAACACCGTGATTCGAAAATGGAGTCAAATGAACAACGCCATTAGCACGAAGTTAAATTGCTAGAACATAATTATGCATGGAAAGCGGTCGAACAGATACTCTACCGGCTATGCAGATTTAAAGCAGGGTCATGTTGACTATTCTCTTCTTCTCTATCTTGTGATTTTTATTCATTAGTACCATTTTGATTCAATAGATGTCACTGCATGTATCCTTAGATCATGATGATAAGGTCTCCTTAAAAACTTTAAAGTCATAATATATCTTTTGATGGAGAGCACCGATTACAAAGAAACAAAAATGAAAACCTTCTCTAAGTTATGCACAATATTAATTTGTGCATTGAATCGAACCACTTTGGTTTTATAATTTACACATGATGCTACAACAAAAAGGCTACGTAGAGACACACAGACATAGACGAACATTTATGAAATAGTAGACAAAGGGTTCCGTGTGTGATCCTTTAAGAGCTTAAGTGCCATATTTACAGATTTATTATTTGAAATAAGTGATTCCCAAACTGTCGTTTAAGTGTTAAAAAAAGTATGCATTCAAACAATGATTTGGAAATCTTAAAGCTTAAAAAAAAAACAAAATACTTTGTTACAAAAAGTGAAAACCGTGTGGGTTTTGAACGTGCGAACCAAAGTTACTATCGGAGATCTTACAGCATTAAACAAAATCAAAATGTACTGCATGTCTTTAGAGGCTTGAACTTGCGACTCATTGTTCGAAAGGCGGTAGCCGTCACCGATGGGCTATTTGTTCTAATGACAATTGGATAAAAATAGTTATTCTATTACAATGCATGTTATGACGGTTGTCAGTTGTCAAACAGTTGACAAATATAGACGAAATGCATATTGCTCACCCCCGTAAGTAATTAGCGTGATAATATATAGCCTATGTCCTTCCCTAGGTTGAAATACATCTCCTTGCCAATTTTCATTACGATCCGATCAGCCGTTTTGTCGTGAAAAGGTAGCAGACAGACAGACAAACAGAGTTACTTTCGCATTTATATTATGGTATGGATGGTATGGATGTACAACGGCGAGCTTACAGCAAACCATATTTGTGTTGAGAGATTTGCAGGAGAGGATAACTTATGTGCACAAACAATAGAGTTAAAAACTTAAATTAACTTACACTAAACTAATACAAAAAATCCCTATTTAAAACAAAAAAATCTCAAAACAATGTGTTTCAGGGGAATGATAAGTCAAAGTGAGAAGTGTGGCAGAAAAAAAAGGAGGCCTAAACCCCATCAGTGGGTGATTCCGGTCTGATAATTATCACGATGCTGATGAAGTAAAACCAAAGATGTTTTTTTCCATCACTGAACGCCGTTTTGTTTTCGCATGGGAAATCATTAAAAGGCTCCTCCTACTCTGGGCGGGGCGGGAGGGAGTGACAAACTTTTACTGACTAAAACCCCTGGCATCCATGTTCCTTCTTTGCCCTTTGTGTTGCGAAAGTGACTCTGTTTGTCTGTCTGTCTGCTACCTTTTCACGACAAAACGGCTGATCGGATCGTAATGAAAATTGGCAAGGAGATGTATTTCAACCTAGGGAAGGACATAGGCTATATATTATCACGCTAATTACTTACGGGGGTGAGCAATATGCATTTCGTCTATATTTGTCAACTGTTTGACAACTGACAACCGTCATAACATGCATTGTAATAGAATAACTATTTTTATCCAATTGTCATTAGAACAAATAGCCCATCGGTGACGGCTACCGCCTTTCGAACAATGAGTCGCAAGTTCAAGCCTCTAAAGACATGCAGTACATTTTGATTTTGTTTAATGCTGTAAGATCTCCGATAGTAACTTTGGTTCGCACGTTCAAAACCCACACGGTTTTCACTTTTTGTAACAAAGTATTTTGTTTTTTTTTTAAGCTTTAAGATTTCCAAATCATTGTTTGAATGCATACTTTTTTTAACACTTAAACGACAGTTTGGGAATCACTTATTTCAAATAATAAATCTGTAAATATGGCACTTAAGCTCTTAAAGGATCACACACGGAACCCTTTGTCTACTATTTCATAAATGTTCGTCTATGTCTGTGTGTCTCTACGTAGCCTTTTTGTTGTAGCATCATGTGTAAATTATAAAACCAAAGTGGTTCGATTCAATGCACAAATTAATATTGTGCATAACTTAGAGAAGGTTTTCATTTTTGTTTCTTTGTAATCGGTGCTCTCCATCAAAAGATATATTATGACTTTAAAGTTTTTAAGGAGACCTTATCATCATGATCTAAGGATACATGCAGTGACATCTATTGAATCAAAATGGTACTAATGAATAAAAATCACAAGATAGAGAAGAAGAGAATAGTCAACATGACCCTGCTTTAAATCTGCATAGCCGGTAGAGTATCTGTTCGACCGCTTTCCATGCATAATTATGTTCTAGCAATTTAACTTCGTGCTAATGGCGTTGTTCATTTGACTCCATTTTCGAATCACGGTGTTATGATTTTCTGTGAAAGAATGATACTGACATTCGCCCGTTTCAGATGTCTCAAGTTTGGTTTTTTGGAAGAGGTTTTCAATCCAACGCCTGTTTTACTTTTTGTATAGGTACCTTTATTATGGCTGAGCAATACATAAATGACGTGATGAAAGTTGTAAGAATCCGTTGGATGTGAGTCGCACGGGACCGGTCAATGTGGCGACACAGGTCCAATCATTAGACGTCTTTCGGCTGAAATAATGATGAATGATGACAATTCAAATGGAGTAAGGCAGGTCACCTAGCAGGATGCGGTGATGTCAGGTGGAGTAAAGCTGTGACCAAGTGGCGTTCTAGAAATCGAAACAGAAGTTTTGGTCGTCCAGAGGTGAGATAAGCAGACGATATTGTTGCCATTACGGGGATATCCTGGATGAGAGTGGCACACGAGCGTGGAGCTTGGCACAAACACAGAGAGGCCTGTACCCAGCAGTGGGTGAAGTCGGACTATGGATGATGATGATTATGACGCATAACTTTATCCAGAGAAGTCCGATTTTCATGATTATTTTTTATTGAAAAGCGTGTATCGCAAAGTTTGTCTCATTTTATAATGAAAATAGTCGTGTTCAAATCAAAGTCACGCATTTCTGATTTTTCAGATTCATGTGCGTATTGTATAATCATCGCATGCTGAAACATCGTGAGGAAACCAGCATGCCTTTTTTTTTTTTTGGATGGGAAATCATCAAATGACTTCTCCCACTCTGGGCGGAGCGGGAGGGAGTGTCAGACTTTTACTGACTAAATCCCATCCATGTTCCTTCCTCGGCCTTTATGTTCCGGGGCCGCGGTATCTCTTTCGAACAGTCCCGCAACCCCGGCAGGCTTCGGCCCTTGCGGGCCCCTCCCCTTATGCTGACATCTCTTTGAGACGCGCGTGGAACACGAACGCGCCGTCGACACGGCCTGTCGTCATTAGACGGACGGACGGCTAGCTAGCCCATAGCTAACCGTCCACAGGCCCGCATCTACGGTGGCGGGTTGCCACCACGTGGCCCCCGACGCCCGGTGCGTCTCCCGCGGCGGCTGGGAAGAGTGGCTCTCTCCCTCTCTCATTCCGCCACCTCCTTCGCTAGCATGACTGCTTCGCAGAAGGAGGTGACGGCTTCCCATTCCGTCTCGCTCCGGACCATGGATTGAACCAGGGCCGGACGCGAGAGGTCGCCGCCACCGATCGCCGCTACGAGGACACGGCGGTGCTCCGCCCACGCAGGGCAGACTTCCAACGTGTGCTCCACCGTGTCCTCCAGTTGATCCTCGCAGTGGAAACACCCGGGCGTTTCCTCCCGCCCGATTCGGTGCAGGTACCTCCCGAAACATCCGTGTCCGGTGAGGACCTGCGTCAGGCGGAAGGTGAGGACGCCGTGGCGCCTCTCCAGCCACTCCTCAAAGAGGGAACTTACCGCTACTATCGTGGCGTGCCCCGCACGGGGTTGCAACAGTCGCTCTCTCCATGTCGCCATGAGATCGCGCCGGAAGTCTGTCCGCTGAAAACCAGCATGCCTGAGAGATATTTGATCAACGGCATGTAAAGCCAAGACTGAGGACCTAGGGTGGCATAAAAACTCTCACACCAGGTTAGGCACTAACCACACGATAAAGAAGAAGATCGTGTTGGGGCTTATTTCATAACCTTTTTGACAACTTTAGACCTGGCTGAAGTTTAACTGTGATCGAAGGTCTAGCGATGGACACGTAAGACAGTCACAAGAGGTCCGAAACAGTTTACAGCAGCTATATCGTGTGTCGGCTCATTTCATGCACCTTGATATAAACTTGAGACCTAGCTGGAGTATGAGTATCATCGAACTTCTAACGATGGACACGAAAGGCAGTCACAAGAGGTCCGCAACACTTCAAATCTGCTCTATCGTGTTTAAGGTTAATTTCGTACACCTTGCTGAAAACTATTCAACCTAGCTGGAGTATGACTGTCATCGATGGTCTAACGATGGAGACTGAAGGCAGTCGCAAGAGATCCTCAACAGTTTACAGCAGCTATATCGTCATTGGGCTCACTTAACGCACCTTGATGAGAACTTTAGTAATAGCTGGAGTATTACTGCCATCGAAGGTCTCATCGGCTCGGCTCGGCTAGGAGACGAAAACATTCGCAAAAGGTTTTCAAGAGTTTACAGCATCTACATCTACGTTTTGTGTTGACCTGCTTCGAGTATGACTAACATCAAAGGTCTGACTTTGGAGAAGGAAGGCAGATGCGAGAGGTCCGCAACAGTTTGAAGCAGCTTTAACGTGTCGCGGTTCATGCCATGCCAGTTGATGAAGAGTTGTGACCTAGCTGGAGTATGAAATCGTCGAGTGCCCAAGGATAGAAACGTAAGGCAGTCGAAGGAAGAGCCCATAATTGAAAAAACAAAAGTAGAATATTTTGGCGATTAATGTAAACCTATTCGAGCAAAACTAAAGTGTTACTTACTTGAATCTGTACTAATATTATAAAGCTGCAGAGTTTGTTTGTTTGGTTGGTTGAACGCGCTAATTTTAGGAACTGTTGGATCGTCTTACGCAGACGAAGTTGCGCGGGTCAGCTAGTAATATATATTTGGAAACTTTCCAAATGCCCTTTTTACATCTAACACTGATTATTCGGTGCTAGGATACTAATAATTACATTTCATAATCAATGTTCTAGATAGTTTGTTAGCCATATTTCTTACACTAAAAAATATTTCGAACTTAATTAAAATAGGTAAATATATTTACCTATTTTGAGCCATGGTAGTCGCCTAGTTTTTACCTAGTATGAGCCGAGGCAAATCTCCAGGACATGATGGGCTCAGTATTGAGCACTTGAAGCATGCGGGTGTACACCTGCCGCGAGTCTTCTCTATGTTTTTCACAATGTGTATTAGTCACGCGTACTTACCTGCTGAGCTAATGAAGACCATTGTGACTCCGATTGTGAAGAATAGGACTGGAGATATTTCTGATCAGGGTAACTATCGTCCCATTTCTATGGCGACTATAATAGCAAAGGTGTTGGACGGTGTGCTTGATACTTGCCTTAGTACATTTAGTATATACATTTCATGATGCGCAGTTCGGGTTTTGTCCCGGACTTTCAACTGAAAGCGCTATTTTGAGTCTCAAGCATACAGTTCAATACTATGTAGATCGCGGGACGCCGGTGTACGCCTGCTTCCTTGATCTCTCCAGAGCTTTCGATCTTGTCTCGTATGATGTGCTCTGGGAGAAAATGGCAAACAGGGGTATACCCGCGGAAATATGTGGGCTATTCCAGTATTGGTACGGCAACCAGACCAATCACGTGAAATGGTACGGTACGCTCTCTGAGCCGTATAGTTTGGAGTATGGGGTGAGACAAGGAGGTCTGTCGTCTCCCAGGCTCTTCAATCTCTACGTAGATGACCTCATAGTGGGACTCAGCAGCATGCGTGTCGGATGCAGTGTTGGTGGTGTTAGCATTAACAACATCAGCTATGCGGACGAGATGGTGCTGCTGGGTCCGTCTGCGGGGTCAGTGGGGAAATTGCTTGGGACTTGTGAAGCCTACACGGGTAATCTATGGGTCAATTACACCAAAAGGTCGCTAGATGCCCTGCGCGTCCAGTATAATAATGCCTTCAGGATGTTGTTGAGACTACCTCGCTTCTGCAGTGCGTCGGGGATGTTCGCGCTATCTCGTACCGACGGATTTCACGCGATAGTTCGCAAAAAAAGTGCCTAATTACTCAGGAGAGTGAGAGATAGTCGCAACAGCATCCTGATAACTGTAGCGGAGAGCTATGGCTCTCCAATTGTAAGATTTCTTGTGCAGAGAGTAATTGGTACTAACACTAGATAATAAGTTATTTAATATTCGGATCTTTTAGTGTCCGAAATAAAATAAATAATAAAAAAATAAAATAATATTTGCGAGGTTGCCAACTTTCTGAATAGGTATGCCCTCTTAATAATGTTTTCTTTTTAGTTGTCAGTCAGTGTCTATAAATAAATATAAGAATTTAAAATTTTAGTGGTCCTAGAGGAACTTGTAATAAAAAAATGTTGACTTTCAAATAACCGGTGGAAGTTTACCGTATTTTTATGCTAAAAAGTGCTATGTATAAAAAGCTTAACGTGAAAGGCTATTTTTAATTCTTAGGCTATAAATTATCCGGGGCTGCGGGACTGTTCCGGGGCTGCGAGACTGTTCGAAAGAGATACCGCGGCCCCGGAACGTTAAGGTCGAGGAAGGAACATGGATGGTTTTTAGTCAGTAAAAGTCTGACACTCCCTCCCGCTTCGCCCAGAGTTGGAGACGTCATTTGATGATTTCCCATCCGAAAAAAAAGGCTATAAATTATTTTGATAGATATTATGCTAATTAGCTGCGTTATCACAATTTTTGCAGACGAAGTCGTGGGCAATGTGTTAGTTTAATTTACGGTATGTTGTAACACAACGTTACAGCAAGGTAGGTACAATTGTTGACAAAAGCATGCACTGACTAGCACATTGTGTTTGTACCGTCGAAAACTAAAGTGTTTGTTATTTTTGTAAGAGCGTAACAAAGTAACAGTACCAGTTGGCTAGTATTTTTTTAGAACCTTGTTGTTCTATCGGTTGTTATCAAATACATTTTTCTTTTTACTTTTTGCTATGACTAAAATGTTCTGTTATTTATTGAAACGGAATACGCTTTAAAATAAATAAATATCTGCTTTAAGTTGTAAAAAGTTATTTGCATTCTGAAATATTAGGTACAATACAATATCTCCATGCTACCAATATCCATTTTATCGATATCGTGTTTGTGTATTCAATATTTATTATTCCTAAACAAACTGTAACTGGGTTGTGGAGGTCAGATAGGCAGTCGCTCCATGTAAAATACTGGTATTCAGCTGAATCCGGTTAGATTGGAAGCCAACCCCAACAAATTTGGGAAAAGGCTAGGCAGATTATGATTGTTCTAAAATTACTTATTTTACCCGGAAGACGTTGCGTTAGAAGACCTCCCACTAAGTGGTCAGATGACCTGGTGAAGGTTGCGGGAATCCGCTGGATGCGCATGGGACAGGTCAGTGTGGCGACACTTGGGGGAGGCCTATGTCCAGCAGTGGACGTCTTTCGGCCGAAATGATGATGATGATGATGACTCGTTTTATGGTTGTTGTGCAAAATATAATATTGTCTTTAAGTAAGCCATCAACTTTTTGTTAGGTAATTCAATGAAACCTCGTACGCAACGCTATGTAAAAAAAACGGCCATCTGCATGTTGTACTCGCGCCCCAAGGATACAATCAAACTGTTTATTAGTGATACACAGGTTATAAATATAAGTCTTACAATATACAGTGATACTTCCGTATAATCTTATTACTCAATTGTACGTATTATGTTATTTAAACTACATAATTACGGATTTCCTGTACATGTGCTGTATGGCATTGCTTCTTGCCAAATTTCATGACTTTATGTCAACGGGAAATACACTAAGGTTTTGATTCCCATAAGAAATCAAAATATGCGGCATTCCTTGGATCGAATTGACTCACTTGATTGTTTTTTGCACTGCTCCAATGCGTAGTAGATCTGAGTATTTGATATTAATTTCAGCTTCATACCTCCACGCGTTCCTTAGAAAAAGGGTCTTGAAAAACAGACAACCTTACGGGAACTGTGTCGTTTTTGTCGACTACGGTACGGAACTCTTAAATGTACTCAAAATTATTTGACTTGCTAGCCAACCCCGATATACGAGTACCACCCAGTTTAAATCTCAAAACACAACCTCCTAAAAACTGACGTAGATCGTATTTCGTTCCGTCGACCCTCGGCAAATTCCGTAGAATCCAGCCAAAATAATATTAGGTTCCAATTGGCCGCTGGATCGCTGGATTGGCGGAAAGCGAATTTCATTGAATTTCCATACCAATGTGATGGATGGAGATTTTCGCAGAAGTTTGTTAAAGCTTAAACTGTGGAAACTAAACTGTGGTTTATTTGTACTTCTAAAGGCTTTGGATTAGATAACATTGTAGCGTTTCTCAATAAACGATGTGGGCTGACTGGAAATAGTAGTAGGTAAAATAAAGACTTAATAAAGAGCAGTACGATTTATTTTTGAAAGCAATTTATTTCAGGTAGGAACGGAAACCGATTTCATTCTGTGGGCAAATCTCACCAGAGCTAGCTAGAGATATCGTAGTACGCAATTATGTGCTGGGAAACAAAGGTACACTCTTTTTTCATTTACTCTCATAGTGCGATGGGATGGAAACCCAATACGACCGGAGACAAATATACCTAATGCATATGATTGGCCTTCCATAAAAAATAACCGCAATTGAACTATCATTAGATGCCAATGTTCGGGTCGTATTTTAAAGTATCTTAATACCACTATTCATCAAGGAGCGACAGCCCACATAAGTAACAGTCACATTAAAAGACATTGCCGAACTTTTGGACTCAAGATGCGAATATTTTCAAGACATTTCCTTAAAAACTCAATTGGATGTACCAGGAATACATAAAACTGCAATCAATACAAGCTTCCTTCCGTTACAAAACAAACAATAAAAACCCTTATAAACACCCAGTTTAAAACAGATTGTAATTTGCTCACGCCAGTACTCTGTGATGTTTGCTGTTCAAACAAAGTGAGGATCGAGTCCCACAAGCTCCTTCAATGTACTAGGTACGTAATAGCTCTTCGATTTTCTGAGTGCCTAGTACTGTGGTTTTCACTATAGGATTTATGGTTTGTTCTAGTGTCTAAATAGTAGTTGTTCTAATATAGTAAGATCTACCAGACTGGACTAACAGCTTATCGTGCATTTCGGTCCACACGTAGATTCTATCGCTGTTGGAAATGATTGACCACCCATCTGAGATAAAACCTCAGCAAACGTCGCACAAGACGATTGGAATGGTATCACAATTTTCCTATTTTCAATGTTTTCTTCCATCTTCTTGTCTTCTTGATCTTTCCTTACTGTTGCATCTCTAAAAAATAAAGCAACAACCTCCTCTCTACTTTAGGGTTCCGCAAACATTTCCGAAATAAAAGGATGATGATACTGTAACGATATTCAAATCCGGAACTCAATACCTGTGCGGTACCGTGGATCATCCGTCAAGTGCCGTCATATATTTGATTTATCCTTGTTTGCTCACGCCTTCTTATATAATATACTAGCTGTACCCGCGCGGTTTCACTCGCGTGTTTCATACGTTGGTGTTTAAGGCGCTACCCCAGGCAAAAGCCGTTTTTTGTGCAGTTTTTTGGAGCCAACTCCTCTTTATCCAAAAGAAATACCAACTAATAAAAATACATTAAATTTCTACATATTCTTAGACTGCAAAGTGGTAGATTTATTTTTTATTTTAAGTCTCATAATGTGTAATAAATCCCCTCACAATGAAACCACAAAAATGAGAAAAAAATATTTATAACATGCTTCTTCTCGTAAAGTTAACATTATTTTGATTTGCTTCTTATACTAATGGATAGACAATTTAATAATGAACATAATGCTAGTTTTTTTTTTTTTTCAAAAGACGGAAATTTGATTTTGTAAAGAATAAAAATCACTAATTTCGCACTATTCGACCCGCAGTGACTGACGTAAAAACCACTTTGTAGTGCAAGCTGATTAGAACTTTATTCTAATAGTATTTCAAACGAAGTTTGAATCACCACAAATAGAGTTGCTAATTTTGCCTGGGGTAGCGCCTTAAAACAGCAATAAAATACCATCCTGAAACACCTCAAACTCAAATGGAAATAGTTCTCCCGCTGCCATGACTTCACAGGCGGTTCCGTAGGTGCCATGGCAAGACATTTCAGTAACGTATTTACGCGTCGAACAATAAACAGCTCTTGACCGCTCCTGGGCGAAAGGTTGAAACCTTTCCCAGTTGTAAGACACGTGGCGCACATTGCTGGCTCGAACACGTGGCCCAGACAGGCGCATTACTTTGTGTAATTTATATCATCACCACTGCTCTCAAAACGGTGAAGGAAAACATCGTGAGGAAACGAAAGGAAAGGAAAGGCATGTCTTAGAACCAAAAATTCGAAGACATGTGACATCTGCCAAACCGCACTGGGCCCGCGTGGTGGATTTGCCCATACGCAAAAAACGCGCTTTCACATTCAAATTGGCCAACGGAATTAAAACATCAAAATGACCTTCATTGAAGTTTCCTGAGAATCGGATTATTTTTACTCCCTGTTTGTCCCTTGAAGGTTTGAAACACCTGGAACTCAAATGGCAATAAGTCTCCCGCTGCCATGAGTGATGCACTAAATAGGATAGAGTAAAAATTAAAATACGAACATAGGTATTCAAGGACACCTTTTCTAGTAAGAACGATCAATACTAAAAAACCTATATAAGTGTGAAATACACAATAAGTAATTCGCAAAGAAATAGACATAACAAAATTCCAACCAGGAAATAGGTAAGAACACAGTAAAATGATTATCCTCCAATTTAAAATTACTAAGTGAAACATACCAAAACGAAGACAAACCAAACAACGATGATGTCAAATATTTCAACGCAAATTAGATAGTACCTACAGCAAAATATCGCAGAATAGAAATGAGCTTGATCGTGTATCGCTTGAGTTCGTTTTTTGAAACGTTTTTTTCTTACCTTTCCTCAGACGTCTGCATACTGAAAAATACTGGCCACATAGAAATTGGAATAAAAACTTTAAAACGTTATAGAACCTCATTGCAATACCTTTTAGCAGACGCCTGCATATCACTGAAACATACTGGCCACCTAGAAATTCCGCTTAAAAACTGAAGATAAACCTCAAGGAACTTCCAAATTCTTATTTCAATGTAAAATATGCATTAACGCGTTGTCGTAAAATGCAATTTGGATCTATATCGGTTTCCGAATTCTAATTTCAATGTAAAGTATGCAATAACGCGTTGACGTAAGATTCAATTTGGATTATTAACTTTTTCCATACAAACATTAAACACCCTTATTTATACCCTTAAGGGCTGAATTTCGTAAAACCTTTTCTTAACAAGTATCTAGAAGCCGAAAGGAACATTCAAGCCCACATTCATGTCTCTAACTTTAAAAACATAGGACTTTCATACAAACTTTGACACCCCTTTTCAACCCCTTGGGGTGCGAATTTTAAAAAATCCTTTCTTAGTACGCGCCTGCACCCCCTAGAGAGTGCTTGTGCCAAATTTGAGTCCTTACGGCCCAGTAGTTTCCGAGATTTCGTGATGAGTGGTCAGTGAGTGGACTTCTCCTTTATATATATAGATAAACACCCTTATTTATACCCTTAAGGGCTGAATTTCGTAAAACCTTTTCTTAATAAGTATCTAGAAGCCGAAAGGAACATTCAAGCCCACATTCATGTCTCTAACTTTAAAAACATAGGACTTTCATACAAACTTTGACACCCCTTTTCAACCCCTTGGGGTGCGAATTTTAAAATATCCTTTCTTAGTACGCGCCTGCACCCCCTAGAGAGTGCTTGTGCCAAATTTGAGTCCTTACGGCCCAGTAGTTTCCGAGATTTCGTGATGAGTGGTCAGTGAGTGGACTTCTCCTTTATATATATAGATTGACTTTTCTTCACTGAAAATATAAAGCAATTTTGCTATAGACTGTTTTTGGGATCTTGTATGAGTTGGTTACTGATTTGAAAGTGAACAAGCATTTGCATGGTTCGAATACTACCACTAAAAAACCAGACTAGGTACTAAAAAATCACGTTGAATTTTAAATGGGTTTACAGGGTCAAATCGACTCCGTTATTTTGAAGTCTGTTAAAATGTAGCCAGGCCGTAATAAGGAATCGATTAGCACGTCATTCATTAAAATCAAACGAATAGTTTAAGAAAACGTCATTATTCATGATATTAGTGATTTTAACATAAATAACAAAATGTTCGCCCCCTTTGCAGCCCATAAAGGATTGAAATTCTATTAACGCTTCCAACTACACCCCTAGAGAAGTGTTTTATTTCTTATTTTGTTTTCTTTTTACTTTCCATACACCAGTTCATACCTATTTTTAACCCTTTGGGGGTGGAATTAAGCGCTGAGACACGTATAAATTAATTATCAATCGTCAGCCTAAACACAAAATTTAAAAATCCTAACTTTAAAACTGACGGATTTTCATAAAAACTTTCTTCCCCTTAGGGGTTCAATTTGAGATACCGCGGCCCCGGAACGTAAAGGGCGAGGAAGGAACATGGATGGGTTTTAGTCAGTAAGAGTCTGACACTCCCTCCCGCTCCGCCCAGAGTGGGAGAAGTCATTTGATGATTTCCCATCCCAAAAAAAAAAAAAAAAAAAAAAAAAAAAAAAAGGGGTTCAATTTCAAAAAAATCCTTCCTTGTTCTTTGTGGAAATTATAAAGGAAACCACTGTGCAAAGTTCAGGTTTCTAGGTCCAAGAGTTTGGGCTGGGCGTTGATCGGCCGATCGGAATGGTGTGACACTTTTTCGTGCGTGCAGCCGGTGTTCATCGATTTATAAGACTAGACTTCATCACGTCAAAAAAAATATCCATACGAATTGATGACCTTCTTCTTTTGGAATTCGGTTAAAAATACTCAAACGATACTTGTTGCCCAAAAGAAACAGCTAAGTTAAAAAAGCATACTTTTGTAAAACAAGCAGCTCTCCGCACAATAAATACACGGTGTATATTATTTCCCTTATTTGTATGCTAATTCAGTTTTATCGCGTCGCAAAATTCACGTCACCTCGCTAGGAGCGTTTAAAGATCATTTTGTTTAATTTAAAATGTTATTATTGTTTCTGTAAAGGTATTATGAGTACAATTTTGTGTTTGCCGTGTGTTGTTCTCATTAAAATTGTGTAGAACACATTCTTAGCAAGTTCTAGTGTCATTTAGGATGGGATATTCGAAAGGATGTGCTTAGAGGCTTAGAGGGTTTGGTCATGTGGAAAAGATGAGTGAAAGGCGACTAGCAAAAGATATTTACAAGATAGATATGAGTGGCAACGCCTGGAGGGGAGGCCCTAGAAGGAAATACACTGACATTAGTGAGGTTCTTTAGTAAGGTCAGCTGCGTAGTACTTGCGGGAGTGTATGATCAGGTGTACGAACGTGGACGAAGCAAAAGGAGTATGTAAGGAACGTAGCAGGTAGCATTCTGTGGTTTCTGCCACAAGGAAAAAGGCGTGACAGTTTATGTATGTATTCGAAAATAGTACCTATTATATCACAATTATTGCAGACGATGTCGCGGTTGATGTGCTAGTTTTAACAATAAAATGAAGAATCCAATATGTTCTTAAACAAAGTGTAGTAACAATTTAGGAACTAGTCACAAAAGACATAAAATATCAATTTATAATACAATACCCAATAATTAATAAAGCTTATTTATTTATTTCTTTATGTACACACAAAATGCTTAACAGGACATTACATTAAGATAGAAGAGCACAAAGATACTACTTATTTCACTAGGAATCACTTCCAGCAGACCTGCGAGAGGAAAGTTGGAAGCTTCTATTTTATATAAATTGTTAAATATAACAACATTTCAGAATTACCCAAAAATACATCTAAGGAACTAGCTGGAAATATAGATGGGTCATGTGTGAGACTGCATCGTTGGTCAAGTTGTCGCAAGCGCTACTGAGGATGAAGTCCTGGGTTCGATTTCCGGGACGGGCAAAGTGTTATTGTATTACACACATCAAAAGTGTCTAGGGATCAAGCATTTTTATGCGGATTTCTTGAGATTGAGATGTGGTTTTGTGTGTTTTCTGATGAGTCTCGTTTTAGTATGAGACCGGATACAAGACGTATACGATACTGGAGAACCCCTGGACGCCAACAGCGATCAAAATCCTGCCAGGAAGTCCATCCTTTTAGTGGTGGAACCATCATGGTATGGGCGGGTATTTGGATCGGCGGAAGAACTGAGTTGATTTGGATCAGAGGCAACCTCAACGCTCAAATTTATGCTGAGACGATTGTATCAGACGTCATCGTTCCTCTACAAGTGCAAATCGGTCCCTTATTTCAGTTAATGCATGATAATGCACGACCGCACACCGCAAGAGTTGTAAGACAGACTCTCGCCGCAGCTATAACATCAATGTCCTGCCCTGGCCTGCTCAGTCGCCAGACTTGAACCCGATTGAGCATGCATGGGATATGCTACAGAGAAGAGCTCTGCCGAATATGGAGGGTATCCAGTCGCAAGAAGACCTTTTTTTGTTGTTGCAACGAACATGGGCGGCCATTCCACAGCGTGATTTGGATGAACTCATTTTGAGTATGCCAACGGATGTTCTTGTGTTGATAGTGTTCGCGGTAGAAACACGGATTATTAATTGTTTAAGTTACCCAATAAAATTTTAAAGAAAACTGTTATTTCAGTCTTTTTTTCGAACTTTAATGTTAGTGGTTCAAATGTCAAAAATCCCTTTATTAGGAAAATGGCAAATTTCTTTATTAATGCAAAGGTGACTTGGTTTATCGTTACTGTGACAAACGAAAACACTTAATTTGATGAATCCTTAAAGAAAATTTTAATTAATATCAATCAGGAGAAAAGTTATTGCAAAAATATATGTTGATCCCTAGACACTTTTGATGTGTGTATTTGTGCCCGGTTGATGGAAATAAGCTAAATGCGAAATGTGGGTGTAGGATTACATATACCTCTACCTAACAGTGGCGAAGGGTGAAAATAGTGTCAGGGGAAGCAAAAGAAAAAAAAACCGGCCAAGAGCGTGTCGGGCCACGCTCAGTGTGGGGTTCCGTAGTTTCCCGTCCGTCACAATAAGTGTTCAATCCAATCCGATTTTAATAATTATTTTTTTGTTTGAAAAAAGATACGTTCAGGATAATAAAATTAAAAAAAAAGTTCAGGATATAAATATGTAAAAGAAGTTAAAAAAAATGCTTGCATATACGATTATACTACAAACTTAGTCCAGAAATTATTTTGTACAACTTTTTGTCTTTTTTGTACAAAAACTGTTGTTTCCATCCCAGTTCAAAATGATTTTCCTAGAAAGTCCTTATAAAGTTCTACTTTTCAGATTTTTTCATATTTTCTAAACTTATGGTTCAAAAGTTAGAGGGGGGCACATTGTTTTTTACTTTTGGAGCGATTATTTCCGAAATTATTGACATTATCAAAAAATGATTGTAGTAAACCCCGTATTCATTTTTAAATACCTTTCCAACAATATATCACACGTTAGGGTTGAAATTAAAAAAAAAATCACTTCCCACTTTACATATGGGGGGCTACGCTAATAAAACGTTTTTTTCCAATTTTTATTTTACCACTTTGTTTGCGTGATTGATACACATATTGGTACCAAATTTCAGCTTTCTAGTGCTAACGGTTACAGAGATTAAGCGAGGACGGACAGACAGACATGGCGATACTATAAGGGTTCCTAGTTGACTACGGAACCCTAAAAAAGAGAATTGTTTTTTTTTGCTTCTGTTAACTTTTTTCCCCATGTTAATTTTGACTTCATTTTCGTTATCAGCGACACCAAAAACCACGGAAACATCATCATCATTTATCCCCCTTTTTAAGCCATCGGGGTAGAATTATCAAAAACGCTGAAACACGTACCTATAAATTAATTTTCAATCGTCAGTCTAAACACAAAATTTAAAGATCCTAACTTTAAAACTGACGAACTTTCATATCAATTTCCATCCCCTATTTAACCCCTTTAGGGGTAGAGTTTCCAAAAATCCTGTCTTAGTGGATACTTACTTTTTACAAAGAACACATCCTCCAAGTTTCATGTCTCTAGGACCAGCGGTTTGGGCTGTGCGTGGATATATCACCCAGTCAGTCAGTCAGTTTACCATTTTAATATATAGATTACCATCCCGCG
Source organism: Xestia ashworthii (assembly GCA_950022955.1). Taxonomy (NCBI): domain Eukaryota; kingdom Metazoa; phylum Arthropoda; class Insecta; order Lepidoptera; family Noctuidae; genus Xestia; species Xestia ashworthii. The sequence goes on from OX465572.1 coordinate 9,200,458, forward strand.
ACATGTAACGTGTGTGCTTTTGTTAACGGGCTGCGATTAAATTATGAAAAAAACAGAACCTGCCCATTTTATTATTGATTCGGGTCGAGAATCATAAGCATAGATACCTCCTTTACGCAAAGCGCCACCTTGTATCATCATCATCATCATCATCTCAGCCGAAAGACGTCCACTGCTGGACATAGGCCTCCCCCAAGTGGAGGAGAAGAAGACTTCCTCCTCCACCTTGTATAACCGAAATATTTAAAGCAATAGATATTTCGTTGAAATCTTTATGTAAACACCAAAACAGCGGAAAATTCTTCGAAATATACTCGCTCTTAATCTACACAGCAATTAAAACAATAACCCCCAAATTGTATTCCCTATAGACCCTTTTATTTAGCCATAAACGTGGTTTTTAATCTTTTTCCCTCTGTTTAATATTAACCCCTTTGTGGGGATTAAGTGGTTAATAACTACGCGTTTTTGAGGGTTTTCTTGTAAACGATTTGAGGTTAATGTTTTACTTTTAAGAATTATAAAGGGTTATGTTTAAGCGTTTGTGAAAATAAGTATTCAAAAGTGTTTTTGTTGGTTTTGTAATGAATATTTAGGGTGCATGGCTTATTAAGTTGGACAAACAAGGTGAAGCGATGCTAGCCGCGGTTGGACTGGGGATGGTTGGTCGTCTTCGCGGTGACCTGAATAGTTATTTAGATGCATCGGCCCAGTTGACCATTTGTCGATGTTTGACTGCAACCAGTCGTACCATGGATTCTCTCATTTATAACTTAATTTTAAACCATCTTTGTGTACTAAACTTAGGTTGTATGTGTAACGGGGCACCTGTTTGGGCCGATAGGGCCACCAAAGGAGCGGTGCGATGTAAATTGCTTCAAAGACAGCGTTTGGCTTTTATATTCTCATGCAAAGCGTATAGTACGGTTATTACTGAAGCCTTACTACCGGTATTTGCAGGTGTACTTCCAGTCGATCTTGAAGAGCAGCGACAGGCTGCAATGTACAATATATATAGCGCGCGTGAGACCACGGACGCAGACTTTTTGCTTTGTGCTACGATTTCAAGATCCACAGACCGACGCGCGACGTCTGGAAGTAACTTTTGTCTGAATGGCAATGTAAGTGGGACAATTCCATCAAGGGCCGACACCTCCACCAGTTATTTCCATCCGTTCGTGAACGGCTGACCAGGACATGGCTGGAGGTTGATCACTGTGTTACCTAATTTCTCACAGGTCATGGTAACTTTAAGAGTAAATATTTTCCTTCAAGCTTGTTGACTCGCCTTTTTGTCAATGTTCCACATCTGACTGCGATTATGAAAAAACAACACATCACATTTTATGGGAGTGGAGTCTTTTGCAGAATTAATGCAATATTATGTTGGATAGTGTCGGTTACATCCGGAGTTATTTACTACACGGACCTTGTGGTAACTAGAACACCGTGCGTTCAAGCGTTTTGCCATACTTATTATTGGAATCAAATATAACAAACAGCTCACAACTTATGACCCATTTGATTAATGTTGATATTTAATTGGGATGTTGTAAACGTCCCTTTGTGCCTATTGGCCTTGTTTCGTTCTGTCTCCTGCTGATATGGAGGGAAGTGGAAATTACAGTTTTTTCCTACTCCTCCGCTATACTTTCTGATTCATTTCGTTGCGGGATGCAAGACTGTTAAATTCATTCTCTGGGACTTCGTCGAGCTTCATTGTCTCGGCGCTTTTCTGGTGGTCGCCGCTGTTGATTCTGGCTTTCAGGAGTTACAGTGGTTTGGGCGTGTGTGGCGGGCTTGTCCCAAAAAAAAAAACGTCGCCCCATGTAAACCACTGGTATTCGGCTCTCTCCGTTTTGCCCGGAAACCGACCCCAATGTACATTGGAAAAAGCTCGGCAGATCGTTATTAACATTTCCTACAGACTTTGACTGCATTGTTGGTCTAGGTTGGGCAAAGCGTTATAAGTTTTTTCCATTAGGAATTTCTCAATATCAGCCACGGAGCCTGGATTTGTGCCCGGTTGATGGCAATAGGGTCACTCCTATTACATGGGACTTAAACGTAACTGGTGAAATGTGGGTGTACTATTAGGTACACTACTGCCTTACCCTTCAAGGATTATAGGCGTGATGTTATGTTTATGTTATTTCTTATGGAAAGTTAAGGTGTGATGATGTTTTTTTTTCTTTACCTGTTCTCATTTTCAATTCAACACCAATAAACTGTTTATCGTCACATTAAAAATTACTCCGTTTAGACATAATATATCATAAAGAGAGGTATGAAATACAAGCCGTAAAATAAATGGATTTATGACTCTCGTAAAATGCTGAATGAATTTCCAACGAACTTTTACTACTGTATAAGCGTATGCAGGAAATTTTATCACGTTTAGTGTTAGACTATGGTTTATGTATAAAATAACAAACTCGACTGGTGACCAGGAAATTGTGTGGAAATCGTGCATCGTTCGGCTGAGTTCGTTATTGCTCATAATCGTCAGCTGAGTTCGCATAGTGATGTGTTGGCGATGCGTAATGTATGAATATCTCCTAGATCCTTGTCTTCCTCGTAGCATGACCACCGTAGAAACGATTCTCTTCGAAGAAAGAATCGACACGATGACATATTTATTTTTCGTTCATCGGTCAGGCGGAGTCATTTTGTCGATTCTTACTTCCAAGAAACCCGTGTCTACGGTGGCCATGTTACGCGGGCTGGTAGTTGTAACAGGAACCGTGGGGTGTAGGAGACCGACGAAACCCTTCGTTGTCCCCAAATAGAAGACATCCATGAGGATTTCCTCACGGATACAAGGGCTCGTGGAAAAATAAAGGTGATGTCGCGAGAATATTTTAGAGCTTTAAATGTGTAAGTTTAAAATGAGTATGATGAATAATTGTGTCCATGATGAAATGAGTATGATATTGTATTGTAATGTAAAACGGGCAGGTGTCCGCAACTCCACGTCAAAGCGCATTTTGCGTATGGGCTATATAATCCACCACGCGGGACCAGTGCGGGTTGGTAGATATCACATGTTTTCGATTTTTTTGTTCTAGAACATGCCGGTTTCCTCACGATGTTTTCCTTCGCCGTTTTTGAGAGCAGTGGTGATGAAATAAATTACACAAAGTAATTTGCCTGGGTTCGAACCCACGACCTACTGTTCGTAAGTCGTGGCCGCCACCACTGGGCCACCGCTGCTCTTATGCGAGTATGATATAATAACGTACCAGCAAATCTTGACAAAAATCATAGACTCCGGACAAAAGTTTGCCAAAGCAAGGAACACCTGTTTAGATGAAGATTCATATCTATGAATTAGAAGAATCTAGACTCATCTGACTCTGCCCTGGAGTGTAGGTGTTGCCGAACAAAAAAGATCGGACATTTGATATCGTGTCCTGCCTGCCCTGTTGCGTTTGCACATCACAGGAGCTGATGGATGCTACTGAACGAGCCAGACTCGTCGCCAAATTTTGGGCTGATTCAATTTAAATTGTCATGAACACGTTAAGGACAATCATAAACTACGCAATCACAATAATTTACTTATAAAACACTAGGTAGGTGGCCCACACACCCACGAGTTGCAATTATTAAAAGCAAAGAGCACCGCCAACAAACAAGTCGCATTAATTTAAAAGTTATTATTACCCTCCCTCCCTACCCCTCTCTTTGTACAGCCAACGGCAAAAAACATTTCGGTATTTCAATAATTAAACGACGTAGAACCGAATCGTTTTGCGTCAGTTCACACAGAGACGCGAAGCAACGCGACGCGGCGCGACGGTACTGGAAGAGGCCAGTGATTTCGCTGCGCCACACGCACACGCCGCCGCCGCATTGCAATTAAATGTATATGTCACCGTAAAATTGTCAAATACGTTATATTACAATATAACGTGTATCTCTCTAGCGATATTGTAAAGTCTCGAATTATTGTCAACTGAACATACGGAAGTATCTCTTGCCCCCATAAACGGGACTTGGGGCACCCCCCGTTAGGTTAGTTAGGTTCCTTTAAACCCTGCACTCGGAAACCCGCGAAGCGGGGCTCCGTCGACTACGCTTTTTAGGGGAATATGAAGTGTTTTAAGGTTAGGTTATATTAATCGATATTTCTCAGGAATGGTACAGTATCTTTTCATGAGAGTGGTACCACTGGGCAAGGGGGACCCCTCCTTCACTCCACACCGCGTGAGTTGACTACCATCGCATGCATTTCACGAAAAATAATGCGTTTTATTGTAAGCAGTATGTTCGTTTGACAATAATTCGAGACTTTACAATATCGCTAGAGATATTACAATATAACGTATTTGACAATTTTACGGTGACATATATATTTTTCGTAAATAAAGTTAAAAGTTATAAAGTAGTAGTAAATATTTTGAGTTGCTCTATGCGACTACGCTCTACGCGTCGCGTCTCGGTTTGAATTGACCCAAACCTGTATTGGGTCAGCAGATTAGCTTTTCCCAACAATGTTAGGTTTGGCTTCCAGTCTAACCGGAAGAAGTTGAATACCAGTATTTTACATGGAACGACTGCCTATCTGACCTCCACTTCCTGTTAGTACTTATAAAACCCCTTGGCACAACTGGTTGTCAGATTTTCTGGCGACTAGTAACGAAAGTCAAAAATCTAGAAATTACAACCAAGGTTCGTTGGCCTTGGTGGAAAATAATGTTTTAACTAAAAAGCTTCTACAATCACTGCATACCGGTACCAATCATGTGGTTCGATCTGATCGACCCGAGCGGCTGTTATTATTTAGCCACGAACTCTTGTGGCTGAGTGTACCTCCCCATACACCACCAAGTAGTAGAGTCAAAAAACTTGGTTATTTGTTTTAAGCAAGGATTTTAGAGCCGTACAGGTGATTCGGTATTGGGAGTTGATTCTAGAAGCTTTTTAGTTAAAACATTATTTTCTCCAAAGAAAATTAAATAACATACCATCACGCTGTAATCCCCAAAGGGGTAGGCAGTAGTGTACCTAATAGTACACCCACATTTCGCCAGTTATGTTTAAGTCCCACATAATAGAGGGCGAGCCTTTTGCCATCAACTGGGCGTACATCCAGACTCCATGGCTGCTATTGAGAAATTCCATGGAAAAACTCACTATATAATAATATAACTCAACTTGCGACTCTACTTCATTTTTCTTTCCTATCGTTCCTCTCACAATACGACGTTTCTTTGTTCTTCGTCTCCCTCTTCATCCATCAATAATAAATATCGCTGGACATTACACACAGCGCCATCTAGTGCCACACTAAGCAAGGCTTGTGTCGTGGTCACCAGACAGTTGATATACTACATACCTATATTATTTTTGTTTGTAAATACATACTCATTATACATATAAACATCCATGACTCGGAAACAAATGTCCATGCTCACCACACAAACATTTGCTCCTACGACATCCTACATTCGAACCCGGGACCCTAAGAACGTAAGACAGCCTCACCACCACTACGCCATTTGGGTCGTCAATCGGTCGGTCGGTCAGCGGATTCTGTGTCATTGGGAAGTACCCTGTGTTATCGGTGTTGTTCGGCCAGGAATCTTATTGTGTGGATGCTCCAGGATGGGAGATCACTATCGCTGCGCCATTCGGGTCGTCAAACAATAACGATCACTCATTTATTCTTATGCGATTCGACCCTCCTCCACAAATGTCTATACCAGGACATTCCATTCTGATTCAACTTAACTGTAACTGGTGCACTAAACCAAAAACACCATTAAACTAAAAACAGTTAAAACTAAACTAAACATAGGTAAGTACAGCCTTCCATTACCTCAGTATTTAAAGCCCGCTTGCGTAGATAAGGCGGAACTAACCGGTGCTCGCTTGTAATTAGAAACCGTAAAGTTTCTGGACTAAGATCTAATGATAACCAGCTTTAAAATTGCTTCTTGAAACGTAGAGAATTGGGTTTATTTGTTGGCTTTTGTGGGGTTAAAATTGTGGGTTAGTTTTATTGGGGGGGACGTGTTAATGTCACCGTTTGTTAGCTGATGATGGAAGGGTTATGAATTTATGATTTTAGCTGTCTACGCATGTTTGTAAGATTTTATTTAGCTCTATAACAACTTAACTACTGAGCTAATTTTGCTGAACGAGGTGTCAATCGATTAATTCTTTAGTTCCAGGTGATGTAGGAACTAAGTCAATGTGACGCATTCTACATCTTCAACAAAAAAGTGGGGGTCGCTGAATCATTTTTTAAAACATCACATGAAAAAACTAGAAAATATATATATTTTGTATTACGGAACCTGTTCTGACATCTAACACTAATATTTAAATTCTGAATCTTCTTTAAATAAAAACCGCAGTAGCCCAACAGTCAGAAGATCGTCCAAAAGGACCACCTCATAGTGCGAGAAAAATCTCGCACTATGAGGTGGTATGAAGAACTCTACCTCCTCTATCATAAAGAGGTATTCCTCAGAGCGCACCTATTTCTAAGCGCAACCATCTAAGCGCAACCATCTAAGCGCACCTAAATCATTCCTCGGAGCGCCATCATTAGTTGCCCTCAAAAATTTAAATTTTTCATATAAAACATTTGTTTTGAGTTTCCAAAAACACGCAAGAGAAACAAATAGTAAACATGATCAATATACCGCTTTCAGTGTCAGTGATTTGTAATGACCATATCAGTTTAAAAACTTTATTTGCACCCTGTTCTTCATCCCTATAATGTATTGACTTCACCGCAAAGAAAAAACTGATATATTTTATCCGTAACCAAGATTTTAATTCGCGACCAACTAGTCTTGATACTTTAAAAGCAGACCACTTAGCTGCAACTATCGAGTATTCTTCTAATCTTCTTCATGTTTGTCCATGTTCTGTTTTTAATAAACTCTGCACATTGCTCAGGATTATTTATGGTAACTCTTTGAAATAAAACTAGTTTGTCATGATATTTTCTAAGGGTTTTGGTTTTGATGCTATTATAATGACGATGTAAACCGGGTATAAAACCGCTGGGCAAAGGTCTCAACACGATGTGCGACTGTGGATAGACGGCGCCGACGAGGCCGGTCTAGAAAGAGGTGGCGCAGGAGAAGAGTACCTGGAACGATATAGTGGAGGCCTTTGCCCTGGGCAAAGCCTGCTGGCAGTGAGACATACAAGGCTATTGAAAAAAATATATAAATAAGTACCTACATTTTTGGGGTAATCAAAAGGTAATCGTGATGTTTCGTTTACAAATACACGCACACACACTAGGCACGTACTCCAGAAACGCACCCGAAAAAAAAAAACAAAAAAATAAAAATGAAAAAAAAGGAAATAATGAAGAAGAGAGATGATGATTGATTGATGATTTTGTGTGTACATAAATAAATAAATAAATAATAAATAAATAAATAAACTTATATTGTCACTCACGGGATTTCTTCCGTGATTATTTATTATACCGAGCTTCTTGCTTGCATTTTTAATGTTTTTTTTTTTCCGATTTTGATTTCCCGAAAATGACAATATAAGTTTAGTTTTAAACCGTGAAAGCTTAAAACAGTGTTCAAAAATAAAATAAATACCTAGCAGAAGAAACGCTAGTAACAATAAAACTACCAAAAATAGCTAAACTACTTCATCCTTCAATCTTTTCTTCGAAACATTCAATGTAAAACAATGATATGCTAATACCAAACACAGGGCCGGACTAAATAATTCATGCCGTGCTCAGGGCCGAGCTGAGGTGAAGGGTGCAAAAAATATTACATTGCCTGTTTGCCTCGGTTCGCGGTAAAATCATGAATGTATTTTCTGGGAAAAAGGCATTGAAAATGTAACTCGTTCTATTTGGTTTTCATTTGTTATGTCAGAATGGGAAAATAGCTGTTGGGTGTTTTTGCTTTATGAAGCTCTTGGAGCATATGAATTTAGAAATTTTGTGTCAATCATTTCACATTCCTCCTCTTAAGGCGACTATAGGTGCTAAACGTGTTTTATAATGCCTAAAAGTATATAATTCACTGCAGTAAACCAAACCACAAAAAATATATTATATTCTTCAGGATATATGCTAGCATGATAGTGTTTTGAAAACATAATACTGTTCATTTTACTCCATAGGAAAAAATCACGAAATTATATCTAAAAATTTCTTTTAACGAGTTAAAAGGTTAAAACCATACTTAAATAAATGCGATCATTCTGATTTTTTGGCAAATAATTCTAAAAGCAACATAATTATTAGCATCATAGTGTTTTATTTTTTAGCCCGATCTATCTAATAGATTTTTTGTAAATCGATCGAAACCACTCATTTCGCACTATTCGGCCCGCAGTGACTGACGTAACAACCACTGTGTTGTGCCGATTAAAACTTTATTCTAACAGTATTTCAAACGAAGTTTGAACTACCGCAAATAGAGTTGCTAATTTAGCTCATGTAGTCGCCTTAATGAGTGTAAGGCGACTAACGAAAGGTATTTACAAGCTGCCGGGAGCGGACGCCCTTCAGAAAAGTCAGATGCATACTGCATAGTACTCGCAACTGGTGTGCGTGTATGGCCAGACGGAACAGATGGAACAGATGTATAAACGTGGAAGATGATAAAGGAGTATTAAGGATCGTAGCAAGTGGTGGTCTGTGGGTTCTGCCGATACCCATGGGAAAAAGGTGTGAGATTAAAAACACTAGCTTCTGCCCGCGACTTCGTTCGAGTGAATTTTTGATATCGCAACGCATCGCCTGCAAAACGGAAGCTTTTTTCCCGCTTGCAACATTTCCTATTGCTGCTCCGCTCCTATTGGTCATAGCGTGATGTTATGCAGCCTATAGCCTTCCTCAATAAATGGACTATTCAACGCAAAAAGATTTTTTTAATTCGAGCCAGTACTTCTTGAGATTAGCGTGTTTAACCAAACAATTAAACAAACTCTTCTGCTTTATAATATTAGTATAGATATAGATGCGGGACAGTCTTTGGGGACTGCCGAAAGAAGTAAAAAGTCGATACTAGTGCTACGACAAGCATACGGTACGGCCACGCCAGTTCCATGATTTTTGTTCACCCAAAAAGTGCTCAACGCGCCAAAAGAGGTTTTCACTTCAAAAACGAAGTCATGGTGTATTGCATAGCGCTTCTCACAGAAAGGAGGTCTGTATCCCGGCAGTGGAAAAAATACAGGCTAGTTACAGTTACGTTATATGTTACTAAATAATTAAGCGTACCTAGGTGTCAAATTAAATTTTTTCGAGACAAAAAGTCTGCCTGGTAGGTCGAGTGGTTGCAAGTGCGACTTCTGAAGGTTCGATTTTCGGGATGAGTAAAAATACCAAATAACCAATTATTTATAGATAGATTATTTTGATATCTCGATAAGGTCTCTTTTTAATTTCACCCCTAGTTCTGTATAGCGTTTTTAAGAAAACACGCTGTAGTAAGCTAAATAGTCTGCACACATTAAAATACTTTCCGATTTTAAAACGTACTATGACGTTTCTTTTTAAAATCAAAATGTAATAAACATTTTATTTAAATAGTTAACCACGAGAACCATCAAAAAGATTAATATTAACGTTACATTGATATTCACGATCATTTTAAGGTAAAATAGGCCATTAGTTAGACCAGGAGCTCGGCTACAGGAGCGCATAGCATCTGAATATTTCGTTATTCAAATTAATTGAAGTTTTCGTTCCGAACTTTCGATTCTTGTTTGTTTTTCTGACTCTAAGAATATGGTAATGTTGGGTAGGTTGCGACATTTGCTTCATCGTTTATTGTTAGGGATTCATTTTCAGATTATATAAGAACAAGACAATTAGGCTGTTAAACTATTTTGGCCAAAAAAAATATCATTATCATGAATACCTATTCCAAAGAGAAATTCTAAAGCAGCAAACACTTATGAATTTAATTTTTGGTCAATTTGCGTAGCAATTACTTTCCATGACTACAAAACGAACAACAGGCAATCAGTCCTGGCACCGACCATGCCAAAAAGGTAACCTTTTTATCAAGGCATTAACTAACCAAGACAACTTATTATAAGTTAGCTCATAAAAAGTATTGAAATTGAACATTAAATATCATCTAAAGCTTTCACGGAGTAAGTACTATGAGTTTCTGAATACAACATCGTGCTCGCAGACCAAAATCTGATGTCGTATTCAATTACTAGACATCGTGGGGTATTAGAAGTGTCAGAGCTAAACTTTTCAGTTTTAGTGAACTGAGTTCGTCAAAACCAAGAACTTTTAATAATGGATTACTTTCATTTTGAATATGTGACCAGTAAGTTGTGGGTTCGAACCCCGAAGGGCGCATTACTTTGTGTAATTTTTTTCATCACCACTGCTTTCAAAACTGTGTGGAAAAGTATCGTGAGAAAACCGGCATGTACTAGAAACAAAAAAAAATCGAAGACATGTGATATCTATCAATCCGCACTGGGCCCGCGTGATGCGGCCTGTGAAACATTATTAGGTTGGTGTGAATGATGATGATAAGAGTTTCACAATTGCTCATGGCTAAAAAAAATAACAACTGAACACTTTGAGCGGAGCAACGTTATAATACGTAAAACTTGATAAACACTATTTGACACAACGTTTAATCACGTCAGTAAAAAATATGTCTTTCTTCAAAGAACGTGTATAAACGGCTGTGGCTTATACAAATTCCTTCAAGCTACGTCATCGCGCCGTATCACTTTAAATTTTGGGACTGCTAGCGCCACTCCACGTTAGTTTTTTTGTGCACTTTATAAAGCTACTCGCACACATACATTCTAGTTACGCATACATTCGCAATGTCGACGTGTAGTAACGGTTGTGTCACATTTCATATTATCTTTGGTTGTATGAAAAACAAAACGTCATTAATCGTCATTTATTTTGTATGACAAAATAGTGCGCCGCACAACAAACATTTGAATACCCAGATGCTCAGCTGAAGGTGTTAAGCCATGTTTGCTTAGGTTGGTTCACTTTGGAAAGCTTGTTAAGCCATCATCATCATCATAATTTCAGCCGAAAGACGTCCACTGCTGGACATAGGCCTCCCCCAAGTGTCGCCACATTGACCGGTCCAGTGCGACTCGCATCCACCGGATTCCCGCAACCTTCACCAGGTCATCGGTCCACCTAGAGGACAATGATACAAAGACGAGATATGAGAAATTTAAAATTTCCATAGAAAATTTATTTTTCTTACAACTCTTGTTAAAATCAGTGTCCAATAAAAATTTATATTTGGGAACCTAGATATTCTTTAATTCAATCGAAATAAATACACACTACCATAAGAATATGTTTAATTTACAAATAATTTTGGTATTACGTTTGTTTGAAATACGTATGCTCCGCAGGCATCTTAAGCCCCAATTTGACACAAGTTAAATGTGATTGGATTAAAGATAAGTAAATAAGATAATAAGGTATAATAATAAGAAGTCAACAATATTAGCGTAAAGAGGCATGGTTTCGTTGTCATCGTTTTTTGGTTAAATGTCTTTTTATATTGATTACCAAGTAAACTATACACAAATTAATGCCATCTTTTACTTACAGATTAATGTATAGCTGTCAATTAAAGTTGAAATAAACTTTCCAAACAAGTTTTAACGAAAATTCTGAAAATATCATTTAAAAGTTTGCCAGTTAATGTATTTTGATGTCTATCAGTCTTCGCCATTTATAGGTAAATAAGAATACTGCGTTATTTAAGTTGGAGCCAGATAATAATTCACGAATTCTGCTGTGCTGTTCCACCTAGTATTTTACCAAGTGAATTACTAGTAGTTTGTGGTCAACCATCAGTAAGTAGAGAGACACCAACATAGGAAGAATAATAAATAGGAATTTTATTTTTTATGTTTTATTCTGTCTTTCAATGAGTTAAACATAGTAAATTAATAAATAATAAATAAATATCGCTGGACATTACACACAGCGCCGTCTAGTGCCACGCTAAGCAAGGCTTGTGTCATGGTCACCAGACAGTTGATATACTACATAATATACTTTTTGTTTGTAAATACATACTTATTATACATATAAACATCCATGACTCGGAAACAAATGTCCATTGCTCATCACACAAACATTTGCTCCTACCGGGATTCGAACCCGGGACCCTAAGAACGTAAGGCAGCCTCACTACCGCTGCGCCATTCGGGTCGTAACCGAACGGGTCGTAAATATTGACGTGACTCGTTTGCTTTGTTTTTATATTTGACTGGCTACATACTCAAGTAAAGCCTATAGCATGCTTATAAAAACAATAGACACCTTAAGTATTCGATGTTTTTTGTACTTAGTTATTTGATTTAGTATCTAGTAAATTGTACAATAATATCCTTTTTTTTATTAATTAGTACTCTTTTCCTCAGTACAAATAAAAATATACAAAAATGATGAGGAAAAAATCTACATCCTAGCTCCTAAACTAAGTTGATCGACAAAAAACGAGCCCTAATAATTGGTTTAATTTCCCTGAACATAAATCATTGTGCAGCATTCTATAATGATTCATTTGGGTCGAGTGTTGGTACAGAATGAACCAAATTGGTTCAATTTAACACTGCAATTAACAAATTGTGGGATGGAACGGTGTTCCTGTTATGTTTTTTTTTCGATTTTTCGATTAAGATGTATTCAGAGTATTGGGACTTTAAAGTGTTTGGTAATACATACTTCCTGTACGTTGTAATTATTTGGGATTGCATATTATTTGTCCCTCAATTTTTTAATTAAATGATAATTGTATGGCCGTTTCACTAAGACGTGATACCCAAAGCTTTTTTTTTCTACGACTAGCACTTCACCTGCGACTTCGTCCGCGAAAATTGTGATAACTCGGCTAATTTGCATGATATCAATATAATTTATAGCCTATGTTACTGCGTAAAGATGTAGCTTTCTTATAGTGAAAGAATTATTAAAATCGGTTGAGTAGTTTTTGAGTTAAATTGTAACAAAAAAAAATACGCACTTTCCTCTTTATAATGTTACTTTAGATTTTCAACTAGGGTTTTTATTAGGCAACAAAATACCAATTCAGATGTACGTGTATCTTCTTCTTCTGGAATCGATGACTCAGCAACCTGGAGAGCTTCGTCGTTGTCCTCATTCAACTTCTGGAGGGTGCAATTAGTTGTGAATGACGTGCAGGCGAGAAGCTGTGGGATATCCTGTGTTTGGGGTCCACAGTCGCATGGTGATCTAAGACTATGTGAATTGTACTCTAACTAACAAAATATAGTTTTACTTGATCATCTAAGAAGTTCATGTAGGTTTTAGTCAATGTTTTGAACTGTTATTATACAGTAAGTAAGTTGCAGACGTATAAATATGTTATTACCAATCTACTTGAATGAATGAAATTGTGAACCTAGACAATTATTCTCAGTGTTTCTCAGAAGAATATATTTCTTTATATTATAACAAAAAAATATGATGACTCACTGAATCGCGATATAAAAGTAATCTTTTAAAGATTGATGGAATTTGCACGAAAATCAGCAGGTGTCAGGGTTATAAGAACACAATTTTTATTCTAAGGCTTTAGACACACAACTAGTTGCTTCGCTAGGTTTGATGAACTGAATCGCAAAGTACCAGTAGCTGGGTGATCTATTTAGTCCTTTTACATCTACCCTAGCTACGTGGCTCAGCTGGATTTGTCTGTCTTCCAGTCTAACCGGATGCGGCTGAATACCAGTAATTTATATGGGGTGACTGCCTCTCTGACCTCCACAACCCAGTTTGTACTGGGTGATACGTCACCCCTTGGTAAGACTGGTTGTCAGACTTACAGGTCACTGTGCCTGTAACGTTTGCCAACGATCTCGTCACCCGACCGCACAGACAAGCGGTGTCTTGTGATCGAGCTGTGAAATGAGAGGCGTGTGATTTTTGAATTAAATCATGTCGCGGGTCCTGGTATTGTGAACAGGGCCTGAGGATCAAGCGAAGCACCTGTATGTCTTTGGAACTGCCTGCTTGGCAACCAGCAGTGAAACAAATGATAGGCGGGTGGTTCTTGACTCAAGTCAAGTCGCAACTTGCAAGTCGCAGGTCCTGGTATTGTGAACAGGGCATGAGCATCAAGCAAAGCACCTGTGTGTCTTCGGCCTAAAGGTGACTCTTTGTACAAAGGTGACATCTAGCTCTAATTATGCTTTTAGACGATTTATACTTTCCAATCGAGTGCTCTTAAGAATACTTTAAAGAATTTTATTTTCTATTACAATCTGTGTAATGGAACTTCAAAGTTATTCTTTAAAGCTCATTTAAATATAGGCACGTGATGGATTTGTATTCATTAATGTCAATATCGCTCCTTTTTAATGCCTTTTTCTTAGAAATCTACCTTCTGATCTTTCTTTCATTGCAAAACTAATCAAGTAACATCAGATATACTATAGTATGTTTGATGATTTTAAGAGATCTGATGAGTAATGATGATTTGATGAGTTTGATCTGTCAAGCCTCACCGTAGCGGTCAAACGCTATTTTGTGTCTACTTCGCTGACAGTGAATGATATAATTAAATACCAAGTGTATTACTGACACGAAGCCGTCAGCCAAGAATCCCATACATCCGACCGTCCAAAACGACTTTCATTTTTGTGGTTTAATTTAATCACGTTTTACGGTAGGATTCATTGCAATCAAAACATAGGGCTGATGAACGCATTGAATATAGTACAGGGGTCAAAGAGGTATTCAAAGTAAAGTCAAAGTAAAGTAAAAACATTGAAGATTTGTATTAAAAAAAAAGCAAAGTGTCAACCCGCGATCATGGCGCTTGCAACAGCGTCGAAATATCGGGAGCTCAAAATAATAAATTATAATCACGGAAGATATCCCGTAAGTGACAATATAAGTTTAGTTTTAAACCGTGAAAGCTTAAAATGAATAAATAAATAATAACAATAATGTGAAGCATTTCGATTGCAATTCGAGTTTTAACTTCAGTAAAGCCATCTTGTATGTCCATTTAAAAAAATAAGATGGCTTTACTGACGGTGTTAGAACTTAACATTATTTTGGCGCCTTCGCACAACAAAATTGAACAAACATTTAAACTAAAACTAGCACCTAAAACACACTATAGATCCACTATGACAACTTAAAACGTATCTAAACCCTCACCAACCTTGGTTGGCATGCCACCTGATGCCTTATCACTACTGAACCCTTTTCAAAGCCCACGCTACTACTTACCTCAAAGAAGCTAGATACAGAAGGTCGGCTCCATAAAAGAGGCGCACGCAAACATAGACGCGATATCAAACAAAAGACAGTTGCGAGTGCGCTTGCACTCGCTGTACGTGAAGCGTGTCTATGTGTGCGTGGAGATCTCAAACAAATTTCAGTCGAGAGTGCGCTTGCACTCGCTGTACGTGAAGCGTGTGTAGGTGTACGTGGCGATCTCAAACAAGTGACAGTCGAGAGTGCGCTTGCACTCGCTGTACGTGAAGCGTGTGTAGGTGTACGTGGCGATCTCAAACAAATGACAGTCGCGAGTGCGCTTGCACTCGCTGTACCTACGTGAAGCGTGTGTAGGTGTACGTGGCGATCTCAAACAAATGACAGTCGAGAGTGCGCTTGCACTCGCTGTACGTGAAGCGTGTGTAGGTGTACGTGGCGATCTCAAACAAATGACAGTCGCGAGTGCGCTTGCACTCGCTGTATATCTAGCGTGTCTATGTGTGTATGGAGATCTCTAAAAAATTTCAGTCGCGAGTGTGCTTGCACTGGCTATACGTGAAAGTGTCTGTGTGTGCGTGGAGATCTCAACCAAATGACAGTCGCGAGTTTGCTTGCACTCGCTGTACGTGAAGCGTGTGTTGGTGTACGTGGCGATCTCAAACAAACCTCCGCAAACAGCGCGCAGCGGTGCCAGCCTTGTTGTGTGAAGCGAGCCTTCTGCACCATAACATTTAATGATAGCACCAAATTAATATCCTTACTGATAGGCAGGTTGGCCGAGCACCGTGATTTGGATGACAGGTTACTGATTGTAGCGGGGGATTTAATGCCTTGAGGGTAGCATATTTTTGACTGGAAGGTACCTTGCCCATTGAGCAGCTGGACTATAGAATAAGGTTCATTATTGTTTTTTTTTTAATTTTTTAAACTTCATCATAGCATAACATCACGCCTGTATGCTCTGAGTGGGTACGCAGATGTGCAGTACTCCCACATTTCAACAGATAGGTATGTTAGGTTCCATTTTATTGGAGATAAACCTATTACCATAACATTTCTTTTTTGCCAATATAAAATAAACTAGCTTTTGCCCGCGACTTCGTTCGCGTGAATTTCCCGCTTGCAACTTTTCTTATTGCTGGTCCGCTCCTATTGGATATAGCGTGATGTTATATAGCCTATAGCCTTTCTCGATAAATGGACTATTCAACACAAAAATAATTTTTCAATTCGAGCCGGTAGTTCCTGAGATTAGCGTGTTCAACCAAACAAACACACAAACAAACAAACTCTTCTGCTTTATAATATTAAGTATAGATGAATGCTTCGTTGGTTTAATGGTGGCGACTGCTGAGTGAATGAGTCTTCAATTTCCAGGTCGGGCAAAGTGTTATTGGATTTACCGTCAGGAATTTCTCTGCAGCAGCCACGGAGTCTAGATTTGCGCTCGGTTGTTAGCAATAGGCACGCATGGGACTTAAACATAACTGGCGAAATATGGGTGTACTATTACTACACCTCTGTCTAACCTTACAGGTGTAATGATATGTTTTGTGACTGACTAAATGGCATCCACAACCTCTCTTATTGGGTAACACGATTCACGATTATGCTGTTCTGATTTTTATTCTTATTCTTTATTGCACACAAAAATAAGAAAGAAAAATATAGACAAAATTAGAATGCATAGCTAATGTACAACGGCGAGCTTAACCCTTAATTGGGTTTTCTTACAGCAAACCATACTTGTGTTGAAAGATTTGCAGGAGAGGGTAACTTATGTGCACAAACAATAGAGTTAAAAACTTAAATTAACTTAAACACTAAACTAATACATACAATATTTATATAATATAGATACACTTACATATAGAACACTATTTACAAACTAAAATCATGCTGACAGGAAATGTTCCTTTTTCTTGAACACAACTAACGAAGGGCTATCCCGCAAGGAGGGTGGAAGCGAATTCCAAAGGCGCACAGCACTAACAGTAAAAGAACCATCATACCGACTTGAAGAAGTGGGGAGGGAAACGAAGGAGAAAAGATGATGATGCGCGACAGTGTTTACCTCTAGGAACAAGAAATTCAAAGCGCTCTCGAAGATACGAATGAGCTTTACGATTATGAAGAATAGAAAAGAGAAAAGAGAGAGTGTGCAAATCTCGACGCTGCCGAATAGATAGCTACTTCAGCTGCTTCTGAAATTCCGACACATGGTCGTACTTACGAAGCCCGAATATGAAGCGTATACACAAATTCAGCAGACGTTAGACCTTATCAAAATTTCCTCAGTCGCATCAAGAAAACAGACATCAGCATAGGCTAGAAGAGGAAGAAAAAGAGACTGAGCGAGAGTAATTTTTGGTCTGAAATGGCAGGAACTTCTAACGACGCTTAAGTGACCGTTACGAACAAAACACCCTCCTGCTTACTTCAGCAAAGTGAGCGTGCCAAGATAGGTCAGGTCAGGTAGGTAGGTCTGATCATCAGCTCTACGTTGCCATGACAATTTTGTATAAATGTACATTGAATATGATACCCAAAACAATAGATTTTGCTCGGGTTTCCATCAATAAAGGCTAAATTGCTCATCACGACGCATCCATTACAGTTCGTGGGTGACGTGGAGGTAGGAATTTAATTAATGGAGTGTTTATAAACATTATTAATTTATTATCACCACAACACGCCTGTTTTTGACGAAGTTGTGGAGAAGTACTCCTCAATGGGACACATGACAACCAATCAAGCTATACATTACCAATTTATGCGTATCTCTCATTGTAGGCAAAATCTTTGCAAAGCGAGGTCATGTTACAATAGAAATGTATAGTTTGATGTGTTGCCGTGTGTATTTGTAGTGTACAGGAGTATAGCTGCAGTTCGCTCTCCTTAGGTATTTAATTGCACGACAAGTAAAATTTGCAAACACTAGAAAATGGAACGTTTTTCTACAACATTTCCACTATCTCGCGGGCTCGGAAGGCAAAAATGTGACGTGAATTGACAAATATCTGGATAAAATGCATCACACTGCTGATATACGTCCACTCCTGGGGACAGGTCAAAAATCATCATAATGACCAGCTGTTCTTCTCTCAATCAGCCATTTTCTGCGCCTTTCATCAATTCACCAGTCTACCTTGTCCATCTTACGTTAGACGAGTTGTTAATGGCCCATCGACCATCTGTTCCATAAAAAATGTGCTCACGACTTTTACACAGTCAGCTGCTACGATATCCTTAGCGATTGTTTAGCAAAACGATTTCTAGGATGAACTTTCATGAGTCAATTGTTTTTTTAACAGTGTTCATGGTCAATTTAAATATCATTCTAGTTATATAATCTTCTTCAGATAAATGTTCTTCTCTGAGTCGTGACGTACTCATAGAAATCCATCCTGACCTACCCTTTCAAACCACAGAAGCTTACTCCAAATGGATTCGTAACTCCACACGCTAACCAATATCGACTCATTAATAATTGCCGCACCGAGAGTGCTGCCTTTAAAGTAACCCGCTTTAGCCACGCTATTTAACCGTTAAATTATTAACCAAACATTTACTGAGGCCGTTATATCATGGTACTTCATGTTGCTCTCTTCTAAACAGATTTAGAAATGGAGAAAATATTATGTGATTTATCCCTTTTGATGTCTATAAATACCTGTCAAAAGCTAATAAAAATGTTTTTTTTGGGTAAGGTTGAGAGCTTAGTAACATCTATGTAGGTTGATCGATCAGTAAAGATGGGCTCGACTGTCATGGCCAGTTCAATGAGAATATTATGTGTGTGTTTTTTCTTGGAGCGCCAGCTTGAACACCATCGTCGCCATTTCTACCATGTTGTCCCTTTGGCATGTTTACCTTATGTGCTTACTTACTTAGAGGGGTTTTTCTAAAGAGTTTTATAAATCATTTTAGACGCTATTAGTAAATTAGTCTGTAACGTTCCCTTAACTGGTACTCAAAGGCCTTCTCTGTGAGACGAGAGGTCTGTGGACCATAGTCCAGTGTCGGGCGGCCCAGTGCTGGTTGGTGGATGTCAAGTAACTTCGTTTTATAAAGAGATGTTAATGTAAGAATAATTGTGACGAAATAAATTACACAAAGTGCCTGCTTGGTTCTAGTAGTCAGCTCGAAAGTATGAGAACCAGTCTTAACAAGGGGTATACTATTACCCAGTACCAACTGGGCTGTGGAGGTTAGATAGGCAGTCGCTTCATGTAAAATATTGGTACTCGGCTGCATCCTGGTAGACTAAATCCCATCAGAGTTGGGAAAGGTCTGCTTAGATTCGAGCCCACGACCACGACACGTGAGTCTAGGCAATAACCATTAGACCACAGTCTTACACTGTTATAAACAACAAACAGTAGGTCGTCTCAACCTCTTTCACCTAACCCGCGTTAAAGGGGTATCACTATCAACAGCTCCACTGGAAAGGCCCCAACAAAAGGAAATCCTTAATTCATAGAATATTCTATCTTCATCCGCCACATAATTCTCACATCCTAAACATCAAGGCACACAATTAACACACATACATTACGATTACAGATGGAGGTACTCTAAATAGGTTTTAGATGTTACAATTAAATATTCAAAACACGAATTTTTAGTCACAAGACCTTTAGCAAATTAACCCAAAAGCTGTCGGGTTAAGGGGCATTATAAGAATAAATAATGAGTTAGACTTATACTAAAGAAAAGTTTAGAACAGAAGGTCTGGTCCTTACAGCGAGCCAAAACAACCTTATGTTAACAACAATAAAGCTCGTTATGATTTTGAGAGAAATATTAATAAAAATGATAAAGAACCTTCGTGCAGAGGTCTCGCAGAGCATACATACGCCTTAGTGACCGCTAGAGGCATTGTCAACATTTCCATAGAAGCCTAGCATATCACCGTTGACTTTGAAGTGCTCCTGTGACAGTTGTTGTGAGGCCCAACGCACAAGCACTACATGATTTTTTTGTAGTGCTGTATTTTTGGCTGTCTCTAGAACATGCTGGCATGCCAATTCCGTGCTCTGTAGCATATCTTAAACTAAAGCCATATTTACACGAAGCCAGTAACGCTGGCGCCAGTCCTTAAAATAGACAGCGCTGGCCTGGCCGGTATTGGTTAGATAAGGCCAATACGAGGCCAATGGATTTATTTAATTCCTGGATTATTTTTGTGGTGTGCACACGTTTTGTGTGCCAGCGACTGACGCGATGCGTCTACACGAGTCCTCACGCTGACACTAGCTTGAAAAATAAGCCGGCCGTACTATTCCCGCCAGTGCTGACTTGTCTTGAAAAACTGTTTATACTGGTAGCCAACACTGGCTACGTCTAAACCTTGGTTAATGACAGTCGCGAGTGCGATGTGTGCGTGGATATCTCAAACAAATGACAATCGTGAGTGCGCTTGCACTTGCTGTTCGTGAAGCGTGTCTAAGTACTCATTCACGTTACTCGCAGGCGCGGTGGCGGGCGCGGTCACGAAATATCAAACATATGGCGTAATATCCAAGTGTTCACGTACACAACGCACGTGCGGTCTAAGTAGCGGGCAAGCTAGCGACTGGCGCGCGGCGGGCTCGCGGCAATATCAAACGCGTGAGATGTTTGTGTGTGTTCACGTCGAACTAGCGGTGGAGCGCGCGATTTACTCGCGAGCGACGTCAGGTAAGTTCAACTAGTATGAACTTGTCGCTAGAAACGGACTCGCGCAAACGCCTGGCGGCCAATGTGAACACGAACTCGACAGGTCTCCGCGCCTGCACCCGCGCCCGCGCCCGCGCGTTCCTACGTGAACAAGTACTAAGTGTACGTGGAGATCTCAAACAAATGACAGTCGTGAGTGCGCTTGCACTAGCTGTACGTGAAGCGTGTCTATGTGTGCGTGCGATTCCAACCTTCTGCCTAGTATATTTTGTGCTCATAGGATCACAAGAATTCTGTGTACCCTCTCAATTAAGGTGAAGTTGAAATTAATTTATTCTAACTAGGGGATTTTGGGTAGGAACCGTGTGTAAGCTGTAATTTTTAAAGAGATTGTTATGATGTACCAAAGGCAGGTAATTATAATTAATGTGGGTGCGCCTACTTTATTTGATTAGGTATGAGTAGGGAGATTTTGTTATGAACTGAAATGAGAGGATTTATTTCAGTCAGGTAATTAACAGGCGTATTGTAATTGTTAGATTGAAGCTGTGTATAACCTCGGGATAGGGAACTTATTTGTTATATCGTAAGTAATATTATTAGTAGAGAAGAATCTAGATGGTAAGACCATTGCATTGTCTTCTGACTAGCAAAGGAACGACTTTAGTTCCACCCGATCCTATGAAAACACATAACATAACCTTCCTACATCACATTACGTACCTAACAATACATCCATATTTTGCCAGTGATGTTTAGGTCCCATGTGATGGGAGGATGAGGCAATCTTAGTGCCATCAACGGTCCCAAATCCAGACACCGTGACTGCAACTGAGAAATTGCTAATGAATCCAAGACCTAATGCTCAGCAGCTGTGCTTGCATGACCACAGGACAAACAAGGAGGTCCCAAAAAACAAAAACAACGGGTTGCACTCCAGGAGTGCCGGCAGAAGTGAAAACTTGAACATTAACGTTGTGCATTTTTGATATTTAATTATCAGTATAAAAGTACTATAATTTATGTATTTCATAATTTACATACAATATACGAATTTTCGATCAGGTCACGTGTCCTGACGCGAGTTTAACATTTTTTACCCATCCCAAAAAGTGCACAACGCCGCTAAAGAAGTTTCACTTCAAAAAAACTAAAAACTCCTCGGCAAAAGAATCCTCAACTACAACATGAACTCAGTTCAAGAAGGTTTACTTTGTTAATTATTGAAATCAATTTCCAATATTAACACATACATCGTCTAATTTACCCAAAAACAATATCTCCATACGTAGGTAGTCATTACCAGTTCAATACAAGAACACGTTAAATCCTTGCTCGGATCCCGTAAATGCATTAGTTCTCTACTAATCCTCGTACTGGAGAATACTAGAGTTTCCTACAGCTTCATTAAAGACGCATTAATACTGTTACAATGATTATACAGGCTGATTGTAGAAATGTTACAGGATATTATTTTTTTTGATCTGAAGGTGTATTTTGAAAATCTGATGTGAAATCTTACGTTGAGTAAATTTAATTTGAAAAAGCGCAGCCGATTTTGTTACATAAATTATCAATAAGCTGTGATATTTAATTGCCAAAGTCGCAGGAAACACATGGATAAGAGACGCACAAAACAGGGAAGTGTGGCAGAAAAGAAGGGGAAGTCCAGATACTAGAAAGAAAAGAGAAGGTCGTCCTTCGGCGACATTTAGGGGAAAATAAAACCTGAGTTAGGCTGGCACAAGAACGTGAAGATTGGCATCAACGTATCATACAGGCGTAAAATCAAGGTAAAGATTATGGTTAATCATCCAATCATCTATTGATCTTTTATTTAGTCTTTGAAACTCGGTAAGTCACCCATCCATAGGGCGACCTAGGCAAGCGCTTTTAAACCTGCAGATAGACCCGTTCGCCTGTTATTATTTAGCCACGAGTTCTTCAACTACTATAATTATCTCTATACCTAAACGCATCCGAGGATGGGAGGCCGCGGAAACCGGCCTAGAAGGAAGTGGCAATATGATATAGACGCGTATCACGAAGGCTAGTTCGAGGTGGCCCAGGAGAAGAGTATCTGGAAGGATATGGCGTAGGCCTTTGCCAAACAGTGGGATATAAATAAAAGAACTTTACGCAATCTTCACATCATCACATCACACACCATCAGCCTATAATGTTCTCACTGCTGGGACACGGCCTCCTCTCAATGAGAGGGAACGGGCTATAATCTACCACGCGGGCCCAGTGCGGATTGGTAGATGTCACATGTCTTCGAAGTTTTGGTTCTAGGACATGCCGGTTTCCTCACGATGTTTTCCTTCACCGTTTCACGCAAACTTGCTTACAATAAAATATCCACCCTGTATACCAGGTAGATTAGTCTAAAACAGGAGCAGTTCATGCGCTATGTTCTGCAAAATATTGTATGGAGTATCGAGCGAAGTTCAGTGCATAGCGGCCCAAGTTTGTAATCTATACTGTGAGTTTCATTTGAACCCGTGGATGTTTGTTACACCGGTAAGAGCATGAGAGCATGATGTTTTTTAATCTGCTTACTGTCCTGCTGTGGGAGACTCTCCTCGCATGGTCTCCCCGCGACCACGGCTGGTGCAATCCGGTCGAAACGTCGCCGTCGCGCTTAAAATTAAATTGAAATTCGCGATAAATACCCGTTTTCATATGTTTTAAATAGTGTTGTTTTATTTTGAACTTATCAGATAGACTGTAGCCATCAGAAGATGGTATAATTCTTTGATATTTATTTCTTCGTAGCTAGCATTTGCTGTGCTAAATATTTCGCCGAGTATCGCGTACTTCAGTGTATAGTGGCCCAAGTTTCTAATCTACACATGTGAGTTTCATTTGCAAAGGCGGATGTGTGTTACACTGTTGCGAACATTAAAGCGTGTCGTTTTTTGATCTGTCTGCTATAAGCTCTTCTTGATAACTTTTAAATAGTTCTATGAGAATGCTGTTGTATTTTGAACTAATTGGACAGACTGTCAGTAGTCATCGGAATATGATAAATTCTTTGATCATTCTTGCTTCAAACTGTACTGTTGCAAACCTGTGAGTGTAACATTTACGTCTCAGACACACAACTATCCAAATTTAAATGACAATGCCATTAATGACAATGAATTAGAAAAAATCTTTATAGCAACCTTCTTATTAACTTGCTTTAGAAGACGACGATTTATTGGCATAATGTTAATAGCCTCATCTTGATTTTCAGAGACAAATAATTGAAAATACCAGACTTGGTCTCCATCAAAGACTTTAATTACCAAAATCTATTCTTCTTCTTAGCGTGCCAATGGCAAACTAAATTCTGTCGGCCCACAACTGAGCTACTAGTTTCTGAATGTATCTATTTAGTATCTTAAAACTCTTTGCTTCCCAGATAGCAATCTCTTGCGTTAAGACTGATGCTCCAGGGTAGCCCGCGAAATTCAAATTTCGCGACTGTAAGACGTATGCGGTTACAGAATTGTAAGCATTAAAATCATCAAGAGAGCAGCGGTGGCCCAGTGGCGGCGGCCCCGACCTACGAACAGTCGTGGGTTCGAACCCAGACAGGCGCATTACTTTGTGTTATTTATTTCATCACCGCTACTCTCAAAACGGTAAAGGAAAACATCGTGAGGAAACCGGCATGTCCTAGAACCAAAAATTCGAAGACATGTGACATCCACCAAACCGCACTGGACCACGAGGTGGATTATACCCCATACCCAAAATACGCGCTTTGACGTGGAGTTGCGGACACCAGCCCGTTGTACAATACAATCATTAACACAACCATCCAAGTTCATAAAGGTTGAGAAACTGCTTTTTCAAAGTCAAAATCGTTCCTAGACCTTTATGAACTTGGAGAGTTGTATCGATAATGTTTATAATTATAATTCTGTAACTACATACGTCTCACAGTCGCGAACAATATTTTAATCAACAAACAACCTAGCACTGGACTGCAAATTGCAAAAAAACGTAAGAAAATTTGAATTTCGCAGGCTACCCTGACGCTTTCACCTTAATGTGATTCAATATTTTTTCAAAAAAACAGTAGCAAGAAGAGACTACGTTACACAAGGGTGTGACAAAGTCCCGCTATAAGGTGCTTATACCGCTTAGTTCGCTGCTTGCCCGGGCTATGGGTATTAGATACATAATCAACTGCTAACTCTGCCTGCCCTTTATATTAAACTGTTCAGGCTTCACGCTATTATCTATAAAGGGATAACGAGTTTTAATGGTTTCATCTTTAGAAGTAAATGGATAAGTAAACTAGGGTGTTATGGCGTAATTGACTTAGAATTACAACAGGTTTTGGGTATCGCTTTTGGCGAAACAATTTTTTTTTTGTACTCTCAAAATTGTGAAGGTAAACATTTTGAGGACGTCTTTATGTTCCGAAATAACTAGATAAATAAAATTTAAAATTAAACAAAAAACCCCGACACGTAGGGTCATAACAAGGTATTCCTGGTTTTTGGTGTTGGTCCTTTCATTTGATACCCATATTAAGGGAGTTGTTAAATAATATGTAATCCGCCATCTTGTGGCGGCGGCCATCTTGGACCGATTTTTATCAAACATAGCTAAGAACACTCCCGACTAACTTACCTTTTAAACAAAAAACCAAATCAAAATCGGTTTATCCGTCCGGGAGCTACGATGCCACACACACACAGAGATACGTCAAACTTATAACACCCCGTCGTTTATGCGTCGGGGGTTAATTTAAATAGGGGTAATTAAAGTGCACGCGTGTGTATTTATTTATTATTATTACTCTAAAAAGTCATATTTGTTACGGTCGTGAATCATATTTTAATTAACACACCTACAACATGATACTAACAATGGCAAAAAAAAAAGAAAAAAATAGAAGGAGGCTCCCACATGGCATGGCACATGGTTTCCCGTAATGTCAAAGAAGTTAGTCACAACTTCTTTAAAATTACGGTAAATAAAGTCTACCGATTCCGACCAATGGACATTATACACAAAATTGCGCTGAGCTCATCTACTGGATTACGACACACCCTCTCACCAGCTCTCCTCCGGCCACTGCGCCGTGGTAAAATGATAGGCTGAAGATGCTAGCAAAAACGGGGATATCGCTGACAATCGTCCTTTACCAGCATGCCTGAGAGGTTTCACGACGGTATGTTAAACCAAGCCAGAGGCCTATGGCATAAAAACTCTGACACCGATAAAGAAAGAAAGTTCCTTTGTCTCAGTCATGCTGAACAGCATCCAGATATTTAGCTCTAAAGCACAATTCCAAATGATTCCGAAAGTGGTGACATTGCCGCCGTATTTGAAGAGTTCAAAGGACCCGCTTCGCTGTGGCAAAACGACTGTGCAACTGCAGTTTACGAGGTCTGGCGCAACGCGTTCTGGCTCCATTGGGTCATCAGATTAGGCAGATTCAGCACCTATGTTTCATCATCTGCCCAGCCTTTTCCAAACTATGTTCGGGTCGGCTTACAGTCTAACTGGATGCAGCTGAGTACCAGTATTTTATTTACCTGAAGCAGTCGCTTCAGAAGTCGTGGTGGGTTCGCGTCGGTACTAACTGGGTATAATATAATACGATACCTATTGGTAAAACTGCTTGTCAAACTTTTGTGCCACTGACTACCTGTAATGACTGTCAAACACACATACATTTTCACAGCCGGGACCAACGGAAGAAACACGGTATGCAATGGGGGCCACCCATCGCAACTTAGGGACAGGCGGCTTAACCTGAAGATTGCACAGCTCATTAGCTCATTTTCGTACGACAAACGTGCCCACTAAGTATAAACATTATATTTTCATTCAAACCTATACATGATTCAAAGTCCTCGTTCAGAATAATTTGGTAGCAAAGTTCGCGTGGCTGCAACCAGTTACGACCCACCATTATTTAGTCTAGATAAGATTAAGCTCGCCAAAACATAGATTTAATGTTCAATGAAACGAGCATTTTATGTATGACGTATGATAGGCGAGGTAATTGAATTAAAATGTAATTTTAGGTTATGGTTGGGTTAATAAGTAGGTTTTTTTTTTATAATTGAGTGAGGTAAATGGCCAAGAGGTAGTTAACACGGAGGAAATAAGTTAGAGGTATAAGTTGAGGAGTAAATTAATTTCCTTCGTTCTAATTGGCATAGGCCAGTGGCCCAAAAAGTCTGACAACCAGCCTTACCAAGTGGTAACGTATTACCCAGTATTGACTGGGTTGTGGAGGAAAGATAGGCAGTCGCTCCATGTAAAATACTGGTATTCAGCTGCATCCGGTAAGACTGGAAGTAGACTTCAACATAGTTGGGAAAAGACTGGGCAGATTATGGGTACTGTCCGATCGAAAGTAGTTCTCTGGCTGAAAGAGTTTGTGCATTTGTTTGTTTATCCTTGGAAACTATGTCAATACTTTAAAAAACACATGCAGTATTTTTGGACTGCCGATAGAACTGAAAACTAAGTAACTTGTGAATTGGTCGTAGCACTGCTACAGGTTGTGCCCCGCGCACGCCTATGTGGTGCTACGCTGTAGCGGATCGGCTACGAGCGCTACGACCCGTTAGGTGACGGTCACGCGAGTTCCATGATTTTTGTTCACCCAAAAAGTGCTGAACGCATCTAAAGAAGTTTTCACTTCAAAATCTTTTTTAAATACGAAACGTTTTGGGAAGGGATTGCTAATTGTCTTGGCCCACAGATACATGCTTCTACCTACCCTTAAAAAAGACGTGTTGCTATGCTCTATAAAACATAGGAGGAGCTTACCAGTAGACCATTGAATATTGTTGGGCAACAATTGTGAGTACCTGTGTTTATGCAATTAAGCTGCCAGAAGCCTTCCGATTGCAATTATAACGCAATGCAGTTATTGCAGTGAGTTATTTTACTGCTGATTTGAACCTAATGTCAACGAGTATAAAGCTCACTGTACTGCAACGTCACAGGTAGTGTAAGAATAAAAGGACTGTACATATGATTAGAGGTGTAATTTCATTTAATTACTGAATTGTAATGAGAAATAGTATGCGTTGTAAAGCAGTACGCAAGTTGAGAAAAGCAATTCTAAATTGTTTCGTCGTGGTGGTCTAGAAAATAAAGAGGTTCCAATACTTCCAATGTACCTAGACAAGTAATAGCTAGAGAGCAGCGGTGGCCCAGTGGTAGCGGCCCCGATTTACGAACAGTAAGTTGTGGCTTCGAACCCAGACAAGCGCATTTCTTGTGTGTTCCTCTGTGGCCGGACCACAGTTTAGTACTCAGATGCTATAGTTCGAAATAATACCTACCTAAACTCTACTTTCATCGGAATATATGTATATTTTTAGTACCTCAAGAGATATCTTTTTAATTAACAATGTATGTGGTCCGGCCGCCAGGCAGTGCTCTCTGGCCGCGCCACCTCAAATTAAATAGAGTATAATGAACTAATAATAAATCAATATCCCGAAAAAAACTACCTAAATAGTACCTTGCATACGACAAATATGGTCCAATAAACCTCTTTAGTTAAGGAGTTATTGGTCGTAGGGTGTGGTCCGGCTGGAAGGTATACTCTGCAGCAAGTCAATTTTGCAATATTTAATATTAACTATCCATAAATCAATTCATATAATAGTACCTTTTCTCTACTCTTCGTTGATACTTTTCGCTCTCAAGAAACTATTTATTTTGATTAATTAATCTTTAAAGTATGTGGCGCGGCTAGGGAGGATTACTTTTAGCAAATATAACGAAATATGCTTTATTTATTTATGCCAACAAAAACTGTTTATTAAGTACTTTATAAAAAGACCTGGACTTCATCTGTAGACTTTTATTTTTATTACCAACAATGATTTTGAAAAAGGTGCACTTTTTGGTTTTTGTTTACCTATCTACATAAGAATAGGTAGTTAATTTTACGAAGTAAGTGAAAATTTTGGTTTAAAATAAACAATAAGTATACGAATAACAAATATATTTTCATAATCAAACTTAAGCAATAAAAAATTGTTAATACAATAGGTTTTTTAAATTTATAATTTGAAATTGATTTAGGCGTTGATTTAAATGCCATTCCAGACACTATGACATTACAAGGAAAATTATTTACTCTGATGTCAGTGATTGAGTATTTACCAAATATTCGCCATTCCGTCGCTCACTGCAAGCGTCTGGATGATACTCGGGAAACATGATGATTTAAGTTCTAAAGTTACAAGGACTAAAAACCAGCAAATGAATGTTCATTGTATTTTATACGCAAAATTGTAAATTAAAACTTTGCAAGGCCTAATTTAAAAATGTTTATTTTTAATTTAGGCCTTGCATTTTAAAGTTGTAAAATAACTTCAAAACTCCTTTATTTGTAATACTGATTGACTATACAGGGTGTAAACCACCTCATCACGAAGCCGTCAACCAAGCATTCTGTACATCAAACTAAGTAACTTTACTTACGCAAAAATTACTTTACGCTGGGAAACAATTTTTTTTTGGGGTCATATTCACGATTTGGGGTATTACTCAATGTAACGCACTCAAAACATTGTGCTGATGGATGGATTGAATAGTACGGGGTTCGTGGAGGTATTTAAAGTAAAAATCTAGCAATAAAAACTTGTGTTAAAAAAAAAAACAATATCAAAAACTTGTAACTTTGACCCCCAATATCTCCGTAACTAGAGTACCGTTGTGGTTTAGAACAAAAAAATGATCGCAATGACGGGGAGAACAAGTGCTTTTCGGCTTCGTAAAGAGCTGTTTTACACCCTATATTTTTAATACACGGTTTTGGTACACTCTGTTTTTCATTGTTATTTTTTGTTTAAAGGGTTAAATGTTTAAAATCAATCTATTGACTTTAGTTTGTTATATAAAACACTTTTCCGTCGTTTACAAAACCTTGTATTAACAATTCTTAATATTTAATTATGAAAATATATTTGTTAGTCATATACTTTTTGTTTATTTTAAACCAAAATTTTCACTAATTTCGTCAAATTAACTACCTATTCGTAGGTAGATAGGTAAACAAAAACCAAAACGTGCACCTTTTTCAAAATCATTGTTGGTAATAAAAATAAAAGTTTATAGATGAAGTCAAGGTCTTTTAATAAAGTACTTATTATGCAGTTTTCGTTGGCATAAAGAAATAAAGCATATTTCGTTATATTTGCTAAAAGTAATCCTCCCTAGCCGCGCCACAATACTTTAAAGATTAATTGATCAAAATGAATAGTTTCTTGAGAGAGAAAAGTATCAACGAAGAGTAGAGAAAAGGTACTATTATGTAAATTGATTTATGGATAGTTAATATTAAATATTGCAAAATTGACTTGCTGCAGAGTATACCTTTCAGCCGGACCACACCCTACGACCAATAACTCCTTAACTAAAGGGGTTTATTGGACCATATTTGTCGTATGCAAGGTACTATTTAGGTAGTTTTTTTCGGGATATTGATTTATTAATAGTTCATTATACTCTATTTAATTTGAGGTGGCGCGGCCAGAGAGCACTGCCTGGCGGCCGGACCACATACATTGTTAATTAAAAAGATATCTCTTGAGGTACTAAAAATATACTTATATTCCGATGAAAGTAGACTTCAGGTAGGTATTATTTCGAACTATAGCATCTGAGTACTAAACTGTGGTCCGGCCACAGAGGAACACACCATTTCTTTGTATAATTTGTTTCATCACCACTGCTCTCAAAACAGTGAAGGAAAACATCGTGAGAAATCTGGTATGTCCTAGAACCAACAATTTCGAAGACATGTGACATCTACCAACAAGCACATGGCTCGCGTGGTGGATTATAGCCCATTCTCCCGCTCATAGAGAGGAGGCCTGTGTCCCAGCTGTGGGAACATTAATAGGCTGATGATGTGTGTGTGATGTGAGGCAAGTAGTAATCTGGAGTCTGGATTTGTGCTCTGTTGATGGAATTAGGTTCGCCACAGCTATTACATGGAACTAAAACATAGTTGGCGGAATGTGGATGTACTCTATCAGATTCACCTCTTTCAAACCCCTAAGGGATAACAGCTGTGATGTTTTGATATTTATGTAAATGTAATTTTCACAAAAGACAGATTTCCATCAAGCAATGCAATAGATTTGCTGAATATTCTCGAATCGAAAACTATTTCGTACGAGACTGCGTTACCCAATTAGGATACATGTTGTGGTCTGCAATTCTGGGATCCAAGATAGTTCATCAAGAACATAGATAAACTACGTTCAGCATTTAGTTTCCAAACATGTAAACAAATACGCAGTTTTTCCCTACGAAACTGTACTTTAATTATGTAGACACAAATTCTGAAATCAATTTAATCATCATCACATCAAAAGACTTTTCCCAATGTTGGGGTTGGCTTCCAGTCTAACCGGATGCTGTTGAATGTTTTATTATTAACTGGAGTGACTACTTATCTGACCTTCACTACCCACTTTGTACTGGGTAATACTTTACCCCTTGGAAGGACTGGATGTAAGACTTTCAGGCCACTGACCACCTGTAACGATTGTCAGAGGTCTACAAATGACAGCCGGGACCAACGGCTTAACTTGCTTTTTAGAGCCACGGAGGAAACCCGGGCCGGAATGTAATCATCCATTCATGGACCAACCAAGGCGAATCAACTTAATAAAGTCGAAAGGCATTGTTCTCCCTGTTATTACGACATTTTTTTTCTTCTACACCATACCTGGGAACCTTCTAGTTACAGAGATATTGGAGGTCATAGTTCTAACTTTTTTGACATGTTTTTTTTTAATATAACAACTCCACGACCCCCGCGCTATTCAATCCATTAATTACCACAATTTTTGAGTGCGTTACATTGAGTTCTACCACAAAACATGATTTTTCACCCCCAAAATAAAAGTAGTTTTCCAGCAATAATTTTTGCGTAAAGTACTAGTAGTGTAGTTTGATATACAGAATGCTTGGTTGACGGCTTCGTGATGAGGTTGTTTACACCCTGTATATACATAAATACTTAAAGTTGGTATTTCTTTGAGAGGAAATAAAAACAATTTGGAAACAAAGGTTTCAACAGACCTTAGATACAAAGCTGTAGCATCTTGAAATGGCTCTAAATATTCCCACGTCACGTTGAATATGAAATACAGCTGCAATGTCTTCGTACCAACATTTACTTCAATTTGTTATTAATGGTAAAGGATATTGATGAAGATTTCCTGAGCTTATGAAGATTAATCTTCTTTGTTCCAATTTTCTTGGCGTTATGTGAAAATGCGTTGTTGTCGTTACTGTTTTTAATGGAAGTGATCAGTGTCTTAAAAACTCTGTATTTACTCGTCTCGTCTCGTGTATTTACTTGCACTCCTTATGGCTTGAGTAAAATGTAGTGAGGAATGTTTTGGGCATCAATATTGATTGAGTACCACGTAAAGCCAAAGACGCTTTTTAAATTATCCTACTCAGAAACAGGCTAAAGGATTTAGTTTGGTCAGGTCAGACACTCACGGGATCAACACACTGTATCACAAGCAGTCGTATTTCCACGATATTTTAATGTTTATTTACCGCGCGCGTGTTTGTTGCCGGCCGGTCTTCACGCTGTCAGATGGCAGGAGCGATGCGTTATCCTTGTCGCACTTACAGCGATAAAAGGAGAAGGGAAAGACTGGGGAAAGCATCCCGAAGCCTATTTAAATACAAAATGGGTACAAGAGAAGAAGAACACCAAAGAAACGATGGATGGACTGTGTAGACTGTAGAAGATGATATAGCAAGAAAGAAGGTGTCTGATGAGATGACGAGTAGTATAGAAGAAGAACACAAATGTTGCACCGACCTCAAATCAATTGGGATAAGGGTAGGATAAGATAACCAGTGAAAATATACCAGTGATAATATCTCAAATAAAATTGTTGAGAAAAGAACAGGAGTGGCTGGAGGTACAGGAGGCAGAGTCGTCACCATCAGCCCACAACAGTTCACTGCTGGACATAGGCTCCAATGTAGAATTTCATGATATTGATAACACTACCAATATTTAACAAAATCGAATTAAAATAATTTATCAAAACTAGAAAATAGGTGTTCTATTTCTAAAATTCACAAATATATGATTGTCAGTCACTTATTGGTGAATTAAAAAATATGTTATCGAAGTCAAACTAAATAGATAAAATTATTATTGGACGTCCTTTTATTTATTCCGTTTTATTGATAATGTGGTTTGTGTTAAATAACATAAAACGGATTTAAAGAAAATACGTCACCTGACTTGTTAGTGCAACTTTAAAAGTCATATTTTTTTCATTTAACGGTTTTTAATTAGTATCACATTAATTATTATACTGCTCGAAATTTCTATGTAAGTCCAAATCACCACATTTACATACAGATTTCCCAGTAATTTTATACAAAATCCTACACCACACTTTTCCGGTAACACACACAATGGACTCCAACGAACGATTCAATGCTTGCCGCACAAAGTTTTTAATTTCCTGTGCCGTTTCGTGCTGGTTTTCGTGCCGGGCTTAGTTTAGCTTGTCTTTGGTCCATTTTGATATGTCCAGAGAGCATAGAGAGCATTGTTTTAGTTTTCTATGCGATAGTCTGAGTTGTCTATTGAATTTTGCAGGTGTTGCGGTCTGCAACTCTGCATGTGGATTTAAATTGTCAGACTTTTCGAGTTCGTGTATTTTTTTTGTTTGATTTTTGTCGAGGGAGAATTTATAATAGGAGATATGAAATGCTACCGTTTTGTTTGTCTTTTTGTAGGTGAACAAGTGGGAAGTTTGTTTACGCTTTTGTTAAAGGAGATGCGCCAAGGTAGCCCGCGAAATTTAAATTGCAATCAGCAGGTCAGTCTCTTAAATCTATAACTCTAATCTTATCTTTGGTTTTCGTTCACCATTTACTCATTATCACCTCTTCTCAGCCTTTTCACACCATTTTGTGGTATTCTTCCAGATTAATCGAATGAAAATTTATACCAGCATTTTACAAGGAACGTCTGTCTGACCTCCGGACCTCTAAAATTACAGATTTCAACCACTGAGTTATGAACAATACCCATTGGTTCTGACTGGCACTTATAGTGCTAAACTTTATAATTATATGCAAGTGTGTTGTATTTTAGTAACAAAATGTTGAACTAGCAACACTGTTATGTCATTAAAGTCTGTCGTTAACCGAAAGTGTGCGTTTCAATAAAAATTAACCTCATTTATTTAATAACCAGCATTGGACACAGCCAAAAATTTATATTATAACTCACCAAAAAGAGCAGACCACTCAAATAAAAACAAAATGTTACCAGCCGAAAAAAAAAGTCCAACATTATTTTTCTGGCAACAATTCATTCAATTTATATTTCGCCTACCCTCGTTTTTATGTGGCAATGTAAACATGCTTGTCTGAATGTCTGCTTATACAGTCGCGTAAATAGCCGTATGTCAAAATACTACGTGTTTCGGTTTTCACATTTAACGAATTCACCCGAAGTGCCATAAAATTGTGAAGTCCCATAGATTTCGCTGAGTTTGTCCGGTCGGAATAGATGTGGTTTTATTTCTTGCGGCAGATTTTGTTTATGCGTCTGGGTCGTTAAGTTTATGGCTGTCGGAGTTGCTATGACAGCAGTTATATTATGGTAGCTAATCTGTTTTATCTGAGTTAACATTTATGATGGCGAATAATTATACAGGGTGTAAACAAACTCATCACGAAGCCGACAACCATGCATTCTGTACATCAAACTATGTAACTTTACGAACCATTATTGCTGGTAAACGACTTCAAAAAATCGATCTATTCCCATCCAATACCAAGACATAATACCATTTGGTATTAGTTTATTTCCGAATTTATTTTCTATTCCCAACGAGTACCAAATTTTTTTAAATAAAAAATCTATTACTAACGAATACCAAAACGTGAATTTTTGTACACTCAGTTACACAAACATGTTTTGTGGTAGGTATAACTCAATGTTACGCACTGAAAAAATTGTGCTGATTGAATAGTACAGGGGTCGTAGAGGTGTTACAACGTATTTAAATAAAAACTTGTGGAAAAGTTGGAACTTTGACCCCCTATATCTCCGTAACTAGAAGGTTCCCAGGTATGGTGTAGATCAAAACGAAATGGTCTCAATGACGGTGAGAACAATTGACTTTCGGCTTCGTCAAGAGTATTTTTACACCCTTTAGAATAGGTAATGTTTTGGGAAAGCTATGTGAGAAACCTTTGCTCAGTCATATATTTTCGGTTAATGTATAAAGTTAATGGTTTACGGCGTTTCACGTAAAGGCCATATGGTGTCGCTTGGGGAAGTCCAACACCACCAACTCTTCTCCTCTGACATTACGTCCAGCAGTGGACGTTTTTCGAATTAAATTATAATTTAGTGGAAATAACTGTATATACCTATGGAGTAGAATACGGAATCTTGACGCACAAAACATCGATAAATGCTTATACAATGCTATGCAATGAATATAAAAAGGCTAAATGAGACAGTCATTCAAAAATATAAAAATCAGCAGTCCAAATTGCAAATTAATGGGCATCTGCCATGACTAAGCGAATTGGATACGACTGACTTTTACCTGAAAATCTCCTCGAAAAGAATAAGATGTGCTACTTGAATGATAAACGAAATACACACACACGTAACATTTCAGTTTTATTTAGGTCCCTGAGTAACTCTTTTATTATTCTTTATTTCAGACACAAGGGACTATGAAAGAAAGTAAAGTAAAAAATTACGTTATCATACGTTAGGTAAGTGAATTAGATACAAATACTACAGTCTAGAGAGTAAGGTGGGACACCCTCGGGCTCAGTGGATCAATGATATTCGCAGGGTGGCTGGTAGCCACCGCGGGAGACGCACAGGGCGTGGGGGCCACGTGGTGGCCCTGGCCACCGTAGGCGCGGGCGTGTGGACGGTGAGCTATGGGCTAGCTCGCCGTTCGTCCGTCGTATGACGACAGGCCGTGTCGATGGCGCGTTTGTGTTCCACGCGTGCCTGAAAGATATGTCAGATAATGGAAGGGCCCGCAAGGACCGAAGCCTGCCGGGGCTGCGGGACTTCTCGAAAGAGATATCGTGGCCCCAGAGCATAAAGGGCGAGGAAGGAACATGGAAGGGTTTTAGTCATTTTTAGGCAACTGGATCAGAGTTTCCGAGAATTGAGATGAGTGGGGTGTGATTGAAAAGGCCCATGCCCAGCAGTGGATTGTTATGGGCTGATGATGATGTCTACAAGTTTTGCGTGGCAAAAAATATTTATTTAATATTTTAGCCCAGCTAACACCCTAACTTATATCATAAATTTAAAAGTGAGATAGACTTAAAACATCTTCCCGATTGTCACTCAATTCAGGTAGACGGATTTTAATAAGATTTTATTATCATTTTCAGCTTGTGTTGTCAAAAGATGGAAAGATCCTTTGTGTGGAAGTATATAAAAGAAAAAGGAGTCATCGATAGCGTGACGGTAAACAGGGGAGAATTGAAGAAAAAAAAACGAGTGGCTGCAAGCCCAAGTAACATGAGACGAGAGCAGAAATAAGAAACATGCAAAAGCCTTCTAAATGATAAGGATATAATCAACTCTCAATCTCGCGCGTCCGGCGCGCTTCTCTCCTAGCTTGCGCTTGCTATTTAATACACGAACGAGCACCACATTTAATACACAAACAAACGAACAAATTGGTACTTTTTATGTCGCTAGTACATTTCCCTAGGATAACTTCTGACTTCCATCCGGGTAAATCCACGGGCGAAACATAGTTCAACGCGGCTGAAAATTTATTAAATTCCAGTCCAGCCAGCACTAAACCAAACCGCCATATTATATCAAAAAAGGCGAAAAACTCAGCGAAAAATAATACATACCCTTGCCACGCACAACATAAAATATATTTGAGTACAATAAATACTTGGGGCGTTTTATTGTTATTGGTACAATAACCGTATGTTACCTGCGACTCGACCGAATTAACTGTCTGTCGGTACGTGCGGCTGATTGTGGCTGCTCTTTATTGGCCAGCAGTGTAAATGAGACGTTATTGGGTTTTGGGGATAGATTGTTTTCGTTGGAGATTAGAAGCATCTTGTTCAATAGATCTTGAATGACTGATAAGTAAACCCAGCGTCAGCTGACGCACCCGCGGTGGGTATGGTATGGTATGAGCTTAGTTTACGTTAGGAAAAAAAAAAATAAGATTAAGTCATAGTACGCCGACTGAAACTTGTTTTATTAACAGTTTAGCTTTTTTAGCATCTTATTGAGCTTAAAAATATCGTCAGCTGTATAGTGGTGGGGAGATTATGCGCTAGCCGCTCGCATGAACAAAAAAAATAAAAAAATGATGCACGTCTGATAAAAAACTAAAAACAATCTATCACACACTCTCTACTTGGTTGTAAATTGCTTGTAGTTTTTCATCTACATTTTTTTTTTTCAGTTTATGACTTTGTGTCTTAATTTAATTAAACTATGTTTTTAAAGTTGTAACTTTACTTTAATATTACCTCTATGACATAATTATGTACTATTCAATGCCTCCGTCAGCACAATGTTTTGAGTGCGTCACATCCATGATCGTTATCCGCAAAAAAATAAAATTTCTGCGTAGTGTTAATATTTATTTGTTTCTAATACATGTTACCGTAACATTGTAAAACCCGTTAGATTGTAATCTTTCAAGCGAGATTGTAAACTCTCGATAGATTATCAACCGAACATACTGCTTACAATTTAACGCATTATTTTTCGGTAGATAGTAAAATATCGAAGTGTGTGGGGAATATAAAGTTTTTTGAGGTGAGGTTACATTAATCGGTTTTTCGTTCGTTTGACAATCTTTCGAGAGTTTACAATCTCGTTAGATAGATGACATTTTAACGGGTTTTACAATTTTTACGGTGACATACACATTGCTTGGAAATGGCTTCTTGGAGGCCCATTTATACCTTGTATTTCTTGTGTTTTTTACTACTGGGACGCAAGCCTCCTCTCTACGGAGAGGACGTTAATCCGAACATAATTCAAGAGAGTGGGTGTCCATTTCCTTACTACGAGTATTATTGTTTTGTGCCTGTCTGGTTTCGAACCCCACGACCGTTACCTCTGAGAAAATCACAGATTTATTAAATTCCTTAAAAATATTGCCGTTTAAAAATAAAAATAAAAAAGAAAAAGCATTTATTAGCCCGATAGGACAAAACATAAAAAAAAATGTAAAAAAAAAAATGATGGAAATAATTTGAAAACTAGCGCTGTGCTGTGGGCCTTCCACATAGCATCATGCTGAGTGGAAACCGTCACTATGTTCAGCACTGTGAGGAGCACTATGAGGAGCACTATGAGGAGCACTATAAGGAGCACTATGAGGAGCTCGTGGCTACATAATAACTGCCGCTCGGGCCGATCTTTAGGTTAAGCCGTGCTTGCCTAGGTTGGTCTGTGGATGGGTGACCACCCATACATACCGAGTTTCCTCCGTGCCTCGGAAAGAATAAGAATAAGAATAATTTATTTAAAAGAAGAAGGTTTACAAAAGTATACATTTAAGTGCAGTAGAGTTATTTTTAACAATTGTGTAATTAGTGCACGTTAAGCTGTTGGTCCCGGCTGTCATTTGTCATCTTCGGCAGTCGTTACAGGGAGTCAGTGGCCCAAAAAGTCTGATAACAAGTCTTACCAAGTGGTATGATATTACCCATTATTAACTGGGTTGTGGATGTCAGATGGGCAGTCGCTCCATGTAAAATACTGGTATTCAGCTGCATCCGGTTAGACTGGAAGCCGACCAAAACATTGTTGGGAAAAGGCTAAGCAGATGACTGTTGTTTTTATAAATATTCGTCATTTCTTTGCGACCAAGATATACTTTTTCTTTCATCTTTAATAACACTTTGAAAACAACTATACGATTGGCATAACTTCAAATAGTTTCTATCTACCCTCTACAAGGCACATCACTCGAGTTCTTTGCCAAAGAAATTCAATTTCTACTCCATCAGACTGATATACCTAGTTTGAATACCAGCGCGTATTTGCATGTTAAAATGAGTTCCCTTACTTAGAGGCTTGGATGGAAACAAGATGGCCGTGTGTTTTGTTTGATTTAAGAAAACGGTTTCTGGTTTATGTTTTCGGCGCTAAGCCTTGAGCACTGTGACTGTAGATAAGACGTTGATAGGTTACTAGAACTTTGAATATTTGAAGTCTTAGAACACTTGAAAAGCATTCAAAACTGACAGCGAAAAGCACACCCATCTACAAGCGGTGTCGTTTGATGTAATAACAATAACCAATGATCACCAACCACTTATGCCAAGTCAGAAGCCTATGGGCGGTATAAAAACTCTGAGACCAGGTTAGGCACTACCCACATTATAAAGAAGAGCCAACCACCTATTGGTTAAGGTTAGATACACTATCAAGATTAATTTAGTTTAAACAATAATCGTCACCATTATCATCTATCTCAAGAAGAGACCGCAAACTACCTGGATGACAAATGTCCGGAAGGACATTCTACAATTTGGCCTTACAGATGACGATACTTACTAGCGAAGCAGCGGTTGTGAATGGCGTCGAGAGATCAAGAAAGTCGGCTTCTGACCCAAAATCCTAAACCGGTCGCGGCTTAGTTTAGGAAAAAGAAAAGAAAATTATTCCTAACGTGGCCTTCTTCCTTGCCTTTTTTCTCGGTTGGGAAATCATCAAATAACTCTGGGCGGAGCGGGAGGGAGTGTCAGACTTTTACTGTCTAAAACTCATACATGTTCCTTCCTCGCCCTTTATGTTCCGGGGCCTCGGTATCTCTTTCGAACAGTCCCGCTGCCCCGGCCACCTTCGGCCCTTGCGGCCCCTTCACTTTGCTCACATCTCTTTGAGGTGAGCGTGAAACACGAACGCGCCGTCGGCGTCGTCGGCACGGGCAGTCGTCGGCAAGCTAGCCCATAGTTCATCTTCCACAGGCCCGCGCCGCCTTCTTCCTAGCCTGTCTCAACGTATCGTTCTTATCCTAACCCGAATTGCAATATAGATAGGTTTCTTCCCCCAATTCCCGTTTTTCAACCAAGTTAACTCAGAAAAAGTACTGGGCTAACATGCATGCTTGTACAGTCCTTAATCTTTCCCATCATCGGTTATGGTGATGTGTGCTACTTTGACCTGAATGCAGATCTCCTCGACAAACTTGACCGTCCTCTAAATACCTGCATTCGATTCGTTTTCAATCTGCGTAAATATGATCATGTCTCCGAGCACCGGTCTCTTCTTAAGTGGTTGTCCATACGTCAGCGTAGGGAGCAAAGGGCGCTAACCACCTTGTTTTCTTTTCTTGTCTTTTTTTTTATCTCTCTCCCTCTTCCCCTAGTTAGTTACATTGCTCACCACTTTCAATACATTTGTGCCAATGGAGGAGCCTGCGCTCTTCGCAAAACCGTGTTCATCATTGTCCGTCTCACCGCACTGGCTAAAGGTTGACTGATAGAAAATGCCAATGGCATTAAGTCCGCTTAAGTACTTTTGTGCTTAAAGTGTTAAATAAATAAGTAAATTAAAGAAGGTACTTCTATTCTTCTATATCGCAATTCAGGTTGTGTTAGGAATGATACGTCGAGTCAGCCGCGCAAGTACGTAGGACTCGATTGGACTCTACTAGAATAGGTTACGCATAGGGTTAGGTTCGGAATAAAATTCTTGTTTTTTCAACCGACTTCTAAAAAGAGGAGGTTCTCAATTCTTTTTTTTTTTTTTTTTTTGTGTTTGTTACCTCAGAACTTTCGACTGGGGTAACCGATTTTGACTATTCTTTTTTTATTTGAAAGCTGGTACTTCCCGTTGGGTCCCATTATAATTTGTTGAAGATCTGATGCTGATCTTCGGAGATACACAATGGAACTCTTCAAAAATAGACGGCAAATCTGCAGTGATTACTGCATCCGCTTGTAGGTTCATTGTTTATACTACATCATGACGTAACATCACGCCTGTATGCTCTGAGGGGGTACGCAGATGTGTACAATATACCCAGATTTCGACCATGTTTGTTACCTCAGAACTTTCGACTGGGTGAACCGATTTTGATGATTCTTCTTTTATTTGAAAGCTGGTGCTTTCCGTGTGGTTCCATGTCAATTTGGTTAAGATCTTACGCTGATCTTCTGAGATGTAAATGGAACTCATCAAAAATACACGGCAAAGCTGCAGTAATTGCTGCAATAGCTTTGTTGTTTATTGTTTATACAACATCATGACGTAACATCACACCTGTATGCTCTGAGGGAGTACGCAGAAGTATACAATACACCCAGATTTCGACAGTTAGACGTGTGAAGTTCCATTTAATGGGATCCCGGAGAAATAGAGGTAACTCCTTAACTTTATAGGCACACCAGAAGCGGTTTGGGTAGTTTTAGGCAGAGTACTTTCTCGGAGTGATCCCATTTCGATTTGATAAAGATCTGGTGACTTCGGAAGATAGGTAACTGAACTCCTTAATAAATGATAGCAAATGTACTAGGATCGCTGAAGACTCACGTCTGTCTATTGTTTATACCAGTTCATAACAAAAAATGACACCGATACGCTGTGAAAGGGTAAGCACATGTGAACCACTAAAAAGTGAAAAATAAAAACTTTTTTGCAAAAAATATAACCGACTTCACACAAAAAAGTGAAAAATAACTTTAGCTTCAGAAGTCGGTGACAAAAAAACTAAATCAATCAAACAAAGGTCACCGACTTCTGAAGCTAAAGTTATTTTTCACTTTTTTGTGTGAAGTCTGTTATATTTTTTGCAAAAAAGTTTTTATTAATGTATCTAACCCGCGACTGTGTTAGGTTTTCGGGTCAGGTTCGGAATAAACCCACAACCCCGCGTAAAGGTAAAGGCAAGAAAAATCAAAAGGCTGGGTTCCCAACTCCCATTCTTGTAGAAACTTAAGAACCAGTGGCCCACATCACATGGGGTTAACCAACACCCAAAAAACTCGTCAAAATGAAAGGTTAAACGACAAAATTAAGGGAAAACAATCATAATTAATGCAAAATGACTGAAACAAAGGGCCGAGCGACAGTCATTACGCCACAATTATGATGGATGGCAGACTGCCCCCAATTTACACGGCCGCCTTAAAAACAGGACAAAAGGAACAAAAATCGCTTTCCATTAGTAATCGTTGGGAAGTTTGGCGGGGTTGACGGTTCTGTAGATGTTTTTTATGAATAAATTAGAATTAAACACTGTTTTAAGCTTTCACGGTTGAAAACTAAACTTATATCGTCACTTACAGGATATCTTCCGTGACCGTGTTTCCGTGGCGCTTGCGTTGAAATATCGGGAGCTCAAAATAATGAATAATCACGGAAGTTATCCAGTAAGTGACAATGTGAGTTTAAATTAGAAATTTTGGACCAATAAATGCTGGAACAATCAGTATGTTAATATGTTTTTACTTTGCAATAAATGTAATGAAATTAATAGTTTTTGTTCATTTAAGTGTGTTATATTTGTGTATCTCTAGATTTGTTGTTTTTTTTTTGCAAGTATAAAATTGGCATCTGACTTTTCGGCAATTTTTGCATCGGTTCCACGATTTTCATAATTTGATCGTTTAATTCAAATACTACCATAATACGTCTATAGTCCTCGCCACGAGAAGCTATAAATTTTGTAAATATTACCGTAAAATTGTAAAACCCGTTAGATTGTAATCTATCAAGCGAGATTGTAAACTCTCGAAAGATTGTCAAACGAACTTACTGCTTACAAAATAACGCATTATTTTTCGGTTGATTTTATCGAAGAGAAACTGTAAAATTGTGAAATGTATGCGACGGAACTCACCTCGCGCGCTGGGGCGGGGCTCGGAGTGAGAGGGGTTTGCCCTTACCCCCTGGTACTACTCCCATGAAAAGGTAAATATACACCATTCTAGAAAAT
Source organism: Xestia ashworthii (assembly GCA_950022955.1). Lineage (NCBI taxonomy): Eukaryota > Metazoa > Arthropoda > Insecta > Lepidoptera > Noctuidae > Xestia > Xestia ashworthii. Next base: position 9,243,307 of record OX465572.1, read on the forward strand.
AACTGATGAATGTAACCTAACCTGAAAACACTTCCTATTCGCGTAAGAAGCGTAGTCGATGAAGCCCCGCTACGCGGGGCTCCTATTTCTGTCTACAGGGTTTAAAGGAACCAACTAACTAATCCAACTAATCTAACGTTGGGGTTTTCCAAGTCCGTATTTTGGAGGCAGAGATACTTCCGTCACACGCATTTCACAATTTTACAGTTTCACTTCGATAGATTATAATCTACCTAAAAATAATAAGTGTATTCGTTCGACAATCTGTCGAGAATTTACAATCTAGCTAGTTAGATTGCAATCTAACAAGTTTTACAATCTTACGGTGACATAAATACACATTTGGGTTCGCTTTTCGTTCCAAGATGTCAGATGCGTTTCAGTACCACAAAACAACAGGGCTCTAGATCGTCAAAATATAACCCGACCAAGTGAAATTGCTCGTTAATTTCGTATTACACGTATGATAACTTGAGTTGATTGTATTTGGGAGTATTTCTTGTTGATTGTATTGTCGCAACGTGTCTTGGTAGAAATTCTTTGTTAACAAAATTTATAGCTTTTCGTGGAGCGGACTAACGAAAAAACATTCGAATAAATTCAAATATTTCAAAACTTCGCATTTCGAATATCGGCTTTCAATCCCTCCTCCCCCCATCATTTGTTTCCCCAACAACGAAACATCTGTAGTAATCTAATGACCAAAAGTTTTTTTAAAAAGGAACGAACCCCTAATGAATGGCGAAAAAATAACAAAGAGGTCGTATACGCCATGTAATTTTCAGTCGAAAAACGCGTTTTTCAGATCCTTTTTCAAGACTTAATCAGAGAGGGTGATGAGTAAAGTTTTTTAAGCACATAATTTTTGAGATTTTACTGAATATCCGAATATTTAGCCAGGTAGTCCAGTGGTGGCAACCCCGCCTTACAAGCAGTAAGTCGTGGGTTCGAACCCATTCAGGTGCATTATTACTTTGTGTAATTTATTTAATCACTACTGCTGTCAAAACGGTAAATCATCTTGAGGAAACTGGCATGTCCTAGAACCAAAACTTCGAAGACATGTGACATCTACCAACCCACACGGGGCACGTGTGCTAGATTATAGCCCATTCCTTTTCATTGAGAAGAGGCCTGTGTCTCAGCAGAAGGAACAATGTAGTCAGATTATGAGGTGTTTTTACGAAACAAGCACAATGAGAGGTTTTCTTCTTGAGAATTAAAAAAAAAAGGGGGAAAATATAATGACCACCAAAAATTACTTTGTGACCACTAACATCTATCACCTAAAATATCAATTGATCACCAAATTTAGTAAATTGAGCACCAAATTATAATGAGGTGTTTGTGATGACAAACTAGTTTTGCCTAGGCCGACTTGGGGCACCCCGACACGGATAGATTAGGTTAGAAGGGTATGGCGGGGTCGAATGAGCGAGCGAAGCGAGCGAATAGACCCCGCCATACCCTTCGTGGTTATTTTTTTTTAAACCATTCAGAAGTAGGAGCCCCGCGAAGCGGGGCTCCGTCGACCAGTTCTCCCTCGACTCGGATGCAAGAGCATATCAGTTCAATTCCTGGTGGTCATTAACTAAAAAAATAAATTTTTGGTTCTAATTTCATGATAAAATGGGGATCAATTTTTGGTGATCATTTACTAATTTTAGCAATCAAAAGTGATTTTTTTGCCGTTCCATTTTGTTAAATCTGGTGGATCGTTAATTACATGCCAAAAAAAAATAGTTTCCATGAACTCTATAGATGGCGTTGATGTGACTACGTTACTAGGTGCCAAAGCTAAAACGCTTGAAAAAACACACGTCACAATCATACGCTCGTTGACTGACACTTTCGTTTGCATAAGCTTCCGATTATAAAATTAGGTTCAAGTGAAATTATGTGACGTTCTGTTCCTTACAGTAACGTACCGAGATCAGCGCCATCTATCCGACGACTAGGGAAGAGTTGAAAAATGATAGAAAATATTATGTAGGTAGAATGCATCTTTATGAGTATTTCCAAGACACTACTGAAATATAAAAAAAAAAAATACAGAACAACCGCTGTATGTGACATCGTTTTTCTCGGTAAATAGAAAAGATTTTTATAAAATCTTAAAAAATACAACACAAAAACGATGAAATGCTAGTTACTAATCAAAGCATTTACAGGTTTTTACATACGTTCTACAAATTCCAATATATTTTTTCCACCTAATTTATACCGCATTGGCCCTGAAACATTCCAACATTACATGAAAATCGTACCTGAATAATTCATTTCATTCATTCAATAAATGTCACTGTGCTACTAAAAAGGGTGTCTGAAAAAAGGTGCTAAAACCACTAATACGAACTGACAACCCTTTTGATTTTGGGATCTAGGTATTATTTAGCTTTGACATTCTTTTACACGATGAGATGAAACACATGTTACCTACTAAAAAAGTGAAGGATATTCATGTTACTAGATGGAGAGGGAATGAAGAATGAATTGTGTAAGGAATTAAATGAAAGAGAAAGGAGAAAATGATGCCGTGACGTCAGAGAAGCATAGAAGAAGAAAACATGGTACGCCGTCCCCAAGAAGAAAGAGACAAGGGCAGAAAGATGAAGATTCTTTTATACGATGAAAGCGGATGATTCTGGCATGGCACATGCTTAAACTTAAAATGTCACTCATACACGGGATATCTTCCGTAATTTTTATTTATATTGAGCTCCCGATATTTCGACACTGTTGCAACCCGCGATCATGGCGCTTGGAACAGCGTCGAAATATCGGGAGCTCAATATAAATAAAAATCACGGAAGATATCCCGTAAGTGACATTTTAAGGTTAGCTGTTGTGAACCGCGATAGCTTAAAAACAGTATTTGGCATATGCTTGTCCCTATGTCTATTGGTCTTGAGAAAAAGAAAATAACGAACTAAGGTTGATATAATATCACACCTGCAATCCCCGAAGGTTTAGGAAGAGGTAAACCTAAATAGTACACCCACATCATCAGTTATATTTTTGGTCTCATAATAAATAAATAAAAAATGTCGCTGAACATTACCACACAGCGCCATCTAGTGCTACACTAAGCAAGGTTTGTGTCATGGACACCAGATAGTTGATATACTACATATATACTTTTTGTTTGTAAATACATACTTATTATACATGTAAACATCCATAACTCGGAAACAAATGTCCATGCTCATCACACAAACATTTGCTCCTACCGGGATTCGAACCCAGGACCCTAAGAACGTAAGGCAGCTTCACTACCACTAAGCCATTCAGGTCGTTATATGTACTAAGCGGCAAACCTATTGAAATCAACCGGACACATATCCCAACTCTATGACTGCTACTAAAAAAATCCTGATCGAAAAAACCCAATAACACTATTGCCCGACCCGAGAATGAACCCAGAACCTTCTTAGTTGTGTTGTATTGTACAACGGGCTAGTGTCCGCAACTCCACGTCAAAGTACGTATTTTGCGTATGGGCTATAACCCACCACGCGGGCCCAGTGCTCTTTGGTAGATGTCACATGTCTTCGATTTTTTCATTCTAGGATATTGCCGGTTTCCTCACGATATTTTCCTTCAACGTTTTTGAGATCAGTGGTGATGAAATAAATTACACAAAGTAATGCGTCTGCCTGGATTCAGCAATCATCAGCAATCAAAACAATTACCATATCAATCAGTCTGCCAATTACCAATCAGCAATCCAGCAAATCAAGTGCTAAAACCTTTAATATCCTTAAAATCTCCCTTTCAAAGTCCATCCTTTGACTCAGCGGCAAAGCGGCTTTTTCCCCGAACTAGGAAGCGCTGGTAGTACCTCAATAATTTGTCTAATTCATTCAATAAATGTCGGCTTCATTGAAAAGGGGTGAGAATAAATCCGGGGGTGTTAAATAATCAGCGAACAGGGATGCCTGTCACCCCCCGTGTCGAAGGTCGCCCAGTATTAAATTATTTCGACGTCCAACATCTGTGTGTCTAAAATTTGTAATTGAGACACGAATTTTTGACCTCTCATGGATTTGCATAGAGTTGTTTGTACGAAAATGTTTAAGTTAGTATTATTTTGCATTTTTACTATTTCCAGCTCGGTAAAAAACAGCCCGAAGGTCTTGAAAGTGTTAACTTAGTTATTTATAATTATCATCTGACTATCACGATTTAAAAAAAACTGATAATCAGCAAATGAACTAGTAACACTGGCAACCAAACATGACCAACATCATCTGCCTTGCCCAACGACCCTGTATGGTCGTTGGCCTAGCCATTTTCCAACTATGTTGGCGTCGGTTTCCAGGTTAACCGGATGCAGCTGAATACCAGTATTTTACATGGAGCGACTGCCTATCTGACCTCCACAGCCCAGTTAGTACTAGTATATAAATGGCTAGGCAGATAGGACAAATGTCCTTCGTGAATTTACTTTGAAATTCACTTCTTGCCTACTATGATGATGGCATCTAAACAATTTCGGCCGCAATACGCCTGCCTGGGTTTGAACCTACGACCGACGAAATTCTCTTCCCTTTTCCCACTAAAATAAAATCTTTGGTATTACCCGCTCAATATTAATACGCACTGTTGCGTGTGACCTAATTGTAGGGTCCGCGGACCTTCAGCAGAAATGTGCTTTTTTTTTTTCTTTTTAATGTACGAACTTTGAAGTCGCTTTTTATGTGAATTTGTTTATCTGGCTTTCGAGTTTATATTTCATGTTTTGTAAATACGAAATGATAATGTTTGACATAAGTTACGGAGTTTTTTTCTTAATATTTTATTAATCACAGGATGATTTTATGATTTGGGACTATTTAGTTATAATATATTATAATAATAATAATATATTTATTCAAACTTAGAATTCGCACGAAAAATACAAGTTAAATCATAAAAGTAATGTTGGTATAACAGGGTACGATGCCTGTACTAGGTTAAACCTGTATCACAGGCGGCATGTTTCTAATAAATAGTATTTGGACAATGGATTTCTTAAAAATATAAAACATAATAGTGAAATAAGTTAGTATGGGTTAACATATTATGAACCTAATGTACTTAATCGCTATTTTTAGATACGAACAAAAAAATAATAAGTAAGGTCACCAGTGGCGAAGGGTGAACTATTGGAGGAGGTAAGCCGGAGCAAAAAAAAATGCTTACCTAGGCTAGGCGCCGGCAAGCAGAGACGGCGGCAGAGTTCTTACGAAAATTGGCTTCCTGACTTCAGTCTTGCATAGGCAGATGTATCGTTAATCCACTTTTACTATACGTGTAAGCACTGATACTATTGAAACAGTGTCTTGCAGGTATAATAAAAGTGGCTTTGATAAAAGCCGTTTGTGGTGAGATGATAATTATGATGCAAACTAAACGAAACTTACCTACAAAACTACTGACTTATTCTACTAATAATACTACTTATACTCTAAAGCTATTCGCCTATTCTTTCTTACGAAATGCGCTAAGACACTATCATAAAAACCGGGAAGATTCTTAATTTTTAATAAATAGTGTTTTTCTATGGAAAGAATAGCTAGATCTGATAATCGTTCCTGTTTTTGTGAATTACGCATGTACGTATGAATTCGCTTTAAAGCAGAAAATGACCTCTCCGCGGATGCTACTGAAACAGGAAGAGTCAAAAATATACTACATAAAGTTGTGACTTGTGGAAAAGTGTCACTTAATAATGAATTTTGAAAATGTTGGTAAATCTCGTAAACATCGAATTTGTTCAAAGATGGAGTTGTGTATAAGACTTTCAACTCGTTTTTTAAAGCAGTGAAATCAAAGATTTGCGGAAATTGTAATAGTAAAGAAGATAATAATTTCATCTGGAAATGACCTACTTAGATTTATTAAGTAAATTAAGAAATCTCATTTGAGAAAGAGATTGGTAGGTACCTACCTACCTGTGTTGTATTTGCGCCTTAACATTGTCTATTATTTCAATGAAAAGACGCCGATACATAGTTTTAACGTCTACTTCTGGATTCAGCCGTCTACGCTGTCGCGGCGGCTCATTGAATTCCTGGACGCTGTCATATATAAGATCAAAATGATTTATAAAATCATTTGCAAGCCAACTATTGAATGAATTTATTTCGCGGTTTGCTACTTCGATATCAATCTGTTTTGACTGCAGTAAATTCAAAAGAACGTCGGTTTTTTGAAAAATGTCTGACAATACGTGCAAAAAAAAGCAAAACTGCATGTTTTCTAATTTACTGAGGAAACATTCTGCCAAGGAAAGAGATTCAGTATCCCAAGATTGCGTGTTATCTAATATTGAATTAAAAGTATTAACCATGTCTAATCTACAGTTAAAAATTACATTAATAATGCGTGAGTGATAGTGCCAACGGGTTTCTGAAACTCCGGGCATACGGCGGTCAGCTATTTCTTTCAATAGATTGGACCGTTTAGATGATTTGTTGAAAAAACGAACAATACTATTTACGTGTCCAAAAAAGGTTTCCAGTTCCTGAATATTTTCAAAGGAACGGCTCAGTACTAAATTTAATATATGAGCATAACATGGAACAAACATTGCCATAGGCATGCATCTCGAATTTTTGCTTGGACTCCCCCGTGCTCGCCAGACATAACTGCCGCGCCATCGTAAGATTGACCAACTAACTTATGCCTACATTGATACTGGTCAAGTATTTCTAACAACTGATTCGATAGAACTTCAGCAGTTCGACTACCGCTAACATCGTAAAAACCTAGGAATCGCTCCTCGATTCCAGTTTCCGATAAATACCTAAAAATTACAGTTAATTGCTCCCTATGACTGACATCGGGAGTTTCGGCAATCATTACAGACAGAAATTGAGCTTTATTTATTTCAAGTCTAATGTTGTCGCGTAAAACGGATGCAATACCATGTATTAAATCATTTTGAATGTCACTGGAGAGACCAGAAAACGCGGGGTTCTGAACAGAAGAACATAATTCTAAATGCGAATCCATTACTGTATCGTACTTGCTCAGAAATAGCAAAGTTTCGATATAGTTACCGCGGTTATCGGAATTAGGGCCCTCATCATGTCCGCGAAAAGCTAGGTCTTGTTTACCTAACAAAATAACAGTGTCAATAAACCGCTTCATTAAATTTCTATTGCGATTGACTTTCCTGTTATGGGCGTCATGCGAATTTTCGAAAAATGTTTCAATCCTACTAATCCCAAAATCGTGTAATGCTAAGCAACTACGTATATGCTTTTCGGTCTGAGAATGTTTCCTAGATGAATTCGTTAAATTATTAATATCGGCGAAACCCCCTTTATTCCATAAACTACTAGCATCCGAGAAAAGTAAACATGGCCAACAAAACATTTTATTTAATTTACAACTGCCAGTTAGCCATTGATATATCGTAAAGGGAAGCATTAAAATGTTTGAAAAAACCATCAAGTCTTTTGTAATTTATAGTCATATCTGGGCGAGCACGGCCTAACTGAACTACATGTTTCTTATTTTCAAAACTAAGCCTTGAAAAGCATGTTTCCTCACAAAGTAAATAATCTGTCAAGCAACAATCTAAAACTATTAATGCCGCCATCCTACTTATTCTAAATTACTTTGCAAATCGACTTACTCTAAACTAATACTTTCGACTTAGAGACTATCTTACTTACCGCAAATAAATACCTAATTACAACGTACGTCTACGTAACTGCTTTCACTATCACTACACAGTACACACAATACATACACAAATAAACAAAAGTCCAACTAATAATACAATACTAATCACACCAAAAAATTCTAATAAGTGAAATTAACTAATAGATTCCAATTGAGATTTAACAACAACATGCATTCATGCAATGCTAAATGCAATTACGTCAAATTGTCAACACAAATGTCTTCAAACATTGAACGATTTCCGATTCTATCCGAAATTCAACGAGCGATGACGAAATTTCGCATCTCGCTCACGCGCACGCATTTTCTATTACTTTCTCTATGAATAACTCGGTTTGCGCCGGCTTACCATAGTACTATTTTGGCGCGCTGTCTAGTGACGTCATGACGTTTTATTTTGTATAGAAATTTAGCTGCCAAAAACCCGGTAGCGCCTGCGGGTTATTTCATAACAATATGTTGTTGAAGAGCAAAATTTTTTTGATTGAGTACGATTAGGCGTTTCGTAATGCTTACAAAAAAGTATTGATTGTACCATTTTTCACTTATGCTAGAGAGTGGTTATGTTCGAACTTCTGAAGGGAAGCCGGTGGGAATGGAGTTATGAGGTACCTGCGCGCCTGAAGGTCACACATGTATATAGATGGAAAACAGTTTGTAGCACTTATTTGCTAATACTAAAATGATTGTCAGCAGTATTTGTTTTTTTTTGTATTTTTTTTTTTTTTTTTAAGTGAAGTTTGACTAAGTGAAGTGTTACTAACATAGTTTTAAGTCTTATTTATTAACACAAGTTTTGTATTAAATTTATATATGTTAGTTTATAAAGTATGTCGGATCCGGTCATTGGTATGGACACGGGAATGAATCAAAGCGCGCCGGTGGTGACATCACGCGACCTAGAGACCAGTCTACCCCCCGCCATGGCGTGCTTCTACAGAGTGCTGACGTTAACAGATCACCGCGAGGACGACATTCTGGGTCGGATCGCAGCGGAGTTCAGACGTCTTGAAACTGTATCCGATTCATTGTGCCCAGTGTTACTCGTATAGTGTGAAAGTGTAATGTCAAGTAATTCGTTAGTTTACTCAGTGTAGATATGTTTGAAAAGAGTAACCATGGAGTTTCTTGCCGGTTCTTCTCCATGGAAACAACCAACCCGAACCGAGCACCTGACAATAAACAAAGTATCGCATTTAGTGAGTTTTCATAGCACGAAACCCGTCTTCTGCCCACATAATGCTCGAGCCTAACGAAATAAATCCTGACAAACCCGACATCAGAATTGGGATAAAATCGTGCTAATGAAATCATGCTGCGGGGACAGTGTTAATAACAATCAGTGTCAACTGTGTAAAAACAGAAAAAGTGTCGAAATGAAAAAAAAAAATTTGTTCGTGATGAATTTCATGTGTCGGTTACTAAGTGCAAAAAAAAAAAACAAAAACGAACAAGAAAGAGGGTAGACCGATTTGTCTGCATATAAACACCCACCTACAATAACTTTAGTTTATCCGTGATCGTAGTGCTTGCAACAGCGCCGAAATATCAAACTCAAAACAGACAGTAAACAAGTGTAATTTACCAAGTGAAAAAAACGGGATACACATCGTTTTTTAGTGTTAATGACAATCAGTGACGGTTACTATTTGAAATGCAAAACAAAGACTTTGTATCGTTTAGAGTATGTCGTGGGACCAGTTTAAAGAATTGTTCAAGGTCAGATTCGTGTACGTCGAGACATTTTCGACCACCTTCATTTACGTGAATAGTGAAAAACAAAAATAAACAAAGTAAAATATACCCCCGTCGTCAGGGAGCGAGACACTACCACCAATCAAGTGTCGCGAATGCGGCAAACAAGGACACAAACAAGCGGATTTTCGGACGAAGACGACCGCCCCGTCAAGAAGCGGTTGCCTGTGACGGCTGCTACAGGCGTTGGGCAGCGACCGCAGGCCAGCAGCAGTTCACTGGTGTGCTCCAAGTGTGGCACGCCGAGGCACATTGCTAGTCGCTGCGCAGCAGGACAGCGTTGGTCGTGTGCTGCTGTACTGGTGGAGAAGCGAGTCGACCTTTGCACCGTCGAGTCGGAATATGAAAGTACTTTGGTGAGTGTTTCGATTTTGATTCTGGAGCTGAATGATCTTTGATGAAAGAGTAAAATGTTTCCTGTTAAAGGTTGATTGAGATTTTGGACGGTGATCGTCATTCACTGAAAGATTTGAATTTTAGGCGTGCGTACAAATATGCACAGGGTAGGCTAAGGAAGATACCAGTGGGTCACGTACCAGTCGATATTGAATAATGTTGGTGTTTATTTTCATAATGATGAGTAAGCTTAAGTTGTGGTAGAAAGTCGAGTAAAGGATTCTATCGGCCGTATTGTGTTCGACCGTACCAGTGGTTATTACGTAGTCGTAGCCCGGTAGAAATCGGTGTCTCTTGAGGCAACTCAAGTAGTCCGTGGGTGCGCGATGCGCGTTTAACTCTGGCAGAGGTCGGGGTCTAGAGAGACCGTAGTGTGTAGTCAGTGGGTGATGCACACGGGCGATCCACTTGATGGATATGCGTACAGAAGTTGTGATTCATGCGCTGGATGTGTGAGAGCAATGCGATTGCTGGTCGGCTGGAGAGCCGTGGCGTTAGAAGTTTTACTCGATGGTAAGCTTCCAAGTTTTTATTGTAGTAGAGTTTTAAAGGTTGATTCGAACGACTGTGGTGCATGGCCCAAGGGTTGACCTATTTTCAAGTATTACCAATTTAACCGTGTTTGATTTAATAAACTACGTCGTTGGTCTAGTGGTGGCAAACGCGACTGCTGAGCATGAGGTCCTGGGTTCGATTCCCAGATCGGGCAAAGTGCTATTGGGTTTTTCCATCAAGAATTTCTCAGTGAAGCCACGGAGTCTGGATTAGTGCCCAGTTGATGGTACATGGGACTTGGACATAACTACCGGAGTGTGAGTGTACTATTAGGTGCACCTCTGTTTAACCCTTTGGGGAGTTCAGGCGTTATGTTATGACGTTTGATTTTATTAGAGTAGGATTCGGTTAAGACAAAATAGAGTTCTTGACTTTCATCGACCCGATGAATATAGGGTTTGGTCAGGAGTGACCGAGTGGAACCAAATTCTGAGGTGGAGTATTTGGTTGCAGGTATCATCACATGAGGACGTGTGCAAGCAGGATGGCCGTGTCGGATCCGGTCATTGGTATGGACACGGGAATGAATCAAAGCGCGCCGGTGGTGACATCACGCGACCTAGAGACCAGTCTACCCCCCGCCATGGCGTGCTTCTACAGAGTCCTGACGTTAACAGATCACCGCGAGGACGACATTCTGGGTCGGATCGCAGCGGAGTTCAGACGTCTTGAAACTGTATCCGATTCATTGTGCCCAGTGTTACTCGTATAGTGTGAAAGTGTAATGTCAAGTAATTCGTTAGTTTACTCAGTGTAGATATGTTTGAAAACAGTAACCATGGAGTTTCTTGCCGGTTCTTCTCCATGGAAACAACCAACCAGAACCGAGCACCTGACAATAAACAAAGTATCGCATTTAGTGAGTTTTCATAGCACGAAACCCGTCTTCTGCCCACATAATGCTCGAGCCTAACGAAATAAATCCTGACAAACCCGACAAGTATATATTTATGGGTCATTGTAGCCTGAAATAAATAAATTGAATTGAATTGAATTTTTAACAAGTGAACATTGCAAAAAAACACGGTCAAGTTATTTTTTTTGCGGTCGACAATTTTGCTTAGACAGCGAAATATCAACGGATGTCTGACTTGCAGTATGACGCACTAGGTGCCTTCATAATCGACAGAGTTTATGTATCGGTGTTCCGCTATTTTTCTAGCAGGGCAATCAGCGTCTCCCGTTTTGTGGTCACTAGGCTTTTTAAAGCGGGAGCAAGTCGCGCATCTCGGAATGTGTGTTATGCTCGAGGCTTAATAATAACAGGCAATCGAATTGATCTTTAGCAGTGGCGAAGGGTGAACTATTGGAGGAGGTAAGCCGGAGCAAAAAAAAATGCTTACCTAGGCTAGGCGCCGGCAAGCAGAGACGGCGGCAGAGTTCTTACGAAAATTGGCTTCCTGACTTCAGTCTTGCATAGGCAGATGTATCGTTAATCCACTTTTACTATACGTGTAAGCACTGATACTATTGAAACAGTGTCTTGCAGGTATAATAAAAGTGGCTTTGATAAAAGCCGTTTGTGGTGAGATGATAATTATGATGCAAACTAAACGAAACTTACCTACAAAACTACTGACTTATTCTACTAATAATACTACTTATACTCTAAAGCTATTCGCCTATTCTTTCTTACGAAATGCGCTAAGACACTATCATAAAAACCGGGAAGATTCTTAATTTTTAATAAATAGTGTTTTTCTATGGAAAGAATAGCTAGATCTGATAATCGTTCCTGTTTTTGTGAATTACGCATGTACGTATGAATTCGCTTTAAAGCAGAAAATGACCTCTCCGCGGATGCTACTGAAACAGGAAGAGTCAAAAATATACTACATAAAGTTGTGACTTGTGGAAAAGTGTCACTTAATAATGAATTTTGAAAATGTTGGTAAATCTCGTAAACATCGAATTTGTTCAAAGATGGAGTTGTGTATAAGACTTTCAACTCGTTTTTTAAAGCAGTGAAATCAAAGATTTGCGGAAATTGTAATAGTAAAGAAGATAATAATTTCATCTGGAAATGACCTACTTAGATTTATTAAGTAAATTAAGAAATCTCATTTGAGAAAGAGATTGGTAGGTACCTACCTACCTGTGTTGTATTTGCGCCTTAACATTGTCTATTATTTCAATGAAAAGACGCCGATACATAGTTTTAACGTCTACTTCTGGATTCAGCCGTCTACGCTGTCGCGGCGGCTCATTGAATTCCTGGACGCTGTCATATATAAGATCAAAATGATTTATAAAATCATTTGCAAGCCAACTATTGAATGAATTTATTTCGCGGTTTGCTACTTCGATATCAATCTGTTTTGACTGCAGTAAATTCAAAAGAACGTCGGTTTTTTGAAAAATGTCTGACAATACGTGCAAAAAAAAGCAAAACTGCATGTTTTCTAATTTACTGAGGAAACATTCTGCCAAGGAAAGAGATTCAGTATCCCAAGATTGCGTGTTATCTAATATTGAATTAAAAGTATTAACCATGTCTAATCTACAGTTAAAAATTACATTAATAATGCGTGAGTGATAGTGCCAACGGGTTTCTGAAACTCCGGGCATACGGCGGTCAGCTATTTCTTTCAATAGATTGGACCGTTTAGATGATTTGTTGAAAAAACGAACAATACTATTTACGTGTCCAAAAAAGGTTTCCAGTTCCTGAATATTTTCAAAGGAACGGCTCAGTACTAAATTTAATATATGAGCATAACATGGAACAAACATTGCCATAGGCATGCATCTCGAATTTTTGCTTGGACTCCCCCGTGCTCGCCAGACATAACTGCCGCGCCATCGTAAGATTGACCAACTAACTTATGCCTACATTGATACTGGTCAAGTATTTCTAACAACTGATTCGATAGAACTTCAGCAGTTCGACTACCGCTAACATCGTAAAAACCTAGGAATCGCTCCTCGATTCCAGTTTCCGATAAATACCTAAAAATTACAGTTAATTGCTCCCTATGACTGACATCGGGAGTTTCGGCAATCATTACAGACAGAAATTGAGCTTTATTTATTTCAAGTCTAATGTTGTCGCGTAAAACGGATGCAATACCATGTATTAAATCATTTTGAATGTCACTGGAGAGACCAGAAAACGCGGGGTTCTGAACAGAAGAACATAATTCTAAATGCGAATCCATTACTGTATCGTACTTGCTCAGAAATAGCAAAGTTTCGATATAGTTACCGCGGTTATCGGAATTAGGGCCCTCATCATGTCCGCGAAAAGCTAGGTCTTGTTTACCTAACAAAATAACAGTGTCAATAAACCGCTTCATTAAATTTCTATTGCGATTGACTTTCCTGTTATGGGCGTCATGCGAATTTTCGAAAAATGTTTCAATCCTACTAATCCCAAAATCGTGTAATGCTAAGCAACTACGTATATGCTTTTCGGTCTGAGAATGTTTCCTAGATGAATTCGTTAAATTATTAATATCGGCGAAACCCCCTTTATTCCATAAACTACTAGCATCCGAGAAAAGTAAACATGGCCAACAAAACATTTTATTTAATTTACAACTGCCAGTTAGCCATTGATATATCGTAAAGGGAAGCATTAAAATGTTTGAAAAAACCATCAAGTCTTTTGTAATTTATAGTCATATCTGGGCGAGCACGGCCTAACTGAACTACATGTTTCTTATTTTCAAAACTAAGCCTTGAAAAGCATGTTTCCTCACAAAGTAAATAATCTGTCAAGCAACAATCTAAAACTATTAATGCCGCCATCCTACTTATTCTAAATTACTTTGCAAATCGACTTACTCTAAACTAATACTTTCGACTTAGAGACTATCTTACTTACCGCAAATAAATACCTAATTACAACGTACGTCTACGTAACTGCTTTCACTATCACTACACAGTACACACAATACATACACAAATAAACAAAAGTCCAACTAATAATACAATACTAATCACACCAAAAAATTCTAATAAGTGAAATTAACTAATAGATTCCAATTGAGATTTAACAACAACATGCATTCATGCAATGCTAAATGCAATTACGTCAAATTGTCAACACAAATGTCTTCAAACATTGAACGATTTCCGATTCTATCCGAAATTCAACGAGCGATGACGAAATTTCGCATCTCGCTCACGCGCACGCATTTTCTATTACTTTCTCTATGAATAACTCGGTTTGCGCCGGCTTACCATAGTACTATTTTGGCGCGCTGTCTAGTGACGTCATGACGTTTTATTTTGTATAGAAATTTAGCTGCCAAAAACCCGGTAGCGCCTGCGGGTTATTTCATAACAATATGTTGTTGAAGAGCAAAATTTTTTTGATTGAGTACGATTAGGCGTTTCGTAATGCTTACAAAAAAGTATTGATTGTACCATTTTTCACTTATGCTAGAGAGTGGTTATGTTCGAACTTCTGAAGGGAAGCCGGTGGGAATGGAGTTATGAGGTACCTGCGCGCCTGATCTTTAGGTTAAGCCGCGCTTGCCTAGGTTTGGATGGGTTACCCAATACGTACGGAGTATTCTTCGTGTCTCGGAAAGCACGTTAAGCCGTTTTTCCCGGCTATCAAGTGTAGATATTCGACAGTCATTATATAAGTAGTTAGTGCCCCAAAAGTTTAACAACCACCCAGATAGCATTTTTTTGGTAGCCGTTACGAAACAAGTCGACACTAAAAAGTCTACAAACCTTTTTGGTCGCTGCGACTACAGTGGGGCACTTCTCGACACGGTAACATTTTGGTTTTTAAGTTACGACGCTGTATGGTAACATTGCGTCATAGCTACAAATCCGTACATAAGTATTGTGTTGACTCGTCGACTACAAAGAGTTACTGAAACACATTCCGGTCAAACTGTGTAGACACTTAATAACCGAAACGCACACAGTTGCATTGTTTCGACACAATAACGGAACTTTGTCAATTTGTTACTGAAACAAATATTTTGTGACCAAAAAATGATATCTGGGCAGTCTTACTATTGTATTCGCAGATCGGTGGGATTCCCCGATGATGCGGAGGTGGATACGACTCCATGCTGAATTTTGATTGTATATTTTATCTTTGTCTGTAACCTACTAACACTAGAACTTAAGTAAAATTGATAATAACCCTATGGACTCCGGTCAGAAATAAAAACTTTATATTCTATTAGCCGGTACTAACTGGCTTGTGAAGGTCAAATACGCAGTTGCTCCATGATTATCACTATATGAGAGCAGCGGTGGCCCAGTGGTGGCGGCCCCGACTTACGAACAGTAACAGTTCGAACCCACACAGGCGCATTACTTTGTGTATTTATTTCATCAACACTGCTCTCAAAACGGTGAAGCAAAACATCGTGAGGAAACCGGCTCGTCCTAAAACCAAAAATACGAAGACATGTGACATATACCAACCCGCACCGTGCCCGCGTGGTGGAGTACCTATAGCCCATACGCAAAATACGCGCTTTGACAAGGAGTTGCGGACACCAGCCCGTTGTACAATACAATACAATACAATCACTATAAAGTACACCTCTGCTTACCCTTCGTGGATTACAGGCGTGATGTCTCTCATACTAAAACACCACACTTAAAATTAAAGGTGTAAAACACCTCTTAACGAATCCGAAAAGCACTTGTCCGCCCCGTCATTGCGAGGGTTCCGTAGCCAAATGGCGAAAAACGGAACCCTTATAGATTCGTCATGTCTGTCTGTCTGTCCGTCTGTATGTCACAGCCACTTTTTTCCGAAACTATAAGAACTGTGCTGGTGAAACTTGGTAAGTAGATGTATTCTGTGAACCGCATTAAGATTTCCACACAAAAATAGAAAAAAAAACAATAAATTTAGGGGGTTCCCCATACATAGAACTGAAACTCAATTTTATTTTTTCATCAAACCCATACGTGTGGGGTATGGATAGGTCTTCAAAAATGATATTGAGGTTTCTAATATAATTTTTTTCTTAACTGAATAGTTTGCGCGAGAGACACTGCCAAAGTGGTAAAATGTGTCCCCCCCCCCCCCTGTAACTTCTAAAATAAGAGAATGATTAAACTAAAAAAATTATGTGATGTACATTATCACGTAAACTACCACCGAAAATTGGTTTGAACGAGATCTAGTAAGTAGTTTTTTTATACGTCATAAATCGTAAACCGCAATTTACCTTTCATTTACAACGAACTGCAAGAACTTTTATATTATGTTACTTGCTGTTACGGAACCCTTCATGGGCGAGTCCGACTCGCACTTGGCCGCTTTTTTTGTTCTACGCCATACCTGGGAACCTTCTAGTTACGGAGATAGTGGGGGTCAAATTTACAACTTTTTGGCAGTTTTTTTTTTAAAATAAAAGTTTTTATTGTAAGATTTTTACTTTAAACATCTCTACGACCCTCTTACTATTCAATCCATCCATCATCTCAATGTTTTAAGTGCGTTACATTGAGTTCTACTACAAAACATGATTTTTCACCCCAAAAAAAAGTCGTTTCCCACCACTAATTTTTGCGTAAAGTTACTTAGTTTGATGTACAGAATGCTTGGTGGACGGCTTTGTGATGAGGTGGTTTACACCTGTATACGTTCACATAATCTGGAAATGTAGATTTAGGGCACTTATAACGCAGATATAACAAGCTCCCCAGGTACTTCTAATTAAATAAATCATAACTTTGTATGGCTTTAAAAAATTAATACCTACATACATTTAATTAGTTAAAAGCTTCCAGTGTATAACGACGGAGCACATTTTTATGTATTTTTTACGTTTATTAAATTAACTTAGGTAGGTACGTATATTGCAAAAAGGTTGTTTAATATTATTTAAAAATTAAATAACTTTATGAATCAGCTGATATTTCATATATGATATTATTAAATTATGAACTAACTTTGGTTGTAAAGGTCAGATAGGCAGTCGCTCCATGTAAAATACTAATCGCATTCAGTCAGTTAGACCGGGAACTCTTACCCGGTTATTACTGGTAATACGATACCCTATCGTAAGACTGCATAGTTGTCTGACTTTCGGACCACTGACTACCTGTAACGACTGTCGAAGATCTACAAAATGGGACCAACGGCTTTACGTACTTTCCGAGGCACAGGGGTATCTTATCGCCAACTTCCGAACTTGGGGCTTATAGCACAATTGTATTTGGTCCAACCCGGGAATCGAACTAAGGACATCACGCTTAGCAGTCGCACTTGCGGCCACGAGACCAACGCGGTATTAGCTCTCTGTATACAGGATGCCTATACGATGAATGCTGATCGTACCTATAGCAACTATAGATATAAAAATATTTTTAAAAGCTATGATTTAGTTGTTTTAGGTCATTTTCTGTTTCGGTATTAACATTGATAACCTTCAAATTTTGCCAAAAAACACATCTTGTATGAAATAAATATTACAAAATGAGGAACCTATCAATAATATTTATTTGAGCTCCAAATAATGTTTATTGGCACGTCAAATATAAATATTTCCAGAATCTCGCATCATGCCAAATGCTGATTGCCACATGAAAAAACGCTTTCCATTTAAAAATTTCATAACTTCTCGTTTGGATGCTAATTTTCGTCAATACTGCGGTTGAGTATTTGAATGTCTGTGTGTTCTACGAAAATATTGATATTTGATTTTTATTTTTCAAATCGCTAAAAACGGAGTTAGGATGTATTATTTTTATAAAGAATGTAAATAATATTGACCTTAGCTCTGTTACCGAAACTTCGCATGCGATGTTTTTAATGCCATACTTTAGTTATCTTTAGATTAATAAATTATGTTTCTATAGGCTAATTATGTCTATACGTATACATAAAAATAAATGTATCTTCGTTCATACCCTATATAGTCACCTAAACAACTGAACTGATATTGATGAAATTTAGGTTACTGAAAATAAAAAGCATTGCAACGCATGCCTGGTACAACTAGTATTGTAATATTATATGATTGTTGAAGTCACCATTGCCAATGATCACAATATTCAATTAACTAGGAAAAGAAACTACACAAAATTAATTCCCCCTATAATGTAACATAATATTCCCCTAAAACATGATATTACACTACATTTCAACAACATTCTGAAAACTAAACCGTCTGAAGTATGTAATACTCGGTACATCCTACACTACATAGTTTTCCAATCCTTTGGCAATAATCTTATTTGCCTAACCATCTGAGATCAAAGCCTGATCTAACGTATCGATATACATAAGATAAATAGAAACTTGCTCTGCTCAATCAAAATTTTCCATGTACTCATACTCCTTGGCTTAAAACTATTTGGGATAGACAGAAGGGCATAAGGGGTAAAGTACTCTTGATAGATAAGGTAATGTTTTAAACAGATTTTCCACGTGGAGACAGTCGATAAAAATAATCATCGGTGCAAGGAAATAGGGTACCAATATGTACCACCTAGTAGCCCAGTAGTGGCGGCCCCGCATTACGAACAGCATGTCATTTTTCAATTTATTTCATAACCACTGCTCCCAAAACGGTGAAGAAAAACGTTGTAAGGAAACCGGCAGGTCCTAGAACAAAAAAATCGAAGACATAGACATCTACCATCCTGCTCTGGGCCCGCGTGGTGGATTATAGCTCATTCCCTCTCATAGAGAGAAGGCCGTGTCCCAGCAGTGGGAACATTATAGGCTGATGATAATGATGTACTTCCACTGTTGGGGTAAAACTAGCCTGCAGTTAATGACCTGACACACTGAAATGGAGCTATTTAATACTGCGTCTCATTATCATCATCTTTTTCCAGCCCTTATTCCAATTCATTTGAGGTCGTCACAGCATGTCTTAATCTCCCATCTTGGCAGTCACCTCCTTTGTAACCCAAGCATCATTTGCACAGACCATCCATCGTTCTTTGATCTTCCTTTACTCTTTAATTACCTGTGTCTAACTATTTTTATATAAACACGGGATACAGCAGATGTTTGCCTAATAGTACATCTACATTTCACTAAGGTAAGTCCTCTTTAAACATTCATCTGTTAGCTGGCGTCAAACCAATTTGGTTGGGTTTCACAGACGAGGGGTAAGAGGTGAGCCTATTGTCACAAACCCTCTCTCCGTGGCTACTACTGAGGAATTTAGAATGGAAAACCCTATAACACATTGGTTCAACCTGGAAATCGACAAACAAAGAATCTGATGCTCAGCTGTAGCGCTTGCAGACCAAGTCTAATACTAGATAAGTTATTGCACAAAAATCAACACAAAAAAACTGCCCTATTTTAATAAAATACAGGCAAACTCAGAAACAAAGCTAGAGCGTTCAAATAAAAATAAAGGAAAAAAATACAAATACAAACATACGGGTCGGGGAAAGGTTAAAAACGGCCAGCTGATAACCTTAATCACCGAACAGTTAACGACGTGTGAGCCTCGTGGGGGTTTAATCACATACCGACACTTTTAGACACGTTTCGCCATTTATTTTAGGTGTTTTTTAACCTTGAGTTTTTAGTTTTACTTTCTATAGTAAGATGGACCTCTTGGTAACGAATTACCAAGTGGTATGCTAGTACTAAGCTGGGTTGTGGAGGTCAGAGAGGCAGTCGCTCCATGTAAAATACTGGTATTCTTAACCGATTCGGGAAAAGTTGATGAATCTTCAGGTGGGTGAAATGATGGTAGTTTTGGATGGTTGTCAATAGAGTAGTAATAAAGTAGCAATCGCGAGGACTGCAGCAAGAAAGGTGTCTGATATAGTTATAAAATTCATTGTATTTCGCCACGCATCGAGACCTTTGAAGTTTCTGCCTGAATACTACATTTCTTTGTACCTGCATTAAGGAGATCTGATGGCAGATTAGAATTTGCCGTTACCATATCAAATTCAACGGATAACACACCAAAATGAACGCACAACGCTTCATATTTCAAACAAAGCTCGGAACGGTCAAAGCCCTGCGATACGCCATTTTGTCATAGTAAATAACTTCAGTAATATCATGGCGTAATATGCGAATATGTAAGTCTGCGTAATTTCGCACTCACCGCCATTATTGCAGTTGTGCTGTTGGTATCACTGCGTTTACACTTCCTATGTCTAGCATTAATATTGTAATATTATTAGCGGAAAATTTTGTATGTTTATCAGTTGGTAATTTCGGCTCATTATCAACTGCCCACCCATTTCCAGCTTCCCATCTTACCGGATACAGCTTGTTAGCGACTAGATAATTAAAACCGCTGGTTCAGGATATGAGTGCATGTAATAATTTTTTACAATGACAAGACCACCCTTCAAACATAAAAACAAAACATAATAGAAAAATATAAAAAGTATAAAAGAGGTGCGTTGCGCACATTTCCTCCCTTTTTTTCTTAAGACAGCTTGACCAGCTTCTTGAGGGGTCGCCGTAAGACACCAGTCGAAGTCATTAGAAAGAAAGAAAGAAAGAAAGAAAGAAAAAATATTTATTTGACGTCAGTATTAAGCACACACACAATAATAATAACAAAATTACCAAAAGGACAAAAATACATAGTATGTACTGTGTGCCTCACGGCTGCGCCAAAAAGGTCCATTTCAGCATTCATGCCAGACAGGTTATGCTGTCTGACGCTGGTCTTCCAATGAACCTTGACGGGGGAAGGGACAAACAGAAAACAGTTTCAAACATTAAAATATATAAATAAATGGCTATCTGTACAATAAAAAAAAAAATATATTTATAAAAATAGGGTAAATTGATGAAATGTACGAGTTCGTGCTTATGAAGAAAATGTATGTAAAGTAATAAGTATTTAATTGTGTTAGAAAGCAATACTGGTAACAATAAATAAATAGGTACACAGATAAGATATTATACCGTATACTTACTTAATGTCAAACAACTACCCAGGTATGGATTAATTTCATATTTGTGCAATGCTATGAAGACCAAGCGTGTTTTGCGTCTGTGTCTTGCTCCCACCCCACCTTCGCGTCCCCTGCTCGCGCGCCACACATCATACGACCAAACGACTTCGTCACACGACGCATTGTTCCTCTGGAACTGCTAGCGCGATGACGTACTATGCGTCAAAAAGTGTGAAACAGTCACGGTGCACGGTGGCGCGGCGCAGCGCCCGCCGCCGCCCGCGCCGCACGAGTCTTCTGCGCTCACGCGACGGGTCTCGCTCACGTGATTCGTTACCTACCTACTTATATCTGCTCGACGCTTAGTAACAAGTAAACATGATGCTTTCTCGGAAATAGTGATACATAGATTGATTATGCCTTGCAGATAGATGATAAACCTTAGGTGAGTGTTTGTCATTAATAGGTAGGTACCTAACGTGTTTGTTGTTCATACTTTTGTTTTGTTAAAAAGTGTTTTTTTTTTTTTTCAAAGTAAATTTAAATATTTTTTTATCTTTTTAAGGATCTTATGGGAGGTGGCATAAAAACTCAACAGAGAGTAGCGGCATACAACATACTTGAGACATCCCCTGCAGGCTGTTGTCTTATGATGAGGACTGTAACGGATTGGCGTGGAACAGGCATAGCTGTGGTACTAGCTGTATTAAGTTGGTGTGGCGCTCGGAAGATTATGGTTCGTGAACAATGTTATGATTATGGTCGCAATAGTTCACGTGTCTGCATAAGAAGGTACTTGGTGCAGTCGTACGAAAGTGCTGCAAATTACCTACTAAGCGTTTATATAATTGAAACATTCATTGTAACCATATCCAGTTTCTGCTGTGCTGCTATCAAATACTGCCGCAGTCGTGTTCTGAACGTGTGAATAGTGCCCAGTACCCGTAATGGTGGAGGAATATTATTCCACACCTTAGATGCGGCATATCGGAAAGTACCTCTGAAAGCTGCTGTCCTATGAGATTGTGTTGATAATTGTTGGGCACAAAGCCTAGGTGCGCACTCTCGTTTACTAGCCATCCAACGTAACTTGTCGTACAAATACTTCGGCTTCGTAGTCCTAATAACACCAAACAGTAGACACGCAAGGTGTAACTTTCGTCTCGACTTCATTTTAAGCATACAATGTTTGTTCAGATAAGGGGTGACATGACTTCTAGGGGGAACCGAGTAACAGAATCGAGCACACGCGTTTTGGACTCTTTGTATAAGTCTATCCGTACGAGCCAGCAAACGTGGGCCGTAAACCGTATCAGCGTAATTAAGTTTGGAGAGTACAAGGGTTTCGACCAGCTGTTCGCGAAGTTTTTCCGACAGGTAAGGCCTCATTTTGTACAGCAGTTTCAGGCGGTAAAAACAGTTTTTCACGGAGTTAGCGACGTGTTTCTCAAACCTAAGGCTATTGTCCATACACAACCCTAGGTTCCGCGCATCATTAACTCGGTCAATAGGCTCACCCATTAGAGTCAACTTAACCCTTAAAGGTACCTTCTTTAACTGCTGCTTCGTACCAAACAACATATACTTAGTTTTCAATTACATCAGCCACCCGCACAATGCCATCGCGTCCTGGGAAAGTCGCAGTGATGCGCCCTCTAGGCCATGCGCCTCTTGGCATATTGCTATCAACAATCAGGACAAGATCTCCGACTGCAACATCTGGTACTTCTCCTCGCCCGCGCCGTGGAATGAGGGTCGGTAGATATTCGAGCACCCACCGTCGCCAAAAATGGTCGGCTAAACGAACTGCTCTGCGCCAGCCACTTCTCGAAGACAGGTCTGAGTCTGACAAAGTCGCTGGTATTGGGCGGCCTGAAGACGAGTTCAATATGAAGTGCATCGGCGTCAATGCTTCCTCGCTGCCGGGCTCTACTGGAACATGCGTCAACGGGCGCGTGTTCACTAACGCCTCCACTTCTGCGAGGAGTGTGCGCAGTACCTCATCCGTAGGAGCTCGTTCTGTAAGGGTGACTCTGAGCGCCACCTTCACAGATTTGATCAGCCTTTCCCACGCCCCGCCCATGAAGGGAGCTCCGGGAGGTATGAAACGCCAGTTAATCTTCTCTATCGCTGCATAACGGGGTACAGCAGCATCATAAAAGGCCCGAAGTTCTCTGTTGGCGCCTACAAAGGCGGTTCCATTATCTGACCAAATTTCTGTTGGCGCTCCCCGTAAGCCTACAAAGCGGCGGAGGCTCATAATGGCAGAATCTGCAGATAACGAGTGTACAACGTCTAAGTGGACGGCGCGGGACACGAGACACGTGTAAAGAGCGACATACCTCTTCTCTCTTCTTCGGCCGACAGCAACTTGAATTGGCCCGAAATAATCCAGTCCCGAAAACGTGAACGCTCGTCTATGGTGTGCCAGACGTGCCTCTGGTAAATCTCCTTGCGGGGGCTGAAAGTTCACAGCTCTTCGAATTCGGCAGAACTGACAGTTAAAGGCGACTGTGCGGACTGTATTTCTTAAACTAAGTAGGTAGTAGTCTTGGCGCAACTCGTTAACAACTGTCTCTGTGTTCGCATGTGCAGCCCTTCGATGATGGTGGTGTACAAGTAGATGCACGGCTGGGTGTCTTCCGTCAAGAACGATGGGGCTTTTCGTTTCTGCTCTTACTTGTAATGCGGCTGATATGCGGCCAGACAAGCGCATCAATCCATCATCGCTCATAAAAACAGATAATTTTGACAATCGGCTGGTGCGTGGCAAGGGTTGGTCTAGATGGCTGGCCAGACGTTTAATTTCGTCAGGGAATAAATCTAGCTGTGCTTGTCGCAAAATGTGCGTCTCTGCTAGACGTATGCCAGCTGCAGTCAACTCTCTGGTAGACCCACGCGAAGGACGTGAGATACCCAATGCGGATAACTGGTCTGTAGGCTGGAACATAAAGGTACACAGCCCCCCTTCAAAACGAACGAGATTGTCTACGCACAAACCCCTTTTATAAAGACTACGCATTCGCAGCAATGTCAAGTACTTATGCGCATTTGCAGTCGCACGCACCAGTCTCAGCCAGGAACTAAAACGCTTGGGATCAGCTGAAACTGGCTCATGCTTTTCAACATCACTAATGAGATGAACTAAGTCAGATCGCACTGCGCGTTTGCTCTCTTTTTCTATGCCTGGGTATTCGGAACCACTGGGCTCGTTGGGCCACTCGGAGGAGAGTAAAAATTCAGGGCCGGATATCCAGCGTGACTCTGGGGATAACGTTGTACCTTTGATGCGAGTCGCATCATCCGCGACATTTAAATGACTTGGCAACCAGCGCCATTCTTTGACATCCGTTATCTCCAAAATCTTACCTATTCTATGTGAGACAAATGGTTTGAAAGAGCGGGCCTCGCTGCGCAGCCATCCTATGACCGTCATAGAATCGCACCAAAATATGCGTTTGACAGGCTGACGTCTGTGCGCTTGACAAATTGTTGCAGCGAGGCGAGCTGCGATCAAAGCTCCTTGGAGCTCTAAACGATTGATGGAAACTGGCTTTAGAGGGGCTACTCGAACTTTGCTACAAATCAGTGCCAACTTCACATCACCATTCTCTAAAGTAAATCGCCAATATGCAACCGCGGCGAAAGCGGCTTCGCTTGCATCACAAAAAATGTGAAGTTCGCACTTGTCTACTTTGAGCTCGCCTGGACAGTAGCAGCGTGGGATCTGCAAATGGGAGACCGCGAATAAATTTTCAAACCAAAGTCTCCACGCCGCACTGTCACTCTGCGAAAGTTCCTCGTCCCAGTCGACACCTTTGCGCCATGCGTTCTGGAACATAATACGGCCTCTAACAACAATTGGCGCTAAAATACCGAGTGGGTCGAAGACACGCATGACGTGCGCCAACACTTCCCGTTTAGTGAGCTTATTTGACAACGCTTCTTGACCTTTTAAGCCTGTATTAAAGCTGATCGTATCAGCGATAGGTTGCCAAATTAGCCCAAGCGTACGTACGGGCGTAGTGCTGTGACCTAAATTGACGTCTACATCTTTGCTAGCTACAGGCACTTCAAGCAAGCTCTCTTGCGGCAACAGAGAGAGTGCTGAGAGATCGCTTGAAGCCCATGCGCGCATGTCGAAGCCAGCATGTCGATGAATAGCGTGAATTTCGGCTGCAAGTTTAGCAGCTTCATCGACAGAGTCTAAGCTTACGATACAATCGTCCATATAATGGTCGACAATGATGGCTCGAGCCGCGTCTGGATATCGTTCCTGCCATTCCATTGCATTTTTATTTTTGATGTACATGGCAGTGAAAGGACTGGAAACGGCACCGAAAATCATAGACGACATGCGATAGGTTTTTATTGATTCGTTAGGGCTATCGCGCCATAAAAATCTTTGTGCGTCACGATCTTCGAAACGTATTTTGATTTGGGGAAACATTTCGCGTAAATCTCCTGTTAGAGCGACTTGGCCTTCCCGAAATCGCAGTAGGATACTTAAAAGTGGCTGAAGTAAATCGGGGCCAGTCAACAAAAGCGAATTCAATGATACACCATTACTTTTCGCGGCAGCGTCATGCACGACTCTTAATTTATTCGGCTTATTCGGATTGATTACGCCAAAATGCGGTAGATGCCAGACGGGTGACTTGGCGGTGTGCACTTCCGAGCACAATTCGGCGTAACCCTTCCGAATCATATCGTGTATATTTTGACGGTACCACTCCGCGTAATTAGGGTCCCTAGACATCTTTCTTTCAAGACTGAGGAACCTCGATAAGGCAAGTTTATAGCTGTCGGGTACAAGCAAGTTGTCAGACTTCCAAATCAAACCAACTTCAAAACGACCGCTAGGTAAACGGTGCGCTGTGCGCTCAAGAATTTGGATAGCACGTTCGTCGTCAACATTGCGCGCTTCGCGCTTCGAAATGCCAATAGAATCTAAACTGTATTGCTCTCTAACTAATTGCTCTAACACAGCGCGATCGCTTGTGTCAGCATCTGACGACTCACTCACCATTGCATGGTTTACAGTGTCGACCGGAACAGTTCTGCTGCAACCAAAACCAAATAATGCCCAACCTAAGGCAGTATAAATCGCAACCGGCTGATTTTTGGTGCCTTTACGCGTGATTCTCGACATGCTAAGGTGCCAATTGTCGATGCCCATAATTATCGTAGGCCTCACTTCATCATAACAAAACTCATCGATTATGTCCGAAAGATAAGAATATTTCGATACGCTCGCCTTGTCGATCGTTTGTCGCGCGGCGCCTAATCCTGGGATTGCCCGGGCTTTACGAATTACATATGTTTCTTTAGCACGACGGCCTTTGATTTGGAAATCAACGTACTGAACCGTCGTATCTTTGCTCAAACCGCCTACACAATCTAGACGTATTTGCTTCTCGGGCCCGCAAACGCCTAATTTCTTCGCGATTTCCAAATCAATGAACGTGGCCGTGGAGCCGTCGTCCAGTAGGGCATAGGTATCTACACTGCCAGCTGGGCCGGACACGGTCACAGCAACGATCTTCAACAACGGACGCGGAGGACAAACGTGCCCTGAATTTTCAGGCGGGATGGAAGTAGAGGCATGTGTAAGGAATTCCTTAAGTTCGACGTCACAGGACGCAGAAGCAAGCGTGGAAGCCAACGAAGCAGACACTGGTACGGTAGCGGTCGCGACGGCCTGCGGCAGGGCGTTGGACGGGCCCAGCGCGGACGCGTCGTCATCCACGTCTACGTGCGCGGCTGCGGTGCGCTCATAGTTCGGGTTGTGTAGTAATGCGTGGTGACGGAACTCACAACCGTCAATGTCACACGACTTTTTAGCCTTACACAAATTTAATCTATGCCAACCTACTTTTAGACATCTATGGCAAACTCGTTTCTTTTTAATCAATTTCCATCGGTCATCAACTGACATTGACACAAATTTGTCACATTGATTTAATGCATGTGATTGTTGACAAACGATGCAAATATTGTTTTTACGCGCAGTTGTCGATGAATTTGATGAAAAATACTGCGCTGAATTTGTAACAGCGTGCAGGTTTTCAGCGACAGCGTGCACGTGATCCCTGGCCCGTCTACTGTCTGATGCGTAAGACGCAGTAGCCGGCTCAGTGATGATGCCAAAGCGAGCCTGGAGGTCAATCTCGTGCGCTAGAAAGTCTGCTAATATTTCTAGCTTCGACTGATCACCAGCCTCGTAACGAGCGGCAAAATCTAGCCACTTAGCTCGCAATAATGGTGAGATTTTCGTAATAACCGCCTGAAAAAGTTCCGGCGATGCGAGATACTCCGAATGTTCTAACAAACGAATTACCTCAACACAGTTGCGAACTCGGCTAGTAAAAATAGCTAGATCTTTACCTTCTCCACTAACACGCGGCAGTGCGCGCACTGCGGCGACCTCTTGCGCCACCACAAGCTCAGGGCGGCCGAAACGGGTATCGAGCGCACGCAGCACGGCGCCGGGTTCACGCGCCGTAACTAACAGCGCCGCCACCGCTTCGCGCGCTGCGCCTGTGAGCGCCGCGTTTAGGCGCGCTAGGTTGTTGGCAGCACTATATGAACCTTGCGTATCTTGGAAGACCTTTTTAAGGCTAAGCCAATCTAAATGAGACTTTCCATCAAACCTAGGTAAAGGAACGTTATGTATTCCGGGGCTATTGCCTTTATTAATATTAGCAATCAATACTTCGAGGGACTTAATGAGCTTCGGAACCTCCGTGCTGTTCTCGTTGCGTGCCGCTTCCGGGGCTGCATCGGAGGCCTGCAGCCCTGTCGCTGTCCACGCGATGGGCGCGACATGCGCTTCGGGGTCTGCTTGCCTGAAAGCATTATTACGTTTAAACGTTGTATTGCAATTACGGTCCGCTTCAGACTTACTAAGCCACTGGTGTACGCGGTGGCTGTTCCTCGAGCTGCGCTGACTCGCGTCAGCTTCGATGGCGGCAATTTCTGCGCGGAGCTCTAAATCAGCAGCCTCACGTTCGACGACTAATCGCTCGCTCTCTAGTTCGGCGAGGCGACGCGCATGTAGCGCCTCCGCGGCCAACCGTCTGGCCATTACCGTGGCTGAGGAGCGAGATGAGGTCGTACTAACGGGGCGAGAAGGCGCCGGTGGTGCGGTCGCCGAACTGGCGTGAGGATCGGTGGGCGCAGGCAGCGGCTCCAGCTTCCTCTCCGCAACGGTCTTACCTTCATTACCCATTACCTTAGCTTTTGCAGCTGATCGGGTCTGCACCATATCACTATTCACAGTAGAAGGACCAATATGTTAGCGACTAGATAATTAAAACCGCTGGTTCAGGATATGAGTGCATGTAATAATTTTTTACAATGACAAGACCACCCTTCAAACATAAAAACAAAACATAATAGAAAAATATAAAAAGTATAAAAGAGGTGCGTTGCGCACACAGCTGAATACCTTTATTTTAAATAGAGCGACTATTATCTGACTTCCGCAACCCAGCTAGCACTGGGTAATACGATGCCCCTTGGTAAGACTGGTTGTCAAACTTTTTGGACCACTGACTACCTGTAATGACTGTCAAAGATCTACTTATAACCGCCGGGACCAACGGCTTAGCGTGCTTTCCGAGGCACGGAGGAAACCCGGTATTTTTGGATATAGTAACTTTTTATTTGTTGCTGCGCTGCGTGTCGCGGGTTCGATTCCTGTACGTAACAATTATTTGTATGGTAATTGATCCGGATCTGGCTGTTTGTGTTTGTGAGTTCAAATGTTGTAAACGCACCCATGAAATAGGTGAAATTCTTAGGTCCATGTTCACCAAAAAGATGACGGTCTGATTATCTAAAAACAGCTGTTTAACACAAATTTCTGTAGGGGAACAGGTCCCTTAAACAGCTGTTTTTAGATAACCAGACTGTTATCTTTTCGGTGAATATGGACCTTAGTGTGGAGCAAACCAAATTATTATTTTTTTTTTAGATGGGAAATCATCAAATGACTTCCCCCATTCTGGACGGAGCGGGAGGGAGTGTCAGACTTTTATTGGCTAAAACCCATCCATGTTCCTTCCTCGCCCTTTATGTTCCGGGGCCGCGGTATCTCTTTCGAACAGTCCCGCAATCCCGGCAGGCTTCGGCCCTTGCGGGCCCCTCCCTTTATGCTGACATCTCTTTGAGGTGCGCGTGGAACACGAACGCGCCGTCGACACGGCCTGTCGTCATTAGACGGGCGAACGGCTAGCTAGCCCATAGCTCACCGTCTACAGGCCCGCGTCTACGGTGGCCGGTAGCCACCCGCAAAAAAAAAAAAAAAAGGACCTCATGCTTAGCAGTTGCGCTTACAAACACTCGACATAAAAATAAAAAAAATAAACATGCGGGGCAGTTTTTGGGGACTGCAGATATAAGTGAAAACTAAGCACTCCAAAATAAACTTTATCCTAATTGTATAAGATTGATTTTGACTAACCGTTATAAGAAAGCGTTTGGTGACGATGATGCGAGTTTTATGTATTTTGTTCATCCAAAAAGTCCTCAACGCGTCTAAAAATGTTTTCACTTCAAAAAATGTGTTGTAGTTTTCCTAGTCTATTTACATCAAAGAAAGTCACCAGTCACCGTAGCTAAACTTACCCAAAGATCACCCAATATCCTGTACATCATGACTCATCCATCAATCACTTACCACCACTGACAAGTAAGTCTATTCATCCCCTAACCAACCCTCCATTTATATCAGCTGCAAACATCTTCACCTAGACTTATATATCACCTGCAAACATCTTCACCTAGACTTATATATCACCTGCAAACATCTTCACCTAGACTTATATTGTCACTTACGGGATAACTTCCGTGATTATTCATTATTTTGGGCTCCCGATATTTCGACGCTGTTGTAAGCGCCATGATCGCGGGTTGACTGGAGACTGCGGGTGGATGGTAAATAAATTGTTACGAGCAGACAAATCTGTCTAACCTCTTTCTTTGTCTTTTGCAACGCGCACTATTTGAACTCGACATAAGTCACGACAAAACGCACTCACAGTATCACCAGGTTTTGTGTGGTTTTGTGATTTGCATTCTCCAGTCAACCCGCGATCATGGCGCTTGTAACAGTGTCGAAATATCGAGAGCTCAAAATATTGAATAATCACGGATGATATCCCGTAAGTAACAATATATAATGAATAATTACTCAAGAAATCCCGTAAGTGACAAAGTTTAGTTTAAAACTGTGAAAGCTTAAAACAGTATATTCACCTAGATCTTTCGAATCATAATAATTCCAACACACATTTTCTTCTACAAAGATTTTCCTGGCATTATGACGAACTATAATATTTCAAATCGGCAATCAATAGTTGCCCGAATAATAGTAAAGGATGTGCTTTAAGACTACAATGTCAATTTTCGTCCCTTTTTCCAATCGAATAGTTTTTTAAGCGGGTACTGAAACGGTACGGTGGATAAAAACAGATTGTTACAGCGCTTTCTTTTTTTCCTGCCAGCCTGTTTTTTTAACCCCCGACGCAAAAACGACGGGGTGTGATAAGTTTGACGTGTCTGTGTGTGTGTAGCATCGTAGCTCCCGAACGGATTGCACCGATTTTAATTTAGTTTGTTTTGTTTGAAATGTAAATTAGTCGAGAGTGTTCTTAGCGGTGTTTGATAAAAATCAGTCTAAGATGGTCTCTGCCACAAATTGGCGGATTACATATTTTTTCAACAACTCCCTCAAACTGGGTATCAAATGAAAAGGCTTGAATGGTAAAATACTATACGCTATGATAAATTTCAAATCCAAGATGGCCACCACCACAAAATGGTAAATTACATTTTTTTCACAACTCTCTCAATATGGGTAATTGTGTATCAAATGAAAGGGCTTGACTAGTACAATAATGTACACTATTGGGTTATGAACCTATGTGTTGGGGTTTTTTTAATGTTTAATTTAATATTACTTGTTTTTCGGCCTAGTAAATGTAGCTTAGGTACCTTTATAAGAATACCTTAGTTTACACTTTTACACCTTTTTAGATCTGGCTCGCGAGGTTATCGACATGTGGAACGTGAGTTAGTCATTGTGCCGATAGTTATGTCGGACAATGGTTTAATAGTCAGTAACTCATCAATAGTAGCTTATCAATAGCATAGCTATAGCTTTGACCAACTTCTGAGGAGATCGTACGTGGAACAGAGCTTTTAAAATCAGCTACTAAACTGATGAATAATTATCACAGCTCCTGTTTTTAAAACTTTAAAAACCCAAAAGAAACACAACTATCATACCAATGAAAGTATAATGAAGAAAAGTGTGTAAAGTTTTTTACATCCCATAGCAAATAGAATAGTTTCGAACCAGATAGGTGTTTTGTATAGTGGGCTACTGCAAGCATGATTCAGAATGTTGATGTTAGTTCTTCATTTTTGTCTAAGATGGCACTGTAGTTTATTTTGTATTGTTTTAATAGTACTTTTCGCACACACAGTAATGTAACAAAAAAAAAAATGAAGTTGTTTTTTTTTTTCAAGTTTGACACAAGAATGTAAGAATACAAAAACATTGAAAATACCAACGCTTCGTCCTTTAAGGCCTCGGACACGAAGTCAGTGGGAGCGGGGCGGCGGCACGGGGAGCGGTGCGGCAACGATGCACGATGTACCCTGTCTCGAAACCAGCGGGCAGATCGCGCTACGCTAGAGCGGCGTATTGTTGTGTTACGAGAAATAAGTAACTTTTTTTGCGAATGAAACTAAACATCGACAACAACATCTTTTTATACTAGTTCCTCCTAACGTTTGATTTAATGTGGTCAAAAGAAGGTGTACATTCATACGTCAATGTAGACGCACGGGCACTGCTCGCCGCCCGCACCCCGCGCAGCTTACTTCGAGGCCAGTTCCAAATAAAATATGTATGCATTGGAACACCCTGCTCCTCGCGCCGCCACTACCTCCACCTCGCTCTCACTGACTTCGTGTCCGAAGCCTAATAGCCCACTTCGAGTACACAGGCCGGAGAAGAGGAAGTGAAGTTTCGTCTTGATGTCAAAGGTCAATGAACACAATACAATTACACACTAATTACGTATACCAACACAAGCGAATCTGGCACATACCAACCATTTCCTTTGAAGTGTTAAATTATATACAACATATTTACTGAATTTATACGCTTTGATGTCAGGAATGTTGAACAAATAGGCTATTGTATCGCTGAATTTGGGAATGGTGGTAAAAAAGAGGCTCTTTTACCTTTCCTAAGGGTTATTTATATTTAAATAAAGGTTTTGTGGTTGGCAGTGATACTGACACGAAATAATAGCAAAATAACTGTCCTTAAAGTACTTAAAATTAAGAATCAGCTGTTTACATGGATAATGCAAATGTAAATCAGCCTGTTTTGTTAAGGCGACTACAGGAGCTAAACGCGAGATTTAAAGAAAGAAAGAAAGAAAGAAAAGATATTTATTTATAATGCCTAAAAGTACATAATTTACTGCAATAAACAAAACCAGAAAAATATAGCAAGTTTTCATGAAATCACGAACTTATGTCTAAAAATTTCTTTTAACGAGTAAAAACCATACTAAAATACATGCAATCATTCTGATTGTTTGGCAAATAATTCTACAAGCAACATATTAGCATCAGTGTGTTTAATTTTTAGTCTAATCCAAAGACTTTTTTAAATCGATCGAAATCACTCATTTCGCACCCTGCTGCTCGCAGTGACTGACGTTACAACCACTTTGTATTGCAAGCTGATTAGAACTTTATTCTAACAGTATTTCAAACGAAGTATGAACCACCACAAATAGAGTTGCTAATTTAGCTAATGTAGTCGCCTTAACATGAAACAAATACCCATTTATATACATCGTCAAAGTGTATGCAGCTTTGTTTCATTATAACCACTTTTTTCTGCTGCAACGATCGAAGAAGCCGCTTTCAGAATCAAAATTTAAACTAAAGAGGCAAGTGTCAAAAAACGCTTATAGGCTGCATAAGCGTTTTTTTTTACACTTGCCTCTTCGGAATAAAATTCAGTACAACAATTTTCTCTGACCCACGTACGACTCAAAACTAAGGAACTGTTATTTTCTCCAAACGACGAGAATCTCAAAAATCTGTGTCGCTGTGAAATCAACAAAACAACGACAGGACGCACGTAATTTTAACCTCTGAGGTAAGAGTTTCTTTTCTATAAGCGAGCTGATTGTTGCAGCCCATCGAAAGGTTTTCTTGGCTGCACCCAAATGTGTGGAGGCTTGGGTCTCGCACAAGCTGTTAGTATTTTAACATGGAGCAACTGCCTATCTGACCTCGACAACCCAGTTAGTTCAGGGTTTTGGAGGTACAATTTGCCTTGATAGGACCGATTGTCAGACTCAGTCCGACTTCTGACTAGTGCAAGTTTGTATGGACACACTCACGCTTTCGAGCCAGAGGCCCTACTCGCACTCATCTGCAGACGTGCGTGATAGAGACGGATATATCCGAATAAACGGACGAAGCGTTAGGGAGTAGGGGCTCAGTATCGAGCAACGGACAATGGATTGTGCCACCGCTGACACTCGGCTCGGACCCCGCACGGTGTAGCGTGTGTCATTCTTTAACGTGCTTTCCGAGGCATTGTGGAAACTCGGTATGGAATGGATGGTGGACCCATCTACTTACTAGTACTGCTGAATCATGTGGATCAACCCAGTTTTTATTATTTAGCTACAAGCCTCGAAAAAAAAATAAAGAAAAATGATATATGAGAAAGTAGGTAACAAAATTATAGTGACTGTAATAATATTAAACCCTTTTTTTG
The DNA here is from genome assembly GCA_950022955.1 of Xestia ashworthii. Classification (NCBI taxonomy): domain Eukaryota; kingdom Metazoa; phylum Arthropoda; class Insecta; order Lepidoptera; family Noctuidae; genus Xestia; species Xestia ashworthii. Next base: position 9,277,340 of record OX465572.1, read on the forward strand.
CCATATTTCACATTCAGTGCTAATAAAAAAGATGACATGACAATTCCAGGATCTCAGTGCCTAATGAAAGTTATACCTTATTTTATTTTCACAGAAATGTGAAAAATTGTTTCTTTAAGGCGTATCAAAGAGAGTTCAATTCGGGTTTAATTTTCTAATTGGTCACGTTTAACAAGAGGTTTTTATACGTAACTACCTCTTGTCGTTCAATTATGTGGAATATTGGATTTTCATTCCTGTTTTTATAAACATTATTTTAGTTAGGATAGAGATTTTATTTGTATTAGGTATCAGCCATTAATGTGAAATAAATAAAGCTACTGCTGGAATAACGAGCCATAGAAAAGTGTGGAAAAAGAAGAGCATGTCTTCTTTTTTCACACTTTTCTACGGCCCGACCTCAACTAGTTTGGGATAAGGAAACAAAAATCATGATGATGACGAATGTTCTGACAGCTGGAATTCAGACCTCTTTCTATGAGGATCTGGCCATAACAGGGTCAACTACAAAAAAAAGCTAATTAGTCCGTCAGTTGCATTATTACAAAATATTTGACCCGTATTTTTTCTTTTGTTACGTACACCAAAATTGACGAAGATACGACGCTTTTAAATTCTCAATACGTCATGCCTAGGTATAAATTTGACGTCACGAGCCCCCACTCCCGAGTTTTGATGCGTTTTATCTTTGTCAATATTCATTGATTTACAAAAACAAAATTACTTGTCAATTATTACATACAATACTCTAACTGACAGACTAAATAGACTTGCAGTTTTTTGATACTGTCGTTGTGTTTATTCACCATGCAAGCCCAGTGCAAGTTGGTAGATGTCACATATCTTTGAATTTTTGATTCTAGGTCATTCTGGTTTCCTCACGATGCGATGGTTTCCTAGACTATTTTGACTTCCTAGCATTAGGCCACACTATTTTAATAAACCCCTCGACCGTGCCGTATGACGTAGCCGCTCCAACATTAGCAGAGGTGAACTAAGCAAACGAGCGCATTAAAATGGAATCGTGTTGGGGGAGCCGCATACTGAGATTGGGGAATTTTATTGTTAGGTTGTAAAAGTGATGGGGGAATGTTGGTTGGGTGAGTGAGTTTCAAGTTGAGTGTGTGATTTGGAGTGTTAAGTTTATTTATTTTTTAAACCGACGAAAAAAAGTAGGAAGTGCTCAATTCGGCACTTTTTATATGTTGGTCATACATAACTTTTTAAAGAAACATTAGCTTATCGATTGTTTTCAAAAGTCTTAACTGGCTTTAGATTCAAAATTCTTCTAAAAAAAAAAGAACATGAAGTGACCATTCAAAATATATATTTGGGAAACTAGATATTCTGTAATCCAATCGAAATAAATACACACTAATAACACACTGTAATTTTACTAATTCAATTTTCATTTAATTTTATGTGATTTTTGTTTTAATTTTGACTTAATGATTTTATTTGAATTTTTATGTAATGTGCTTGTATTTTATGGATTTTAATGATCTGAAATAAATGAATTATTATTAACAATAATAATTATGTTTGATTTACAAATTATTTTGGTATTACGTTTGTATGAACTACGCATTCTCCGCGGGCCTCTTATGTTTCCACAAATTTAACTTCATAAATAAAATATACTTACTACTATTTCTACGGCTGCGCCCGTACTGAAGTTCGAAAAATATTCCACATAAACTAAGATAAAAAGTATGTCTTTTCTAATCACCCAGGTCTACTTATGACCCAAGTTTCGTAGAAACGAGATTTCTACGAGAAAAAGTAGACAAACAAAGTTATTATCTGTACCTAATATTGAATGCGAATTATAAAACACGTAGCAAAACCAATAATAAAAAGTTAAAACATGTACCTAACTTAACCCTCACACTGCCGTCGGTGACCCAAAAATAATTCCACAATAAAAATGAACTTTAGCTCGTGTACGACTCACTTTACCTAACCTCTTGCCACCCTAGAATTCGCAAATTGCAGTGCAAAGCACTTTGCGGCCCTTTCCGAATGCTAAGTAATAATTATTCGCGCCAAACGATCTGATTATTGCTCTGAGAACTGTTAATGTAGTATGAGGTGTATAATTATGTAAGGTAAGTGTGTCTTTCATAATTATGTGTATGCCTCCTTTTTGTGGAGAGTTAATGATTTCTTGTAAATAATTTGGTTCGAGGTAATTTTTTTTTTGGTGTCAAATGAATCTGGATCGGTTTTTAGTACAAGAAAATGAAGAATAACGAGTATTATGAATATAGATAGGGTACCCGTGTACGGAAACAATTAGAGAAGCAGCGTGCTACTTCCTTAACTAATTGGGCAGACGAGAAAAAAAACTATTTAGTTTGTCAAATAGGTTTCCAAAAAATGTTGGACACGTATTTATTTATTTAATTATTTATTTATTATTATTATAATTATTTATTTATTATTATTATAATTATTTATTTACACAAAATACTTCATAGGACATTAAAGTGCGTCAAAACCTCGTGGGACGTCATATTCTGGTACATTTTACCGGAAAGTGAAGTCACAAGCACCCACTCATGATCTTTGACGCGTTTTCTCTTTGTCATTTTTTAATACAAACAAAAAACGCTTAACCAATATTTTTCGATAATCTAACTGATGGGCTTAACAGAATCATATTTTTTAATTCTGTCGTTATCCCTATTAAAGCCGATTTTGAAGCAACTCGTAGGTAAATGATTAAACGAGTAATTTTTTTTTATTTTCTCACCTAAAAATAACCCACTAAAAGCTTATTTTCGTGTAACCTATATATTATAATTTCGGCCCCAAAATAATAATACGCTACAGAAAAAAACGCCATCATTAATAATCCTGTAACGCAACAAACGTACATTTGGGACACAAAGCTGATTTATCCGGAAATTACCGGTTTGTGACACCTTCATGTCAGACTAATGACACACCGGCCGTCACACGTAACCCTGCGGCGGCGGTAAAAGGGTTAAGTAATGATTTTTTGAATAAATACTATGAAAGTTAGCTTCATTTGTGCGTCATGGTCCCTCTATGAGTGTGTGGTGGAAAATATGTCACTTACGTTTATACTCGGGTTTTTCCCATCAGCCCCGTTGGGGAGACAGAAGCAGTGGGGTAGACGGGACCAAGCCGTTCTTACCGCGGATGTGAACAAAAACCGGTGGTGACAGATGGACAAACAGACGAACAAGAAAGGGATTTTATAAGGGTTCCTTTTTTACCTTTTGAGGTACAGTACTCCAAAAATGGGTTTGAGGCAAGAGAACAACTGGCTTTTTATTAAAAACTTGCAAGAGTTACCAATTACTATGGTAATCACTGTACTCATATTCATAATCGTTTGTTTGAAGTCCCCAATCCACAAATAATGAATGGACTAGGTATCAAACAAGTCCCTCCCTAAATCAATATAAATTCTTCTCACACCCCATAGAAATAATGACCCATTATTAAAACCATTAACCCCCCAAAAGCAGACTTGTTTGAAAAAACACACACAACACAAAATACGTATAAACTACCCAGTATTATGATATTGCGGGGCAAAGCTCTTTGTGACATGAAAAATTATTATCGAATGGCAGCATTTTTCACCTTTCCCTAAAGGAAATTCGCGAGGTAAACATGAGTTAGAGTACTGGATGGGGCCCACGATTGATGGGGCCCGCGGATTTTGGGGGCCAGATTTATTGTGTTTCAGAATGGGGTACTCTGATTATGATTGGGTGTGTTAAGAGGTGGAAAAGGGTTGTAAAGTCATGACTAAAGGCATGAACTTTGAAGTGATCAGTAGTTTGAGCTACATTGTTGTAAGTGGTCAATTTTGTACCTTTCTTTGGGAATCTATTGGAATCGAATGACAACTGCAATAAATACAACTGGTAATAAAGCTTTGTAGATTAATTATTTATGGCAGTTTCATGATAAGCTGAATGGACGCTTATGGACGGTTTTCTAGTATTCGTAGAACCTATTTATCTATTTACTTTTGGAAAACACAAAACCAAGAACCTATAAAACTGAACGCACACGTAAACGACAGTCAATGCTGCTGTCAGCGTCAATATTCTCAATCAATGATGACTCTTGAACGCGGTTAAGACTGATCACGTTCAGTTTTATGATAAAATTCTCATTTACTTAGCTTAAGAATAAACAAAAAGAAAACAACATAACCATACATTCTTCTTTATATCCACGTGCAACCATGATTTATGAAACCCACGCCCCGAACATTTCAATTAGGAGTTTGACGAGTCACTCCAAACTGTTAGTATTGATTTATTTCAGCCAATCGCCTACTTATTTACTAGGAAACGGTAGAAAACTTTGTGGCGTGCGCCTCTTATTCATTTTATAACGATTTTACAAACTTGTTTTCGTAACAAGAAGGTAGATTTAGGTTCCTGGGTAAATCATGCGGCAGCGGCGGCTGATGGATTAAGTGACGAAAATATTTTTGATTTGTTGTTTTTGACTTGTACTGGGGACAATTTTAGCGAGCTCCCATTTTTGGATATATTTTGTAATCAATCATGAAACAAACATAAGAAAAAAAAATACGGAAATTGGGTCGCAAATCTTATCCACATAAGTAACCTTTTTTTTACCGTTCCGTGCTTTTAATTATGTCAAAGTTTCCATAATTATGCTATAAGCTGTAATATACGTGAGACTATCGTGAATACTAAATATCGTTTAATAAGTTAGTACTTACTGTTATAGATGAATAAGATATCCATACTCAATACTATAAGTAGTGTGTACTTATTTCGATTGGATTACAGAATATCTAGGTTTCCAATTATTTATTTTGATTGGACATTAATTTAAACAAGAGTTATGAGAAAAATAAGTTTTCTATCGAAATTTTAAATTCCTCATATCTCGTCTTTGTATCAATGTCCTTTCAAAATATATATTTGGGAACATAGATATTCTGTAATCCAATCGAAGTAAATACACACTGCCTCTTAAAGAATATGTTTGATGTACAAATTCTTTTTCTTTCTTTCTTTCTATAACCTGGGGAAGAACATAGGCTATCTGTTTGTTCACACAGGTACTCCATGCGGGCAGAGTCGCCAGTAAAAACATAATAAAATTAGTTTACAACCGACCTAACTAATAAAATGATACTTTAGTACAGACAAAACATCCGTATAATAATAATGTAACAAAACCACTAAAAACTAAAAGGTTTGCTTTAAATTAATTGTTTACGAATGAACCGTGATAAAGTTATAATATCAAAGCTGTCTACAACAGGACTATGCTATTTACAAGCCACGACAAAGGGTAGCTAGTGGTTATTAGGGCTGCCAGGGAAAGAATACTTCAATTTATGTTGTTCCAAACTAACTCCGCAGAATAGGCTAGTTTCCACCATCAATAAATTGCAAAACTAATTAGTCCGTCAGTTAGAGTATTGGAAAATAATGGACACGTATTTTTTGTTTTTGTAAATCACTGAGTACTGACAAAGATAAAACGCATCAAAACTCGGGAGTGGGGGCTCGTGACGTCACAACGCACTAAAAACTATAGCACGGCGTGACGTATTGCGAATTTTAAAAGCGTCGTATCTTCGTCAATTTTGGTTTATGTAACAAAAGAAAAAATACGGGTCAAACATTTTTTTATAATCTAACTGACGGACTAATTAGATTTTTTTAGGACACAAGCCTATTTGTAAGCGGGAAGAACCAATTATGGTGGGGTATAGGGTGCAGCATGAAAACTTGATCACTGAAAGGGTAGTCATTAGGACGTAATTTGGACCTGATTTGTCCAATTTAATAAAATCTACGTTTTTTCATAATAATATCTTGTAAGTCATCGTATGAGGCTGTCGTCTGCTTCACTTGACTATCCTGCCTTGAGTGTTAGGCCTCCAGCCAGGGGGAAAATCCCGGGGTTGCGGGACTGTTCGAAAGAGATACCGCGGCCCCGGAACGTAAAGGAAGGAAGGAACATGGATGGGTTTTAGTCAGTAAGAGTCTGACACTCCCTCCCGCTCCGCCCAGAGTGGGAGAAGTCATTTGATGATTTCCCATCCTAAAAAAAAAAAAAAAAAGGGGGAAAATCTGCTTGAGATTTGACTATGAAATTACGTAGTTTTGGTTCAGCCCTTTACCATAGCAAGCAAAGAAACGAAACTCGTCCTGCACGATGCCAAAAGGCTCCTGTCTCAGCATGGTGCTGTCACACAACACCAATTCACAAATTCACATTATTATTTAAAATTCTGTAACTTGACTACTACTACTCTATTATTTGACTATTGTTAATGTAATAATATATCAAATTAATAATTTTTTTAAATCATCGAAGCGGCATACGGACTCATGTGCACTTTACTAAAATCATACATCCACTTTATCTTTTGAAACGTTGTTGAATACCACATATAGACAAAGAGGCGGACCTTGTGCAAAACATTTCGTTGTCTCCAACAACTTTACTTCTATAGAAGTAAACCGAATCCTCCTAACCTGTGAACATAAAGCAAATTCTCTTTTCTTTTCACAACTTGTAACCCTTTCCTTCTAACCCTTAAAAACAGATTCAACGGCCTAATAAGTTAAGTTGCAACCCTATTAATTTAATCGGGTACCTACTGAGGAAATGAGCGAGAATCTTGTACAAGGGTTAAAATAAATTAAAACGTTAAGTTAAAGCTTTGAAACGAATCACCGGGTGTGTATTACTGCGACAGTGAAGGGTTGATTTTTTAAATACATTGAAGAGCTTTTATAGGAGGTGTGAAGGTGTAAATGACAGCTGTTTTGTTTTTTGGAGCTTCGTTGGCAGGAAAATTTCATTTAGAGGATTTCATATTTGAGGAGCTCGTGGCCAATTAACAACAGATGCTCGAGTTGATCTTTAGGTTAAGCCGTGCTTGCCTAGGTTGGTCTGTGGATGGGTAACCACCCGTTACATACCGAGTTTCCTCCGTGCCTCCGATAGCACGTAAAGCTGTTGGTTCCGGCTGTCATTTGTACATCTTTGACGGTCAGTGGCTAAAAACGTCTGACAACCAGTCCTAACTGGCTACTACCCTACTACCCAGTAGTAACTGGGAATTGGAGGTCAGATAGGCAGTCGCTCATGTAAAATACAGGTATTCAGCCGCATCTAAAATTAGACTGGTAACCGATATACAGTTGGGAAAAGGCTGGGCAGATGATGGTAGGCAGGAAAATTTCGACTCTGACGTTCGTTATTTGAATATTTTTATGGTTCTAATAACACAGATGACATTGATGTTGAATGCGTGTTGGCACTCTGGATCACATGTTTCCATGTTCAAGCAATGTTTCACCTTTAAATTTATACAAGGTGTAGTTTTGCAGGGAACACCCAAAATATATTGTTCCGAATTTTGTTCTGATTTTTAAAAGTCCGAATTTCATAATAACTAAGAAATATAGAGACTGTAACATAACCTCACTTTTACTAAATCTTAAATAACTCGGCTTTCAGATTGTCAAAACTTACAGAATTCTTAGCGAGGGACGGATAGGTCTGAATCTATTAATTGATTTTCATCTTCTTACATTCAGGCCCAAGAATGTATGTAATCGTTTCCGGCTCCTTTGTCAACTTGTAATTACAATTTTGTGTTTCATAAAACAAATATAAGTTTTTCGTGACAAATTGTCACCTGTGGCCTGTCAAGGGATTTTTTTTATGAAACAGACATATTATGTCAAAATGTCGCGACAATTTGACATAATTTTAATATTTCCACCACGACTGTATTGGTCATATAGCTAATGTTTATGAAACGAAAAATTGACAAAATGTCAAATTGTCACCTGTCACCACCTGTCGCCTGTCATTGTCACGTTTATAAAACAGGGCCCAGGAATCGAACCCACCCATAATGTGTAAAAAAAACATCTATTTTATGACAACGGCCGAAAGGATTAATCATAAGAATTCTTTTACATACCTATAATATACAAGGTATAAACCACCTCACCACGAAGCCGTCAACCAAGCATTCTGTACATCAAACTATGTAACTTGACGCAAAAATTATTGCAGGGAAACAACTTTTTTTTTTGAGGTTAAAAATCATGTTTTATGGTTGAACTTAAAGTTACGCACTTAAAATACGGTCCAGTTAGGTAGGTCTAATTTCGAGAAAGAGGTCAATCGTCGAATCCGACTCGGCTGGGCAGCGTTCGGGAAACTGCGCGGTATCTTCTCGTCCAACTTACCGCAGTGTCTCAAGACGAAAGTCTATGACCAGTGTGTGTTGCCAGTGATTACATACGGGACCGAAACGTGGTCGCTCACAATGGGCCTTATCAAAAGGCTTAAAGTCACCCAAAGGGCAATGGAGAGGGCTATGCTCGGAGTTTCCTTGCGTGATCGAATCAGAAATGAAGACATCCGCAAGAGAACCAAGGTCACCGACGTAGCCCGAAGAATTGCAAAACTTAAGTGGCAGTGGGCAGGGCACATTGCTCGCAGAACGGATGGCCGTTGGGGCCGAAAAGTTCTGGAGTGGCGACCGCGAACCGGAAGACGATGCGTTGGAAGACCTCCCACTAGGTGGACCGATGACCTGGTGAAGGTTGCGGGAATCCGGTGGATGCGAGTCGCAAGGGACCGGTCAATGTGGCGACACTTGGGGGAGGCCTATGTCCAGCCGTGGGCGTCTTTCGGCTGAGATGATGATGATGATGACTTAAAATATTGTGATGATGGATGGATTGAATAAGACTCGTAGAGGTGTTTAAAGTAAATATCTTACATTGAAAATACGTATAAAAAAAAACTGGTCAAAAAGTTGGAACTTTGACTCCCAATTTCTCCGTAATTGGAAGGTTCCCAGGTATGGTGTAGAACAAATAAATGATCGCAATGACGGGGAGAACAAGTGCCTTACGGCTTCGTTAAGAGGTGTTTTACACCCTTTATGTTTACCATTATTTTAACAAAAATACTAAGATTCCAAAAAAGTAAAAAACGAGTGAGTGAAACTAGAAAGACGTTTTTTGACTATAATATTCCTTTTCCAATTCATGTCATACAACATTTTTCTCATCTTAACTACTAATTATATTTACATACTACTCTCTACCTAATTAACCCTTTCCAAATAAGTTAATAATTATAACCCCCTTGTACCTTGTACTCTCACAGTCAACACATTAACAAAATTAATGGAGGGTTCGATTCAATACATTGTGTGACCTTGACCTAAGGTGACCTTCGGTTATATTTGGTAGGTCGTTTGTTGTCCTTTGTTCGTTAATTAATCAGGTATTTTAATCAAAGAGGAGGTTTTATAAATATTGGGGTTGGTTGTTTCAAAATCGTGGTATATTTGTAAAGTTCTGATAAGAATAGAAATGTTGTCAGTCAAGGTATATTTTTTTCATTTAAAGAGCGGTTTGAAAGTAATACTTTTTCAGCCCTAGGGAGAATCGGTTTCAACTGACAGCTGTCAAATTATTAATAAAAAAAACTAGTTCTATTTTCACATTTCTATTAATCCATGTTCCGACTTCTATACAGCCTCTAAATTACAACGCGATGTAAAATTGAAGTAACATAAAATTCAGTACTAATTAAACAATACATATTTTTTTAAATAACTTAGTGATTTTTTAGTTTGAAATATTTCTTTGAATTAACATAGATTTGGGCAATATATTTACTATTTTTTCAGTGATGAAAGTGAAAAATAATATGGCTGAATAGCCGGCCACAGAAAAAAAAAACAAAATAGACGGAAAAGCGGCAATCCGAACTTCAGTTTTTTTTTTCGAGTTGTTTTTATTTTTATTTTCCTTGTATTCGTAATGAAAAGCATAGTGCTTTAGTCCCCCGAACTATTGGCCAAACCCCGTCTCGGCACAAATAAGTTACTTTCACTAGGGTAACAATGTACTATTGTTTTCTTTTTTTTTAATGTTTCCCCCATACGGGGTGTACAAACAGCCAGAATTTAAACTTTTTTATTTTTTCCTGTATCATGGGTAACAAATTGACCAAGAACAACTACTTGTAGGCCATACAAATATTTGTTCCGTGCGAGAATCGAACCCGACCTACAAGTACGTTGTGCTGAGACAATGTTCCCCGAAATTACAAATTTTACAGTTTTTTTTTTATCTAATAGGAAATCATCAAATGATTTCTCCCACTCCGGGCAGAGCGGGAAGGAGTGTCATAATTTTACTGACTAAAACCCATCCATGTTCCTTCCTCGCTCTTTACGTTCCGGGCGCCATGGTGTCTCTTTCGAACAGTCCCGCAGCCCCAAAATTTACAGTTACGGTTTAGTCTATCTATCTATGAAAATAATTTGTAGCTGATACCCACATACACACACACATAGTGTCTTGAAAACATAATACAATTAATTCTACTCGATAAAAAAACTTATCTCTAAAAATTTCTTTTAACGAGTAAAAACCACACTAAAATACAATGCGATCATTCTGATTTTTTGGGAAATCATTCTACAAGCAGTATATTATTAGCATCATAGTGTTTTATTTTATAGTGGACTATCAATAGATTTTTTGTAAACAGATCGAAACCACTCATTTCGCACTATTCGGCCCGCAGTGACTGACGTAACAACCACATTGTAGCGCAAACAGATAAGAACTTTATTCTAACAGTATTTAAAACGATGTTTGAACAACCACTAATGGAGTTGCTTATAAAGCTCATGTAGTCCCCTTAAGGTAAGCAGAAACCACACAACCCCACCTGATCATCATCATCATCAGCCTATTAATGTTCCCACTGCTGGGACAGCCCTCCTCTCTGTGAGAGGGAATGGGCTATAATCCACCACGCGGGCCCAGTGCGGATTGGTAGATGTTACATGTCTTCGAATTTATGGTTCTAGGCCGGTTTCCTCACGATATTTTCTTTCACCGTTTTGACAGCAGCGGTGATGAAATAAATTACACAAAGTAATGCGCCTGCCTGGGTTCGAACCCACGACTCACTAAACGTAAGTCAGGACCACCGCTCCTCTCACCCCACCTGATAAAAATGCTTGGCTCAATGCTGGTCCTGCTCCACAAGGACAGGGCTCAAAAATTGATAGCATTAAATGGTATTGTTGGAGCTGCTGAAGATTGTACAACTATCTTTGCATTGTATAGATTCAATCTATTTAATATTATATAAACGCATAGCCCATATTGTGTGAGTACTATGTACTATAAAGCTATCATTCACTGGAAACCTACTTTAGTTTTTGACTTGAATGTGCCCTGGCGGTTGAGAGTATGTCATGCTCACTCAAATGTCTCGCTGATTATGGCGCGTGTGTCGGACCATTTAGTTCCCTTCAAAATGGTTGAGCTGAATGGTGCTGATCCATGCGTCATGTTTGTGAAAGGGCGCTGTCAGTTGTGACTGGTCATCTCTTAGTTGCCATGGCTTATTTGAATGAATTATTTTGTTTTTACTATGGACACTTTTAACGTGCACATCTTGCTACATTGTTCTCACATAATTTACCATCTCAACATGAATGATGGGACCAAGATTTTGTAACAATAATTTGATTTAAAAGAGTGTCCATGGAGTTTCTTGCCCGTTCTTCTCCATAGAGATCTACGTTAGGGAATGGGCAACTACAGTACTTTCACAGTTTTTATGTCTTGTGACTGGGACTGTAGCTACATTTAATTTTCATCTTTGTTTCGACAATTCAAAAGTGCCTGTTATTGGCCTACTTGAAATAAATGCTTTGATTTTGATTGATTTTTGATTTTGATAGCTTAAAATTATTTCAACATTGTCGGTTGCTTTCTATGTACAACAAATACATAACACTCACATCAATATTGCCTAGCCCAGTCTATATTACAAGACATAACACTATTCCCAAATTATGCCCAAAGCGTAGTGACCGCAGCACGTAGGCAGGTAGACCTAATTGCTTAGATTCCAGTCTGGCTAGATTCCAACTGTCATCAGTTTACTGCACCGGTAATACCATCAGGCTAGCCTTTTCCTACCATTTTGGGATTTGGTATTAGTAGTGTTAAATGATGCAGGGGACTTACTACCCCTTTAGTTAAATTTAGTAAGTGTACTTGTCAATTCTTTGTGTAAAAAGTGGCGTTTTGTTTTCGACGTCGTTTGTTGGTCATTGGCGGTTTTCACAGTAGGTACACCGCTAGTATGCGCGGTTGGGGGTGAAGCGGATCTCACGTCGCTTTGACTTGTGCTGCTCTGTCAAGAAAGTAACGGGAAAAGATCAGTACTATACAAAATGTTTGTTATTCATCCAAATTTATTTTATCACCGTCAAAGTACGCTCCTTCAGAAACGATACACTTACGCCAACGAATAATCCAATCAGCAAAACATTTTTTAAACGGTGTTTCCGGAATTGAGTTCAGTTCACCTATTGAAAACGGGTGCCACGAAGTGGTAATTTCAGTTTAAGAAAAAGGAAGAAGTCGGCTGGAGACATATCTGGTGAATATGGTGGTTGCTCCATGGTATTTGTTGAGTCTTTGGTCAAAAATTCGTTCACAATGATAGCCTTGTGCGAAGGCGCATTATCGTGGTGGAAAATCCAAGAATTTTCTTTCCACAAATCTGGTCGCCAGAAGGAAGGAAGGCGCCACTTCGAAGCTTGTTTACTAGTTTGCATGTCAAACTCGTAGACCCACGGTACGTCTCGTCACCAGTAAGAATGAGTTTCATGAATGTTGGGTCGGAATTGAATCGTTCTAGCATATCCTCAGCGACTCTCATGCGATTGAGGTTTTGGAGAAAATTCAGGTCTTTTGGGACTAGCCGAGCGGTAACATGTTTCTTACCCAAATGATTAGTTAAAATGGTACGGATCGACTTGTGAGATACAGAAAGTTCGGCGGCTATCTCTCTCAAAGTTGAATGAGGATTTTCAGTGACTATTTCCTTCACTTTTACGATGTTAACTTCAGCTGCTGACGTTGATGGCCTACCAGAGCGACGCAAATCTTCCATTACATCTCGACCGCTTTTGAAAGCTTTGTACCACTCATAAGCACGTGTTTTTGATAAAGTCAATTCACCGTAAGCCTTCTGTAACATTTTCAGTGACTCCGAACACGAAATTCCATTGGCGATGCAAAATTTAAGACAAACTCTTTGTTCGATGTTTTTGTTGTTATTTATGTTAATACTGATAACAAAATAATATTAGTTATTTACTAGTGCCATGCCTTGTAGTATTGTCTATGCGATGTCTGTATGAACAGTTCGTTCTATAATAAACGTTCAGTTGTTTGCAAGAATCCATGTATATTGTCCCTAATGGAATTCGCTATAAACACTAGATACATAATTAAAAACAGCACTGTATTTAATGTAAATAACAGATGCAACTCAAACTCCGCGCCAAAATGGAAAACAGTTGTGCCAATGTAACAACAACAAAAAAAAATCAAAATTTGAATTTGGAACCATAAACAAATCATCCTGAATGTCTAAAATCATGTACCGTCTGCGCGGACAGGCTCCGCACGGCGCAATGCCACAAAATCTGCTTCACCTTGATTTGGATGCAGCAGCAGTCATGAATTCTGAATTTGCGTCAAGTTTTACATGGGACTTAAACAGGCTCCGTCCCATCTCAAAACTTTCCCATCTCGACAACTAAACAAAAGACATGCGAAACAAGTGAAAACTATCCTAACTCGTAAAGCGCAGGACACACAGAAAAGACGTAAGACGAGGACGGAGCGCGGATAAGGCGCAGACGGGGCTCCATCGCGACTTTTTAACGCACATAGGAAAAACAAGGAGCGTGCGTGAAGCCGGGCGCCACGAGAGAAAACAAGAGACGCGTGCGCAGCACGTGTTTCGGCACCCACGCCTAACCCCGTCCGCATCCCTGTTCTCGCCCATCGTCGTCGGCTGCAAACGTCGTTTCCGCACCCGCCCCGTCTTTTCTGTGTGCTTTGCGACGCGACGCTAAGAACTTTAAGAACTGTATTTACTACCTATGTTACACAATTTGTATGTAAAGGACGCGGAAGAAACATAATAAGTCTACGCCCCGTCTGCGTCTTACGTCTTTTCTGTGTGTCTTGCGCCTAACTATTTTAGTCTCTATACATTGAATCCTATCTTGTCAACCATATAACTAGCAAAATGGGTATGTGTCAGGTTACTACTGCACTGAAAATGCCAAACTCGTCACCAAATTTAGGGCTGACTCAATTTAGATCATCATAGACACGCTAAGAAAATATGTCTCTGCCCTCCAGGGCAGTCATATTTTTCTACAAACGATGTAGCACTCGTATAGTGTCCTGTTGTTTGCTCACTACAGGAACTGACGGACGCTACTGAAAGCGCCAAACTAATATAGTAGCTCACTTCTGGGCCGACATAATTTAGATTGCTATTGACTCGCTAAGAAGAAGAAAAAAGAGTACCTCTACCTAACCTTCGGAGAATACAAGCGTGATGCTATGTTCTATCCAAAATCAAGTTACATTAGTCCACCGAAGCCTTAACACACTCAAGCCTACAATCTACGCAGCCAGGTAATTCTAATTGCATAGATTTGGCGCTGGCGTCAGGCCAAATGTCGTGGAGAGGTGGCTACGAGATTAATTACAAGAGATTTACTGTTATAGGCCTCCGTTGTTGGCAAACGTTCTTATTTATAGTGGTAATGATTTGTTATGCCCGTTCAATTGTGCTGTTTGCCTCCCGCGTTGGGAATTTTGAAATTGGTCGCTGATTTCCGAAGCTTGTTTTATTTTAAAGAACGGTTGAAATTTGAAGACGGAAGCCCTAGAAACACCAACGCCGGATGTATATGGCGCCGGTTGTAGGACGAAGGCACTACTTTTCAAGACAAGGGCTAAAGGACGGATGGGAAGCAAGTCGGAACGAAGACAGCTATACGAATCTCTATGAACTAATAAGAAAAGTCAGCTTGACATGAAGGTCTAATTAACTGAATGGTCACAAGTGTGACTGTTGAGCATAGGGCCTATGTTCGATTCCCGGGTCAGGAACGTGCCATTGTGTTTTTCCGATAGGAATTTCTCAATAATAGCCACGGGTCAGGATTTGTGCCTGATTGATGGCAATAGGCTTACCCCCTGTTATACAGGACTTAGCACTACGATCTATTTCGCCATCGCTACGCATAAGTGAACCGAAATACCGAAAGTCAGAGCAGACAGAGAGACACGTGCTATGACTTCAAGATTGGAAAGACCGGCACATCATCAATTACATATTTTAATTAGATTATGGGAACGCGGGTGTGCATGCGGCGTCCAACGCGTCGGCAATGCGACTCACGAATTAGTCAGATCCGCTGCCGAAGGCATACTTTAGCCGATCCCGATGATGCTATTATTATTGACGCCCCCTCCAGGAAAGCAAGAAGGAAATTATCACGCTTAAGAAGCACAGACGCCTACAGCAGTCATTCCGTCCATCGAGGCACGTCGCGATGCTGATTCGAACCCTACCCGTCCCTCGTTCGTGCCAGCCTGCAAAACCAGTCTCTACCAGTGAAGCCCTAAGATGAGGCCCGTACCCCGCAGGGGATGCCCTTAGCGTGTAGTCGCTTAGTATGCAAGTTTTCCGCCCTGGCTGGAGGCCTTAAACTCAAGGCACCTACAGAATAGTCAAGTTAAGCCGACGACAACCTCTCTAGGTTGAACTGTGAGACGCAATTTCGAAAAAAAAACAGGTACCAGCGCTATGCGTGCCAAAAAAAACAACACTTCGTAATAAAATGTTAATCAACTCAAAAAATAAGTTCAATCAATAAAAGATGACATTGTTATAACTCCAAAGAAGGGACAAAAGAAGGTAGTTGTAGCAACAGTCCTCTCTTTCTCAATTGGTTGATTATCGTTCGGTTTTGCGACCCTTAGTGTTGACCTTGGTTTTTGGCCTTTGGGTGTAGCAGTTGTTGCACCTTTGGCTTCAGCGTGACCCTTTCTACCACCAACTTTATTACCAGTTTTATTTTTATCTGATGTTTTTTGTTGAATTTTGATTTCGGTTGAGTTCATTTCATGTGCATCAAGAGGTATATTCATTCTTGTGGTCGTCTCTTTACTGTCAGGTGGTTCAGTATCTTCTTTGGTTACATTTTGAACTGTTTCGTTACTGCCTGAAGCATTGTTTTCTTCTTCTTGATTACTATTTTCATTTTCATTGCTATCTTCAGCCGTAGCAGTCGGATTGTCATTATCACTACCATCTATTGAAATAACACCGAAATCAGTAGTTTTTTCTAAAACGTTTTCGAAACTTGCACTTATATGTTTTAATCTAGACTTAATATCAGTCTTTCTCAAACTTTTGGTTTTGTCACCAAAATCAGACCATGCATGTCTAAATCCATTTTTATCGATAAAAACTCTGTCACCTGGATGACCATTTTTTTGCTTTAACATAAAATCCTTGAAATGGTCTGTGACAAGGTGAGCGGTGGGCTTAAGAATATTGAATTTTTCATTATTAAATATGGCTTCACCAACTTTTTGTAAATCAATATGACGTGGAAATTGTGGATCTGAAACTGATATTTGCAACTGAAAATAAGAATAACGCAATTTATTAAGTAACAAAAGTAAGGACAAGAGTTATACTGATCTATAAAAAGTAATTAGATACCTAAGTATTGTATCGTATATACTGAATATACGACTTGTTGTTTGATAAATAGGATAAAACATTACGCCTGTTAATCTCGAAGCTGTATACAAATCATCATCTTTTCATAAGGTCACTGTCCGGCTTAAAATTTAAATATGGGTAGAAACTGAGGAATTCGTGAAGGAAAAACCCAATAACCCTTTGACTGCCGTCAGTCAGAGGTTAACAAAAAGTAAAGGTAAAGGCAATGAAGATCAGCATACTGTCTTGACGTCAAACAATCTAATCGAATAAGGAACACCACATTTTAGAACCAGAACTCAAAAGAGTAGTAGAAAAATATTTGACCCATATTTTTTCTTTTGTTACGTAAACCAAAACATCAAGAAATTTAATAAAACTTACCTTTAAAATAACAATTCCGAAAACGATTATGTACATTTCTTGAAATTTCATAAATCCATGTGTGGTTGGTTATTTATAGTCAAATAATTTAATGCCTTTTACGAGTAGTAACGAATCGGAACTACCAACTGCAATAAAGTGATTATTTTCAAATGATAATTTTTAGTTGAACAATAATGAATGTGATGCTTCGATCAGAAAATAAGCTAGTACTCTGGTCGCGAGATGAAAAGTCTACTAACAGCTTGAGTTGTCCCGAAATACAAGGTGGGCTCATTCGGGCCCATGGCCATGGCTTCAGTCATGTTTCGACACCAAACGGCTTAAACACTAATAAATACTAATAGGTTTGTTTCTCAGGTCGGGCAAAGTGCAATTGGGTTTTTTGTCAGGAATTTCTCAGTAACAGCCTAGATTTGAAACCGATTGATGGCAATAGGCTCACCCCATTAACATGTTACTTAACATAACTGGCGAAATGTAGGTTATTACAGGCTTTCTACCACTTTTTCACCTGATGGTTCTTTCTGTGGCAAAGTCAGTCCACAGCTCCAGTTGTAGACAAAAGTCTCTTCAATCGTACTCCATAAAACTTCTATTCACAAGGATGTTCCAAGGTTACTCCATCAAAAAGCATCATCATGAATGCAATGATTCTATTCCCATTCATTTAGGGTCGGTGCAGCATGTCTTCTTCCTCCATTCTTCCTCCTCTCATTCTTGTCTATTACTCGTCACCTTCTTAGACTGTTCTGTCCATTCTTGCCATATTATCTATCATCTTTCACACAGTTCATCCATTGTTTCCTTGGTCTTTCTCTACTCTTTTACCCATCCACGTTCATACTGGAAACCTTCTTCACTACATTTTCCTCATTCCTCTGCATCACGTGCCCATACCTCGACAACCGATTAAAACACAACTTTTCAGTCACAGGCCCTAGTTTTAGCTTCCTTCTTATGTACGTACTGTACTCAACCAAAGAGCATAGCAGCACTCACCACACAAATTACCCAATTCCCTCTGCTACTGTGTCCCAGCAGTGGGAATTCTGCCTCCGCTCCATGAGAGGCGTGCGGATTGGTAGATGTCACATGTCTTCGATTTTTTTGGTTCTTGGACATGTCGGTTTCCTCACGATGTTTTCCTTCACCGTTTTGAGAGCAGCGGTGATGAAATTAATTACACAAAGTAATGCACCTGCCTGGGTTCGAACCCACGACTTACTGGTCGTAAGTCGGGGCAGCCACCACTGGGCCACCGCTTCTTCCTCCCTAATTTATCATAATCAATAAACCCTTGCTACTAATCAGCTATAATATACACTGAAACGCCCATGGATACATTGAATAGCCACATTTGAATTATTTACAAGAAAATGGCCGGTCTGTCGGTCCTGACATAACTTCAATTAACAGCAGACAATGGACGGCGTTATGCAATATGGCAACACTGATATCGAACGAGCGGCTCTATGGGAGGATTTCCTACACAAAACTTATTTGGTGCTACGATTTTGCAGTCGGATTTTGAGTTTAGAAAGACCGGTTGGCTGTCGGCTGTCATGTTTTGAACAATTTGAGTATGGAATGGTTTGATAACTAAGGATGACGCCAAACGATATGAGTTATGAGTGGCGTAATTTACGCCACATTTTCATACGAAATTCTTGATTGTGTCACGTGACGACGTAAAATGCTCCCAATTATACGTGAAACCGAATTTACGCGATTCACATAGTAACTCACTTGGTTTATAATCTAGTATAGAAGGCCGTACGCTAGTAGTAGGGAACAGTAAAACCTGGCCTTTTGTTCTATAGGAACTCCAAACAATACGAGGCCAGATTAAGGTTGAATGTCCAATTTGAAAGTTCTCGCCATAATGAAAACTACATAATATAACAAAGCGATGGTGCTGATATCATTTAAACAAAGTGAAGTGTGAAACCACTTAAGTCACCGCCACTGGACCATCAACATGATCTGCCTAGCCTTTTTCCCACTATGTTGGGGTCGGCTTCCAGTCTAACGGGATACAGATGCTATTTGAGCTCCACAGCCCATTTAATACTAGACAATAGGAGTAATGTA
Source organism: Xestia ashworthii (assembly GCA_950022955.1). Taxonomy (NCBI): domain Eukaryota; kingdom Metazoa; phylum Arthropoda; class Insecta; order Lepidoptera; family Noctuidae; genus Xestia; species Xestia ashworthii. Next base: position 9,296,486 of record OX465572.1, read on the forward strand.
TTGCCTATGTAATGTAATGTACTGTAAGACTGACGGTCAGACTTTTTGGCTACTGCTACGAATGTCAAAGATCTACAAATGTCAGACGGGAACAACTACTTAATGAAAATAAAATCTAGACAGTCTTTGGGTACTGTCGATGGGAGTGAAAACATAAAGTAGGTACACAGGCCCAGGTTGTGCCCCGCGCATTTAAGTGATGCTACGCTGTAACGGATCGAGTGCCACATAATGTCGATGTAGCGTACCATTGATTTAGTGTACTGTCGATTCATTAACCCGTCGATGGAATGTTGTCGATACAGTGACTGTCGATGTAGATACTGTCGATATTATGGAGGTAACCCTTATGAAGGTCAAGCGAATTTCATGATTTTTGTACACCCAAAAAGTTGTCAACGCGCCTAAAGTTTTCACTTAAAAAAATGTTTCCTCTGGACCAAAACACTACAAGTGAAACAATTAATACCCATCATAGCTCCATCCTGCATAAACCTCTCTCAATTAACGTTCTGGTGACAAATTAATGTGGTCAATGTATACCGAGGGTGTGCCGCATTGCCTGTCATGCTCTACCTTGGCGCTTCATGTCACAACAATGTAGCGGTATATAGTCGTGCTAGTGTGTTGCTGGATTGATTATCATGTCTAGACCAGGCCTGTCAAACATAATTTTATGGTGGGCCAAGTTTTGTAACCGCAGCGGACCAAAAGAAACTTCTAATGATGTGAAAACTTTTGTAGCGCGTTGAGCTATCTTTGGGTGACCAAAAATCATGGAACTCGCGTGACCGTTACCTAACAGTTTGTAGCACTCGTAGCCGATCTGCTACGGCGTAGCACCACTTCGGCATGCGCACAACCCGTCGCAGATGAAACGTAGGGTCCTGGGTTATGAAAGTCAGACAGGCAGTCGCTATGTAAAATACTGGTATTCAGCTGCATCCAACCGGATGCAGCTGAATACCAGTATTTTAGACTGGAAGTCGACCCCAACATATTTGGGAAAAAGCTAGTCAGATGATAAGGGTTCTGGGTTCTAAAGATATACTCTGAAAAACCAAAATCAAAGCATATATTTCAAGTAGGCCACTTTTGAATTGTCGAAACAAAGACAACAATGAAATGTAGCTACAATCCCAGTCACAAGGCTAAAAACTATGAAAGTACTGTACTTGCCCATTCCAACGCGTAGATAGAGATCCATATGGAGAAGAACTGGTAAGAAACTCTATTGTGTCATCTTTTACAACTGAAAATAAATAAATTATCACTATCTCATAAAAACTACATATCATATGATCACAGTTTAAATTTAGTCCCTCATGCTTGTCAGGCCTCAACCATTACTGGCTGGTCTGATGACTCAGTACCTACCTTTGTGTTTTTATAAATATTTAATAGGGGATGCTCCTGACAAAAAAACTTTTATTTTATTTAGTTCGTCTGTTAGATTCGATCGAAAAATATTTAAATAAATAAATATCGCTGGACATTAACACACAGCGCCACCTAGTACCACACTAAGCAAAGCTGGTGTCGTGGACACTAGATAGTTGATATACTACATATATACTTTTTGTTTGTAAATACATACTTATTATACATATAAACATCCATGACTCGGAAACAAATGTCCATGCTCATCACACAAACATTTGCTCCTACCGGGATTCGAACCCAGGACTTCCACCATTCTTACCATTTCTAAATAAAAATATAAATATTCAACGATAACTTGATATTCGTCGACACCAATAAAACCTGAAACATCCATAAACCAACCAGAAACATACATACAACCAATACAATCGTACACGAATGAAAAAATAATAACTCTCCCCTTTAGAGCCCTATAATATCCGGCCTATTTGATGCGATACGTTGTTACTTCATGGCTCGTAGCTCATGGCTCATGGCTAGTAAAGTAATACCATAACGGGGACTATAAAACGGTAAGAAGAACAAATATTTGTTGATACGGCATTTTGCTACAGTCTTTAGGTAATAAAAAGATTGCGGATTCTGTTGACTGGATGTGGCATCAAAACTGCGTTCAAAGTAATTCATTCTATTAAGATTTTTTCCTTGTGATGGATGCGAGTCGCAAGGGACCGGTCAATGTGGCGACACTTGGAGGCCTATGTCCAGCAGTGGACGTCTTTCGGCTGAGATGATGATGATGATGAAGATTTTTTCCTCTCATCTACCACAAGCAACTGTGATCTTCAAACCTGCGATTATTCAAGTGTGATAGTAATAATATTACTTATGTAGACACTTTTTTTGCTGATAGAATAGTAATTATAGATATATTAGTAAATGCTTAAAAAGTAAACTGTAATAGGTACCAAGCGGTTTTCCAGAACTCACAACATTAATTAATCTAAAGAAATCGAGTACTTCTTTGTTTGCTGGGCATAACAGTTTTCACAGATTCGTCCTCCTAAACGCCATTTATCATACCTACACAAAGATAAAAATTGGCAAAACGACTTCACGAAAAACATTCCGCAAAAAATACCTACTTCCAAAACAGCATTAAAGAAGTCTAAAATAACTTTTCTTTCGGAAGTTGGTGACTTTATTTCTTTCATTGATTTTTTGCCACCGACTTCCAAATGTAAAGTTATTTTACTTTTTAATGTTTAGAACTAGAAGTTATTAAGAGATCATCGTGTCATCAACATAGCCCAAGAAGAAAAGCTAATTATTATCGGCGGAAAATAACAAACTACGGAACTGATTTTTGTACATCTCAAACTGCAATCAACCACTTCCAGTAACCAGACATCTCTAAAACAAAAGCACAGAGTGTGTGCTCAACATTTAACAGAGCTATGCACCAGACAAAGGCAATATTACCCCCAGTCACCCCCTAGAGAACTGTCGCTTCAGACTTGTGTTATTTTCTGCTCATACTGCCAGGCTTCTTCTGATTATCACCAGGCTTAATGGCCACAACAGAGCTTTGTATCTCTTATGGCTAGACTGTTGAAGTGGAGTGTAGAATATGTGGCTTTTAGGAGCCATTTTGTTAGTCGTGTGAGACTGGTGTAAAATAATTCTGGGTCGGTTTCAACGGCAATGTCTGCCTTTTTCTGTTAAGTTTTAGTATTATTATTAATTATTATGAACTTTTTTTAATGTTTTAATAAGACTTCAATTTCAGACCAGGATCGACTATGATAGTCCTTAGCACAGTTCTAACATAATCAGCTGCATCCGATTAGGCTGGAAACCGATCCTAACATAATTGAAAAAAAGGCTAAGCAGATGATGAGCTGTGACGTAAAAGATTCAAATGCATGATTTTTATCTCAACAGTAAAAAAAAAAAAAAAATTACCTTCAATAATTGTACACGAAACACTTATCTAAGCACTATACAGCGTTACAACTAGGGAAAAGAGTGTTTACGATGAGCTCTGGCACCCAATGTAAGATTTAACTTGTGTTGAGGGTGCCAAGGTAGGTGCCAAGGCCTATACTTTGGACATGTAACATTAGTTGTAAGACGAGCACAGTATATCATAATTTAATTACATTACTATATTCGACGGCTCGAATGGCGTAGTGGTAGTGACGCTGCCTTACGTTCTTAGGGTCCTGGGTTCGAATCCCGGTAGGAGCAAATGTTTGTGTGATGAGCATGGACATTTGTTTCCGAGTCATGGATGTTTATATGTATAATAAGTATGTATTTACAAACAAAAAAATTATATATGTAGTATATCAACAATCTAGTGTCCACGACACAAGCTTTGCTTAGTGTGGCACTAGGTGACGCTGTGTGTTAATGTCCAGCGATATTTATTAGCGATATTTATTTACTAGCTAATGCAACCAAGATGTGGCCTATTTATGTATCTATGTATAAGTGTGTAAATGAGTGTGAGGGATAGATAAATATGGTGAAAAACTTGTGCTTATGTAAGTCTGTATAGATATAATTATAAACTACTTTACTAACTGTTAGGTTAAGCGATCGATATCCGTAGTAAGTCTTCAGTTTCGTTATAGGTTAATGTTAAGTGCCACTTTGTGACTTCGACCGATAGTCGGCTTCAACCACTACGCCATTGAGGTTTTGAAATTTTGTCGATGACCTTCTGCAATAATTTGCATTGCGTAATTTACAATGATTCACCTATTGATGATCCCTGTTATAGGTTAAACGAGTAAGTCGTCTAAGCGAAATGGTATCTCCCATGGAAATTCGAGACAGTATTTTGTTTGGGTTTCAACACACAAAACCTATTTTTTTTTTGCGCTCCAACCGAAATTGAGCCACAAACTTATGTATATTGACGGAGCCTCTAACTAATACATTTCATCATCAAGTTATAGGTACTCCTGATCTAACAATATTTCAATCATCCTTATTTACTTAAGCCGCTAAGTTAAAGTAAACTTAAACCAATAGTTATTTACACCGCAGATCAAACCCGTCAGTCGGCATTTCTGTGTAACGACCACAGAGCCATCTTGTGGCTTAACTCTGAGGTTGTAAGATTATACTTTTGCACAAGACATGTTCTATTTTAGGTATTGTCACATTCCTTGATTTGTTTCCTTGTGGATGGATTCGTATCCAAGAATTTGAGGAATTTCGCACCTTGATAAGCACAGTTGACTGATTGGTAATGTTTCTGTGGAAGTATTGTTTGTGTGGCTTGACAGCACGGGTCGTTTCTTGACGAAATATTTTTCGATCGAATCTAACAGACGAACTAAATAAAATAAAAGTTTTTTTGGCAGGAGCATCCCTATTACATATTTATAAAAACACAAAGGTACTGAGGCATCAGACCAGTCAGTGATGGTTGAGGCCTGACAAGCATGAGGGACTAAATTAAACTGTGATCGTATGATATGAATTAAAAAGAAATTACCCGAAAAATAATTACCCGGTCACGACAGACCTCGCAGAAGTTGGCGGGACGAGCTGGATAAAACCAAGGACCAGTGACCAATGACCCGAATGGCGTAGCGGTAGAGATGCTGCCTTACATTCTTAGGGTCCTGGGTTCGAATCCCGGTACGAACAAATGTTTGTGTGATGAGCATGGACATTTGTTTCCGAATCATGGATGTTTATATGCATAATAAGTATGTATTTACAAACAAAAATTATCTATGTAGTATATCAACTATCTGGTGTCCATGACACAAGCCTCGTTGCTTAGTGTGGCACTAGATGGCGCTGTGTGTAAAATGTCCAGGTAAGACGCGCTCGCCTAGGTTGGTCCGTGGATGGGTAACCCCCCATTACACACTAATTTTCGTCTGTGCCTCGGAAAGCATGTTATGCTTTTGGTCCCAGCTGTCATTTGTTGATCTCTGACAGTCGTTACAGGTAGTCAATCAATGGCCGGTACATCTCTTACCATTTATTATTACCCAGTAATAACTGGGTTGTGGAGGTCAGATTGGCAGTCGCTCTATGTAAGTTACTGGTTTTCAGCTGCATCGGGTTTGACTGGAAGCTGACCGACCCCAACATGGATGGGAAAAGGCTAGGCAGATGATGATTCAGATTGTGGCAGTGGACCTTTGACCGTCGCAGAGCGGCTGGGAGCAACTTGGAATTGAGTGGCGTGCGAATGGGGAGGCCTATACAGGGTGTAAACCACCTCATCACAAAGCCGTTAACCAAGCATTCTGTACACCAAACTAAGTAACTTTACGCAAAAAATATTGCTGGGAAACAACTTTTTTTTTTGAGGTTATAAATCATGTTTTGTGGTAGAACTCAATTCACCTATAACATTGTGCTGATGGATGGATTGAATAGTACGAGAGTCGTGGAGGTGTTAAAAGTTAAAATCTTACAAAAAAAACTTGTATTTAAAAAAAAAACTTGTCAAAAAGTTGTAACTTTGACCCCCCATATCTCCGTAACTAGAAGGTTCCCAGGTATGATGAGAACAAAAAAATTATAGCAATGATGGGGAGAACAAGTGCCTTTCGGCTTCGTGAAGAGGTGTTTTACACCCTTTATGCAACAGTGGTCAGCTGTCTTTTTCTTTCTTTCTTTCTTTTCTTTACTGTAGGCTGATAATGACGATGATTATTATTGGTAGATAAAACCAAAAAATATGGGCAGAAAGCAGATTTAAGGGGCCGGTGGAGCGTGCGTCGTTCATACAAACGTAATACCAAAATAATTCGTAAACCAAACATATTCTTAAGTAAGTGTGTATTTATTTCGATTGGATTACATAATATCCAGGTTCCCAAATATATATTATGAATGGACATTGCTACAAACAAGAGTTACGAGATAAATAAGTTTTCTGTAGAAATTTTAAATTCCTCATATCTCGTCGAAATATCATTGTCCATTCAAAATATGTATTTGGGAACCTAGATAACATTAAGTATTAGTAATCCAATCGAAAAAATACACCCTTTCTTAAGAATATGTTTGGTTTACGAATTATTTTGGCATTACGTTTGTATGAACGACACACGCTCCGCCGGCCCCTTCATAATGACTAATAGAAACAAAAATTTTCATGAACAATAAATGTTATGGTCACTTTTATAAATGCTTTTTTCAACACGTTTAATTTCTTTCTCACAACCTAAAGAAAGCCATGCTTAAACATATACCACATACATATGTATTATACTTGGATACATCTCAAAGACACATCGCAGTCATTAATCTTGCGGTCATCAAAAGCTCATTTTGTATTTTTTCTAGGTCTCTGTGACTGTTGGTAAAAACGGTAAAACTAAGTGAGATGGGATTCTTGAAGTTAGTGCTTATGTGTTGGTGCTAATGGCTGGTTTAATGGATTGAGATAGCTGTAAATGTAATTGATGGGTAATTGGTAATGTCACATTGACTTTTCTAGGGTTCTTAGACGTATCATTTGTTTTGTTTTACCACTAACTTTACTCTCGTGATCTTCGAAGAGTTGGATAGTAGTGTATCTATCTAATACCACACTCACGTTTTGCCTATGAAGTCTCATGAGGACGAGAGCTTTACCATCATCCGAGCACAAATAAAGACTCCTTGATTGCTACAGAGAATTTCTTGGTAGAAAAACCGAATAAGGCTTAGCCCGTTCTGGGAATCAAACTCAGGACTTCATGCTCTGCAAGACCGAAGCAATTATTTTAAGATCAGCTTTTTTATTTATCAAGACTGATGTGTGTGGAAATGTTGGTAGGAGACTCCTTAGAAGGTCATAACATTTAAGGTTTAGTTTAATGGTAATCTGTGAACAGCGCTGTGGGCTACATTATTATTTAAGTTACTAATGTTATCATGTTGTAATATTCCATAATGTAGCTGTTTGTTGTTCCTATTTGATAAAATAAAATAAAAAAAAAAAAAAAAAATAACCGATCTTGTTGGTGATTTTCTTTAAAACATTTTCTCTATACGTGAGCTGCCCAGGGTGCTTATGAGATAAATCAGAAGATAAGTCGTGTTGTCAGCCTGTTACGAGTAAATAATCGTCTTCTGCAAAAGAATATTTTCAAAGGAAAAATAAAACAGAGTTTTTAATAAAATCAAAAGTTTTATTTTGATAGCATCATTATCCATTTAAAAATAATGACAAATAATATTCGCATGCAAAGAACAAAAACACTGTATCATGCAATATTTTTATACATTTTGTTTCTTTTTTCTAACAACAAAAAAGTTATTTTGCCATATATTTATTATGCCCATACATTGAGGTGCTGATTTTTCTCGTAAAGCTTTTCCCGTAACTTATTAAAAAAAATAGGTATTTACATTTTATTATTGAGAGTAAAAATTAAAAGTGGCACACGAAATATAAAATTATTTTAAAACTATAAATTTAAAAGGTCGTCACACATTGTTGGGAATCTTAACTATTATATGGAACTATTAAGATGCGATCCTAATTTCTTTTCACTATATAATTATCACAGAAAATATGATTTTCCTACATCATTGACCATTTTAGCTAAATATTTACGCTATCTAAATAAATTTTCTGTCGTAAAAAGTTTGAAAGTAACTAAGCGACAGCAACAAAAGTTTTAAAAATAATTTCGTTCCGATTCTGCACAAAAATCGATACAACTAGATATTTTTTTTTCTATAAAATTTATAAAATATTTTACTTTCAGTCTGTATAGTTTACATAACAATTGAATTATACTAAATTGGAAATAAATGGAATAATTATAAAAGAATCGATAATCGATTCATTTATTGAGCAATCGTAAAGAGCTAAATATTCGGATTGGACAAATAAAAAAAAACTGTAATCTAAATAAAATTCACACATACAATGCGGATATAATATACTATATACAGTTTGTAACAAAAATATTTAAATTACAAAAATTAGAAAAGTTATTTTTTCATGCATTGTATTTACAAAAATATGTCGTATTTTTATACAAAAACAAAGCAAGTGTTGTCAATAGAGCTTTTTACAGTTCAGTTTTACGCAAAAAATAATTAACACAGAACAAAGTCGACATAAAATTTCGTAATTTTCGAAATCTATAAATTATAATAATATTCAAGTCATTATTATTCGAAGTACTTAACTAGATGGATGCAAAAGAGAAAAACATTATAAATAAAACTAAGTATTTTTTTAATTTTACGTAATTTCTAAACATTTTTTTCTCTCTTTTGCTCCAACCAAAGAATTGAGTACATAACAAATTCTTCGATTTTTTATCAACAGACTTATCTTATCGTATATACACCTCAGTCATTAAAAACATTTAGGAACATAGTATCTTACATATACAGCTTAATGAAGCTGTACTTGAAATAAATGTCCATTTTTACACAAGCCTTGAAACTTCACGACTTCGCTATACATGGGTGCCTTGAGAAGGCTGGCTGCTATTACCTGTGAAAAATGAAGACAATTAACTTAAGTGATATTCAGAAAAAACCGTTCAACTTAAAGCAAGAAGGTCATTTATTATTTTTAATACGGAATACAAATTGGCCGAGATATTTTACGTAACTAGCCTTTTCCGGCGCGGTGCTAAGTAAAAATTCGTTTTAATAAAAAACGTGGGACGCTCTTTTAATAATAATGTTCAGAAAAATTGGGAGATGGTTTTGTCACTTACTTCGTTCTGGAAGTTAGGTTTTACTTGTACTTTTACTTTTAACTTGTATCTATGGTCAAGTTAAAGTAATTAATTTAGGTTAAGTAATTATTTATGAAACATATTTATGCAATCTAGACAAGGATTTAAACGAAGCAAGAACCGTCAAAGAAAGTAAAGCTAAGAATTCTAGCTTTTGAAAGTTCTAACTTCAGGCAATTGCTAAACTACATGATTACCCATAAAAAAACTACCTCAATTCGTGTTTTTTTTTAATAAAACGCCGCAACGCAGCGTTTCAAAGCTAGTTCTTTTATAAAGCAAAGGTCCTGAAGTGCCCCCAAATTCGACCCCTAACTACAAAAACCTACGTACCTCGACTAACAAGTAACCCAATAAATAATTCAAGTCTCCCAGTTTGAATGCATTAGATTTATGCGACTTTGCAAACACATTGTGGTTAAGATCGATCGTATTTCAAGTCCTAAACACAAACAATTGAGTTGAAATAAGCTCAATGGTCTAACTTTGCAATATAACTTTGCAGACTGCCTAGGTATTGTTTATTAGTGTATTCTGTTGCATGATTGAGTTGCTAGTGTAGTTTTTGGGGCAGCATTTTTAGTTGCGGAGTGCCTAAGTGTCTTGGTTTTTCTGACGTTGTTATAGTTGAATGCGGTGGAGTAGCCCGCGAAATTAAAATTTTCTTACGTTTAGGGTATTCGACAAAAAAATTGAATTAGTCCGACAGATAGATTTAATAATTGGACATAGGTACAATTTTTCTTTTTTCACGTAAACAAAAATTGAAGACGATACAGTGCGTCGAAAACTCGTGTGACGTCACATTTCGGTACATTTTTACCTGAAAGTGACGTCACAATCACGCGTCATGTTGATGAGTGGGGGCACTCATCAACATGACGCGTTTTATCTTCGTGATTTTTTTTAAATCGATAGAACATAACACACGTAAGTATCCAATATTTTTCAATAATTAACTGAAGGACCAAACTTTTTTTAGTCAGTCGCCATCCCTATTTAGGTTGTATGTTGATTAAAATATGATTAGTAACTTGGGAGTAGATACTCCATACAGAATAATCATTGATTCTGAAAAATATGGCACTTGTATTGGGTTTCATCAGTCAGGTCAACCTACACGCTTGACTCGTGAGTTTTCGGGTTCATGTGTGAATTTATCATTTGCTTTGGTGAAGGACACCATCGTGAAGAAACCAGCATGCCAGAGAAATATTTCTCGACGGCTCGTAAAGCCATCATGGGCCACCATGGGCCACTATGGGCCACCATTGGCCACCATGGGCCACCATGGTCATAAAAACTCTGACACGAGGTTAGGCACTAACCTCAAAAGGTTCTGAAATTCGCGGGCCGAAAAGAGGATGAGCTTGCTTCTTAGCAGGAGGGTCGGATTGGTTCTGATTAAGAGGATTATGTATTTCTACAAACGCGTCCTCCTCATTTTCAATATGATCCAAACCTAAAGCTTCGAATCGTTTTTGTAGTAAGAAGAAACGAGATCTTACGATCGAGCATATCTATATTATCGTTTAGAACGTATCTAATGAGTGCCTAACCTCGTGTCAGAGTTTTTATGCCGCCCAAGGGCCTCTGAATCGGCTTTACTTATACGAAACGCCCATACGATAAAGAAAGAAGGAAATCAGGTGTTTAAGTAAGGCACTCTTCTAAAACTAAAAGGTAAAGCATTCTCTATAAGGAACACTGCTTACCCGGTCACCTGACGCCTATTTACCTGTAGGCAACACCATTGAGTTCCTGACTGCCGAATAGGGGGGCGGCGCAGGAGTCGATGCTGGCTTCGCGGTGTGTACTTGATTGTTGTAACCTGGGAGACGAATTATAAATAACAATAAATTATTTATTTATCAAAAAATGGGTACAGTATGGGTGGTCGCCCATCCATGGAACATCCCAGGCAAACGCGGCTTAACCTAAAGATCGACAATTATTACTTACCAATATTACTGTTCCTCAGGTACGGGTTGCCGTATGTGGCCGAGTATCGTAGATCCACGTTTGGTTGTGGTTTGACGTTAGGCTGGGCGTATATAGGCGTTGGGGACGCTGTTGAAAAATAATAAAATTTGTAATCCTTAGACTTTATATTAAGAGGCCTGCGGAGCATGCGTTTTTCATACAAACGGAATAAGTACCAAAATAATATGAAAATCAAACACATTCTTAAGGTGGTGTGTATTTATTTCGATTGGATTACAGAATATATAGGTTCCCAAACACAGAATTTTGAATGGACACTGATTTAAACAAGAGTTATGAGAAAAATAAATTTTCTATAGAAATTTTAAATTCCTCATATTATCTCACCTCTAAATCATTGTCCTTTCAAAATATTTATTTGGGAACATAGATATTCTGTAATCCAATCGAAATATATACACACTACTTTAAGAATATGTTTAATTTTCATATTATTTTGGTATTACGTTTGTATGAAAAACGCATGCTCCGCCGGCCCCTTAAAAATTAAAACTATTTAATGAACTGTTACGGCTGGAGAATGGAAAAAGAAGACCCCATATAATATGGGACAAGAGAAGGGAAATAATGCATTCTTATCATCATCATCATCATTGTACCACGTTACTTGTGGTTGGTGCAGCACGTTTTTATCTTCCATTCTCCCCTGTCATTCGTCCCGCTGTCATTTACTGTTTTTTCTTCCATTCTCCCCTGTCATTCGTCCCGCTGTCATTTACTGTTTTTTCTTCCATTCTCCCCTGTCATTCGTCCCGCTGTCATTTACTGTTTTTTCTTCCATTCTCCCCTGTCATTCGTCCCACTGTCATTTACTGTTATTTCTTCCATTCTCCCCTGTCATTCGTCCCGCTGACATTTACTGTTTTTTCTTCCATTCTCCCCTATCATTCGTCCCGCTGTCATTTACTGTTTTTTCTTCCATTCTCCCCTGTCATTCGTCCCGCTGTCATTTACTGTTTTTTCTTCCATTCTCCCCTGTCATTCGTCCCGCTGTCATTTACTGTTTTTTCTTCCATTCTCCCCTATCATTCGTCCCGCTGTCATTTACTGTTTTTTCCTTCATAATCATTTCTCACACAATCCATTCGTCTTTGCTTTGGTTTTCCTCTTCATCCATCAACATCTTTTCATCACTCTTTTAGTCACATATTCATCACAACTTCATATCAAGACAGACGACTCCCTTTCATGTTTTCTAAAACAGGCGCCACTTTCAAATAGTCCGGGAGGTGCCGTTGCATTCTAGGTAGTGTTCTTACGCCGATCGGTTGCCATCTTGTTCAATAGATCTCGAATGACTAATAAGTAAACCCAGCGTCAGCTGACGCACCCGCGGTGGGTGTAGGATTAGGAGATTAGGTTAGGTTAGAAAAAAATAAATAAAGTCATAGTAATAACGTAAACTACTTATGAAAAAAGTTTCAGCCTGCGTACTATGACTAAATTTTTTTTTTGTACAACTTCTGCTTTCGCAGGTTGGTCACTTATTGGTAATATAAGATCTACCTTCGATGACAATATCAGCCGGCTTTCTATGACTTTTTTATTTGCAACCTCCCGGTGGTAAAACCTGAAACTAGTTCACAACATTGGAGTTACAGCAGCTCAATTTCTTTCCCACGCTGATCATGGTATAAATGCGACGTTGATCGTGTAATTACCTTCAAAACTCTTAAAGCACCCGACTCTATTAGCCATTAACATTACACTCTATTAGCTAAAACAGTATCTCAACTGCAACTGATTAAAACATAGCATAATTTCCCGACAAAACTAAAGTTCTCAACTTATCAACTACCTCATACTTTGAACTTGCACTTACCGTCACCAACAGGAAGTCCCAAATTATTAATAGCGTCCGTTTCATCTGGCGACTTGTTCGTTCGTTGTAACGTGTTATTTTGCGATCCATTGCCTGCTGACAAGGGAAGGGTTGATGCTGTGTCGATGCTGCGCGTTAATGAGCCTTGCAGCGATCTGGGGAGAGGAATTACCGTTTAGTTTGGCAGCGAAGTGGTAGGGGGCTCTGTTGTCGAGTATTGAGATAGGATTTAGATCGGGTTTAGTATTTAGAATTGGAGCTAATTTTGAATTAGTTTTGGTATCGTGTATTGTGATTATTTTGCTTGGATACTGATTTCGGAATTTTAAGGTCATGATTTAAGGTCATGATTTCTTTCAATAATTCGAGGAGCTCGTGGCTAAATAATAACAGCCGCTCAGGTCGATCTTTAGGTTAAGCCGTGCTTGCCTAGGTCGGTCTGTGGATGGGTAACCACCCGTTACATACCGAGTTTCCTCCGTGCCTCGTAAAGCACGTTAAGCTGTTGGTCCCGGCTGTCATTTGTCCATCTTTGGCAGTCGTGACAGGTAGTCAGTGGACCAAAAACTCTGACAACCAGTCTTACCAAGTGGTATCGTATTACCCAGTATGAACTGGGTTGTGGAGGTCAGATGGGCAGTCGTTCCATGTAAAATACAGGTATTTCTGACTGGAAGCCGACCCCAACATAGTTGGGAAAAGGATAAGCAGGTGATGATGATGGTGATGTGATTTCGTTCAATAATTATGGTTCTGATGAAGAAACCGACTTCATATGAACGATTATAACGATACTATAGAGAACGTTTGACCTTTTTTTTTTTTCGCATTCGAAAACATCAAATGACTTCTCCCACTGGGCGGAGCGGGAGGAAGTGTCAGACTGTTACTGACTAAAACCCATCCATGTTCGTTTCTCGCCCTTTATGTTCCGGGGCCGCGGTGTCTCTTTCGAACAGGCCCGCAACCCCGGCTGGCTTCGGCCCTTGCGGGCCTCTCCCCTTATGCTGACATCTCTTTGAGGCGCGCGTGAAACACGAATGCGCCGTCGACACGGACTGTCGTCATTAGACGGACGGACGGCTAGCTAGCCCATAGCTAACCGTCCACAGGCCCAGAACGTTTGACCTCGTCTAGTACTTTTTTTTGGACGTGTTAGGTTTAAGCCGTCTATAATTTGTAATTCTATTTAACGTGTTTGAAAAAAACTATCAACATTAATAAACATCACTTAAAACTTTGAGATTTCATTGGTTTTACAAGAAATGAATATTATGTATGGTTGCTAAAGATTTCTAAAAGAAAAAAGAATATAACAATGACCCACAGTTTTGCTCTTAAATCAGCAATACTATCTAAGTTTTTCATCAAATGCGAAAAGTACGCATGCATGCTTAGCACTAAAAAATACAACATATTATTGTACCAAAGTATGGAAATTAAGTAAACACATTCGCAAGACAGGCACAGCTTGACAATAACGCGGCTAAAATAGGACTTTATTTTATCCTCACATAAGAATAACAATTTCAGACAAAAACTATCTCAACAAAAAATCAAAAGAAAACCACATTTATCATGTCGACTGAGGACTGTCTCGTAAAAACTAACTTGACTAAAAGTAGTTATTAAGTTGTCATTTCAAAGAGATCGCTTTTAACTTAAGCCTCTAATAAATGAATCGTTGGTTTACATCAATTTTATTTTAATGTTACATTTTTATCCCTTAGAATATTAGAGTTAAAAAAATAGATATGTTGCAGCCTACTTTAAATAAAAGTGGTGTGATAATAATTAAATCAACTGTCAACATTATTTGTATTAGCAATTAAATAAATATTGCTGGACATTAACACACAGCGCCATCTAGTGCCACACTGAGCAAGGTTTGTGTCGTGGACTCCAGATAGTTGATATATACTTTTTTGTTTGTAAATACATACTTATTATACATATAAACATCCATGGCTAGGAAACAAATGTCCATGCTCATCACCCAAACATTTGCTCCTACCGGGATTCGAACCCAGGACCCTAAGATCGTACTAAGTTGTTGTTTGGTATTATGTAAATATGTCTAAAATATCAACTTCAGATAGTTCAAAAACTGCATAATTATAACTAGGTAATGCAATTCCAATTTATATTTCGTGTTCAAATAGAGATAGAGAAAATGTTTTTTTTTTTCTGATTGTCTGAAACAACGCGTCTTCCGATTTTCTAGAAAACGGCATCAAAAACTAAATGTCCAAAACGCCAAAAATTTACTTACGTAGTGATAAAACTTCAATGACGACGGGAATTTTAATTCTTATCTACCCACCAGGTTTGATTTTGTCAGCACCAATATACACAATCAGCCAGCGAACAATTATTCAACAAAAATAATATTATGTAAACATCAATCTCCTATTTTTGAAACGCGAAGAAAAGTACATTTACATTATATTTATATAAATCTATCAAATATACAAAAATATATATAAATCTTTCAAAGATAAACATTACTTTTAATAATAACATAACCTTTAGTACACGGCGTATATCAACAAAGGAGTTTGAAACTAATAAAATTTCCTTATTTATAAGCTTCTCGAACCAGTTACCATGACAACCCTAAATTCCCTTTTAACTCCTAAAATAAAGAAAATAAAAATAAAATAATCATGTACTTACCGACTAGGAGGCTCGAGGGGGGGTGACTGAACCCGGAGGTGGGGTGGGGGAGCGTACCCCTGCGGGTAGTCGTACACGTAGCCTGCGGGGCTCTGCCATGAAACATATAATACCACCTTTATTTTACCGCAGTAGGTTATACGGCAGATTATGTGCAGAAAGATCATTAATATTCTAAGTTTTATCAAAACAACTGAAAACCTGTAAAGAGTCACTAAACTCATCGTTATGGACAATTCAGCGGCTCCATAATGTCGTTGTTTAATTACCATGATTTTAGGGTAGGACCCAAACTAACAATCGTACTTCTTAGCAATACTATAATTAGCTAGCACTTCGCCCGCGACTCGTTCCGCAAAAATTGTGATAGCTCAGCTGATATGCATTATATCAATATAATTTATAGCCTATGTTATTTGGTAAAAATTTAGCTTTCTAATGGTGAAAGAATTTTGAAAATCAGTTGAGTAGTTCTTGAGTTAAATTGTAACATACAAAAAATCAAATCATTATAATGTTAGTTTGCGAGGATGGATGTTTTGGTGGCGTTATGTTGAGTTTCACCATAGAAGGTGATTTTTCACCCTTTATGTCCCTTTTTGCAATTTTTAGCAATTATTTTTGCATATAGTTACTTAGTTGGCAGATGTACAGACTCTTTACACCTTTTATAATCTCATCTTGGGCATGGTGAATTTTCTGCACAAATTCTTTTATGTTCACGTACAAAAGGTATTATTTCAGATAACTTGTGACTGTCAAATTGGTTTCTTTTTCGCTTTTGTAGTTTGATCTGAATTCGAGCTTGTGAGAATAAGTTGTTCTCTTTGAAGTAGTATTAGCTGAGGTTTTCTTTGTAAAAAAAGTAAAAATGAAAATACTATGGCGAAGTAAAGTGCTTGTATGAGCCCCATTTTTCAATTCTGATCTGAATTATTAAATAAGCTTTGAAAGTAATTGGGTTTTACATATTTATATTTCATGTGCTCCATTGTAATTTACTGAGGCGGTGTAAAATGTTTTTGGACTTTCTATATACACACTAAACAAACATAAAAAATAGTAGCCCACCAGCGCTGGGAACAGAGTCCGAGCTGCCGATAGTCAGGGCTCTTAAGAAAGGAACTTCCTAATTATAATACGTGCCGTGTCCAGAAGTACTGCTTTCTGAATCAAGCCCTTGATCCATCAGCCAGAGAAAGACTTTATTTTTAAGTGTTACCAAATCAAAATCTTTTTTAAATTTTAAATTTCAGTCTGTGAATCGGGAAAATTTGTAACTGACCTAGGCAGTCACCTACTTATTCCTTTTCTACAAGGGATTTCTCCTTTATAGTGAGACAAACAGTTACTCACATAAAGAACGAATGTTTATCACTGGTCTCAAAACGGTGAAGGAAAACATCGTGAGGAAACCGGCAAGTCCTAGAACCAAAATTCGAAGACACGGGCCCAGTGCGGCTTGGTAGATGTCACATCATCTACCAAGCCGCACTGGGCCCGTGTGGTCAATTATAGCCCTTTCCCTATCATAGAGAGGAGGCCTGTGTCCCAGCAGTGGGAACGTTATCAGCTAATTACGCAAAAGGTCAAGCTAGAAATCCATATCCATATCCATACCATAATATAAATGCGAAAGTAACTCTGTTTGTCTGTCTGTCTGCTACCTTTTCACGACAAAACGGCTGATCGGATCGTAATGAAAATTGGCAAGGAGATGTATTTCAACCTAGGGAAGGACATAGGCTATATATTATCACGCTAATTACTTACGTGGGTGAGCAATATGCATTTCGTCTATATTTGTCAACTGTTTGACAACTGACAACCGTCATAACATGCATTGTAACAGAATAACTATTTTTAACCAATTGTCATTAGAACAAATAGCCCATCGGTGACGGCTACCGCCTTTCGAACAATGAGTCGCAAGTTCCAGCCTCAGTAAAGACATGCACTACATTTTGATTTTGTTTAATGCTGTATGATTTTCGATAGTAACTTTGGTTCGCACGTTCAAAACCCACACGGTTTTCACTTTTTGTAACAAAGTATTTAGTTTTTTTTTAAAGCTTAAGATTTCCAAATCATTGTTTAAATACATACTTTTTTTAACACTTAAACGACAGTTTGGGAATCACTTATTTCACATAATAAATCTGTAAATATGGCACTTAATCTGTTAAAGAATCACACACGGAGCCCTTTTTCTACTATTTCATAAATTTTCCTCTATGTCTGTGTGTCTCTACGTAGCCTTTTTGTTATAGCATCATGTGTGTAAATTATAAAACCAATGTGGTTCGATTCAATGCACAAATTAATATTGTGCATAACTGATGAAACCAGACGAGTTTCATTTTTGTTTCTTTGTAATCGGTGCTCTCCATCAAAAGATATATTATGACTTTTAAGTTTTTAAGGAGAACATATCATCAAAAAAAAAAAAAAAAAAAAAAAAAAAAAAGGATACATGCAGTGACATCTATTGAATCAAAATGGTACTAATGAATAAAAATCATAAGATAGAGAAGAAGAGAATAGTCAACATGACCCTGCTTTAAATCTGCATTGCCGGTAGAGTATCTGTTCGACCGCTTTCCATGCATATGTTCTAGCAGTTTAACTTCGTGCTCTATAGTTAATGGCGTTGTTCATTTGACTCCATTTTCTGAATCACGGTGTTATGATTTTCTGTGAAAGAATGACTGACATTCGCCCGTTTCAGATGTCTCAATTTTGGTTTTTTGGAAGAGGTTTTCAATCCAACGGCTGTTTTTCTTTATGTATAGGTACCTATATTATGGCTGAGCAATACTTAAATGACGTGATGAAAGTTGTAAGAATCCGCTGGATGTAAGTCGCACGAGACCGGTCAATGTGGCGACACAGGTCCAGCATTAGAGGTCTTTCGGCTGAAATAATGATGAATGATGATAATTCAAATGGAGTAGGGCAGGTCACTTAGCAGGATGCGGTGATGTCAGGTGGAGTAAAGGTGTGACCAAGTGGCGTTCTAGAAATCGAAACAGAAATTTTGGTCGTCCAGAGGTGAGATAAGCAGACGATATTGTTGCCACTACGGGGATATCCTGGATGAGACTGGCACACGAGCGTGGAGCTTGGCACAAACAAAGAGAGGCCTGTACCCAGCAGTGGGTGAAGTTGGACTATGGATGATGATGATTATGCCGCATAACTTTATCCAGAGAAGTCCGATTTTCATGATTAGTTTTTATTGAAAAACGTGTATCGCAAAGTTTGTCTCATTTTATATTGAAAATAGTCGGGTTCAAATCAAAGTGACGCACTTCTGATTTTTCAGATTCATGTGCGTATTGTATAATCATCGCATGCTGAAACATCGTGAGGAAACCAGCATGCCTTTTTTTTTTGGTTGGGAAATCATCAAATGACTTCTCCCACTCTGGGCGGAGCGGGAGGGAGTGTCAGACTTTTACTGACTAAAACCCATCCATGTTCCTTCCTCGCCCTTTATGTTCCGGGGCCGCGGTATCTCTTTCGAACAGGCCCGCAACCCCGGCAGGCTTCGGCCCTTGCGGGCCCCTCCCCTTATGCTGACATCTCTTTGAGACGCGCGTGGAACACGAACGCGCCGTCGACACGGCCTGTCGTCATTAGACGGACGGACGGCTAGCTGGCCCACAGGCCCGCATCTACGTGGTGGCTACCACGTGGCCCCCGACGCCCGGTGCGTCTCCCGCGGCGGCTGGGAAGAGAGGCTCTCTCCCTCTCTCATTCCGCCACCTCCTTCGCTAGCATGACTGCTTCGCAGAAGGAAGTGACAGCTTCCCATTCCGTCTCGCTCCGGACCATGGATTGAACCAGGGCCGGACGCGAGAGGTCGCCGCCACCGATCGCCGCTACCGACACCGCCGAACCGGTGCTCCGCCCACGCAGGGCAGACTTCCACCGTGTGCTCCACCGTGTCCTCCGGTCGATCCTCGCAGTGGAAGCACTCGGGCGTTTCCTCCCGCCCGATTCGGTGCAGGTACCTCCCGAAACATCCGTGTCCGGTGAGGACCTGCGTCAGGCGGAAGGTGAGGACGCCGTGGCGCCTCTCCAGCCACTCCTCAAAGAGGGGACTTACCACTACTATTGTGGCGTGCCCCGCACGGGGTTGCAACAGTCGCTCTCTCCATGTCGCCATGAAATCGCGCCGGAGGTCTGTCCGCTGAAAACCAGCATGCCTGAGAGATATTTGATCGACGGCATGTGAAGCCAAGACTGAGGACCTTGGGTGGCATAAAAACTCTCACACCAGGTTAGGCACTAACCACACGATAAAGAAGAAGATCGTGTTGGGGCTTATTTCATAACCTTTTTGACAACTTTAGACCTGGCTGAAGTTTAACTGTGATCGAAGGTCTAGCGATGGAGACGTAAGACAGTCACAAGAGGTCCGAAACAGTTTACAGCAGCTATATCGCGTGTCGGCTCATTTCATGCACCTTGATATAAACTTGAGACCTAGCTGGAGTATGAGTATCATCGAAGTTCTAACGATGGACACGAAAGGCAGTCACAAGAGGTCCGCAACACTTCAAATCTGCTCTATCGTGTTTAAGGTTCATTTCGTACACCTTGATGAGAACTTTTAAACCTAGCTGGAGTATGACTGTCATCGATGGTCTAACGATGGAGACTGAAGGCAGTTGCAAGAGATCCTCAACAGTTTACAGCAGCTATATCGTCATTGGGCTCACTTAACGCACCTTGATGAGAACTTTAGTAATAGCTGGAGTATTACTGTCATCGAAGGTCTCATCGGCTAGGAGACGAAAACATTTGCAAAACGTTTTCAAGAATTTACAGCATCTACATCTACGTGTTGTGTTGACCTGCTTGGAGTATGACTAACATCAAAGGTCTGACTTTGGAGAAGGAAGGCAGATGCGAGAGGTCCGCAACAGTTTGAAGCAGCTTTAACGTGTCGCGGCTCATGCCATGCCAGTTGATGAAGACTTTTGACCTAGCTGGATTATGAAATCGTCGAGTGCCCAAGGATAGAAACGTAAGGCAGTCGAAGGAAGAGCCCATATTTGAAAAAACAAAAGTAGAATATTTTGGCGATTAATGTAAACCTATTCGAGCAAAAATAAATTGTTACTTACTTAAATCTGTACTAATATTATAAAGCTGCAGAGTTTGTTTGTTTGGATGGTTGAACGCGCTAATTTTAGGAACTGTTGGTTCGTTTTACGCAGACGAAGTTGCGCGGGTCAGCTAGTCTGAAATATCTCCACCTCTTTTCGATACTAAAGTGACACTATAATGACACTAAAGTGTCACTGAAGTGACGCACAAGTGACACTAAATTGATACTAAAATGACACATAATAAGTGACACTAAATTTATACTAAAGTGACACTAAAGTAATACTACTATTGGAGCTGATGGTAGAAACCCCACCTACCTTAAAATAAGGGTCACTATACGTAGGATCGGAGTAGTCGTTGCTGTACCGGAACTGCATCAGAGGGTCATCATGGCGCATGTTCGGGAGAGGCACAGGGCCGGCTAGGGGTAGGCCTGCGTGCAGCTTGCTGTCTGAACGGTCGGAACTTGTGTAGTCCTGGGGAGAGAAGACTGAATTAGACTGGCTTTTGGCCACGACAAAAACACGACACACCTGAAATCTTGAACTATTTAAGTTCAAGATTTCGGTTGTGTCGTGTCTTTTAAATTAATTTATTGACAGCCTTATTTTGCATAGTGGTCATTGAATTAGGTTTGGCTTGTCGGAAGCAGGATATTTTTTCTTATTTAAATTTTAAAGCCTTGAAACTTGATTGGTCTAGACAGATTTTGTAAATGAATTTTGGAATTTTTTAAGCAATATTTTGTTTTAGAATATGGCACAGTGTATAAGCGATCATCGTGGTACTCAAAGAATCCACAGGATAGTCCGCTTAAGCAGACGACAACCTCCTAGGTTGTTATGATGAAGATGCCAAATTGAAAAAACAAAACATTGTGGGTTGGGTTTCTGTTTATTTATTTTTTATATTTTTGTTTCACAAAGAGTTTTGAGAATGATAGAAGGCACGTTAACATTTTTTTTAACAAATCAGTGGCACATTGTCATGATAATCATGGATTTGCATGCTAATAGCTTTCTATTAAGACAAGGGGTTAACTAAATTCAAAGAAAAAAGAAACTTTAACAAAAAATTTGGTAGGTGAAGGGATGAAAGCCTCTTATCAACGTTTATTAAATGAATAGCAACACAAGTTGGACTCGTAGTTTACGCCGGTTGTTGCGAAAAAAAATTACGGATGGCGCGCAGTGTTGCCAGAGTAGTCGCCCTCAGTGATAGTGATGTACCGCGTCGTCGTATACGGTTCGGTTTTTAGGATTTGTACGAAAAGTGCACACTATGGCGAGAAGGTAACTACAAACACATATGCGGCTTTTCCAAAAACTCTAAAATTTCTGTGCAATAAAATTTCTGCTGTTCTGGTAAAAAAACTCACCAACTCATAACTCCCATCACTCTGCGGCAACTGAAGCTTTAGATCACTGATGTTAGAGCTCCTATCACTCTCCTTGTTATACACATCACCAGTGGTCACCGTGACGTCAGGCTTCTCATTCATCTGGCCCTTCTTCCGTCTTCTTCTGTGGCAGACGATCACGAGGATAATGAAGGCGGAGAAGATTATGATGCCGGAGGTCACGCCGATCAGTATTATGTAGAGGGGTAGGGTTTCTGAAAAGAAGATTATCTTTTATTTTATGGACAAAGCACGTTTAGTCGAGTTTTAAAGCATTTTTTGAAGACTGGTGCGCGTGGCGTTTAGTGGCTGTAATTACAGCCAGCCGCGTTTGAAAACCTTAGTTTTTGAGCCTATATTCAGCAGTGGATTCCTTTAACAATGGATAAATAAAAAAACCCTTTCCCTTCCCAGACGGAGTGGGTAAACAAGTGCCATTCTCACATGTTTTCCTGCCATTGCATTCATTTTTTGTTCTGGACCATACCTGAGAATCTTCTAGTTACGTAGGCTATTGGAGGTCAAAGTTCTTTTAAAGTTTACAAGTTTAAAAAATACAGAGGAAACACTGTGTGGCTCAAACTACCCAGTTTCACCCCACTTGAACTAGAGGACTTGTAGAACACTTGTGAAACACTAGTTAATCTGTGCACCTTGATCTCGGTTGTCCCGTACAATTTATTAGCAGAAAAAGACACACAATATGTAATTGGTAACTGTATTCAGCCAAAACGAGATTATGTTTTTAAATGAATATTAAAATCATAATACCAGTCTATTACTACTGTCTGCTGTCTCACTGCTGAAAGCTAAAGGTCTCTTCTCATGCAAAGAAGCCACAGGATTTACACAAGCTGTAAGTAACGGTACTTAAAATAAAAATAAACTTTGTAAATTTTTTGTCTTTCTTTCTGCTTTTTCCAACGAAACGGCTGAACCGATTTTGACGGGACTTTTACTGACAGATAGCTGACATTATAAAAAATAATTAAAGCTACTTTTATTTTAAAAAAAAAAACATGTCATTTTTAACAAATCCGATCCAAATATAGAAGGAAGTTATATTTTCACGCGGATGGAGGTCATGGGCCTAGACTAGTCGTATAGTAAAAAAATTCAAACTTATCAGGCCATAAAACATGAAAATAACAGAATAATAATAAAAAAAAAAAAAAAATCAAGATTTGAAAGTTCTTCAACTTACTCAAAGGCTTCAACATGATAGCAGCATTAGCGTTTCCATACTCATTGGTGACGCTGCAGTTGTACTGCCCATAGTGCTTCGACTGGCTGGCTCTGATCACCAGGCTTGATTTAATCACGCCGTCTGGTAAAGATTCCTCTAGTATTGCGTAATCCTGCAATATAATAGTGAATTAGAATTGTGTAGAAAATACCAAAAGTGGAAGCGACAGGGTAGCTCGTGAAATTCAAAATTGTTTCTTTTGCAATATACAGGTCACTGACCGTCAGTGGGTGTAAAAATACCCTTATCGAAGCCAATGGCTTTTTGTCCATCCCGTCATTGAAATTTTATTTTGTTCTAGACCATACCTGGAAACCTTTTAGTTACATTGGAGGTCAAAGTTATAACTTAACTTAAAACACCTCCATGACTGACTTCTTTTTCTTCTACGACCTGCCTCCGCAGAGTTTTGGAATTTTTTAGCCATATAGCGAGAAAAGATGGTAATAACCTCGAACAACTGATGGTTACCGGCAAGGTGAATGGTAAACGGCCAAGAGGTTGCAGCCTTTTGCGATGGTCCGTCTAGATGCTCTTCTCTCGAAACGAAGTTTCATGATGCGCTTCACTTGGCCAAGGTTAGACGGAGATGGCGAAACATCGTCAGTGAAAACATGATTTCAAGGGAGGATCACGACCCTTAGTAATGAAGAGCATGACTTTTGTACTTCTCAATACATTCATCATTCATCAGTTGTTGTTTAACTATAATAGTGAACAGACGTACGATCGCGCGCGCGTGCTCTAGTTGAGAGTATTGTGCAGACGCATCACAACACCGTCGTCGCAGTGTACCTACGTCGATCTATCGGGGTCATTGCCATGACCTAGTTACAAGTGCGGAAATCATGAAGTGTTTACAATAATTTATTGTTTAGGTGTTAAACTCGCCTTACAACAAAATAATGGCTTCACAGTCTATTAAGATAAAAACTGACCTGGAAAAGCGGTTATATGACTGTTACATCCAGGAGAAAACAGACAGAGAAAACCTGCAACTTATGGTACGTAATCTGAACGATACCATTAATACTTTGCAAGAACAAGTACAAAGCCTTCAAGGAGAATTAAACTGCTTGAAGGAAAAAAATGAAACTAAGCAACCCTTAGAAAAACAGGAAAGCGAGAAAACAATATTTTCCCAGCGTACTAAAAGTGACGTTGAATATTGCACGGACGAGGATGAGCTCGCTAAAGAGACTGAGTGGATTAGGGCCAAGAGCAGGAAGAAGAGGAAGCTTAATACCTCCCTCTCTCCAAAACAACAACCCGAAACAAGTGCCCAACAAGAAAAACAACAGAAAAATGCGAAAGAGACTTCCGTCAAAAAAGTGCCTCCGCCACCGCCAATCATAATAGATGGAGTTAAAAACTACCAAACGTTTTATGACTCACTAACTGAAAAAATTACAGCTGAATCATTTATCGCAAAAATGATGAATGGGGATTGTGTGAAAGTTAACGCCAAAACAGAAGACTCGTATAGAGTAATTGCCAGGTTCTTAACAGAAAAAGACTACCATTGGCATTCGTACGAGGATAAGCAAGTTAGACCAATTAGAGTTGTTGTGAAGAAATTACATTCTTCTTGCCAACCTGATCGAATTAAAGACGATCTAACCTCCCAAGGACTGAAAATAGAAAAAGTAGACAACAAATTAAGCTGGAAGAGTAAAGAACCACTCAACATGTTCGTTTTATCATTCAGTAATGACGAAGATGTCAATAAAATCTATGGCATAAAATACATTTTAGGGTGTAAAATTGAAATACACCCACTTAAAAATCCCAAACTCATTCCCCAATGCAAGAGATGCCAGGCATATGGACATACTCATAAATAATGCAGAAAAGAGCCAAGGTGTGTAAAATGCACTGGCAAGCATCTTACAGCCAACTGTACCAAATCTCCCCAGGAGAAGCCAAAATGTGTTCACTGTGGTCTACCTCACCCTGCCAATTATAGAGGGTGTGAAGTAGCTAAACAAATTCAAGTTATGAAAAATAAAAATATTAAAAAGAAACTTGCGGTACCAACTACCCAACAGTCTCTTCCCTTACCAAAATTAGACAAACAGGCACAGAAAGCAAGTGTCCAGTCAACTGAAAAACCCACGCAAGTAACAAAAGCTGGTTCCTATGCGGAAGCTGCAAAACCAAGATCACAGCCTTTGAATCTGGAGGATAAGATTAA